>WARS01000033.1:10288286-11668685 GCA_008933995.1 Datnioides undecimradiatus | reverse complement strand
TTGAGTTTTGTTGTTTCCTGTTTTATTTTGAAGAGTTGTTTCCCTGGTGTTTTGTTGTCAACTTGTTTCCTTACCTTGATTAGCCCATTGTTTTCACCTGTCTCTCGTTTTGCTGCCCTTCCCTGCCTATTTAAGTTTCGCCTTTGCCTTTGTTCTCTGTCTTTGCATTAGTTGTAGTTGTGTTTAGTAGACCCCATGTATTGCCATGATTAGACCATAGTCATAGAGATTTTGGATTTCTGGTTTTTTGGTTTTTGAAGTTATACTTCCACGCCTTGTTTCAGAGTGACTACCTTGGTTTTTGACCCTGCCTGCCTTGACCACGCGTAAGCCTACGCCCTTTAATAAACTTTTTTTGAAAGATCTTTGTGCATCTCTGTGCCTGCCTGCGTCTGGGTCCAGCTCACCCCAAAGCCTAGCCGTGACAGTTCTCACCATAAAACCCCACCGTCACAGTTTGCACAGCCATCTGTATGCAAATACTGCTGCATTTGGGAGATCCATTACACCATGTTGATTATAAGTCCACATTCACCTATCCAGTTGGTGCTAAATGATGTGTGAACATCATTTACTCTATCTCAGGAGACACTACCTGGAGGAGGTCAGGCACTACACTGAAAGAAGACTGTTAATTGGACATCAATTAGGGGCCATTATACTGGTGAACCGGTCACCACAGCTGTGTATCTAATTTCTTGTGAAACTGCTGCATTGTTGACAATTTTTGCTGTCATTTCCTCGACTCTTCGCTTTGCTTTCCACTACTACTGCTGCCGCTAACACAACACACACACGCACCACACGTACACAGAGGAGATGCCTGGCATCCCTCAGTCAGCCTAATGATGTCCACAGAGTCACAGGAAGAGCACAGGGAGAAATGAAGGACTTTGGGAAAAATCAGTACTGCTCACTGTGTTCTGAGGATTACTCATTTATCCACTGCAGCGGTATTCAGAAGCAACAAAGCATAACATTTTAAAGGCTTTTATACTTCCAAGTCCCTGTTGTGTCCCTCAAAGTTTCACTCGACTCAGTAGTACAGAATCTTCTGTTTAGAAAAGTTGCTCAGAGAGAGAACACAGTAAGTCCAACAGTTTTGCATTGAGTTTGACATGTTGCTAACGTTTTTTCTGCTCCTACATTAATGCTTACAGATGTAAAACACATTAACTTCATCAAAATCCCTCTTTTTCTTCCCTCTCCCCATCTTTGGCCCAACAGTGTGACTTTGAGGAGTTTGTATCATTCCCTTCATTGCACTGGTAGTAACAGTGATCTATGGTAGATGATTGTTTTGTTGACACCATGCGTCCCGGCCAGTAATTTCAACGAGTCTCTGGGGATCTATTATGCTGTTATAATTACCATTGGAAAGACTAAGGGAACTGTTTGCAGCCATCCTAGGCATTCATCATGTCTTCTCATGCCTGTGGGCTGCACAGCTCCACTGTTTGATAAATTGTACACTTGAAATAAAGGAATTTTACCTCTGAATAAGGATAAGACAATTCTTTATATAGGTGCAGTCGGGTGCATCTGTTACCTCTTCCGTGCCTCGTCTTGCACAAATCATATTTCTCACAGTTCAGTTGTGTCCTTTACAATCTTGAGTGAAAAGTCATTAGAACTTTTTATGCTTCCATATTTCATCTCAGGTTCAGTTTAAGATCACACTGAATATTATGGTATTTGGGCACAACGATGGGGGTGAAATTGAAGGAAAAAAAGTAGAAAATGTGATATGTGTGATATGAATGGGGGGTTTTTTTACCTCTTTAGTCAAATTAAAGAGGACTTTTCCTAGAGTATTAAAGTTTCAATAATACAAATATCTGAGAGAAAATGTGTTGTAAGAATTTGTTACTTTGTTTTTCCAATCATTTTAAAATTATTTGTGGATAATGTGCATTTCCTGTAGCTGCTTCAAATTAAAAATGTATGTGTAATGTATAAAGCAGCCACAAAACTGCACTGTATTTGTCAGAGGGTTAATGTCACTTTGTTAGAAGTGCCAGATTTTTGTATAGCTAGGTCTATATAATAAGACATGAACAGTCTGGATGCTTTCTGTTGAGAGACCGGTTTAAGATATTGCAGGTAGGAAGAACAGCTGTTAAATGAAGAGCTGCAAGCAATTGTGTAGTCTTCATCAAGGCAAACCCCCTGCTGTCCTGTTGTATGTATAACCAACTGTGTTGTGCATGCAGCAAGAGATTTGCTCATTGCATAGCTCCATAGATTAAACTGGATTACAGTAACTTGCTGAAATGCGCCAGATTTCTCTGAAAATGTTCTTGCACAGCAAGGCAACACAGTTTTGTATACATAACAATACAAAACCTATATGACAAAACATATTCACTGAGACTGAAAAACAGTTATTTGGCACAATAAATCCTGTCTTCCAGTTGTTTATTTGGTATTAAACGGATTCAGTTGCTCTTCTTGCATGTAGCTCATGCTATGTTTACTGCCCCCAGTGGACAGTTCACCAGAATTCTGCAACCTGTATTCCACAAACACACTTATTTTTACTAACACATGTGATAACAATTGGATTAAGGATTATAACTTCAACCACTATCTGTTTTTCTTATTCATCCTTTCTTTTGTTACTTCCTCTCTCTATTGGAAAATGATAAGCAACATCCTCACAAAAAGAATAAGATTTTTTTCTGTAACTTACAGTAAAATGTTAAGTGTTACAATCCTCAAAATTCTAGTAATGCAGGTGTGTTCGTGTGTGCCAGCAAATTGGAGTCTTTCCGCATGGTATGCTTGTTATATTTGGCTGGTGGGTATGTATGGATATATGGATGTATTCATTTCTGTGGATCTTGTGGGCTCCTGTGTGACCATGCTGCGCAGGCAGATAAAACTAGAGAGGGTGGGAAATAATTCCACTTTTGTGCGTTTTAGCATTCAGCAGCATGCCCTTGGTTCACACTCTCAAATATTTGCACGAGCCGGCCTGTGTCTGCGATCATCGCCGTGTGTGTTTATCGAACAATGTGTGCTCACCCACTTGTGGCGATCTGCGTTACCAGTCAACAAGCAGCCGCTCTAGCTGCACCCTCCATTTGACTATTGAGGTCAGCCATCCCTATAACCTGCCAGTGCTGCCCATGAGGAAAATGGAAGCTGACGTCGGTAAGTAGTCCTCCCCGCACTCTGTGCAGGTGGCGTTGCAATCAGCTGTCCTGGCCTTTAAATGGGACTGACTGTTCCAGCACTTTAAAACAAACAGGGGAACAGAATTCCAATTGCTTTTTATACTGAGATATGGTTAGAGATAACAACCGTGCTTTCTTTCATTATCGTCCCCTTCTTTTTTATCTCTCCTTTGAATGTGTGCAGATCCAGTTGACAGGTTATTAATATGAATGACTTTACAAATCCTTCCAATCTACTGTAAAGAGTCACTTTTTTCATCTTTTGGAGACTTGCACCAAGAGCAGAAGTACAGATCTTATTTTCTGAACTGCCAGGGCATAAGTGAAAGCAATTCATTTGTGTCAGACAGGGAGGCAGTGATACTTTGAGCCACTCTCGCCACTGACTTCAGAGAAAGCTCACTGTATACTCTGCACCACGGCGAGCCTCACATTAGATTGATTGTGGCACAGTCAATGTCATGCCCAGTTTCCTTTCCCAGACGCAGCAGTTTTCACTCTGTGGCCAAGTCAGAACCATTTCCGTGCACCTGATGAAAGTGCCAACACATTTTTGGCTCTTTTTTGTTAATAGCCGTCAGATGTACTGCATGAGGTGTGAGACTGTATCATGTAACATCAAAACAGCACTACAAAATGCACCAAAAACTGAACCTGTCATATGTGCTTAATGTCATAGTCTCCCCTCTGTTCTGTTCTCATCTGATATCAGCTGATTGCTTTACTGGGACTCCATCTTGAATAATCATCCAAGCCCCCAACTTGTTTATGCTAACCAATCATGTATGAGTTATTGCCCACCCACACAGCAACTTGAAGTGGTCCAGGAGTTGCCAGGTGTGCCAAACACCATTTCGCCTGCTGGTAAGAAAACCAGCTGGCATGAGGGAGCTTGGTGGTAAACCGTGTTCCCTACTCCTACTCTTTAAAAATTCTTTTACTAATTAAAATATTTTGGTTTGCTGTAATGAGCTTGTGTTTATGCTGGATTTTTAGACAGGATGGATGGATTGGGACCACCCACTGCTTTTGTGGGAAACAACTTTAAATATTTGCTTTTAGTTAGGAGGTTCAGCTTTGATCAAAACATTCTGCAGATATTATTCCCTACAACCCAGTGAGAATCATTAGGAGTTGGAGCTCTATAAAAACGGCGAGACAGTTGCTGCTGCACATTTCCACTGCAGTTACCTAATTATCACATTATGCTGCCGATCACCTACTCACCTGGAAAGATAATTGCTCAGGTTTTTTCACAAATGGTCAGGCTCCAATTAACAATGCTTAGCTGCGCACTGTCTTTCTTGCTTTTTTATTTTGGGGGAAGGAGGCAAGGGTGAAGTAGAAAAAGACTGGAGAAGCACAAAGGTGAAATACAAATACTGAAATACAAAAACCTCTCACTGAAATGCCCAAAACTGATGCTAAATGAAGAACTCATGAGCATAAGTGTCCATAGCAAATTAATGGCAAAGAAAAAAATGCTTATTCCTCCACATAGTCCAACTAAATATTAGGCCATATGGAAAAAAGGGGCACAACACCCAGCTGACAGAGCAAAGCGGCATGTTGTCTATACATCCCCAATGTCACTGTTACCTGTATACCACATTATTGTACTGTATACTGTATACTACATTATTTACAGCTTACATTTCTACTACTTCATACATTTCCATATACTTTATGATACATTAGTCCAACTTCCGTATTTATACCTTTGACTTACACTCTCTTTTTCGTACTTATTTTATTTGTGTGGTTTTCTTCCTTACAGATTGTGCTACGGCAGCTTGGTGGAGGGAGCCTGACATTAATAATTTAATTGCCAATGACTGCTTCCCTGTAGTTGTTGTGCATATGAATAAAGAACTAAACTTTGAGCTTTCTAGCATCCTCTCCAACAGCTGTACCGTTTGTTACAGTCCACAGTCCTAAGCTCTATAAAAAAGGGGCCACAAGGTTTGGATAATAGATAACATAACAGAGCAGTAGTAAATACTGGACCCATCCAACAGTTCATTTCTGACTTCACTGACTTCATGTTTTTGTAATTTACAGCTATGGGTCTAAGGTGAGTCTGCAGGGATAGAAAACTGATCTAATATAATATATCAGATTTTATACACTACAAACTAATGCAATGATCATAATTCCATATGTATGATCATAATTCTGATTACAAACTGATTTGAGGTGATACAGATCAGAAAGCCGAACAGGCTGGTCAAGAATCAGCTCTGACTCTGTATAATTAGGACTGCATTTTTCAGTATAAGATTAGTAACTTTACATCATAACTTACACAAAGACAAATGCCAATGGAACACAACCAAGACACTCCTTTCCTTTTGTTATGTCAGTGTTTCAATAATTTCAGGTTATTGATTAAATCCCTTGTCTTGTCCCCTAGACGATATTTAGGTTTGCGTGAGCCCATTATGACTCAGCCATTCTCCACACAAGAGGATGCGGCAAACCTTCACTCTCAGGTCTGGGGGAAGCGTTAAACACTCTGGGATTCTGGGTGTAGTGTCAATTTTTTAAGTTTTCAGTAATCTTTGGTTTTAGCCTTTTCCATTAAATACAAATGACTGTATTTGATATAGCAACCCACTTTTGTATGAGCATACACAAAATCCTGGGAGTTGTTTTCAAAGCATGTCAGTGCAATGTTCTGCAGCTCATTTTCACAGCACTCCTCACCACACAATACATCATTATCAACTGTGACGGTGAAGTGACATAGAAAGGCAGAGGTGTAAAGCTATAGCAACTCACGTCTACAGACTCAGCTGACCAAGTTCTTAAAAATAGAAAAAAGAAACACATTTGAAACATTTGTATAAAAAAGATACACATCCATGTGTGATGCGAGACAAATGTTGTTCCAGGGGCTTTTTTCATTTCCATTTTCCATCCGTAAGAACTGCTGATGTGAAGAATTACATGCCTACAGCCACTGATGTAGCTGCTGTGAGCAGCTGGTCTCTGCCAAGGAGGCAGTCTCATGGACACACATACAAACTCACAAAAACATGTGCACATATACACAAATACACTCAAACACACAACGTGATAATAGCATTGTATTTGGGCCTAACACTCTCATATCTATTACAGCATTTCCTGCTCAAGGGCTCTCACTGCCTTTCAACTCACAGCCGCAAAACACAACTTTTCAACTCGGGCAGCACAGTCCAAGGACATGACTAATACATGACTCACTCTGGAGCTCTGGCCAAGAGTTACTTTCTACAGTGATGTGCACATTTCATATACACGCTGCGGTATCATGTACACTGTATAGCTATATCACTTGGGAGACGTCCTAGTCTTGTAAAGGGCCAACACACATAGACAAACACAAATATTCACATCTGCACCTACTGTACAAATAGTATAATAATATAGAGTTACCCAATTTACCCAGACTGGTTTTGTGGTATGAATTCTGACTTGTAATTTTTAGGTTTTTGGTTTGCACCGTGAGAAAGATAATAATTCAATCTTATGTTTATTACTGAAGTTTTACTGGGTGGAGGTGTTGCACTGGAGTATATTAAATTGAGGTGTTTCTCATATGAAAACCAGTCTGACGGTGTCGATCAAATGCTGAAGATTATTGTGTTTATGAGGCAGAATTTGTGGCGGAGCTGTTGAATGGGATCACATTAGATTGTAGAAATATATCTTATGAACTCCTGATTCAAAGTGGCTGGATGGTGCAGATTAACTTTCAGTACTATAACAGTTTTACAGGTTATATTTGATGTAACTGCTCTTCTTAAAGAATGTAAAGGTAAGGACAGCAACAGCGAGGCTTTTGAGATTTGAGTTAGGGTTTTTTGAGCAACCGCCAGCAAAATACAAATAGCTGCTCAGTCAGAACTCTGGAAATTTATTTTGAATGTGTTTGAGGTTATTATTATTAAGACTAACAAGAAATAAAACACTGACATAGGCATACTTGGGTCCTGGGTCAGACACTTTCAACTGAAAGGAAAGATATTGGCCTTTAATTGTATGTCCAGTTGAAAGCAGTCATTGAAAATGTGTAAATTCAGTGCTTATCATAAGAGTTACTCTTTGAAGCACAACAAAACAGCTATAGGAAGAGAAGTGCTGCTTTATTCTTACTATGTATGAATGTTTCACTGTAGATGAAGCACAGGGAATTATGACTTTGGATTATACACTTCACAATACCCTGTATTAAAGTAAAGCCCGGGTGGCTCGGAAACAGTGGAGAAATTATACGGATGACAGCACTGAAAAACTCAATAACAGTAGTTTGCTAAACAACGTCTTGAGCCTCAGGGGTTCTGCTGTCAGAGCCTTCTCGTGATGTATAGTGTTTGGTTCGTATTGTATGCACCAATGTAACAGTTCATAGCAATGTTATGCTCCTTTAGTGACCTTATTGCTGTTTGCCACCATGGCTCTCCACAATGATTTCAAGAGACAGTTTTATGGTTCCTGAATCAGTATGAGGAAGTAATTCAGTGGAATCAGGGAGTGCAAACTTGAATGCTCTCCAACACAGAAGGCGGAAAGCAAGGTAATTTAATTCCTGAACTCTATTTTCTTCTCACATGTCTCAAATATTCTGTAGAGGTCTACAAACTGCTGAAGTGTATGGGAAATGTTTACACACATAGTAGTGCAGGTGAATGCTGTTGGTGGTGCTTTCTTTCTGTTTTTCTCTCTCCATCGTAAGCAAACATGCACGCACACACACTCACAAGCACACGTACACTTGCCCATACTCAGTTCTTACCTTCCTACTTTTAAGGGTAATTAAATCTTAAACCATGCACATCACTGAACCAAGCTTCTATTACAACAGACAGGACACTGCTAGAATTAATTGTTGCAGCCAGTTGTGTTGCAAGCACACAGTAGGAGAGAAAGGAAGCACTTCAGCCTGGTGCAATCTTCCAGTTGCAATTTTAATAATGATGTAAAATCTGACATGTAATGACAAAGGCCCATCACAAACTGATTGATGTTGTGGTTAACATACTTTAGAAGCTGACAATCAATGGCTCTAAGGTTTGGTGTGGAGTAACACAGCTGTCTTTACACCAATCAGGTGATGCAGTTCAATTTCACCACCTGTTTTAGCAATTTTTAATGGGAAAAGCAGTGTTTTATTCTACTGCAGTATGTGCATTTCTGGCATAATTTTGCCAAGGCCCATCATGCCCAGACCTCACCAAAGGTTTAAGTCTTTCATCACGTACTGATTAAAATGAACATCAAAATGAAATTTCAGTGTGAGAAAGGCTTAGCCTGTTCTAGCTTAGATTAATATTTGATTTTTCTTCAATTTCACAAAGTGTGTTCTGACAGTGGAAGGCAAAAGGCTCTGCCTATACTGTTTGTGGGAAGGTAGAACATAAAGTACAAAACAGCGGAAGATGCTCGCTATTGTGGAGCGACTGCTTTTGTGTCATGTAAGTATAATTGCAAACTCCATGTAGTGTCCATGAAGTCTGAAGGCCAGAAACATGTAGCAAAAGAAGGTGATATAGTGAGAATACTTTAAGCATTAAATATTGACCAGGTTTGCAGCAGGTAACAGCAAAAGTAATTAGAGTACTTACCCACAGTTAAATGCTTCAATCTCTCGGTATGGCATCTTTTAGCAGAGGTATGGCTAAAGTGATCCATCCGTCTTACTCACAGAATATTTCAAGCTGTGTCCCTCAGTGGCACAAGCACTAGTATTTTACTTGCTTGCACTTTTAGACAGATGGACCGCTCGGCCACCTGACAGAGTAAGTCCCTCTTGCCAGCGCTGGCTATTGCAAGAAGGAAGACTTCTTCATGTACTGTATGTAGTGCTGTACTGCAAACCCTTGGGGGACTTGTTGAAAACACTACCAGCCAGCTATCTACATTTACAAGCTGCCTGTGTATTAAAGCCAGTTGTTTAATTAGTTGGCCATCTTAAAAGGCTGTGGTATTATGCACCAAACTCCCCTGAGGTATGTACAGTATTTCACAAATTAAAAAGTATATTTCACTTATGGAGCTCTAAACACAGGTAATCACACAGAAAGCTCACTGAAACTGTTCTACCTCTGATGTCAGTAGTAACCCATTTTTTGGCTCCATACCAGAGGCCATAATTGTAATTATGTCTTCTTTTTAAATTGGTTTGTAATGAACATCATCCATTTTAATTCGCTGCCCTGTACACTACATGCGACTTTTATTTTATATCCATGCATGTCTGCAGCTTTATCTTTTTTGTACTTTGCTTGCTAATGAAAAAAATATCTCTGCTTGACTAGCAGGCTGTATCGGAGACATTAAGGAATAGCACAGCGATAAGGGCCAGTGTGTACATATCTGTATATGAAGCTATATGCGCTGATTGAGGAAACAGAAAAAGATTATTTTATAGAGAGAGCCTAATTAACTTTTCTACTCAAAAAGTACAAAGACAAATAGATAAGAACATATGTTGCTACACAGGCTTTCTAAGGATTCATCAGACCTGAGCTGAAACCAGCTTTTCACCACTTTGCTTGCACATTTTTATGTGCTATAATCCCCATTTTCTTATAAGGCTGTTCTGTTCTCATACTCATGATTAATGTTGCACACAACCTGAAATTATAAGTTCAGTCTTTACTCAATGACTTGGCATTATAGTTTTGTGTTAGATACTCCCAAAGTTCCAAAGGTGTCTTGGCTTCTAGAGCAGTTTTACAAACTACCTCATGGCGTCTGATTTGCTGTCATTTGGAGATTAAAGCCATTTTGTTTCCAGACATAATTTGCAATAGTTTCTTTGCAATCTAAGAGCAATATTACCATTGTTGTTGTGGGTTTAAAACTAACTAGCTAGTGAGTACGCTTTCTGCATAACTAAATGTTAGCTGGTTATTAACTATGATTAATCTACAGCAATGTTCTACACATAAACAGGGAATCTACTGATAATAAAAAGGGAAAACAAAACAGGAAGGCAGGGTCTATGTCGATACTGACAGACTAGTATTGAGGATGAGTGTAGAACATAGTTAGTTCATTTGCTCTTTCAGTAAAGACTCTGCTAAAGAATAACGAAATGAAAAAAATGTACAAAACAACACCAATTCAGTGGCTTTAGGGTTGTTGTCTTTTTCTGTTTTGCAGTTCCATTTCCATATAATGTCAAATAATTATTCATGCCTTATTTATGCCTCGCGTTTTCTCTCACAGTTGAGCAATTCAGAGAATGTGGTACGGTATCAAATCACTTTGCAACGAGTAATACATTTAAATCACTCCTTGCCTATTTGCAGACCCATGTGTTGTTCACAGCAGTAACCATTTTTAAGTCTATTTTAGAGCCGCCTCTTATTTTTGCAGTAAACGTGCAATGGGCTCTGACATGTGTCTGCACAGATGTGCGTCTATTGAGGCTGTTTTAGATGGATGTTGTTGTTTGAGCAGTCATGGAAAAAAATCATTGAGTTTCGGAATAAATGCAAGTGCATGGTGTCCATTTGGAATCAAAATTACATTGGGAGTTGTGCTTCACAGCAGTGCTGCTGAACACTGCATAATGAAATGAAGACTGTGCCCTGAATGAGAATGGTAGATGCTTCCCAGAGTTCCTGCTATACACCCCAAGCTAATCAGAACAACAAATTGCCTATATAATTTATTGATGCAGGAGAGAATTAGGTTAGTGTCGCATTTAGCAATAGTGTTGCAGTGTCTCTTCGACAACAAGAATGTGCAGGTTTCCCTTTTTTTTTTTTCATAAAGCATAGGCAAAGCAAGACTTCCATAATGAACTCAATATAGTTATTTTGACTTCTGTAATCAGAGGCTTGATCCAAGCTCCAGCTAATTTCATAAAGAATCATCATGAGGATATCAGTGAACCCCTGCTGTTGGTTCACTCATTGCTCTGGACAAATGTCAGCTAATTGCCCGAAAAATGTCGTTAATATGAGCAGAGCAATTGCAGTCCTTCTAACAGCACAGCTCTTACAACACAAGAACTCACGAGACAAGACTTACCAGACAGACAACAGATCTGTAAGTGGCTGGAATAAAGGACGCGACTACAGCTGGTGAAAGTAAAGTGTCCTTTGTGTCGTGCTAAAAGCAGCATTAAAATGACAGTCCAATGAATCAGAATGTATATACTGTTCTCAAGGCTTTTAAAATAATCACTTTAAGAGAACAGAGCCATGGAAACTGATTATGAGTGCTAAGTGCTGAGTGCCTTTTGGTTGTGGGTGAAATAACAATGCTCTGCGTTCTTTCCACCCCCTTTCTCCAATCCTCACTCTCTCTTTTACGCCTTTACAATTTCATCCATAGCACAAAAGGTCCAAAGGTAGAAACTTTTCAATCAGGGCAACAGAAGTCCTTGCAAGTTCATTGTGAATTGATTTGTCTGCTGAAAAGTGCCCAAAGAAAGAAAAAAATGCAAAATCATCACGACGAGTATACAAATAATGCAGCTTTCAAAAAGGTCATGAAATGCACTATAAATATCATCACAGAGATTGGGAATCTTACTCATCAGGTATACAATGTGCCATGACATTTTTCCCCCATTTGTGCACTTGTGGAATTTGAACATTCATACTATCAAGAGACTTGCAGGGGCAATGCAAGATTTCATTAGATGAAAGAAAATATCACACAGAACCTGTTTCCAGCGAGGGTGTAAGGGCTTGCAGCAAATATCACTCTCAGGTATGGAGTGACATTGCGTGGAGAGATCTGTCTCACATCTTTATTATTAGAAAAGGTCATTTTGTCGCTGGAGAAATAAAGACAGACAATATTTTTAAAGCATCAGTATTAATTACAGAAAAATATATACTTGTGATATCTTAGCTACATGACAGCAATGAGGGGAATTTTCTGATTTATTGATTGGTCGGTGCTTGGAAATATTCAAAAAACCATAATGTATTAGGATGTATTTTAGCTATCTTTGACATTGATGACTGAGATACAGGACATTTATTCTTGAGCGTTAATAGCATCTATCTCTCCTGGAGAATGAAATAATGTTCTCAAATCTTGTCTTAAAGGATAATAAAAAGTAAAGATGTTCCAGCCAGTGCTTCCTCATCTGCGACGCACATATCTTCTCACTTACACACACACACACTCGATAAGTTAAAACAGGAATTTCTACAGCTGAGATAATAAATCCATTAATATATATTTTGTTCTTCTTACTATTTTTTTGTGATAAGATTTCAATGCAACTGTTTTGTTTTTTTTTCCTTTTTTGTTAGGAACAGGAAAGTGGGGACATGTCAGGGATGATTTTGTCTGTCTCTGAAGTGTTCCCAGTTTTGATAGTGTTCCCCCTTTGCTTTAATATTTTATTTGTTAGCGTGTATTGAAGAGTGAGCCCTATCCTTAACTAACAGAGCAGGTTTAACAGTGGAATTTAACCTCAACGCAGCAGCACCTAATCACTGATGTTGTACTCTTGAGTAGGCGACATAAATAGCCCACGCACAAACACAGGGACAGATGGCTGATATTGTGTGTGTTATACCTGTGTATGCAGTCTTACTGGTGTTCCCCAGAGCCACTGGAACCTTTTCTTGAGATAGAGGCCAACAGGTTGTACTGTGGAGAGATCAGGGGCACAGGGGAAGGCTTCACAGCAGTCACAACTAGCCAGATTTGCATTGTACTACTGGTAGCAATGCCCCTAGCAGCCCCTAGCAGAGTTATTTATCTTCCTCATTATAAGGAGCATGTGATATGAGCATTTGTGTCTCAGGAGGTGGAGTAAGTTGTCCATTAAATGCAAAGTCAGTGGTTCATTCCCTAGTTCCTTCCATCCACATGTTAAAGTGCCCTTGAGCAACAGACTCAACCCAAATCATCACTGACCTGGTTCCTGTGGCCAGGCCAGGTCCTCGCTCTTTGTTCATTAAGAAAAGTGGCATACAAGTACAGTCGTTTACATAATTTACTTGGCTGACATCTATGTCTTCTTGTTAGTTTAGATGGAAAAAATGTTGTTAACGTCTGTGCCCAACAGCAGAGTTTATTTTCCTGCCACAACAAAATCTAAACTACTGCAGGGACCTAATGTTTGGAGCCTAATTAATCAGAAAAAGGAAAAAACTTGGAAATGGTGATTTCATATAGTCCACTATAGTTTGCTTTTAGGTAACGTACTAATCACTAAAAGTTACTATTATTAGTACTGCTGCTATAAAAAAAAAAACTAGCAATAGCAAAAAACTAGCAATAGCAATTCATAATCATTAAATAATTATACATTGTTATTTTTTCCATCATTACTGAACATGCCTAACACCCGAGCGATGAGATTTTAGACTCTGTGTCTTACGAGAATCCCTGAAATTCACCTACTGGGTTTACATTGAAAGGGATGATGCAACCTTCTTCTTGCACTATAGAGTCTTTTAAACCCAGCTCCGACTGGCAACGAAGTTATTTCCACAACATCCTGACCCTCCAGGTGGGCAACCAGTTCAGTAAGATCAGTGAGGGAAAAAAGGAGATCACGCCAAAGAGCTAAAAATTTCAACCACTACCAAGGGAATTCACATGGAGCTGATGCAGTCGTCTTACAAGTGATGGGAAATCCACCTTGACTGCGGCCTGGGATACGTCACCAAAAATAGACAGGCTGTCTTTACTATAAGAAGCCAGGAGAATTCAGTACATATCAAACTCTGTATGTGATCAAGGAAGAAAAGTATGGCACTGTGCCTCAAAATGTACATTGGGGTCACACTGGAGCAGTTTTTGTTGTTGTTGTTTGTTTTTGTTTTGAAAAGTTTACATTGGACATCTAGTCATGACATGACATACCTCAACACTACCTTAAGGCTGCTTTCACCAGCAAAATCCTGCAGCTCTGTGCCATTAGCCAGCCTGGATAATGGACCCCTGCCCCCGCAACAGAACACTTCCTTTAAACAACACAGCCAACCCAGCCAGCCCTCACACTCTTCACTGCCGCATGCTACTGTGCAGGCAACGTTCACAGAACGTTAACAGAGCTTTCTAAGGTCTCACTGTGAAAAGAAATAAATCGTACCTGGGAAGGTAGTAGCATCCCTAACCTGCAATAGCTACCTTAGTTATTTTTAAATCAAACATTATTATGTGTGTCCTCTAGCATATAGGCAAAGAAAGGCAATTTATTAAAGAACATCAAGCCTACTGGGATACGGAGATACATCGATTCAATAGAAAATAAGCTATAGGAAAACATTACAGTTGCATCTCCCATTATTTTATTTTAATCCATCAAGACTGAATAAAGTGGCATACAAAAATCACAATCTCTTAAATTAAATATCAACATGGTCATCCTCATCATATCCCAGGTTTGGGTTTGTGTTAAGGCCTTTGCATTATATGTGCATAAGTTTTCATTTATAGGAGAAAAGTTGTTATGACCCTTCTATGTGTCAGTCTTTTAATAAGAGTCCCTCGCGCTCCCTAGGAGTCACTGAGCAACCTATTGTATGGATATGTGTCTACCTTAGGATGTGCTGTCAGTTACAATATGACAGTGTCATGCTTGACGCTGCTGCCTCTGCTTTGTGAGTTGGATGGATCTGGGGTCCGTGGAGACTGACGGAAAATATACAACCCAGCCAGGCCAGTAAATTACACCAAGATGAAGAACAAAGCGTAGAGCTCATACACCTCCACTGAGCCAAGTAGTGTTGCTTCAACCAGCTAAAATGATAATTCCCTCCCTTCATGGATTACAGTTTAAATCAACCACAAGGAGACCTGCTTAGTAAAGTGCTATTTTACCAAGTTTTGACAGGAGGTCTATCTATCTTTATTGTAGCTCATACGCAGTGTGTTAATTATGCCAGTGTTTTCACAAGCCACTATAAAACAATGCCATAATTGTAACAGTGTCATAATGTGCATTATGTGCAACACTGTTAACGGCTCTACAGTATGTTTATGTTTTTTCTTAATTTATACACTGTACATGGGAGGAGAGCCAGGAGTTGTTATTGTTTAAGGATTTTTGTGCTAAATGTAGGTTAAGTGTGGGAGTGTGCTGATCTGCATACATATTTGTGACTGTGTAGAATCTATCTATCTATCTATCTATCTATCTATCTATCTATCTATCTATAGTCCCTTGTCTGGCAGATTGTGTGCCTGCATTATTACTTACAGAGTATAATAAGCTTCAGGCCTTACACTACTTAAATCATCAATTTAGCATTTCATGCCCTATTACCACTTAATAACTCTCAAAGATTATGGAAAGTGCTGTGCTGCAAGTTGAAGCCTTAGTTCAGAAATAAGGTCTTGTTTTATTAATTATGAGGTTTGTAAAATCAGTGTTGCAAAAAATATTTATCATTCATGATTTATGCTTCACCCCTTGTTTGCAAGTTGTCAATATTGAGTATGGCAGCCTCAGCCACAGCCTTTGCTAACTAGGTGAATTAAACCAAGCACACTGCAACCTGTAATCTCCATTTATAAACTTGGAATGGATTGTAATGAAGAGATCAGTGATGCACATGGTGTCTAGACCCATGAATCATGCTCCACTATCTGGCAGGCATGTGTACGGTTGTGGGTATGGCTGATGCCATGGGACTGTTACTAACTGTAAAGGGTGGGGTAGTAGGAGGAAAAATGCTAATTTAAATATGTGTTCTTTAAAGTTTGTAGGAACAGATGGCTCCTTCCTTAGAAATGACACCAAAAATACACCAGAGCAGTGCTTTATCTTCATCCTGCCTCTCTGTTAGTTTAGTTCTAGTCCTGCTCTGCATGGACTCTCAGGCCATTGGCTCACAGTACCTCTGTAGCGCTAACCTGGTCTTGATCTTTTACATGGTCTGTGGGGACAGAGGTTTGCGCTCTACCCCAGGAGGAACAACAGACCCTGAGCTGCAAGAGTCTACCAACTGCAAAACACACAAAATAGTCTCACTGAGGTGCGCTACAGTTTATATAATACAATTCCAATGATGAAGGAACATTGATAACATTGACCAGGACAATGTTTCAGGCATGTTTATCCCTCAGCTCTGGCCTCTGATCAGTCCCTCCAAGCTTTGTGTCAACTTTAAAGCAGCTGATGATTTTTGCCCTTAACTATTTGTCCCATCAGGTTTCCACCCTCCAAAGGCAGCAGCTGCCAGCAATTTGGCCACTGGTCCAGTCCACCAAATTGCATTGCAATTCAACTTGTCAAATAAGGAGTGGTCCTCACTAAAATGTCTGTCCCCAATACTGAAAGCTTTATTTCAAAATTCCAGTACTGTAACTATCATATAAGTAGTAGGCTTTTCAGCATTACGCAGTAAAACAGGGGATGACAACCAAGTGAAGTGAATTATGTTGAACTCAAACTTTCTTTTTTTTTTTTGTCCAGATCCTGATTTGTTTTGATTTCTATGGGATCTTTCTGCTTGGTGAGAAAAGACACAGATTAAATATGTGGCCAAGCTGAGCTGTTGGATGAAGTGTGTTTGCTTTTGTGATTCAGTTGCTGAGTAAACGTAACTGTCTTCTATAGTTTGAGTTGAAGCTTAGCACGCTAAGCTGGACAAAATTTGGGATATATAAACAGAGGCCCTGAGAGCCATTTTGCCTCAGCCACTATTGTCTCTTTAGGACTTCTTCTGCAGTATGGTGGGGGGACTGAAGCACATGCAGAGTATCATGTGCAGTGGTAGTTTTACCTACAGTCTGTAATTTACAGTGCTGTACCACTTGTACCAGTGAGTACCTCATCCATGCTGCAGCTGCAGGTACACAGATGTGTCAGTTGAGATTGTGCTTGGCAACAAATGATGATAGTGATGCTTTTGCCTGGTTGAAAACACGTTCAGTTGGCAGTTTGGCAGGAAAGTTTGAGTGCATTTTGATGGTCACAGCTCACAATAGTAAACTGTCACCTGTAGTTGGTGGAACTGCTGGGGAAACAGAATCTGAGGTACAAAGCTTACAATGGATCATGTGGTTGTTCTAAAAATGAACTATGAAACAAATACCTGATTTTGTGTGTGTGTATGTGAGTCTTATCTGTCACATTTAGCAGAGATCAGCACTCCCCCCTGCTGGCTGCTCTGTAGATCTGCTGGATCTGAATGTGTTCTCTGATGCCTCAGAAACACTACAGTGGCACAAAAAAGGATTTAAACTGAAAACTCCAAGGTAAAGTAATTTTAACAGTAACTCATTAAGTAATCTTTAATATAAACTCCTAGTTTTCCTATGGAACTGCATTCTGCCAGCTGCGTGTAGGTACTAGATGAAGAGGAAGTAAGGCCTCATAATTAGAGCAATTACATAGTTTCATATGACTATTACAAAGTTTAGTGCCATGGTAATAATCATAAAGACAAAGCATTAAAGATTTCAATGGCATGCTGTCCTCCACGGAAGACTTATGAGAGGAAAGGCAGAGAGAGTCTCTTAGTATTCCACTTGAGACACTGCGCTTCCATATTGCAATTTCCTGTTTGAGTCTTATCTAGAGCAACCTGGAACTGCACTCCAGTGAAGCCTCACACAGCTCCTTCTGCTCACCTGCTGCTATTCCATCTCTGTCTGTTTCCATTTCTCTCTCTCTCTCTCTCTCTCTCTCTCTTTCAATCCTCTATTCTCACTTTCACCCCCCCACCCCCCCCCCACTGCCTGTGCAATGTCATGATTAGTATGCTAAGAACCGGTAAAGCTTCACCTGGACATCAGTCACTCAGACAATCAGTCAGCTGTCTCACTGTCAGTCAGTCGGCTGATCAGTCCCCCGGCTCACACTCTTGTTGAATTACTCATTCAATTGCTCGGTTGATCGCTCAGCCACTTACTCACCCAGTCAGTCATCTTTTTTCTTTAATATTTTTGTTTTTATTTTCACGCCCCTTACTCTGCTGTACACTGAAACATCCATGTACAAGGCCTACCTACTCTTTGTCTTAAACCTCCCCGATTGGAGAACTTCGCTTTGGCTTCGGTTCATTTTAGCCCTCATGGTGAAAAGCCAAAAGTGCTTGTTTAAACAACTGCTGAGTGCTTTCGAGGACAGAAACAACCTCAAGTGACGGTGATATTTCAGCAGAACAACAATGCAGAAGGCATTTATTTCTTTAGACAGTAATACTCCTGACTTGTGCTTTGTACATCTGTAGAGAATAATTCACACACTTCCAGCCAGATTTTACAAGATAGGTTTATAGCCTGCTGTGTATCGAGTCTAAAAAATTAACATTCCCTGGGCTTACTAAGAGTTATTTTTATGTCTGCCTTATCTGTGCTTATGAACAGATGCCTGACATTTGATTTAGAACTGCAAATTGTGTCACCACGGCAACAATGGCAGAGTTCTGCCTTCAAAGGAAAATAAACCGTAAACCCTTAAACTGTCCAACATTTACCACTTTTATGGGCACTTTAACGTAATAATAATATCAAACATCAGATACATTTCTTTAAAATCTGCAGATAGACTTAGGAATAGAGAGTTACAGAGGGGCAGGTAGAGCAGAAGACTGATCCCCCCTTTTCTCCCATGATTACATTCTGTTCAGGCCCTGTTGCAGAGAGAAGGAGGAAGATCAAGCTTCGGCCACAGAATATGAATTTTATATCTGCAATGCAGCCAAGAGGTACCTTCATGTAACAGCCAGCCTGCCTTGGCACTGGACTGTAAAGATCTGTCTTTGTGCACCAGATGATTTTCATGAAATAGAGATTCCCCGTTTAATATTAAATATCAGTTTTCATGTCTTATTTCCACAGCTGGTACAAAGACTTTGATCAGATTTAATTTCTCACAAACTTCTTTTCCAATCAGCATTTTCGTTCTAAAGTCAAATATTTATGTGGATCACATGCAAATTCCAAAATATGTCTTATTTCATGACCAATGAAACAACACACAAAATTAACAAAGCTGTATGCAAAACCCAGATGGGGATTTCTTGAAGTATGGCTTGCAGACCAATGGCAGACCACAGAAACATGTTGTGATAGCCCTGAACATAATGTGAAATACATGCATTATATTTTAACTATTCAATTGAAATACCCTACATTTATTATACCTCTCAGCCAAACTGTGCCCCTAACAAGCATCTTGCAGCTCACGAATGTCAGCTTGTTGAAAGCTACTGGTTGTTTTACAACTAATGGCACCTTGCAGGTGTTGCAGGGTTAGTGTTCCATCATCAATGCTAATCAGCAGTTTAATGTGGAAGTGGGATGGAAAGTGCTCTATTCTCTATTGGGAAAAGAAGGTTTTAATAAAAGCAGAGTGAATGATACTTTGTTGGACAACAGAGGAGATACGGTCGTCTGACATATGCGAAAACATGTGAAGCGAGTGCTTCATAAGTTTTAAATGTTACAAACCATTTTAAAACTAGTCATATACCTACAAGTTTACAGTTTTATTATGTAGCCCTCAATCATATGCCGACAACTTGGTGATCAAAACTTTGACAATCTCTGATGTATATAATTTCACGTACATTATTTGGTCCAGTTAAAGCTTGTAGTAATGAAATATCCAGGTAGTTGTGCATGTTTCAGGTCACGATGGGCTACACTGAATGAATTAATGTCCATCCACCAGCAGTTTGATGGATGAGTACATAAATGCTGACAGGTGCTTTCTGTTGCCTAATCATCACAAGGTTTCACAAAGTCATATAATGGGGGGACCTTTTAATTTATCTAAGTGGCGGATTCTTAACTTAAAAGAAATGTATTACACCAGGAAAGACAGATAGAAAAGGAAGAGATTCTGCTTGCTCAACATGCATTATTTCAAGATTAATCTGAGCCAAGATTTATACTTTCCAAAAAGCCTTTTACAGAAGAAATTGTACAGTTAGAGTGGTCATTGTATGCCCCTTTCTGGTGTAAACACACCATAGTAGGTTATATGTGTCACCTGTGCAATCACTTTTTTGTATTAATTTTGCAAATTAAAAAAAGAAGATATTAAGGGTAGGTGCCAAGTGGTGAGGCAAAAAAGTACAGTAATAGCACAACAACCAATCAAGCTGGTTGGCATCAGCCCTAAGGCCACAACAAGCCCTTGCCAAGCCTCATATTCTTTTTTCCTTTTTCTGCCTAGACCTGGCTCAAGAATTATGCGCTATCTCCATATAATGACACTTCAGTACAGCCCCAAGGCATGTAAACATCCCATTCCATTACGGCTGCTTTCTCTTGATTGCAGTGCAGGGATGTCTCGCTGTTTATTTTCTTTGCTTTTGTCCTTTCCACTACAGCACACCTAGGTGATCTACAGTCCGTCTCAGTTGTTTCAGCAAGGTGCGGTCTGTTTCCTGCAGCAATATGCTCTCAACATTGCTGTGTGAGCCTGTGTGTTTGTTGAGTGTCCTTAAAGGGTCAGTTCACCCGAATAACAAAACCATATTTTCTCACTTACCCCTCATGGAATCAGGACACAAGGTGCAGACAGCTGTTACACGTGTCCACTTCTTCCAGAAAATCCACAGACTCCATTGTGAGCCACTTTTATTGGAAGTATTTTCTTTTGAAGAAAAGGAGGATTATCCAACCTGCAGGTCAAATAAAGGTCAAATCAATAATTTTTTTATTTTCTTTACTTCCAATATGTATTTTTCTGTTCTGAAGCTTGACCTCTTTATGCGTCAAAAAATATCATTATGGTAAAATGAGGTAAAATGTGTCCATGGGTTGCAGGTAGTTTCTCTGAACTCATAAGCAAAAACAAGAAAGGCTGGGAACCACTGATCCTCAGTAAAGGAGATCTTTTTTTCCCAGTGAGAGATGTTTTGTTTTTTAAATGTTCATTTCTTGCTTTCACTGCTGTGATCACCATAAACAATTCTATTTGCTTCCATTGTTATGCTTGAGGCAACATTTTAGTGAAAAACAGCTTGAAGATTAGCACGTGGGGTAAACCTGGCAAATCCATACAGCTCAAGGTCATACTAACAAACACTCAAACATACAGGCACAGTATGATACCTGGAAACACACACAGAAAATACTGCATATATGCAAAAATACTGCACACTAACAAACTCACACACCTTGTCGCAATTAAACTAGTCAACATATTTGTCATTCCTGGTGAAATCGAGTTTCGACTGTACAAAGTCAATTGCAGCACTGATGGGCCTTGAGAGAATGTAAACAGGGACTGCGTCACAGTACAACAACAAGGAGGAAAAAATAATTCATCATGTTCCATTTGTATATCTTATCTCTGAAAACGCTCACCCAGGCATGTTCAATATAAACAGCAACTAGCAAAAAAAAAATGTATTTGCCATTGATAATGATCCTGAACACTAATATCAATCTTTTCCCTTAAATGCTTCTATTGGTTCCGGTCTGATGACTCTCAGGAATGAAATAAAGACAATTTGGGTGAGGTGGAGTGGCTACATGCACCTACATGCTTAAACCGTAAATCAATATCTCTAATCTGCATAACAACCTAATTATAATCTGCCTGATTCTCTCCTCCATAGTCCGCCTCTTGAGTAACAATAAGAGCAGCACCAAGTCTGTCACTGATTGTTTTGGCAAAGATCTGGCTATTTAATCAGGTGAAGTGAGTGACGACCACATTGACGAACAACCCCCACTTAAAGCATTAATCACAAGGTAATTGGATTGAAAATTAGGGAGACGTTGTCTTTGTATTCCATTAGCTTGGAGTGGATTTGTCATCACTCTCTGGCAGTGAGCGCTCCTTTCTTTTTTTACATACTTCATGCTTTCTCTATCTTTTCCTCTCCCACACTTCCCCCGAGGCTTTTAGAACAATATGGAAAAGGTGGAGAGAGAAGGAGAGAGGGAAAAGAGCGTATGGCACAGAAAGAGAGAGAGGGGGAAGGAAGAGAGTAAAGAAGAAACAGAATATAAATTTCATTCACTTAATTTTGTATAAAGGGGGCTGGGGTTCTCAAAGGGTAAATTGATCCAGTCATTGTGATGAATAGGCTCAATTAATCCACCCAGTGTGGGACAGGGTTGAATACATGTGTTAGGAGACACCCCCTTGTTGGCTAATTTCTCAGACATCATTTTACATCTCTTCAAGTGAAGAAACCCCTTAAATGTCAAGTGTCTTCCTAACACATGTTTCTCCTCTACACTTTGTGAAGGACAGTACCACAGCAGAGACTCTACTGATTTGTGAAATAATCATTCTTTGAAATAAAATAAAATGGGACCTCATTGGAAACAATCTAACATGGTTCACACACTTTCTATCTGTAACTGTAAAACCATATCTGTATTTCACCAGATATGCCTTGATGGGTACGTTGGCCATCATCAAGTTTGCATATTTGTCACGGAGATGGATTTGTTTGCACATCACCATGCCATCCAGAGCATTTTTTAGGGCTGTTCTGACTATGTTGGCTGAAAAGAAAATAGCACTGGGGGTTGGCAGGAAAGTAAGTAGAAGCTGACAGACATATCAATCAGCCAATATTTGATCTTCCTAAGCTGCACTTACATGTAAAAAATGGTGCGCATTTTCTTTCATTTTAACTCAGACATTCACCATATTGCCTGCCATATTGATACTTTGTGATTTTTTCCCTTCTAAAATTGTTTTGTTGGTATTGTTTAAATCCATATTTGTCAGATTTTAGCAAGCAACAAACATTATTCAATGATAATGGTAAATTACACATCTCATCAAACTTTTTGTCTTCCATTACAAACAGGAAAAGTTTATTTCAGTAAACGACGGTGAAAAACACAAACAGGAAGTTTAATTACTGTGGTCTTTATGGGTTTGTACAGACAGCATTTGCCTGAAAACTCTCTTGGCTTTATTTCACCTGTCAGTGTGGTACAAATTACAACCTGATCATTCAAATCAGTGCATGCAGTTTGGTGGCCATATTCAACCTGCGCAGAGCACCAATCACATCATCACTTTACATGGTCACATTGTGGGGAGGTGTTTAACTTTCAAACAGTCATCACATTATCTACATTAACTGATAAATATGCTTAACTACAGCAGAGGCGTGGCGCTTTGAGAGGTGCATTTCTGAGTGCATTGTGGTAGGCATCATTAGGCTCATGTGTGTTTGCATGATTAAACAGTGACTGAGATGTATGACAATGGCCATTGTGTACATAGAGGTTCATAAATCTGGCACATATTGCATATTTCTACTTTTGTGCATACACAGGCTTTTTAGTCATGAATCCATAAAATTTTATGCATCTGGTCTCAGGAGCCCAGCCAAGGTTTTCAATACTATGAGCACTTAGTAAATTGCACAAGAGTAATTTACACTGGACTAATATGATATTCTGCACATCACCTCAGTCTAAGAAACCCCTTTGTATCTTTTTTCTCATATTTCTCATTTTACTCAAGCTTCAGTGTATTACTTTTTCATCACTTTAAATTGGATATCCCAGAATAATAGTGGCCTTGTCTATTATTAATACACTGAATCCATCATGGCAAAAAAAATCGGGGTTTGGGAAGCACATGAAAGGTTTTGAGGGCTTGGGAGGCTTACAATTTCACTGCACGCTCTGCCGACCTGTTTGAATGTGTGTCTGATAAGGATTTGAATGGGAAGCATTATTCAAGACCCCCACCTGCAGATCTCTTTTCAGTGGGTGCTAATGAGAATAATCTAACTGACAAGTGACAGAGTTCACAGTGAAAAGACAAGCCCAATGTGCCATTATCCATCTCTTCTATTTTACTTCTTCATATTTTCTTTTTTTTAACACCAATGTTAGAATTTAACAATTAGAAGGACAGTAAATCCATCAAATTGACTTAACTTTGTTGTTAGAAAACACTGACGTTGGCATCTTTGTACCATACCTGCTTTATATTTGCTTTATGGTTTCTGTTTTAACCTTAATTACTGGCAGCCCCAGTCGTCTGATAAATCTGTGGAGTAACAAGTTCATTCTTAAGTTAATTCGTGCTCTCAAATACAGTTTTTGAGAAGACAGTCCAACTACAAGATCTGTAGCTGTCCTGGAGCTTCCCAACTAATCTCATGATTTTCATAGGTAGCAAAACTGCAATTGATGTTTCAGTGCTTGAAAATAAATAAATAAATCTATATCATGCACATATCTTGTGGACAAAGTAAACCATATCTGTATATATATTTATGTATGTATATGTGTATGTATATCTGCAAAATATGAAAATATGCCAACTTCACCATACCAACACTATAAACTAATAATTCCTGGTTTGGTTCATTTATTATCTAGGTTAAAAAGTCTCAGTGCTGTGTGAAATACGGAAACTACTTCTCAGTTCTGGGTTTTCTGTCCTATCCTAAAGATCCAGCAAAAAGTTCTAGTTCCAAATTTAGCTCGGTCTGCTGTGATAGGTAAGGCCTTCAGGACACTTCAGAGTGACACCCAGGGAATCAAGAGGTGCATAGTAAGTTGTAAAAGCAGCTTAAAGGGACAGTTGCAAAGAATATCCATCATTGCAAATGTAATATTTTCTACCTTCACGTAAATACAAACACAGACACAGATGACAGTGCTGCCTTATTGCATCTTGGTTCACAAACACAGGGTTGCATACTGTTCTTCCCAGGGACATCATATTAAATAATACAGAGGCTGTCAGTGATGTCATCACATGTCAAAGGTGTATCATTAATAAGAGCAGGACGGCCTTCGGGTTTTTTTTGTCAATCAAACATCACATAATGCAAACATGACAGACACACACACACACACACACACACACACACACACACACACACACACACACACACACAGCGCCCACATACATGAGGATGCAAGTCTTTTATAACCTGTGAATTTAGGCTGAAGAATGCTTAAATGTCATGCTTCACCTTTAAACAAGTTTGTGGCAGCTCTCACAGCTTATTTATATTTGCAGATACATTTCAAATTACAGCTGCAAGCAGCAATGATTGGGCCCTTGTGCCCCAATGCACCTCGGGGTGTAAGGCAACCATGACCCTACATGCCACAACAACAGTGCTCAATGAAAGTCACAAACCTGACTACATAGCATCATCAAGGTCTTTTTTAACCACATTTGAGGTGGAAGAGGTACATCCACCACAGCCGGAGTCAAAAGGCCATATGAAGCGGTTTCTGAAATCTGAAACAAACCTATTGGAGCAGTGAAATATTTTTCCAAAAAAGTGTGAGATAATTTCATGGGCTGGAGTTTTTAGCTCCACCCACTTGTGCAGCATTTTACCAATACAGTGTTTTTTCAGGAAACTAAGTGGAAGTAGAAGTTCCTGTTTCAGGGTTTCTGTGACCCTACAAGGGAAACAATCCTTATGTTTAACTAACCAAAGACACCCATTCACTGAGCAGGGGGCAGTTTGATTCTAATTAGCAGCTAGAAAGTTTCTTTTTGCCAACACCCACTGCTTTTTTCTGTCTTATGACTTTATACTATTGTGTATGCTCTGTCAGGCTCCATTAGCTTGGACTGGACTGCTTTTAAAATGGCTGGCCTTTGCTCAAGCTAGATTGGATATCTGAGTGCCTGTGTTCCTCTCTCTTGAGTGAGACATAACACAACATTTGGCCCCATCTTAATCATATTAGTACAGCATACAACATTGTGTTTCATGTTTAGTAAATTTCTTTCTTTGCTACTTACCATACACACACCATGTGTTCCAGAGACAAAAGGGAGAGGCACTCAACTACTTCCTGTATTTATACACTGAGTGACATCATCAGTGATGGCACTGGGTTAGATCATTTTTGGGAGGGGGGCTAAATTAGATTACTACAGTATTTTTGTTGATTGTGATCTTTTAATTCATAGCTTCAAGTGCATTATATATTTTATGTCAGAGTGTTTCTTCCTGGAAGCTATTAAACCTGAATGAGTTCATAAGTTAAATGCTTCCTGCAGAGGCACTGAATTCACCTGCCGAGGTGGTACAGCTTTGACTAACCCCTGCTGAGGAGGGGTCTATTTAAGCTGAGTTCAGTTTGGAAGTCAGTGTGTAGGTGTGTGCATGCCTTGGTAAGTCAATGCAATTTGTGTTTTTAAGCTAAGTCTGTATATACTTGTACTTATACTATATATTTATGGTTTACACATGTAGCGAGGTGACTTTTTGTTATAGCAAGGCAAGGAAAAATTACACATTTTTGAAAAAGGATGTAAACATATTTGACATGAGTAATTTAATTGGAGCAAAAACTTTTCTGGGACATTATAACTTCCATTCCCTGCAGTCATCTATCATCTACCTGTCTAACAATATAAGCTTGTACAAAACAAGTTATGGCAATATCATTTTTAATTTATATAAATGTAGCTATTTTACATTCTTTCAATCTTTTTTGTATTTGTGGGCAAACGTGCAAAAATGTTGATCTTTTGGTCTGGTTCATATGATGGTTAGTAGACCAGTGTGTCTGTAAGTCTGTCGTGTTGTATCACTTGGTCTGTTATTTGATCTTTCGCTCACTGGTCATATATTCCTATTTGTCATATTTATTTATTTTCTTGTGGTGACCTTGTGTTCTCTCAAACACAATATACCAGGAATGCCAGTAACATAAATATTTCAATATTTATTTTCCATAAATCTCCTGCTCTGGTTGGCCATCAGGCCATAATGTGTCTCTCATCCTGTCCATCTATTGTCAGTATTGTTTTATTAATTGTTTATTTTTTCCATTTCATTTAAATAATCTGCTTTGCCTGAGAGAGATGGTTTACAAATTGACAATGATTTGTATTGCTTGTGAACATGATCAGCTTGTGAGCATGTGTGTATGTCTATGCATAACATTGCATTAATGTGTATTTTGTGCGTGCATGTTGAAAGTGCCTTTCAAGAGTGTGTCTGCATTAGAGTAGTTCTTTCCAGGAGGTTGATGGTGTTTGTCTTCATTAGATTTACTTTGTCACTTCTTGGTACCACCCAGCCAGACATCAAATTGAATGCCTTGTTAACATTTATTGTGGAGCTAAAAAAAAAACAACAACAATACAACACAGACTTGATCTTTCTTTTCTAAAGGGCCTGAGGGTGTACCAATTTCCAGAGGTAAAAGTCAGAGCAGTGGTTGCATGCTTGATGTGTTTACCTATTTGGCAATCAACAAGCCAAGCTTTTAGACCTGTGGGATCACGGCTAAAGCACCAAAAAGGTACAGGGAAGGCAGCAGAGTAGACATCCAATTTAAAAATTTACCATAAGGAAATGAGTCTGATATTATCAGTAAAATGAAATCAGCACATTGTACACATTTAATAAATTAATTTCACAAATTAGCTCATGAAAAGTTAATAATATTGTACTGATAATTGGTGAACTACACCCTGTACATTTTTAAAATGCAAAAGGGACAAATTGATCCTTTTACACTGTACAAAAACTTGGTGGTTATGATGCTTTGTTGTGGGGGGAGAAAGCTGAAGGCAAAACAAGTTCGGTTGAAAAACGGTTAAGGAAATCCAGTAAACACAGTTTGTTCTTCAGCAAGAACTGGAGGTAAGAATTTATTCACCAGTTAATAAGGCGTCATACGGGGTGATCTGCGACAAGCTTTGGTCTGACCCTGATTTAGATGCTTACTCTCTGCTGGAGTTTAAGGTCAGTGGTGACAAAGCAGAAATGTGCACTGGCAAACAAGCAACGTTGCCACTGCCCGTATCTCTGGGTGTGTTGGTGATTACACATAAAGTGCATGTAACTTGGTATACAGACTAAAAACGGTTAGAGCTAGCAGCTGCTGCTCTCCTTTCACAGGGCCATGTTGTATTTAAGAGCATCAGAAACTGAGGATGTGTGCATATCATATTAGCACTGCTCCTCCACAATAAGAGGAGCTAGTGGAGGCATCTTGAGCATCCCTGGCATCTCGGTAGTCAAAGGTGCAGCTGGAGCATGTACATGAAGGAAAGTTTGTTTGGGTGCCTTGCATAGCCTGCTGTTAGTGCAAACTGGATAGAGAAGTGCGAGGAAATGGATAGGTGGATGAATGGGTTGAAGAGATTAACATGTATAACCAATGTCAGTTGGACAAGATGCAGTGATTATGAAACCATGATCATAACTTTCCAACTTCTATTATATTAAGCAATATATGAAAAAACAACAACATATATACATACAAATACAACACATGGGTTAATGAAACTTTTAGTAGTTATCATTAAATGACAGAATATGGAAGCCACTCTGGTGCCTTGGATTTTTCATTTAAAGAAGTTAACTTTGACACAGTTTGGAGAGATAAACTGCATTACAGTGTTCCTGGAAATATTACAGTCTGTAGATAAAATACAGTGTGAAACCACTCATTGTACTTGCATGAGACCCAACTCTAAATCCAGGATTTGGAGAAACAATAGAGCCTCTCATTGCAGTAAGCATGAGTGACATTCTGTTTGTCCTGAGTGTGTCTTTTCATCTGCATCATTTGTTGCATTAACAATGATGTCTTTTTTTTATGTTCTCTCACCAGTTATGCAAGGCCCCATTGGGAACTGATGAACTAGAAACGGGGATTCTGCTTCAAAGCAATTTTCAGCTGGGGTTTAGAGGTCTCAGTCTAGTCTTAGGTATAATACAGTCTAGGTGCAAGTGTAACACATTGCCACCGTGCTTGTGGATGTATGAATGGCACTTTCTGAAATCTCTTAAGGGAGCATCTTTCACTAGTATTTGAGGACAAAAAGTTGGTATAACAATAATAATAATAATAATAATAATAATAATAATAATAATAATAATAATGAGAAGAATTTGTTATTATTTAACTGTTCTGAATAATTTTCTGTCAGCTAAAAATATTAAATATTATCTCTGAAAGAAAAAACCCTACACAGTAATTTAACTTTGAAAAACTATTCCCTCCCAACCCTCACCCAAACATCCCTTGTTTTCCATTAAAATGTAACACAAAACATCTCTTGCAGTGGGTGACTTCCCTGTGTAAATCCAAAAGGAGGACCCTCAAGGGAGCTATGGGTGCTGATAAATCCCTCAGAGGACACAGCTGCAAATGCTCATGGGAATTAAAGATGGCAGGCTTTTAAGTTCCACTGTTGTGACATGAGGGACTCTGTAGACTCTGTATCTCTGTGTATTCCTGTGGGGTGGAAACAACAACCTTGCACCCACACTCCTCTGTAACATTGCACAAAAAAATGAATATGTGTGAAATATTGCCATCGCTGTAAAGATGCTCTTACATCACAAAAGATGTTTTTTTTTTTAAAGGCAGGGAAGTTGTTGACACTTAAAATTACAATTCAACAACATCTTACATGTTGATAAATAATTATTGGGGATTCATTTCTTAAATTAGATGATTTTTCCTGTCAAAAAACTTGGATTAATGGACTAATTGGATTGGATTGTTCATCTTTATAATGGAATACAAACAAAATATTTTAAAAAATAGTCCAATATAATGAAAGACTAGAATCAGTGAAAACTACAGGTTTAAGTGTTGTCTGTGCTCAGCAAAATGCACAAGCATCTCCTCTCCATAGCTACCATATCAGTACAGCAGTACCCTGTGTTTTTCTTAAGGAAATTACTTGAAAGACTCAGCGAGTGGCAACAAAAGATGGAAATCACTGATGCCAAACAAAACAAAATCAAAAATGTCTTTCTCACCCAGAATAGCATGTTGACATATTTGGATGATTGAGCATACACAATAACATTTAGTGGTGTTTTATGCCCTGGCAACATGGTGCAATGTTTGTTTATGCCATCATGAATGGAAATTTACAAGTGTGATGTGTGCATGCAAATGGTTTTTTTTATGACATGTACTTCTCCAGCATTCAAATGAATCAGCCTTTAAGCCCAATCATGCTTCACTGTCGACACTTCATCAAAGATCTTAAATATCATAGCTGACTCTCTCTAACACTACATTTGTCCTCCATCAATAGACCTGCATCTACAAATCCACTAAATGTTTCCTGAAGATGACCATACCCCAGTGGGTTTCACAAGAAGAGCATGTTATGTCGCTTCTTGTGTGCCTCATTAGAGATAATTGCATACATTTATGCAAATCACAGAAATGTGCTGTTTCTCTAGAGGTGTGACACATCTCCTCGCCCACTCATTCTTTTCAATTTTGTCTTCCACTGTAATCTCTAGGCCTCAACCAAACATTGGCAAGTCTAAAATATGAATAACAGCTTTGTTTTTATACTCCCCCTCTCCCTCTGTGTAAATGGTGTCCTTGTTTAGACTCCTTCAGTGTGAGTGGGGTCCTTGAGTTTGGCATCTTAAGTGTAACCTACCTCTTAGCCGGTCTTAATGGTGGGGAGGAGATCACTGGTCATGCTGCATAGTTTGTGAGGCCCTTTAGAGCAAATTAGTGGCTATGGCCCATGTAAAAATCTTGACTATTTGACTCTCTTTAAGAAAATTGTTTCAGGGTTTTTTTATAGGATCTGTTTTCTTTTTTTGAGCCACAGCAAAGTACAGGCAATAACTATAAACATGAAAGTCTGTGAACTTGATTGGGTCAGTACTGAGTTTCCCCATAGGCCATTGCTGCCACAAAATGAAAGGCATGTACATATGCTGGACACCAACAGGTATAATTATAGCCCTTAAAGTCTGTCGCATTTGGTTTTATCCCTTGCTCATGCAGCACTGAAGACTTTTAGCCTACACTCATTTGATAGATAGATAGATAGATAGATAGACTTTATTCATCCCAAATTGGGAAATTTGGAGATGATCCCACCCGTCTCTCCTTGTGCATCAGTTAAAATGAGACTGGACAATCAAAAACAGCATTTTTTGAGCTGATTAAAATGACAGGTCGGAAGGTTGTACTTAAATTAATAGTTTCTGGAGTTAACAATACGCACATCCACTACACAAGAAATCAATAACGAGTCCATAGTCTGTCAATGTGTTACAGTGCAATAGCACATCATGGGGCATGCGCTCAGGTGGCAAAAAGACAGGACAGTCCCAAAGGGAATGAACTGGAAAACATCATAAAATCTACCGCTGTGTTAAACAGACAGTCTAGCATGGAGCAGGGAAGCACAGAAAACAGCTCTTCATACACCAAGAGGCATGAGGGAGAGCGCACAGTTAAAGAACCCCATATAATCCCCCTGACAAAATATACAATACAGAGGGAGTCACTCACAGATACCGTAGAAATGCATGTAGGGGAAGTTAATGAATAAATTGAATAGTTTAATTTTTAGTTTGACTATTAAGTTAATCTAATTAAATATAGTTAAGATTGTTAACCTATTTTGAATATATATTTAGGATACCACATCCAATCAAGCATAAGACACAGGATAGGTGGAATTTATCGTTCAGTCTGTATTTATAACATTTTTGATTCATTTTTTTTTTATTTGATTAAGTGTTTTCCTGTTTAATTGCATCCTAACCATTTCATTCAGTTAATTGATACAGTACACAACACACAATACACTGTCTGTATTGAAATGCACTCAAGATCAGCCACCAACAATAAGGCATGATTATTTTAGTGCAAGTAGAAGTAAGCAAAACAACCTCTAGAAGGAAACAATTCATTTTAAGATTACATTTCAGAGTTACATTTAACATGCTACTAAACTAACTGCAATATAATATTGATTTCATATGAAGATATCTGTGCATAGAAATGACAGACTTGGATGTCTGTCATAGTTCAAGGCAGAATTATCTCTCATCCTGCTACACCTTACTCTAACAAAATAGGCTTCATTATCCCCATTCTGTTGGTTTGAATTTGGGCTTAAATAAAGCATAATTTCTGTTCCAGTTCGAAAATGAAAAAGAAACCGTGAGCAAAAAATCTGTCTTTGTCCGTTCATCATTATTCTTCATTGAACCTTACTGGCTCAAACGGGACAAGTTTGCAAGTTTGTTGAGTTGACTTTAAAGAAATTGATAGTATTCAGCCATGGTATGTGACATTTTCAACTCCTGAACTACAAAGTGCACCGAGTCTCTGACACTAGAAAGGCTTCTACAAGCAGTGGCAAAGGCTGTCAAACACACTCGCAGTCTAGTTTTATTTCTGACATTGCATCACTGGAGCTTCCACTTGTCTCAGGATACAGTGTCAGGTGTGTTGCTTAATTTGGATGTAGAGATGGATGTAAGGATGTGGCAAAGGACATGGAAAAGATGGAAAGAATGACAATGTTGGGGTTTTTTTAAGGTCAGAATTTGGAGAACAAAATAAAATATGATAAAATGCACCAAACTGTAAAATTAAAATCAGTCATACCATGAAGTGGTGTTGATTATTATTTATTTATTTGACCATTTGGCTGGTTCCAACACAACACTGACAATTTATTGTTTTATAAACATGTTAGCACTATTAGCACTGAGGCAACTATTTATCTTTTTTCAGATCAACTCTGGCTTTCATTTAGATTTACAATTCTGTCTGTTCATCCATATTAGTTAATACATATTTGTCATTACTACTTTAAGCATTTGATCAATTCTTAATTTAGATACATGCTCAGCTCAGTCATATATGATTACTTTCCCCCAATATATGTTTGTGTTAGCCAAATCCTCTATATATTTAAATCTTCAAAGGCCTTAAGTTTAATGATTATAGTATTACATATTTGATATATTATTGAAATAACATCTTTAGATCAACCTTGTAACAACATCCCAGGTCACATGTAGGCAATATTAGTAGTAATACTACATGCTCCCATATCCTCTATGGAAATTATCTATGGCTGTATAACCCAAGAGGAAAAAATTGTAATATAGTCTAGTATCCTTTCTGTAACATCTAGTGCATACACGACATTAAAGCAACTGCAATATTATGTTAATGTATGAAATGCATTAGTGAGAATAAAATGTGTCCCATCTGCGTAGCTTAATGGTGCATTATCAACTAAGGCAGACCAGTGATTGCAAAGACATTTTATTCTACAAGTATAATCATTTTAAAAACTGAGAGCTAAACATGACACGGCATAAAAGCTCCTCCATGAGGCTTCTATTCAAAAGAGATGGTTTGAGGCATATTCACATCGGCTTTGGATACAAAACAACATGAGTGCGCGCATGCAAACACTCCCTTAGACAAAAACACACACACGCACGCATTGGCAGCAGGGCATGTAAGGTTATGAAGTGCTTGGAAGCTGTGCTGTTCTGGTCAGAAGAGGACAGGTTGTCCATCCATGTAGTATCTGTGTGTGTGTGTGTGTGTGTGTGTGTGTGTGTGTGTGTAAACGTGTACACACTCTTGTATGATACATTGTCTATACACTTTATATTTTTTTGTTTATCCATTTTTAACACTTTGGGCTTTGATGCCACATAAAAGGGGAATTACATAATTCTTATTCTTCAGTTAGGTGAGTTACAGTCTGTTGATCCTGTACGTAAACAGCTAATCACATGATCCTTCTTGCCTATAAACATTTGTGTCATTCTGTGATTACGACTGATTTAATGAGGTACAAATGAATAAAACATTCACCATATCCATGTACGTCACTGAGTGAGTCATGGTAATCAGTGCAACTTAACCCGGAGATGAATGGGGACAGAACAGACTTTACTGCTTAAGGCGTGCCTCCGAAATGTGTCTATGTTTATTCTATATATGGCAGCTGCACTAAGGCCTGTGGCAAAACTGTGCTCCAGTGTGTCATATGTGCTGACAAGCCTGCAAACATGTTTTGCTAGCAATGACAACCATTCTTACGCACCACCAACCCACAGTGTCATCCCTTCCTGGACTGACACTCATGTCATATTTGTCTCTTTTATATGTGTCACACATGAGCCTTTTTTCCTATATTTTTCTGTGATGAGCAAGCTGGTCCATGTGTTAATGAGTGTGAAAAACATCACTCCTATATACCGTATATCTGAAATTCAAATGCACGTCTAAACATAAGCTACCAGCACTTCCAGATGAGTGGTAAAACATATAGGAGGATGACATAGAAATGACACATTATGCACATTCACACATGACAAGATGTTTTATTTAGCTTCTAATTGCTCCTTTCTCTCTTGTTATATTGGAATATGTTAAGCCTGTCAACCCATAGCTGAACTTGATGTGCGGGCATGTGAGGAGGAGAAAATAGACAAGACTGTGCTTGGATGTGTGAGAGGAGGAGAACGAAGGGCACAAGAGATACACAATGTGTGAAGGAGAGAGAAATCAAGCAACTATAATGTGCGTTCATCTCTTTTTTGGGAGGTCACCTGGGTACAGCTAAACTCCAAAACAAGCTGCCTTTTGAAGGTGTCACAGCCTTTATCTTAGACACACAATTGTCTGCTTGCACAGCCAGCAAACATACAGCAGCATTATCATTCATTTGGCGTTATGTTGCCTCTGCATGAAGAATGATAGTATTGGTCACTGACCTTTCATGGGGCCCTGCTTGTTCTCCAGTAACAGTGGTTCTCCAGTTTGCTTTAGGCAGCTAGGTGCCAGCATCACATGCTTTCACACCTAACTCACTTGCCCTGGACTTTCAAACATTTCAGACTGATCCAAAATAAAATTACAAGTGTGAAACCTCAGTTCTAGACCAAACAGCCGAAATTTGCTCCAGCGGATACTAAAGGTGGTCTGTTTCTAGTGTGAAGAACCTGCTTTCAATTATTTTCCAAGAGGCTGAAAGAGACAACACAAAACAGCATGGTATTTTGTTTTGGTGTTCTTGAAGTTTGTGCTGCTGGTAAAGCCATAATGACATGCTAGAGGCTCTAGCACCACTAATATCCCTACATTCAAAGCATGATAGGAGGCTTCTCACCGACTTACCAGTGCACTGTAATTTCTACATATTTCTCTGCATACTTCAATTACAAAGTACATGTCAAGTCAGGAATTTAATCTTTTTAATTTTTTCATTTTGTGTATGTTCCACCAATAGGTTGCTCAGCCTATTTGTGTTTAGTTATGATTTTTGTGAGATTTTGGTTTCTCATAGGAAGACATGCTGATTTAAGAAACTCACAATTTCTGCAGGAGGCTGAAACACTGGGGAATCCTGAATTGGATTTATTCAAGTGTTTTTTTCATGGTTAAAGATGGGACAAAAACATTTCTCTAAAGCAGTTTTAAGACTTGCTAAGCAGTCTGTCGGTTTATTCACAGCTCAGTGGGGTGCAGAAGTGCTGAATATTATATTTGTGGTTAGCATTTGGAAATGCTGGAGGAGGTTGTGTTTTCTGTGAGTACTGTTCATTAGCAGCAGGACACCTTTGAACATTTCCCTACAGGACTCCCACTCCTCTCTGGACACAGTCTCCATTGATACTATCATGCTGACAACCAGAGCTCTAAATTTTGGATGACTATTACTGTCGATAAGGACTGTTTTACAGCAGAAGCTTTGATGAATGTTTTCTATAATTAACATATTCTCCTTCATAGCAGCTTAAGAAACAAAACCTTAACCTGACCTTAACCTAACTCACTTTGAAATGTTTTGAATAATATGTGTTATTCTTGATTGATTGTGGGTGGGTTTTGAAGATCAGTTTTACATGATATTAAATGTTCTAATCGAATATTTGGTCTAAATATGTTGTGGTGCTAGGCTGCTCTGCTCTGCAGTCGTCTCATCTAGCTTTTTCGACCAGCCTTGTTGCCTTTCACAGCACAGACAATCCTGCTTTGTTGGTGTTTTATATATCCTTTGCACAAACCAAGCATTGTTTCAGTTCATGGCCGGGTTTGAAAAAGGCTTAATCTTGTGTTTGGAAAGCAACATAATATTAGGCATATGAGATGATAAAATGGTTCTCTGGTGGAACAAGTCTCTGACCACATGCTTTGCTCCAGGGCATGTGACAGTTGCTCATTTTCCCTACACAGACTTTTTCCCATGCTGGACTAGGCTTCACAGCATTGATGCTCCTGTCACCGAGACATTTTATCCTGAAAGAAGGCCTAAAAACATTTTTAGTTGAGTTGATTTGCATCGTAAGTGTAAGATGTCATTAAACTAAAACTCAGTATTTTCTCAGTATGGTGAATGTTTTAGCTTTAAACACAGACAGAATGTTTTCAGGTAAAGCCACCAGTGAAATGGATAAATAATTAATGTTGTGAAATAGATTTCGGAGCAGCAGTATGGTTTACAATGAGAGAGGTGATTGGCTCTTTTCAGTGCTGCACGTGAGAGGTCACAGCGCAGAATGCCTCCCAGCAAAGCAATCAGTATGGGGACAGTGTTGCATTCACCGCAATGATGGTCAGTAATGTTATGTAAATATGGAGAGAAAGCATTATGTTCACAGATGGGAGGGAAGTCAGCCGACTTCAGCTGTCTAATGAGTGTCTGTGTGTGTGTGTGTCTGTGCGAAGCGGTCATTAACCACTGAAGTTGATGTAGGATGACAGTTGAAATTAAACATGAGGCAGTCATTGACATTTGTTTTTCTATCCATTCACAGCTGCAGTTTGTTGTTATTTTATGATAACAAGAAACCATGGCTGCCCCATGACTATCACAATGCATAGTGCAAAAATTGCCTATTTGAATGCTGATATTGTGGGGGAGGACAAATCAGCATCGATAACTGTATATGACATGCAGATATACCTGATGCACGCACTGTCTGGGTTAAAGCTATGTAAGTGTTAATAGGGTTTTTTGGGACATTATTCTTCATTGTATCTGCATTTTATGATTGGCAATAGTACTGCAATGATATTGGAATAGGTAATTTTGCTTATTAAATGCTATCATTTTGGCTGTGAAGAGTATTTCAAATAAACTAAAGTGGAGGGCATGTATGTCAGTGGAAAGAGAGCACTTTGTGACCAATAATCTTTCTTCCTACAAATTACCTGGGCAAGTGACTGCTGTGGACTTGGACAGTCCCTCTGGCTTTACCACAGAGACAGTTTAACCAGGCTGGTGCAGGAAGAACATCGAGCTTTCCTGCAGACTAAGCTCAAGCAAGTGACCTTCCAATGCAGTGTGAGCAGCCATGAGTATTTGGAGTAAGTGCAGACAGCAAGTGAGATGGGAGAGCAATTAGATGTTAAGGCAATACTGGCAGTTTGGATGTGATAAATGTGGCTGGAGGAGGTCTCGCAGGTTGTGGACCAGGAGGGCGATGCAGTGGTAGCAAGAAGGAGAAGCTTTTTAAAGGAGATGTAGAGGATGTGTTGTTTTTTCTTTTATTCTTTTTGTAGTCCGTGTCAGGCAGGAATACCATGTGGGATGTTCTGTTTAACTGCAAAAATATTGACTGCATTGCTGAAATCAATAGGATAATGCACTGACTGGCTAATAATTGATTGTGTGGAGAGGAAATGTAGAGAAAGGCCCGGGTTAGAGAGAGTGAGGCAGGATGAGGGAAGGAGGCAGTCTATGAGGCTACTTTATATTTTGGTTCATTTTCTATTAACAGAGATGGATCATCACTAGGTCAAACCTCAATTTGTTAGATGACGATAGTGAGCCCCAATCAATCCACTAAAATGTTGTGAGTGGTTTCATTTTAGGAACAATGGATAGCGGGAGGAGGAGAAGGATAGGGGGAGTGCTGTGATGGAGATTAATGTTAAAGTGGACTAATGGACTGTCTGTCTAAGCACTCACCATGGACAAACTCTGTAATCAGCCCATAGAAGCTGTTTGGGGTTTGCAGGCAGGCATCAGGCTGCAATGGGGTTGCACATAGAATTTATTAGAGTGTGTCTTGGCAAAACGCCTCATTTCCCAAAGCCTCCCAGTCCTGTGATCTGCATTTTAATTGTTTCTGCATTTACATCCTGATCTGCTGCAGCCCAGCTCCCTGATTGAAACATTATGACCTTCATGATGCCCATTATCCCTCCCTTTTTCTTCTTTTCTTTCATCCTTTGTCATTGCTCTGCATCACATTTCTATTTCCATTCACCCTCTTACTGCTTGCTGTGCCATTCTCTGTTTTCCAAGTTCCTCTCCGTCCAGCTTACCCGGCCTTACTTCACTTATCATTCCACAATTTTTGCCTGATGAATACACTGGCATGAAACTGTGTGATTGACACACGAAAAGGTCATGTAAGTAATGTAAGCCTGACACACAAAACTCAAGAACAAGCGCTGATATATCAGTGCTACCTGAGGCTGGTGAAGTGGTTTGTGAAATGACACCTCCAGCCTGTGACTTAATGCAATTCTTGAATTTAATTCTCTCATATTTTTTTTTCTTTGAAGAATGTTTTCAGCTTCATTTTAAATAAAAAAGATCTTTGATTGCATAAAGTATATTATATGTGAAATGGCTTCTGCTTTGCAGCAAATTTTCTACTCTCCAGGAGAACAAAAAAATAAATGTTGAAAGTGGTATTCCCACAAATATAGAAATTGCTTTTAACACATTAAAATGCAAATTGTAGAGTTAAGTACCTGGCTTTTAAACTTCTTCTCTTTTTTTTACTATTCTTTTTCTTACACTTTCATCATATAGCTACATTTACAATATATTTCAAGCAATACACTTCAATCACTAGCCTGCATATCTAAACTGAATATGTTTTACGTACCCTGGACACCCTGTAGTTGAAATAATTACAACATTATTTACACTACAAAGAGGAGGAGGACAGCTGTGTAATACATATCATTCATGTTAAGGCAAATATGCCCAAAGGCAAATGAATTGCATGGTTCCAGTTCTGCAGAATTGAAATGGCTCAATTTAAATTCCAGTATCTTAGAACAAAGGGAAATGTGCATGAAATGATATTTTTATTATTATTATTTTGAATATCAAAAGTATGTCAGCAAGGCTTGCTATTCAGAGATTTGCAGCGTTTAATTCGGACGGTAGAAACACAATCCTTCTTTTGCTCAGAGATGTATTTTCAGTTTTGCGCAGGGATAATACAGAGGAAGAAGAGCATTCCATGTCACATTATCTCACATCATTGTCCTATCTGGTCTAATCTCTCCATGTGTCACGTTGCCATGGGGATCATAGCCAAGCTCTCTGGGTCTTCTGTCAGGTAATGGAAACATCTCTGGCACAAACATGATGTGTGTGTGTGCTGAATGCAAAGCAACCCGTCTCAGTGTCCAGCCGTCAAACCGAGACAGGCTTCGAAACAGTGGTTGGCGAGCATCCACGGACTGACAGAGCAAATCAGAGCAGACCTCCTGACGTCCTAGAGACGGCAGGAAAGTGACATTTAAATTTGGCCGATCACAGTCAAACCGCTTTGGATCTGAGCACATGGTCACACAAGACTGGATGAGAAACCTCAAATGGCATCAATTAGATGAAAGCTAGCAATGTTTGCCGTGGATTTAGAAGGGTCTCGGCAAACATAAATAAGATTTTCAAATTTGCATGACAACATAGAATTGTTCTCTGCATTTTAATGCCACATTGCTTGACTAAACCATAGTAAAAATGAATGGAAGACAACTTGAAAAACTATACATACCTAAAATTATATCTATTTAATTGAACTTGTTATTTATTTTTTCCATTTTCCCTGGCCATAATTTGTTGTTTTTTCATTAATCTTTTTCTTATTAATTTTGCTTTTACCAATTACATTAATTTCCTTTTTTCTACAGATAACAATGTTTATTTCCTTTGTATAAGAGTTTCTTTCCCTGCATTATTCTTTCACGCTGTACATTCTCCGCTTAAAAGCTCAAGCTAAGCCGTTGTCAATTATAAATGGTGATGGAGCTTGTGACAGATTGTCAATAATACAACAAATGGCAATCATGGTAATGGTAATAGGATAAAATGTCTGACACAATTATCAATGGCTCTTAATTTGATACATTGACCGTGACAGGATGCATCTCATACAGTATATTCACCCACTGAGTCATGCTTAATTACCGTAATTTAGACATTCAGATGTCACTTTCATTTTTGTAAAAACAAGTGAGCCTATACTTTATCCTGAGCTGATGTTCATGAAGATTTGCTGCAGATGAAGTACTTACAGGCTACTTTTGTTTGTAATCTTAATGAGGTCTTTACCAGTTAGATACAACAGTATTGTTTGATTGAAAACCTGAAGTCAGTACAACAGCTATTAAAACAACACTGACTCTTATGACCGCGCTGCTCTTTTCAGACTTGTTGTAAATATGTTGCAGTACAAGTTGGGTTAGCATGTCAGTGGGACTTTAACATTAATCTATAATCACTAGCTCAATTTTAATGCTGAGATGGAATTGACACATAGGACGAGTCTGTGTTGCAGTTCACATTTATTTTTTTCAGTAAACAAACAACACTGAGAAACCGGCTTCCCTGGTGTTTGCTGGAAAACCCTCTGTCAAGCCAGAGGTCATACACCACAGGCAAGGGCAGAATAGCTACGAAATAGCTTTTGTAGCCTGTTTTCAACATTTTACCTCATATATTGTGCTTTGACCCAGTTTTTCTCAATGTTACTTCACCAACCCTGTCACCTAAAAAATACATTTATCAACAACAAATTCTGGAAGAGTTGTTAATTAATGTACCTAAGTAAAGTAATGTGTTGTAATGCATCATTTATATTTGTCATATTTGTTGTATATTATTATGAAGACAAGTTAGTAAGGCACAAATGTACTTTCCAGGACATAAGATTGTTGTTTTCATACAATCCAAAAGTGCAAAATCTCTTGCCAGAATTTTTCATTTCCACTATGACTGCATTATTGAACCATAAGACAGATTTTCAAATGACAGACCACACAAGTTCTTTATTTTCTCCTTTCTCCTTAAATACAGATATAGATGAGATTCACAATTCCAGTGGATTCAAAAGTGAAAAGTGTGCCATGCCCTCATTTCATTTCACACTTCTGTGACTATCATCAAGGTGTCAGCAATAGCATGCATGAGCACCCACACATAGACACATTGTCTATCAATGACCACTTTGTAGCAGCCCAAGCCTTGAAGCTGTCTGCGGTTTGGTCTTAATCACTCTCTCCTTGGGGTGGAGACAGGTCACTTTAATCTCAGCGGTAAGTCACGCTGACCTTTCATATCTGTGATGCAGACCTCTGTGTGACCTTTTATGACGAGTGCAGGATGTGTCTCTCACCTGGCAGCCATTCCTGGCAAGTATGAGCAAGAGTAGGTTACAAAAGGAGTTCAGTGTGATGGGATTTGGCCTTCAGACTCTCTCAAGTACAGATGCAACCGTCCCAGTAGTGCCAGGTATTCCTATCTTTCTGTGGTGTAATCATCTCTGCAGTTTGATGCCAAAGGAAAGGTTAAAGCGCAGTGCTTCTGACCTGCCAGAGATTAATAACGTCGAGGCATCTTACTTCCAAAGCAATTAATTTTTTTCTTATTAATTGATTAATTGTTCGGTCTGTGAAATGTCAAAAAATGAAGAAAAAATGGTCCATCATGAAGTCCCAACGTTCAAAGTGACAAATTGCTAGTTTTGTCCGATAAATAGCTCAAAACCCAAAGGTATTCAGGTTGTGCTGATGGAAAAGTGAGCAATGCAGCAGATTTCTGCATTTCTGGAGCTGATAAAAGATTATCTAATAGTCAGAAAATGTGCCCACTCACTTTTCATTGTAATTTATCACCTCAAACAGAAGTACAATTAGGAGTGGCCTTTTTTTTCATACAGCCAACTTTGCTTTGACAAACTCAGTGCACCATTGAATAAAGATTACAAACGTTGACTTGCTCAACCGTAACAAATTTTCATTGATTTTAATTTTCACACCTATAAATGCTTGACGTAGACACTAAAGCAGCAGAGGCTCAGGATGTCATACCTTATTACTTTGAACAAGACATGCATATGGATGAAAGCGAGAGAGCAAGGTATTACAAAACTGAAAGGAGCCCTGCGAACACCAAGACGTGGGGATCTGACAATGACAGGCAACTGGTAATGGACGAGAGTAGCTTTGGAAGTAGATATTTCCACAAATCGCCCTTTTTCCGATGACAGTTTATCTCATTCATGACCAATGATGGTGTTTACCTTTGCTTTCCTTGAACAATACAGAGTTTCGGGGATGTTGTCGTTGATTGACTCTGACAAGGGGCTGTTACGGTGGTGAGGAGACAAACACAGCAGGAGAAGATAGAGAGGAGGACGTGTGACACTCTCCGGTGCATACATGAATCATTGCATTTTTTGTGTCTGTGTGATGTATGCAGGGCACAAACACTGGAGCACAAAAGTATTAGCAACCCCAACTGCCACAATAGATGTTTGAAAATCTAGAAGAAGAAAGTGTTGAGATGAAAACAGCTATGATATATATATCAGGCGGAGTTGTATGACTTTTACCTTTTACAACCCAGGCACATAGACTGACAGACAAATGGATGGCTGCAGGAGTCAGAGGCAGAGTGTCAGAGAAAGAGCTGGGACATCTACACTCATGAGGTGCCAAATGAAAATGCCGGCATCTGCCAGCCGGCCTCATGTCTGCCTGTCTCTTTTACCCAGGGAGACGTATTATTTATGAATGCCAGAGTTGTTTATGCACTGCAAAATAACACCCTGAGTGGGTCAAAATGAATCCAGCACAGGAGTCTATGATGGCTACCATATTATTTTCATTACATCCTCAGAAGCCTGAGCTGTGGCTGGCAGAGAAAGTAAAGTAAAGTGAAAGAAACACTGTCAGCAGTTCAGATTTAACTGCTTCAACATACTGTTCTTTGACTCTGGACATGGGAGTTATATGATTGCAAAACGCCTAAAGTGGTGTGAGCACTTACATAAATGCCAATAAAATTATATTACTTTATTGATCTCTGGAGGACCATATTCCTGTGGTTTTCTAACCTCTCCATAGAGGTCAGCTCAGGGTCATCTGCAGACTCATCTTGGAAAGCTGAAATTCCATATTAAATGATCCTTGTCTGTAGAAATTCTTGTCTGAAAATGTGTGATGACGAGATACTGCTGAGCCAAAGGCAGAATACTGACAGGCTGTGGATTTGAAATAGGATTCTTTCAATCGCCCCTGGAAATGGCAGCTATGGTTGGTTTACTTTCCCAGAATAATGCGCTTGTTCAATCCAAAAGAATACATGCTACCTCCAGCTCAAACTTATTTGCACTTCCATGAATAATGGCTTTAATCCTCTCCATCTCACTGGCACTCCAATTAAATTTTATTTAAATGCTGTGACATTTGACACTTGTCTTTGAAATCCCTCGCTTAAAGTGTTAATCCTGACTTTTGCTTTTGCAGCATTTAGACTCGGTACTGCTGTTACTATTTATGCAAAGCCATGACAGGGCCTGTTTTATAGTGGTCAACACATTCAATTACTCTATGTTGTTTCTGTCACAGAGGGTAAAGGTTTCTGATTTAGTTTGGAATTTCTCAGTTGTCTTGCTTGTGTTCAATGTCAGTTACACAATATGTGTTTTTGTCAGCCTTGGTTCACATCAAATAATTTAATTTTTTCTCCTAGTCAGGAATTGGATACATTTCACATGATTTTTGTGATTATATATACAAAGCTACTGAACATATTTCACAGTCTGGGTTCATGCTCAGAATAGTCAGTGCAAGTCAAAAACAATAAAAGTAATTACAACATAAAAATAACCAGAAACTCAATCTTTAACAACGGTATTCATCCAAATGGTGCCCAAAGCTCAAAATGGCAATTTTATCTATTCAGCTATACACACACATTCATACACACTTGCACACACAGATTAGCATCTCATTCAAAATGGACTATTTTCACCGTGCAGCAAAGCTTCTATTACTGCCAGAGCAGGCATCTTGATTATTCAGTCTGTTACAGCGGCACAGCATGGTACCTCTCGCCTATGCTCCTAATGGGCCACTTATTATCATGCAGTATTCTAACACCAGTTCAACTGGCCTGCACAGATGATTGCTGTGCTTTGTTGCACAGAATGACAATAAAATCTTGTTTTTTTCTTTCACTGTAATTTTTCCTTTTGATAAATGGACAGTTTTGAAACAGATGCAGGGGTCGACAGAAACAGTTCCTTCCCTGTGCATTCTTGTCTCGGACAAGGAGTTCCACCTCTTACCTTGTCAATATCATGAATTCTTAACATATAACTCTTTTTAAGTCCGTCTATGTTTGGTGTTTGCGTTCATTTCATGCCGTAGTGTCCAACAGCTTACCTTGTGATGCAATGCTTTCGCTGCTCTGTTTTTAATTTTTAGATGTCATAGCTTAACACAGAGCTGCTTCAGCTTGTGGTAGGTCTTGCACTGGTCCGTCACACAAATAAATCACAAGGGGGTTGTTCACTTGTCAAGGCTACACAAAATTAATGACTGCAGTGCTGTGAAAGTGTAAAGTTACGTCTTGAGTTTTGTAGAGTTGGATAACCTTGGAAGTGTCCTGAAGCTTCTTGCTTGTTTCAGACAGTTAAGCAGCCAGTATGCTTCTGCAGAAGCACTTGTCAGATAGTGAATAGATCTGGAAACATTCTCCCTCCACAACTTTCTGACATTGGATTATGTGTCAAACCATTTCTGTAACTTCCACAAACTGACAATCAGACATTCTCACCCATGTCAAACCAAGTTTTGAATTTCTCTCTCTTTAGGTCTATTTCTGTCACTTTTATTGTGAATCACTAAATTCATCTCTATCAATGCCATCAAGGAGAGACTGTTATCTCCATATTTAAAGAATATCATGTCTCTCCCTTCTGTATGATATCTGGCTTTTCACTCCACCTTCCAATATAGCTGTTCAGAACAAATACCACTTTGATAGTGGTAGTTCTATTTAAACAAAAAACAACTCTCAGACCCCCCCAAGTTATACTGACAACATGCATGCCAAATGCAGTCTAATACAACAGCCCGATAATAAATCCTACGTGGTGAAATCAGAGTGTTTAGTTTTTGTTGAAACTGATTTAGAGGCATGTTATTTAACTTAATGGTAGAGGCTGCAATTTGTGCTTGTGTTTTATTGCATTCCTCTGAGGTGTGTATAAAATGTTTAACCTCTGTATAGCGTCAGTGTTGTAGACCTGACATTACCATCATGCAACAGAATTCAAATTAACCCCATGCATACAGCGTGAGGTCTGTTCTTGTGTATAGTATGTTCTATATTTCACTATAACCCAGAGGCATCAAACATTGAAAAATCATTCCAAGTTTATCAAAACACAGAAAATTGTGTTTCCCATTGTAGCAGTTTTCATCAATAACCAGAAGTGGGAATACACCGCATAACATTAAGGTCTGTTTTCTGTGATGTGATGAAGACACTGTGAGTTCAAGTTTTTCAAAATCACATCGTGTAATCAATGTCTCACTGCCAGAGAGAGACTGTTTTCTGTTCCATATGGCTGTTGTTTGTTCCCCTGCTGCTGACCTTCTTTTTGTTATTTTGAATGCCTACTAACACAAAGCTCAGTATCTCTGTGACTTGTGATTGTCACTTTCATTCTGGTTTTGAGAGAGAGAGCTGTTTGTTTGGATGGAGTAGATGTTCATTTAAGTGATGGCTCTCAGTGAACTGCAGCAGCAGTATAGAGTTGTACTGGGACCTAGAGGGTTAAGCTATCAATTCTTGTTAACACACCACTGAACCATGCAATGGGAGTCCAGAGTTTCTTTCAAAGGACACACATTATTCATCTCCATATGGCCTGGCAGTTTGGCCCAAGCAGTTGACCACAGGACCAGGGTTCTGTGGCTCAGCCCCCCCTCAGTCTGTGCATATGGCCTCACTGGCTCCACTGGGCTCAGATGATACACTAGCCACTGCTGCCATTCGTGCTCGCTGCCAGGTAACACCCACCCACAGTTCCACTATCACTGAGGTTGGTGATAGCATGGAAACTGTGGTTGTTTTTGAGCAGTTTTGGCTCATGCAGTTTCTGTCATGTTTTCGTTTATTTGCCTCGGGCGTCAGCCCCGCAGCAGGTTGTGCAACTGGTGTGAAACACTGTATGACGGAGATGCGCTGTAAGAAGCCCAGTATGACTGCAACATAAGCATCTGTGTTCTTTCAGGTCAAGTCATTTCACTTTTGATCTAAAGAAAGCAAACCTTTCAAACCAAACCTTTATTTGCTAAGGCTGAACATAATTCCTTTACTGATCACGATATTTTGAAATCAATTACACATATGAAATATAATGTACCTGACCTAAATTGACTGTATGTTGTGTAACTGCTTTATAGACTTGCGAGTCATCTAAGTGCTAAAGATAGTCATTTATTACTTAACTTATTCTCATGGATTCTCAATCACTTTAAATAAAAAAGTAAAAATTGTTCACCCAGATTTCAGTCAGTTATTTTCAAAGAAAATCAGATGTTTACATTTCATACAGAGATTCATGTTTTAAAGAGCATGGACATACAAAACAAGATATTACATTTGTTTGGATGTTATTTTATTGCATAAATACATAATGCTGTTGATGGAAGCCTCACTCTGCAGGAGCATCTGCAAGCATTTTATGCTCATTTGAATATTGGCACCACATGGCGGGAGGAATGGTTAAGAGGTCAATATAGCCACGGACATGTGCTGTACACCTAGGTGAAAACAAACATTGTATATCCAGAGAAGAAAGCGCAGGTAAAACTAGCACTGCTATCAATAAAATCGGCACATGCTGTGAGATGAAGCCTCAAGCTGTTCTCCTCGTGTCAGTCATTGTTCCTAATTAGTGCACATTTAGAGGATGTCCTGACATACTTTGGCTGAGCCCATGCTGTGCCTTTTGATTACAAACAGCCAGTGTTGATTGTGATGATAAAAAGAGACTTGACCGATCGGTGCCCTTCTCTCAACCCAGCTCACTCACACCTTGCCAGATTTTCTATGGATGTTTTCAGAGGTAATGAGGAACCTTCACCAGAGGCAATTAGTGAGTCTATAATAACAAGCACTGTCTCTGCCACTGCTAAGGCTTCTAATGCTTCTAATTCAGTTAATTAGAGTAAACTTTAATGAGTAATACCCAATTAACTCCTGAGCAGGATCAATAGAGCCAATGAGTTATCAATATGATTAGCTCTTAACCTTTCAGTTTGGAGGTTGGGAAAGCTTAGAGGAGGATCAATGAGAGCACATGTGTGAGGTTTGTGTTTAGAATTTAAGAAATGCAGCAGTTTCTTTGCTTCCTTGTAATGTCCTTTTGAGTTTGGCAAAACAATACAGTACTGAAACATATTGACTTAGCTGATGTTAATTTATTCAATCACGCTGCATATAAACATCACCCCAATACAGTGTTTTTAATCCTTTGTTCTTACCATTGCTCTTGTTGCCATAAAACACATCACTTACTGTGCCACAAGCTACACCTGGGTGGGGGGATTGGTAGACACTAACCCCTCCAACTTCTGAAAACATTTAGTTGCCACCTCAGTAAATAATTTCTGAATAAGTGATACAATTATGAAACTATATTTCCCAGATTCCATCTGTTTAGCATCTCTGTAGCACTGTGTCTTCAATGAGTTACTAAGCTATTCCTGGATGCCGCATAGGCAATTTTGATTAAAGATAGTTAACACATTAACAGAATAAAACAGAAAAATACTACCTCAAGTGATTTCTTATCCCCAGCCAGATTCATAGTACTTGTAAGCTAGCTGTTTTAATGTTACCATGTGTATTACTGATTAATATGTATAGCAAAGACCGAAAGTGATTTACTGATACATATTTTAAGTTAGGAATAATGGCAGTGTTTGTTATATTAGTCAAGGCTGATATCATTAATATCCCATCCAGGAAGAACTTGTAGAAGTAAAAGCCACTGTCAGTAGATACCGTCTGAATTAACTTTTCTGAAATGAACAAGGTTTTCATTTCAGGGATATCAATCGCAGAATCTAAAAATGAAACTCAACTAACTGAGTGAGATCATCACTGTTCGTTTCTTTTTCTTTCCATCTAATGGTATATATCCAATAGGAGAAAGTATAACAATACTGTATGCAGACACGTGCAAACACATACTGACACAGACACGTTGTTTTCTCCATCTGTAGCTGTCTTCACTCAATCTGTGTATGTCCTCTTTCAAACCAGGAGGACTGACAAACACTGAGTTTCAACATGAGGATATACAAGAAATACATAAACATAAACACCCATACAATGCACATATGCAAATTCTTTCTTATGGTGGTAACAACTTAATTCTGTCTTCACACTGACATCCATAGTCGACCCAGAGTCTTCTACAAATCATTACATGGCCTTCACAAAACTAAATTTAGTCTTCATTGATTCATTTATAAGCTGGAAGTTGACATTGGGCGAGAGGCAACGATAAGGTGAGGAAAACAATCATGTTGACATAACAGCAACAATTTTTGTTGTATGTCACTATGTATCACTGAATTGACAATGAAGATTCAATTAGTCTTGCAAGACAACAAATCTTGGAGTGCTGTTGCCACAAGGCCTTGTTGACATCATATATTGTACGGCAATGAGTTTCCAGTGCTTAAAACAGTATGAAACATCTAAACTTTGTTTCCACGAATGGCTAAACACACTGCCTCTGTTACCTGCAAATGAGCAATAATGTAAAGAGTGATGGTCTCAGGGGCAAGCAATAAATGAAAGCATAATTTTTTGAGCATAATTTTTTGCAACTCATCAGATTTGTGACTCGGGTCGTCTCTGATCAGCCCCAACCCAAACGTACACAAACTCTCAAAGTTGTGTGTGTAGAATTTGGCAGCGATGGAGTCTGGTCACGTCCTGTAGTGGCTGCAGTTCAAAGAGACGTAACTGGCTTTGCTTGCTGTGCATGTCTCACTCCGTGCTCCACCTGTTCCTTTTGCCCTAACACCACACTACATTGGCACAGGATCCACGTGTACGAACACACACAAACATGCATTTACGCATACAATGACACATGTGCATGAGCAAAAACCTGCATATGCTCACAATGACACTACATATGTAATGTATACACGCACAAAAACACTCCCCCTCATACATGCACACACACACAGTTCCCCTTCCCATCCTCCAACAGCTGCGACAACAGGAGGTTAGAGGAGTAAAATAAATTAACAACATCTGCAGACTGCAGATTAATGGGAGAAATCATCTGTAAATTAGGCATGGAGCTTATTCATCTGCTCACCCATGCACTGAGGAGAGAGAGAAACAGAGAGAGAGAGAGAGAGAGAGTTGCAAAGTCGCAACATGTAACGAGGCAGCCAGCTCATCTTCTGGGATATTTTGAGTGTGTTAATTTTGCAGAAGCATTTTTAATGGTTTTAATGTCTCATAAATTCAGATTTGTTTTCCATGAAAGTGGAAATTTTCTCTGAGCTGTTTAAATTGACTTGATTATATACGAATATTCTTACACTGTGAATACATGTACTTTCTCACCATGCAAGAAAAGATTTTCTTTATCTCACTCAAAGTATTCTGAATTAGAAAGAATGTATGGGGTGCACTCCAAGTGACCCAAGCTTCATGTCACAAATCATCACCGACTACAACCCAGAGACCATACAGCAGTCTTAGCAGTGGAGAAGCCCCAGTGTCAGTAGGTAAATGTCTGTGAGATCAGGAGAGCATACTAGTTGTTTTATACTATATTTTATACTATATACTTTTATACTAATATTATAACATTCCTGGAGTTCTGTGCCAAGAATTTGTCCCCGAGAATGAGACTGTCAAATGTAAAGGCTACTGCACTGTTCTGAGGCGTCTAAGGGAGTAACTTTCACTTTTCACTTTTATGCACACAAAAATTTCAATCAACTTCTAAAATATTGGTATGTGATGCAACTGTAGACTTCACTACTTAAACACATGACAGCTATTCAAATTATATCCACTAATAGCACCATTGTAATGCATTAGCAACAATAATACAATAATGTAATGCAATACTCATGAAGAGAAGGTATTCTGCTGCCTAATGAGTACTTTTTAAGGTACATTTCACTGGTAATGTTATTTTGCTTCTACCCCTACTTACTATGATTCAGGACTTTTAACTTGCAATGGGATATTTTCATAATGTGGTATTTCTTTCACTTCAACACTTTCTCAGCCACTGTTGTTGACCCGAAATTCAGTCTAGTCTTCAATTTTCATAGCACACTGTAACATTCAGACTATATTTCGATCAAACTTTGCCCTCTTTACTCTTTTGGGCCAAAGGATGAAAACCACACCACCTGACATTACACAGACATGTAAGAAATTAGCTCAAGCGGCCACTCAAAACAAGACATTGCAGCATCACTAATGTCAGGCAGAACATTGAGATGTCATCTTCTCAAAATACCATTTCCTTAATAAAATTCTTCAAATGCTTTGCTTATGTGATGTATCACACTGAGCAATGCACCTTAAGGAGATAAATTGTTTGACACCAGCCAAAAACACATGACAACATCACTGCTGGACAGTACAGTGTTTTAAAGAGAGCTCCTATCCTTTCTGTAGTGCAATAACAAGCCAAGCTTTCTGTTGGTGTGGGCCTGACCCTGTTTCACCTTTCTAGCTGTCCGGTGAGGCCTCAGTCAGGCAGGAAATTAAAGCGTGTGTTCATCTGTGGATCCTGCTTTGAAGGCAGGGGGAACATGTGCACCAGAGCTCACTGAATGTAGGTCATGTTCAAAATTAAATGGAGTACCACAAGCATTAAATAGCATCCACATGTATGGTGAAAACAGTAAAAATCAATCAATTTACAGATCAATTATAGGTGACTGAAAAACTATTAGATGGTACATATTTAAAAAGCAGTGGAAGAATAAAAGGAAATAGTAAGCTAAAATGTGATTACAAATGTTAGACACGACACAGAATAAATATTACATGTGTAATTGATAAATTACATCAAAACAGTAAAATATAAAAATCAGAGTAAAATTAGATTCTGCACATAAAATATTACAAATGAAAGTCAGACATGAAAACCCATCTCAAGGCTGTTTTTTACACTTTATTTTGTGCATCAAAAAGAGAAAAATGACTAAAGACAGCTAAAAAAAGAGTGAAAGCCAGGAGAGAGAGTGTGGCTGACTGCCACAGCTTCATACAGTGTGGTTCATCAGTCCAGATGACAAATAACATGGGGTGAAAAAATACAATTGAAAGCATAATAGCCCATCAGTGGCTATAAAACAATGCAAATATATATGGCCCTCGGCAGTCTCTAGGTCCACCCATTCCTGCAAATGACTTTAGACCTCATTTGGGCTCTAAACCCACATCCTTGGAGACTCATGTGCAATACTCAACTCCAAACAGAGGCAGAAAAGCATCTGCCAGTCTCAGGCTGGTTATATTCTAAGAAATACATTGATAACTCTAACACACATTCATATGCAATACAGTATGTTGCGGTTTATTTTTGAGAAAAAGTGGCACAAAATAGGCAAAATAGCAGTGTTGTTTCTATTTGATTAAAAGTTGCTGCACACATGTAACCCTAACAAGCATCATCCTTAGTGGAGCACCAATAATGGATGACAAAAGTGTTGACCAAATAATGGAAGATAAAATGAGTTTATTCTAGGACAAAGAAAAGACTGAAATATGTTAGATTCTAACTTTTAATTTCAGCACATAAGAAAATGTAACATTAATTAAATGCTGTCAGGCCAGTTCCAGTTTGTTTAGAAAGTCTCACCAAAAATAACCCCAACCTGTCATCATGCCTTAGTTTTAATTAGTATTTGTCGAGCTGCATGTAGAACGATATGTTCTTTTAGGAGACAAAGAAAATGATAAATTCATAAGTTCATACACTCCACTGTTCATCTATCCAGTGTTTATCACTTTAGACTGTAATATGAAAGTGACACTAATGAGCATTAATTAAGATTTCACACTAATGGAAAGACACAGTGAGTAGTTTTGATGTACTAACAGAGAATGAAATGACTCCTATTTTTTGTGCTTGTTTTGAATTAGTTTGTGAACTAAAGCAAAGCTTCACAGCTGCAAGCATGCAGGTCTCCTTCCACTATGTTTGCAAATCTAATATATATACAATAATCAGTTCAAGATGACATCAAACCTACACAGAAAGGTTACACAATACAGCCAAGTAAAGCAGGACATATTAAGTTCTGTGATGTACTGTATTCTACAGTGTATCAGTGAAAATAAGACACAGATAGATCAAATAGTAAGCCTATAAACACACACAATGTAAATATCAGCAAAAAAAGGCCAGGATACAAACAAGGCATTCAGTCTTTATCAGCTCTCATTACATACAAAACAGTACACATAGTGAATGATAGGGTTAATTGGAAATAGCCCCTAAAACAGAAGTGACCGCAGGGTTCTTGGGTCAGCTGCCAAAATGTCATTATTTTCTTTGTAACATGTGTGTTGAATACAAAACATGGAAATGAATAAAAGCCACTTTGCGCGCAGATGAAATGGCATGAAAAAGAGCAAACATGTCACAGACCATGTTTTTAGGGGAGCTCATGTGTTATTAAGGGGAGCCAGGCTTCCTGTGGCTCCACCACCCTATGGGGGAACATGACTCCAGATGTCTCAAGCTAAGCATATTCATTGGTCTTGACTCAACATTTTAATTTCACACTGTATTAAAGCAATGAATAATCCTGTTATCTTTATGTCTCTAGTAGAGTGAAACACCACAACAACACCTGGATATCAATGTCATGTGAGGTAAATCATCCAATTATATGTGTGCAAGCTGTAAGATTGTAACTGGATTTAAGGAAGAAATGTCAAGATTTCATTGAGTGGCTGAGGGCTCACTTTAAAACAATTAGATATCTGAGACACAGCAAATTATTGCCGTTAAGGGAAGGACATTGTGGACAAGCCAGTCATCTATAAGGCAGAGCCAATTATGGGTTCAGGCAATTACATGCTGATGAATAATTTACATTTTCAGGAAAAATGGCTCCACAAAAATGTCAGTATTTATTTAGTAAGGTGAGTAATGTGATGTAAGATGAGTCAAATTGCTAATATTGAAACTTTTAACTATTTATTATTTGTTTGTGTTTTTCTTCAAAACATTTTCTTCTTCAAAGCAACACATTCAATTGTTATTTTAGTATGGAATCTGATTTCTATTTTGATATTCTTTTTAATATTTCCAAATGCAAAGTAGGAGAATATAGCCCTAGAAAATAGGGGTGTGAGAAAAGCTCTCATCAAAACTAGCATAATATGTTGAAAACTGAATTTAAGTGCAGCTGTGCTATATTTAAAAGTATGTATCATCTCTCAGTCAAAGTCACTGTAAAGCTCTTCTAATGACTGCTCTTCAATGCCTTTCATGCCCCCAGTTCTACTTGTACTCAAAAAAAAAAAAGACTGACAAGCAAGAGGGCTGAAACTGGAATAGCACAGTGACTCAGCCTCCATATTAAATTTTCATCATAAGGAAATGAAATTTTCTGTGCAAAGCCAACGTTTTATCATGGAACCCTGAAAAGACTACAACTGTTTGTAGCTTGAAATTCAATGTTATATGTCTGCAAATCCATCAGTATGTTTGTAAAACTTGATTGAGGTCACACCGTCCCAGACTAATGCATATCCAAATGCAGCCATTTGTCCAGTTTTATTGATTCTGCTGCGGCACCTCAAGTCTTTATTAGTTGGCACATAATTTTCCCCCTGGCTTGGCCTGTGAAAATGAGCTACAAGCTTAGCAATGGCCTGTGGCCAGCTACCGCCTTCCTGCAGAATAGGCAAGTAGCAAGGGGCCAGGCCATTACCATAGCACAAATTGACTTTGCCTGACAAAATCATTTCACATTGAACACTCTCTTTTTTTTTTTTTTTGCATGAAAACATTGTAAGAATTTGAATGGATTGATGGCATAATGGTAGACTAAATGACCATGCAGACATATTGTATACTAAGAATAAATAGGTTTGTGAAACAAGCCTTTAGTGGCAACATTATATTTATAACATGCATCCTTCTCAGCAGGTCAACGCCAATCGACTGTGGCCATGCAGGGCCAATTATATCTGCAGATTCATCCGTTATAGGAGGTCACACTAGAAAGGTCACCATCATCAGTGTATTCCAACCTGTTCATCCCAGCATGAGTCGAGGCTTTAATTCGATGTTTAGCACAGAGTATGATATCATCATTAAACTGAGATTGTGACACTATATAAGCCAATGTCCTTCATAAGGGTGTCTTAAAGCATGCCATAATTACTGTTATAGGCCCTCCTGAATGAAAAAGGTAAGGGCCAAGCTAATTATATGGAGCCTGAGCATATTGATCTAGTGGGAGAAGCTTTCCAATCATTGGCCTCATGCTGATAAAGTGTACATGGCAGTTGAAGTCAATCTGTCAATTCTATTTCAGGCAATATGCAGGTTCTTGCTCCGATGAGTTCGCCTTAGGTTTGCTCCTGCAGCAGGAATCTCATTTTAGAGTACGTGTTCTCTATACTTTGCACAAACTTGAGCTGGATCATGTTCTGAGAAATGTCATCTTGATTTAAATCTGTTCTTTTTCATTGTAATGAACAATGGTCTTACAACTCTGTCCTGTTCATGCTGCTAATGAGAATACATGGTGGGAGCAGTGGAAAAGTTTTGTCCTTCAAGCAGGAAACCGAAAAGATTCAAATTAATTCACATAAAAATGCATGTAAGGAATATTCTCCTCTCTTACTCTGTGCCTTGCTGACCTTTATTAAATTCTGTCTGCTATGACTCTCTCTCTCTCTCTCTTTCTCTCTTTCTCTGTCTCTGTCAGCTCTGTTCATTATTTGCCTCGCCTAGCTTTGCCGCCATTTTTCACTGCCATGCACTTTTAAATCAAGTTTACTTTGAATGAATTGTTTGATGCTAATAAGCCATCACAAATTGTGATGAAACGCAGGAACCTGAGCAACTTTGTATTCCCTCCGAGCTCAAAACTAATTGCCTTTTAATTGGTAGCTTTCAGCTTTAATGCTGCTTGTTTTGTTGCCTGGTTTGTGTCTGTTATTCTGAAGTTTTGAGATCGTATGACGTTTCAGCTATATTATTGTAGCACATAGATGAAGTTCAGTTAAAATAGTTGTGTTTTCCATTATTATTCATGTGGAAATGTATTATGGCATTCACCATCTGAGCCTTACTGTGGGTAAACTACTGGAGGTAAATTTTGTGTTAGTGATATTTCTACAGTTTAACAGTTCATCTTAGTTGCTCCTCTCTTGCTCTCTTGTTGATTTAATTCTTTAATCTGACAACTTTCTTTACACTGTCATTTCATTCTGCTAATACTATATTCACTTACATTAGTAATACCCCCTTCCCTGGGTCTCTGCATCTAACTGTGGTTTACGTCAGTTTGACTGAGTGCATACATGATTTGACTTGTCTTAACGTGTTGTACCGTGTGTCACGTGTGAGCATATGCATGTGTGTTAGAAATTCTATGAATATGTGTGTGTCTAGGAGGACCCAGCACCCTGTTTCAAGCATTCCACTGGTACACTGGCTCCAGTGTCTGGTGGCAGCTGTCTCTCTGTGTGTCCCTGTTTCAGGTGACATGGTAGCTTCTCATGTCGTATCATTGTTCTGCCTCAGTGCTCAGACACCAGTCTTCTGGCTCAGCTGTGCACTGTGAGACCGGGTAGCACTCCCCAAAGAAGGAAGGTGCTCCGGAGATAAAAACAAGAATGCTTATTCACACGCCAAGTCCAGGAGAATCGGAGTGTGTGTGCATTTGTTGATGCACTAGCGTGCATGAGTAAATTTGCATGCCTGTGTGTGTGTCTGTGTGTGTGTGTGTGTGTGTGTGTGTGTGTGTGTGTGTGTGTGTGTGCTGTCTCCTCTATCCCTCCAGTATTTTGGGATAGCTGTCTCCAAAGCCCACAGCTCACAGTGGGATGAGCCAGAAAAGAAAGGCATTCACTTCTATTTCTATATTATCCTACCCAAGGGCATGCTGATATAATGAATACATCATTCTGTTATCTGGAGTGAGCAGTATACTTGCTGATACTTTTTGCCAAGTGGACTTAAATGATTTCCGGAAAGTTTCACATTTAAAAACATGTACAGTCCTTCCTTTGTACATTTAAGTAGTTTATCTGTGGCCCTCTGAATTTCTTCTGAAGAATAAAACTGTGTCAAGGTGATCTCAGTTGATATCCTTTTCTCCGTGTTAGTGTGTCTATCTGTGTGTGTGGGTGTGTGTGTGTGCATGTGCGTGACAGAGATTGCGATGAGGCTCTTTTGAATACCGAGTCATATCAAGGCCAATTCACAGATAAAAAAGGAGGGCTTAGCTTATTCATATGCACAGACAAAGTTGTGAATTATGTCCTCTCCACCAAATTCCTATTAAAGTGGATTTGGAGAAGAGGGCACTGAATTTCCATCTGCAGGTGATGCCCTTGGCACACATTAAAGCTTACACTCTCACCCCTCCTCCCAGAAAAAAAAAAAAATCCATGATCCCTCCCGACACACACTTCTGCTTTCTGTTCATTTCATTTACCACATTCTAATTTTGCTCAATGGCCCACAAGATCAAAATACAGTCTCCTCTCCACACCGTCAGTTTACTTCTGAAATTGTTTATGGCTTTTCCTCTTCAAACTTTTTGGCAAAATGCAGACTTTATCTTGGAGCACAGAATGTCTATTTACATACAAATTAAAGTTTGACGAAGGCATCTCAAAGCAAAATAGTGGTATGGTTGGTGGAAGGAGTGAGGGAGGGGGCTAAGCCTCTGAAAAACTGGCCCTCTGGGAGGGAGAGGACTAGAGACTGGGGCACCAGGCAATTCATCAGTGAGTGAGAACGCTATGATCTGTAGCAGCCACCGGCATGCAAATGTTCTTCCCTTGACTGGATATGTCACTCTTCTTCCTGATGTCAGTGCATAAAGGTGCCAGTTTAATCTCACATAGAAACAGATGTTTAGACTAAGACTATCAAATTTAACTTCCTCATGGCAGTGATGAGCAATCCAGTCTGACACTTGTATTCCACATCAGTAAAAGCAGTTTCACACTCGTAGTCTTGATGCAGAAAGCACATAAATGAAAATACCAATGTCTCGACGGAGCTCTCTCTGAAGAACACTATGTTTCTCTCATTATTTGATCAATCACAATGTCTGGCAGAAACCAAACGTCTGGACTTTTTCACACTTGCAGACTTGCATACGTAACAAGTGTGTACCTGTGAAGTCTGGAGTTCTTACTGAGGTCCTGTGGTTGACGTCAAAGCCTCAAATAGCTGCCATAATGGCAGTCATCAAACACAGTATTCCCAGTCCTGCCAGCATATGACTGCACAGATAGTGAGTTCCATGAGGTAGTGTTATGAGTGAACTTCCACCATAGCACAAGCGGGGAAAAGATTTGAAATGCAGTTAAATTTCATCATATTCCTTTTGACAATCATTAATGAGATTTTAATGAGGTATTATGTATATCTGCATTTTAGTGCTACAAAGAAAGGGGGTACTGTTTGGGCTAAACTTCGAGCCAGTGGAGGTCACAAGGCTTTGTGCACTGTGATTCGAGAAAGGGTGAAACTTATATTGAAAATATATTGAAGTGTCTATTGTAACATAAATTTACAAATTGCCGCACGCAATACATGCAGTAAACTTCTGAGTTTCTCATAACAGTGCATTAGCTAATTAAGAAATAGGAAAGTAATTGCCTATTATATTATGTGTGTTGTTTTTCTTTTCTAATTGTATTGGTTGTGTATGTAGGGAGATTGTTTGCCAGATAAATATATCATCAGATGTGGTCTTGTTAAGCATGTAGCTCAGCACTGACTGCACAGGTGTCACGTATATTTTATTCCCCTTCTTTTACCACTGTTCATCAGAGAAGGTGTTGGAGGTTGGATATTGGTCTGATTCAACAGCTGATTCAAGAAAAAAGCACTTTTGCATATGATAAAGTAATAATGATGAAAATAATGATATCAACATAGTGAAAACATACAAAAAAACACGAAAATCTACTATATTTATTGGATGATGGCCTTTCCTCTAATTTTATACTAGTATCCAGTGAGGCATGATATTGTGCACAGATTTATTGCAGAAAAAATATTCTAAGAGTTTCAGAGTGCATCATGATCAAGTCTTTTATTCCCTTCAGTAGTGTCTGTAGGTCAAGTCAGGAGGTTGGACCTTTGCATTCAGCTTGGCACTTACATGTCCATAAAGACAGTCAAACACAAGCTAACCTCCACAAAGGACAGCAACAACTTTATGAACACTGTGTTTATGATTGCTTGAAGAATGAGAATCATTTGACATCCACCTGTGTCACATCCCCATAACTCATAACCCACACGAGTGGAAAAAGTAATCATACCTTTTCGAACTTGCAACACACATTTCCAAAACACCGATCAACCCCCTAGTGTTCAGTGTCAGCATGCTTTATGACTGGTTGAAGAAAACAAACAATCAGAACTTGGTTCAAGGCTTTGACTCCGTTGGCGCTTTCTTCTTCTTCTGTTTCTCCTTATCCAGTTGGTACTCTAAGCTTTTTTTCCCTTAATCAAAAGGCCTCTCTTCCCGCCTCCTTCGTCTCTCAGGATCTTCTACCAGGCAGATACTGTTCAAATCTCCAAGGTAAAAGTTTTGAGAATTTCCATGTCAAAGGAAGAGTTTCTTCACAGACAATCTTTCCTCTCAAGACCAGCTTCAATCAAAGCCGTGTTAACTAGAGCACTGATTTAGAACCCACTATATACAGTGTTCCATCGGCACATATGCTATAGCTCACAGTAATGATAGTGACTTGCTGAGATACTGTTTCTCAGGCACTGCATGTTACACTAAGTCCTCTGCACATTGATTTCTTAGTCCAAAGGCCCAGTGGTTTTGTTATCAGTTAATTAATTGTGACTGAAAATGCTTATACTTTGGGTTTCACCTAAACTTATTATTTACAGCGTGTGTCCACATTGGTATTCCGTCCCAGTCTGGGTGGGAGATTCAGCATGCAGAGGGTGAACACGAGACAAGGATTTATGAGAATTTACCACATTTTGCATCACTTGTTTACCCAACTGCTCTGCTATAACGCAACCTGTAGGAGCCTTCGAAAGCACGGTGTCAGTGTTGCCTAGAGCAACAGATCAACAGAGAAAAGAGGCACCTACATCACTGACATTCTGCATACATGAAGTTATTATTTTTGCTTCAAATTCATCATGGAAAAGAACACATCTCAGAAGATGGCATGCTACAAACCTCAGCAAAACTTACAAGCCCAAAATATCAACTTGCATGTGGCTGTCAGTCAGAGTCAGTTTTTGATGGATGCCATCGATTACTCAATAATTGCAGATATTCTCGTAACAGTGGATATTTTTTTAAGATAGAACGAGTACTGACTAGTAAAACAACATACCGAGGCAAGTCGCTTGATCCTCTTATCACTTTCCAAATACACTTCAAATTTACATAATCAAATTGAGTCTAACCCCTGGATTAACTATTCAAGCCATCTGCATAAAAATGTCCTTTGGAGCAACCTAAATAGATGCTCGGCCAAACAGGATGTGTATATAAAGACAACATGAAAAGCCATCTATCATAACTTTCTTTAGATTATAAAAAAAAGGTTTGCCGTAGCAAGTTAACTCGCAAACAGGGCATGCTGGGAAGGTGCAAATGATTCTGTATGCATTGTCATTGCTAATAAATCGCAGATACAGATTACAAATCAACCAGATCCACTTGTTTTGAATCTGTAAAGACACAAGTTACCTCATATGTAAAGGTAATCACATTTTAGATCTATACACACACACACACGCGCGCACAGGAACAATAAAGAAAACTGAAGTGATATGACATGAAAAGATTTTAAGACTGAGTGCAAGATTAAATTACATAATTAAAACGGATACTTGACTGAGTGACAACGTGACGATTAGCATGGGTGACGACGGACATGTGTTATACCTGCCCACACTTACACTAACCTAGACTGTCATTTTGTTCAGTGGTATGGATCCGGGATAAATGAAAAGTGGGAGTAATCAAACGGTTCAACCTTTCCTATTAAGTGAGAAGAAGGCCAGCTGCTTACAGGATTGCAAGAGACTTGCCACTGACAAATACAACATACATTTCTCTTCTTCTTCATTGTTTTTCATCAAAGACAGCCCAGGGGTGAAGGTTATATGAGAGAATGTCTAATGATGTGTGGACCAAATCAATCCATTTCCCCTCCTCACTGGCTTTTCACACACACAATAAATAGAAAGGGTTCTCATTTCCCATCTGTACTCCACATGTATTGTGTTAATGTGGCTTGAAACCGAAGGACAGAGCTTGCAGATCTTTCTATGTTAGCTAAACACTTCATGTAGGTAGTATATTTATAAATTTATTTAGCTATAACAATTAAGTCAATGTGCTTTAGATTGAAATACTGAATGAATGCATATTCTCATACACTGGTACTTAGGCAATACACTCATGTCTGTGGCCCAGATACACCTCTGTTTTTCCTCAGCTTACTTTTAAAAAGTACAATATCATCAGTTCCTCTGCTTTCACTGCAAAGCTGCTGAATTCAAACCAGAGGCGAGACGTGAGCATCCATCCATTCAACCCACACTGACGCCAACCTCAGTCACAAACATCACTGTCCTATGAACCAGCTGTCCTGTGTGCAGCACAGCTCCTGCTGAGCTGACAGGACAGCAGGCACCCAAGTCTTTAACAGACTGTCTAATCAGAAATCTGAAATTTAAAAGAAAAAGTCGCTGATGTAGATTGTCTTTTGGTCACACCATAAACCTTAGCAGTAATATTACCATATTATTGGTATTATATGTTTAGCAATGCAGAAAAGACTCCAAAACTCAAGTTAGTTAAGTATATTTGTTTATATATATGTTGCTTTAAAGGGTAAAGTTGGAAATGGAAATAATATACTCCATCTATGGCGCAAGAAGACCAAACTCAGCAGTGAATTACTGACAAGGGTGGTCTGTAACCAGAGCCTGGTATAGGTCATTCTTCTGTGCTATAGAGCTCCAGTATTGCCAAAAAACTAGTAGAAACACATCAGTGAGTCATACTGTTAAACTGGGTGACGTGCTCCTTCATTAACATGCAAATGGACACTGGGGTCCTATATGAGTCAGTCTCACATGCTGCTACCACCCTGCTGTTGTAAATACTTTCTAAAGTCACAACAGTGTTGATCCACTCTTGAAAATAGTCCCCCAAATATGAACAATTTACATTTACTTAGTGGTGTTTCCCTAAAAGCTCTTTAAGTAAATAAATTGGCTGTTTTTTTCTTGTCAGCTGTAAAAATTTATATTTTACATATTTAAAAAAAACATCTATGAACAGCAGAATAAGGCTACTTACCTTACTTTTAGTTTGGGGCTGCTAAAATGGCCAGAAACTAAAAGAATTGCTAAAATGTATAAACAAATTCTGCTGATTTTGTGTTGGTGTCCAGATGTTTTTGAGCTACAGGTCCAGTATCAGAGGTTAAGGTGACCAACCTTGAGAATATTCAAAACTGTAATTAAGTAAAGGACTAGTGTACTAAGCAGATTCGTCCCAGTCTCTAGCTGTGCAGGCAGCAAATGTGGCTTGACTCCGGGCCGAAGGACACATCCTTGCTTCTAAGGTCAGCAGCCCCGTTGCTGTCGGCCTTAATCACCTTTCACATTAGCATGTTGGCACTGCTAGGGATCGATCGCCTGCCCACACTCTCCATGTGTTCTGGCCTTTGTTCAATCACTCTTGCCTGATTCGAATCAACTATAATTTATTTGTCTTACAAGTGGAGGAGACGCATACCAACCCAACTTAATCAGTGTTGGAAGAGGAGGAGGTTGGTAACGGATCGATCCCTTATTCTCTCATCACAGGCTCGCCTAGGGGAAGGCAGTACACCAGCCAGAGACAGATATAGCTATAGCAACCACGCTTTGATTCCTTTAATTGGAATTCGGAACAAATAAGGATTCCTGTTCTGAAACATGGACAACAGGTTGTCACAAAGTGTCAATAGTTTTTGCACATCAACAGATGGAGAAGAAATAATCTAGACCTAAGTTTGATTTAATTTAATTTATCCCAACAGAAATATAGTAGTAAAGGTAAACCATTATTAAATTTTTGTAAAATAACATTAAGCCACCTTTAAGTGCCTATGCAGCATTTTATCATATACGTCTTGTGCTATACGTCACCTATACAGACATATCTGGCCCAACAATGTGTTCACTGCCCATTTTTACAAGAAACACATGAATATGCATGGGCAAATCACATTCAACCTTCTGTTTCATGGGGACTTTAAGGTCCTGGATGATGCATTTTAAAAACATGTAACTTATTCTGAGAGTTCCTCGAGAATTCATTTACAGACTGCTCTTTTATACCTCCACAGATTCCTCAGCTTTCATTTTGACACTCTCAGTGTCTTTCAAGTCCCCATATAGATGTCTCACCATCTGCCGTGTCGCAGCTCCGCAACTCAGCCTGCATATATCCACCTGTCAAACCTGCACAGTGTTTTGACAGGCTGCCCAATTTATTCTCATATGGCTTAATTCCTAGAAAATTGCTTTTAAGGTACTAGGGAGAAATGGGTCACACAGTTGAAGGAGTTATGAAGTTATTACCATGTTGAATGCTGTTATTGCATACTGTGCATTAACCTATTCCGGATGTGATAGCAAACACAACATTCCCTTCAGTATGACACAGGTTACACTTATCACACAACATTCATGTTTTTGTCTGAATGTTTTGCATAAATATATGTCCTTGTATTTTGCTTTGCGCATTCATGAGTGGGAATTATGCCAGAGAGCCACAGGGCTTCCAGATTTTTATACAAAATAAGGATTAATTTACGCTTCTTGTTTTTTCCTGTACTCTGTGTGCGTATGTATTTGGGTGTCTCTTGATTAACGTTTTATACTAATGCCAACAAGTGAAGCACAACACCGTGTAAATAAGTCCTAATGTACAACACGTACCATGCGTTCACTATTTAATTGCATTACATGTAAATGAACAAGAATAGTGTGTGAAGGATCTTTGAACACGTTGACATTTTTAGATGTGCTTCAATCAGACAGTTTGGCTGAGCTCCAGTCACATCAGTCCCTCTACTCCTCCTTCACCCCTAAAAAGTAGCAGATAGTTTAACATAGAGGTCCAGGTGACTCTCTGGAGGATAATGTTCCCCTACTGATGCTGAATTTACATTTCAGGATAAACTAAGGCTAAATGAAAAACAGTGTTCCTATTTTAATTGACAGATTTTTCAGTGGGAATAAATTGCCTTATTAGATGAAAATTTGTTCCAGGCAAATTGAAACAAGCACAATAATGCTTCTACAATTAATACTCAAAAAAGCAATAGTTTAGCCACTTGTATGACACATTAATTGAGAACTCCTAGTCATAACCCGCTTCCACAACAAAATAATTAATTTTAATTTGCATTATTTGGAAATACAGAGGGAATAATGCAAAAATCAAGAAAGCTTAATCCAGAGTCAGCAAGTTTCATACTCTTATAAAGTACTCTTAAATATTTGAAATGGGCAAATGAACCATTATTATTTAAATGAAGCCACAATGCATGACATTAACAACAGAAGAGTGTGGATTTTGTGTTTTTCTGTCGTCATGAGAGCCAAATCAGCCACACAATACAAACTAATTCAGCAGTTGCCTTGCTGAACTGTTTGATGGAGTTGGTTTGCCTCTGTGTTTTAGTTGCTGGGTAAATGTGATGGTGGGCTATAGTTTTAGCCCAACCTTAATCTCTCAAGCTAGAAAACAACATTGTTAGCCTGTAGCCTGTAGCTCCACCCAGGTAAATAATCACCACATACAACTGGCTGAGAGCGTGTTCAGCCAACATGCCGGCATATTTTTCTCTTTGTGAGGTGACCTGAGCAGGTGGAAATGCAAGTAAACAATCTGGCAACAGGGAGGGCACATTTGCCTTCACAATTTGCAGTTGTTCTTTCCACTCCTCTACCCCCCATGATTAAAGCATAAACACATTTAGTTACGTGTGCTTTTATAAGTATGTCTCAAGAAGTGTGTGTGTGTTTGTGTGTGTGTGATTAAGGCTAACTGGCATGCTTGGGCGTAGTAAGTGCTGGCAATATGGGATGCATGGAAGCATCAGTGTTCCCTGTAGAGAACCAATTAAATGGAGGCCTTGGGAACGCTCAAAGCCATACGTTAGCTTGCCAGCATGTAACAGGCCAAACGTAGGGAGGGGGCCTTGCTTGCCACTCACACACAAGACCACACACTCCTAAACACACATAGCTAGCAAATACACATACACACAGGCACACAGGAGCACATATGCACCAGTCATAAACAAATCGCATTTTCAAGTGTCAGTGCAACTGATTTAAAGTGTTCACTTGAGGTGAACCACATTCACAAGCTGCTCCTCTCAACTCTTTATGTTTTGATGTCTGAGGGGCGCTTAAAATGTCAAACCCTTTCAAGATTACAAAGTATTCACCTCTCCAAAGTTTTGTTAGAAGAAGTGGATCTGAAAGAAGAAAGCTGCAGACAAGGAAGAAGTTATTAAACTCAGTTTGCTTTACTCTTCAGTGAAAGCTGTTTTTCCTGTTGAAGAAGGCCAACTCTACGTTTCAGAACAAGGATAACTGCTTACCATGTCAGGTAATGCTTTTGTCTTTTGTGTGTTCCACCTATTTACGGATGTCTGTCCATACTGCAAGCAGATGTCCTTCTAGTATTTCCTGTTAAAGATTAATTTAAAAATCTCTGTTTGTGCACCACCTTCTGTAATACACTGTTTACTGAATACTGTGTGTATCTTATGTAGGCTATCAACGCTGGCTTCAGTCCTATGGGTCCACTAAGCCACATTCTTAGCTTCAGGTGATCTATTTGAATAGAGTGTGTATAGGAGTTCCTCTTAAATCCCCCACAGCTTAACATCACTTAACAGAGTTCTTTAGATTTACACACATGCGCAAACACATTCAAGAAACAATCTGTTAACTAATGCTGGTGTAATTGTATGTGTGACATTTTATAGAACCAACCCTCTCCCCTCTCTGTCTTCCATGCATGCTCAGCTGATTTGTAGGGGGCTTGTAATTAGTCAAACAGGTGGAAAGTCATTAAGGAACAGACGCTCTGTTCTAACCAGAGGAAAAACTTGAGTAACAGACAAGAAGTTAGTGTTGTATGGAAGATGTATATGGCGTGCAGTCCCATTGTGTGGTATCAATCAATTTTTTTAGGAACTGTATTTATTGAGAAACTATCAAACCATAAAACACTCCAGCAAGTGCTATCTGCAGTCCAAACAGAAACATAGCTGTTCAGGCCAACCCGAAATCACTAGATATCTGGGTTGAGACTGAACGCAAAGAAATGGCTCAGTTGCATACAGACTCAATGGAAAAATGTAAGCGGACGTAAACTTGCTTAAGGCAATGCAAAATGATGGGGATGGAATGAGAGAAAAAAGGAAATTAAGAGAAAAAAATGTTACACCTGGTGAGTCCTACAAAAATTTGCCAGCAGCCATATTAGTGAAACAAGTTTAAAGACTATCTCTTGTTCATTGTAAATTCAGCTCCAATAAGCCTTGGATCCCTCTCAGTGCAGGTTGTTTTGTATTGTTGGGTGAACGTGGCGTGCATTGCAGAAGCACTGTAAGTGGTCAGTCGACTAGAAAAGCTCTAAATAAAGGCACTCCTTTCAGGGTTTTTGTTTAGCCTGATAACATCATCATACTTGAGAATGATCCATTGAATTCACTCTTGATGCCCATTCATGCAGTATTTTTTACAACTGAACAACTGGAGTGTTTAGCAGATTTATGTAACACCTGACAGCTCAAGGTCAGCGTGTGTTCCAGGCAAAATGCTAAAAAGTACTTTGCAGGACTACTGAATTAAAGAGCAGCACCAGCTGATAATGACACCAGACACGACACATCCTCATGAATAAATAATAGAATCAGTTGTATAATGGTCACAGTTTGGTTAGGTTTAGCTACCAAATCTCAGTTAGGCTTAGGAAAAGATCATGGTTTGGGTTAAAATAACTACATAAATGCAAAAGGGGATGTGGCATACGTAAATTATGTACGTAACTTAAGTATGTTATATAAATTAACTTACATACTTTTGGTTTCACATGTGACTCTGCGTTTGCCCAGATGGGTACTCCTCTCCGAGCAAACACTTGTTTTTACTCAGGACTGTGACTGATCGAGGCTTCACAGCATCTGCACTGAATCCTTCTCAGAACTGCTTGCACTGTAGATTCTGCAGCTCACAGCCATGATCCGCCACTGAATGTGAATCAGTTTACCTCACTGACATTTCCTTCCTGTGTAACGTGCTGCAGGCAGTAAGGGAGATAACACTAACACACATTGATCCACCATTTCAGTCCTTTTGTTAGCTGATTACTGGGGAGGCTTGTGACCACAGGCTGTTACAATGCAGAGGCCCAATGTCAGGTCTAACTTAAGGCAAGGCAACCAGAATTATGTGGAGGGCTTTTGATATATGCCTGAGTGCCGTTAATCTTTGCATGTTGTACTGGACTTGAAGGACGCTGAAGGCAAATTGCCTCTGAGGTGATATAAAGCAACATTCTACACAGAACATTGCATGAGAGTTGCCGGATGCCACTGTCTGTTGTCGAAAGTAATTTTTCTCGTGTGTCTAACCTCAAATATGATCCTGCACTGGAATAGCACAGAATAAAAAATTCATGCACATCTTACACATAACATATTCATACCTGGAGTGAATGCTCGATTTTGGTCTGAAGGATGATAGCATCCATATGGAGGGTACACAATTCTCTTTTGCTGCAAACTGACTTCACAATCTCTTGGTGAAATCCCTTGTCATGTCTGCATGGGTTTGGTACTTGCACTGATGGTGCTGATTTATTTAATGGAGTCATTTGAGATCCTTTCTTTTTTTTTACTTAATTGCATTACTTCCTCAGATGCCCCGAGCACTTTGCACAGACAGAACAATAACCATTTTTAAGGTTAATGCTCTCTCAAATGGTCACTGAAAACACAGTGATTCTCAAATCTTAAATACAGCGACAACTATGTGGTTAATGGTTCAGATGATCAAATAGAAATCGTTTGATTGTATGGTGTTCTAAAAGCTAAAGCTGACCACGCAATTACTGTTCACTCCATCTAGAAAAACAAAAATGTCACGTGGCTAAAGAGCCAGTTATTTACCTCAGGGGTTGATGAAACCAAATCAGAGCTAAAAGGAGAGTGGACTTACGTCATCTTATACAGAAACCTGTTATTATGCCAGCGTTGTGTTTACAGTTTCATGTGCTGTGCTGCTCTCTAGTGTCCAACAAATCAGCAGATGCAGGTTAATCATCATCATTTACTGCATTCAAAATAAAAATTATGCAATTTTTTGGGAAGCGATTCCTCTTGAAAGTGTTCCTTCTCCTGGTGTCACTACATTTTAGACCTGCCAGGAATGGAGCACAATATTTGAGAAGGTGATTATGTCCCTCTCTTCTCTGCCTCGGAAATCAAATAGGACACAAGGAGATTTAGCTAGAGGGGAATTTAATCTTCCAGAGAATGCTCTCAAACTATCGCTTAACTCACTTTGGGGGTCAGATGAGGAGATGGAACCTGTGAATTAAATTCTGGCATAACTTGTTTTTCCAGGCAGGACAGTTGAATGTCATGTTGCTCAGAGCAGTGTTTCCACTTCATCGCCGCAGAGCTTTCAGACAAACACTCTGCTGACAAAGCAGGTGAATCGCTGTGATACCTCAAAGCAAATCTGACATCAGTTTTCCATTAAATTAAATTGAATCCATGAATAAAATCTTTTTTAAGCCGTTTTTGTAATATTCCGCTTTAGTCCACATCCCTCACACACAGACACAGTACAGTAACAGTAATCACTGTAGCATTTACTGAATGGTAAATTTCAGTTGTTAAGTAATGCGCAAATGAGCTGGAATGGGCCACTGTGGTGCATTTAAGTGTTTATCCAACTGTGTGATGAGCAAGTTTTCCCAAATCTGGGTTCTATTTTGGTTTCATTCTTTATAGCATCTGATCTTGCATGGACCAGAAAAAGCCCAAATAAACATTGGTCATGAAGACTTTCTTTTTACTGCTTGTAAATGGAAATATTACCTATTGTTGTTTGTATTACTTCTTAGTTTTTAATACTGCATCTGGTAAAAACAGTAAGTTACGGCTGACTTTATAACTTGCTGATTTATTATGGTCTTGCAATAAGCCACTGGAAAATTCCCTGTGCATCGCAAGTCTGATAACAAGTCACAAGATTGCAATATTCTAATTATATGTGTAATAGTTTTTCTCAAGTGTAGCTGCATTGTTTAGGTAAATGGTTTGAAAGAAGTTATCACTTGTTTTCTTTATGCTTTAAATCTGGCCACAAGTGTGTATTAAATGTACAATGACATCAATTTGGTTATGGTGACAGTGCACATTTGACGACTGCTGGCTTTTTATTGAGATTTCACACCAGTCGTATCCATAGCAACAAAGGAGAAAAGACTGCCTATCTTTTTCGGCCCTTTTATGCAGCCTCACACCTCTGTGCCCTTTTAAATCCACATTGTCATGCTGAGCAGTCAGCTTCAGAACATCTAAAACCACAGTCTGTCAACATTTGGTTACAGCTATGTACTCTCTCTGTCACACAGCCTCTCATTTTCAACTTAAGTTTACTGGTGAGTTTATGTTTATATGTCCATTCAAATCATTTTGCTTAGTTGTCCATTTACATGTGTACTCATAATGTAACATATAGTATAGGTTGTAAGTGCAGACACATCACAACAACAAAACTGACATCAGAGCTGCTCTTTCTGATCTCTCATCCATCTTACCATGACCCCCAGCACTGCACACACAAACACACGGTAACATTGCTCGATCCCAGTGCTACTCAGTTACAATGGCTCCCACTTACCATGTCAGAGGCAGCGTTCATTGCAATCTGTCTCTCAAGATGCATCATGACAGCTTCTCCTGTCTGCTCTGGACAATGTTCGCTGTGATGTGAGACTGAAGGAGGTGGAGAGGTGCCAGGGTAAAGGAACAGAGAGGGAGAGAGATGATGTGAGGCAACAGATAGTGAGAGACAGAGATGGAGTTTGTGTGCAAGCTCTCAGTCCTCCATCTGTTACAAAAATGTGAAAGGGAAAAAAAATGTTGAACATCACACTGCTCTATGTCACTCCAACAATACCCGTCAAGGTGGGGACACTTTTCTTTCACTTGGAGAGGAGAACTTTATGGTCTTTGTGTTTGACTGTGCTTTCATTTGAGGGTGTTAAAGGTTAACTGTGGTTTACAATTTTTTTCACTTGACTTTCTTTGATAGTCTTCACATAAGAAAGGAGAAGAAAGAATATGACTTCACAATTTACATGTATGAAACACAATCTACACTGACATTTGAAACCAATTAAATTTTAATTCAAAGGCAAAATGTACAGCAAGTACCCCTTATTCCTCTTATCCCAAATTGAAACTGCACAATAATAGCCCGGCCTCTCAGACATAGAGCGTCTGGAATTAAAATACGCAGTGTGTCTGGCAGTCTTTATGCTGTTTTATTCTGTGCAGTGGAAGACAACCAAGGCAGCATCTGGGATGCCTCTCCATTGTCACTGACCCACAGGAGCACAGAGTGCTCTTCACAAACAATTGTAAACACTGTGAAGCAAAAGAAGATTAAAGCGTCATTTCAATGCACCTGTAACTGTTTGGCTATTACCCTCAGGTCAGTACCAAATGAATCACACCTGCGGTTGTGGCGCTGAACTCAAAATGGAGTGATTACGTAATAAACTGTCCTCTGGGGTGAATTTCTAGTGGAGAAAACTCATGCAAGACAATCTAGAGATGATCTTCCAGTGAACAAACTATAAAGCATGAATGTTCTTTAAATTGGAAAAAACTCAATAAAGTACCCTCCAGGTGCCCTAATATTGGAGACAATGTGATGCAGGACAGGCAAGGATGCTCTATCAGTGGAGAAAGCATTTATAAAGTGTCTTCAAAATAGAGAAAAAATGTTCATTCTGGTGGAAAAAAAAACACATTAAAGTGCCCTCCAGTGTGCCCTTTGAGTAAATAAATAGTAATAGCATAAAAAACGTGCACCAGTGGGTGTACTTGAAATGGAGAAAACACAATGCAGTACCATCAAGGGTGCATTGCATACATACAGAATGTATGCTGCACACCCCCATACTCACCCTCTTTCAAATGACTGGGAAGGACAGAGACATAGATCACCTGAGTGATGATAAACGATCACATACATGAACATTTGTTGTGGCCGCTGTCAGGTGGAAGTCAGCCTCTGGCACTTGAGTGATCACCAGCTGACACCAAGTCGTAAGAACTTATGATTGTAAGAAGTTATGATTGGTTGTATTTACAAGTTTATGATCTCCTAATCTTACACAAGGGACAAAAATAATACATCTAATCTCTGTATTATTTAAATGCAATATAATGACTTAGTGCTGCTGCTAGTTCACCAATAAAAACAAGTATTACACAATGACATAGCATGACATAGGTTTTTAGTTTCTTTTTTTATGTATATCATCACCCTGACTGTTATTATATTGGTGGCATGAAGGTACATTTCCTCTCAAAAGTAGAGTCGACAGAGTGTAATGGACATTGTAGATGAAAAATACAGGATTAAGACACATACACATAGTTAAATGGGAACATATTTATAAATATGGGATTAAAGGGGGCAAGTATAAGAGAGGGAGCTAGGCGGTGAAAATGGTACAAAGAGAAAGTTGAGGGAGTAAAGACTCATAACAGAGTATCAAAGGCAGAGAAAAGGGGAGGAAGATTGAAATACAGGTGTGATTGACGAAAGAGATGTGTAAACTAAAGGAATATTGAAGTTAAAGGAGCCAGATCCCTGTGTGTCCTCAGCTTGTGATGAAAGTCATTTCAGTTTTACAGCCATGGTGACATGTCCCTAGTGTCCGCGGTCAAATCAATCAGTGTGTGCAGGGCTGCACAAGTGTGTGGTTATGTGAGAACGTAACCCATTTACAGTCTGTGACCGCCCTTGAAGTTTGTGTCTGTAATTCTGCTCCTGGGAACACACGTATGTTTGTAAAATGCACTCATTTTAGTTTACACACTGTCATATGTATTTACATCTACACACACGAAAGAAGTGTTCTCACAAATTAATAGAAAAATCCTCCTAAGTAAGAATATTTACAGTTTCCCTTACCTTTATACTGGGAAGAAATTCTGCCCTGGGCTTTTCTGCTGGGATCACACTATCCTGGAACACACACAGCATGGAAGGCATGGAAACTTGACTGATTTCTTAACAAGTCACTGATGCAGCGGTCCATGTGGATTTTTCCAGATGGCCAGTACACCACTGTCTTTGCCTGATGTTTATGTCTGGCATCCTGTAAGAATACTGTAATTGCACATTGCCAACTGTAACCCTGTTCGCAGGTATTCTTCTTTCTTCTGCACAAAGAAAAAAACACAGTCTACCAATCAATGGGTTGCCTGAGAGCCTAAATCTAGGGTTAAAGGAATAGTCCACAAAACACTTGTTGAACTTGTTAAACTTATTAATGCTGTGATTGTAGAGGTATATTAAAGAGAAGAAAACCTTTTCAACAACTCTGAAGACCCTTTCCAGAGATTCTGGTGAATGGATCAGTTTGAAAATGTGAAAGTTGTGGACACGAGAAGGAAAAGGAGTTTTAAAGGAGATGCTACACCCTAATGCTGGGGATTTGAGAATGAATGCAGCTGATAAAAGTCAAATATTTGTCAAATATAAAAAGCCTGTGACCAACCTTGGCATATGTATGTCTGTTTGTATGTTTCTTTGCGTATGTGCATCCACTTGCCTTGCAACACACTCCCTCGTGTGTGTGTGTGTATGTGTATGTGAGCCTTCCTCTCCTTTCCTCTCTAGGACGTGTGAATGGACTTGTCATGCTGCTGGCAGTCTCCAGTGAGCACGCCAAGGCAAGAGTTCCTTGTCTTTTTTATATTTATTTATATAATTTTTTTGCCTTTGATCTGCCCGACTGTCTGGTGAAAGGGGTGACATGAGCTGTCGCTCTCCTCTGTATTCCTGCACACGCTCCTCCAGAAGAGCTCACCAACACCTCAAGGATCACAGAGTCAGAGAGAGGAAATACACACAACACAAGGGTGCACGTTTGTATCAGCAGAAGTACACAGTTCACATGCAAGGCAATACAAGGAGACACAAGAACAGGGGTATGTGTGTCCACATCATCTCACAAAGACAGACACATGTACGCACAACCAGGTCACAGGATAAAATTGGAGCAGTTTTGAAGATGGCTGACTGTCAGCCTGTCTATCTGACAGCTGGCAGCATTCAAGATGTTCTCTGTGCTCACACTCAGGCTTGTTTTGACTACTGAGCGTCTGTGGCATATACACTCCTTTGGTTTACAATGAATCAGAAGTGGAGTGTTACTGAAAAAGCGCAAGAGAGAGCTCTTTCATCCTCATCACTTCTCTATGTGATAGGCAACAACTGGACTTACCTTAATATCTCAGCTGTTAGTGAGGCCACCGTCGACTTTGTTATGTAATTTTTTTTTCTTCATTCTTCTTAATTGGAAGCCCACATGCTCGTGAAAAGCAGAATCAGAACCTAATGGAACTTCCTCAATTCTGTGAGCAACTCATGCATATGACTTTAATTTTCTCTCCACTGGTCCATCTTGCCTCAGCAGTAATGAGTTCAGCTCGGCTTACGGAAAGTCTGATGTCTCAACCCGACATTTATTAGAACTGCAGTATACTTTAGCCACTGATAATACAGGATTAGGTTTATAGAGTATGTGTGTGTTCAATGAAACCATAAATACATTTTTAGGTCTTAATAGGAACTCCAGTTGTGTCCTCACTACCTGCCCCAAGTGCAACAGGGTCTACTCTACATACCTGTTTTAAAGGTCCACCACTGTATTTGCAGCTTTATTGACACCTGTGATTCACATTGTCTGATTTCTCTGTGAAGAGACATTCAGTTACATTCATGCTGATGAAATGTATGCCGTTATTAGCGATTGCATTACATTCAATGCTTGAAGCACTCAACACATCAACAGCTGCATGTGTACTATGTATCTGACAACATCACACTAAATTATTACAGAGTACTTAAAGTGACTTTAGTGCACGGCACCAGCATCAACCCCTTTTATATAGTGACAGGATTTCACAGTCAAATCATTTCCATGTAGCATCTCTGGATGGTGAAGTCACAGGATAAAAAGCCTCATAAAGTACGTTCCGCTATGGTGAGTAGTTCAGGTGAAAAAGGACAATTTGCTTATAGCTAACCTTTGACGTAGCGACTCCCTGGAGAGACTGTAACTAGCAAATGGCCTGTTGCAACAAGTTAACCATGAAATCTGCACAACAAATCTCTACATGCACATTTACACTCATTCAGTGTCCTCTAATTTCACCTGCTCCATTATTTCTCTGCTGTTTCCAGAAATACATCAGAGGTACTTGCCTATCAAGCAGCTTGTTCCATTGAGGGTGCCTGTGTTTGTAGCAGAGTGCTGAGTTTAAGAAGGTACACAGACTGTCAAACTTTACCAGTTTAAACAGACCAGGTTGTCTTATACATGATTAAACTTTTAGTAATAAAAAGTGTCTGTAACCATGTACACCGCACATATGCTTGCCAAAGTTTAGAAATAGCTGGCTGTACCAGTAGCTCATAGCTTTTGATAATGTTTGTGCTTGTGAGCTGAGAAGATTTTGTTCCACACAGGCTGACAGACCCTGAGGGACACTGAGCTCAGAATGACTCCACAGAGCCAGAGAACTATCAAACGTAGACATAGATGCAGAACTGCGGCATATAGTTCCACCTCTTGGGACAAAGCCTAAAAGTTACAGGCCCTACTTGTGACTCATTAATAAAGCTGTTTCCTCTGGGAAGCTACCAGACCTGCATGAATCTATGAGGATCCAGCCTTTCCACTGAATCTGCCAGAACTGACTCACTACCAACAATCCACCAATTCTGTTTAACTTCTAGACATTATTGAATATATGATCCTTGCTTCATGCTGCTGGTTTAGCACATGTACAGTTGGCAAATGTAAGAACGCAATGGCCAAGAGGGAAGAAATTGAAAAGCATGCAGAGATACAAGCAGATTGCAAAAGAAAAAAATTGCTCTTCGCAGCAAAAGCACATTCTCAAAGTAGTCTGAAATCAGAAAATAACCCTCTCACTTTGATGTAAACGTTTCAATTACTGCTGATACAGTGCACGTTAAAAGACATCTGCTGTCTCTGAGGTAGAGTTTTCACTGGATTAAATTAATGATTGATTCTTCTAATAATGTCATTTTACAGTTGTTAGAACACGGGGCAGGTTTGCTAACTGAGCAAAGTTGGCAACTGCCCAAAGGGATGAAAGGTACAGGCTGAAGTGACATGATAAAGGCCTTGAGATGGAACCTACCTGTGCTGTTTTAAAGAGGATCTCCGTTATAATATCTAAATTATTTCTTGTTCCTACCTGTTGCCTCATCCTAATGAATAAGTTCTGCTAAGTCCAATGAATACAAAGCAAATCAAACAGTATTCCAGCATAGGAAACGAGCACATTGCACAGAGGAGATAAGCTTTTTTTTTTTGCCAGGGGACTTTTGGCAAGTTGATGTCCTTTATTTTCGTAAGACTTTGTCACAAAAACTCTATAATGTCCTGCCCTGAAGAGTCCCTCTGCAGTCACGCAAAAGAGGCAGGCCCATTGTCAGCGCAAAGGATCTTTATAGCCCCAGATAAAAGGCAGGACATTGGCAGAGCTCCAGCTTCAAAAAAGCAGGAGATGGAGGAGTTGTAGAAGGAGTAGTTGGTCCTCCTTTTACATGGGGAGGAAAAGGGGGAAATAGAGGAGCAGGAAAAGGAGTAATGCTGTGTTTCTGCTATCTTGAAGTAGGTCACGTACACAGTGCTGCATTTGTCATAAGTGACAGCCCTATTAATCATGGCAGGGGCAGTGTCAATGCCCAGTGGCTTTGCTCTGCAGGTGGGTTGTCCCTCTGGATGCCAGGGCTCCAACCTTAGTGTTCTACCCCTGTTCTCCCTACTTTGCTTCTCCTCTTATCCCTCTGTGCTTTTTACACTCTGAATTGGCTCTCCTTGCATGCCCTCTGTGCACATACCACTCTCACCTCTCTCTTTTTCCAACTCTGAATCCCTATTTTTCTGCCCTTGGAACTTTCCACTCAATTTTAAGTCCTGCACTGACTTTCTAATCAAAAATCTGACACCCTTTACTCTCTCAGAGTCTGAAATATCAGGTTGCACTTACTCTTTCTCTCTGTCTCCTCATCAGTTTGTCTCTCTCTCTCTCTCTGTCCAACCATTCTCCTTTTCAGTCTCCACCATTTTCCTCTTCCTCTTTTCCCCAGACGATGACTCTGGTTTTTAAGGCACTCAGAAGGACCTGCATCAGCGATCAGCCAGTTAGCACTCCAAACACTGACACGTCCACGTTCCCAGGTGTTTTGACCAACCTTGTTCCGCTCAGACACCTCCCTCCATTCCATCTTCTCCTCTCTGTGTAGAGAGTTGTTAGTACAGGCCTGAAGGGAGAAGGATGTTAAAGGGAGATGCCTGTGTAACTGTCTGTCTCACTGTCTGACAGGTAGTCTGTATACTAATGTATGCAGGAGAATGTGGTAAAATGTGACTCCGGAAGACTTTGGCACTTCTTAGTTTTCCCCTCTGAGTTTTATCCTTCACAGCCCTCAACTGATATGCAGCATATTTTGACTTTTAATGGGAAAAAGAATTATACATGATCATACATTAACAGAAAATCACGTTAATCACAAGGAACAGCGACGATATATACACAGTGACATCCAGTATAATAGTAAAAATAAGTAAAAATAAAAATAGAATTAAGAGAATGTATAACAGATGGAAAATACAACTAATCAAATAATAAGAACAATGACAAAAAACCTTTCCACTGGAAGTTGCAAAGTGGAGACATTAACATTGCACTTAAACAGTTACACAAAGGGCTGTCATTTCCAACACCAGCCTCTGTCTGTGCGCATTTGTGTGCGTGTGTGTTTGAGGATGGGTGTGCCCATCGCTGCCGTTGATAGTGTTACATATTTCAGTCAGATTCCACGGTCATATATCTGGGTGCATTTGAGACCCGAGATAAGAAGGGATTTATGAAGGCAGCCCTCTGCTAAGTCAAGGTGAACACCAGAGATATGATGCCTCTGTGTGCATACATGTGGATGTGTGTAGGTGCGTGTGTGTGTGTGTGTGTGTGTGTGTGTGTAGGGAGTGTGAGTCAGTAGAATGTTACACCATGCACATGCATGTCTGATTGAGTGTGTGTGTGTGTGTGTGTGTGTGTGTGTGTGTGTGTGTGTGTGTGTTTCTGTTTGCGAGTACAGTTGATGTAGTATTTTCAACTTAACTGCTCCCCCTGAGAAATGCCTGTGACGGATTTAATGCCTCATGGTGCCTGTATTTCTTCCTTTTAATATCTTAACATCATTTTATTCTTCCCTCTTGTCTTTTTTCCCACCAGTTTAATCCTTTACATGGCCACAAAGCGACAGACTTCCCTAATTGCAGAGGGCAGGTAGACATGGAATGGAATAGTGACTTGTTGTCTCCAACATTTCAACCAATGTGTGCAATACATCTGATAATTCAATATCAGAGTAGTTCCCATTTACATAGACCACACAGATGTCTTCACATTAACTGACTCAGGTGTTATTGCATTCAAAGCATTGCACCAATTGATTTCTTAATCTTGTGTTTAGAGTTAATGTGCAGACCCTTGTTTGTGCAGCAAGATTGACAACACAATATGCTACAGTTCAATGACTTTGATTCGTTCTCATTTAAATATGGAGGATACATCAAATGTTTACTTGTGTAGCATGGCTACAGCAGGCTGTGTGTCCCTAAAATGACCTTTAATTGTTAGTACTGCCATTGATGAAGTCAGTGCTTTTCCATCTGTTGTCTCTTATTAGTAGGTGAAGGATCTTTAGTCAGTGCATTACTGCTAAGTTTTTCTTTTCATATGGGTCAGATGTCAACTTCAATTCATTTTCCTTCAAACAAGTCCCACCTTCTCTCACCATACTCTCCAACAGTCATGGAGAGATTATCATGACCATGGGCTCAAAGTCACTCTGGGCTTTCGTGCTGCATTCACATTGATTGAAGGAGACAGTCGACAACACAGGAAAAACAAACAGTCCATTGGAATGGCAGCATGGCAAACTAACTTGCATGATATGTTGCCATGGTGATATCATATTGTTTGCAAAGACTGGAATAAAATATACAAAGTACTATCATTTAATGTGTATTATATTATATACCAATTTTTTCTAGTAATGCAAGTAGCTATAAAAACCATCATTATTTCAAAATCATATCCCAAACTTAAAATGAATGTTAAAATTTCCTCTTGTGTTCCTTGAAATAAGTCAACTTTTACTGTAATATTGGTAGATTTTCAAGCTCTGGTCTCACTGTCCAGATTGCCAATCTGGCCAATCTGGTCTTCTGGTCAAACGGGTAAGTTTCACGTTGCTGTGTCAACTTTTTAGGGTGCTACTTAAAATTCAAATAATACTATTGTGCATCCACTTAGTGGTGATGTCACATTGTAAAATTGAAAAATGAACTTTACATTGTTGTCCTAAACTTCAATTTAAAAATCTTCACAATTATAAATTTGTACCTGGTAAAAGAAACAACAATGTTAGTGCTCTTGTGGTTTTAGCTAACTTAAGATACAGTGAACATTGGCAAACATGGCGGTTTGAGGCAACTTGTCTCAGTGACCTTGCGCTAAGTTATGACATGTGACAGCTTGCCCCAAAATCACTGAGACATCTTGTCAGTATACATGGAAACATGGTGTCTGCTGTTGTCATATGTGATTTTGTAAGTTCTTACGGAAAAACAAAGACAGTTCAGAAAGAAGGAAAAAATATGGCCATGAAATGAAAGAAAAACAGAAAAATGGCAGCATAGTATAGCAAACAATTTTACAATCACTAGGAAGGACCACAAAATGAATGAGATGCATTTCAACAATTAATTAACAAGATTAACAAGAACTTGTGCCAGTTCTTCAGGTGTTGCTGAGTTTGGGCAACCTGTCGTAGTGAGGAGGGGTACCTGAAGTGATTTATTTAAGTGAACTTGTTTGTTAGACACTCTTGACTCTTCTACTGAGTCATGTAAATTAAAAAAAATACTTAAGTCATTTCCAAAAAAAAAAAACAAAAAAAACATGGTCTTCAGATTTGGGGAAAATTACTTTTTGGGAAAGTTGGACAGGTGATTCTAGGTTTTGGTGAGTTGGATTTGAAACATTGCTGCAGAGTAAAGCAGTGTTGGGTGACGAGCGTCACTCTCTATTGCATGTCTCTCTCATCCTGCCACCTAGTCCACTGGCACACTCCCAACTGAGGAGGATCGGACTGCCCAGCACACAGCGTCTCCTGCCTCCTCACATTTTGTTATCTCATCGAAGAGTCTCTCTATTTTTTGACTTTTCTTTCAAGTCTCTCGGGTCTCCTTGTCTTCCCTGTCGCACCACTTTCTACTCTGTCTCTTCTAATTTTTATTCAGCACTCAATTACCATCTCACAGCACTGTATCCAGAGCTGAGACAAGGAAGATAAAAGAGTGTGTTTTTAAAGGGGATTGCAAATGTGTAACCATCTAATTCAACTGCATTGTTTTTGGTATGTCTGCAAAATGCCCAAGATCTCACTATCAGTTGGCTTTTGCTAATAAAGTTAGGAGTATGTTGTTATTAATTTGTGTACATTAAGTCTATGAAAACAGTTTGTGATCACAATTAATTGTTATCATTCTCTCTTTTGACCACAGACTTGAAGCCATGTGATAATTTAAGCAACTGGACACAGGCAGACCTTTATGTTTACCTCTTAACCTTGTGATTATGTTCAATTAATGTCAGTCAATTAAGTAACACTGACAGGAGGTAAGGCAGGTCTCCCACAAGGAAATAATTCCTTCAAAAATGCAACTTTCAGAGTTATTGTATCATTTATGTTTTTAGGCAGCATGTTTGCTACAACAGCTAAATTAACAATTGATTTCATGCAAGGTTTGACAGATGAATTTTTTATTCTGAAAAAGATGGAAACTCAGAGGTAAATAGACCATGGTACTTCATGACAAAGATATTGTCCTTTAGCCGTCCCATGAGTAAAGGCTGTGTCTGGCTGCAGGTCTCTAATTAACAGCATTTTGTGTTCCAGTGTCACATTTTTGTCACAATTTTGCATATCGCATAATGGATTTTCAGCCCTACTGTACAGTGCCATCCTGGAAAATAGTCAAACCACTGGTGAGTCCAATGACAAAATACCATTTTCCTACATGGGTATAAGAAAAGAACATTGCCACCGTGGGAGTACAGTATAATTGGAATACACTATCACACACACTGAGCTTCTTCACCAAGTTGGTCAATGCTTTCTGTGCTAAATGGGCAAAAAGGTACCCCTGTGCATTCTTTATACTATTTATGTCTGACTGTGGTGACACTAATGACCACTGTTAACAATGTCCATGCTTCTAGTCCATGGTTATTGACTATGGGCCCATTAGCACAGGTTGTATAGCTCTCTCCTGCAAGCTCTCTACCTTATTTTGGTTTGTTTATTTATATATATATTTATATCATTTATTTGTATCTCTCTCTGTCTTTCTCTCTCTCTCTCTCTCTCTCTCTCTCTCTATACACACACACGTACACAAAATAATAATTTTGTACAATTTTACTGGAAATGTAGAAGGACTTTGTACAGCTTTTTCCTGCAGCAATGTCCTTGTCCTTGCACAAAAACAACATCCAGTCAACTGGAATTGGCAATACACTCAATATCTCAGCCTTTTTTACAAAAGCTGCATTACATACTTCACTTATGAGCTCTAACCACTAAAGTCATGAAAGAATTTGAACTTCCAAAACGGAAATGGATCTACCCATTATGAACAGCTGATTGCATTAGGTGGCAGTCATTGCTTATCCAGTCTGGCAATTGAGAATCAACCACTTTAGTTCATTTCATCTAGTCAAGCAACCTTGAAAGTACCTCTCCTCTCACTGACCCGCATAGGTGATAATCACTAATCACCGCTGCATTTTCCATCCAGTTAACTGCGCCTGCAGCCAGCTGCTTCAAGCACCTGACAGCAATGCCAACCACCAATAACAAAACCCCGCCACCATCAGAGCTCATAACAGGACATCAACAACAGATGAGTCTACACCATTAGATCAGACCCTAAACTATTCTGCCCACATGTTGATATCTCTTTAAAGCCCCCCTCCATTCTAAAATGAGTTTTTTATCTTGTTCCTACAGCTGAATGATTGAGCGTCACAGCACAGGATGATGGATGTGCTGAGTTTGACACTAGAAGGCTGTTTTCACATTCAGCAGCTGAAAGTGGAAAGTCCAATATTCAACTTACATACGTGTGATGTGCACAGAAACTTGAAGCAACTTAGACTTAGAATGGACTTTCTCTACATTTTTTTGTGAGGGAGATGTTTGTCAGTCACTGTAATTGTTTCTCTGCCCATACTGGCCCTGAACACGTCCAAGCGCAAATGTCACGGTCCTACTTTGCAAAACTACATTCTAAAGTTCATCTAAAACTAACATGAAGCTTCAGCCGTCTAAATTATACTCAAGAGGGCATCTTCCAAAGTTAGCAGTATGTATTTGGTATGAATTTTAATTCATTGTCATCCAAAACAGCAGTTGATGGAGGCATCGTGTTTTCAGGATGTTTGTCCATCCATACGCACAACCATCAGTCCCATTCTTGTGAATGAAATACATAAAATGTATAACGACTAAAACAGCAAAATGTCTACTAGGATTTAAGCTTTTGGTCACTCAAGAATTTTGCTCAAATGATGAACAGAATAACAGAATGAATAGAATACAGAAAACAAAATAAACTGATGAAGTGATGACGCTGTACAAACAAAAGGTCAAAGGTCAACTTCACTGTGACATCATGACTTTCTGCTAAAATGAATTTGTGGTCATTGTTCAACATCATAATTCAGGAACAGAATAAGAGAACATGACCATATTTCATATTTGATTGGATCCAAAATTAGTGACACTTATCTTGGGTGTCCACCTTGAAGCTGATTGTAGAGATCTTTTGTGCTGACAAGTTGAACATGTGTGAAGCTTCCCCATTTTGGAATTTGTAACTTCTTTGCGACAACATCCATGTTTGAAGCATTGTTGTCCAGCAGTTGCTCATTGGTTTTGCTAATTGAACAGGTGATAGTTGTTGCACTACTGTACATGAAGGTGCTTTCCATCAGTTCTCTATACTTCTTGGTAAAAATAGTCTCTACGTGATGACAGCAGGTTTTTCACTGGAAGATGTACCCTGGAATTGTACATGTTGATATACTGGGAACTTGTTGAGTCTTGACTGAGATGGATATAAGCTGAAACTTTACTGACTGGCTGAGACAAACAATTGCAAGGAAGTAATTCTAGTTCTTGTTGTGTTGTTATCCACCTAGCCTGCTGAGGCTCAGTCAGGAAATATTGTCTGCAAAAACTCAAGGAGAATCTAAAACAATTGTATTTTTGGAGGATAATCACTTAATTTGTTTAACATTAGCTTTTTAGTTTCAGTCCCTCATCAGTGACCTCAGTGCCAGTATGGACAGGAGGACCAATCACAGTGACTTTCATTGTATTGTTGTAAATGTATTGAATAAAAATAAATAAATAAATAAATCTATCCTTCAAACTATTAGCTTAATAAAATAGTGGCAGTTAGAACAGACCATTCTTGTCAGTCCCAGGCACTGGAATAAAGTCCACTCTGGATGTTTTACATAAACATCTGCTTTAAGTCAGTATTGCTGTCCCCATGGGCAAGGCACTGAATCCTCAACCTCATTTATGAATGACCCTGTGGTGGAACCTTTCTGATTAAAAACTTGAATGTGCAATGGGAAAAAACATATTGAATATTTAATCTCGGTTCTATTTCCTTCTTCTCAAGATTGGTCAGTGGGTTCTGTGTAAACTAGTCCACCTGTCATCATGGGAACAGTGATGCAAAAAGAGGCACTGCACACTTTAATGACAAATTGAGATAATGAGTGCAGATTATTAGCAGGCAAACACAGTGACACAATTATTAGCAAGCAAAACAACGAATTTCTCTTTTTTCTTTCTACCTGCCTTCTCTCACACACACATTTTCTTTTTATCTGTCTCTACTGATCTCTCTCTCTCTTTGTCTCTCCATGTGTTTCCATCCAGTTAGATACTGTTTGAATGATCACATTCCCTGGCATGAGAGTGCTATGTAATTAACCTATGAGATTCTTGCAGATGCAACGTGCCTCCTGCCTGCATCAAAGAGACCTCCTGTGGTGGATTATTACTGCCATCTTCTGGCTGACTGAAGACCTGACTGTCCCGACAGTGTGAGAAAGATGTGACAGGGGCAGCAGTTGACATTTTCACCTGACACTGGATTACTGCCCAGTCAGAAATCACTCTTCTGTCTCTCTGTATTAAATCTCTTCACAGGTGATGAGGGGTCTGTGGAGGAACATTTCTAGGGGCCCTTCTGAACTTTAAACAAGAAAGGAGATAGGGGAAAATCTAGAGTCATCAAACTGCAACAAATGAACACAGGTCTATTCACTGACTGGATGAATGAATTCATTGATTTATACAAATTTATTTCTTCTAAATTAATTTCTAAAATCAGTCTTCTTAACAAAATAAATAAACAAGTAGCTTTGCACATATTTAATTTATTTTTGCTGCATGTCTAAATATATGCAGCTAAGGATAATCTTTACTCTTCCTATTGTCAAAAAATCTCACAAAAAGACCAAATTATTTTAGGTAAAGACAGATATTGGTTGATATCATCATATTAAATTATTATTTAATTAATTATTGACTGTGTACTTGGTAATTCAGCCAAATACACAGTTGCTTAAATGCAGTTATGGCTATCTAAGTTAGCAGCTATTGTTTGTTATTGCTATTTGTACGATGAGATTGATAGCATTCATTGGCAACTAGTGATAAATTTCTCATAGCAGAAGAAAAAAAAACCCAAACGTTCATTTTGAGGTCACTGCTCAGACTGTTCTCCTCCCACTGCACTTTCCTCTTTCTGTTTCCTCCACCTTTTTCTCCTTGTACTTCTGTGGCAGCTGGGAGAACAATTCTTCATTTTGCATGTCATGATGAAAGTTTCTGCTTGGAAACAAACTGAAAGTCAGTGAGTGGTTGACCGGAGTGAAACATGGCCCTTTAAGGGAGATTTGCAGGTTCATGTCATTGCCGCAGTGTCTTCAGCTGTCAATACTGTGGAGTCAAATCAGTCTTTTCTATGGAAGCCCCCTCAGTGCTCTGCAGGAACCAAAGCAGTTTCCTTCTTCGTATTCCATAAATTGAAAATATCTACTTCTCTTCTGTTTATATTTCACTGATACATGGGATACTTGCTTTCTCTCTCACCTCTCTGTTCAGTGGATCATTATCTCAGCAGGGTATTAACTTGTAGTATTCAGTTAAACAATAATCATCTCTGTGAAAAGGTTTACTTTGTGTCTTTGTAGATACTACTTTTTTCTCTGCCTGGAAGACAGGTGTATTAGTATCAATTTCTCTCTAATTATGTGTGTAGTAGGTGCTTACAAAGGCTAATTATACATTGGAGCTGCATTGAAGGAGTTTTATCTCGAAAGCGTGATGTAAAAACACTGTAATTATAGATAATGTGGGTGTAATTAGGTACTTCCTAATGAACAGACTTTAAATGAGATGTTGCTTAGATGAGGGCAGGAGCTCATGAGGACTGAGAGACTTTTTGAACTTACTTCCAATGCATTGTCCTCACTTACCTCTCCTGAATGAGACTGCAATGACCATCTTTGATGTGAAAATGGGGGGCATCTGTGTTGTTCACTCATCAATGCAACAGTGCAGGCTAATCGATCCAGCAGCTGTTGTGCCTGTGCCAGCCACATTTAACACCTGGGATAAACTCCATAATTAACACCATAACTTGGTCTGATTTCCCCTTCTGCACATTAATCCTGAACATTTCCAAGTGCCGAGCAACATTCTGCACTCTTGTGGCTGAAACAGTCGAGGTTTTTGTAGGGCATGTGCCTGAATCAATCTACTTCTTCCAAGCTAGCAGCAGGTTTTTGGGGGGTTTTTTTAAAAAAAAAAAAGCTTCTCCTCTCTTTCTTTGCCACCCAGCTGGGATCAGATACTTGTGAGGGTGACACGGCTGACTGCCATGTTTCTCAGCTGTGACTTCGCTCTCTCTTAATTCATTTATTCCCCTGTTCCACCTCATCCCTCGCCGTGTACCTCTGCCTTCCTCCTCATCAAAGTGAAGCGATGTGATTTAGCCAACCCTCCCCGCTGTGTTTGATATTCTCACTTTCCTCCCGCACTGATCTCTCATTCACGAAACTGTGCTTTGATCCGTACACGATTGGCCGTGACATGTGTGACATTTATCGCCTTGGCCCATTACATTCACCGCTGTCGTTATGTCCACTCCTGCACTATTCAAACGCTCCGGTCTGTAAAGTGTAATCTCTCTCCAAGTTTTACTTCACATTTTTCTCTCCTTCACCCCACCATTTGTTGTATCGTGGCCTCTATTAATTCTCTCTGAAGCAAGGCTGTGAAGTAACATGAAGGAAATGTGACAGGTTAAAGTGTCATTTGTTTGAAGACAAAAGATAAGATACACAGCAGTTACCTTTTGGCAAAAAACTGTTCCAAATGCCAACTTTTATTACAGAAAACGTCATTATGATAGGATAATGCCCTGAAGAAAAATAGACACTGCTGAGTAATATGACCTCTCCCTCTGTGCTTCATATAGCATTTTTGTGCTTGTGGGTTCTTAGTATAGTGGACATCAAGCTGTGCCTGATGCACACATCCATAAAGGAATATCAGGTCATATAATGTCTGGAATAACATTGCAAGTGGTCATTTTTGATTTGATGCCGGTCCATGCCTTTGAGCCTGATGGGCCTTAAGATTCCAGTCACATTCAGTCTTCCGCCTTGTCGTCTCTCTCTGCTTGTTGCACAGGTCTGCTCTTAACTTGTACTTGTGCTTCATGGGAATTCACAGGAGGGGTGAAGGACATGGATTGACATTTGTATATTTTAAAGCATATGCTCTGCCTAAATGTTGTTGTTTTGTTCCCTGCAGACTCAGAGAGAGACGAGGATGTGTGACCAGCCTTCAGTCCATCCACTAACGCCCTTTGAAAGCCCTCCCTGGGCAGACATGGAAATGCTTTTAGGAGAAGACATTATTCAGACTTTGGTGCCCCCTTTCTGCCGCCGCCGGCATCGCACAGTTCATTCCTGAGGCGTTCTGTTTTGTCTGCGCAGGCTGGCTAAACACCTGAACAAATCACACATCTCCACCCTTGTAAGGAAAGCTCAGAAACGACTGTATGTCTTGAAGAAATGTCAAGGTCTTGTTAACGTTTACAGAGGCGCAACAGAAAGCAACCTGACATCAGCGTTATAAATTGGCATGTTTGTACAGGGCTGAGGACAGGAGGGGTCCACAGTGTGTGATTAATCCCACCCAGAGCATCATCAGTACTCATTGACTGAGCATCATTATACTGGAGTCTGCACAGAGCCCAAAGATGTTAGAACACAGTCCCCACCCCAGCCAAAGCCAGGTCACCCAGATGCCCTCAGGCTGTGAGACTCCTCAATCCATCCTCCGCTTGCCATCGTAAAACACTGTTCATTTTTCTTTTTTTCATATTTTTTGACAATTCATTCATTATATTGTATCATCTTTGCTTTGCAAGAAGCATTAAGGGACTACAGCTTGCATTTCGTTACACAACCTTGTGCTGTAAAATGATAAATAAATGAACTCTGTGTCTTCCTAAGCCCCACAAATGTGTTTACAAATCAACAGAGCCAAGTGGGTGTGACTGGACCGCTGCGATCAGAAAGCTGATTTAGACCCGCTGAGCTGTTCCGATCCATCAACAGACCACAGAGCCTTTTCACAAGCCTGTTTCTGGTGAGGTGTTCCTTTCACCTGGGCAGCAGAAGGAGGCGCAGTAAAAATGTAATGAAAGAGTGAAAGTCAGTCTGACGCCCAGTAACCACTCAGCCTGTAAAAGGGTGAAATATGGTTGCGTTCTTTTTCGATATTTTGTCTGCCAACACTTCTCGGTCGCAGTGCCTTCAACCTTCACAGGGAAAAAGCCTTGCAGGGTGCTTTTTCTTTACAGATGACAGGGGCCTGAATGTCATTTGATGCAGGGCAGGCAGTTTGCTGAGGGGAACAGGAGGCAGGGAGAGTCAGGAGAATTAGAATGTATTTCAGGTCTGAAGCAAGTGGTGCATTGCTGCAACTCGTATCTCAGGGAAGGAGGGAGTTTGTGTGTTGGGGGGGGTGTGTGTGTGTGGAGGAGAGCTGGTGGGAGGGGGAGGCTTTTGCAGCAAACTGTTGCTAGGAAACACTTGTGGCATCTCTACTCCCTCTCGTTGAAATGCCAGAACTAACTGACAGAGGAGCCGGAGTGAAATGTCAGTCCAATCCTCCTAGGAGTTTGAAGAATGTGGCGCGTGTTTCTATTTAAGTAGCCATGTTTATCAAAGGGTTCTCATAGAGTCAACACAAGGCGTTCTTCTGCCAGAGCTGAGAGTGTTTGGGATGCAGGCAGGCGGGCTGGTTGGAGTTTCGTCTGCCTCGTTCTCGTCTTCTGTTTTTCTGGGTGGCTGTCTTCCTTTTCTCATCTTTGTTTTCTCCCCTCTCGCTCAGTCTTTTGAGATTTTCTGTCTATTTTCTCACCGTCTAATGTCCTCCCACCGCTCCCTTCTTTTGCTTGCTTACTCACTCACTCGCTCACTCAGTCACACAATCACTCACTCACACACTCACTCACTCACTCTCAGTTGAGAGCTATTACTCCAACTCCATCGCTCATTATTCTCCTCTTATTCTCTGTCTCTTATTGGTCTCCCTCGCTCCCTAATTCCCTCTCTCCTTTTCAAATTCCAAGCCATATGGTCCTTCGGTGTAATCTTCTGCCCAGATATTTGATTATCAAAGCTGTCTGGCTGAAAAAAGCCTCAACTCTCCACCAGCCGCTATTGAGTCTGTTCCCCTACACTCAGTAAATTGTAATTCAGAGAGAGTATCCGGCTCTGAATTAGAATAAAAGCATTCAAATCCTACATTGACCTCATCTGCACCACAATACATCAGGAGTGTAGGATACACTTGGACATATAGATGAAGACAAATTTTAATAAGGGAAGAAAAATCAAATAATCCTTCATTTCTGGACTATATTTCCATTTGGCTGTGGTAAAAGAATAACACTTTTATTCCCGATATTAATTAAAAAACTTGAACAAAAGTAGCTGTGCTGCACATCTGTTAACATAATTACTAACTTCCATAATGCATGAATCATCTTCTTTGCTCATGCCAGCTAAGATAGTTTGTTTTCTGCCAGCTATTTTGTAAGTAAGCACCACTGAAACAAATACAAATTTAGACAAGCTCCCACATTGTTTTAACACACCCGATCAGATGGATTGCCTTCACACAGCTTTGAATTCCAATACCATCCACGTAACCTTGAAGAAATCTGATTTGCTGTCTTGGGCTTTCACCACATATATACTGCATACCCTATATCCGCATGCTGTGTGCCACTCATCCACGCGCCTACGTTTCACTCTCCCACTGGGACAGGGATAAAATGCATACCATTGATTGACTTCCATTTCACTGTGTGAGGCCTTAAAGCTAATTATCTCATAATAGATGCAAGGCTCATGTGTTATAATGATTTTTTTGTGTCTCTCGTTAAAGGAGAGAAGCCAGGATTTGACAGCATGAGGGCACAGAGCGGTGATACTTGACACAACAGTCCTGTGCCTGCTGGTTGTACTGCACATACTAATAGGTTTATGGGCAGCGGGCATGAAAAGAGTCTGCACTCTATGTCTATTGTACATTTGCTGCACACTTTAGTGAAAATATCAACATTTTGACAAACTCACACTGCCTTTTTGGACTTTTTTGGACTCACACAAAGAATGATAATATAATTCTGTGTTGCAGCTTTGTAGCGGCTGACATTGTACTAATTGCCTAACATGGCTGTGAATTTAATTACATGTCCTGCCACAATGTCACTGGACAACAAATAAGAACTAAATGAACATAATTCCTAGGAGACAGCTTTGCTATATATAATATATATTTGCTATATATTTCTTATATGAGAAAAATGTCCTTGAATTTAAAATCAGCATTATTATATGACTTCTAATTTCCTAATTCTAATTTAAACACCACATTATTTTACCTGAGAACTCCTTTGAAGAATTTCCACTAAACTAAATGTGTATTGGTAATATGGCAATAAACTGGATAGAGTTAGTACAATTTCTGGGTAATGATTTACTGTCCAACAAAAATATAATATTCTTATTTAGAAATGTAAGAAGTGCTGTGGTAAAAGTAAAATTAGCAATACCTTACCGTATGTAGTTTACTATATATATTTTTTTAGCATCCAAACATACTTGTATGTGCCTATGTAATGTACAAAAAAATACAAAAGTAATCATTGTGCAATAATATGATTTGTTATTAGTGGATTAATTATTAATGCATTAATACAGTGAAAGGTGTACATCACTTTACAAAAGTTCCCGCTAAGAACAGTTGGTTAAATTTAATCACTGCTGGCTAGCTCGTGTATGACACATGAGAAATTATTTACTTGTATCTCAATCTGACTCTGCAATAACTAAGCTAAGTTATCAAATAAATGACATGTAGTAACAAGTAAAACTAGACATATAAAGTAACAGAAAATGAAAATATTCAAGTAAAGTACCTCAAAGTTCTTGAGAAAAATGTACTTAGTTACTTTTTATCACTGGATTTCACTGAAGCAAAACATAAAGTGCCAAAATGTGAGACTGTGAGAGCGGATTAACTTTTGCGGGTTTTTTTCAAACTATTACAAAGTAAAATGAAATTTGTCAAATGTTCCTCAGTCAGTAATAACTAATTTCAGATGGATATGGTAGGTTTTTTGTCCTGGTCTTACTTCTAGCTGCTCCTTCTCAGAGGTCAATAAGTAGCTCTGTGTAACTTTCAGTATAGCAACAAAAAGTCAATAAAGTGTGCCTTTTCCTGCAAGTAAATGGGTGTGTTTTCTAAAGGCCAATATCAATATTGACAGTGGGGGGACGTCCTGCGGGCTGGGCCTGCAGCTTCCACAGCAGGCTGGTCTTCCAACAGTCCCTGCTTTGTGTTTCAACCTACTGTGCCAGCCACCACGCTGCAGCTTCTCTGTACGACTTGTATGTATAGCTCCTTTTTCTTTCAAAACAAATTCTGAGCAGTATTCAGTCAGAAACTGGTATTTGGTCTGCTTCTGGTTTGCACTTTGTGATGATCTCATGATTTTAGATATGTTTTCTACTGTAAGTACTGAGTCAGAGTGCAAGAATATGATTCAGGTTTGATTCATAAGATAAAGTTTGTTGCTTCATGTATAAAGAAGCCTTACCTACACACTGGCCTGCTGCTTTATATGAGAATGACACCTATGGCACACTTACCTGACTTAACAGAAAAAGTTATCTTGTCTGTTTTCTCTTGTTAGTCTGCAGATTTCTGAGTTTTGACCTGATCCCCTGATAATGAAAATCCTGTTGAGGGTCTGTCTCATTGCAGCTCTGCTAGTATGCTGTAAGTAGTCTACTGCATGCACATTTTAACATGCATCATAACATATACTTATTATTTATACATACAGTATGCCTGGAGTATTTATGTATGATAATTGTGTCAAGTTGACCACCCAACCACAAACACAGAAACACATGCACAACACACACATAGTACAACTATGTACTATAATAATGCAAAGGTTGGAACTCTCATATATACACAGGAATTTGACATTCCAATGTACACTAATAAGATTGCTATTATAGAAACAATAAATGGTGTAGAAATATCTGCCCGCCCCTGGAGACAAACATGAACTGAGCCCTATTAGCAGACTGTAAACTCCTGTAAACATAAAGCTTGGGGGGGTTCAGGCCTGTTGCTGGAGTGACTGTGTGTTGGCTCAAGTGGATGAGACATTTAAAGCATGATTGAATGCTTAATGCAACATTACATAATTGCATCTAAACTGCAAAGCTTAAGGCATATTATGACTCTGAGGGCCTGTTGAGCTACATGGAAATGAGACAGCCATCTTGTTGCAGAGATGCAATGATTCATGCCACACAAGGGACGCAACTCCCATTCTGCAGTCGCATGAGAGGTTCCCAGAAATATGGATGTCAGTAATGTTTGTCACTTTTAATTTAATGCTTCCAGTTAACCATTGGTGGCTGCTTGATTGAGTATCCTATCTATCTGTTATCTGACCCAGCAGGAGTTTTGACTCCCTGTCACTAACCTTCCCCGAATTCTTCTTCTTCTGTGTCTTTTAAAAACTATTTAACATTGTCTGAAGAAATACAAAAATTAAAGCTCTGACAGATACTTTAAAAAAAGTATTAAAGTTAATAAAAGACTAGCAATTTTTATGAAATTTGCTAAATCTAAATATCCTTGATAATGTGCATGTTTTGTGGTGCCAGTTTTGCTGCCACAAATGTATGTCTGCAGAAATCACTGATCATAACAGTACAGTGGAACAATAATGACTTAGAAAAAAACTAAATTAGTCTGTGGCATGCCACTGAAAGCACACTAACATGAGACATAACTGTAATGTTTATTTCCCAGTAAGCATGCCTACTATATGAACAATAACATAAAAAAAAGATGGCCTTGGCTCTGGTGCAGTTACTATAATGTGAAAATGTAGGACTTGATGATATCATTATATGTGATCTTTCAGCATCATAAAGATGTGTGAATGTGTGAAACAGCCCCATAATGCAGCAAACATCTAGAAACACACCAATAGGACACCAGTGAAACTCTACTGAAAACTAATATTGCTGAGGCAACAAGCAAACTTACATTCATGTCACAAAGTTGGGTTTTGGGGTTTGGGGTTTTTTTTTTTTACCTTTCCTATTTTATTTTATATATATATATATATATATATATATATATATATATATATATATATATAAATTTTTTGTCTCATGCTGAGGAAAATTGCTTTTCTATGCCACAGCCAGCAGCTACCCTGCCTGACTGTCTCCCAGACATTTAGGCATTCCAGCGATAAGCAGCTTCTTTCAATCACTGAGCCCAGCGTGTGTTCATGTGCCAGGGCAGCGTGATTGAAATATTTTCTGTGCCTCTGAGGTTAATAGAGTTAATGAAGATCAAAGACTCTTGTCTGGGCAGGATAATTAGTATTCTGTTAGAATGAAAACACACTATGAATAACTGAACTATGACTGTCTGTGTATATGGACAAGTAACACTGCTCTCAACAAGTGGTTAAAACTAAATGGAGAAAAAAAAAAACTACAACAGAAACAGCAGAAGTACTTCAAACACAAGATCAAAAGTGAGTTCAGTGAACTCATTTAAGTTTTTCCATTAACAATCATCAGTTGTTAATGTCTAGGTGTGCTTTTTAGCTTTGTTCATTATATTACAGGATTTTTATAATCAGCGGTTGGGTGTGATTTAGAAATTTATCAAATTTGCTTCAGGATCAGCAAGTTTTCTCTCATAGCAATTTAGTTTTCTTTCTTTTTGAACATGTGACTTTTTTGGAATTGCTTGGTGATTAGATTTTGAGCCCTAGAGTGAATTCAATTCAACTCACCTGAACACCCTGGCTATTTAAAACTACTTGAAATTGCTAGAAATAAGGAAGTAGGTGAGGAGATGTGTAGTATATGTGTAGTAATAGATACTAACACCACTTTGTGGTACTGTTGAAGTGTATTTTGTTATACTCAAAGATGTTTCTGTTATTTTGTCCATTCTATTCATACAAATATGACAAACTGCCTGACTGAGTGTGCAGTAGCCTGGTCATTTGGGTTCAGATTGTAAAATCATTTTCAAATCCCTTGATGGTAAGGAAAATAAATCCAAAATTGAAGGTAATCTCACAAAAGTTTGATTTAATCCTTGATCCTTGAAAGTTATTTCATGCCACATTATTTTTTTAATCCTCCCTCCCTTAACTCTCTGAACACCTTTCATCTCTCCTCAAGATGTCCTGTTAAGCTGTGCTTTGGAAGATGAAAAGAGGCAAGGTGAGGAATTACAAAGCAATGGCAAGAATGCTGACACCAACATCAAGGTGAAGAGAAATTACACAACAGCAAATGACGGGAGACTTAAGGCTGTAACTCCACGAAAGAAGGTCAAGAAGACTGGAAACAAGAGACCTTCAGTGAGACCACAAAGTGACATCAGCTGCACCAAACTGGGAGGCATCTGCCAGCCCACCAGATACATCTGCCAAGGCCGATACCTAAAAGACAAGTGTTCGGGGGCAAAGACAAGGCAGTGCTGTATGCCAGGTGAAGTGACACAGTTACAGGTCGATGCAAACACATATCAGCACATGTGCAAATATTACAAAAGCTCACTCAAAGTGAGAAACCGCCAGCACATGGGCTTCTTCAGGGAGTCACACAAACATACTACTGATTTTTGCCAAGTAGGGATTAGACGGGTTTGCGTACCTCTCTTTCCTGTCTGAGTCATGAACATGTGCTACTGTGGGTGTTGAGGCTGTATCAATTTCTGACACACCACTGATATAAAAAACATCAATACATGGCATTTGAATGGCTGTAACTGGCCTTATTTGCACAGAAATGATACATGAGGTGACTCAGACTTTAAAAACGATTTCACTGCTCAGCCCTTTGGAATGCAGTGCAACAGCCTTTAAGTGTGGTGTTTGGTAGAGAAAGGTATTGACTTAATTTTGGATTATTATTATTTTACATGTCTGAAGTTGGAGCCTGGAATATCCTTTGTGCTGGTCACCACAACAACAGAGTGAGGGCTTGTGATGTGCACGGCTGTGGAGCTTACAACTCCAAAAGGTGAACTGATTTTTACACTTAAAACTCAAGATTACTCATGATCCAACTTTAAAGCTCCAAAATGCAGACAAGTTGATAATACATGCATGTCTGGTGTTGCATATGTGTGCATACTGTGTGGCTTGGCACTAAGTGGCACTAAGTTATGTGTTGTGAACCATTATGAGGTGGACCTGAGGACAGCGCCATAACACAGAGAAAATGGATTCTAGGTTTGTCTTGAGTAATGTTTTAAGGGGATGTCATTTTAAGGCACAGCTCACGTTTACACACCAAATCTATGATCAGTGTAAACTAAAGGAACAAGACAGACCGCCGTAAAACAAATGATCACTCTGGGTAGACGGCTGGGCAGACAAGTACTCTATCCACAGCCAGACATTGTTGAAATATGAATAAATGAACCAGGCCTTTTTTTAGATGGCTGTGTAATTCTAATCTTTTCTATCACTCCTCTTGCAGAGGTAATGACCTACATAAAGCAGTGGATCTGGTGTGTGATGACTATGGCATTGTCAACACTCCATTCTCAGGCTCTCTGGCGGGTCCAGTGAGTCGGAAAGACTCCGCTGGGAATCAGTATGACGGGGTCAAACTTCTCAATGATGGTAAGGAGGACAAGATATCAATACAGTACTTGAAAGTGAGTGCAGCAAGGGAAAGAAACTTTTGAAGATTATTAATCACTATTTAGAAGTGTAAAATCTTGATGTTGAAAATGTTATTTCAAACAACACTGACACAGAAATCAATGATAAAGTCAATACTTTGAGTGCATCTGTCTACTGACTAAAACAAAATGAGTTCTTATTCATTTAATGGTGACTGCATAAAAAATCAACAAAATTAAGAGACTACAACCACACTAGCAGCCCTGTGTGACTTAATTGTTCATTGTGAGGAAGGACAGAAAGTTAAATAAACCGTGATGGCATTTAATGAAAAGTCAGAGGATGGCCCAAGTACATTAAGACCATGAATATCTCCAGCAAATTGCCCGTTAATCATCTGGGTACCATGAACATTTCTACAAAAGTAGGAAAAATGTTTGATCAGCTGGTGGTGTTAGACAAAAAGTCAGGGAATAACCAAAGTTTCTAGGATTCTTTGTCTTGATGCCTGTCTCATAGCAGTCCATCCAAGAGCTGTTAGATACTTTATTCTGGAGCAAAGTGGTAAACCAACTAATTGCCTTTCACTGCCATCCATGGAGACACAATGTTACTACGGCTGAAAATTGCAGGGCACGTGAGCCTCTTTTAAATCATATTTGATATTTGCTGCAATAGAAAACACAGAAAAAACATGTTTTAATCAACCACTTTAACCTTGTACCGTTGCCCCTGCAAGTCAGTTCCTGTAATCAATAGTGTGTAGTGCCATGGCTAGAGCAAAGGGGATGTTGGGTTATTATGGTGTAGGCGTTAGGTGGAGATGAAGAGAAGGAGTGATTTAGAGGGATTAGTCAAGGTGTTGGAGAGGGGGGCTGAGACTCCATTGAACTCCTGGTTGCCTCTAACATCGGCACCCAGCTACATGTGAAACCCCATCAAAGGCTGTTCATGAGTAATGACCCCCACTAAGGGCCATCATTACAGAACAAAGCAATGCATTAGTGTTTGTGTCGATGGAGCTTGGCAGAAGAGCGGTGGCATGCCTTTGCAATATATGGTATATTTGTGTCTGTGTATATGCTGTGTGTGCGTGAGTGTATTTCAAGAGTATCCTGTGTTGATAAGGTACTGGCGTGATGAGTAAACATCATTAGTCCTCATTCCGCCCCTACCCCTAATTGAACTGTATTATCAGAAGAACACATGTACCGTCAGCTCCTTTCATCTCAGGGTAAAGCACAGACATGATTAGACATCACAGAGACACATTACCTCGCCATGATACCCACATTATGCTGAGACAGTCATCATTAGGAGCTCGTAGGATTTAATGATGGTGTTGAGTTGTAGTCTAGCCTACTTTTGGGTTGTTTGTTTCTAAGTTGGCAGCTTGCTTGTTTTTGTCTAAGAGTGGTGAGAGAGAAACGGTGAGACAGTTGTTATTTGGGGACTTGAGTCAGCAGAATTATGAGCAGTAATAAGCAATTTTCTCCACAATTTTGATACTTGTCACAGGTAAATGGATTGTACTATAGTTGCACTATATTGTATAAAGAACATTAAAGGCCCATTACATAGTATTTAGGGGTGATCTAGTGCTTAAAATAGAAAATAATATTTTGTTTTCACTAATGTATAATCACTCAATAAGAACTGTTGCTTTTTCAGTACCTGTGAATGAGACTTTAATATCCACAGAGAGCAGGTCTTCTGCACAGACTCCACCCTGTAGCACCAGCATGCTTTAACAGAACATACAAACCAAACACTAGATTTGGAAAGGGATTTTTGCATTTTTCACAGTCACCATAGGTTTTTCAAAACACTTCGACAACCGAAGGGGTGTGAAACTGGTTGTCTGCCACCTCACCACTAGATGCCACTAAATCCCACCCGATTCAGCTACATAATTATGACCAGCCACGACTTCCTACTGTACAGGTCTGTTTCACTGTGGAGTAGAAATAGCTTTAATTCAACTCAGCTGCATCCTTTCCTTGAAGGTAACGTGATAAGACCAACCTGAGTTCACGTAAAAATTAGCCTGAATTCAAAAAAATCTCCTCAGTTAGTTATTCAGTAAACTGAATAGCATTGATGCCATTTCTTTCAACTACATTGCTAAAGAAAGTCAGCATGAGAAATAGCAGGATTAATATCCTCAGAACTATATTTTTTTGCATTTCTATGCCATCCAGTGCACTGTGTCAAGATCTTCAACATTCGTCCTTATCGTTACATCGGCCCGGTGGCTCAGGGGGAAGCCCTGGGTTATCTGTTGCCCCTACAGGAACGTTTCTCTGGCATCACATCACACCTGGAGCTGCAAATGTGTGATGGCACTGACCCTTCCCCTTTCATATGAGCTCTGACCTCACAACTTTCATGCAACCTGTAAGTCCTCACTGTTTGCTAGTATAATCCCAGATGCCTAAAAATGATTGACAAGTTATGTTCTGACTTTTCTGAACCCAGAAAGACACTCCTTACAGAATATTTTAATTTGGCATCTCTGAGACTTATGTTTTCGTTTTACATTTAAAATCTAGCCTATGACACCACTGTCCCAATTCTTTATCGTCTATTGAAAAATATCTTTTCAAAACTGATGTGTTTTTAATAAAGTTCTTTAAATAGCAACGTCTTATTGTAGGAAAACTACTATGTTCTTTTTTTCACTAATGATTTTTACAAGTGCATGATAGCTGACTTTTATGTGACTTGTGATCCTTTATGTCAGTTTCTCAATTAACATTTCATTTTTTTTAGCCTTTTGTATATTTTGTATTTGTATTTTGTATAATAATGAGCAATTTTTTTTTACCTGAATGTTGTTTTTAAAAAGTTTACTGGGAAAAAGAAAATATGTCTCATGATTATGACTGACATACTTTTCTCCTTCTCCTTTCTTATGAGAAATGTTTCAGCCCTCCTCCTCATGACAGGCTCATGTGACCCCTTTTATTTAAACTTTATTTCTGAATGATGCAATAAATTCTTTCATTTCTGCTTTTCGATTTAACGCTTTTGATTTCTCATAATCCATTTGGAAATGTGAAAATGTGTATTGTGTCGTGTTTAAATTGGGGAGTCACATATTTTCATGGCGTGTCATGAATAATTAATTGTTCAATTTTCCCAATAATTTATTCCAAATTTTAGCTTGCTGTGACATTTCTGATGCTTGAAATTTTCCACAATGCAGAAATCATTTTATATAAGCTATATACCAGCTGCAATTCTAAAAGATATCCTTATTAACCTCAGACAGGGAAAAACTGCCACATGTACAGTATTAATGTAATGGTAACAAGAAACCAAAAGATGGAGCTGTCTTGCAACAAAATTGTCAGTCAAATCTGTAACTTGCTCTTTAACTTTTTTATTAGTCTGCAAATTTAAGGCCTATTACAAGGATCAACTTTGCTTTTTTTGAGATACTTATAAAACAGCTGCAGTTAAATCTAAAAAAGCAGCACTCTGATATTAAAAGGGTAAAAACAGTGACGTCTGTCAGCTGATGAAGGACTCATGACTGGTAGAGAGACATTAACCACATACACACGTGAGGTTATAATGTGATGCAGTCTCAGTGAGTCAGGCTCAAAGGTTCCTCCCTTTCACCCCATATTTATACACATGTCATGTTTTCCACCATTATTACAGAAACAGTCAAGGCCCACCAGAGACGTTTTAGCTAACTGTTAACTGGAAACTTGCAGATGATTTTTGTTGTCCATATACACAAGCAAAATTGCAACCACTGGAATACATGTGACCAAATTACAACATTATCCTTATTGCCTACATTAGTCAGAGTACATTTTATAAAGCTATCATTAAATTCAGAAAATTCTTTTTCTTTAGACCTTTTCAAATGGACTCTGTGGATGCAGATTCAGGTCACTTGAACTTTGTTTGCCAGGTTCAGGTAACCCCATCAATCAAATTGGGCTTTACAACCTGAGTTCCGTGAAAAGATGGTGAGTAACAAACCTAACTGATTTTTTTAAAAAATGAAGTACATTGTGATTAAAACCATATAAAAACTATGTACATAGTGTAATTTAATCAACACCTAGTGACAAAGTGAAGTAGCAAAATGAAACAGTAGGTAGAACTGCAATTCATATGGTTGTACAGTTGTGGTTGGTGATTTAAATGGTGAACTCTTACTTAAGAATATAGCTTAGAAATATAATATAGCTATGTAACACGTTGGGAGGAAGGGTGGTTATGAGGTTGATCTCATAACCACTTATAGCAAGTGTACATCTTCCAGTGTGTCTGCCAATGAAAAAGGCTGTCAATAATAAATATTAGATATTCCACTCTTTACTGCCCTTTCCAAATCTGTGTATTTGGGGATTACTGACATGAAAATAGTTTGTGTAAGGAGCAAAATATCCATACTCAGTAATATGTCTTTAAGTAAGGGGATTGAACCCATCGCTAAGTGATCCTTCAGCTTGTGGTTTGCTGTGACGCTGGAGGGTTGGTCCACGGAGCATAATGAACCTTCCCAGTTGCTCATATGGGAGTGGGCGAGCTGGGATAGGCTGGGAGTTTGGTTGGGGCCGTCAACGGGACGGGACTAAGCACAAGAGAAACGAAGAACCGATCGATCATTAACTTCTGGCTTTGTGAGCGGCTGAATGTTGGACAGGAAACTTGACGTAGGCAGCTTTACGGAAAACAGCATTTGTTGCATTCAGGGTTTTTCTGATCCGAGCGGCGCGGATGACAACGAAGCGTCGCCGTGCAAACTTTCTCAACCGGGTGTGATCGCTCGTGAAACCCAGCGGGGAATTCAGTGTTTCTTTCTAACGGAGGCTTAAAGAAAAGGACATCATGCCACGGCGCACCGTGCAAGAAGTAACAGTGCAAGATGTCCAGAAGCGGAGAAATCCGAACAAACACTACGTAAGTCTCATTAAATTCTCACAACAATAGCGCTCTGCTGGTTAAACAGGGCAGCGGATCGATGTAATGCAGTTCTTCTCCTTTTCCTGTCGTATGAAGGAAAAACAAAGAGAGGATCGAATTACAGTTTGCTAAGCCAGCCGAAATGGATAGTTTTAGACTTACTGAGACTCTTAGATTCTCTCCAACCGTGATGTAATTATGGAGACAACAGTGTCACCCGAAAAAAGATTTATGTATGTTAGAACCCAACCAACACAACAGTAAATTAAAAATACAAACAAACTGAAGTTTGACACCATTTAAAGAGTTATAGTCTCTTTCAAGTTGTTTCATGTGCTTCTCAGACACTTGTGTTAAAGCAGACTGTGGAAAATAGTGTGGGGTTTTTTCAGGTTCCTGTCTAGGTCTGATATTTATTCAGTAACCTTTGTCTTTTACGCCGTACGGGGTTTGCTTCAGTATTGTTGCTTTGAGTGTGTTTTAGGTGGATCTGGGTCATATGCCCCTTGACACTCCCTGAGTCAGCAAACCTTCAAGTGATCAGCAATTAAGTCTCACGTGTCTGTAAGTGAATACACACATTGTGGTATCACAGCCAGATTTTGTAGTCTAACAAAATCTCTTCCAGTGGTTCTCATATGCCTGCTGCCACGTGTAGGCCATCAAAGAGGAAGCTGCAAGAAAACATCCTCATAGGCAAATCAATGTTGTGCACAAACCATCCAGACTAATCCCCATGAGCATAGAGCTCAAATTTGGCATCCGAGCTTTGTCACGCCTCAAGCTCTCCAATTTACTCAGAAAAAACATACCTATAGGCTCTGGTAACCAGGAAGTATAGCTAATAGAGTGTCTAAGGTCATCACAGTTAAAATGAGGGAACGATTGAGCAAGGGAAGCACCAAAACATTACATGACTTGAGCTTTGTTGCTATTTTCAGTGCAGTGCATTGCAAAGTTTTAATTTATGCTCGTTTATATTTTAAATAAACATGTCTGCATTGACTGATAATTCAACTGTTTGGGTTTTATCTCATTTCTCTCTCTCACCATACAGTGTCTTTGGCAATTTGTTTCAGGCCTAGCAGCATGCAAAGGGCAGGAGAATATGTGTAGAAGAGTGTTTGGGTATTTTTCCCACAATGCCACTGGAAAGCTTGTGTGGGAAGACAAGAATGTCAAAAAGACAAAGGCCCATTGCATGTTTTCCTGCAATTCATTAACAACGGAGCCCTTATTATTCCAAGTGAAAGTGAGTTATTGAAAGTGAGAGGTGGGGGATACACGTGTGTGAATTTGCCTGCAAAAGTGCAGTGCAGTCATTTTTAAGTAACACATATGTCATCAAGGGATCTAGAGGGCCAACAGTAACAGCCACTGCCAAGGCCTTAGCAGGTGTCTGTGTTGGGTCTGTGTTCATGGTGTGTGTCTGTATGTGAGCACGTATGCATATGTTGGTTTGCGTCCATCTATGCGTGAAAATAATGCCTGGTTTGCAGGACCAACAGACCTTATACCGCTGTGAGTGTTAGTGGTCAAGGACGCAGAGTTCTCGAGGTCCTGTGTCTTTTCCATCTGTCTCTTTGCTCTCTGGTGCAGCCCATGTTGTTTTGTGCCTTTGCTCTGTGCAAACTGGACACCTGAAATCTTCCACAACTATGGAGGAGTGGTTAAGAGAACAAAAAGCAGCTTATGCCTTCTCTGCTCATCTAGGCCTATCGTGTAGAAAGAGCAAAGAAAGGACTTTGTGAGAGGCTTACATATTTTACAGCATTTTATTACCAGCATTAGTGTTTCATTGACCAGAGAGGTCATATAACTAAAATTATAGCTTTCTATTTCTTCCTCAGAGCTATCCCTGAGCCTCATTTGCCACTGAAGCACTTAGACACTTATTAGTCTCAATTATTTGTATTGACCGGAGCAAGGTAAAAAACTCACCATACACCTGTTTGCTTGTAGTATTTGTGCCTCTTCATTGTTGCGAATTTAGTAGTACGTAAAAAAATAGTATATGTCAAGTAAACCCTGAAAATGGTATCCATGCTCATCTTAGTGTTCAGATGGTGCTTCATTGCGTTTACATAAACACTGAGCTTGTAGTAAATTTAAAATGTTTTGAATGGAGATCACCTCCCTGCTGGCCTATATAGCTTATGTAGTCAGTCCATCCATAGTCATCTCTGACTCTAGTGCTCTGAAAGAGACAGGGAGGCCAGAGAGGGTCTGGAACTGGGGCCAACAGCAGTCAGCCAGACACTGAAAGCCACCAGGGAGTTTCCAGTCACCTCCCTGACAGTTTGCCTTTTAAAAAGACAGTGCAGTCAGATCTGCTGCATTCGGACAGGATAATGACTTCCTCTTCAGCAGGAAGTGATGCAAATGGACTGGGAAATGAAATAATCGGATATCCGTGTTACGTTCATGTGAACGGATGATGAGAGCATCTGCTGTCTACTTTTCTTAATGCAACCCTCTCAAGGAGTGAGGCCCCAGGGGGATTTAAATCGTCAAGGGTCTGTTTGTTAGTGAAAATGTTCCAGTTATTTTTGTCTTTTGCTTTTCCAGGTTTACATCATCAAAGTGTCTTGGAGCGATGGCAGTACAGAAATCATTTACAGACGCTACAGCAAGTTCTTCGACCTGCAGGTGAGCGCATGTGTTAGTGTATACATGTCTAACTGTGTACTATGTCTTAGTTGGGTGCAAGGTGAAAAATGTTTTAACCTTTCCACCAGGGAATACTGGCATGGGTCAATAAGTGAATGGAAGTACTCTGTTCATACACCACTGGCCTCCTGTAGACCTAGTCCTTATTGCCAAGCTCTCCCTGCTCCACCCATATGACACTGGTAATTATATTGTGCAAGAGCAGTCGGAAAATGTCCCAATGAACTTAATAGAGGACAGTGATGAATGCGAAGACCGCACTGATGACCACAGAAATGTCTGAATCATTCTCGAACGTCACACTGGCAGTGTGTGTTGCACAAGGAGGGAATCTCATTAGTATCCTAGTTTGCCTTCTTCCTTCGAAGGTAATGGATCTGGGGCCCTGGCCATGTCTGAGCTTAGAGAGCATGGACTCCAGGAAACCCAGAAAGGCAAACGCTTTTAATGAGTACATGGTCGATTTAGGCAAAGCATACTGTCAGCCCTAATTGAATTAAATTCCTTTTAATTGATTAGGATTGTCAAAGTATAAGCAATGAAATGAAGAATTACATCGCTCCACAGAGCCTGCTATTGCAGTGTTAACCCAGAGAATGCAAAGTGTTAATAACCAATGTCATCATTTTAACGTAAGCCAACAAAACTGCTAATAATAGTTAAACTATTAACCACTAGTATTAATTATCTTAACTATTTATTAATAAACTATTTAACTTCTATTATTACTGGCAAGCACAGAAACAGTAGTTAAAGACCATGTCTCCTCCTCCTGAACCCTCGTTCTTATTAATTACTGCCGTCTATACTGACACAAATAAAAAAGTTTCATGGAAAACAGTGTACTTCAAAACATGAAAAGTCAATATCAAAAAAAAAGATTTAATTTTGCTACTTAGGGAAAGACAATAGAATATAAAATTTATGTCACAATGAATTGTCGAATGTCTGCCTTTTTTTTTTTTATATATATACAGAATGTTTGTCTGGATCAATTACCATATGATCAGTTTCTCGACAGGACTTTAGTCTTGGTCTCTGGCCCCTTTAGCTATTCTGAATATTCAGACTACTTATTTATGTTTTGAAAATTGCAACTAAATTTAGTTAAGATCAGTGACAGATTGCCAATGTTGCTAATTCAGTGAATTTGCTTTCCTCATTCAGCCATACCGCTGCTTTGCTTTTGATGCTTTTGGCTGAAGAACAAGGTTTTTTAGACTTTGTGAGCGGTGTGACTAAGTGAGAGGAGGAGACTGGGAGACCTTCAAACGCCAACAAGAGGGGAGTTTTCTTTCCAGTATAAGCTGGAAAGTCAGTTTTGCAAGCCAGACATCTTAATGTAGGATGAAGTAACAGCAGGATTAGAATTAATTAAACACTGAACATGTGTCATTTGTGTGCCAGGAAGCATGAAATCTCCTCTGCTGCTTATTTCAAACATCCATAAATACTGATAAAACATAGTTAACTGTAATTGATCATTGTCAAGTATAATTCCGTGCTTATTTCGTGCATACCTCAACATTACCAGTACAAATGACGCCTCTACATACCTACAGTATCAGATCAATGGCAGTGAATCAGATGAGCATGTATGAGATGTTTTCAGCAGGAGCATTCCCTTCTGGTGTTTACCCCTGCCATGCCATTCAGCTGCTTCCTGCTGTGTTAATAGCCTGTGGGTGGGCTCTCACTGGTGAGTGAGATGTAGATAAACCCAGCTGGAGAGATTACAAGCCAATCTCTTATCTCCTGTTAGGTTTGGCATTGACATATTATAAACCACCTTGAGGCTGTGGTATTTCCTACTGAAAAGTTGATATGCTCAAAATCTCATCAGCTTCACCATGACGAGGGAATAAACAAATAATAATAAATGTTTTATCTAAGTTATTTTTTGCAGTCTGTTTTAAGGATTATTTGTCATTGTGTGTACATTTTACTGTGGACCATGGACTGTCTACTAAAGATGGCCAACACGTCGCCACTTCCTCCTACTGTACAAAAGTTAAGCCACAATATCTCGGGCATGGGTGCTGCCATCTTGCTCCGGTGATGCCATTTGCCAGTGACTGGGGCTTGGGGCTCCTGTATTGAGGCCCAATGCCTGAATCAATTGGGAACATACAGAGGCTGTATGTTATTAGAAAAATAAATACTTGAAACCATCTTTGAGAAACTTTTTTTTTATGTGTACTTTAATTTTTTTGCGGTTCCTTCTGCTAATACAGTATGTAGAGAATGGGGTTTATGACCAATACAGCAGCATGTCCCCTATCCTTAAATACAGTCGATGCTGTAGGCTATGATCAGGAATAAGGCAGTGGCTATCATCAGGCGTCATTCCAGGTGCCCGGCTGGGGTAGTGACATAGAGCTGAGTCGTTCAGCTTACCTCATTACCATTGCTTCATTTCTCGCCATCCTCCTTTTTTTTTTTTTTTTTTTTTAACGTCTTCCTGCACTTTTCCCATCTGCTCTGGTCACCTCTCATTCTGTGGTTTGCTGCTGTTGCCTTGTCGTTTGATTTAGGAGGGGTTTATACGACTTAAGAAAAGATGATACTTTGAACAAAATGACAAATTAAGTGTCTCACGTTATTCTAAAGCCTCAAAGCCAAACAGGAAGTATTACTCAGCACACCCCGTCAACACAGCTGGCCCAAGTGCCATAGATAAAGTAAGACATCATGTGCTTTTTTTAAGATGACCGCAGACTTTGTTTACTCACTGGCACCCCAACATGTTTTCTACTTTTATTAATGGACTTTGTATACCTTCAGATCTGTTTAGCTGCATACAACACATCATCAGCCATGTGTCTTTGATATAACCTGCTGGAAACATACTGTTGTGTTGAGACCACAGTGATCGGAATGACAAGGAGAAAAACATGCACAGGGTGTCGTTAGATAATTATAATCCTAATACTAATTTGCATTCCCTCATTTTTTAATAATAGTTCTGTTGCACTGACTTGTCCAGTAAAGTATGTACCTGTTAATGGAGGTGATGAGCAAGAAATGTAGAATTAACTTCAACACATCAAATGCATAATCTGCTTTGCCACGCAGCACACATCATGCCTCAGACATCTCTTTGCATTCACTTCCTGTGAATACTTGACAAAGAGCCAGACCTCAGAACTATTCACCCAAGACATATTTTGTCACCCACCTTTTTCCAGCAACACAGACACACATCAGAGTCTCTATGAGGCTGCTACCCTTAAATAGCACCAAGGAGTGTAGTATCCATTTCTGCATACTGGTGAAGGACTTTATGACAAGAATTATTGCCTGTACTTATGTGTAAATGTATGTAATGTAAAGTATGTGTTTAATCTTGCAAGTTGTTAAATACTGAAAAAGAATTCAGCAATTAGCATTTCAACATAAAACCTGTGGGGGTTTTTTTTGTTAAACTCTCTGTTTCAGTTTGTTTAAATAGTGAACAAAAATAGAGTGATCTGTTTCTGTAGACAGATGGAAAGTGCTGAGATTTTTTTTGCCATGGGTTCATCCCAGTGGCATTGCATTTTTTTTCCATGTCACTAAGAACAGTTTCCATGCTGCACACGTGTCCACTCAACTTCCCAAGCTTAGTCTTCCAGCATTCCCAGTTGCTTTGGATACAGAATAAACTTTTACCTTAAACCTTTGGGGGAAAAAGAATCCAATACATTGCTGCTTGCTTACTCAGTTGCACAGCTGTCGTGTTTTCCAATTGCAGTAATAAGTAGCAATACTTTTTAAGGGGGCCAGTTTAATATGCAGTGGGGGTTCCTATTGTGTGGATTTTACTAAGCAGTAGCAATGTGCTCTATTTACAATGTTACTGGCTATTTTCAGAAAACCTCAAAAACTGTTTAGGGAATTCTATAAGATGGGTATAAATCATTAAAGTTCTGTTAACAGTATGTTTGGGATCAGGACTGTGTGGACAGAATGCTGTAAAAGAAAACAGTGTAAGTCTGAAATAATTATGTGTCAGAAAATATGTATTTAATCCACTGAAATCATCTTTGATAGAGGAAGATGAACTGTTGTGGAGACTGTTTTCTTTATGATCTATATTTTGATATGCATTTGTTTAGGAATGCTGTGGATGGCAGGGGTTTTGTTTTAGTTTCTTCATTCTGACTCCTTATCTATTTTCTGTCACTGCACAGAATTTGGATTTTGATTTGGACTGCCTAGCATGATTTCCTGTTGACTGTTGAAACCTAGCCTTGATTGGGAGTAGACATATTTTTGGAAAATTGCGTATTGTCTCTGGCTGCTTCAGAGACGAGGGGCACAAATAAAACAACTTGCTGTTCTCATTATATGAATGTTGCCACCTTAAGTAGAAAGAAACCAAACTGAAACCGAGTGAGCCTCCATCTACTGGAGCTATACAATACCATGAGAATTCAGCCTGGGAAGTCAGTCCTGTGATAAACTGGTGACCTGTCCAGGATGTTCCCTGCTGCTTGTCAAATGCACGCTGGGATAGGTTCCAGTACTAGCCTGTATTGGAAATTGATGGATAGTTGGAAAATGTGCCTTAACAGTAAGGAGGTGGTGGAGCGTTAGGGGACAGTATTGGACGACAGAAAAGTCCAGTGGTACACTATGTGATTAAATTCAGGTTTTTCAATGTAGCATCAGGTCACCAAAACAGTTATTCCTGGGGGCTGCACAGAGATTAGAGAAAACTAGTTGAGAAGTGCAACTTACATTGGAGCCAACATTACTTCACCACTTAAAAAAGCAATCTTCATCAACTTGTCCTCAGTATTTGAAAATATTAATCAGAACTGCAACAGAAAATTACATCCAATATACAGTGATGGAGGATTATATTTATATTGCCTTCCCCTACTGAGTAATCAGGGAGAAGATCATCAAATTGAGGTTAAAGGGTCAAGTACCTTTTTATTTACTGAAATAGATTTGACAAACGCTGAGCCACAACCAGACCCTCGAGTGTTGTTGTTAAACTGACCCTCTGCTGTGACCCCTCTGGAAGTGGACATATGAAAAGAGAATGGCCCTAAAGGGACTAGCTAAAAGTAAAATGATCTGGACCATATGTAGTCTGAGCAAACATGGGTACCAATATTATCTATGAGTCCTGAGAAATTGGCTTCAATGTTTAGTACATGCTAACTCCAGCATGTACTATGGTAACAAGGTAACTAGTATTAATTAACATAAGAGAATCATTTATTGTTAAAACAGAGGACCAAAGCCTGTTAAAGATAAATGGCAGTTATTTACAAATCCATTCATTATCTCTCTGCTTGTCCTGTGTTGGGTCATAAGGGTCTGGAGAAGCTTCACCAGCTCACAATGGGCTCATTTTTGCTTTTTCCAATTCTGTGGAAAAAGGAAAAGCAGCCATAGACAGTATAAAAGATGACATTATTTTATTTGTCATAATCCATTTAGATTTCAAATTGTATTTAATTTCTTTGCAGGGGACTGCTTGGAATAAAACCAGTCAATCAAGTCAATTTACAGTATCATGTAATTCCATTTCAATGTTACTACAGTTCATAATAAGCCCTTGGCATCATGCAGCATAGTGCTCTAAACTGTTAGAGCCCTAGCCAATAGATGACTTCTTTGTTCTGACTACTTCATATTTGGACTAACAGCCTAGCCTTCTACAAATGTGGGGTGTTTCAGTAACAGTATAGGTCTCTACACATGGTTAAAAATGACCTCAGGCATGAATGTACAGTGTACTGTGTGAAAGAATCAAAAGTCCAGGATATGAGATAGGCATGTTGCAAAGAGAGCAGCCATTGTCCTCTAGCCTGTTATACTCTCATTCAAGACAGTTGTGGGCATCTTAGATCTTCTTTATTAGCCCTTTATTTGAAGGCTGTTGGTGTGGTTTAAGCGGATATAGACTAGACAAATTATAGGCCCTTGGAAGATTACGTCCCCTGAATCAGCACCAGTGTTTAAAAGTTTACAGCTTTACTGGATATATTGGATATATTAGTTTACAGCTTTACTGGATATATTAACAGCCAGTTAACTTGACAATGGAACAGTTTGTAGTTCCCCCCAACATCTCTGCATGAGTTATATTAGTCTACATGTAGTGAGTCATTGACTGAAATGCGTCTCGTAGTTTATAATTAGTAATAGAATCAGCATTGACAGCTTAATGCACAATTAATGCGCGAGAAACACATTTTAAAATTTTAGATTCAAATGATTGTACATATACATACACATGTATGATATCGCCTCATCAGGCTTAGGTGAATAAGTTCATCATTTGTTAATAAACTTGACAGTTTCAGGTTTCATTTTAATTTCTGGAAGAATTTGAATATCACAGCTTTGGCATGAGTACAGAAAGAGTACAAAGTTCAGAAACCTGAAATCATTTTGTGAAGCTCATGTTTAATTTGAAAAAAACTATATAGTACTATTGTGGCATGCATTTCCTGCTAACTGAAATTAACTCAGCTGCATGCAGTTTACAATAACATACTTCAGAAAAGCTTTGGAATGTCATGTGGACTTTGACTAGGTCTGCCTAGGACTGTCATCCTGCCTGTAGAGCATGAATATTTGATGCTGGGTGCATGACGTAACTGGTATTTTGAAGCAACATCTTTACTCTCTCCAGATGCTTTTTCTTGTTTGAGTGGCTCTGATTACAGAGTAGATACAAGGTTTGGAGTAGACACAGAGACTGGGTGTGTCCACACTCACAGTCAGACACATGGGAACAATTACAGTGTGTGGGGTATCGGCTCTTCTGTGTTTGTCTCTCTGTGTCTGCCTGTCTCTTTGGTAATGGTGTCTCTCTTAAGGTGGTACTGTGTCACTGATGAAGCATCTGACTCTTAAGTCAAGTTTAGTGCTCTTTTTTGTCCTCCTCTAAATGCCTTCTTTGTCCTCTGCTGCATGGAAGACTAAAGTGACTCACCTCTTTTCTTGTCTTGAATCTGTAAGATTCATGGCTCACTTTTCTGTCCCAATTCTTTTTGTTTTTTGTTTGACATGAGTCATTATGGCTAAATAAATTTATCATGTAGCCAGAGTCAACCCGGAATCATTTAGGTGCATCCATATCTGGTCTGAAAATCAAGGCTAAAACTGTATTAAGCATAACCACCAAAAACCAGTTTCCTAAGATTTAATAAACACCAAAGCCCATTCCTTTTAGTTATGAAAGTAGATAATGATATTGGATCATTTGTTGAATACTTGTATGTTCATACTTCAACATTGACATCAACATTGACTAAAAAGAAAGGGAAAATATTGAAAGCCTTCTGAGGTGGGTGAGAAGGCTAGGTTAGTAAAACATCAATAAAGAATTCAATTTAAGGTTTATTTTCTTGGCATTCTTGTAGATTTTGGGGTTTAAAGGGTTTAACATTTTGATTAAAATGACATTGTTGAACTTCTTGTATATGGAACTAGGGTTTTTCGTAAACTAGAAACAAAAAAGCATTCAAAGGCATTGGCTATACAAGCAATAGTGCAGAAATAAAGTGAACTTTAAAACAGAAAGTACACATTCATTCATCTGTGAAACAAATGCCCACCTGTGTATTTAAACATATATTATGTTTCTGTCAGGAGCTGTCAGACATCTGGCTCCATTGCCACTGTAGCACTGTTTTTGATTTCAGAACACTGTAATGTTTCACTTAAAATCATTTTTGTTTTGTTTGGGGTTTTTTTGTTGGTTTGTTTTTAACAAAAATATGTCATTCTACTATCTATGTTTATATATTGGTAACATCTAATAAGATTTCTCATTAGCTTCAACCATCAATCAATCAGTCTTTTTAAAAAAAAAAAATGCATCTATTTATTTTTTTCTCAATAGAAAAGTATTTACTCAGGGTCTATGAGGCTGTTTAAACACCCTGTGCCTGTTTGGCACTCGACTAGACTGAGGCACTCAATAGAAAATACTATTTGGCACAGGTCTCTGCTTTTCCCATAACCTCTGCATCACCTCATCTAATATTACACCTTCCCCTGTCTCTCTGTTAGTTTTGGCACAGTTCAACTTATTGTTACCTTCAAATTTACAAGAGGACCTTTTGTTACTGCTTTGCCTACTTTATATTGTTGAACTATATGATTATGCTGGGTAAAAAAAAAAACATCTTAAGATAACATTTAATAGCAGTATCAGGGCAATACTGTAAAAGAGAAAATGCACCATGCCTCAACTCACATCCTCTACTCACTGATACACATGGTTTATGTGTCATGACAACACCTACTCAAGAGTAGGAGGAGCAGAGGAGGCTGATACAACTAATGTAACAGATTATGCAAAATATATTTTGTAACATAACATCAACACTCTGAGAGAGTTATGTTTCATTTATATAACAAGCATGTCAGACACAGGATGAGTTGGATTAGAAAATTAAATACAAAATCTGCACTACAATTATGCATACATACACGCACACAGTTAGATCAAAAATGTATCTGTTCAGGGTAAAGACATCCAAGAACGCTTGTTTAGTCAGTGCTGCATATTCCAATGAGTCTCTGATGCCAGTAAAAGTACAGAGCTATTTAACAGTAGGGGGAATGAAAAATGGCCCTCTTTAGGTATTTTGTGAGTCATTTTGTAATGACCTTCAAATGCCTCTGTGGAGCATATCCTTGATGAATATGAAATTTTATTAGGTTGACATTGAACAGCACATAATCAGGATTGACATTTATCTCATTATGTGATAGCCATGTCCCTGATTTCAGTTATATCTTATCTAACTTAAGAGGTCCCCCAAACTAGGAGGTCCACATATGGACATAAATTTCTCATCTGTCCTATTGTGAAAACTACACCAACACCATGCTAATGTTTTCTTTAAAAACAGTGTCTCATTAAAATTTAGAGAATGACTAGGAGAACCACTCCTCATTTTTAAATTGTCCATATATATTTTTTTTTAAAGTGACATGAAAACATAATCATGTCTGGTATTTTTCCATCTGTCTATCTTGGTACCAAAAACTAAAACACACGATAAAGCACCACTAACGGAATGTCCTGATGTTTTGATATGATGTGTATCAAGAATGAAAGTTTTAGTTCCAACTTGTGATTTCATGAAAACAGAATTTAACTTAAAGGAGAAACTCAACACTAAAACCACTGGTGGTGTCTTTGGTTGAAACAAAAGCTTGCAGGACCCTTTCCTGCCCCTTTAGTTCGATCATGATAACTAAAACTTTGATCAAATAAACTGGCCAATAATTCAAGAAACTGTGTATCAATTTATATCATTAAGCCAAACTTTGGCTGTTTCCAAGGAGCTATGTAATACTTACTTGAATCCCCATAACATTTGTCTTGGAATGTGAAAGTTTTATTTTAGTGTAATTGAAGTATTGGATTGTGTAATCTGAGTACAATATTTAAAAAAAAAAAAAAAATGTAAAAAGTGTTTTTATTCCTAACTCTAAATCATTTGGTGGAAGGGTTCATGTTGTTTTACCTCAAGAACCATACAAGGATCCACTAGTACAGACAGTTTCCAGATCTACTATAAAAAAAAATGAGAAACAAAGTGTGTACTTGGAGAATATTGGGGTATATTGGATATTAGACATGCAATCCATTTGTGGTCCAAATGGCAAAATGCAACATATACCTTAATGTAACAGACAGGGAAATACAAAAGCACCAGAAACAAAATACTGGCACTTAAAGGGGAATTACTTGTAAAGAGAAAGAAAAGAATGATCAAGAGAAATAGTATAAGGAACCACTGCTCTCTGGCCTTTGAGTTGTGGAAACAGAAATGTTCCATTATGTCAGTGGTGCCTTGCAGCATATGAAGTAGAGGGGAAAAACCATACCATCTGCTCAGGACATTCCTAATCATTGGCAGGCCTCACTTTATTGGCTGAATTCCTTGTAGGAACTGCTGATTTGTAAAAATGTGAACCCTTCCTCTCCAGCATCAGCTATCCTTGTTGTGTGTCATGTGGCTTGTATGTTTACGTGTAAGTGTAAATGCTTTGTGTGCTAATAAGTTTTAATTAAATGCATTGTTTCAGATGGAATTGCTGGATAAATTCCCAGTGGAAGGAGGCCAGAAAGACCCAAAGCGCAGGATTATTCCATTCCTGCCAGGTAAGAGTTATACACACAATAGTTGGGTATTCAGCTGAGTAATATCAAGAACAATGCCAAGCATTTGCAGGTTCCAGCCTCTGGGATTAGAGAACTTGCTGTCTGCTCCCATTTTATTTTCCTTCCTTTTGTTTTGGGCTGTTAGTCAGACAAATCAAGTAAAGTATACACAATTCATAGCTTATCACTTTAATAACTTTGTATCCCCCCCCCCTTGCACTGTCTTGTCTTTGTCTCATTCCTGCTCCCTTTGACTTCTCCATCAAAAGCAGCAGAACACGCATTGGGTTCAAATGTGGACAACAATGACTCAGTGCTGGGCTGCGAATGAACTGGGGGAGATCATAATATTTTGCACACAAAAAGAACCAAACAGAACAATCTGGAGCAACCATAATTGGTTGCTGTTTCTGTTCACCGAAAAAGAATATGTTTTTCCAGTTTTTTTTAAACATTCAGCTGACTCAGCTGATCTCTAAACATATAGCCTAAAGACTTATTAAACAGTTACTTAGATTAGTGTTGTAGCCTTTGAGTGAAACATTAAATTGTTGCCTTTTAGACTTAGACTACCTGAGATCATAAAATTAAAAGGTTACAGTGCATTCATTAAGTGTTGTTTTCTAGGCTTAGCTGCACCACTATCCTGGCTGAATCGGCATCTAATATAAAAACATTGTGCTTTTTAGTTTTATTTACTTTGCTACAAGTACCAACTTTTGAGATAGTTTGAGTTTCAGATCTTGCTGACAGTAATCCTTTATGAAAGTTTGGAAGAAAACCTCACCCAAAGACCCCACCCACAACTCCCCTACCAGGCTTGGGACGAGTGGGGGATAGGGTTTTTTTTCGTGGCCTTGCAGGTCTGGAACTCATTGAGAGAATTCACATACACACATGCATACCCACACACACAAACACATACACACTCCCTGACTGTTTGATGGACTCTGGGTAGGAGGAGGGGAAAGAAATACAGAAAAACTGTGCTGTTCCTAGTATCCCCTACTCTTCCTCCATACAAATCATTGTTTTATTTCATCATCTACATCTTTTGCTGAAATTCTAGATTTTCTGGAAACGTTCTCTTCATTTCTTATGAAGGCTCTTCTCTTTCTCTTCCTGCCTTAAAGTGAACCTCTGAGTGTTGGTAAAGGCTTTCAGTCCTGAATTGGCCCTTCTAGGAATGCCACTGTGGAACTGTTTGCTTTTGTGGCACAATGTTGCTTGCTGTTTATGCTCAGTGTCTGCAAAATTGAAGTTTGAGAAAATGACCATTACCAGTACTGGATCAGATCAGACCAGATCAGGTCATACACTTCTCTGAGATGGATTCCAACCTAACATTTGCTTAATAGGCAGAAGAATTTTTCCAGACAGCCAAGAAAAAAAGCTTCACTCATAGAATAAAAGTCTGGACTGTGGGCTGAATTCAACATAACAGGACACGGAAGTGGTTTTCCATCCTTGGTTTGGTCTGTTCAAGGCCCCAAGCTGTTTTTACTCTTTTGGTATCTGCACATCAGCAAAGTGGCTTGTCTGCTTAGTGCAGAATTTCAGATTTTTTTGCTAGGTGTACACACCAAAAGATTGGCTGCTGCATTTTGTTCTTGTTCTGATTTTGAAATTCCAAAACATAGCCAAACATTTTGCCTTTAGTACTTAGTTTTCTCAAAATTGCATGGTATGTATTAAGTATCTAGGGGCATCTGAGTCCGTACACCTCATATGTTGATGAATTTCTTTTGTGGCTTCATACATGACATTTAGATATAAGTAATAGATCTAACCTGTGTCCTTTAGAGCCCTGAGCAATGCTCTTTAAAGCAGGGTCAACATGTCAGCCTTTGAAAATGAGCTGATATGCTCTTGACCAGTTATCTAAATTTGGTCTTGGTAATCTAGGAACTGAACCAAAGAAAGGTCTTATTCTATAGGTCCCCTGCATGATGAAGGAGGTGATATTCTTTCATGATCTTGAATCTTAGAAATTATAATTCTCTTAATATTAGATTCATAGTGTATATTTTTTCAACTTCTTTGTCTGGCTAGGGATCTCTCTGCTTCCAAAATGTGTTTAGCAGCCCAAATATGTTTTGTTTTTTTTGTGTGAATAAAACATTCCACAGTCGGTCCTCCGTGAAGGGCAGAAAAACACAAAATGGTTTCAATGACCTTCTTGCTTATGTCTCATTCATATCACGTTCATCTCTTGTCTGCAGAGGAAAGCAATCACTGCTCCTGTCTACTTGAATGTGGTGTAACTGTAGCAGACTTGTCTTTATGAATTGTATCTGTCCTTAGTCAGCAACTTAGAAAGCATTAATTAGTTGAGCTAGTCTTCAGTCAATTCTTGTGTCCTTTCCAGTATTGTTTGAATTATGATTTCTAATGCAAGGCCATAACAGTTCACTCACAGGTTTTTGTAATGTTAAGGCTTTCCATTGTTTACAATCAGGTATTCAGTCATTTAAGACAATTCCAAGGATGGTCAAGAAAATTGAAAAATTAAAGATTTGTGGAAGCTTACCCTAAAATAATACTAAAATGAGGTGAAGACCATTCTTTCAAAATCACGTTACAGTAATGAAAACCACCAAGGAAATGTCCTTCCACTGCATAAATCAGATAAATAAATATTAATTTTTATTTTATATACTAAATAAAGTATGTGTAATACGACTTTTATGAGGTCACGATTTGAAATTTGAATTCTTCAGTTTCCACATCAAAAGTCAAGTTGGGAGTGTCAGGGCAGTCAAATTTAAAACAATGAAAAAAAATCTGAATTTTGTAACTTAAATCTGATCAGGGTCCATATTTTAAGTCTGCAGCTTTGGTATTCTATAAAGGTTTTACATACTCAAAATCCCCCTGAAGAGCTAAAGCAGTTCATGTGTGGTGAGCCCAGTGATTAAGAGGCGAAAACTGAGAACAGCTTTCTGTGTGTGGGGTGGGTAACAACGACCTCTCTGTGTTCCCTCCTCTATCTGTCTCTTCTCTCCATCTACCTCCCTCACTCACCAGGAAACCAAAGTTGTTTGATACTGGTCAATGTTGGCTCTGAGATTTGCCATAAAGTCTACCCGGCAGCTTCCTTCCCTCCTTCGTCCCTCCCCAAACAAGCCCTTTTCTTGGCTGCACCCATGAGCTGCCGTGCATACAGAGTGGGCAGTGTTGAGTCAATGCTTCTCTCCTGACCCCTGAGAGCTTTGGAAAACCGTCAAGAAAGCTTTCTCTTTGACGAGTGACGAGGAGAGGTGAAGAAGAAAGAGGCAGAGAGAGAGGGAGGAGGATAAGTACTGTAGGCGTCCAAGGGTTGACTTTCAAATCTCTTTAGTTTTTGTAAGCAGTCCAGACAGTGTGTCCTTTTTTGGCTGCTCTGGCAAGATGTTGACAAAACACCTTAGAGATCAGGAATGTCTTTTCCCATTCTTCATCTAGTTAACCTCCTCTTTAATAATCTGGAACATGTAGTTCTTTGCCGTTCTCCTCTTCAAAAATGTGGTGAGAGATAAGGCTAGTCAGATCATGCACACTTTTTATATTTCCCAACATCCTTTCCTTGTTGATATAAATATGTTCAGTATGTGAGTTAGACAAGAACAATATATTTAAGGTGGGCAAAAGTTTTTTTTTTAATCTTTTCGTGTGAGTGTGAAACTATGAAATTAATCAGCTTGGTATATCATTTTCTTAGGATTTCTTTTTATAGGGATAATAAATGTCTTTCCCAGATTCATAGATAAGGATGTCTTAGTCTGTACGATTCATCCTCTGGGTACCATGAATGTCTGTACAAAATCTATCCATTAGGCTGAGATATTTATTCTGGCATGACCAATGTAAATATAACTTTGAGTACAAAAGCCCCAACACAAGTAGCTACAGGAACACTTTGAAGGCCTTTTGCCTGTTCTTTATATTAGCTCAGGTGACCAAACAGTTAGTATTTACAGTTGGCCTGTAATGGACTCTACAATCTGTAATAGTATCTGTTTGGGCTTAAGTCATCATAAAGAGAAGGTTTTGTAAAATGTGTGAGATCTGAGGTATTTAAGGGAAGTCACTTTACATTTGTCCACTCAGCAGTCTACACTTCTATATATTTTCTCAGTTTAGTCTCTCCTTTTCCTTTTCCTTTTTTAGTCTTGAAGATGAGCAGTTGCACATAAACATTAGTATTCATAATCATACACTGATGATCACATGCAGTCAATGTGTCTCTGTATCTTTTCATCAATATACAATTTACAATAAATAATTTACAATAAACAAGACAAATGTTTGTGGTTTTGAGTCATTCTGGTCAAGGAAGCACTGAAGAGATGATGGCGCAGGGGCCACTGAGCATGGACTGCTCAGTGATATATAGTCTATAGATCTATAGTCTCTTAACCAGTGGCATAACCCCTGTGTGAAGCAGTAACTTCTCAAAACATGTCCATTTTTGTTTTTAGGATCTTGTTACACTCTTGACTTCCTGCCCACTTTGTATGTTTGCATAAGAGCTGGCTCTCTGAATTTATTGAAGAAACTTCAGCAGCCAAAATGAGGAGAAAATAAATGCTCCCACAAATGTCCGGCATACCGTTAAGTTAGACGAGTGTTTTAAGAAGCCTATTTGTAGCCATTTCTTGTTATTGTTATGGCGACCCAGCTTGTCTGTGCCTGTGGTTATTTGTGCCTGGAGATAAGAGCAGTGGAGTAGCATTTAAGCTGTCATGCAGACATAATTTGCTTTTCCAAAATCATTTATTCATGACTTGAAAAGGCCAGCTCTTCACCTAGCTCCTTACCCACCTCATTGTGCTGTCAGTGTTATTGATGACGTGACTGTATTGTGTCTGCATGCTAATTCACTAACCATGTATTGTAACAGCCTCTGTGTCTCTGTGTGTCCCTTTTGTCCTTCAGTAGACCCCTAACTTTTTAAAGTGTCTCTGGATGACAAGAGCATAGTCCATTTGAAAAAGCAATTGTGTGTTTTTGTAGAAACTGTTGAGTTTCTTTTTGTTTGAGATAGATTTGCTTATTATAAAGAATGAATTAGAGTATATAATAATTTTGCTGTGGGATATCGGTAGAAACAATGATGATCTTTGTTCCTCATGTACATGTACATTTACTACCATTTACATTTTAACAGTTTGTGTGGATGATTGAAAGTGATAAGTTTGACTTTTCAGACTTCTAATTATGTTGTTGTTATTTTGTTCCAGGGAAGATTCTGTTTCGGAGGAGCCATATTAGAGATGTGGCCATGAAAAGGCTAAGACCCATCAATGAGTACTGCAGGGTGAGTATACTGATTAAGACATCACTTTGCTTTTTTTGTAGTTAATGGAAACACATCAACATACATCAACCAGTGAGCAATTACATCTTTAACACAAATGACTAAAGTCAAGATAGAAAAGTATAGTGGCCAGGGGAAAAGGAGAAACAAGTAATCCCGTCCACACCTAATGGTGAGCAGGAAAGAGAATAATAACCTTTTCAGGCCCTGCCCCTCCCTCCCACCCGTACTGCTTCTTTCAGTCTCAGCAAAGAGAACTTCAAGATTTTTTTTAATTTTTCAGTACATGTCTTGGTTTTGGATTCTTCTCATGATACATCTGTGTCCCAGATTAGTAAGTCTTTATCATCATATGTCAGATATTCCAGCTGTCAAACTTCCACTGAAGTTGTTAAAATTTCAATAAACATGGTTCTGTTCGTTATAGTTATGCTTGTAGCCTCACTGCAAGTTTGGCTTAACAAACAGATTTATAGGTATTCATTGTTCCAAGAGCAGCTGTATGAATAATGTCATTGCCCTTGCCTTCTAAACTGCATTGTGTGGTTTTTGCCATTTTAAACTCCCTGGAGCAAACCTTTGTGATGGCAGGCATCCACCCTAAAAAGTCCTAAAAGCTCCCCAGGTGCTCTGTCGCTGACTGTGACCTTCCTGCAGAAGGAGACATATGAAAAGAGAATTTCTCTCAAGAGATCAACAGTATATGAGTAAAAATCTGTTTCTGTGTAGCTAAATGGGACGAAGATGTCACTGTACCTCCCAATGTACCTTCTAATGATCCCCCTGGCCAAGAGAAATAATGAATGTACTTTATGTTTGTATGCTGTTTAGTTGCTGTCAGTGGCTGAAGAAAGACAGAATGGGTTCTTTCATAGATGATGCTATATGCTGTGTGTGTCTTAATGTGTCTATGGTATCTGTTTTACCATTTGAAATGGTTCCACTTAAAACAGAGATAATGTAAAACCTGTGCATTATCCAGCCCATTACACAGCTTTTTACCAAAAAGATTAACTACTTGGCCTCAGCTAATGGGGAAAAAATGGAACTGTACATTCTCAGGCTTCACTGTAGTAGAACTGCAACCATAAAACTGCCAATCGCTAGCAACTAATTGCTACAATTTGACAGAACTGTAACCACAACAACCTTAGTGAACACATTATGATTGATGGTCAGCCTCTTAGCAACAAGACCATGTTTTTTGCCCTTGAAGCAAATTCAAAGCAATGTTTTTCCAAGTTTCCATTTTTCTAATTTAGGTTGCCAGTTGTTTATCTTCAGTAACCAAGGAATGAGTCTCTTTCGCACCTGAGGTCATTACCTTTATCAGATATGTGCAGATATCTTGACCACAAAATCACATGATTTAGTTGTGAAACCGTGCACTCACTGAAAAACAGGAGGACAGGAAGCTGTTGTTGTATCTTGTGTTGTGGTGGTAACTGTGGTATCTGCAGAGAGTTGGACCAAAGGCAGAGTGTTTTTTGGTGTTGAGCTTGCTCTAGTCAGCACATCCACAGCCCATAGGTTGTGTTTTTGTTGAATTTTACAGGCTTGCTTAAGGGCCCCTAAACCATACACACCTCCTTCTGTCTCTCATAGAGAGGAAATTTGAGGATGTTTTTATAAGTTAGTTTTGACTTGCTGTTACTCGCGTCCCCCAAATGTATTATTCTGTCATGGGGTTGCTCCTCTTCTCCATGAAGAACCTCATAAAACCTCACTGTTCAAATTATCTCCTGACATGCTGCTGATAGACCTTTTGTCACTTCTCCCTTTCTGATTAAAAATAACAATTCGCCAGACCTCAGGGTGAAGAGTAGTTTTAGGTATGTATACAGTGTGGAGGACTGGAGGGGCCGATAACTGTACAGCTACTCCACCAAGTGTCGTCTGGGGTTAAGGAATGTACAGCTGGTGTAGACAACATCTTTAACCACTTACGTGAAAAATAAGAGTTCGGGGGACGAATGGATTGAGTTGCTGCTTCGTTTCTGTGGGTGTGGATGTTTACTGGAGGCACACCAGTGGAGTTTGTGAAGTCAAAGTTGTTTTTGTGGATTTGATTGAGATTTGATTGACATTCACATTTCATCAAAATCATTTAGGGTTTGGGACTAAAGGATTTTTTTTCATTAGTAAAGTTAAATGTTGTAACAAAGTAAAGTTCAACTCCATAGTGCACAGGGTTTCTGATTCCTTCTCACTTTTTGTACTTTTGAGTCTTTCATGGTGTTTTAAGACTTTGTTAAAGTAATGTTCGAGGGCAAACGCGAGGACAGATTGGATTCAATCAAAAACAGTGTTGGCACCCTGCTACATGTGAGCAGCAAGTCACAACTCGCCAGTCAGTGAGCCAAATGTTGTCTCACAACATGTGAGTCTATGATAGCATCATGGCAGGTCAGATATGCAGTGTTAGCAGAGCATTCTCTGTTTTGTGCTAACTGCTGAAATAATCTGAACTTGACTGTAAGCAGAAAAATCGCATTTTCATCCACCCCCGTAGGCAGTCAGGTTGACAAGGTGAAACTTCATGTTTTTCTTTGGGAAGAGCTGAGTCAGCCCTTCTGCTGCACAGCTGAGGCTTTAGCCTGACTCATATGGAATTTCCCTGGTTGTAAAGTCTTATGTTTTTATTCAAGTCAGGAAATACAGTTGGATAAAAAAAAAGAAAGCAAGCAAGACAAATATACACAGAATCATGGACTGTTTGCATAACGAAAGCGCAGGACTGGTTAGGTGGATGACTAGAAAGGTCACATAGCTTGATCAAATGCATAAAAACAAAAAGTCTAATTACTGAAGCTATTTCAGCCTGACATGCATTAATTAGTATTCAGAACATTTGACGAAAATACTTTTTTGTAAATAAAAGCAAGAAGATTTTGCATGAATACTTCCTCAAAATGTCATTTATTTTGAGGCCATTCTATATGGACGTCGCTTTGAATAAAAGTGTCAGCCAAATGACATTGTAGCAGTCATTTTTTGATAGAAAATGCTCCAAACAGTAGATATTTTGAAAATTTTTAAAAACACTTGTATTCAAAAATGGACATTTTAGTTGATAACATTTTTAGAGGTTACCAGTGCAAAAATCACACATTTTTAACAGAATTTATTGTTGGTGTTTGTCAAGACTGAGGATCCCAATTTGCCAAATGTAAAAAGTTACAGTGCACGTGCACACGCACACACCGTGTGTATTGTTACCATATGGGAGTGCAGAAGTAGATCTCTCATTTCCATTACCTATTTTTCCTCAGAGAAAGCACACATGTGCACACATTCACAGGAACACACAGACACACACACACACTCACAAGCACACACAATTACCTTAATGCTGCCTGCTGTAAAGAACACCAATAAAGTCCATTTGCTGTAATGTACCCTGAGCCTCCCTCCCGTCTCCTCCCTTGGGAGAATTGTAATGAGTGGACGTGCCACAGGCTGACACGAGGAGAGGAATAAATCCAAGGAGACGATAGCCAGTTCAGGGTGCACTCTGACCTCAGGCATAGCTTCGCATTCAGTGATGTAGGGCTAGATACTTTGGGGGATTTCTAGAAGTCACCAGCAAAAACTCTTAAATCACCTGCTCAAGTACTCTGTGACTTACAGGTGATACAGATGAAGTGACTGGAAAACGGGAGATTTCAAGGTCATGTTGATGCATAATAACCTAGCAATATTATATGTACCATGAATCAACAAACATGTAAGTGGGCACACTCACACTCTGTATAACTTTGCAGCTAATGAATAACACAAGTTATATGTGTTCATGGCAGTAGTCCCAGTTCTTTCCTTCAACACAAGCTGTTGGCTTGAATCTATGTTCATAATTATGACAAGGCAAATGTGGCACATGGGACAAGGGCACCTTGGTTGGGTCTTTGGCTTCTGTTCCATATCCATCAGCCCTGACGTTATATCCGTCCAAAAGGTAGAGAGAGACACTGCACCCTTAAAGGACTGAACTGAAACACTTAGGAGTATTAAAATCAGAGGCCAGCAGAGGTAGCTTGATGGATAGCACTGAGCTTTGCCTGCCAGCAGAAAGAGAAGGAGTGGCCTAGCTCGCTTAGCTGTGAGATAGTCACCATGGGGTCGTTGGCTGTTACTCTGTCTTCTGGTTCGGGGGCATAAAGCTGCTGAGGTGATTATCTGTTTCACTGCTACCCTTTAGTGGATCGGTTGAAAGAACAGGAGAAGCACACAAAACAGACTCAGGAGAGAAAGAAAAAGAAGGGCCAGAAACAGATTGTGGGATAACATGACTGGCTGTGTGTGCGAGTGAGAGATCACACCAATAAAGACAAAAGATGAATGTGGCTGTTCTCCTTTCATCTACGACCGTGTTGTCAGGATCCATCTCTCTGTTGCCAGTGATCCTCCACAGAGGCATAAGATTAGGGAGGAAGGCAGGCGAGACGGATCAATGGACTAAGCTCAGAACCGGAGAAGAAAACAGAACCAGCTGGGGTTTTAGAAACGCACTGCACAACGGGAATGAATGAATACGAAATTCACCTGTAATTGATGCACTTTTGTTCTAAAATTTGTTTTTACTTCAAATATGTTGATTTAATTTGTTTCAATTCAGAATTGTGCAAACTTTTTTATATTGATATTTTAAGTCAGATTCAAATCACTGTAGCGCCATTCATACATCTGATTAACTTCATTGTGAGGCCAAGATATTCACGTCTGTGAGGGAGGATCGTACACAGGCAGTTGATAAGGCAGAAGAACATTTGCTTGAATATGAAGTACTTTCTTGCTGTGTTACTTCACAGAGGGCTGACATCCTATGAACACTACATTTAACCCACATGACTTCAGTGTGTACCGAATTGATTTTACTTGTCAGTGTGTGTGATCCGCTTTCCTGCTTTATTTTGTGCCTGCAGGCCCTCATTCAGCTGCCAGTCTACATCTCCCAGTGTGAGGAGGTCAGAGTGTTTTTCGAGACAAGACCTGAAGACCTCAACCCACCCAAGGAGTAAGTACCACACAAGTGCACACATAGACACACACACACACATTCACATGCACACATCTGTTACAAACCCCCAGGCCGACATACAATGGCAAACATCCGTCATTGTTCCCCTGACTAATGTCATGTCATGTCCTGCCAGTGTTTACCCCTGGCCTGCCAGTAATGAGCATTCATTACACCCTCTAATGGATATGATTTCATACTGTTACACTACTTCCTGTTGGACTTTTCCAGCAGAAGCACACATAATTGCTCCTTTTTTTTAAAAAGCTGAGTTAGCATTTAAGCATGTAGCTGCAGCTAAGTTCAGCCGCCAGGAATTTCAGGCATGGTTACTCTGAAGGTGTGCAGACCTGTTCTGTTGTCTCTTGTAAATCTCACTCAACACATTATTGTCATATCCAGTGCTGACAGTTGCAGTGTGCCAAAACTAAGACATTCATTGGGCAATGAATGCCAGCGTCCAACACACACAAGCATGTGTTGACACACATTACTTCACACACAGTCCTCGGTTACAGATGTGCTGTTATTAAGGTTACCAGCACCTTCAGGGCAGTGGAGGTTACGGTTGGCTGGTTTCATAGAGACCATAATGTGGAACTCACATTTTGACCCTGGAGATGGTTTGTACACTAACAGCTGTCAGCTGACTTATTAGTTTTAACCTCTCTCTGTCATCATATATTGACGTGTGGCACTGGGCGCTGAGAAATTTCCTAAGTCGCCAGGAAATTGAGTTGATAAGTCCTGTGATATATGCTGGGAGTGCATGTAGGGCCAGTGGTAAGCCGGAGCAAGAGACTGGGTTTTTCAGTTGGCTGTAGAGTCTAGTTTGTAGAGGTGAGAGAAAGTGAGATGGCTTTGTCCCAATCATTAACAACAAACTTAATACTGACCTACTACACCTCATTAATAATTTGAACTTGCGCAAGTAATTGCGCATATAAAATGTATTATTACATAAATTATTGTTTTTTGAGATGTATCTCCAAGTGTCACATCAATCAGTGTTAAAAATCCATGTTCCTCAGTCTGCTATTTTTTAATATACTGTACATAATTTAACTGTTACCATAAATCCACTATATGCTAAACTGTATGCAGTAGCATCCAGTTTGGATTTTTCACCCCTCAGTTAATTTAATGGTCTTATGCATGATACTTTGGCATGTCTTGGTTCATGCACCTGTGCAAGTGTGTGTGCCTTTTTTCATAAACCAATTGTCCCCCCAGTCACCTTGACATTTAAACTCAGTGAGACTATTGAGCCAGTGACATTGCAATACATTGCTCTACTTTCACTGAGTTCTTTAATGCTGTAGCTCCTGGTGCATTTGGCCCAAAAGGCACTGCATGAGTCAGTCCCTGTGACAATCTGCAGTATACCTGGGTCGCCGTGCATCTCCTTTCTGCCACAGTGTTTTGAGACGAATTTTCAAATTTTACACATCAGGGCTTTTATATACTGTTATATACTGTTTCATGTTCTGTAAGGCAGCACAACATTTACATGCTCCTCTTGTTATTCAGCTAATGTCTATCACAAGTGACTTACACTAAGCGAGCAGCTGGGAGTTCTTGCTCAAGGACAATTAACAGGACACATTGCTGTTACGGGGATTGGGTATGAGACGGGTGCTTGCAGCGACCTGCCATATTGTCATCTATAATGGGGATGGATTTAATGTCACTTTGAAGTGTGCTGTCTGTTGCAGGCTGGAGGTTTACTGAGTTTGCGGTGTTGCTCAGGCCTGTGATACTACCATCAGAATTTTGTGAATGTGCCACTCAGCAGAGATGCTTCTCTCACCCTGACATTTTTACTAGTGTCATAACTGTAAACATCTGTAACTCTCCCATAAAAAGAAACTCATAGCTGTAAGTGATCAGTATGCACAATATATTGGGGGGGACACACATTTTGTCCTCTTTCCTCCTGCAGATGAGGTTGCCAAGGACACATTCCTTCTTGCACCTCAAACAAAACCCCAAGCATCTGTTGGGAGAGGCAGGAAAGAGATGGTGCGTTTACTCAAGGCAGATGAATATAGGAAAGACCTTGGTTTGTCTTTATTGAAATTGGATTAGTGCTTTCTGCCAGTGCAGCCTTGTTGTTTGGCTGACTGACAACAGGGCTGGTGTACAGACACAGCAGCCACTGTAGGAGAAGATTTATCATGGCATATAAATCTACTGCACTGAAAGGGACATCTTAGACTTTCTCAGAGCAGCAAAGTTAGAGGAGAGGAAAAGGAGTAGTTAAATGTAAAGAGGAAGTATAGACTCAGACTTAGAAAAGATATGTGAGAAGTGAGGAGTCTGCCGAAAAGAGGAAGTTGGGACAAGCAAGCATAATGAAAAGTAAGAGACAACGTAGGTGAAAGGGACAGCTTAGACTGAAAGGTGAACTATGAAAGGAGTGACTGGATGGAGGGAGAGAAAGATTATGAGAGAAGATATTTCATTAATTATTTATATCAATATTGTAAGAGTCCTATGAGGTATGGCACCTGTTTTGGCTCCAGGTGTTGAAACTTGATCGCTTTTATCTTTATGGCTTTGCAAGAATCAGAGCCCATAGTGAATACATCTAAACAATCTTCTGGGGTAGAAGGTTCGATGACCATCACAAAATTTGCCTCATTTCTATAACAACCTTTTAAAGTGTGCTCTCAGAATTCCCGTGCAGTTAAAATTAGTTTTCTCATTCATCATATCATGACCAGCCTCAGGGTATTTTGACAACGTGTAAGTAAGAGGATTTATTTGATTTGATAATCTAAACTAGTTACAGTATGATAATCAAATTAAGGATCCAGTTCAGTGGCTGTGTCCAGTGCAATACGTAACACTGGTTTCACCTCGGTTCAAAACAAGCAAACAAAGCATACATGTACTGTACATGCACTTGCCCGCTCTATAATAATCCAGAACATGAGTACTGCATTGGAAGGCCCGGCTGCTGATTTCTTTTTATAGTACGTTAATGGGCACACTTATGGGGAAAGATTTATTGAGACTTAAGCCACTGCAATTAACAGTTCTGCCGATCGAACAATGCTTTATGTGGCTGAGAGCGTTCATGTTGATGCAGGGAAACGAACAAGCCGTAGTTGCCAACGAAAATGATCAAAGGGAATGAAGGAGTGACTTAAGTAGACATGGAAGATGGAGATGGAAAGCCATAAAGTAAAAGAGTAATATTTAGATAACAAAGAGGGAGAGACGAGCAAGAGCCAGTAAGAGAGTAAAATGCTGAGCATTAGCCACCATTGACTTTCTGGGGCATCTGGACATTGAATCAGCTCCTGACTGCTGCTGTGGAGTGATGGTCTATTTATCTGGCTAATGTCTAAACCAGACACAGCAGATGCTGTATTGAATTTAACATCAGACTAAATTTCAGAGATCAGCTTTCCAGAGGCCTGGATCAGAGAGTGAGGCAGAGAAATGGCTTCTTTACTCATGTGTCTGCAGCATATTAATGGATTTAACAAACACTGATAATGCTAGCAATTATTGTTAAGTATTTGCCAAAGTAATCAGTGTAAGTGTTTGCTGTGGCACCATGACAAATTCGAAAATCTAATGAAACAAACATCAAAATGAAATCAATCTAAGTGCATTAAAAAGCATCTTTGAGAAGTTTAGCATTCTCAATTATTAACTGAAAACATCAATAGTAATACATATAGTAAGAGTAACAACAGTACTAGTATGATAAAACAAATGCATTAACACAGCAACTATGTATATTGGTATTTTGTAGGTCAGGAATATTTCCCCAGCTCTGCAATCTGATTCAGTATTTCCTAATAGTAATGTGACTTTTTCCTTTGTTAAACAGGGAACCCATTGGAAAGAAGAAATCAGGTAAGAATTTGATTTATGTTTTTGAAATGAGAAATAGGGTTAAGAAACCTCTGCCATGTTTTGATGTTTTTGTTTGGGAAAAAAAGTATAGAAATAAAATCAGGTATTTTGTTGATTTATTCATTGTACAACCCTACAGGTCATCTGTAGTATATAACATGGCATTGTCTCCATCTAGTGGTCACAAAGTTTTACAACAGATTAAGAAAATACACTCCACCAGCTCAAGATTCACTGTTTACACATGGTGTTAACTATTATAGTGCCAGTTATAAAGAAAACATTTGTGCCATTGTTTCAGTTTTCTTTTATATTCTCTTCATTTCCTCTCCATTCGTCTAATATTCTCAAAGTCTCATCCATGTCATTGTTTTCAGTTTTTCTTCTCCGTTCATTTTCCTTTCCATCAGGGATTGTGGAGCGAGCGACTACTTTCCTAAAGCGAGGTAGTAAACACTTGGTCGTGCTGTGTGTATGACCCAGTGGGTTGCTAGTGGCCTGTTCCCCCTCTCCTCCCCTGGCCTGGGCAGGTGGGATGTGGCTCTGTTGAAGGCTGGGGCTTGCCTAAGAAAGTATATCATACAGCTGGTGATCTTCAAACCTCATGCAGCTCATCTCTTTGGTGGATTTAATTTTGTTGCATTTGGACAGAGTAGAAAGTACTGCTCTCTAGGCAGTAACACTGTTACTGATTGAGTTAGATCTAAATTGTTGAAACCAAAGAGACTTTTGTGTGAGTGTGCTCGGTAATGTAAAAGTAAAACCCAGAGAAAAGGTTTAAGAACGTTCAGTATCATGAACAAGTGATTTAAAAGTTAACTGGAGTTAGCGTGTCTAGCTTGTCTACCCTGTTCAAAGTAGCCTCAGTCACTTATCTAGCATTTTACTATTGGCATTATTTTCTTTTCAGATTCCCAACACTAACCACCTGTAAGCTTAAAATCTAACTCCACCAAATATTTGTTACCTGCAGTTTTGCTTGTTGGAAATGTTTTACTCGACTAATTTTCAAATTTCTGATTGATAGGATTGAGAATCTATTGCACATTAATAGACAAAGAATACGGTTGTTTAATTGGACTCATTCGCTGCTGCTCACTGAGGGATATGCACAGTGGGACAAAATGCATGCAAACTTACAATAAGAACAGCACATAGTGGATAGCATTTTGATTTTTTTTTTTTTTTTGTTGTTTGTTAGTGGAGTGTTTTCTGTCAGTCTGTGTGTTTGTGTTCAGTGATCTGCATGCTACAGGAGATTTTAATGTCCTACACCATTCGTGCACTTGACAGAAAGGCATTTCATGAGATTGTTGAAATTGAACATGCTATGTGTGAACAAAAGGGATCTGGTTGCCATTTATTTTATTTTTTTTTATGTAACTGGGATTGTCCTAGATACGTTTATAAAGAATGTAAATCAAGAGAAAAGAGTCATGGTGCCGCTGGATGTATTTTGAGCCCTTGTGTTGATTTTTCTCAGGCTTGCTCGGTGCTAACATTGGTGGTGGGTCTTCGTGGTGCTGGTTTGTTTCTGTGTGGAAGTCAAAACCATGCTGATGATTGACTTAACCCTCTACACCCTTTTTAAAATCCCTCTCCTTCACTCCCGCTCTCTAAATCACCCAATACTTTTCTGTCAGCTCATTGCTTCCCTCACGCCATCTCTTCAATCACATCCAGTGCCTCCGCCGCTTCTCGTCAGGGAGAATCTCCATATTCCACATAAGCCTCCTCTCACTTAAACTTTATACTCTGCACAAATTTTGACCTTCAAATTGTAATTGTCATTTCATCAAAAAATGAGTTGTTCACTTATTATAGCTCTGCAGATGCATCTGGGTTGTTTTGTAAAAACCAAGCTTAAAGTGGATTTTCAGTCAAGTTATTTAAAGTGCCTATAAAATCTGACATTTTAAAAGGTCATATTCCCTTCAGTCAGTCATAATTTTAAAGGTCAATATGTCTTATCTCTTATTATTCCACATTCATGGACATTTCTTTAATATCACATTAACAAATATTACCACACTTAGTCAAAAGCAGAGGGTAATGAGTGGAGGCTTATTAATATTATTGAGATTTCATCTTTGGCCTGCCTAGCATCAAAGGAGCATAAAAGGGGAAAGAAAAACTAAATGAGCCTCTGTTCTGATTTGTTCCCCTTAACAGGAGATTCCACCTCAGCAGACCCTCTTCTCCTTGACCAGTACGTGGCAGTAACTGACTATGAGAAGCAGGAGAGCTCTGAGATCAGCCTACATGTGGGTCAGGTGGTGGAGGTCATTGAGAAAAATGAGTCTGGTGAGTTCTACACAGCATCCAGTATACGTCTTTATTTTTAATTTTGCAAGGGTTGCAAAATTAATCTTAAATTGTTTTCTGCAACCAATGGAGCCACCTCCTGCTTGCATTAGAAAGAATGTAGGTTTAAGACAGTTGTGCTTTGGCTTTTTAGACCTGAAGGATACATTCATTATTTTTATAGGCTATGGTTAACAGCTATGCCTAAAATGCTTTACCTCATGGTGTGGAGTCCATTGAAGAGACAAATGCTGGGAATTACCTTGGTTGTTGTGTTCATTCACCTGATCTTATGCTAATTAAAAAACACTGTGGAAACATGGTAAAATCATACAAAAAGCGTTGTTAAAAGCTACAGTTGGATGGAAAATTGACTTGTGTAACAAGTATTTGGGAGATGTTTTTGTTCAAATTAACTCTTACAATGTCAATTACTGTATTTATGTTTTAATTGTTTTAGGGTGGTGGTTTGTTAGCTCAGAAGATGCCCAGGGCTGGGTCCCTGCCACCTGCCTTGAGGCACAGGATGACCCAGATGACTTCACATTTCCAGGGGAAGAAGGTACTTAAAGCTTTCAAAGCTGGGTGCTCTTGCTTAGATTCAATAGTCCCTCATGGAAACATTTGACGTATAGAGAAGCCATTTAGCGTTTACTGTCAAACACAGCTTTTATTTCTTATTAAAACAATAGGAACAAGTAGGTGTTAAACTGATCTTTTATGTCATTTAGACAAAATGTTTTGTGCTGTCATCTCTGTTGCCTTCTAAAGGGCAACACACACAACACAGGTGTTATGTCAGTTGGCATGCACGATTTGATACCTGTAGTATTCACCAGTTACTCCATGTAAGTAGAGGTAGCAGGTAAAGCTTGTTCATGTGCACATTAAAGGACTAAATTTAAATTAAGAATTAAAATTAAATATGCTACTTACAATGAGTGGATAAGCGCATTTTAATGCCAAGAGAAGTGGGTGTGTGTTGCCCTTAGCAGCCTTCCAAATGTGTTGAACCTCCTGAATTATGGAGTACTCATTAAAATAGTAAATAAAGGGTGAAACTTGAACAGAAACATGAACAAACAGGTAAAGGAATGCTCTGTGTGGCATAAACTAGGGTGAGATTCCCTATAAAAAGCCTGATGTAGACGATACTGTAATTTACTGTAGTGATAATATAAAGCACATGGTAGCACCCCTTCTAAGCAAAGAGGGGAACTCAGCCAATATGCAAATTACAGGTCATATTTCAAGACTTAGCAAACTTAGGAAGTATGTGGCTTTTCAGAGTGGACATTGAGCTCATTGCCCTGTCTTTGTTGGGCAGGTCACTCCTCAGAACCCTGAAATTAAAAAATCATCCCTAAACATCCACATTTACTAACATTAACAATGTATGTATGCTGTATATGTTAAGTCAAAATGGAGACAAATAATTTAGCAATTGAGAGTATAAAGTATAGACATAAACTTTGGTCAAGTTGTCCATTTGCTTGTCATTAATAGTATTGTAAATCTGAGTTATGAGAGAGATTTATGTTAATAGTCCCTGTGACTGTGCTCAGAGCCAGCATCCATGTACAGAGGGACTATATGGAGCCTACTGTTGATTGGACAGGTTTTTAATTGGGTTCCTTTAACATTCTGGTAATTAAAAGTGATTAATTGCATATGAATGTGATTTTTAGTCAGTAAATGGATAAAACAGCACCAGGCCTCCCAGGAAGAGAACTTTGATTTCTACCAGGCCCACCTATACTGACAATGCTTTCATTTACAGTGGGTTGACAACATCCTCCAGATGGCTTATGTAATGTTCAATGTTCCTATTTTGCCCCACTTACTGTTCTGGGATATCAGTGCCTCGGAGATTCTGGTCACTGCCAAGGCACATGGGTCGTCGCAGAACTTTAGGGGATCTATTCAGCACAGGCTTTGGGCAAGGTGGAGCGCACGCCTTTCTTCTCCCCCTATTCTAAATGTGTGTGTGCACATACATGCATACACAACTGTGTGCATGTTTGTCCATGTGTATGCATGAAAAGATTGTTGCATGAGATCCAAGCATGTAAATTAAATCCTTGCATGCAAAGTGCATTCATTTGTGCATTTTAGAAAAAAAGAAACTAGTAAAATCTATAATATGTATAATTTCAATTAACAAGCATTAAACACTTGATAAGTCTGAAGTACTTCATAGAATAACTGTAATTAATTATTATTATTATTATTATTAATAATAATTATAGTAGAAATAGTTTCAATATTTGTGGTAGAGAAAGTAGTTTGTCCTTTGTGGTCCATATTTGTGGAGTATGAATGTGTGTTTATGTGTTGCACTTGTGTGTATCTTACATCTTCTCACTCCACAAGATGCTGCTCAAGCCTTGCCTCAGTTATTCAGTTAGCTAATGTGAACCAAGTGTACTTCTGTACCAATTGCCATATAAGTATACCATCTAAAGTCATAAAGAGAGATTTTTGTTTTCATTTAAAGGTTGTAGACATTTTCACAAGCTTAAAAAATAGAAATGTAACACTACACACTCTGTCATCTGCAAGCCATTCAAGCGTAATTTATGCGTGCCACTGTGCGCTTTTTTTCCCAAGCTATTACCCCACATTAGCATTTCTTTGTGCTCCCCTCATTGTGAACATGTACACATTAATCTTCAAAAGGACAGTAGGATCTTATATTTAACAAGAGTGTCTTTTTCTAACTCCAGAAGAGAAGTATTCAGTGATTTACCCATACACGGCCAGGGACGAGGATGAGATTGACCTGGAGAGGGGCATGATTGTCGAGGTGATTCAGAAGAACTTGGAGGGCTGGTGGAAGATCAGGTAATAAAATCATTGTATAAAAATTGGAAAACTAAATGTCATAAAGAAGTGCACGTCCTTAAAAAGATTGAGCATTGCACTTACACTTATTTCAAATGCAACACCAGTTGTTGATACTGTATGCATTCTGCTGTTGGCAGTAAGTTGTCTGTGTATCTGTACTTGGGTATAAACTTGTGCCGCTACAACATGTGTTCTGGATGATCAATAAAGAATTGTCTTATCCAAACATGAATTAGCACATCTGTCCTCCACTCAGGTACCAGGGCCGTGAGGGCTGGGCCCCAGCCTCCTACCTGAAGAAGTCTGACATCCAGAGTCAGAAGCAGTCAGCAGGTGCTGCTGCTCATGCCAGCACCAATGACCTAGATGGTGTATCTAAACAGAGCCAGCAAAGCAATGCAGCCAGAGAGCACCGAGACAACAGCCAGAAAGAAAACCGACTCTCATTTTTTTCTGAGAACAAAAGTAGGAAATGCATTTCAAATTCAGTAAATTGTTGTTTGTTTTGCTGCTGTAACACCTCATAGTTGTCAAAACTGTCTCTGAAATGTTAAAATAAGTAATGGATAAGTAAGAAATGCTGTGTAAATTCACTATAAAATGTCAAAAAAAAAAGGTTTTTGTACATCAAGTGACCAGCCCTCCATCGTTTGACAAGATCCTGATTTGCTTTAGTCTACAGACTATATCCAGCATACCCTGTATTCAAGACCAAATCCAAATGAAAATGAAAACCTGTGTGCAGAATTTGTGAAATTTTTGTATAACATAGATTTTTAGTTTCTGAACAGGTTGTGCACTGTTGTTTGCAAATGTACCAGCTCGCACAAAATTCTTGATTTCATAATGTTTGTCTCTCTGCAGAAGTGGGATCAAGACACAGACCTCCTCCTCGTAGAGATCTTACCATTGTAAGAGTTCCTGTTTGAATCTCTATTTAACACTAATTTATCTCACTAAGGCTTTCAGTTTTTTGAATTGTGTGCCTCTTTCCACAGCCACGTGGTACAAACCTACCAAAGCCACCAGTTCCTCCTCAGGTTGAGGAAGAGTTTTACACCATAGCAGACTTCCAGACCACCATCCCTGATGGCATTAGCTTCCAAGCTGGAGTGAAAGTTGAGGTGGGTCAGGCACTTTATAAAGTTTCATTAATCTCAAAAATATGGCAAAACAGTTAGTTTAGTTTGTCTATTCATATATTTCTATTTTTCATTTTAAGTGTTTATTTTTCCTACTAGGTGATTGAGAAGAATGCAAGTGGTTGGTGGTACATCCAGATAGATGACAAAGAGGGCTGGGCCCCTGCCACCTTTATTGACAAGTACAAGAAGACTAGTAACGCCCTGCGACCTAATTTCCTTGCCCCTCTGCCCAACGAGATGGAGAGACTTAGACTGGAAGATGGTGGTTCCTCAAATGTTTCAGGGTCAGATGACAGTTGGTCTAAACCTTTACCAGATGAGCCAACTACAGTCCCTGAGTCCTGTACCCGGCCCAAGCTGAGAGATTGGAAAGCTAGTGCAGGCAAGGGGGGTTCTGGGCCTTTACCTCCAGCCCCAGCTGCCCCTCCACTTGAGGAGAAACCAGCTCTCCCACCTCGAAGGGAGTCCATCAATAAGAGCTTTGAAGTGGAGGTCTCAGAAAAAACGAGATCTGATCATTCCAAACATTTGCCCCCAAAACCTCCCGCTCCTGGTGTCATCATGCCACTGGTTACACCCAAGACAGCCCCTTTCAAACAGGACAAACCACCAGAGAGCAAGAAAGAAGACAAAAGCAAACCTCTTCTCCTTCGCAATGAGATGGGTCTTGAATGTGGCCACAAGGTCTCTGCCAAAGAGGTGAAGAAGTTTAACCTGAAACCCGTACCCAAACAACCACCAAAACCCAAATCAGAAGCACAGGAGGAGAAACCAGAATCAGCTGGGCCAGCTGTGTTTATGAAGGCAAAGCCAGTGGTCCGTCCTAAACCTGTTCCAGCTGCCAAGCCAGATCCTCCAGCAGAAAACAAACTGGACATCACCAACCTCAGAAGCAAGCTGAGGCCGTCAAAACCTGCAGATCCCAGCTCTGTATCTGACTCATCAGCAGCAGTAAATAGTTCCCAAACTAGTCCAACCCGGAGCTCTCCCCCGGTCCATATCCCTACACTCAATAATGGTAAGCACTGTGATGAGCCAAAGCTCCCACCAAAACACATCAATGGTCACAGCCAGGAGAGCTCATCACCCCCTGCAAAACCAGCAGTGCCTCCCCACAAGGAACCCCCTCAGAGACCCCCAACCATGGCACCAAGGAGACCTCCTCCTCCAAAGAAGGAGAACCCATCCAGTCCGACAGAGCTCAAACCTGCGCCTGTTTTGAAAGAAGCCCAGGATGTGCCAAAGCCCCCGCCACACCAACTCAGCAGACCCCCTCCCCCTAAACCGAAAGGGTTTGCTCTGCCACCTCCAAACAAAGAGAAAGAAGAGCCCAAAGTTAATAAAGTTCCAATTCCTCCCAAGCCCCAGGTGAAGAGTGAGAAGCCAGGCCCACCCAAGGACAAGCTTCCACCTTTACTCAAAGAGCCTAGTAAGGATGAGCTGTATCTAGCTGTGGCAGACTTTGAAGGGGATGATAACACATCCAGCTTCAAGGTTGGTACTGTATTTGAGGTGCTGGAAAAAAACGGCAGCGGTTGGTGGTTCTGTAAAAATGTAGGAGAGGAAGTAGAGGGCTGGATCCCCTCGAATTACCTGAGCAAGAAACCTTAGTGGGAGTACACTCTCAAAATCACCATATGAATACATACTCTAAGGATTTAAATGAACAAAATATAACTACTTTGAATCTTATTAGCATTTTGTTTCTTTTATTTATAGGTACTTTTTGTTTCAATTGACACATTTTTGTTACATTTCATTTTGATATTTTACCTAAACTGAACCAGCAATACCACATGACCTTGTGGCGTTTTGTGACGTTTACATTTGTTTTGTTTTTATCTAAATATTTCATGAACTCTTTGGTAAAAAGGTTAGATGCTAGAACAGCAGTAAATGTATTTCCACCCATGCCTTCTATGATACGGTGCCTCTATATTATATGCAAAGTGCTTCAGTGCTTAGTATACTGTACGCCACTGTAGACTTAGATCTTGTTGGAATCCTAAAAGCCTTTGACTAAAAATCATAAATCTGCACCACAGAGTAACATACTAGATGTTCATTATCAGCCAGTCGCTCCCCAGCAGTAGACAAAAAAAAATCCAAAATCTCTCTGGACAAAGACTGCACATGAACTCACTGGGGGAGTTCAGTACATATATCTGGGCTTTCAAGTGCTATTAGAAATTACTTAAAGATATGTCTTTGCCAAGTAGAAGTGCTGTTTGTTATACTAGAAACATGCATATTAGTTTTTGTGCTATTGTAATGCTTTCTTTCTTGACTGCATAACCAGTGTTGCAGTGACTTGGAACAGATGTGCACTTTTTCACTCATTTCAGATGAATTCTACGGTTTGCACACGCTGAAGGAAGAGGGGAGAATGCCACAGTGCATTTTACTTTAGGTTTAGTTGTCATTTTATCGTTGTGTTTTTATATATATATATATATTCACTGTAACAAATATCCATCTTTCTGAAGATGAGGCTAGAACATCCAAACAAACAATGTCTCAAAATATCAGACTCATGTTATCTCACACCTTAAGAATTGTGAAATGTGACCTGCAGAGCACATCTGCATATGTTTATCCTAAGAAAAAAAAAGAAATTGGAGATCTACAGTGATTTGTGCAATGATTTACAGTATTGTAAGTGTACAGTCTGTTCTTAACCGAAGTTTGGTGCTCAAAAAACAGCAAAGTATGACCATTGTATAAAAAAAAATAACATTTTACATTAATGCTTGACTGGTCTCAAGCATGGTCAGTATAGCAAATTATTTTTTATTGTACAGTAACGAGAGGCATATCTTAGCTGTTGTCACTTTTCTTTGATGGCCCATCTGTTCTACTACTCTGTACTAATGAAGGGATTAGAAGAAGAAAAGCGCCAAGAAGGAAGTTGGTTGGTTGGTTGATTTAGGGGATTTGCCATTGAGAGAAAATATGGAGGGTTGTGTTGTCTCTATCGATAGATAAATGAAAAACAAGTCACTTAAGAAAAGTATGTGAAGCAAGTGGCTGCTAATTTAACAAGTGGTCCAGAAATATTTGTCCTCTTAACATTTTTAAAGAGTTTGGATTATGAGTGTAAAAAAATATGCAAAACAAAAAATTGAATGCTTATGGTTGTCAATACAGTCAGACAAGGCTATAAGTTGTAACAGTGTTCTGCTTTTAGTCGCAATAATGTTATTCGACATTCCAGCCTTTTTTTTCTTTTTTTTTTTTTAAAGAAATGACTGAATCCAACAATCTTAAGAAAAAAAAATGGTCAGCTTTAAATAGAGCTAAAATATATGGTTCAGGTATACTTGTCAAGTAGACAAACAGCAGGAAGGTTACAGTGTAAGGCAAGTGGCAGGATGGTGTCATCATTTCAGTATTGTAATCTTATTTACATTTTTGCTATGTATTTTTTCAGTACATTGAGTCTTCTTTTACTTAAGTCAATAAAAGTTTTTGATTTTTCATTTCAGGTGTCATACTGTGTCTGAATTGGTTATCTCTTTTTTCTGATAAAACAAGTAAACGCTAAGGTATTATCCCTTGTTGCAGCAATTTATATTTTTATATCAAAAAGGTATCCTGTGGAGGATTTAAGAACCAGAAGCACTAGTGCTTATTTGTTTCTGTCATGCACAAGCATGTTGGTGATGTGATTCACATCCTCCCATTAGTTTCATGCTTTTTCTAATGAATGTTTGGTACAAAGAAATGAAACAATGTCCACCAGACAGTAGAAGTAGTAGCAGTAATAGAAGAAAAAGTTAACATGATGAACAAGCTTAATATACAAGAAGTTGTGGTGATAAACACTGAAGGTAAAGTGAACAATGAACCCACCAGACTGTACCATTGTCCTCGACCATAGCCTCATTTTGTTCAGTGCTTCAGTTTTACAGCCTTCAAATTCAGTTTGGTTTAGTCTTGTTTATCTCATTGACCTTGTTTCCAGACACAGCAGGCATAGAAAAACCTGAAAGAAATCCTTTTCCACAATCTGCCCAGCATCAAAACGCAGGAAAAGTTTGCAGCCAGCTGCCATTGATTGTAGCTAAAGACCTTCATTATTTTCCAAAACTGCATGAAAACTTTCACTGACATTTGTTGACTAGATGGAAACGCTACCCAAAATGAATGCAAATGTTGACCTGTGTCTTCAAGGAAGTATAACTAGGCAACTGTTTGATCACATGTGCCACCTTAGCTTTTCAGTTTGAATGTCAATGTCTTTACTGGTTGTTGTTTCCTAACCATCGCTATAAATCAAACCAACATGTAAGAGGAAATAACTACACTATATGGTCACCCACTTCTCATACTGTCAGTCCTACCCTTACTGGTACTGGGGAAGCTGAGCCTCTCCCACAGTGAATCATGAGAATATATGATTAGACATGGTAGTATAGAGATGGGTAATGACAAAGGGTCAGTGTACTTTAATGAAACTTACTGTGACACGTAGGTGATCCTATTACCTTCCCGCTTTTCTCTCAGCGGAGTTGCTCATGTTCGGATTGAGATACTTGTGCGGTATGAGAATTACTTATATCTGGATGTTTAATCAATGAGTCTTGCCTAGATTAAGGCATTGAAAGCAGTCCCGCTTCAATGTAAACACCACATCATGCAACAGTCTTCATCACATAATGTGTGCATTACTGATATTACATCTGTTAGTATAAGAAAGAACCTGCACCACAATTGGTTAATTAGAAAATCTGCCTTTATTAAGAGTTATTTACAACAGTGGTTCCTTCTGATACAGTTTCATTCACACTCACAACCCTTCCATACAAACAATGTCATGTAAACTGAGGCAGAGAGGAAGGCATAGAGGGAGCTATTTAACTTAACAAATTTAAATACTTTTGAGCAAGAGGGAGAGAGAGTTGAAGCGGTACCTGATTGCTGACCTGGTTTAATGTAAATCTGCAGGTCGAACTGCTCTACAAAAATACTTTCTGTCACTCATCAAGGCAATGAGTTCCTCAGCTGCAAACTTTAGGTTTCAGTTGAGATTAAACATTTAGATGCAGACTTACAGCAGATTGAACTGTTGCATTAATAAATATTAAGAGTTTTGCACCAAAATCTGATCATTTGACAAAGGAAACCAATTTAATTATTGCATCCCAAGTACCTAAAATTATGCAGATGGAATCCATTTTAAGCAATGCAGTTTCTTTCAAAAAGGTTGATGCATCCATAATCTGGAATTAAACTCTTCATATTATTTCCCCCTCTCAGTGCAAAGGAAGGCAAAGTTTAAGAAAAATAAACCTCTTTAAGCTTAGCAAAGAAGTACATGAAATATTGCACTTTGGTTAGCAGGCAGTATGTTTACTGCTCAAGGTATAACAATTATACACTTAATACATTTTTTTTTTTTAAATTCAGATTTAAATCCACTATCTAACATCCTTCAAGAAACAACAGTATTTGGCTTTGGCTTTGTCAGTTCCCGTCCAGTGTGACTGATTTTTACAGTAAAAATACAACAGAAAAAAACACAAATACCACAAAAGCAACACTTTCTGATAACAATTAGTCTTCCCTTGTCCGTTAAAATGTAATTTTCCAAAATAATCATTAAAAATAAACTATTAAATTCTGATATAGATACAACCTTATCCCCCATTTTAAACATGATACAAAATAATAAGCACATCCATACTGATTAAAAAAAAGAAAATATTTAAGTTAGCCTTTTACAGTGATGGATCTGGATACGGTTCTTTTTTAGGAAAAATAAATAAAGGCGGACTATAGCTGCTATATGACGTGCATCTGACTTATGGACTAAGCAGGTCAGTTAGTTAACATTCAGAAATTGAAAAAATGAAAAAGAAAAAGTTGGTAAATTATTATATTTTGGTCGTATTTTTGGTCATGCTATTTGGAAGACAGCACTGATAATCCTGGGTAAACAAAAAGTGCTTAGTTATTGGCTCACCAGCTTTTCAAAGAAACAAACATTCTTCCTCATGCAAAAAAATATCACCTCACAGCTAACTCACGCCACGTTTTTTTTCCTCAGCATTTACTCATTCAGACTCAAAATTTGGTGTCTTCAGCTCATGCAAACTCACATCGACAGTATTAGTACCCACATGTATGTCTGGTGAGCAATAATAATCAAAAAGAAACACTGTAGGGGAGCTGATACTATTTAACTGATTTGTGTGAAGCACATGATGGGATTTCAATCCATCAAGAAAAACTTCAGAACATGAGTTAAAACATAAATATTCACTAAAAAAACAAAACAACACTAGGGAAAGGTCTGGTGCCATTACAGCAATAGCCAATCAAAACTGAGGAGGCAGGTGTTTGTAACACCTGTGGTTGTACGATGTTATGGATTGAGTATAACAGTGGCCAGATGATACTGTAGAACATCACAGCAGCAGTTTTTATGTGGAGGACGAGTCTTGGTAAGGCACAAACCTGGAGAGTTTATTGGGAGAACTTGGGTTTGGGCAATCAGAACTCTCACTCATCCTGAAGAAAGCCTCCTGCTCCCTTTTCTTCATGTTTAACTCCTCCTCAAGGGCCTAAGAGGATGATTGGAGATTAGTGGAAACTAAAATTAGATTTTTAGATTATTAATTTACACAGTCAGGTGGGATATTCCTATATCGTATAATATATTTTGAAAAACAGAAGAGAAGTGAGTGAGAGGAAGTGCTCCTTTGTGCTTCAGCGCTTGTATAAAGCCTGGGTAAACAAACTGTAAACAACTGTATAAAGTTAAAAACACCAGTTCGACCTTTTGGGAAAGACACTTTGTTGCATTCTTGTCAAAAGAATGAGATGAGTGATACAATTATCATGTCTGTGCTTATATGAAGCTAGATGAGAGATTATCTTAGCTTAACATGACTACAAGACTCCAGGAAGTCACTAGTTTTGTACATGTTTGTGTGCAGTTAACACAAGAATTGCCCAATGGTTCATTAGTCAGCATTCTCTAAATAAGACAGACTAGCCATTTTTCCCCATACGTCCACTAGTATTGCAAAACTAGGGTAACTGCCTGGTGAGAGAGTGGTATCAATCTTATCATCTAGGTCTCAGCAGAGAAAAGCAGGCAGACTTCCATAAATGTTGAACTACTCCTTTTCTAGCAAGCTGTGTTTCTTTAACACAGGTAACTTAAGGTCACTTCCACATATTATGATCTGACATATACCAAGGAAAATTTTCAGTACATGTGTGATGTACATAAATATTTTACACAAATCATAGTAAGTGTATTTTTCTAAGTAAATGAGCGTGCCAACTTCAAAATTAGCTTAAAATATAAACACTGCGGCAGAAAATGTACCTTCTTTCTGGGTTTCAGCTGATCCCTCCAGTCCTTCAGCAGCTGATTGTGTTGTTCATCCAAATGTTTGAGCCTCTGAGTCTCATTCTCGACCAGCAGGTGACATTTTTCATTCTGAAACAAAAAACAAGCTCTAGTTAATAACTGCAAGTAGTTTATTGTGCTCATTTAAATGTTATAGGCTTTAATGGAGTTTGGACACAAACTAGTTCCATGCAGGAGAAAAGCAATGACGTGTGTAGAGAAAATGAGAAATTGCAGCCCCTCTTTCACCTGCAGCTGCTGCAGCTCTCTGATATTGCTTTCACACTGGCCAGTCATCTCTCTCATCTGGTTCTCATGTTTCTGCTGCTGATGCAGTCGCTCTGCCTTCTGCCTCTTCTCTTCCTGCTGAGAAAACTGAAAAAAAGACAGAGAGAGTTATTAAATAATTAAATTCATCCTTAATTATGGTGTGAGAAAAACCCTGCATGACCCCCTACCTGTTTGATCTTCTCTCTGTCCTCTGAAGAGCTGCCTGTTGAGTTGATGCGGAGGCTCTTCTTGAACATGGCCATGCGGGTCTTGGCCTCACTGCGCTGGATCTTAGGCAGCCGGTTCTTCTCCTGCTGCTGCCGACCTTTCAGAATCTCAATCATTCGCAGATTGTAGCACTGCATCTGTTCCTGCTCCTGTAGCGACACAGAAAATATATATATTGTAACATTTGTTTGGTGTGTCTTTTCACAATTGATTATGTAATTTGGGTGTAGCATTTCCCCACCTGTATACTGCAAAGACCAGCCCCTCTCCTCACTATCTGAGCAACTATCAAGCCCTAAACTTAAACAAGCAATAAACACTGGCCAATAAGAGATAGAATAGGGTGAGTCTTCTTGAAATGAAGGTGGTAAAAAGGAATAAATAAATGATGTAATGTAAGTAGTATGAGTAATGTATAGTAGTAACAAGTAACAAGGTATTCCAAACACTCTTATAAAGTGATGGGAACACACATATTGTGGCAAAAGGAGTCGCAATCCTCCAATTTACCTTCTCATGTTTTTTAAGAAGCTGGTGCCTCTGGAGGAAGTACTGGTCTTTCAGCTGCTGCTTTAACAACTGGTGTCTCTCGTAAAGGTTCTTCTCCTCCATATCCCATATGGTAGCTTCACGCTCTGCCAAAAGAAACGAACAACAAATGTAATATATCGCTGCACCACGGATGGAACTGAAAACAATAAGACTTTAGAGTTTGAGTAGGACAACAGATACGTTACCTCTTTTTAGATGGTGTTTCTTGTTAAGACACTCCCTCTCCGTCTCTGCAATCTCCCTCTTGTTGTTGGAGATAATTTTTTTCAGAGAGTTGTCCAGGTGGCTCTTCTGAGCTGCTAAAAAATTGGTCTCCTAAAACCCAGAAAAGAAAAAGTTGAAGGGAAGGAAGTAACAAACATATCATTAGCACAAATGGCTATTGACCAAACTTACCTCTCTTGTCTTCATTTCTTGGAAGGAATTCATTCTCTCCTTCAAGGACTCTTTACGCTGACTTCTGGGCATCTTATCAACAGATTGTTTTACCTAAATATAACAAAAGAAGGTGCATTTCAGCCAAATTCAGTGAGTAAGTAAGTAAAGACTAAATCCTGGTCAGTTTTCGTTCCTGCCACTGCTTCCTGTTTAATTTAATTGGACATAACAAATGATTTTAAACATACCGCCTTTTTCTTGTGTTTTAGGAGATCCTGGAACTTGTGGTAGTCACGCTCCTGCTCTGCTTTAATACGTTTGGTCTCTTCCTTGAGTCTAACAGCATGGTCTGCCTCCATCTTCTCAATAGTCTGCTTCTGGTGCTTCTCCAGGTTCTCCAGCTCCACATCGTAGTGCTTCTTCTTGGCCTGAGTTGCACCAAAAGGAAACAAACTCACTATAAACTTGGGTGAAAATAAACATCCCCTACAGTGTTTTGTGCCATGGCACCTGAGTGTAGCTATCACATTACATATGATTAACCCTCTTGTCATAAGAGAAAATAGTTTGATAACCTCCATGGTATTTGAAAGATCAAAAAATCATTAGTCTGCCATGCTCCTGCTAATTATGAGTTCAAAAATAAAATATAAGAAACTAATTTAACAAACTACAGGCGCTAAAATTACTGCAGTGTTAAAAACAACTGTATGACAAAGTCTAAATATGGTTGATTATCTTTACAACTATAGGCTGTATTTCATGTCTGTTGTATTGAAAAAGAGGTGTGTGTGTGTGTGTGTGTGTGTGGGTGGTACTTACATTCATTTCCTGGTCAAAACGTCTCTGCATTTGCTCTTTCTGTGTCTCCAGTTTGGCATTTAGAGCAGCCTGAGCACGGTGCTCTTCCTTCTGCAGCAAACGAAGCTCACGCAGCTCCTGGCGTCTAAACACACAACAAATATATAATAACATCACAACTTTAGTTTATGATTTTAACATCTTATCAAACATCTCAAACATTATTTTAATATTTAAGTTTAAATTGTTATTCTTTATTAACTGTTTTTAAAATAGTTACATTGGGAAATATATATTTGCTATATGAGAAGTTCAATCATAAAGCCAAAAGTCATAAAATATAGCCCACAATCTCTCCCGTTTGGATATTTGTAAGTGTTGGTTATTTGTAAAATTTATTCAGCAGTAATGTAGTCACTTGTACAATGCCATGTTCCTACCACTAGGTGGCATGAATAATGCACCAGGATCCTTATGCCTTCTCAAGGTAGTTCAGTGTGTTTTGACTGTCAACTGTACAAATTATCCATTTTAAAATCTCTCTCTCTAGTTACTTCTCCATTTGGACAGCAGCATAAAACTGTGAAGAACCTTGAACTTGAACATCTAGAACCCTAAATAAAGCCAAACAATTCTTCATCCTGATCAAAAAGTAACTTCAAACCACAGACTGTTAACATTACCTAAATGAGTCTTTTTCCATTGCTGTATATTTGCAAACTCAGATCTCAAGGGACTAAAGCCCAAAAGAGCAGAATGCCTTAAATAGTATTTGTAGTACATGTAACATCGAAAAGGCCACTTATCACTGTATAGACTTCGCTTTGAGCTGAGGAATGAACAGTTCACGGCCCTCAGTCACTGACTGAAAACAGATTATTTTTCCAAGCAAAAAAAGGAAGAGAACCACAGCACGTGTCTAACTTTGCTTATTTAGATGCTGAATAGATACATATTGAAGTTTGTGTACTGCAGATGGACCAAGTCATCCACCTACCTCAGGAATCTCATCTCCTCATCTTTCTTCTCATCATCCCTGATGATCTTGGAAGTGGTCACGCTCACCTCAACACCGTCAATAACAAACTTCCTGGTTCGCTTCAGAGTCTTGCTTGAGAAGTCCTGATAGGCAGACAGAGAGAAACAAAGGTTGCAAAAAAGGATGTCTTCAGATTAAATCAGCTTAAGTACAAGACAAACCTTAAGTTTACCTTGTATACAAGTTTGTGTGTTTGGGTATACTGACACTTTGCTGGGAGGTTATTCTACCTTAGCGGTTCAGAAACGTGTTGCGGAGGAAAGAGTATAGAAACTACATCAGCGTGATAAGTGCTACCTAAAATGACAGAAAGCATTGTGGGGAAAATGTATTACATTTTTTTTAGTTTGGCCAATGGAGGGGTTGGTGTTTATGACCTACACTGCAGCCAGACAACTTTTTCATCTGTAGTCCCTGGACAGATGTTATATAGTCACCTTAAAATGATAATAAACTATAATTTAATGATGTTTGACTTTGATGTTTTGACTTCACTTTTAGAGAGTTGCCATGTCGCCTATTTTCATATACAATCTATGGTTAAACCTACATTACCCAGAAAGCAATTCGTCAGCTAACAATTTAGTCACAGATTTATTGTTATATCTTAGTTGGAGCCAATGTTACCTTAAGCTGCTGGCTGGAAGCAGATATGAGGATGAGGAGCAGGTAGACACTAGAGGTCTGAAGAGCTCATGTCACCCTGATCCCCAACTGATATTAACACAAGTGACATCACTTCAGGGCAGTGTATCAGATCTTACACTTCCTCTGGAGCCGCAAAACAACTTCTTTTTCCAACATGCTGCAGTACTACCCAAAACCTGTAAATAGACTTTGATGTGTGAAGGTAATGGAGTTCCTTGTTAAATATGCATAGATTTGTGATTCCCAATGAAGCCTTTTTATCTTTCAGGAGGAGAGGCAGCTGTATGTGAATGTGTGTTGACAAAGGCATTAATATTCCTGTCAATCTGGTTCTACTGTAACAAGAGGCAAGATGCTCCATCTGTTAATGTAACTGGGAGTGCCATGCAGGAAGTAGCTCTGTCTAGCAACAATGCGACCTCATCTAAGTAAACATGACAATATGACTTGGGTTTTTAACGCTTTCCAACAATGCTGGGTGAAAGCTACTTTATCTACAGTAAATCTATTTGGTATTCATATTCAGACTTGCATCTATACTGGTTGACAAACTTCAATCAAACAATTTTCTAGTAATTGAACTTTTTGAAGATTCAAGGTTTTGACCGAAGACGAGCAGTCTATTTATGATCAGAGGCCTACTAAGAACAGCCCCATGACCTTTTTTCTTTCCTCCAAGAACAAAGTCGAACAAAGTCTAATTCAGGAGGGATGAGATAACATAGGTCAATCAAACAATGTCCTGAGATGTCAAACATTACATGTTTAAAATGAGTCAGAGTGTGACCCCACCTTATAAATGAAGAGACAAACTGCTGTGGCCAACAAAGCATATGTTGTTGAATGGTTACATTTCCAGTGTCCCATATCTAAATCAGCCTCCGCAGACAATATTTACAAGACTGATAAGGAAAGGTTTACTTTGCAAACGCTGGTTAGCTCAAACCCTAGATGTCGTCATTTCCTGGTTTATAAATAGTTTACAGTATAAATGAGGAGGAGGAGAGGAGAGGAGAGGAGCAGGAGAAAGAGAGAGAAATTGAGCCAAAGAGTAGGAATTAATTTAGTTTGTGCTAACTGTTGTCCACTCTGACATGGCTTCCTCACAACCCTCCACCACAGCTAAGCAAATACACAACAGATGAGTCTGTGTGAGGCTACAGCCATGAATAACAGCTACTTTCACTCTCCTCAGGACTGTTGATTCCCTTTCTACACAACTGACACATTCACAATGGCAATAAATCTATGTACTGGTGTGTTTGGGTGCGTTATTATTGAGTGTGTTATTATTGTGGCACTGTAATTCTGTGGCCCTGCTGCCTTGTTTGTGTTTGAGGCTCTTCGTGACTGTGCTAACTTCATATCAACCCGTCATTCACAAAATCACTCACAAACACACTGCTCTCCAGTAACACGCAGATGAATTCATGAGCACAGGCATGTGCACACAACGATGCTCTCAATCATACACACTTATGCAGAGATGCGCACACACACACGCAAATGCGAGTGTCCTCCTGTCCAAAAACAAAGAAGGCCCATTCACTCTCACTGCAGGCTGCTGGCCGAGTCGCCTGCTGAATAATCTGTTCTGGAAAAACTTAACATACCACAAACAGACACTACTCAACACACAGTCAATAGGATTTCAACCATGGTCTGTCCGTAAGCCTCCAGAAGCAGCACATCAACAATGAACTGCATAGAAACTTCCATTCACACTGGTAAATACTGAACTGTGCCCACACAAAGGGCACTGTTGGTCCTGATGAATGGAAAATGTTGCATATTTTGCTTCAGAAAGGCTTGGTGTCTAATGATAAAACGGTCTCTCTCTTCTCTCCCTTCAGCTTCCAAACATCCCTCTCTCACCAAGATTGTCAGGCTTAGCACAAAAAAAGTGTTAAAATGTCTATGAGTTACAGCAATTTTCCTCTTTAGGACCATTTTATAAACCTTAAAAAACAATTACAACTGTGACAAAAAAACCTTGTTTTACGTGTGATGACATTTGATACATTGGTTTTCACTGAGCTCTTTCAATACACTCTAAGTGTTTGTTTCAGAATTCATTCTACATTCACCAATTCATGATCACTATAAATCCGACCTAATTAAAAAGTAAACACTTAGGGTGTTAGCTAGTATCATTGTCCATATCTTCCCTAAAAGCAATGTGCAGTGCAAACGCTAATGGAAGACAGGCTCTGCTCTGTTTTACACCCACACCCCAAAACACAACACAATGCAGTTTCAGTTCCTCTGTGGGTGCAGAGAAATAGTTTTTCCAAGGAGGGGTTTTCCTACAGAGGCACTGGCGCTGCCTCTGTGGGATTACAGATCTACCATGTATTCACTGAAGTGTCTCGGCAGATATGATAGGTCTGAAACATTAATTTCATTCATCTTTCTAGCATCGGCATGAGCCATTTTCATTCTGGTGCTTTAAATAAGAAGATGTAGGTTATTTATTAATGAATTCAGAACAGGCTGCTGTAAACATTTCGTCATATAGAAAGACTCTGGCTTCATGTTGACTCACCCTCGCAGACATTGAGATGTTCTCCTTGTGGATCGACATGTCCATGCTCTCGGAGGCCATGCTGCCTGAATAAGAGTAACGTTTGTTGATAATCCCTCCATTGATATAAGGTGAGAGACCCTCTGCGTTTACTCCAGACGGTGTCCGCTCAGGGGTACCCTTGGTTAAGCTACCATTTGGCCCAGAACGTGGTGTAGGCACTGGGGTAGTAGCAGAGGAGGAAGCAGGAGTGGGTGTAGGAGTGACAGCAGGGCTCAAGCTTGGAGATGGTAAGCCACCATTAGCTACAACACTGCTCTCCTCCTCGGTCACCTGGACCCTAGGAACCTCTGGCTCTGCTGAGTCTATAATGATATCAACATGTTCCTCAGATGCCTCAGGCTGTGGAAGAGATGGTGGCTGTTCTGTCTCTGGGGTCTCCACGACAACCTTAAAAAGAATTTTAGTATTATTACTAAAAAATAATATCAGTACAAACAGTACTAATTAATGTCCCTAAATCTTAGATTAAGATTAAGATTAAGAAACTTTTATTGTCCCACAATGGGGAAATTGCAGCATCAAACAAGCAGTAGAAGTGCACAGTATAAAAATACTAATATAAAAATACTACAATAACAATAAATATAAAAATACTCCAATAGACTATACAGAAAGTTGTAGTAGCAATATAAAAGCAAAATCTAAAACCAAGAGAACCTTTTCCTCCTCTGATGTGGGGGTACTCTTCCCATCCTCAATGCCCGAATCTGAGCTGGAAGTCTTGGTTGAGGCCTCACTTTCGGATTTCTCAGACTTAATAGTGATTTCATCGGCCAGTTTATCACCCAACTCCTCTGGATCTTTTGGAGAGAGGTTCTGTCGTGGTAGGGGAACAGGGACCACCATGACGGAGCCTGGCTGTTCCTCTGTTGGTGTATCTGGCTCAGCCTCACTCCTGGGCAAAGGTATGGGTGTGGTTGGTGAGGGCGTGGTTGGGCTCGGGGTGTCCAGAGACTGGTCTCCTTCCAAACTGGTCTGACTGGTCTGGCATGGCTCCTTGCCTGGAGACTTGGGGAATAAGGATGAGAGAGAGGAGAAGTGTTGTTATGCACCAATGTGATAAAACATTTGATATTTATAGGCTTGTTGGTAGTCACCTAAATCTGAAACCCCGTCCAAAATTCACTTTTTGTAGTCATGTACATGTCATAGGCAGACAGTGTGTTTTAATGGTACAGATGAACAAGGACCACACCAGTGGCTTACTGGACATCTGACATCTGCAAATTTAAAAACTCTTTTTTGTGCTAATATGATATCTAGCCTGCAAACTGACATTACCAGTGCACTTCCTTCTTAGCACTGAATGTGTGTTTGGTCTCTTGACTGAGACTGAGATGTTCAAAAATTGAGACTTTAGCAGGAAAGCTAATGTGGAAATCGCTTGCATTTCTGTTTTTTGCAAGATTTAATGTTTTCAAGCTTTGGTTTTAGCCCAGATGCTAAGATAAGATAACATTTCCTTTATTAATCCCACAACAGGGAAATTCCAACTTTAGTCCTTCAGGCTCCCACCTTCAGTGAAGTAACATCAGCTTTAGTAGGAATGCAGTCATTCCTGCTTAGACTCCTGCACTGCTACTTCAAACTTTATGCGGCTGAGACAGCTGTGTCATGCACTGATAATCACAGAAATTATGTCAGTGACAAAGTGTTCCTAATGGCATTATGGCTATTCTTGACCTCACCTGGCAAAAGTGGTCCCACTGGATGATGTGCAATGATGCATTAAAAAAACCCTTTATTTAATTTAATTAAAGTTTTTAGACAGTTTACCAAGTTAAATCTGAGACTTTTAAAGGCTTTTTGAGATCATATAGATCTTAATTTCTTACTGGCCATCTCTATAAAATCAAGTAGGCTTCATTTCTTATTTATATAACATCTGCAGTAACTCTGCATAAAACCAAATTTACATTTACAAAAAATGCAACTGTAAAATGTTCAATATGAAATATAAAACATAAAAAAATAAAAAAATAAATTAAAAGCACTCTAAGATTTATTTCTGATGATTTTTAAATAATAAAAAGAATAAATTAGGAAATAAATACTAAATGAGTAATATAACCTAAAAAAACAAACAACCAGAAGGAATTGTATTGAGTTCCTGCAGCAATTATTTAAATTCATAGAAAGAGGCCATTTTCACAATTTTAAATGTAATTACAGAACATTCCATGCATGTGTGTTACACATGGGAGTTATACCATGGGAGTGACCTGTAATTATAAACACCGCTGAACATGTTATTTCAGTGTTATGTGTACAGCTATTCGTCAAACTGAGCAATTCTGTGTCCTGAAATACCTCTCTGCTGTCCTCTGCTAGAGGTAAACAATACTGTCAGACATCTTTATGGTTGGGTTCAGCCTTTCTAATGTCTCAGCAAACATCTCTGTCTGGGTGTGTGTGATATATAGAAAAAGATGAACAGCTTGGCTTGCTTTCAGGGCCCAGTAACTGAATGTGTCAAAATATAGCTGTGTGTGCAGGAGTGTCCTTGCTAGAAGAGACGTAATAATATCATAGTTAAGTCAGCACAGGGAAGAAAAAGCTGATGTTTGGACCTTGTCGGCCATTTACAGTGCAGCACTGCAAATGCACAGTCACAAATTTTGATATTCACACTCATTTTTCCCTAAAAGATTTATCTTTTCATCTGAAAATCAGGGCTAAAATAATGCACCAGCATTTCATTTTTATCTTGTGTTTGAAACCCACACAAGGGGTCATTTTAGTGGGTTTTATCCAGGGAAACACAGGAAATGACCACTGTTAAATCTTCTTTTCAGGAAACCGAGGATAAAGCAGAACTTGATTCATAAAGAACATAATGTTAGGGGAGAACAAAAGAAGGTGCAGTGTGGAATTTGGCCACTGCTGCAGTGTCACCACACCAGAGCCAAGTTATTCACCTCAATAAATTCGGAAGTCATCGCACTAACTGTTAACATCAGTGGAGGAAGAGATAAGTGGGTAAACATCCACCTTCATTGAGAGAAACATCCATGTTCAACACATGATCAACACATTTTCTGCTCAGAGCTCCCTGTTAGCAAGAGACTTTCTAAAGCTGACACTCACTGTGGGTCATTGGTGTACCGTAAACCGGCTGTGTTTAGTTAAGGGTCAGAGTATGGAAAACAGAACAATGTGCGACCTTGAATAATTTACTCCATCAGAGGTTGTGAGGCGACAGCGCTTCTATACGGGAGTGAGTCTGACGGCAGCACCTATATTTAACCACGTGTGGGTGTGGGTGTGGGTGAATGTCAGGATTCCGGTTTCTGTTCTTTTGTTTATGCCGAGGGCAGACGGTGAGCTACCCTCATACTATGTAACTTTCCAATCTTATGCCCTCTATGGATTTATGAATGGCTTGCCCAGAATGGACACTCCGGTCCTGGAGGAGGAAGGCCATGTTTACAGAAACAAGCAAAGACTTCAAACATAGGGGAAGTGGACAGTTAGGGCAGAATGCTTGAGCTCTTTTCAAGACACGGGTGCGTGAACAGGTAAGCGCATGATTCTGTGGGATTACATTACATATATGAGTTTTAGTTTAATTACATTGTCTGGTGAGTCTAAAACAAAGGTGCTTTTCTAATTCTAAAGCCAGACCTTTCAAAAAAAATCTTGGACTGCCCACTCCACTCTCCTTCTGGAAACAAACAATTACAGAGAAGAAAATGAAGGGACAGAAAAGAAAAAAAAAAAAAAAAGATCCAGGTTTGGTACCACATTGAGCTCCATGGCGTCGTCCTCCTCTCCTTCCTCTCTATTGTCCTCTATTTCCTCCATGACCTCAGCCTTGGCCTCGGCCACCAGCTCCATCAGTGGACGGTTAGACGTCACAGATTTCACAAAAGGGTGCTGCAGACACAAGAAGAAAAGCGAGATGGTTAATTAATTATCAGTACAACAGGGCTCAAATAGCAGGACTTGCCCACCCTCCACCCACCCCCACCCTATTGGGATTATAAATAATACTCTAAATATCCACTGAACAACATTTAACTGTACAAAGAGGAAAAGAGACTGACATAACCACAGAACGAACACCCATACAACTGTAAAACGATAATTGCTGTGGGTGAATCAGAACACATTATCCATGGGTCTGAACATCATTAGACTATTGCTGAGGGATACTACAAGTGCTACTTCATTATGCATGTTGGTACCTGTTTAGAGTCAGTACATGCAAAGTACTACAATGAAACCAAACAATTAAGCCTTTAGTTAAGAGGTCAAACGCTGTAAAACTAATGTAAATAAAAATAACTGTTTGGAGAGACGACAATGAGACAAATCGTTACGGCAACTTGGCTGTGTGGCTGTGAGTGGCTACACACAAAAGAGGCTACAGAGAACTTTCACTGCAGGGGAAACTCTATATGCCACTAGCCAGTTCCTGAACAGCTACAATACAAATTCTCTCCTTAACGGAACACTGATGTAACCGTGATGAAACTAACATAATGTCCTTAAAATAGCAAGCCATATTTACCTCTACAACTGCTAAGGAAAAGTACGCACTTTGCCAAGGTGCAAATATGGCAGTGATAAGTTGCAGTGCAAGGAGAATGAAAAGCTAAATTAAAAGTTGAGTGCAGCTGGGATACAAGGCTGATCATCCATTATTCAGATGCTTTGCACTGCTGTGTAATTTAATTGGAACAGCTGACGAAGGGAAAAAGGCCACAAGTGGTGCTGGACCATGAAGTGTGCATATGTCCGTGTGCACATTTGTCGTGGGTGATCACAGTTGTTTGCGTGCTGGGACTTGTCCTCAAGGATTGCATTAGGCTTCAGCTTTTAACTTCTCCAATGACTAACAACAGCCAGCCATTGTCTAATGAGTCAGCTCGTGTAAACGCTGAGTGCCTTCTAACCATTTATTACACCACAGTGGAAATAAATGACTGTGAAAAACATTGCATTTGTTTTGTTTAATGGTATATATTGATTAATGTAACTGTTTATAGAGAATATACCATTGAAATTTAAGAATGGGAATAAACAAATGGTCTCAGTATTGTAAATGTATGCTGTCTACATTGGGATATATGATTTTAAATACAAGGTTGTCCTACAGAACATCATAAAGGGTTCTTCATTAGACACAGTAGGGTTTGTATGATTGATTATCTCAACACAAGCTTTGTGACTAATGTAGAGGAAAGACATGCTGGTTAATTCAGGAAAATCACCAGCAACCACACCACCACTTCCTGAGTGCACACATGCTGCTAAAGACTGCTAAAGCCATGGCAACCTGTGGTGGTACAAAGTGAGACGTTGAGATCTGCAGCTACACTGAACGTGCCAATAATACCTAAAACATTATTGATGTTTGGAAGAAGGTTTGACAGTTGAGCTAGTGTCAGAGTGGGCACACAGCAAGATGAAAAAAAAAAAGCATGAGTGATGCAGTTCAAAAATTAAATGAAGTAAGTACTCCTTTCAAGATACATCTTTATAGAACAGACATCAGGATCAGGTATAACAATGCTTATTACTTAACACCAATGCAAAAGCCAAAAAGCGTGAGTACTAAATTGATCAATTAATCATTTGAACTATAAAATTTCAGAAAAATGTGAGAAATGCCTACAACAGCTTCTAAGAGTTTGAGGAGGTTTTATCAAAAACTCAGCTTACTGCAATGTAAAGACACGGAAAAGTTGCAGATTCTCAAATTAAAAATCAGAGCCATTGACTGTTCAATGTTCCTGAAAGCTGCCTAAAAAGATGAATTACAAATCAAAATAGTTTCCCATTAACTATCTGTCAAAGCATTCAACAACTAATAAACTAATAGTTGCAGCTTTGGTGCAACTATTTGGCATGTATTCAGTATAAATTTGTAGAATACAACTAAGTTATGCAGAAAACAAAATATTTTTGTGAAGTTAGCAACACTGATCTGAGCCTTCGCTGCTAGGGATTATAAAACATTGTGTGTGCATCTCTTTTTCCTCCCGTCCCATTAAAGACCACCTACAGCAGTGAACATCTGAGAGTTCCCCTTTAAACTGTTTGTTCAAATGAAGTCAAGGTAAACCTAGCTTCCCTGAAGCATATCAGAGGGAAAGAGGCAGGCAGTGTAGTGTTGCTGCTCTGTTAAATCTAGCAACTTTTTTTACTGCCATAATGGATCAAGATGTGGACCAGTGGAGCTTATGTTCTCTCTTTTAGGTTTCATGTTGCTTTAAACCCTATGTGGTGGGTGATTTTAGCTCTTACATGCAAGACTTGGCATGAAAAGGTTAAATGTGAACAATATGGCCCATTAGAGGAGCAGAGCAGGGTGGTGCAGAAGCACCTGTGTGGCAGTGACAGTGTGCATTTGAACTTCTTGTGCATTAGACCTTGAGTGAGGAAGTTTTGGGGATAGTGAGGGCATTATGGTCATTCCTCACTTCTTTAAGGGTGTTTCTGAGGGTAAGACTTGTTTTTATGGTTAGGGTTAAAAATAGGTTTAGGTTAAGCTTGGGGAAAGTGCTGGTGTGAGGCAAGCAGCAATTTTGGTCTGCATAAATAAAATCAGCTTGACTTATATTGGCCCAAAATTTGTAATAATCAGTCTGTGATTTCTGGCTCACTGCTGGTGCCTAAAGCATTGAAAAGTTACATTTGTTTACATACATTGTCTCTAGAAAAAGGAAGTCCTTCAGTCTGTATGATCACAGACCTCACAGGAAAAACTGTCCTTACAAAAACTGCCGCTAGTTATTCTGTGGTTTATCCAGATACAGGGCCCTATCTTCTGTAAAAGAGAGGTTGTCATTTGCTTTTTAAATGTTATTATTCAGTGCTTTGAGCACCTCAGACAAAATTAAACCAGTGTCTGAAATTGTGTCACCCATAACCAAGCTGTACTTGCTATTAAAAGTATGTCCAATTACCTATTAGCAAATCCATTTTGCAACATAAAGACAGACGTACAAACTAAACTTTGATACTGACGAGGGAGGCAAGTTCTGGAGTTAAAAGAAATACTTTTTTTTAAAAAGGATGGCCACTGAAGATGATGATCTCCTCAAAAAGTGGAAGCTGCTAAATATGTAAGTTGTGTGTGTATGCTGCAACTGGTGACCATATTGGTAAGCAGCGAACTGGACAACCAAACTACAATAACTAACTTGTTATTTTTAGCACATTGTGCATCAACTCTTGGGTGTTGCTCTGGAAGAGGTGTACATCTTAACACTGAAGGGTCAATTTAGCCATATTTAATATTTGGTTCATGGTGAGGTCAAGGTAAGGGTTGGACTTAGGCATACAGTCATGACAGTGTTACAGTTCAAGGCTAAGAAATGAACAAAGTCATTGAGTATAGAAGTATGAGAATGTGTTTGTGTCTGCACATGTCAATGTTGCAAAACCACTACAAAGTCCTGGCTCAAAGATAAAATAGCCAAATCCTCCCATGGTAAAAATTACCCAACATACAGACACGCTATGATCAGAGACAGAAAAGCATAAAATATTACACATGAATGGAAGCTGCACCAAATGAACCCTGTAAAAAACCCTGACCATGAGAAACTATGTGGGAGGAGAGGCTACATTCTCTATAATGAGTACAAGTCATCCAGATGGTCCCCCGCCAGACACAGTGACTGATACTGTGTCATGTTGTTTTGTATACATTCTTCACAAGCACATATGTGGGACAGACACACACACACACACACACACAGCAAGAGGTTCAACCATGTTTAAAACTAAAACTTGGAAAAAGCAGCACACAGTTATCTATGATTCATCATTATCCTCCTATTCACTCACTACATCTGTTCTTCCACATTCACACACCCCAGTGAATATCTGCATTACAAACTCTGACCCAAAACTCTCATGCACTTCCTGTAAACCGACAGTGAGCAGAGCCCAGCCCAGCAGAGCCTAATGCCATCATTGCACAACAATCTACAGTAATCTGACAGCCGGTGGGAGCAGCAGGCATGATAAACATCTAAAACCTCCAGCATAGCACCAAAAACTGGACCGCGCCCGTCTCTCCCCCCCTAAACTGGAGAGCACATGCAGAATTCCCAGCGGGCCTGGGTCTCAGAGTTTCATCTCTTCCTCTCTGTAATTGGCCAGAGGTAGCCAGCTCAGGATAATCTCGACATCCTATTGGCTGAGGGTGGAAATGTAAATAGTTGGCATTCCCTCAGCTGTGGGATACAGACAGGAAACCGTGGCTCTGAATTTTAATAGTTGCTGTGCTCGTGCCTTAATCCACACCCTGTTTGCTTTTTCTCTCCATTTTTTTTTTATCTTGCTTGGGATTCTGGATTTTTAGAAACACTTCTGAAAGCTCATCTGCACATATTCAGCCAGCATCAGCCTCTTCCTTAGCAATATCTCTGCTGTGCCAAAGTGCTCTTACTTGTATCATAAACATTTGAGTTGTCTTGTGCCATCAGCGACACTAGCCTGAGTTTATGTGCATTTACAGTTGGAAAACAAAAGGATTTTAATGCAAAGAAAGATAAAGTTCAACCATTGGTGATTATTCTAAATTTCTTGGGACCACAACCTCCATTTTCCTTTAGATTAAAAAATCTCAAAACACCATCAGGAGGTGGTCTAAAAGTGGACAAACACTTCTAATAGTTTTGCATGTTTACTTACATTTTGTCACTCTTTTTAGCTTTGTTCTTTTACTTTACCATTTCTGCTTTTTACTTCATCCTACTCCTTCTCTGCCGTCCCTATTTCTTGCCAACCTTTCAACACCCTCTATTCCTCTCTCACTCCCATGCCAGTGCCCTCTACAGGGCCACTAACCATTCACCTCCCTGGCATCGATGGCTCCATTCAGGTCTTAAAATAGAAGATTATGTATGTTGGTGCGAGATAAGGACAGAGTGAGGACAATGTTCCATCATATATCAAAGCACAGCATTATGTAACATTTGCTAGGTTATAATCAGGGCCCACCTCTAAGAGTTGTAGCGCAGTCGGACGAGTCTCTGGGTTTTTGTCCAAAGCTTTCTTCAGGAAATCTTTGAACTCCTGTGACCTTGGGTGAACACAAGAAAACAGCATTAATCAAAAGCATGAGGGATGAAGAAATGGAGAAAGGGATGGAAAGGATGAAGGCAAAACTGCAGAATAAAACATCTGAACACAGCATTTCCAGATATGTGGTGTTACATGTGGATCGTCTCTGTGCACAGCTGTGCTTCGTAAAACAAAGCTTTCAACAGGGATGATGAGTGAGCTCCCCATCCCAAACCTCTCCTTTCAGCACCTGATAACTTCACTTTTGCTGTACTGAAGCTGCAGCTACAGAACATTCACACTCATAAAATTGACTTGGGGGAAAGTTATAGTTTGGCACTTGCTGAAGTTTTGCCTCTGGTGAGTTGTTGCTGTAATTTTGAAAAGGCCAACATCAACTGCAGCAGGAGAGGGAGGAGGACAATGATACACTGAGTGTCTACAGAAGATTACAGTAAAAATGTGGGAACAAAAGCAGCAACAGATCTGTAAACATTGGGGTTTTATTTCCCTTTATTCCAATCTTTTGTGTAATACATCCCTGCATATTTTTTACAAATATGCACATACTGTATCATGTGACATATTCACTGACCAGTATGCAACAGCTGCATTCAGATTCATTTTGAATGAATGCGTCCTCACCACTTGTGTGGCTCCTCCAGGGTGGGAGGCTCCGACTTGGCGATCTTCAGCAGCACCCTCATGGGGTTAAGCTCATGGTGCGGCGGTTCGATCTGGGCGAGCTCGATCAGGGTGATTCCCAGAGACCAGATATCGGCCTTGTAGTCATATGGAGCGTCTTTCATGGTCTCACACATCACCACCTCTGGGGCCATCCTGAGAAAAGACAAGTTACATAATAATTTGGAACCATTACATCATATGGGAAAACTGAATCCACAGTTAAACATCATCCTCAAAACATCTTGAGTGGAGACCTTTTCCTGCATGCTTGTGCCATTTAGTTTATAATGAATTTTTTTCTGTTAATGAATGAATGCATGGAATGTGCGGTATGTGACCTGACTGAGACTCGGTTGTGCATAGTAAGAACATGATCATGTGCAGCAGGTCTGTTTACAAGAAAAATACCTCTTACAAAGATAACCCTTCTTGATATTTACTCAATCCAAAAAGAAAAAAAGTGATGGTGTTTCCATCTCATGATAGCCCTGAATTGCTTTCATATCTTAACATGTACCAGGTCCAAAATCGAGTCTTTAAAATGTTTAGTTGTAAGTTTATGTCAACATAAATAAAGAAAATTGTGCAACGTAGCATCCAGTGACTCTACATATGAAAGTTTGCGCTTCAACACCGCCCTGTAAAAGTACGGTTCTGCCGTATCAACACAGCTTGTCATAGAGAAATAAAAACACACCTGCAGCATTTATAACAGCAATCTCCTGCTGGAAGTAACTAACGGATGATTACTGCAGGGGGATAAGGAGTGTTTTCCCTCTCTCTTACTCACTATTTTGCATATGTCAACATCGAGCACACTTCTCAGGTCAGCATGTGTTTGATGACAGTCTGCAATGTGACTCTTACAACCCTGAGCGCATAGATTTGCTTGAGTGTAAAGAAACAAGTTTGTTCCCCATTTTGAGTTGACTTTGCTTATCGGTGCATTCAAAGGAAAAGAGATGCACCAAAAACTGTAACATGCTGTGCAAATTAAATTGGTATTGTGGAAAATAACTATGCAGTCATGTTTCTTGAGTTGAGAAGGTATTCTTGATGGATAATAACCTGCTCTGGTCAATGGTTAACTGGTTCCAACCATACTCATAAAGAGAGTGGAACAGTTAGGAACAAGGTTCAGCGTGAATGAGACTTCAAAGGGAACTTTTCCATTTTGCTCAGGTACAGATGAAAAAACTGCACTGTTGTGACAACAATGGAGGATAAAAGCACTGAGTTGAGGAATTTCACCAAGTGTGTATGCACACAACATCAAGCTCTTATGGAAGAGGTGTGGGTAGCAGGAAATTTGTTCCCAACAAGCAGTAATCCCCCCCACTTATACTCATGTAGGGACGGTTGGTATGCCTATAACAGTTTGCTCTGAGGTTTCCTTTTAAAAGCTCAGATTGTAAACGTATATTGCAGATAATTTTCAGTGCTTTATTTAAATGGGATGTTGCATCAATGCGATGAAATACTTTGATTTTCCAGGCCATTAATTCACAGTATTAAAGTAAACAGACACTCCTATCTGGGATTTTTTTTAAGGATTGTTTCTGGATCTAATTTTCTAGAAAACAAAATCCTGAAGCCTCACCCACACCTAAAGTCATGCACTGAAGCACTTAATGCTCTGCTGTAGAGTCATGTCTTACTCACCAGTACGGAGTTCCAATGAAAGAATCTCTTCTTTGTAAGGTTTTGTTGTTTTTTGCAGATACACCAAAATCAGCTGGAGGAATGTGGAGGGACAAAGAAAAAAACAGATGACGTGAGATGGTTGAAAGAATGAAGTCCCCCAGAAGCCATTTCCAAACCCCTCCTAACCCTGCCCCCCACTTGTAGTGCCTAGTAAAGCTTCATAACACAGTATTGGGCAGAGACGCAAAGCCAGAATTTATAGCTGTCCTGTTTCCCCCGACATGACCCTCAGATTACAGGGGTGTTGTTTTCACTTCACATTTTCCTCTCCAAGTAAGAATATTACGTGTGGCCCGTGTGTTTGGCAGAGACCTGAAGTTTTTTTTGCTCACAAGGCAGCAGGGCTGACTGCTTCAATTACAAACTGGCATGTTCTATAACTGGGACTTAAGTGACTGTCTTGGTTTTGCAGACTACAATTCAAATCTCTTTGACTTCCCAGTCAAACATATCATTTGGGCTGTTGCAGTCTAAACTTTAGCAGAAGGAATTTCACTTCCTACAAAGACAATAAATAGTACAACTGCCTTTATTGTACATCAAATAAGAGCTTACACTTCAATGTCCCAAAACATTGAAACACATTCTGATAGTCACACCAATAGGGGTTGATAGTGTGGCACGCCCCTCTGACCTCAGCTCACTGGGTTTAACCAACACCACTGTACTTTAAAGAACCAGGGGTGTGTCGCCCAAGAAGCATTGTTATGATTAAACGGAAATATTTTGATCCCATAATGCCATCACAGTGGCATCAGGAACTAAGTGAGTGCACACAGTAACGGGTGTTTTAATGGGGAATCCCAAAAGACGTAAAGAGACAATAGTTATCAACCTCAGTCACAGTTTTGATCTTAATCATGTCAAGCGCAAAAATGCTGAAAATGTATTAAGCAGTTAGTATAAATACTAAAACTATGTTGCTGCCTGTTCTTGACTGAGTTGAACAAGGATCAACAAGGATGTAAATAACAATTTCCATTCAGTTTTTCCGGCTGAATGCAGCTCTTAAAAAAGGCCAAACTGTTTGCATGATTATGCATGGACATCAACAACCACTAAAGAGCTTTACAACATTATCCAAAGAGTTTATAGCAAGCTGTGCTGCATGGAAGAACATAATATTTAATGTCATGTATCCTAGGTGGACATAAAGCATTTGGCTGACCTCAGTGAGAGTTAATTGCTGGCCTCTTTGAATTAACAAGTAGTTAGATGAGTTTGGAGACTGTAAATGAGTCAGTGTCATGACTTAATGAGTTTAAAGAGGCAACTCCCAGTCATTATATCTTACTGTGGTGCTGTAGAACTTAAGGCAATGGAAAAGACTTCAACAAGAAGTCCAAGTCCAGCTTAGTGTAAACTGAAATTTGAAAATATATGAAAAGGAGAGAGAAATGTAATAACAACAAGGAACAATAAGCTATTTGTGCTATTTTATTAAACTAACTGCAACTTACTGAATTAAACTGCTTTACATATGTGCAGTACACATATATAAAGCTTTGCACAGCTCTTAGTTACTCTGCACTCAGTGTTTTTAGTTTGCTGACTGAAAACAGCATGAATGAGTACAAAATAACCAAAAATGCAAAATGAATGATGCAAAATGAAGGAAATAAAACATAATGCAAACAAAACAATTCATTTCCTTAATTAACACTTCCATTGAAACACATCAAAACACAATTCGTCTCTTTCTGGAAACCACCCTTTAGGCCAAGGCACACTTGTGTTTGGGCTGGATCGACAGCATCAGCTGTGCAATGGGAAGAATGTGCAGAACTCTTCAAAAAGCCAATAAATGAAAATATGCAAAACTTGCAAGAATGCAATTTTCCCCACACGAAGCTCATTTATGATCCTCCTACAGCACCACAGGAGGGGCTCAGGGCCTCTTACTGTATGTGTGTCTGTGTGCGTGACAGTATAGCAAGCCAACGAAACAACGGACCAGAGACGACCTGCAATGAGAATCAGCTTCTCTTGCATCACTTTGGCAATAAAATGTGTTGTCTATGCATTATGGGATGTAAATGGATACATATTACACTAGGCCAACAATAGCCAGTCAGTGTTTTAACAAGTCATCTTCTTTTCTGCAGGAAACTCTTTATCTTTTCTTTATTTTGTTGAAATTCCATCACCATTGGGTTTTTATTTTCAGTGCATGTGTTGTAATTCATCTACATATATCATACTTATTTCTGGTAGATTTGTTGATTCAGCAAATTTAAGAAGTATCACTTCCTTTGTCACAGGATGTGTCAGAGGAACATGGAACTATCCCCTGTTTTCTCTGACCTTCTTCTTGGAATAGCAAATGCTTAAAATAGGCATCGTTTTAACACCGCTTGTCTTTTGTCAGAATCCGTCAACCCATGGCGAGGTCAAACAGTACAAATTCATGCAGCGCAGCCAAGTCCATTTGAAACCCACAGAACTTTATTTTAACTGCCTGAGATGTGGATGAATTTTTGTACCATACAACTGAAATTTTCCAATAAACAAAACAGAACCAACACTGTCTGCACAAATACAATAAGGGAAATGATGTGGTTCTGACAGAGTCCCCTCTGAACATACCATATTACACTTTTCACACGATGACACTAACACAGTGTATTAATGGTCAGTGTATACAAGCACAACAAGCACTTGAAACTAGCTAAAATCAAATAAATATCTAAACCTCACCCAGTTTGATGATGCCATCCAGCATCAGGAGGACGTTACCGGCTTTCAGGTCTCGATGGATGATCTTCATGCTGTGCAGGTAGGCCAGAGCTTCCAGCATCTGGCGACAAACCACCTTAATCTGTGGCTCCGTCAGCCCACGATCCAGCTCTGGAGATGGTGGTTGAGATGGAGATGAAGGGGTTAAATATTGGGATGGGGGAGAGGGGGTGAGAACAGAGCAGAATGGTGAAGTGAGAGGTGAGAAAACTAGCTGAGAGGGTTCACAACCCATAAAGCACATCTTGCAAATTCCATATGCAGCCTACAGACAATCATGGTAAATCTTGGAGGCAGGTTCTCATGTGTGAACTCCACAAGAAAAAACGAAAAACGTAAAACCATGATGGTATCTATGAAGTCTCTCAGATAGTATTGCTGCATAAGTAATCCCAGATCAGAAAAGCTTTCACACATCCAAGCTAGTCCTGCCCTGCAGACTTTATTCAAGCATGTCTGTGTTTGGTTAGCTGCAGTGGGGATACAGACAGTTATGAGGATGTGGATTACCAAGTAAAAACAGACCAGGGGGGTTTCCCACATCGAGGACTCCACTATGTCTAGAGCATCCAAGGCCAGACAAGTGAAGTAGCGGTCATGATCACGTTTGGAGCAACGCAACAGAGTACTGATAAAGGCTGTTTTTTCACCTTTGTCAAGTAGACAAAGTAGTAGAATAAACATGCTGTGATTCCCCATCTCTCTACACGGATGAAGACACAGGTGGAGTCAAAGCATGGCTGCAGGTGTGGAACTTGACTCTTGTGACAGGGTGGAAGGTGGAGTTCTTTTTAAAAAAAAACACAGAGAGTAAAGAGGGAGACACAATGGCTTACCTAGCATTGTGGCATCCACGGCACCTCCAGGGCAGAACTCGATCATGATCTGGGGAATGAAGAGGAGTGGAGAAGGGGTGAGGTTAAACTTGACCCATACAGTGTAAATATGCAATTAATAGCTGTAATCTCCTTTTTTAGGAGTTTTTATCAGCAGCAGATGCAAAACTAGTATTTAAACACCTTCACATGGACATTGTCAAATATATTTTTTGAGTGATAAATTTTATGAATGAATTGTATTTGATTCTCTGGCTAGACACCTTTAGGACTGATAAACCATACAGGTTTGGCATTTAAACTTAAGAGTAAATTGCTAAAACCTTAACTGAAATGTGGCAGTAAAATGAGCTGAAGTTAATAAATAAACACATCAGTCAATGAGGCAGAGAGGAAAAACCAAGAATTCCCAGTCACTACCATTATATACTACTTTACTACATTTACACTATTTTGTCATCAGCCAAGGAAAAAGGACTGTAAAAGTGAACACTGTCCCACTGTAATATTTTCAGAACATAACATAGTCCCATTTGTTTGAATTTGAGCCGTTTCTGACAGCTGTGACAGTCATATACTGTCATATTAACATGAAAATAAAATGCTGTCGCCAATTATCTGTTAGGTACCCAGTGGATGAAGAGAAATCAATGTGAGTTTTTCCATTTTGTGGCACGAGAAGAAAAGAGGAAACATTTTGAATACTCCATGTTATTTAAGTGCCTCAGTCAACAGCGCGGGCTGCAAATCCAGACAGTTAATGTTATGTCATCACTCCCTCTGGCTAACATCACTCAAACACTCTTTGACATCTGTGATGAAAGTACTTTAATACACACACTTTGCAAAGTGGACAGCTGGATTCAGAACGAAGTGTGTGATAGATCGCCAGGCTGTAACTATACACACTTCCTGGGACACACTGCCAAATGTATAATACCAGTTGAGCAGTCAAGTAAAAACACAGACAGGGAGAGTGAGAGAGAGAGAAATCTGAGAGCACATTCCCTAAATGGTGTCTTCTCAGTATAGCAACTTCCAACAATCACCTTTCATTTCCTTCCTTACATAGTCAGTCTCTTTCTGACATCCCACACACACAGAATAAACTCAAGTAAAGTGGGGCCAAAGAAAATAAAGACATCTCAGGATTTCATAATAATCCCGTGATGCAAATTGGTCAAAGATCAACCCGAAGTGTTGTGCTGCATACCTGCTCTGTGATGTCATTCTCATTTAATCGATCCTACTCGCTATGACAACACTGTCAAAGCATCAGCCTGGTACTGGACAGGGTGTGGAGTTTCAGTACAGACAATGACACACACAGAAACACAAGGACAAAAAGGTACATACGTACCAGGGGCAGATGAATGCATACTTCCAATCACATGCAGTCACATGAAGACAAACAAACACACACGCATACTTTGTGGAGGATGAGGTATGTCTTGGTCTGCAGCTCCAGGTGAAACAATGTTCTTTTGTGAAGTTTAGGTTGACAAAGCCATTTAGTTTGGGTTTTGTCAAGTTTTATCAAGGATGTTTCACTTCATTGTTGACAGTTTCACATGTTATCTTTCTTCTTAAATGGCAGACAGCGGAAAGATAGTCTAGCCACACATTAGTTTCTTGCCCTTGTACCTCCTTTCTCTATCACATACATCTACCCTACTTTCTGCCCTTGGTTTCTTAAGACAGACACATGACTCAGGTTCTATGAAAGCATCTGTACACTCAGGTTAGTATCATTATTTGCCTGTAATATTGAATATTTGTGTCTAAATGAATAGTGTCAAATATAGATAGGTTTATGTGTGTGATTTCTGATTCTGATTTCACATTTTTTAATGTGGAGTGGTGATACACAAACACAGAATTACAGAAAGTGACATCAGCTTTTTTCAACCAGGTCCCGCCCACTCTAAACTGGCAAGAAGAGAAGAGGAAAAGTTGTTCTAACATCGGCAGATAATAATGAGCTCATGTTAGGCATGAGCACTAGCACATCTCTATCTATCTGTCTCTATCTATGACTGGTGGCTGTGGTAGCTACACGTCAATCACAACATAGCCCTAAAGCTAGACTTAAAACGAGATTAAGCCAGTAAATCAAGTAAGAACTAAAGTCATTTTCTTATACATTTACATACAATGGGAAATCTTTTTGCAACCAGTGGAGTCGCCCCCTTTTGGACATTAGAAATAATGCAGATTTAAACACTGCTATATGGAAACTAAGTTTTCTGAAACTTTTCTGGTCCAGTTAATGTGTATTTTGGATTCCTGCAGTAAAAGTCAATTCCTGATTCATCAGAAGTCGAAACGTTGAATGTGTTTGCAACCATACCTCCATGCAGTGCAGAGAAAGAGCTGATACAACTTTAAGAGCACATCCCATGGGAGGTTTGTCTGACATTTAGATACAAACCACTTCCTTGTGCCTACTGACCACTAACCAAGCATTAATTATTTTAATTTTTCTTTTGTTAAAAAAAACAAAACAACCACCCCACGGTTGATATGAGCCACCCGTCAGTAGTAACACACTGTGCTGCCCAACCTAAACAGCTGTACATTACACTGCTGTGTCACAAGCAACTGGTTTATGTTTCCATCTCTGCAGCCAAACTTCAGCATGACATGTCGTGCTGTGATGAAGAATGTGCCCTGACTGGTCAAGCTACATGCAAAACATACCCACTATGGGCTGAACACACACGCAGACACACACAGAATTACTAGACTCTTAACAGAATTACTAGATTCAGCCGAGCTGGTGCGGTGCAATGTCTTCCAATAAATAACGTTTCCATTTTTTAATGCCCTCTTTTATTCTCGAGGCAAGCTGAACCAAATTAGACACAGTCTACAAAATCGAAAAAGCCTTAAAGTAAATGGAGCCGGCCTTACTGACACTGCAGTGTTCCTGCACTTTCACAGTGATTTCCCACCTCATTTTGTCCAAAGTCTAAAAGGCTATTCGCCAACAAAAGGACCCGCTTAGAGACCGCAATGCGGAATAAAAGAAAGAAATATGACCGTGTAAAACTGGAATCACACAGACGCACTGTGTGACTCCATGAACATGACTAATGCTTCAGTCATTTGTGGTTATGAGGTGGCGCCAACAAAGAGACAACATACCAACCCCTATCGATTCACTTTCCAGGGTCATCAAAAGTCTCCTAGCAACCACTGTCACTGCTGTTATGTAGACATCAGTATATGCAAATAATTGCAAATGCATAACAACCAGACAATTTCAAAATAAAAACACCTCCACAGCATCAGGTTGCAACAAGGGACAAATCATCCCTTCCTTCTTTGTCAAATTAAAGGCTGTTATAGTAATTTATGTATCACATACAGAGTGAATTACAGCGCTTTGCAAAATGTTAGTGACACTTTCTGTCTTTATTCTTAATTTTTCCTCTAGTCACTACTATTTTTTACTAAGTGTATGATCTGATGAGAAGTTATGTGGCCTTTAATGTGACTTTGTATAACTCTTCAAGAGACATTTTTGCTGGAGCTCTACACTTACATCCAGCTGAAAGTATTACTTTATTTACTTTGTATATCACTGTCCACCATAATTCAAGAGAGATGGAGCTTTGCAGGTGGTGGAGAGGTGTAGAAAGAAACAAATCTCACTGACCCTGCAAAACACTTAAATGTTCTTACTGTGCCCTTAAAGGGGACATACTATGAAAAACATGTTTTTTCTTGCCTATACATATTTAAACTAGTCCCCCTTCAGCCTACCAACTCAGAGAATGAGGAAGGCAAACAAGTCCCGCATCGTCTCTACAGCCCCCCCACTGGTAAAATGGGGCTCCTACAGGCCGTTCAGATTCAGCTTCTGTTGTTACGTAACGACAGGAGTGATTTACATAGGCCGTCCTCCTCCGAGTGAACCCACTGAGACCACAATATGTCCCCTTTAAAAAAAAGATGCATCAGCCATTAGAACCTCAAACAGGCTTTAAAGTCTTGACTTTATACAAACTGGTTTAACTATGCTTCCACATGATGCGTGTAAGTCCTCTTCTGTGTTTATTGTCTTTCTTCTTCATCTGTTTAACTGTCCTCTTTGCTCTCTTTCTTCCTCTCTGTGTTCGTTCTTCTCAGCGTGCTGATGTCAGCAGTACCGTCCTCATGTTAAAGGCCCTCTTTTTCTCACGCTGTGGGCCTGGCTGCCCTACTGGAGCCTCAAGACCAGATTGTTCCTGGAAGCGAACAAACAGCCCTTTTCTCTCTTTCTCTCTCCTCCTTTCTTCCTCTATCCCTCTCTTACCCAGCAGAAAGCAGAACGGGTGGGTCTGTACTGGAATGCATCATCTCACCCCTGCCCAGTTCACCAGCCGGAGGTTACTGAGGCCTGACCGCCAACCACTGGGCTAATTGTTGAGATTGAATTGTTGAGGACACTCTCAAAGGAATGAGGTGCAGAGCTTGTTCACTGGTCTATAGGATTTTTCTACTGCTCATCATATGTCCATGTTGGCTGTGAGTTTCTATACAAACCCAGAAAAGTTGGTCAAATAACAGGTTTTGAAGAGACTGAGAACAAATAAGTGATAGAGAAAATATAATAGAACACATTTGAATCCTAAAAAAAGCTTGAAAGTGAGGCAGTAGAGCAAAAGGTGACACTTTGATGCCACAAACAAACACAGGAAGCACGTGGTTTAAATGCTGCAGGAAGGGATGTTTGTACATGTGGCCTTTCACCAGAAACAGTCTCACAGTCCAGCTTCAACTGATGAGGAACGTTCACCTTCGATGCTCAGGAATTCCAGCTATGGTGAACCATAACTAGCTCTGCTCTGGCTCTGTGACATAGCTGTGTGTGTGTGTGTGTGGACCCAAAGAGATATCTAGAAACAAGTGGTTTGTCAGTTTTGCATAGTGATTTTCACAAATCTAAACCCACTGTAATACCGTTTATGCTGGGTATTTTTATGGAATGATCATTCAAATGTATTTACAGCCAGTAATTTCCTGTCTATGTAGTAGTTTTTATTCAATAGTGGCAGAGTCTGCCATTCCCGTGCAGGATTCAGATCCATTAGCTAAACACTAGTTATTCACAGGAAAACAATGCATGCGGTCCAGTGTAATTTTATCTCGCCACCAGCAGCCTCACTGTTTATTCATTATAGTCTCATAATGCGTCCTACTGTCTCTAAATTGGGGAAACATGGAGTGATTTTTTCTTGTGAAACAGTCACAGGAAATTATTTGGACTTGTTCTTCAAACTGCATCAGATAGAACAGGAAAACAGGTCATTTTTGGCTTTTGTCATCAGCAGATCATTATTTGTATCTGCAAGGGAGCTGTCAGATGGAGAGCTGCAGCTGACAGACAGGCTGGACAGCAAGATAACTCTACCTTGCCCTACTGCTGTTCAGAACAATACCCCACATGTTGCACACGTCATGAAATATTATTGACTGACTTTTTTTATTCAAACCGTGTGAGTTTATTTGTCAGAGCTGTCAACAGATTGCTTTTCTATTGCATCCCTGACAAAGTAGAAGCTCAAAGAGTGTTTACTTGGGTATTGAATTGTAGCCATGGTAACAATGGGTATTTCCCAAATCAACCGGACTGAAATATAAAAGTATGTCAACTTTCACAGTGTACTTAGAAATCACTTCTTTTGACAAATTATGACACAGAGCACTGAAAACTGTACTAATTCCTAATGACACTTCTGTATAAACACACACACACACACAGATAAGATAAATACTAAAATAATAATAACTATCTTTAGTCTTAACGCTGCCTTGTAATTCCTCAGATATTCAAGGTTGTGGCCCAGCATGAGGTCACTAGTATTTTTCTTGGCAAGATAGTCTGGGAGATTATAGAGGGAGCTGAAAAGTTTAGTCGGTGACTGGGGAGAAGAAAACTAACTTGACAGCAGAAAACAATAAACTGTAACTGATCCCGGCTCTTGCAGCAACATCAGGGTGAGCATTGGGCCATTTCTGATAAATTATGTCACAGCGGGGGTCCTGTGTCATCCCAATTTAGGCAATCCACTGGTCTTATCTTTATTTTTCAACAGAGCTTTCGCATTTAGGATAAATATACTCTAGATGAGATATTGTTGCAATAAAATAACAACATCCCATGAGTCGGCCAGCATCCACGGTTTAAAGGTCTGTTTTTTCACTTCCCCGCTGATCGTTCAGGTTTGTGTGTTGCATCTCTGTTTCACTTACGAAAACTTGACGGATGGACACAGAGACTCCTCAGCAGAGTGAAAGAAAACCATCTCATGAGGAAGGTAATGGGGTAGACAGCAGATAAGGTCCTATTGGTACAACATACACCACAACAGCAGCCCCCTGACTCACAACAGTGTCCCAATGCAACAGCATATAGGACTCTCTGTTCAATTTTGGGATAGTCTACTAAACTCAGTTTGACAGTACAGTGGTTTTGTCTTGTTTTTCTTCATTTCTTCAGTGCTAAAAACATCCTAGCACTCAGAACAGAAGGAGGGAAGGGTTGACAAGTGGTTTACACTCAAAGCAGGTTGTTGTGACCTGACGCCTGTGCTACCTACCCACAATGTGTTGTCATAGTAAAATGCGTCGAGCAGCTTGACAATGTAGCGGTGGTCACATTTAGCCAGGATGTCAATCTCAACCATGTAGTCCTCCAGCTCATCCTCGCATTTCGTCTCAATTTGTTTGGCTGCAGCAAGAGCTCCTGTCTCTTTGTTCCTGGCCTGAAAGACAGAGAAACAGAACAACTTTAAACTGAGTGTGTGCAGAGTAATGGGCAGGCCTGTTTGATGGACTTTTTACATTCTCTCTTTTAGGTTTTATGTTTTATGAACACAGGAGTTTCAGTTCTCCAAAGAGAGCATTATTTGCCACTCAAACTTCTACAAAGCTATTAATAGCGGGATAGATGCAGGGTGTGGCTGTGTGATATAAAGAGGGTGTAAAGGAAGTGTGTCATACTGTTAAACATTCTTGTTATAGGGCAGACTTAAAGGAAAAATATCAAAACCAAACTGACAGTGTCAATCAAATCAATCAAATACAGATAAAGTTTTAACTCAAATTTCCAGTGTCCCTCAAGGATCAGTTTATTGGGCTTCTTGTGCTTATCGTTGTGCCAGCTGGACTACTCTAAGGCAGCTGTAGCCAAAAGGGGACCCAAAACGTCAAGAAACGCGGGCCATCAATTAAAATGCTAACATTTAGAGACAAAACAGGAAAGGAAACTCCACACCCTCCCTGAGCAACTGGAGAAAAGGAGGAACAACTAAAACCATCAAGTGTCATGACTACACTAAGACATACACACAGAATTCCTCGCAATTCTGAGTAACACAGGGAGGCCAGCGTAAACAAGAGTAGATTGTTCAGTGCCTTTCTGGAAAGCATCAAAACACTCGAACCATGTGATGACTCAGAGTGAAGCACAAGGCGCCAAACACATGATGTTCATCCTTGTGGAAGAGACAGAATGTTGTGAATGCTGACTGATGGGATTTTGTGGGTAAACGCAACATTAATGTGCGCCTGTAGACAGAACCACACGTTCAGTGCCGTGATTGCGAGAGAACAACTGGAGAGGAGCCAGAGGAGACTTAAAATAGAAAAAGGAGAGTTAGATGGTGCACCATTGTCAAGATCATATGAAGATGATTTCACAAAAAAAATTCTAGACCATAAAAGATTTTTTGTAGATAACTAGACAGTTGTACCTCTCTAGAGGAGATACCATTGTGCGTATATGTATTTATGTCTACCCAGTGACCTGCACAAAGACGGCAGACTAAACAGCCTGTTGGGGTCTGATGTCTCCACGCATTACAGGGACTGTGGGAAAACATCTGAATAAACAGAATGGGCTTGCAGCAAAATACACTCTTTAACTCATCTTAGTTCACCGTGACTATGTGTGTGTGTTTGTCAAACAGAGCTCCGGAGAAAGCCGAGCTGGCCTCACCAGAGTCACCCACAGTGTGAGTCAACAGGACGTCTCCTCCCGCCATCAAACCATCAATCAATTGGTTAACAAGCCTCAACAGTAAACACGGAGACATCAGACACTTTCACTTCTCTGCTAACATCGCAGCTCCATGCTATTCGCCCCCTTTCCAGTACCAACAGTGTCAGCTTCAACAAACTCACTGCCCAGTGTTACACACCTACTGTACTTCTGCACCTGCAATCTCTGTCAAAGAAAAACTTCTGTACAGTGTTTTGATTCTTGCTTTAACAGAAAGTTCTAAAATATTCAAATATATGAAACTTCAGCAAACTTTTAATATATAAAATGCTGCTGTGTTTCACAATAATAATTACAGGGCATGGTTTCAGACATATTAGACTATATTACCCACAATACAACTCAAATGCTTGTAGCTACTAATGTAGTGTGAAGCTGCTAATCTGATGCAGATATGAGCAGCAGGCTACAGAAGTCTGATGGGCACACTTCCATCTAACTTCACAATTTATTTATTTTTTTACATTTTTTTAGACCTGTAGTCTTCAGGTCCAACTGACTCTGACTCATTTGATGTCACTTGAGGCAACTTATTAGACTTCAATCAGTTCTCAAGGTCCTATCAAAGTCTAGGCATCACACATTTTCAAAAGGAGATAAAGAAAACTGATTAATTTGGTCAACGCATCACCAAAGATGCAGATTTGAATATCTGGCGCCTTATGAAAAGGATAAAAACACGTCTCCATGATTTTGGGAAGAGATGTGATCGCACTTTACCAAATGTATACACCACACGGAGAGGAAATTACACTGAAATGCCTCATTGTCCCTCATCTGGGATCCTCTGACTCCCTACATGTTAGCGTGCCACCAATTGAGCAATTGAATGTGGATGTTTGAAACTGTTGGAAATAATTGCAGGGGGAGGCATCATCCTTCTAAACGCTCTTTAATCTCAACAACCTTCAAAAGACCAGGGACAGCCTCTCCCACTCAACACAGATCCCTGTCTGACTGATGTCTTACTTGATTTACAGTCCATTGTGCCAGGTCAGATTACTGACATTTAAAGTTAATTATTGTTTGTTCTGCTGCCTATTTCTCTTATCACCCTAACATATGGACATTTCCCCCCAATTATGCTCTTATTTTACAAAATTCCAAACATTTAACAACTGCTACTGAAACACAAAATCTCTAAATAAAGACCGAATTCCACTTTTCTAAAGATAAACCTAAACAGAAGAAGGGTGTTATGGGTAACATGGTTTCGGTAACATTTCAGTGGAAACTGAAAGTCACACTTTCAAAATATCAACAGCAGACAGCAGGTTCATTGGCCGATTCATCTCAGGTCTGGATCAAAAATGTAAATATATATGTGTACATAGTGTAAAAGAACAGCCTTGGAGTAAACCCAGGGCATGCTCATCTCTAGGCAGCCCAAAGAAGCATAACAGGATCATACCGATTGTTACAAGTTGGCACAGGAGGCACCTACATCATTCTTAGTTTGTTTACATGTGTCACAGTAAAATGTTAAGAAAACAAAAAAGCACATACAGTTGCCAGACATCTACAGCAAACACTGTAAATTATTACATAATAACAGTTCACATCTACAGGACTGAAGGCGAAAGAATACAGTTAACTACATGCAGTGTAGCTGCTGTGGGACATCCCACAGAGAAAACAATGCTTTCTTGCTTCTAACCCATGGACTCGTCACTCTCTCTAACTCTCCTCCAGAGCAGGACAACAGTCTTGGGCTCTGTTTGGGTCTGGTTTCCATGGAGATCTGAAGGACTTGTTTCTGCTCCATCTCGCAGCTCATCTCACTAGATCTCAGCCGTGTCCCTGTTCATTAGTGAATTGGCTTTCATCTAGGTGAAGTGCAAAAGGATTACACAGAGGACCCAGGCTGGCACCAAAACAGACTCACGCTCTTCTACAGTTTGAAGAAGCTGCCTAAAAAGACCAAAATCTGAAGTGGTCATTGTATGTTTCCAGTGTCTGCACTGGTCCAAAATACTCCACATAAAATCTTACTAAATGAGATATAAGCATGACACGGACCACTGGAGAGAGACTAAAAGACCTCAACTGACCTCCACCTACACATCAAAATAGTTTCCGTTATCTCCCAAAATCCAAAATTGTGCTAAATAATAATGAAAGTCGATCAGTTATTTGCACTGTTTTTAACAATATTTTTCTATGAATCAGTTTACCTGTATTAATCCACCTCCTTGAGTGTGATCTAACTTTTTAAACTTATCTTGTTTTTCCCGTTTTTGATCTTCTTCCTGTAGCATGTGCACGGTGCACTTCTCCACCCTCCTCCCTCATCATTCATTGTCTGCCACAATGTTCATCTTTTGTCTCCCTTGCCAAATTTGTCTGTCATCTCTGCCTGTATATCTCTTCCCCTGTCCATCTGTCATGTATATTCATCCATCTGTTTTCACTAACAGCCTGTCCGAAGGCCACAATCCATGACCGGGAAGCACGCCGTCTGGTGCTGCTGCTGCTCGAGAAAAGCTTCAGCAAAGCTGTAAAAGCAGATGTTACTGACCCATGTGTTGCTGTACAAACATACTGTGCTGTATATACTGGTTGACTAAGTAAACACACACATAAAAGTACATGCTCCTGGCTTTGAATGTGTGTGTATCACCTAGTATTCAGACACACAAAGTCTTTTTAAAATGAATCAAGCAGGGAATAATAGTGTGATAATAGTGATACTGTGTCTGTGTTGACTGAAGTATTAATGGATGTGTTGGCTTAAAAATCATAGCACTGGATCTCAATTAAAACAGAAAGAAGCCCAAAGAGCCCAAAAACAGCTTGAAAAATATTACTTTTACTAACAGCTTCTTAACATATTCTTTTCCTTCTACAAGACAATTAATGAGTCTTTCCAAAAGAATGATTAATCATGGTGTCAATGGACCAGATGCCCTCCTGTAACACAGAGAACTTTCCCCGGGGTCAGTCACCTCCAGGTTGAATGAACATACCACATGCTGAACTGTATTTTTGCCTTCCATTCTGTGCTACAGTCTCTGCAAACACACACACATACACACACACACAACTCCCTGCAGGGGAATGTGTGTATGTTAGACCTTTGCCCCATCATAAACCTGTAAACCGCCCCTCCTCTGAAGGCTCTCCCCATGTGTCTGTGACCAGGAATGTGGTTCTCCGCTCTGACATAATGACAGCAGCTAATAAAAGCTCACCTCTGACCGTAGACCCCTGCGGATGTGACAATCATTCATTCCCAAGGTGCACGAGCAAAGCATGATTAACAGCTACATGCAGGCTGAAGATTTGTTTCAGGGCAAAGCTTGGACAAAACATCAAAACATCCAAATATCAAGTCTCTATCAAGTAAATTAAGGGAAAATGATCTTTTGCATTACAATGCAGAAATGTATTGTTTTGGCAATATTATTAATCATGATAGCCAATTTAATTATGATTTCTAGATGCAATTATACAGAGACAACAGTTATATGAATTACATTACTCTGAAACTAAATGTATGCCATTTTCAAAACCAAAATCCAGCATTTCTTTATTTGACCATGAAAAACACAAATTTTGTTTTTTGTTTTTTTGTTTTTTTTACAGTGGCAGAAGGTCCTTAAACCTTTATGTAATTCCTCAAAACACTGCATGCCTCTCCAAAATACCACAGGTCTAATCTGTGTTCTCATAAGTGACTATAACACTGTTTCAAGGTAGTAGAGCTGGGACTCTCTGTTATCGCTAATCCCAACCTTAAAGAGACAACGTAATGCATGTATCTTAGTCTGTGGCTTTTCTGAAACACACACATATTTTATGTTCCTGCTCTGAAAGAAGGAAGGTTCTTAAACTTAAGTTTGACTCATTGTCTTCCATCGACTCACTGGCAAGATTCTTCCTCTCTTGCACAACCCACTGACTGTATGAGAGTATGAATTCATGCACTCACAGAATGTAAACTGGGCATGACACTCCTAACATAGCTGAAAAAGTTTAAAACAAACTCCCCAAGATGGAGCAATGAGTCTTTTCAGGATGTGAACGTTTTGGTCAACGTTGCAAAACGTCCCACATTCAACACCCCTGAAGTGAGCCGAGTCACAAGCGCACAAAGCAGGTCAACGATGCAGGAAATCATGATCTGCCACAGAGAGCCTTGAAAGCGAATAACCCACGCATACACTGTTCTCTTCCATCATTCATATTCATGAAAGGCCTTCAACAATCTTTTAAAAGTGTGAACCTCATGACAGATGAGATACACTTCCTGACTGCAGCCTCCAGTGCGCAATACAAGAGTGGGCTGCTAAAACTGAGCTCAGGCAGGTATTGGAAGACACCAAAAAGAAAGAAAAGTGAAACAAAAATGTAAAGACAGGCAAAATTACATGCATAAACAAGTCTCTTAGGGCCCACAGAGGTATGAGGCTATTGCAAGAGTATTATACTGCAGGGACTCCAACCATGCTGAGCCTACACCCACCCAGGGCTCCTATCAGCCACTGTGGGCCCAGCTGCTCCCTGAGATTAGACCCAGAGTTTCAGGAGCACTGACAATCTTCAACTTACGTCTCTGTGGCACTGCCATATTCTAAATTAAGACAATAGCATTTCACATAACCCTTGTGGCTTTCCTTCGCAAAGAGGATGTTGCAACCTGTGCCCCCTCCCCCCCTCCCTGATGACAACCAGTGCGTTTCTCTTTCACTCAACTGAAGAGGATAATCATGTTTAAAGTGACTTTCTTCTCACAAGCCTTTCACTCCCTTTCCACCATCTGTTGCGAGTTCAACCAGCACAACACTTGTCCTACTTTGTGCCATAAAGGAATCCAGTTGCCCTACAACATCTGGCCTGTTAGTGAATATCTTCAGAGGCTCGGGAAACTGGAGCCGTACTGAAATTACACATTATTCAAAGCTAATGTGCAGAACATTTCTTTTTAAAAAGCAAATAATGGTTTCAAAATGGCCCCATGAGAGTTGTGTTCTGGCCTTGGCTGAAGGACAATCAGAGCCATTAGGCCCATTTTGCTTATACACAACAGTCCTAAATGAAAAGAGAAACAGAGTTGTAGACCCATTGCTGCAAGCTTTGTCTCAGCCATCTAACCTGATGTATTTTCCTTTTACAATCCTGCATCAAAAGTGTGTTTTCACAAACTAACTTCTCTGCTCTTTTCACAACAACATGCCACTCGCAACTCACACTCTCTGACCCTGAAAGGGACACTTCTGATAGTGTGTACAAAAGCCCCATTCATGTTCACAAAGTGTCTGAATCAAGTGAAATTGCATTTAGACACATCTTCATTAGGAGTTTTGCAATATTTATACAGTGTGTAGTTAAGTATACAAAACATTCTTCCACAGCAGTTGAAGTCCAGGTTAATCACACCGTCTTTTACATTACAGACCAACAGGGCCAAGATGCTCTGTGGTTTTCATCCCACAATGGGAATTTGAGCATAACCCCTCAGCTTGCGCGTGTCCATGGAAACATTTCTCCAACGGCAGCAGGGCAATGTGCTCAGCGGCACGTGGCCCATTAATTAGTGAGGGGAAGCATACGACTGCACTGTTTCATGCTTCAGTTGCAGCCACACACACACACACACACACACCTTCTCACTCCAACAAGTGCAAGCATGCAACGACAGACGCATGCGAAACAAAGAGAACATCCTATGACACTTTTACACTGGGTGGATGAGGAAGTGAGACACTCTCCTGTCAACTATGACCCTGGGGTCGTAACATAAAACTATAAAGAGAGACTTAAGTGCTTACAGTAAGACTCGATATATGTGTGGTATATGTGTATAATATATCACAGCATTTTGAGCAGGATGTTGAGGATTTACAAGGTGGCATCAAACACCATCAAATCATCAGAGATCACTGTCAATCTTTTACATGTTTGCTTGAAAACAGCAGGCAACAAAAATGTCCTGTGTCCTAAATATGTTCTTTAAACCTGTCTGAAGAGAAAGATAGGTACATTTCTCAAATTGATGTCCTAGGTTGAACAATCTGATCAAACCTGCGCTCGTGCTCTCTGTTTAACTACTGTAAGACTCAAGCTGATGGTGGACTGTGATACTGTAGCCTTGTGACACAGAAAACTTGAGAATGTCAACAACAGCTTGTTTGCTCACACGTGTTTGCTTCGCTGTGGCTTTTACAGCATGAACCAGCACTTAAAATTAACCCTTTTAAATAATATTACATAATACCAACAGCAAACAATACATCACCTTATCATCTGGACTATAGGAAATTACGCTCAAAAACACAAATCAAATTAATGTGTTAATGTGTTGTCTCTTTATTTTTTCGTTTTGGCATGTGACCATTAAAAAAATGTAAAAGTGATTTTACAAAAGTGGCCTGTTGCACCTGCAGGGTAAGACTATGATGAGACAGCAGAACAGATTTGGAACCGAGGTATTATATTGTCATTTATTAGGTCCTTTTTTCACACTGTTCCTGCCGTATAAACACACACGCACGCGCACACACACACACACACACACACACACACACACAAGCAAGCTTGTTTGGTCCTTAACACTCCCCTGAAGGAACAAAGTGAATTGTTATTCTCCCAATGGTGACATTAACCTTTAGAGTCAGTTTGACAGGAGCACTCTGTACCCTCACCCAACGCCGTGCAATTAAAGAGGTCTGTGTTTAATCTCAAAGACAGATGTTGGAAAGTGAGCAGAGGTGCATGCCACGTGCATCTGAAAAGAATTCACCTTTTACACTGAGACAATCTGTAATGCTCTTCTGCTGCCCGCCTCACATCCAAAACCAGCATCTTAGTCAACTCCTGCCCCCCCACAACAGCCTGATAAGCAGCTGATTTCACTTGTGACGTAGATATGGAGCCTCCTCCCCCTCACATCCACCCTATCAAGCACTTTAACAACGGAAAACATGTGCGAGTCGCCACATGAGGCCTCCCCCTCCCAGAGATGGGCTGATTTTTCTGAGGTTCGGGAGCTGTGAAGGGGAAGTTGTCGCCCCTGATGAAGTCCCACGATTTCCTCTCTTGGCCGTCATCTGCTCCCACTCTGCCTTTCTCCCCTCCATCTGACAGCTGCAGGTGTGGAGCTGTCCTCCTCCAGCCCTCTCAAGGAGAGGAAACAGAAGCCAAAGAAGGGGGCTGACATTTGTATAAGAAACACATAGCAGGGAAGCATAACAGTTCAGAAAGCTTATTCAAATGGACTGGTGTTCAAGACCCAAATCATCTGAGGCTCATCTGAGTTTGGCTTTATTATGAACTAAAGGGTAGTGGGAGTGTAGGCATCCACACAGTACAAAATAAATAAATAAGTCTGTCTCAGCCTGAAACTGAAAGCACTGTTTGTTATCATGGTAAAGCTCACTTGTGTGTCTGTGTTATTTTGTCTGAATTGTCAACAGACTACATGTATCCGCAGGATGTCTCACATGCTCCCTCTGCTCAAAAGACACATTAAAGGCCAACTTACATAATGTTGGGTTACTCCGAACCTGTGGCTACAAAGGCAAAGTCCTTCATTCCAGATAAAGAACTTTTAACCTTAATTATGACTGAAAAGTATTGCTTAATCTGTGGACTGCCTTCTAGACAAACTGTTTGGTCCATTAAGTTATCTGAAAATCTTGAAACCTATCCATCCCAGTTTCTCAAAGTTCAAGGTGATGCATTTAAATGTCCTGTTTTGTCAGCCCCAAATCCAAAGATGTTTAGTTTTAAGTACAACCCAGGAAGGAGAGCTTCATAATTAAGAAGTTGGAAACTGAGTTTTTGCCAAATTTTTGAATGAAAAATGACTTCAGCAACTGATTTTAAATAATTATTGTTTTCATGTTTCTCAATTAGTCGACAAAACATAGCTCTAAAATTCATCCTCCTACTTCTGTGCTCCTGTTTCATTGCTCCACTGTATGTATACAGTCCAGTAAAAACAAAATACCTAAACAAGGTGGAGTCCTCTAAAAAGACTACATTTTCTGTTCAGCACACAGCTCTGGTAAAACATCACTCCTTCCACTGAGGCCCCTGATGTGTCAAAGACTTTCACTGTGCTCCACTGGGCAGTGCAGACACTGAGCGCCTGTGCGGCGCTTCACAGAGGGGACCGACTAGCTAACAGATCCACATTAAATAAGTCCACTGAGCCAAAAGTGCTGCTGCTAATGGTGCTGAGGTTCAAGAGGAGAAGGACAGAAGTAATGAAGAATGCTCTCACTGTCACTGTGGCTGAGTCACACTAGACTGGAGAGGAGTCTGGAGGCTGATTTTAACATTTCTCTCTTTGCACCTTCTGTACTGCAGAGGTGTGCACGAAATAACATAATAAGTGAGCGAACTCTTGCCTTTCACTAAAACTGTGGTGATTTAAAACTTTCAAACTTCAGGAAAGAGAAACCTTTACTAAGCTCCTAAAACAAATAAATCTAAAGCATGGAGTGGATCTCTGCACGAGGACGCCAACAATCTTTGACCAACACGAGTACAATGAATGATAATTACAGCCTTTCATCCTCTGATTGTGTTGCTAAACTTTTCCATGATACCCCAGGAGGAACTACACAGGAGTACCTGAGAAACTACCTAAGCTTGTTACTCTGAAGAACTCTGGACAAACAGCATAGTTGAAATATTAGTCATAATCCCATCCATTCTGGGACGATGGAACATGCTCAGGTGAGGTTGGAAGCAGTTCAACCCCACTAATGTGGGCTTTATTCTAAGGACGAGGGATATAGATGATACAGTATATAGTACGAGACAGTATAACTTCAAAGGGAAGTCGATGAATGAGCTTTAGCTTGTTAGGTAGCCTCCATTAAGTGGCACACACAAACTGATCTTTTTGGGAGAAGATGAGGGTGACATTGAACTTAGGAAGCGATGACAGAGCAACATTTAAACGTTTTCACTGTCCAAGATGTGCATTTCAACTGGGCAACAGGTGCACAACTTAAAGTTTGAGAGGAGTAAGAGCTGTGAACAGCCCCTTTGCAGGTGCCTCGTGTGTCTGGAGCCACACTTACCTTGTAAACCTTCCCAAACGCGCCGTCGCCCAGCTCGCCAATTATTTCCCATAAATCGTTCGGATTGATGTCCCGATGGACGTGCTCGTACTGCTTGACTTTCTTTTTGATTTCAATTGTGGGCAGACGGAGGATTTTGCTGAATCTTGCGAGTGCCATTATTTACAACACGACAACACTAAGAAAAAAAAAAACAAGTGTCAAACGGCTCTACGCTGAGAGCATTACGCACACGGAGACGCGCAACCGGTCAAAACTCTTATCTGGCAGTTTACTAGCGATACGTTTACGCTTCTAAAATAAAATAAAACGAGATCTGCGCTTTTTCAAAAACGTTATTCTACTCCGTCCATTTCAACTCTGAAGGCTCTGCGGTAATAATCCCATTCACACGCTGCGGTTAGTGCTGGACGCGCGGTGACCACCTGCCGCTGGAGACACGATGGAGTAGCTGCCTGCCTCTCTGCCGGGGCAACTTGTTGCTTCAAAGTGTGCGAAAACGCCCCACCTTGTTACTCAACAACCCTCCCACTGCCGTCATGGAAATGTAGTTTCTTTGAAAGAACAAGCTGTCGTCGGTGTGGCGCTGATGAGGTAGAAAGGACTTCATGTCCGGGTCGGTGCTGGGCGGGTCTTCTGACAGCGCAAACAGCTGTGCCATCAACACAACCACTAAGCACCCACTGCTCCACTCCGATCAGTGCGGACATATGTTTACTTCACTCCGCCTTTACTTCTCGTTTACATCCTGCTACATCACTATAAAGTCTAGTTCTAACTATTAGTAATATGGTAGTTTTTTCATAAAGTAAATGTGACTTGCATTCAGTGAAAACATTAACTGCATTAATCAGTTTGTTTTCTAATCATAATGTACCTGCACTGTTGTTCTCTTTTCATTTAAACACTTGGCTGGCTCAACTCACTCGCTCTTCACCCGCACAGGCTGTGCTGCGGCGCCCTCTAGTGTCAGCTTTGGCTCAATGCACCTTTACCTGTTGAGCACGTGGACAACGACATGACTAAGACAAAGCAGTCAGACGGGCAACCGCAGATGATGCCAAGCATTTTCCTCATCTAACGTCACTTCTCTGTGATGATTTGCTGCTCTTGTGTCATTTTAGTTGGATATGTTTTGGTAGAAGACTGTCTGTCAGGCAAACTGAGCTATTTGAAGACTCGGGCTGTGAGGATTATATTGACTGGCTTTTGTCACTGTTTTATACAAGAAAGAATTAATTATTGAACCGATATAACAGTAAATTATGCAATTTTAAAAATAAAAAATTTGCAGCTCTACATGATCTTAACAGCATATTGACAGATAACCGTGTTTAAACTATGTTTGTTGGTCTGACATCTTATACTACAAACATTTTTTCCATCAGTAGGGACAGAGAACTAAATGAAAAATATGATTACTGGGTATTATTTGTCCTCTCTTCTTAAGTGTATAAGCTTTCAACAGTCTTGCTCTATGCTGCTGTGACCTTTAACAGTTATTTTGTTTCTGATGTTTTTATAACCTTTATAACCTTCGATAGAAACCAGGCTGGTGTTTGACTGTCTCTTCAAACAACACACTTTTTCCTCAAAGTCTGAGCAGTTCGGCAGAGTGACATATCCACTGTTCTCTGTACAAATAATTGTCCTCATTTAAATAAAACTCAAGAACAATCGATACTGCTTAATACAATACTGATACAGAGGATGTAATTTTAGTTAGCTCTGACATATTTGTAAGTGAGCCTCAGGTGATAATTTCAATTACGTTATACATCATTTCAGAATGAAACTAAGTGACCTTCAGTTACTCTCTCATTTGCATGAGTAATTTCCCTCAATTCTACGGGAAGTTATCTGAACAATTAACTGCTGAATTACCAATTATGGATGGGAAGATTGGTGGCAGTGGGGTGATGTCATGCTTTGCTTGCTCATCAGTTTGGCAGAGAGCTGTTTAAATGGGTTGGAAAAAAGAATTTTGCATGTTGTGTTTCGCCTGAAGCTCTACTAATTCAGGATATGTTTATCCATTTTAGGAAGTTATGTCTGGGGATACTTGTTCAATCCAACCACCTCATTTAACATTTTCTAGTAACGCATTGCATTCCTGGTACATTGTGGATGGGAGATTTCTTCTCCCATACAGCTCTTCCTGTAAATCCCTAAAGAACCTACAGTATAGAGGCAAGCTCATGCAAGTCCATACAAGCCCAAAGAGGCTTCTATGAATCTCCTCACCCTAATGACTTGTCACCTCTGTGTATACTTCATACAGTTCCTATGATTGTAACAGTGTCCAATTCAATTAAGCTCCGGTCTGTTTACCTGATACACTTTCTGTTCCTCTAAAATCCCCCAGGGGCCTGTTGATTTTCAGTCATTTTGATCAATTCACACAAGAATAAATAGCAGGCAATGATGTGGCTCTAGAAATACCCTGAAATGCCAGAGGGCTTGACAACCGACCTTATGTCAAACATAAAAGCAGAGGTGTAAACAGTAAAGTCACTCATGTCTGAATTCCATTTAGCTGCTTTAGTTTTAGGGTCCTGCTGCTGTTCATGCTGAGTCCCTGTCATACTGTCATGACCTATTGAGCTAGATGAGCCCAACCGAGCCTTTGTTAACACCTGTGCTTTTTCATGCAATGAAAAGTCAAATGTCTGCAGTCTATACGCATGTTTTTAACTACTCTTCAACTTATATATATATATATATATTATTGTTTATAGATTTCACCTTGATTCATTTGGTTAATGTATTTAATATTTTGCATGAAACAGGGTTGACAGCGCTATACAGCCCAGTAATCTAATCATATGTTTTATTTAATTAAATAAAATATATGATTACATTAAGTGTTAGTAATTAGTTAGTAACTGTCGCTGTGTTTTAAGGACACTATACTGAACTCTATCAAGAGGCCACAGATTGTGAATTGCACAGATTTTATTGGCAAAAAGAAGAATTTCAAAAAGATGATATCGGAGTGTATGTACTGTGATAACAATGAGTCTATATACAGTAGCAAATATCAGACTTATATGGCATTTCTATTTGGTGTAATTTATGATGTCCCATCATCGTTTTAAATGAGAATAACAAAAAGGGTTTTCATAAAGTTTATTATATGAAATGTGTCTCTGATCAGATTCTATAGGGAATAACTTTAGAGTTAGAAAACAGATGATTAAAAAACGTGTTTTAGGAACAAAACCGTAGTTACCATAGAAAGTTTACATCATTCTTGAGTCCTTCAATTAATGCCATTAATGCCAGGTTGTCATTTCAGGATCCAGTATGTTAGCGCTCCAGTGCAGCACAGTCATGAATTGTGAACACCAAGTCCTGTGGAAAAAAAAAAAGGTGAAGTAGACGTCTTTTGGTAATCAATGTGCCATTGACTGAGATCTTTAGTCAGGATTCATCACTTTATTTTCTTAAAGTGCAGGAAATTTTGGTCAGTGTTTGACTTCTGCTGGATCCATAAAAATATTCCACACAGAAAATCTAAATTTGAAACTCTAAATCATCATTTAGAAGTACAAATATCAATCCTCATCAGAAATCACCCATATGACATGAGTACTCACACTCCATTTACCAGCCTGTAATTAGACCCCAACCTTTTGGAGCTCCAATTACAGACCGGTATTTTGAGGTTATTAAAGCTGAACTGAACTGACCGTAATGGAAGTGGATTCACTGTAACACTTTGGCGAGACATCATGGCCTGGTCTGTGCAGACAGGTCATGTCAATCTGTCGCCAGCCGCAGAGCCAGATGTGTCTGCCTTCACGGTTCAGGTGAGCTGGATCAAACAGCCATAGAGTGCTTCACATTTTTCATAATCTGCATCATAAACCCTGTTTAATCCTGTGAAATGTCCCACTGAGTGACCCGTTAACTGGCAGTTGGACTGAAAGCTTCTCATCAGTTCATTTTAGGCTTTTCTGTTTCATGTTGGGCTGCTGCAGCTCAGACTCTGGCACAGTGGATATACAGCAGATAGTTGTATCATTTATCTAAAAATCCATTACAGTAAGTTAGTTGCAGACTTCATGTACAGCAGATTGAATCAACCTCAGCGCTGGTCTACAGCTGTATTTTTGTATGTAAATAATATTGCTTAACTATTTTAGAGTAAACACATAATGAATTTTCTTAAAGAGAGCTGATTTCAGTGTCAAACCTTGGTCAATACCTTTGTCAAAATACCAACCTATACCCTTTACCTCTTATTATTATATGGTTATATATAGGGCCTTTCTGTGCAAACTGATTTAAGGTACATAAATATTGTTTATGTATTTATATTAAGGCATTGATTTGCTGTCTCGTGCACAAATGAGACAATGCATGTGAGGCCTGTAACCTCCACACCAGAACAGAGGAATGTCCCTGGACTTTCCACCTTAACTGCTTTATGGGACAAGCAGAGGCGTCTTTATGGCCCTATTTTAGCCTCATTGTGTTGAACTAATTCAGATCATCTGTCTTGTCTTACCCCGTGACATTTTTCTGACATGAAGATGAAGAGCTGTCTCAGAGTGACGCCCAGCTTCCTCACATCTCTGGTGTAAGCGCAGCGGCGCTGTCGCAGGCCCTCCACCAGGGAGATGTAGGTCCGCATTTTGTACATCACACAAGAATTCTGACGGCATGAGTAGCAATTAGTGTCCCAGTGTGTGATTTACAACAGAGGCTTTCAGTCAAAACACCACAGATGTTAGAGCAGATACGTTTGAAAGAGCCAAATGACTGTGAAAGATAAACATAGACTAAAAACAGCAATTAAAATAAATTGATTTTCAAACTAATATTTTCTTAAATTACAACTGGTTAAATATCTACATTTCTGTGCAACAATTTTGCACAAAAAAAAAAAAAATTCAATCTAATACCATTCTCAATCACGAGGAATTTTGAAGTCATACTTACATGGACATCAAGGTAGAGATCTGGCATTTGTGCCATACAGTAACTCTGCAAAAAGAAAAGCTTGTGAAGTCTCAAAAAGCAACTGTGGCAGGATGATCCGATGTCATTTCTATACCCATATATTGAAATGTATTCACATTCAACCTGCTAAGTTTTGATGAGACCAAAATGATGCACCAGTGCATATTTGAATCTAGATATTAAATAAAAGAATAAAACAACTTTAATTTCCAATGTGGACCTTACTATAGTATATAACAATGAAAACAAGGAAAGCACAGTATGATAGCTGATAACAGCTAATGCATAAAGAGCAGCGGTATGTTATAGTGACGACACAGGAGCTGACTTACTGTTTCGGGGTCCCTCTTTAAATGCGCAGCCCACTGGGTGACCTCTCGTGCCATGCTCAGTACCTTGCTGTAGCAAGTTGGTGGGAAGAAAGGGGAGCTCTGCACCAGCAGCACCAAGGACAAAACAAACAACAAGTGGTTAAAGATCGCCATGACTCACTGACACCTCTTCTACACTAACAGAACCTCTGCTTGTTTGTTTGTTTGTCACACACACAGCCACGTATGCATGTGGACAGATCTTAACACACCCTCTCTATACTCCAGGATAATTATGCAACTGCACAGGGATGACAGGCAGCACACATCTCTAAGAACGAATCAAAACAGACTTGAGAGGACAGTGTGTCTGTGGATTTTGGCTGAAAATTTCCAAACTGAGAAGATATAAAGTAGCAGTTTGCCTCTGGATTATTCAGAATGGTATTTCTTAAATAAGATCTGGAGATGCAGTAGTTATTTCAGAATAATGCACAGTATAGTATCATATTATTGGATTCAAATCAGTGACGCATTTATGTGTTAACTGCTAGATAGCTTTTACATTTCAGGGATTCATTTTTAAAATCAGGATTAAGATGATATACTGTGAAGTTCAGTAGAGTAGAATTACAGCCAAAAATGGAAATAATAGATAAATACAGCTGTCAGAAAGCATATATACCAGCTGGACAATGATACAGAAAAACATGACTCAGTGTAGTATACAGTGACATAGTAGCACACAAGGATTAAAATGGATGCATGTTTTTAGTTTATTATAGTTTTTAAATTCTTCTTCATGTTATTTGTTACTATATGTATTTCAGTGAAAAGCACTTTGAGTTCAGTTGTAATGAAATCATCTTGCCTGACTTAAATCTCCCTTACATGGTATTTGGACCTTTGTTGTTGTGGTGCTGCAGTTCTGCTACTGTGTGTTGTTACTACTTTGATTTGTTATGATGTGAAAAAAAATTTAAAAAGCACAACACTGCAATACTTTAACAAAGTACAGTTGATGTGGAAAAATGGCTGTCCTGGATACTTAACACTGTGCAAGTCCATTCATTGTATGCGTACACAACATCAGCAGTAACATTGTATTTCCTGCAGGAAAATAAAGGAAATGGTACATTGTTCAGGAAATAGCTTAAAACAAAAATGAAAAACAGGAAAAGTCCATCTACATATGTTTGGTATAATGAAGCATGTTTGTGTTGGAGAGGAGGGGGTTGTTAAACAGCTGACAATATGTTGATTATCAAAGTGACTTGTATTGTAATTTCTTGCTGTATTGATATTGGTTGCTCATGTACTGACCATTTCCTCCACTAGATGAGGCTAATTTCACAGATTTAAACTTTTCGTCTTCCTGAGCCTTCTTAAAAGTCCAGCAGCCATGAGCATCATGTTGCATCTGAATCTAATACAGGCACATGTCTAGAACTAAGTCTGTTCACAGGCAGAAAAAACATCCTCACTTCTAAATCTAGGACAACACTGCGGCATGCTGAGGCCTCCTGCGCATCAAGTAGCTTCACCCTGTTTCTGTCCAGGTGTGATACGACACTTTCATCACTCATCTCATCCAAAAGAGCAGCACACTTCCTGATGCTGCCAAACGCCCAGTGTGGCATTGTCCTGCTTTTGACTGATGCTCGTCACCTCTCATAGCGTCTACTGAGAGTTGGAGGTCTGTCTCCTCCCTCGGTATGAAGATGGATGGCCCACACTCAGTGTGTCTTAGCATGACGGAGAGGCATAACGCGGAAGAAAATGTGCAGTATGCGCCGTAAGCATTTTTCTGGTCCCACAGTCCCACCACTCAGCCTCTCTCCTTCTCGACCTTGGCCTGCTCAATTAACAGGGGACACAAGTGACCGTGCAGTCCTTATGATGGAGGGATGTGTAATACAGTTGGCAGTTCGTGGCCACAGAAGTTAATGTATGAAAATAGGTTGAACTACATAAAATCTGCCAAACAGACAGCAAATGCAGCAACACACACAAAAAAATCTGTTTTTAAGGTTTTAATTCATCTCTGTACCTGTCGGCTGTTTAACACAGCCATGATCCTGAGAGGGTTAAGTACCTTGCTCAGCAGGCACCCAAACAGTAGTTCTTAGAGCAAGTAAGGAGAATGCAGGTCAAAACCACATTTTTAAGCTTTTCTAGAAATTTAGGCTGCCAACTGCTGTGAGAATGTATAGTTATGTGTGCAAGTAATTTTATATTTAGTGGTTAGTGAATTATTTTTTCCTAGCATTCTATCCTTATAACAATGTCATAGAGTTACATGTTCATAATGATAAAAATTCATGCTTTGTTAGATTAAATTACATTTGCACAAAACCTGCTCACTGGCTGGCCAAATTAAAAACAAGATCCCAATACCTGTATGTTATACAGTGCAAATTTCTATGCATGAATATTAACATGAAAAAAGTTAAAAAGAAAAAAATAGAAATAAAGTACGATCAAGTCAATATGGACTCACAATAGTGCACCAGAGAGACATTAGTGTCCTTTATTCCTCCTGTATAATGAGTGTTTCCATATAACTTTAAAAGGTTGTTATGAGACAACAGGCTCAGCTCGTCTATAAAGAGACTGTCCTTCAGCTGGAGGGGCAACCAAACCGCATAGTCGACAATCTGCCTTGTTGAAGTGCCTTCAAGCAAAGTAGCAGACCAGAATCAGCTCTGGAGGGCGCTCTTCTACAGCTGACCATGACCTCTGACTCCATGGTGGGGATAAGACAAGAGAAAAAAAAATGAATGAATATAACCCGCAAACATTAATAAAGTATAATAAATAGAGAATTATGACACAATGTGATTTTTGAACTGATTTTAAAAAAGTCATTATTAATTATACAGAAGGGTATAGGTTTGTGGGAGTGGACAGCTAACGTGACTGGTCATTGGGAAATACTGATACGAAATACTACTGAACGAAAATCAGCATTAATTTGATGTAAATCAGGCCACAACCCCGAAGAAAAACACAACAGGGGCTCTGTGGTGGTTCTGCAGTGCTTAACTGACTTTCTGGTGAACTTGAGCGGTGACAGACACATTAGTCTGTTTCTAAAATGAAACATACTGGTAAAGATTTCACGATTTCAGGATATCTCTGCAAATGTGTTAAGGGATGCAACTTTTATTTATTTATTTATATCGTATTGAGGAAGCGCGTATGTTCAGCCCGACTACAGCAGATCAGCCTGACCAGCCTATGAAACGTGCCTCTCCAGACGCACGGGGGTAGCCAGCCCATTACACAGGCGGCGATGTGGAGGTCAGTCGCTCATCTGTGCAACGCGCTGAGCAGTTTTCCAACCCGTAAGCCCCCAAATCTCTGTTTCCTTTGTCCTCCTGTCCTCCACCAACAAGGGATTTCGCATTGCACTCCGTCAACGCATCCCGCAAGTCACGTCTCGCTGTGTGGTAGCGTATTCTTATTTATTTATTTTTTGTCAGGTGGCGGGGGGGTCCCGGTGCGTCGTCGTCCGAACGCCGGACAAGTGATGCTTTGAGGTGCACTGTTGCTCCTGTGCCGCTTCACATCTGTGCAGCAAACCGGGCTGGAAATGGTCCTATGCTCAAATAACCGGCGGCGCTCAGAGGTAGGTGCCCACAGCTGCCCTGCATGGATGCGGGGGGTGAAGTGTGTGAGAGTGTGCGTGAGAGAGAGAGAGAGAGAGAGGAGAGGGGGGTACTTTCTATTCAGCGCATGTTTTTCCCATTTGATCAGATAAGGGCTCCGAGCACAATGTCCTCTGCGGGAAGCTCAGCACTGCGGCTTCCCGCACTAGTTTTTGAATCTTTCATTGAACCCAAGAGGGATATTCAGATATGACGTGGTGACCTTATCATGCAGTCTGGGAATGACATTCATGAGAGGGTTTCCCCTAGTGGATTGAATGTTACCACGATGACTTGAAGTTTGCCTGTTTATCCCTCAAACGCATCTCATGAGTCAGGTCAGTCATTCATTCTCCTTTAACGTGTTGTTATGGTGACAAGCAAAGGACACAGCGAGGCTGTGATGTGAATATTGTGGTATCACAGGAGATAATAATGTCATTAAATGTCATTAAAACTTATTTTGTGACACTCCAGCTCCCTATAGCATGATGCTGTTTCAGAGATATAATACTATAACATCCACACATGATGAGAGGAAAAGTGAAATTATTGAGGACGTTATTACGTTTACATGCTTCATGAGGCAGCAGAGTTTTTTGTCTACAAGCAGAACAAAGCGTAGTAAGTCAGGAAAGCTCGTGTCCTGAGGAGGGCAGACTGAGGGATTCCATTTACAGTACACAGCACCAGCAAACTATAAATCAAAAGCTTCCAATTTAGTTCTCTTAATGGGAAAGCAGACTGTGCCATTCATCACACATGAACTGTGGACGTACTGCGCAGAGTTGGCTCTGATTAAAATATCAAAATGACATAATTGATACATGACAGATGATAGAAAGAAAGAAGGAAAAGAGGGAAGAGGGCAGAGAGGAGACATACCTGTGTGTAACTGTAAAATAGGAATGGAAGTGATTCCCCTTCTTGTTCACACTACAAGTTAATTCCTAATTAAGCGCATGTTACTGCTGCTCTGCAACTTTTCATGTCTTTTTTGTTTATTTTAGTATCTTCAAAACTGTAATAATCTTTCCATTCATCTTTAAGTGGTGTGTAGGAGCACTTTACATCTCATGGCTCTGTACTTTTTCCTCCCCTCCCTCCCTCCCGCTGTCTCTCTGTCCCTCCTTCCCTCACTCTGCTGGTGGTGTCATGTTTTCCTGCCTCCCCTCACAGGTTAGACTCTCAGTCAACAGAGGGTCACAGCCAAGAACACATCACCCACCCTCCTGCTCCTTCTTCTCCTCCTGGCTTGGAAGAGTCGTCTATCTGCCTTCGTTCACCTAAACAGCACTACAGACAGGAAACTTACACTGTAGTGGTACTGCCTGTGTGTGTGTGTATGTGTGCCAGCGCATCAGTGCCTTCAGTGCTCCCTCAAGCCCTCCACTGTATGTGTGTTTGTGCAATAATGTGTGGTAGTGGCAAGGTAGAGAATTAAGAGGAAGACAGGACTTGTTTAAGTCAGCAAAACCGAGTCAGCTGCTGCGCATGTGAGTGTCTTGGTTGAGCACTCCAGCACGTGTGATAAGTGTGTGTGTGTGTGTGTGTATGTGAGGGGCTCGTGTTGACCAGGCTATGAGTGCGTCTCAGAGGGGGAGGCCATTCAATGCTGAGTTGAGCTAAGGGTAGAGCAGAACAGGAGACTCTGGAAGAGGAGCAACCATGGGGCTCGGACAGTCCAGCAAGGCTCCGGTCACTGATGACACAGACGAGGGTGAGTAATCAAACATCCCCAATTTTTTAAAAAAAATTTTTTTTCTGTCTCTTCTGTTTTTTTATCTTTAGATTTGTTGCTGAAATATGGTAAAGACAAACAAAAAAGGAGGGTAACAGAAAACAAGTTAGGAACAGGACCCCCCCACTGCCTTAGCTTTTTCTGTGGGTTAACATTGTCCTCTATGTTTTGACTGGTGTGATGTTAATTAGGTTTGTTGCTCATCTCTCTCATTAATGTAGCCACAGTCTGACTTTTTTTTTAATTTTCTAAACCTCTGTCAGATATTCACAAAGCTCTTCTGGCCATTTTTCCTCAAACATTGTCTTTGGAGATAAAGTCTTCATATTTATGATTATAGAAAACTGCTTGATCCTTGCCAAACTATTACCTTAAATTCTCTCAGACTGATCGCCATCAGGGTCAGCATTCAAAGGAGTTATTACTTTGATTGGCGAAGCTCTTGCTTTGAATTTATTTCCCTTTTCTTTGTGACATGAGTAGATAATACAATGCGAATGTATCGATCTGAGTCAGTCTCTGAAATTAATTCCACTCTGGCTGCACCCCAAGGACTTCAAATAAGTCAGTGTTACATGAGTCAGTGCTTTAGTCACAAGTGAAGTGGCTTTCCCAGGTTTCTCCTTACTGTCTTTCTGCCATCGCACATGATCTCATACCTTTAATTTATTTTTATAAAGTTGCAACCTGTCATAAAAGGTTAAACTTCATCAATTATCATATAAATTTCTATTTTATTTATGTATCAAATGAGATGGGTGTTTCATTATTGAGTGGCAAACTAAAATGATTTTTTTCTTCGCCCTGACTGTGTCAAATTACTGCCTTGCACCCTAATGAAATCCATATCTGTGGTTTTCTCTTTTTCGCTGGAGGCAACCTTTATCAAAGAGGAAATCATTATTCATGGTTAACCTTGCTGCTTAGTCATCTAGCGTGCTGTTCTGGAAATGTCACTCATAACAGAGCCTCTCTGAACTGAGTTAATGCAACAGTGCACCTCTCTGACTTCTCCCGCACAAAACAGCGTGGGCGATTTCACCGAGGGCAGGGGAATAATAAACACAGAAACACATCGTTTTGAATTAGAAAAAGCCCTGCTCGCTGGAAACTAAGTAATCCCCTCAATGATGAAACTGGCGTCAGACACAGGCAGGATTCTCTTTTTGAGGTCGGAGGAACCAGACGGGTTCACTGCATGTTGAGTGTACATCATATACTCACCCCCTCTGAGTAGCAATAAAGATGCAAATTGAGTTTTCCCTTTACACTTCAGGAACATTGAAGGTCGCTTGAAGGTAATATCGGCCACAGAGGTGAAATTCATATTTGTGTGTTAATTTGACAGTGAACAGTAATAAATACTGACATTTCAAAAAAATATATCAGCTATCTGTGTAAATGCTCTGAGGTCATTTTTAATCTATAGTTCCTGCACAGCTGGAAAAACAGTTTTAAATATATTTAATAATGAAGTTGTGTAGAACGTTTTTACTTGTTTATAAAAACAGTTGTTTACACTCCTTTAAAATGTTTAGATTGTGCCACCACTTACAAACGTTTGTATCTCTTCCATACATTACACACATAATATATATAAACTGCCTGTTTGTTTTTGGTGTTACTGGGCAAAAAATCCATAAAAACCTATTAGCATATTGTAAATCAGGTGGTTTGAGAGAAAACTAGACATGTGAAGCTCCTCTCAACTCTGTTGTCAGGCTTTTGAAAATCAAGCCTGTGATGGAAAACTTTGGTCAATTCAATATTAGATGTACATGCATGACCCATCAGATGGTTAAAGTCTGCTAAATTTAAATTCTCCTTTGCCTTCAATAGTGTACACTACAAAACATGAATGGGAAACGCTGGGGAAAGAGTTTCGTGCTCATTATGTTTGACGCTGTGGTGCTCATATCATATGGCACATGATGACAAACAGTGGGGAATAACTTTTCAGGAGGGACAGTGGTGCGCTAGCCTCTCACTCTGCTGTAAGTTAGCGTTGAAGCTGCATCTGTAGCCGGGGGGCATTCTGCCCTGGGGCTACCGAATGCTAGGGGGGCATTGCTAAGAGGACAAGTTGTGGCAAGTGGGACCGGGACTTTGGCAAGGCTCTAGATGTGTATAATTGGCTACATAAAGCATGACGTTTCACAGGGAAACTTGTGCTACATCTGCTATCTGTGAGTTGTGGTGGGAGGGGCTTAGTGAAGTGATACAAGGTGGAGATGCCATTGGCATGATGTTCAGGCATTGCCTACAGCAGTTTTAATGCTACTGCTTTGGTATAATGTACAGCTACATTTTAACTTACATTACAGTTTATTTTAGTAGATTTTATTATAAAGTCATGCCAAAAAAGAGACAAAATTAAGGAACAGATCAAAAACACCCTAGGCATAAATATTTTATGTCAAAATGAGCAGCCAAAAGAGAAAATATATCAATCAATGTTTTTTTTATTTGCAGAATAAATGAACAGACTATGACATCAGTGCAGAGACCGACGCATAATACTCAAGCCATATTAGTTGATTTACAGAGAGGTGTGCACCTGAAGGTGAACTCTGCCAAGACATGTTTATCTCCTCTGAGAATGATGTGTGCACAACGTGTGTACACCACATACGTCTTCCACTGGTTAATGGACAGGGCCTGTTTACTGCTGATCATGCTTTATTCACATTGCAGTGGCACATGGACCCATGGGTTCTGTTTCAGTTGTCAGAGCAACAGCATAAGTGCTGATGTTCCCACGTTGGTGGGTCCTTAAGTGATTTACAAGCTCCTGTGTAAGAGGCGGGGATAAGAGGAAGAAGGTGGAATAGAGAGGGAGAGAAACAGAGTAAGACAGTACGTCAGAAATTGCTATTGTCATTTATAAGTATGTTTTCCACACAGGAACACCTGATCAAAGGGACAAAATCTCTTCTTTGTCCAATACAATAAAACAGTGCATCACAGCCAGTGATGCAGACAGATCTTGGTTGAGTCTCAGCAGGTTAAGCCCTGTTCAGCTCCCTCCTGCTGTCCGTAATCACCTCCTGTATACTGTGTTTTGATACAGCCGGACTCATGATTAGTTCACCCTTCATTACCACGTTGCTATTGCCTGAAACCTGAATGGCTATAAACAAGATGATTTGATTGACAGTCATAAATGCTGCCCATTAACCAGTTAGAGTGAGATGTAAATCAAATCACTCATTTTTTACGGTGGAGTTTGTGACAAAGAAAACCCCCCAAACAGATCTGACTGAGCCACACGTTTCACATGTTCCATCATTTAAGATTTAAGTAAACATGAACAACATGTTAAAAAAAAAAATTCAACATACATTGCCCCGCTGTTGGAAATACTCACTACATCACCAAAAGTGTACTAATCCACAAATGGAAATAGTCCCCAACAAGACTGTTTACTCCTGTTTAGATTTGAGTTCACAAGAAACTACACCGCTCAGATGTTTAGGGGAATTATTGAGTCTTTAAAAATAACTATCTTTTTGTGCTGTTTCTAAAGATTTATTTCTTCAGTGGGATTGAGTGTGCTCGGGGCGGAGTGCAGCAGATGGAAGGGGAGTTGGGACATATTGAGAGACTGACTTACACATTGTTGATTTTGGACTTTTCTTTGGATTTGCTGTCACTGTGAAAATATTTTTTTTTTAAGATATGATACAAAGCCAGCCTCATGCTTTCTGTCATTTTCATCATCTGCACATGTTTGTACGGGTCATGAGGATGGCTCTACAGAGATTTGCATGTGACACAAAATATGTAGGTATAAAGAAAACTACCTGTTTGTTAGTTTTGAAGCTTATAAGAGCACTTTTGTGTTGACCGGGGGCCAAAAACAGAGAGAAATTTCATTTTTTGTTGGCCTTGTGTGGACATGCATGATGATGTATGAGACAGAAACGCAGACAGCTTCTGAGAGACAGAGAAACAGAGCCATAGATTTCCAGAGACACACAGATTGCACAAGAGGCAGCGCCGGACTTAAACTGAACAAGCGTGATTACTTCAATCCAAACTGATTAGCATGTGCCAGTCAAATTCCAATTGACTAGCAGATGATTTCCTCACTTCGTTTCAGCCATGGAAAGGCTGTCAACGTGTCAATTTCACTCGTGTGCAGATTTCAATCATTACACGCTCTGTTACTCACGTGTCCATCATTTAATATGGCACATTAAACCATTCAAAGTTCTGCTGGTATGATATGACAATCTTCATCTCACTCCCTCCTCCTTTTTTGTGCAACTGCCGCTCTCTCTCTCTCTCTCTCTCTCTCTCTCTGCCCTCTCATCCACAACCACAGCTGTCTTTCAGAAAAAAACCATCAGAGCAGAATCTCAGAGTAGCTCAGCAGGAAAATGACCATGTTTGTCTAAAGTGTGCATATGTGTGTGTCAAGTATATAGACTGTCACCTATAGCATGCGTGCGTGTGTGTGTGTGTGCGCACCACAGTGGGCTTCATGTGGACCCTATCAAAGCAGGTTGTGTAAACACTCCAACACAGATAGTGTGAGAGGAGGAAGTGCCAGAGATACGTGACTAACAGAGCATAACATTAACTGTCACATCCAATAGATCTAGTGGCTGCAGGCAGAAAAGGAGTGCGTGCGCATGTTGGTGTTTGTGGTTGCAAAAGAGGCAGGTGATATTTTCAGTCAACACTTTGAGTCCAAGATACGTGTGCATATATTTTGGGGATTTTGGTGTGAATGCATCATGAATATAAGTATGTGCATCTGCGTGTGTGTGTTTGGTCAGAGTAGTGCAGAGAGTGGGCAGCAGCTGTTCCATCCTCAGGGAAGCGGCAGAGAGGGAAAAACCTCCCGTCCTGGTTGTCATGGCAGCAAGAAACAAACAGCCCCATCCAGTTCCAATTGGTGATAAATGTTTCTGATAGATTGATGGATGGAGAGTGAGATAGGGAGTTGTGCTCTGGTACACACCTAGCGTGTGTGTGTGTGTATGTGTGACCACGTTTAATAAATGTGCAGAGGAGAGGATAATACAAAGACTGAGAGGATATCTAGCTGCAAATAAAGAGAGCTAAAAATATGTCTTTTGTTTGGTGGAAAAACATGCGACCGTCATGAAAGACGTCTTTGTGCCAGAGCTTATTTCAATTCTCTGCTCTATAATGTCAGTGACCTGTGGTTCCCCTGGAGACCTCCATCTGCCTCAGCTTGACTGTCTCCATTGTTCAAATGAGCTCAAAGCAAACCTCACAGCGACCCTACTGTGACTGTACTCTATTTACCATTTATCTATTTCTTTTTAATATGACTGAATGATCTAGCTTTCATTTGAAAAGAAATAACATGTCATTTGATTTCGACACAAGTTTGTATCTACCTACAGGTGTAACACACTTTCATATTGTGCACATTGTCTTTCTTTCCCACATTGTCTCTCATGCAGCTGAATCATCTTTTGCTGAAATCCTTTTAAAATACAGCAAAAATGCAAGTTTTTTTCACTCTATTTGAAAAGTGAAAAAGAAACAAAAAAACAGGTTTTAATTTTGTGTTGGTTATAAATTAACAGGTATTTTTGCATTTCTTCCTTTCACAGTAAATTTCGACCACTTCCAGATCCTGAGAGCAATAGGAAAAGGAAGCTTCGGAAAAGTAAGTGCTTTTCAGTCTGGAAAGGGAAAAAAAGATGTAACCTTGTTACTCATGAATGAGTGAAGGTAAAAAACAGTGGTCTAGTTTGTTTTAAATTCATGAGATGAAAAAATCTAATAATTATGGGAAACTAGTTTACTATAAACAACAGGAAAACAAAATAAGTAAATTAATAAGTCAAATAGGTCAGATTGGGAGGACATAGCGACATTACAAAACTAGCGCTGACGGACAAATTAACACACATTAGTGTTGGTCTGGTCCCTGCCTATCCAATAAGTTAAAAAAATATATCTGTACAACCCACTAAACAGACGATCACAAGGAATCTACTTAAAAAGACTGGTAAAGATAGACAATACATGCGAAACAAACCTTTAAAAAACACACAAAACCAGAACATGCAATATCACAAAATACATGCAAATATCACAGGTCATTCATAGGTGTCATGCAATCAAAGGGCTGCACCTACTGATTAGATTTTCGAGTTTACCCACTTGATTTCTAAAATGTCTGAAATGAGTGAAAACTGCCCATCACGTTTTCCTAAAGCCCTGGGTGACAGCCTCATATTGTTTGTTTTGTCCTACTAACAGTCCAAAACCTGAAGTTATTGATTTTACTATCAAATTAGACAATAAATAGCAGAAAATCTTCACAATACAGAAGCTGTCAGCAGGGAAAGTTAAGCGCTGCTGCTTGAGAAATTACTTAAATGATTAATCAATTATTAAAATAGCTGCTGATTATTTTTGTGTCAATGACCATTTGTTGCAGCTTTACACAATGCCACACGTGTTCCTTACAGAGACATGTGGACATCAGGCGTAGCATATACCATGCTCCCTCTCTGCCTGTTGCTATCATGCACAGTGTTGTAAAGCCTTCCGGTTTAATTTGCTCTCAACCACCCCAGAGCTCCTTAGAAACAAATCTGAGGTGATAGCAGTCGTGTTTCCTACTGCCACGCAGTCAGAGTAATTCACATCAGTGCCTACAGCACATGTGAGCACATATAGCCACGCACATGCACGCTCCCAAGTGCATGTGTGCATCCACACTGTGTCCAACAACAGATAAGCAGTCTAATCACAGTAGATGGCAAGCTGTTCAATGGGAGGAGTGATGCGATCAGGGTTTGGCTGATTAACTGTGCCAGCTGGTCCACAGATCACTCTCTTAGATAGCAGTAATCACTGGCTTATTGATGCTTGTAGCACAGACAAGCACGGCCACAAATAAATATGGGGTTTATTACACTGCTGCATATTGAAAATAGTGTCTATTCTCAGACACATTGTCAAAAAGGAGCTAATGACATACAGTTTGACATACACAAGTTATGACAGCTACCCAGGTTGCACTAGGTGTTGCACTCTCTGTTTTGCTGCATCACATCACATTAATCGTTTCTGCTGCATGTAAGCACACCATGTGCTCTCTGAAAGCACATTTATGCCATTCAGAAAGATATGTCTACATTCCCTGGTGATGTTTACGAGCAATGCTAATGAATGCTAACACGATGTCTCCCATCACTAAAATGCGAAACATACTGGTGTGAAAAGTTTAAGAGAGGATTAAATTACTGATCACAGTGATTAAAGAGAAATCCCGAACTTTCCTTCCATCCTCGTTAGATGGGCAACATTACTGATTATTGCACTATTAACACCTTATGTGTCTGTGAGTCTGAAGCAATAAGGCTTTGGACAAACATAGATGAATGATGGTGAACTTGCTTCAGTATTGCAACACTTTTCATGACCTTTTCAATGTGTCAAACAGAAAGTTGGGATTTTTAGTTTTTTGTGGAGCTAAACATAAACGAAAGATCATACAGGACAAAAACACAGGAATGATCAAGAAAGCATGCAGACTATTTTAACCATCAACGTGAGGATATATGCATTTTTTGTGATTTTGTCAGGTCTGCATTGTACAGAAGAAGGACACTAAGAAGATGTACGCCATGAAGTACATGAACAAGCTAAAATGTGTGGAGCGGAACGAAGTGAGGAATGTCTTGAAAGAGCTGCAGATCATGCAGAACCTTGAACACCCTTTCCTGGTCAACTTCTGGTAAGCTACCTATGCTAGACCAAATACTTGTTTGAATGCGTGACTGGGTCAATTAAGTCTGGAAGGTTTTTACAGAGTGTTTAGGAAGTGACTTTTTCTACTGCGAGGCTGAACCTCTGTTCCTTACATGTGAATACAAAAACGCGTCTGTGTTAAATCTCAAGCACTGTGCGAGTGATTTCTACTCCAGCAGGTCATCTCCACAAAGGCTTGTATGTAACACTTGCAATTACCATCAGCCATAGCAGCCATTTGAATGATTTTGTAGTGCACTCTATGTCACCCATTAGATTTTTCTGGTGATTGTATCCTGTCCATTAAATCAGTGAATGCACAGAGACACACAGAGAGAAAGGGAGAGAGGCTATCACCCGAAGAAAAAAAGCTCTGGATTGAGGTGTCGTCCAGTGAAGAACACTCACAAACCTCCATCCACGTCATCTCACCCTGTGAAGTCGCTAAAAGGAAAATGTAGTTTGCTCACTGATCCGAGCTTCAACTTTCACGGGCACGACTCTACTCTCTTCGTCAGCTTCTCGCTTGCCTCACTGCATTTTGGTAGTTGAAGAAGTCTTTCCCTCAACGCTGCACTCAAAGTCTGTGCACTAATCTAAGATGACTCATCAGGTAATTTTCAGCAACTCATTCATCATAATTTGAAAGTCAGAGCTTATTGAGCACCAGGAATCGTACTTTTGAGATGCCTGATAAGTATGGCTTGTTAAGTTTCCGTCTGAAAGGCGTCATTAATTCTTGATAAGCACTCCCACTATGCAGCGTTTGAGAGGAAGCCACCCTTGGCTTTCTGTGGAGCAGAGAGGCAGAGGGGACGAGATGTCAGCAACGATCAGTCCATGTGGATGCAGTCCAGTTTTTTGAAAAATCAAAGCACGTTCTTTTTTTTCTTTTTTTTTAGTATTAGTTACCGTTTGTTCTTTTTGATTTACAGGCTTGGTGCTTACTCTTTGGGGGCAGCTCCGTATAAAAACATTTAATTCAATGAAATGGTAAATGAGTGCCTTGTGGCACCAGTACTCTCCAGGTAGCTTTCCCCATCTACTCTTTGTCCTTTGTCCCACTTTTCTATCCTCTTTTCACCTACTTCCCACTTTTCTACCATTTAAGCCACTCTGAGAGAATCAATTGCTGTCTTTTAATTACTAATTTGAGGGAAACAAAACTAAATCCTCCTGTGGTGAGAATGAATGAGAGGAGGCAAAAGGCAGAGTAAAACAAAATGCAGGAAAAGAGGGTGAGGATTGCCACAGAGCAGAGGACGAAGGGAAATAGAACGACAGAGGAATAGAGAGGAGTGCAGTGTACAGACTCATCAGACAAACAATGCCAGTGCTTGCGTTCTTGCTTGATTGCATGCTGTGTTGGACAAAAAAAAAACTGGTTGGAAGTTAATGCTTTTGGCAGCGTAAACTCCCCCTGGGTGGGGGCGGTTTCCTCTAGAGATGTGCTTGGGTCAGCGCTGTGCCCACTCTCTCTCTCTCTCTCTGTTTCTCTCACTGTGTTGAGTTGGCGTAAGTTATGATTGTCCTGAGGGAAGTGCTCAGGGTCAGAGATGGGGAGAGATCACTGTACCTGCAGGCATGTGAAGCACACTAGGCCAGCTACATGCAGAAAACCAGGCTTTATCTTCTCCTGTCCCCTCACCTGTCCTCTCGTCTTCCTCTTCTGACATCCTTTCATTCACCTTGTCCTCACTGGCTCTCGCCACCTTTTTCTTCCTGTCTCACTCCTATTTTCCTCTTCCACCACCTGCTTCGCTCTTCTCTCCCCTTGCTGTCACTGCACTTGCTACTGGGCATGACCTCGGGAGTACATCTGTGCACTGAATGCAGCCAAGCAACAATGCACCTGTGAAGATGGGGCCAAAAAAACATAACATCAACTCCCAAACAAGCTATTTTCCCTCCACACGTACCATTAAACATAATACAGAATGCTGATTTGGAAGAATCTTCCTCTGGCAATAAGAGCATGGTGGGGTCAGTGTATTGATGCGCCAGCACTGGTGGAGCAGCCCTGTGTGCCTGCACTGCACTAAGTGCCACTGTGTAAAGGGAGCCCTTATTGGCACTGCACTGCTTGGCATGGCAACCAACATCAGACGCAGCTGTATTCAGCTTTAGGCAGTGCTGCGTCTTTAACTGTGGATTTAACAGTTGATTTGTTTGTTGATGGAGGAAAAGTCACAGAGGAAGAACTTGTGAAACTACCTGTTTGCAGTTTGGAGTGTTTGGTGTGATGGATGTCTTGACCAAAGGCTGTGTAATGTGTTCTGTGCGAGCAGCGGTGTCAAACAGCACTGCAAAAGTGTCCTTTTTTTTATTGCAGAAATGTCTTGACAAAACAGTTTGGCTCTTGGGGTGAAAAACTAACACTTGTTGGCTACATTTTCATACTTTTACCAAATAAAGTCTATAATTATAATCGTCTATGGAGTGTTGTGACTCCATCAAAACAGCTTTTTCTTATTTTTTCTCTTTCTACTCTCTCTAAGAACTTGCAAACCTGCAGAGGGTCAAAACAGCAAGTGCTAATATAAAAAAAAAAATCCAGATAGAATTTTAAATTAAAACTTTTGATGACAACCAAAAAATGTCTAGGAATGTACATAAGATCTTTTTATTTTCTATGTTTCTTCTAAAAAAGGCCTTCAGTGTTACTTGTTTTGACTAAATGTTTTCAGTAAGATTTCAGTCTGCAGAGCTCTTCATTTCATGACATCTAACCCCTCAAATATTGCGATGATGTAACATGCTGTTGTTGTAAAATTGTGCAGTAAACCTTTACTTGCTTCAGGGAGTCCCTTTTTTGCTCAGTTGCATTTCATTTCTATATAGGACAAAACACTACCTTGTGTTATTCTCCATTTAAGTGCATTTATTCTTCAGAAAACCAAACAGGAAAGAACTAATGTCTCACAAAGGCAATAATGTCCCCTATAACACTAAACAGCATTCCTCCAAGCATCAGTTGCATTGCATAGGCACTATAGTCTGCTTACAGTGTACACTTTGAATCAATGGCAACAGCTAAAATAAGCTTAATTCACGACTCTGATACTACAACTTAGCGACAGTAAGATCTGCTGGCACCTAAGTACAAACTGTACCTTTGTGTGTCTGCAAAATTTGCAGATCACATCCTCATTTGATTTTAACACTGCAGGCACTTGCCGAACACTGGAAAGCAGCATGTCAGCATGTCAGGTATTTGGCCTGATGTCAAGGTGACTTGGTGAAATGGAAGATCATAGATTCATGCGTGGCAAGAAAAAGCAGTAATCCTGATCAAGCACTCTTATTAAGCTCAAATGTTACCTTGAGGGAAGTAAAAACAGGTGGAAATACCTGGAGGTGGAGAATAAAAGCATGTCTAAAATAAATAAGTTAATTTTAATATTTACCACACAATGTCTTTCATTTCCTATGTGCCTTCGGTAAGCGATGTGTATGTGTGTGTATTTCTGCGTGAAACCACATATGTTTGCTCAGGGAGCTTTAGACACAGACTGATGGGAGCTGTCAGTCAAAAGGAGGGAGTTGGGACATGGGGTGCAAGGAAGGTCGGAGGGCTGTCGGCATCGATCCAACATGTCAGAGTGCAACAGCTGCCTAGCTGTGTCTGCTTCAGCAGAGGGCTTTGGTCATACGGTGTGTGTGTGTATGTATGGGTACTATGTATGTCTAATGACTGAAGTGGAGAAACAAAGTCTTGATGAGCCATTTTATTACTGAGAATCACTGATGTGGATTTTCTGCTGTGGGCAGTTGACAAGTTAAAGCTAATGAACAAAAATCACACTCCAGGTTAGACTGAAGTAGTTTAGTTCATTTACTTCATAAAATGTGTTCAGGTTATAGAAGACGGGGGAGAAGAGGGAAGAACAAGTCGCTCCCAAGGAGTCCAATATTTCCACATTTAATGAACGTGTATGAGTAATATTCCCCTTTCAGAGCTGGGAAATTTTCAGCGAACATTTCATTAGGCTTCAGTAATTCTCTATTTAGGCATTTACTGTAATGTCTGCTGAATATTTAGGTATGAACACCTGTCTTGCTTAATTCAATAACCTTTTTTAATAATCTGCTTAAAAGAATAGTTTGTGTTTGCTTCTTAAATAGGCAAGTTTATTATGATTCTGAGATTGCAGCTGTTTTTATGTTATTTGAATCAGCCCTGTGGTCATATGTATCACAACTATTACCTTTAAAAGAGGGGGAAAAAAAGGATTTTTGTAAGGACATGTTACCATTAGCTTCTCAGCCCCTGTGGTTTCTGGAGACTTCCATTACTAAAGTGGCCTGGGGTGCCTGTGCCTCTAAAAGCTCCACGCAGGATGCTCTCCCATCAGACTGACTGCCTGGAGGCCACCAAGAGGTCACGTTGAAATGCATGTGTGGCGCAGGAGATACAGACACTGAAAGAAAGACAGACAGAATTAGACAGAGGGAGAGGGGGAGAGAGAGAGAGAAAGGGGAGAGGAAAAAGGGGAACAACGAAAGGACATGAGAGAACAAGCAGGCAAGAGAGAAAGCAGCTGCCAGTAAAGGTGCTAGCAAGGCTAATGAAAAGTCTGCACATTTTCAACATAATGTACAGATGCTAATCTGCAGCCTGACTGCTGTTCTCTCCTCTCTACCCAAAATCCTGGTTGAGGCATGAAGCAACAGCTGCTAATGGATGCTCGAGGACTTGTTCTGTCTGCTCTGTTGTTGTCTGTCTCTTTTCAGCCCATTACAGCTACAAAATACAAAAGGAGACTGTCAACAATGTAGTGCTGGTTTTAAAATGAAAAAAAAAAACAACAACAACTCGCTGGTTGGATTATTTTCATTCTTCATCTGTGAACCAAGTGCATCTTTTTCTATCACCTTTACTGTTTTGTATGTTATTGTAAGGTTTAAACATCTTGTGTCTCTTATGTTTTCAACATCAAACCATCAACGCCCAATGCACAACTTCTACAGTCTCTTTTAAATCCCATAGCTGTACATATACGTTGTCATATTAATGATAACTTGGGTAAATTTTGTGACCCAGTGCCTGGAGTACCTGTGACGAACAACTTAATGAGCACCATTTCTAATTCATTTTGACAGCTGTGGCAGCAGGCCAGAGGAGACTTCATTCATATTCAAACGCCTTCTAAATACAGTGGCGCCATGTCAAAGAGAGTGAGCAAGCAAGCGAGAGAGAGAAAGAGAAAGAGAGAGAGAGAGAGAGAGAGAGAGAGAGAGAGAGAGAGAGAGAGAGCGAGCGCACTTGTTTTTGGAAGAAATTGGGCTTTTATTGTCATAGGAGACCAATTTATACTCCAAGTAGAGTGGAGATATTGCTGAAATAACATTAAATGGAAAGTTCAATTAGCACAAGGTCAGTCAGTCCCAGAGGGATGAAGCTGATTTGCAGCTATAATTCCTTACATACAGTATGTATAGCACAACAAATTATTAAGTGCAATAATATGCACTTATGCAGATAGCCAAGTGCTGAAGCTGTAGCAAAAAATACTTTAATTTGCAGGATACACGAATTCAACTATGTACTGTAAGTGTGTGTGTGTGGTTTGTGTGTGAGTGTTTGATTGCTGGTCTACATGTCTAAGTGTCTATTACATTTGAGCCTTTGCTAACTTACAAAACTAACTTATTAAGATTTTACATTAAATCTTGATAAATAGGTCACTCAAACAACTGCTGGGTGGCAGTAAGCGTGTGTGTGCGCACATTACAGTAATCAGAGTGTACTGTAAAAGCCTCACTGTGTGTACAACCATGCCGGGCTGTTGACCATCTTTATGGTTGCTTTGTTCCTGAGCAGCCATGTGAGAGATTGAGGTGAGTCAGTCAGTCTTGTTTGCTTATGAGACAGAACGACTTCCCTGAACAATGACGGCTGAGTCCTTTCAGTTTTTACCACCTTGGCTTGCTGATGGAAGTACTTGTGGGACAGACAACATGTAAACCTCAGCCAAGCATGAGAGCTGGTTTTCTAGTCAATTAAACTGGTTTCCTGGAGGACCCATGTGTATCGACTGACTTGATGGACCTGCTGTCCCTCCATAATCGAAAACCACCCATTCATACAGTATGTCTAAGTGCTACACGAGAGCAAGTCCGACTGCATTTGTATAGCACATAGACATGCCATATATATCATCTATTTTGGCTATTAACAAATAACGAGCCATTTGATAAAATGTTGCCTTTCTGAGAGTTGAAAGCAGGTTTTCCAAAATGAAAATTCATAATCTGAAAGAGGGAAAGATAGCTCTTACTTATGCAGAGCAACAGTGGATTATTAGTATTTGGCAAATGATGTTACCAACACGATCAAAACAAAATTTTGATGATTAGCACCTTAAAAGAAAGTCCGGTAAACAGCTAATATAAAATTCTTGTGAATCGCTTGGGGCATCACTAATTAAGATCAAATAAAATAATTACATAATTAATTAGTAGATATTTCATAATCATTTTTATCTGAAAAATTAATTCATGATGAAAACAGAAAGTTGAATTCAATTTGAAGAGCAAGTTAAACATGATGAAGTTAAAGTCTAAAAAAAAGTCACAGAACTCTACCCATTAGAAGAAAGTGTTTCATGGTATATTTTACATACTGTAGCAAATAAATAAATAAACTCTCTGAAATGAGCCAGTGTGTCTGCCAAGAAAAAGAGCAATTAAAGTTTAGCCTGTGTCTCCTAAATGCTTGTGACAGCAGCTTCTTGGACTCTTTACCACCTTTGCTGGGTTAGAGGTATTTATACTCTAGTCTAGTGTGTGTGTGTGTGTGTGTGTGTGTGTGTGTGTGTGTGAGTGTGTGTGTGTGAGAGAGAGAGAGACAAAGAGAGTGGGTACAGACACACCAATGCAAACTGAACGAGAGAATAGTAAGAGAAACAGTCAAGAAAAAAAGTCCATCCAGCAAACACAAACGGCTGTCAAGCTCACACTTTAAAACACTGAAGAGCTTTCAGCCTTGTTTTAAATGATAAACATCAAATTTAGGGTCATGAATGTTTGACACACTTTTTGCAGGATGCAGGATCTCACACGTTTACCCTCCCTTTATCTAATCCTGTTTCTATTTCTTTTCTCACAGCATTTTTATACTACTTTCTCTTATGGTAGTACAGGCATACAGGCAAAGTTTCTTTTATTTTTGTTTAATTAAACTGATGACAGGTCGTCCTGATGCTTGTCCACAAAACAAGAGTAGGAACACTGTGGATACTCAGTCAGAGTAGTGTTGGTCCCGAAAACTACAAATACTGAATCAAAGTGAAGCAAATGCATTGATATTTAAGAGAATGTGATATTATTATATAATAGGGCCTGTTTGATCTGTGCTTCTCTCTGTGCCAGACTTGATTGTCATATCATTTTCCAACGCACTTTCATGCACAGACACACACACACGAACACACACACACTGTAGCCTCAGTTCTCTGTTGCTTACATCTAATGGCAGCGGCTGAAACTTTGATACAAGTCTTTGTAGACTCTCCATGGGAGTCCCCTTTTTCTCAGAATATGTCTGTTTTAGGGAATTTACAAGGCTCTAGCTGTCATTTTTCACTTACAAATGCAAGAGTTCTGAGATTTCATCATTTCGAATAGGTGTCTCTCCTTTCGGCCAGATAAAGAAAGTGGAGCTGTGTAAGAGTTTTGCTTTCTAGGAGCTTAAAATTAAAAAATGGCATAGCTAATTTGCCACAATCACTGCACACTGTACTCTCAGATTGCTTACATTTCTCTGTCAGACCTTTTGTGCTTGTTGGTTGGCAGGCTTGTCCATTTAGGTCCAGAGTCATTTTGGTCTGAACTGAAAATGGGCCGACAGGGTCCAGACTAATACACATTGCAAACATTGCAAAATTGTCTAACATGTCAGGCTAGATAACTTATTAAAACTTTTTAAAAAGCCAGAAAATCAAACCAAATCATTACTTTTTTGGTCACCACAAGGCAAACAAAGCATGAGTATGTTCTTAATCATCTGATGGTGCTGATATTACGTCTTTCTTTTACGATATAAATACTGGGTGTGTGTGTGGGTTGTGTCTGCATCTTGTCATAGCTCTATATGGCACAATAACAGAGCACTACAGATTATATAACACATTCTGACTCAACCGATCCTTCACTTTGTACTGTAAATATACTCGGAACACAATTCAGATTTCCAGAACAAAAACAGAAGTCTCCCACTTCTCAATATGTTGTCCCCTCCATATGGCACACACACATGCCAACAAACTTTGTCAAAATCTTTAGCGGACCACCGTGTCCCCTAGCTTTGCGAAGTCATCCTTGGATGTCTCAGTGATTGATAACATTGCAGCTGGTCCCATTTATTCAGCTGTACTGTATTATACACTTTAAGTGGGAAGGGCCGGGCTCTTCTCATATCTTTTTTCGCTAAAACTGGTATTCACTAGAGAGGACTGTTTGTTGATGTGCTGTGTGTGGGATTGTGCATCTGGGCAGTTGGGATAGAGTGACTCATTCAGATTCAAGATGTTGTGTTGCTTTTTTGCCAGTTTTTGTTGTTTTATAAAAATACATCATAATATTTAATGATGCATGCAGAAGGATAGTGCTGTGTGTATGTGTTTGCGCACGTGTATCTTCTTGCACCTCTTAGTGACTTTGGCGAGCGTGTGCATCTTCAGGACGGGCATCTAACAGATAGTCTTTCCACACGCTGAGGCCATTGGCAATCAGACGTTAAGTGGTCTCAGCATCATCTGAGCCTTAGCAGACAGTTTTGAGTCAGCTCAATCAATCCCCATCTATCCAGCTCTAGTTTATTGGAGAAGGGCCCTGAGGAAGGCAGTTCACCAACGTGGCAAAAAACTAGCCTCAGCCACTGAGGCTTGAGTTTGAGCCAAGGATGTACAGAGACATGCAGTATCTGCCAGTGGAAACCCCAGTGGACTCCAAAGAAAATATCCTAGTCACTCAACGGAAGTGTTCAGTGAAATTGTAGCCTAATTATTTCAGATGTGTGTTTATAGACTGGAGGGGAGACGCAATGTCATTTCCCAATGTTAAGGAAGATCTCAACTTGCAGATATAGAACGTTGTCTTGCACAGAGAGCAACACTTTAGGCAAGCCAGAAAATGTTGGCTGCTACAAATTTTTTAAACATTCTTTTTGCATAAATTAGCTTTTTGTAGTAAGTAATTAACTCATCCTTCATATAGGGACGTGTGGCCCCAGTGGGATGTCGGCATGTAAAATCAATGATGTTTTGAGCAACAGCTTCTCAAATGATGACACAGTGGGCTTCAGCTGATAAAGGCTTGCTGTGCATGACAGTGTATGATGAATAGATAAATAGATGGATGACCACAAGCAGCATTACCACCCACAACATCCCTCACCCACACCTACAGAGGATGAGCAAATACTACGTATTTGACAAAACTGAATCAAAATGATACCAAAAAGTTTTTTAAAAATGACTTTAATTGGACTGTATTTCATTCATGAATAAATAAAGTGAAATTATGTGTCATTTCCTGCTGGATACATCTAATCAGACAGTTCAGTTTTCCCTGCTAAATCTTTAGGCTACACACTGAGAAAAGGGATATTTAATAGTTATAATGGTCTGCTTTAATAAAATGGAAATATAAGTCTGATGGAGAACCTGTTAAAGCTAAAGAGCAATAAAAGCAGGGCAAGGAGCCGACTGAGCAGACAAGGCTACTGACCAAATAGAGATCTAGAGCTATAATCACAGAAGACGTATTCAACAGCACTGAACACATCACTTCATGTAATGTGAAAAAAAGCCAGGATAATCTGTTTGTTGATCACTCATGTAATCACAAGGGAGATTATGTTTTCTCTATTTTGAGTGTCCTCGTTTGCTGCCGAAACCAGAAAGCAACAACAATAATAAGAGGCAACTATGGTGACTGTGTATTTTTAAAATATGCTGATGATGTATTGACATATATTTAGCTAAATAAGGCTCTTTGGTAAGAGGCAAATACTATTTTGGTGGCAAGTGTACAGTTTTGCTCGTCCTTCCTTCATAATTTGTACTAAAAGCAATTCTTAAAATTAAGAATGTCACATGTATTACTGGTAATAAATGTGTGCCTGAAAAACATTGCATTTTTTAAAATTAAAGCATTGCCTCTACACGTTTAAACACTGAAAGTAAAAAATATTCATTGCAAGCATTGTGTTACCTGTCTCACCTGTCACCTAACTATCATGGCCACCTATGTATGAATAAGTATTTTCTTTGCTTGTTAGCCTTGAAGACAGGATAATGAGCATTGCCTCAGGCGTGAGTCAGCCCGTATGTAGGTGCAATTCGAAAGAGTGAGACAAGTGTTTTTCTTCTGCTTATTTTAAGTCCTACAGTGTCAGACATCTACCCTCAGAGACACTGGGAGGCTCCTGAGGTTGAGTTTTTTAAGAGACCATGAGGTTGAAACACTGATGGGTAATTTCGAACTGCTTGTTCTTGTCAATCCTTTTGTACTGAGGTCTTTCACACTGTCTTCTAAAGGTTGATTTGCCTGAGGATGTGAGCTCAATTTGCACTTGTCATTCTCTGTTATTGCTGATGGGTAAAAGGGTGGCATCTCCAATGTTGCAGCAATCCAGAAAGTTAACAGAACAGCTCAGATTCTGATAAGCTAGACAACACATGTTCCTCTAGCATGGGTTCTGCCATTTAAAGAAAGGCTGTGTGCCATTTTTATCTTTTGGGATTATTACATTTTATTTAAGGGTAACTATTGATGAAGCTGTCTCATCATTTTCTGCTATTATCCCGCTGCCTTTCACCATCTTCCTCCTCTTGTCACTCCTTGTTTCACTCTCTTTCTCCTCTCTCTCCTACAATTTCCACATCACTGTATTTACCCTTCCTTCAAATCTTCTTCTCTACCAACTCTGTCTTTGCTCACATTGTAAATTTCTTCCCCCGTCAGTTTTGATTACACAGCTTTCTCTTCCTTCTATCCCCTTTATATGCAAATAATTAATCTGTTTTCCAAATTTTCTTTGTGTTAATGCCCAAGTGTCCATGCATCTTGCCGCGGACCAACATTACTCTGGCCTCGTCACCTTTTAATCCTGACTGTTTTCTTTGCAGGTATTCCTTCCAGGATGAGGAAGACATGTTTATGGTGGTGGATTTGCTCTTGGGAGGAGACCTGCGCTATCATCTCCAGCAGAATGTCCACTTTTCAGAGAGCACTGTCAAACTCTATGTCTGTGAATTGGCCCTGGCCCTGGGATACCTGCGCAGCAAGCGCATCATACACAGGTAAGATGTTTTCTCTTCATCTCCTTCCTCTGAACCCTTACTGTTAAAATATTTAAATTTGTTAAACAATCATTAATATTGTAGAGGATGGTTTGATTCCAGTTCTGTCAGAACACAAAAAACATGATAGAAAAAGACTTTGGCTGGTTGACCCATTATCTCCCTTACTGGTGCAGTCTGTGTCCCCCTTCTGTCTCTCTTACTTGTTTTTCACCACCAAGTTTGAGCTTTAAGTATCCGATGTTCTTTTCTCCTTGGCTGTCCACCTCCATATTATTTTCTAATATGACTGCTCTGTCATTGTGCAGAAAGGTCAAGCTGTCTTGACATGAGGGTCACACCTGACACAACAGTTTAGCCTGAGCTGCAGACTATGGCCATCATGAAATGAACCAGTTTTGTCGATGCTGCTGTGTCGATGCAGGTTAAGTGCTTTTTAGGCAGAAATAGCTGCAGCTATGGCAGTGCCACCAACTTACTTGGCCAAGAAAGACATGGCAAAAGCCCAATATTATTATTTTAAGTTGTTGAAGTGACTCAAAGAGCTTGGGGCGTCCTGTTACGGCCAAAATACATTTAATACACTGAGTAAGGGACAAGTTTAAAACTGTCCTTTTCCTGAGGCACTAGCCTATTGATATAAATAACATCAGTTGTGGGAGGACTTTGTATAGAGAAACAAATACCTAGACTACTGCTACCAAGGCACAACATAAATAATGCCCTTTGCCTTTAAATGACTCTTGGAAAAATGCAGGATTGTAAGTGCACACATTTTTAACTAGATGACTCAGGTAGTGCTTTACTTCAATCTCTGAAGCACTGTGATATCCATTCTATCCACTACTTAGACTTAGTCTTAGACCGGTGACCGGGGTTAACATAGGAAAAGAGGCCTTTTCAGACCATGACTAATAGGAAACATCACTGCAACAGAGAACACTCATTTATCAACAACCCCCAGATAACAAATTACACCATTTAACGTAAAGCAGACTACTTGCTCTTGTCCACAGTCTTAAACCTCCACAGGAAGGCGAGAGAGAGAAATAAATTGGATGGATTATTAATTTGCTTATTCATTCAGTCCATTGGGGGATATGAATATTTAAATCATGTTTTCTATTTCAGTGCTGGAGAGGACAGACTTGCCACTTGATGTGCAGGTGTTGGGGGCGTTTGTTTAGACGGAATCAACATCTTTTCAATCTGCATTCATTAGCTTCAAATAGGAAGAGGAGCTGAAAGTAACTCTCAGCTCATCTCTATGGAAATTGAATATATAATTTCCTCCCTCAGATGTGGACGTGATGACTTTGGTATGGCAAGTGAATGAACTTAAAGCCTTAGGAATGTGTTTGCACCTGTGTATGTGCAAGTTCAGGATGTACACATTTTCCTTCCGTTGGTCTTTGATGATAATGAGAGAAGTAATGATGATAATGACATTAATCACACGAAACATGACGATTTTGTAATTATGTTATTTACAAGGTGGATCACGACTATGACAGAATATGCTTGGCAGTCCTTTTTTCAGTATGATGGTTGGATGTCCACACTGGTTAAGATTAAGCTTATTATATTCAGTAAGTCCTATTGATCAGATAAAGATCTCAGATAAATATTTGCTTTAAAAAAGAGACATGAAAACAAATAACATACAGTACAAGTTCACAGTAAGACAATCAGTCACAGAAAGCATTTATCACACAGAGACACACAGTAATTGCAACTCATAGAGTGTGGCTAACTTCAATCATTCCCTAGTTCACTCCAGTCTACAGTAATTCATCTTCCCAAGTTTAAAATGTAATATGAGGAAAGTAGATACTGTGGCTTTAAATAAAGATATGCTAATGTATTCTAGATGCCACTAATGACTAGATATCACTGATAATAAAAGAGTCCAGGAGTCAACACAAGCAGTCTGCAGGTTGAGACAGCAGAGTACACGATGGCATCATCAGCATAAAAATTGACATTGTGGTTGAAAATGTTTACGTGTAGAGGAAATAACAGATACCGGTCCTTGTGGAATACAATGTGAAAGGCAAAGACCAAAATGAACCAATCAGAGCAACAAAATGTGTGATTGTTCAAAATCAGACCTCACCTAAAACCAATGAGAGCAACATCAGCGCTGAGCAACAAATACACATTGGATGGTGCTTGGTTTTGCATTGTTTGTTAACTTTCAAATGGTAGCCAATTCACAAACACTCACCAAAACAGTGCACTAAAATATACTTCTGAAAAGATTTGAGAGAAAAAAAAGCAACACAGCAATGAATCTTGCTCCATAATTGATCAGTGCTTTTTAATTTGAAGTTGAAAGTTTCACTCTGACACTACACTACTGCAGACAGTACACACTGTCAATCACTGTATCAACCTGCCTAATATTAGATAATGCTTGTTACTGGCACGGCCCCAGCAAGGCAGGAGGGAAATCTGTGTGAATGGGAGGCAACGCCACACACGTCTGCCAGAGCAAATGACACATGAGCTCAGCAGATTTGTGTGGTTCCCAGGGCAAAACTATTTGGGGACTTGGAAATCACTATGCAGACGCACAGTAAATTTTGTCAAACAGAGGTGTTGAGAAAAGAAATCTGAATAACAAGTGACTTTTTTTTAGCTAAGAAATTAAAGGAACATAGATTTTGTGTGGTCAAGGATGAGATTGCAAAGGGAGTTCTTCCTCCATCTGCAACTATATTGGGAACCATAATACCGTGACAACAGCAATGACACAACAGACATCTCTGTGTTTAGCATTGCTAATTATTTTTAATAATGATCCCTAGCACTGTATGGCAAATATGAACCATCTCAAGGGGGTTGGGACAAAACAGCAATGAGGTTAACAACAGCAGTTTAGCTCACCTTAACAGAGCCTGGACGGAAAATCAAAGAGAAGACAGCGTCATCATGGTGACACACAGGAGCCTCTGAACTGAAATGATGCAAGGTAGAAGTTCATTTAATTCCTATGTGTTATTTAGTGGAAATTGATTTTACTTGAAACCCCAAAATTAAGGAAGGAAACTGCCAGTGTTCATAACACTTGTTACTGATGGAGTTAATGTTATATACAAAGAAAATGTCAATGTTAAATGAAAAATTTGACTTATTTTTCTGTTCAACATCCATAGTGGTTATGACAACATTGTACTGAGCAAAGTCTTTGCTGATATTTAGTGATACTGTGGCACTGCTACAAGAAATTGAGTCGGGGCAATGTGGGCACTGTCACTGTTAAAAGTTTTTTTTCTTTCAAAAGAAAAAGAAAACACAGTTATAACAACAAGAGCAGTAGGTCAAAATTAAATCATGTAGTTGGTCTGTAAATTGTGGTAAATGTTTACAACCATTACTGTGTAGTTTGTATATTGCGTTCAGAAAATGACCAACCGCACTAGTGTCACATATCTGTAACAGCCTAATTCAGAGTCAGCTAGTCTGTGTTTTTAACCATCCAATCTCTGTGGAGTTTGAATTATTAACAACAGAATGAGTCTCAATTAGATGACATCTTTAGAGACTGGATGAGTATCTCCAAACAAGTGGAAAGAAAAATGGCAACTGTGTGACCGGGGAAGGCATATACGTGTGTGTGTGTGTGTGTGTGTGTGTGTGTGTGTGTGAATGCGCTTGCATTTCACCTCACCCAACTGCCTTTCTGACAGCAACAATAATCTCTGGCTGAACCCTCATGTGCATTCGTTGTTGCCTCTGTGATTCCTCATAATGGAAAGACTTACATGATGTCAGCTAGTAGACAGTCTTGGCGGGTCAATATGTCTCCTCCCTGTTTCATTTAGGAAACACACTGCCCATTAAAGTGGTTAAGGAACTAATTGTTTGGTTCTTATAAAAGTAACTGAGAGACTGATAGAGAACCTGCAGACTAACCTCAGTTTAGACTTAAAATAGATGATATATATATAGTCTTTGCACACTATGCAATGCTATTTTATGACTTTGTAAAGAGTACAGTAGCTTTGTCTGAGCCACACATTTTGCATTAGTTGTTTGTATCTGGCCCAAGTGACACAGTAGCGATCTGCCTTGGGTTTACCCTGCCTTCTGCCCAATGAGTACTGAGATAGGCTCCAGCAGCTCCGTGACCCCAAAGGGATACAGTGGTTAGAGAAAATGGATGGATGGATGTTTGTATCTGTTCAAAGGGGGAACCAGTCATTTTAACAATGAGCATTTCTTCTCTTTTATAACAAGATTGATATGTGGCCCTCTAAATACTTGGGACTTTGACTCTTTAAAGTATGTGTTGAATTTTAAGAATTGTTATTGTCAGCAAGTACGCTGAAAGAACCACACATATGGTCTTCCCTCGCTAAACACTCACTAGAGTTCCAAATATGTAATAATCCACGAATGAAAATAGTCCCTGTCAAATGCACGATTTACTTCTATTTGTAAGGTTCACTCAAAAATGACAGTGCCCGGCTGCAGCTGAAACAAGTGATCATGGGCCAAGGGGCCAAAAACAGGCAGGAAGAAAGGAGAGACCGGCCAGCACACTGTTGGCGTTGGCCTTTTGGAAATTGTCCAGTCTATTTTATTCTGATTTTTCCTCATTAAATGAACGGAAGCACAGTGAGACTCAGCTGTTGCAGCAGAGAGCCTATTTCAGCCAAGGAGGATTCTCTTTTGCAAGCTATGATCTCTTTTTCTAATTTCTTCCTGCCGCCTGTTTTCTCTCTCACGCTCTCTCTCACATACACAGACACTATATAATGCCTCCCCCTCATAATCTCTCTACTTATCTCTCCCCCTTTTTCCCCATTTCTCTACCTACTGTACTTTATTCCTTTCCCAAGCTCCATCATCCTCATCCCTTAGTCTTGGTTGTGCAGGATCCGTCTTTTTCTCTGAGGGAGTGGCACAAAGACTGGTTCTGCTTCAAATAATTTATTTGCTCCTTCATCCCCTTCTCCTCTAGAGGCCTGTTGCCATGCTGCCAAAAGGGAATATGGTCTTAATTCATTTATCTGGTTAATTGAAGGTGAAAGAAAAAAAAGTGTCTTAGTGGGTCTTCTCATAGCTGATTCTAAAAAATGGAGTGATAATATACGGCACTGCAGATTGTATGAAGGCAGGCTAAGTCATTACTCTTACTCTCCATCAGCTGCTCGAAATGGCGAGCGTTTGTCATGTCTTCAAGTGAAGTATTCTTTATTCATGGAGTGTGTTAATGTTTTATTTCCCAGCAGAAGAAGAAAAAAGAAGAACCAGGAGGGAGGACAGGGAGGAAGGGAGGGAGAAATTATACACTCATATTTCATAAATACAGATTAAGGTGCCAGCTGGTGCCAGCTCTCTGATTTCCACCACAAAATGGTGAGTTGAGCATTATCGTTGTGGAAAATCTCCCTCAGCTCAACCCCATTTCACAGCAGCAGATTAGCCGATGGGAGGCGGTTTGCACTCTGAACATGATAGAATGTTTACTAGCTAGTCTGCTCCGAAAACATCACTAATTGCCTGCTTGTGTATCTAACTCACGTGCATGCCTGAAGAGAGAGAAAGAGATTTTGGCAGAAAGCGATGTATTCAAGCAGTCAAAAAGGCAGACAGGGAGGGAGAATGACGGAGCTACAGGCAGAGATACGGAGTCAAAGAGCCAAGCAGAGAGGGTGGAGAGAGCTAACATTTTTTGTAACACTCCCTGAATGTTTCTGACTCAGTGAATTATTCATCACTGGTAATTGTGATGTGAGTTTTGGCCTTGGCTTTTTAGTGCCGACTCACTGCTTTCAGTGTCTGCTCTGCATTCTCCGTCTCCCAAAAAAATCAGTTCCAAATTAGACCAGGGACTTGTCAAGCCTGACTTTCGTCAACCACACGCACTCAGTATGTGTTAATGAATAAGGAATGAACATCACTCAGTCGCTACTGTCATCCACACACACACACGTTTACCCATGTGCATAAACATGGCGACTGACACAGGCGTGTACACCTGTGCTGTTCTCACACTTGTCAGAGCTGCTTTTCTTTAACAGAAAGAAGAAAGAGTGCGCGAGAGACACAGCAGTTTGCTGGGGTGGAGCTGTTAGCCTCTGTGGGTCTAGTTGGGCTTTCAATTCACGTTCAAAGGCAGCGGCTGTCTGACTCGCTCTTCAACGGCTGGTGGGCGTGGGTACTTAGAACTGAGGGATTCTGACACCGTGTGTATCTGGGAGCGTGTGCGTATTTCTGTGCACGGGCTGTGTATTACCATACTCATGTGGGTCTATGTGTGTGCCTCATGTTTTGAGCGTGTGGTGTAGCTGCGCTGTGGGCTTTCTGGGGCTTCCAGAGCTGCTCCACTCTCCTTTGTGACAGAGAGGGAGAGGCACAATCTCAAACAGCTCTCCGCTTTTATTCTGGAGTGGCGAGGAGAGCTACTAAAGCAGCAGAGCCATGAAAGAGCCTCTGATTAAACTGCCTGCAATCTAGGCCCAGAAAACCAGCAACACTAATTTTACTAGAACAGCTACAGATTTTTAAAAAATTGAATTAAGTGGAAAACCACTAAATTAAAGATTTTTATATGACTATGAACAAGCCATCCATTTTTTATTTCGCCCAAAGCCACAGAAACCAAAACATGTCACACATAGCAGGCCCTGTTTAAATGATCTAAAGAGCATGGTCTAAAGGGCATTGAGGACATGTCAAACTGCACTTCTGCTATTTAACTGGTGTGTCATCTGGGTGAAAAGTATGGACATGGTCTCTCAGTGTCATCTCTCATTTCAGCTAAACAAATAATGTGTATGTTCTATAGTTTAATGATCTACATCTCTTAAATACTGTAGATACTTGAAGACCATTGCTTTGGTATCTATGGCAACATGCACATATCGTATTGCCAATATGATCAAAATATTTCCCTACTCTTAACTTAAGTTGGGTAGAAAAGGATCTGGGTTTGCTCCACTGAAAACCACTGAGCTTATTTATGTTCTAGTGTATTACCATCAAATGTGGTTACTGTTATCAGGCCGTATCTGCTTTTTCCCCTGGGAGCTCTTACTTCCTCACAGTGCACATCTAATGGAAGGTAATAGTGCATATATGTATGGACATGAGCTGTGTGCTTTCATAAATACTTTGAATGATTTCTGTGTGTGGCTGAGTGGTTGCATGACCTGTGTGTGTGTGTGTGTGTGTGTATAAGCCTCAGTTCTCAGGTGTGTTGGCCTGCTCCAGTATCAGCCGAGTATCACATGACCAGGTACAGGTTTCAGTTACCCCTCTGCCTCTGATAGCAGGCTGTAATGAGGCCATTAGATCCTGGTAATAGCTTGTAGGGTCAGTCAACCGAGAGAAAAGCTGAGGGGATCAGGTTGTGCCGAGCTTTCCTGGCCTTTCGTCTCACTCCTCACTCAGGAGAGTCACAAAATTTTACCTCCATTCTTCCCTTTTTCTATCGCTCACTTCATTCTTCTCACTTTCCTTGCTCAATTTGCTCATTGTGCTCTCTGTCTCTCTCTCGCTTAATTTATCCAGAGCTCTACATTTCTTCTCCCCTCTATTTCTCTTCTTATCCAAGCTGTTTCATTGGCTCTCTGTTCGATTTTTCTCAGTTAATCTGTACAGAATAGCCCTGTATATTCTGTTCTCAAATCGTCACTATCGCCCCATTTCTCTTCATTTTTCTCACTCAGTAAATGCATTGTGGTCTAATTTACATCCTCAGTTCACCTCCTCACTCTCAGTTTGGCCTGTACATCACCATCCCAATTTATCCATAGTTTATACATCCATTTTGTAGCTCCTTCCCTCTCTTTCTGTCTCTTTTCTCTGATTCACACACAGCTGTCAGTTCATATGTAAAGTGCTTTTGATTATCGTAATGTTTTCTTAATTTTTTACTGTCAGGTGAAAAAGAAAAATCAGAAAATCAGACAGAAAAAAATGTGCACCTGAAAGAGCCACAATTTCACGCACTACTGCAGTGACAAAGAATGACTGATGATTACAAATTGCTGCCTCAAAGTGTAGTGATTGCCAGTTTACGGGGGAGAGAGAGTTTACGCGGGATCTGAGTTTAGAAGCTCAAGTCGTGCACTTTGTCCAAATCCATGTGCCCACATAGTCAGACACTCAGCTGCCACTCATTTAAGTTTACACTAGTTATTCTGGTATTTTCCAGTATAATTTTACCTTTTGGACATTCTGCCTGATAGAACAGCGTAGCTCTTTCATCTCTTGTGCCTTTTTGTTGTGGTAAACGCTTGCAGATGGTTGAGGTGTCACCTCACACAGCACTGGTGTGAGTGGCGCTGCTACAGACCCATCTGTTCCTCAACACTGCTGCATAGCTGTTATCCAGGCTAATAAACACAGGGGAACCTGAAATGCACAGGTGACACTCAACGTGCCCTCTCAAACCTCTTTCTTTTTTACCACAGAAATGAACAGCCATACTCATGCAGATTGGTTCATTCAAATATTTCATTCATTAGTGACATTGTGTTCAGTTGTGTTAAAGACCAACAAGTCACTGCATCCAATACACAGTTTAGGAATGACTGAAATAACGTCCATAGAAAGAGGATTGTTAAAATGTTTTTTTAAACTATTATCAACTTCTTAGCTCTTCCCATAGCTGTGTAGCTGCAATGAATACATGGTAAACACTGTAGCTGAGTCAGGGAAATATAATATCCTGTGAATATTAGCACTGCTCTTTCCCCAGACATCATCCTTACAGAGCCGTCTGACCTACTTTTCATTATGACTGTTTTTGATAGCAAGACTTTAGTTGGTAATTGCTGGGTAATTCTTTTATGTCGGCTTTCATGAAAGGGAAACAGAATCTAATTCATGGATCGTTAAACCGAATACAACTGGGAAACTCAGAATATTGATTGTAACTGTAAGAATAAGTCTCTGAGGTTCACAAAATATTGACACTTTTTCTGTAAAACCGCTATTTATACAGGGCTGAGTCCATTAAGCATATCTGAGTAAATTCTTTCATTTGTCCTGTTTTACTTCAAATAAATCTCATTATTCCTTGTGTGGTAGTCCATGCATGCATGTGCAACAGGGTTTTAGAGACTTCAGTTGTGGCTAATTAACTGTGAAACTCTGAAAGTTGACCGAACGTCCGAGATGCCACTGCATTACCTTTTTTGAGTTTCCTTCTTTCCGCATTAAGACCACAGTGAAAGTCACCGACACGTAAAAAAAAACCCAAAACTGGCAAGCACAGCTGAATATGCAGGGTTACTAGGCCATATGTATATCCCTTTGCACCCCAACATCATGCTTCATTGGCCATTTCAAGCAGTGTCTTTCTTTGTCTTCTTTCGTTTAGACAGAGACTGGACAAGTGGTTGTTTTCTCCCCCTAATTTCTCAAAATATCTACAACTGAAATGACACACTTCCCATACACTCTGAGTTATCATTACAGTACATCTATTGTAGACACCTGATTGTACAATTAACTTATTCTGGTCCCAGACCTAAAGTGTGAAATACAAAAGCAGTTCTTGGCATAGAAGTAGCTGACAGTATTCAACAATTGTTGAATAACAAACAAGTGTTCTGGTCAGATGTGTATGTCTGGCACTCACACACATCTGTTTTCCTGTCATTTTCCATTGCTTCTGCTTCATCTGCTGTAGGTGATGCACTAATGTTTTAAACCACTCTGGTGAAAATGTGAAGGGAGCATTTTCAAGCGAAAACAGCTGCTAAGTTGCTCTTTAATGCTCGCTGTCAGTGAAACAGGCCGATCACGGCTATCATCATCAATATCACCACCTCTACCTCAACAGCTTGGCTTTTACCAACCACCACCTGCTAATGAGCCTTTGCCTGCTTTGCTTTATCTGACGAGTCAGTTGTCTCAGCCCCTCCTTGTCCTGTGGCTTCACAATAGCACCGTGGCCTTTAGCTACAAAAGACGCTTCCTTGTTCTCACTTATAGCCTGCTTTTTTTTTTTTATCAGCAACACATGCCCCTCCTCTCTCCCCAAGCGCCAGCCTTTCAGGTAAATGTCAGCTAATTAAGGGTTACATGGTCGACCTTTCTCACCCCCACCTGAGCCTGCGCCATTCATCCGCCAGAGCACCCATGAGCCAAGCGCCGTGCTACAGGTTGTCCTCGTCCTCTGAGCATGTGCCGCAGAAACACACGTGCACACACGGCCACACACAAAACTACAGGTCAGAGTGGCCTTTGATATGCTAAATACCACTGGGTTCCTACAGGGCAGTAGACTCAATTAGAGGAGACACTAGCTGTCTTAACACAAAGGCTGTACGGTTAGTTGCCCGTCAGCTGACACTGCCACAAAGTGTGTAACGATGTTGCAGTTTCCATATTGTTGTGATTCAACTGAGCACATGAATATCCAATCACTTGATTCCTATTTCTGATACTATTGTCCATTTTATTCCAACAAAATGGGGAAAATGTATAATAATGCTGTAACAATCTAAGTCTCCTACAACAGAAGGACATTTAAAATAGAACAACCTCTCTCTCCTCTTCACAGTCAAATGTTAAGGTGTCATTCGTGTCATTCATTTGAACTCAGCTACCCCTTGAACTGAGAGTCCCCTGCCAGCATGATTACAAATCAAGTTAAAAAGGGATACCTGACAATGCTCAGGAAAAGCATCTCAACTTCACCATCTCTGCTAATGTACACACAATAGGTACTTCTCAAGTGTCTTCATACTGTAATGTTGATGTCAATTTCAGGGTGTGGTTATCCTCTAAATGAATGCTGCATTTGATCATTGAGCAGAAACGAAACATTTGAGAAGGGCGCTGAATATTGAATATCGTCTCTCCAGTTCAAAGCATTTTTAGAGCTGTGGGGATGTGTTCCAGAGACGGGAGAACAGAGTGGAGCTGAGAACACACTGTACCCTTCCACTCCTTTAGTCTGCGGCTACACACATGGACTGTTCAGATGAGAAAAAAAACCCCACTTGTGTCTTAAGAGAGCATGGTCATTATCAAGCCGATGCGGTCCTATAGCGTGAGTGTGAGGCTGTGCATGTGTTACAGTCCGTGTGTATGCGTGTGCGTGGGCATTAGAAAGTTATGCTATTAGGAATAGTTTGACAAGGTCAGTTTATTAAAGAAAAAGTTGATGTGAAATGTCAAGGACAGACAAAGATCAGTGAAAATTGGAAGAAAGAGGAGAGTAATGTGGCTTTGAATTAAAATAAATGACCAGGAGGGACATCATTGAGAAGGGAACTGTTCTTTGAAGTGGCTGATTGTCACCAGGGACCTTGGTATTTTTACTGGTGTCTTTATGTCACTGTGTAATAACTCTGTTGCTCTGGAATCTGCTCTGAAATGTATTCTCAATATCTATGGTTGTGGTATACTGCAGAGCATTTAGGGTACGGGCAGTACTTTGTTGAGAAACACCAATCTTTTATCAGCAAATATGTGTAATCAAAACAAGAAATAAACATTAATAGCTCAATATGCGATTATAAAAGTCACTCTTTTGCAAAAATACAGAAACAGAGTGTATCAAAATACATTCTGTATTGAGTACGGGCTCATTTTCCTGACTACATCTATTGTTTTTTCCAATCCAGTTTAGATTACAACAGAAAACCACACCAACTTTTTAATGATGAGAGACTTCTTGAGTGCATTCCTAAGAAAATCACAGTGGTTTGGAAAATATTGATATGTGCCACTCGATTTGAATTTATTGTTCACAAATAAGACAATAGAATTTATGGTCATAGCGCATCTGATGTTGAGCAATGGGACTTATTAATTCTAAAAGAACAGTTTGAGTCGGGCATAGAAGTTGAATACAGCACCGTTGACCAAGTTGATAATACACATTAAGTAAAGTGTCAGTAAAGAAACTGTTCCCAAGAAAAGGGAAAGCAAATACATTAACCCTCTGTTACTTGCAGTGACAGTAAAATATAACCTGTATTCAGTGTACACAGTAAGGCAGGTATAAGCACAACTTTGTCTGTGTACTAGATTTTATGTGATTTATCTTCCTCATAAAATCTTTGTGCAGAGATTTAATACCATTTCTTATGACCAGACAGTTTTCTGTTTTCAGAACTATTTGGGGGAACTGTGTTGCTTCTGGATGCCGTTTGGATTTATGTGGTGTCAAAGAAAAAAAAATGGTTGGAGAAAAGCAAACTTCTGCTTGTAAATGGGAGAAAAACAGAAAACACAAAGGATGATGAGAAATGACTGGAAACTGTGACTCCATAAGTAAATGCCTCAGACTACACCTGTTGCTCTTCTCAGGTGTCTCATCTACTCCCACAGATTAACCTGCTGTCCTTCCCTCCCTCTAAAACGCATAAGATATTCATTTGTTTTTGCCACATGCCTGCAACACAGTAGTGTAACAGCGTCATTTTAAAAAAGGTTTCGCCTGCGTCATTGTATGTATTTCGTCATTCACTTCAGTCAAATGATTCAACACGATAGTGAGTCAGACTACACTATATTCACCTCCTGGAAGTTTTTACATTTGATAATGCATGCAAAAAATTTTGGGTGTTACTCTGACACACAGGAAGTGCTTTGTTTTGACAGGAAAAAGGTATCTTGTTTAGAATAAGAGGAGAAAGAACTGTGTAATTAATATGAGCAATGTAACCTCCTCGGCTGGGCAGACAAAGAGGGTGCCACCTACAGAAACTCAAACGTCATCGGCAGTAAGACATCAGCCCACCACCCACGCTGCTTTATTTACAGGTAAACTGTGGGAAGCGCAGTGCCGAAACGTGAAAGCCAAGTGTGCTTATTGCTAATGATGGTGCACAAATTCAAGGATCTTGACGATGGCTACATTAAAGCCCCTTTAAACAACATATCTGATGGGACATAATGTGTGATGATGAGATGAGACTGAGGAGATGCATGTTCACAGATTAGAAGTGTCATCTCAGTCTGACACCACTTTTTGATGCTGTGTTGAAAAATTTCTCTGACTGGTCTAACGGGGTCACCAAAGTTATATCCCTGTCTAATCTGAAGAAACGTGTGAGGCATGATGCATGATGTCACTGATGACCTTTTCAACAAGTGCACACACCTAAACAACTCACCAAGTTGTTTGTCAGCCAATAAATGGTGTTCATAGACAAACTTCTGTGAGTGTTTGAGTAAAATCTGGTCTGAGTCAGAGAATGTCTTTTCAGTAAAAATGTTACACTGAAATGAAGTGCACAGAGTGAAGGCCAGTGTAGGCTAGCTGTCTATTATCACTGTGTGCTTAGATACAAAAAGTATAGTTATATCTGCACATGCACACACACACACACCAAGGCTGTACTCAGCTTCTTGGTGTTGAATTATAAAAAATTTCAAGAAGAGCACTGAGGTGTAACAGACAAAGGTACTGAACTGTCCTATACATATTCATATATAATTTTTTTTTTTTTTTACAGCTATATAAAATATAAATACATTGCCTAAAGTCTCTGACTGTAATCACCTTAAAGCCAACAAACTACTATCACCTGCTTCTTTAATAATAATGTAAACTTCGAATTTTATAATAAATGGATAGACACAGAAAAACATACTAATCCCACTGTACTGTGTCTGTGTTTTCTCTTTCAGAGACATCAAACCAGACAACATACTACTGGATGAACATGGTAAGATCCTTTGTATGACTATATTTTCAAATATTTCAGGGAGTGTGTTGTTGGAATCCAAAATCCAGGAAGTGTTTAATAAGATTTAATTTGGGTTCGTATTAGCTCCTAGATAGTGTTGGAGCCATTTATAATTTCCTATTATTTGAATCATTTTAACATAAATAGTTTGGCAGCACCTAGTGGTAGTTTTTGGTGCTAAACCAAGCGAGAAGAATCACCTGACTTCCCATCTCAGGTAACGCTTAATGAAGGCAGGTGCGATGAAGCCAGTGTACTGTCAAAGAGGATACAGGCTTCAATTGTCTGCCTTCATCTAAGCTTTGCTTGATGAAGCTGTTTATTCCCTACTGGTTTCAATTTTTTGAAAAAGGCTTATGTATATTGGAGAATGTTTGCTTGGGGTTTTGATTTTGTTTATGACACAGAAGTCACTCAAGCAGTTCAGAGTCTCACGTAAAAACACTTCATTATATTTTCAAACCCCTTGAACTAACCAACCATAATGGATCATCAGATAGTTACCAAAAACTGTGTGTTTATAATTTCATGGTGTTAGCACAGAAGCTGCAATATATAGTAATAACATCTAACTTGACTGACATGGTGTCCTGACTTGACTTAGTGTCCCAAAGTCGAGAATTAACTGCTTCTGACTCAGGATTTTACCAAACCTCCAACCTCTGGGATCGCTTCTGCACAGATCAAAGGAGTCAAAAGTCTCAGGGGCAGGACTCATAGTTGTTGTCTAGACAGGCCTTACTGCATTTAGAGGAAAAATACCTTATTTTAAACAGTGACATAGAGAAGCACTGCACATGCTTTTTTAATGACTTTCCATATTTCCATACTCAGTCCGGTTGTGAGGTGAAGTGCTGTGACATTTACATGGTGTCTTATCTCTCTGAACTATAGAATGAAATGAGACAGAAGGATGTGATAGGAGTGTGAAGGACATGCTGATACCCATTGTGCCTCCTTCTCTGAGGGAAAATCCTGAATGAATTGATGATTGATTCTCATCATATGCTTCAGGGTCAATTTCACATAAATACTCGCATCCATGCACATATCATAAAAAATGAGATGGAGAGAAGAGTGTGTGTAGTTTGTTTAGTGTGGAGAGGGAGGGAGGGGAACAAAAAGAGAGATTTTTTCAATATGTTAATCAAGATGAATTTTAGTACTCCATGTTATGATCCATCTAAGAGAAACATAGACATGGTTAGATAGACACAATAAGGCAAATCTAACACTCTAGTGTGGTACACTATAGACTAGAATAGTGGCCACTAGAGCGTTAATGTTCAGCAGGGACTCACTCCCATTTAACCTGGACTGGCTCGCAGTTGGCATTCCAGTTCATCCTACAGGTGCTGGATGAGGATGAAGTCAGCAGTGTGCACAAGATCTTCAATGTCAAACTGGTAAAAGTGTTTCTTCATAGTCCTGACTTTATGTACTAGACTGTCATGTTGAACACAAAACAGTTTAAACCACGTTTAATCAAAGGATTAGGAATGTGTAGATATGCTGGTAGGCAAATTTTGTTACCTTTAATAATTAACTAACCGACTGTACTGTAGCATTAAGGCCTAATCATACTCATGGAAAACAGCCCAAGACCAATCGTGTTCATATAGTTTTGCTCATGTAATGTACATACACATACAGAACTCAGGGCCACAAAAGTCATGAGATTTCAGAGGGCACTGGGAAGCAGCCTCAGGGAGCTCTGTAGGCTGCCAACTCTGCTGTCACGACAAAACTGGCAGACAAAGAAAGACAGAAAGAGATGGACAGAGAGAAACAGACAGACAGTCAGGGAGACAGACAAAGAGAGTCACAAGGACAAGACAAGAAGGAGGAAAGTGATGAGCAGACATTCCTGGAAGGAAGGAAAAAGGGTGGACAAAAAGAAAAGAATCTTTGCAAAGAACAGAGATAAAGAGGGAGGAGAAGGCAAAAGGCAGCTTTGTCAGCCTTAGCCTGATTTCCAAGCACACACGTTCACCTGTGCTTTATCTTTCTCTCTCTCTCTCTGTATGTGTCCGTGTCCTTTCAAACTCAATAAGCACTTATCTCCTCCTCATGTATTCCAGCCTCACTCTGTTATTTTGTGCAGACCTGTAGTTTACCTCTCCACTTAAGTCTAAAACGACATGAGGTATCAGAGGAGGGGAGAGCGGAGCAGGCTGTTTTGCTTCCGCACAGCACGCCAAATTTGCCAGCTGGAATTGACCCATTCCTCCTGCGTTCCTCTTGAAGCTGTTTCAAAGAGAGAAAAACAATTTACTCATGCACGTGTGGTGTCGGTCTGTTAAACGGCATAGCCCCAGGATGCTGAGAGAAACTCCAAGAGGACTGTTGTCTAGGTTATCCACTGTGAGCATGCACATATGCTAGAAAAGTAGGTACTATATGTCAAGGTTATAGTGTGAGGGCAGCTATGCAAAAACCCCAAGGGGCTCTTTAGATTAATGCATTTTAGATCATTCCTGATATGACATAGCAGGTAGAGTTTTCATTAGCACCATAGCATCAATGGCAAAAACAGATGTTAATGTTGATGTATATTTGTTTATAAAATAATAATTTTAACTCAATAAGAAAAACTGGTGTTACCTTGGTTGATTTAACCACCTACTGTTATACTATATGAAGAAAATCATTTTCAAATAGATCTAAACAATGCACTTATTCACTTAACTGATGACTTCATGGGCATAGTTGTAAAAGAAAGTGGTAATGTTCATTATGATTTGACAGCTGAAATGCCTCTTATTCATTATGATATCTTAATCAAATTCAACATTAGTGTTTGCAGACACATCATTTAAAGGTGGTTAAATGTGTCTTCAGTGAGCATGTGAGTAAGTTTGGTGTGTAAAACCTGTAACAACTCTTAATACTTCAGCCCATGTTCTGCTTTCGACTAGTTCAAAAATAAGGGATTTTCTGATTTAAGATAAACTATGATAAACCTTTTGAGACACATAGCCCAAATTATGCAATCAGAGCATTTTAGCTTTTATTTATTTATTCATTTAAAATGTTCTTAATAATTCACTTTTTGTTTAAAATGCTGGCATTTACATTGTTTTTATTTCTTTTGACTTCAAAAAACTGCGATTTCACAAGTGTGTGTAGACTTTGTATCTGCTGTAAAGCACATACATGAAGCTCACATAGAAGGGTTCAAAAGTTGGAGTGTAGATAATAACCCAGAGAAATTCAGGATGGGCCCATTAGTAAACTCAAGTACATGTGTACAGTATATGTAGTGGTGTTTACGTAGTTGTCATCAGTGGTGGGGGTGAGGGTAGGTAACAGAAAGCAAAGAGAAATTAAAAACAGAAGAGATATGCAGCAGCATGACATAACCCCCAGGATCAAACCTCGACAGTTGTGGAGGTAATCCCAGTAAAACGTGTTGTATAACTAAGCCATCAGAAAAACCTGCTGAACCATTGTTCAGCCACTGCACATTTCAGTGCTTACAGGCAGGGAACAGTTTGACTGACGACAATCAGGGGTTAATCTCATGTAGCAACTGTAGATTTTAGAGCTTTTATTTGAATTTATGGAAGAAGCATCAACTTGAACTGTGTATATTTAGTATTAAATAGAAATCTGACATGTGTCTTTAGTTCACATGCTTAATCTGTGACAGTGAAGTGGCCATCTCAGAAAGAATGCCATAGCGGCTTAAAAAGGAAAACAATGCAAAAGGAACTTTATTTAAGGTTTCAATTACAATAACATTAAAGGAACTGTGAAAGCATTTGATTCAGTCATATTCAGGCTGCTGAAACATTGCAGTTCTTTACAGCATAGCACGTCAATATGCTAGCAATAACAGAAACAGAGCATACAAAGCATTACTTTGCAGGCATTAGGTTAAGTATTTTTTAAGCTAGGCTGGTTTGTTTTGTTCAGTGAGTTTATTACGTTACGTCATAATGGTTGATTAGCCTCTTCTCTGAGTCTACAAACAGACTCCTGCTACTCACTCTGTAGTAGTAATGGTTCTTTAAAATAAACCATTTTTTAATAAAGTGACTTTTTCCAACCCCTGGGATCCACTTTTTATGCACTCACAATGGAGTGGTACTTTTATTCACTGCAAGCAATCCTGGGCTGCCACTGAGGTGATAAAGTTCTGCATGTTAAAGCAATTTACTTTACATTTGCCATAATACAAATGTGAATACTGTGCTATAAATCATCTCTTAATCTCTGCCTTACTAATGCTATCCAACTATCTCTGACAATGCCACATTTGGGTATGCTACCATCTCTGCTCCATCACTGAACCTTGGATTCGGAATCAGGTTTATTGCATAACATGGAATTTGATATGTGAGAGCAAAGTGGCCATCTAAGAAACAGTAACATAGGAACTGTATTTAAGGCATACAATACAATAACACTGGTTAGTTAAGATTAAAAACAAACAGTTACTTAAAATGGAGCAAACCCACAAACCCATAGAAACCTTTAATTTTGGCCACTAGAGGCCTTTTTATGTTTATAAGTCACAGGATAAGTGATTAACAGGAATATGTAACATACATAGGACTTGACCAAGAAGGACAGAGACAAACAAAAACAAACAGAAAACAAATAGGATAGAAATACTAATAATTTAATTTCATCTACTTTATTTTGATTCAACTAGAGCAGATATGTGACCAAACTGACCAAAGCCATCCTTGGAGCTGTCAGAATACGATGCTTTGGTTAAAAATGTTATCATGTTATTTTCTACTCGATACTTTTTGCCCAGCAGACATTATTCTGATGATGGTTGTCTGTTTCTTCCCGCTGGCTACTGTGTAAAACTCCTGTCCTAAATCTGTCTCCTGAAGAGCTAAGAGAGATGAAGACTGAAGAGGAAAAAAAGGAGATAAATATGTGACAGAGACAGGAGACATCATTAAATATGAAAACATGAAAGAAGCTCGAGTCTTCCTCAAGCTCCACTTAAAGTCTAAAGTGACATTTCTGTCCTGCTGCACCTTTGTCACAGTCATCAGACTGCATTAACAATGGGCTTTTATATTGGCAAAGCACCGCACAATCACCCCTCTGTGCATCAGCACACTCAGCTACACTCATGCACTGCAGCTCTGAATACAGTATGGGATTTCCAACTGTAAAGGACGCAAAGGGATAAAGAAGAATAAAAAGATATGGGGTTCATGGAGGGAAAAAGGAAAATTGAAACCTGAAAAATAGATAGGGGGAGGTAAAAAGGATAGGGGGGGCAGAATAAGAAGGTACACTGAAAAAAAATATGCGTCAATGCAGAGTGACCAAGAAAAAAAAATAAATCAAGAGATGTGGGAAAGAAGAGATTTGTCTTATCTTTGAAGCTGTGTATCTTTTTGTAAACACTGGCTGGTGCCCGCCTGCTTTATATTCACAAAGTTATCTGTGTGTGAGAGCGTGCGCGTGTTTGATAAAATATTCTGCCTTAAAAAAGCGAGTGTACAGTATGGCTATGCAGCTTTTATGTGTGGTCTGCCGGTATGTGTTGGCTGGGGTTACTGGGGACACCCATTCATCCGAACAATCACTCTGCGGCAAAAACTCTCCGGCTCGGTGTTTCTCCCTCGCTCAGTATGACACACACACTCATATATACAGTCAGCTCATTAGTGTGTGCTCAGTGTGCATGGCAAAGACTATGGGCCATCTTGCAGCACGCCAGTGAGACACAGGTCAACAGTTTGACTTTGGAAATCACTGGAGGTTGCCACTAAAACACTCTGGACTCTCGCTTAGCTCCGCCACAATATCATTGCAAATGTGTTTTATACCATCAATAAAGCCGCAGCTCATTTGCATTTGATGCCTTTTCATAATATCAGTGTAAGAGCCTACCGATCACAAGCATGTGTTAAGGAAAAGGCGGTATTTCAGTGGATTATGTTGTATATTGAAATTCTTTTGATCCTCATTTTGCATATCCAACACTCACATAGGCTGCATACAAAGTAGGATACCTGCTATGTAAGATGCTAAAAGAAAAAGCTTAAATAGAGCTGATGCAGTACTGATGTTGTTTATAGGGATGACACAAATAAATTAAAATTCATATACAACATGCTCTGAGTCAATCTGAGGTAATATAATCTTTCTTTCAGGGCACGTCCATCTAACAGACTTCAACATCGCAGCAATCGTAAAAGAAGACCTAAAAGCAACATCCATCGCAGGGACCAAGCCATACATGGGTAAGAAAATACATTTTTGACCAGTGCTGCAAGAGGAAACTTTAACAATGGTGACTTCTTAGGACTCTAAGCGCATGCTTGTATTTGCAAATCCACAATCCAGGGATACCAAAGGGATATTAGAGACCTCAGTTGGTGAACACAGCTTTCACTGCAGGAAACATCTTCAGGTGTGAGGAAGGCACTTTGACTTTTGTATATTTTTGTTGATTCATCAGTTGATTGTGTGATAAAAGAGCCAACATCCAGCATGCAGAAAAAAAACAGAGCAAGCTGGGTCAGTAGGTCTAAAAAATATGTATGATGGACAGATGGATTGAGAGACACGTGTAGGAAAACCAAGAAGTATTTCTGAGATCTGAGAAGAGATGGAAAAGATGCTCCTGTGCAACAAGAAGAACTGAGCCAGAGTTTGACTACTGTCAATATTAGGTGACTCCAGGGGCAGGAAGAAGATACAGCAGCTTAGGGAGCTTAGTGCATTGTTAGCTTTAGGTAGCATTTTAAGTTACAATTTTAAGTTACTTGTTTGATTCTAATGCATGAGCCCAGAACCTTAGACTAACATTTAAAAGAAAGCATTACTGTCCTTAAAAACCAACATTCAAGCTTTTCAGCCCTGGTGCAGGCGTCCTTCTGATGACTCTCAAGTACAGTACTGATCAGGCCGATGTGTCTGCTGGGAGATCAGATAGTGGCTAACAGGATTTCAGGGGGATATGAACAATAAGGAAGCTCATGATTGTGTGTGTGTGTGCGTGTGTGTGTGTGTGCCTGTTTTTTGATCACTGTTAAGTGTGTGCGCTCATGATGGAGAATGAGTTTGGGACCACATGTAACTAGATTTCAGGCAAATACTGTGTGGTGTAACAGATAATTCCTGGGTACTCCAGGGAGAAGGAAACACCCTCTCTTCAGGAGATAAACTGCACTTTTTCCTCCTCAGCAAGAGACAGAGCAAAGGCTGCCATGATGGAGAGGTGTGTGTGTGTGTGTGTGTGTGTGTGTGTGTGTGTGTGTGTACATGCTCAGTGTACAGTATGAGAGGGTAGGGTAAGTGATGAGTGAAGGAAATTCATCTTGACTATCTGAAACAAGATTACCGCTGAACAACCTTTTCCCTTGAATAGATTATTCACTTCCACTGGAGGGAAGAAATGTAACTAACCAATTTATGGGTTTAGATCTCTCGTCCCACCCAGAAAACCTGTTTAGTCAGTTATCTGTTACAAAGATATTATGACACTATATTGGGCAAAAATTAGATCCAGAAAGTTAATATTTGCCTCTGGCAAAAAAAGATTTCAGAATTCATGTTTTTCATCTTAAAACAACAACAAAAACTTGGTTAAGTGTGAAAACTGCTGTTGAGCTCAACTTTATATTGCTGACAGCAACTTACAACATTCACAGGTCCCTTTCAGACATTGGCTGAAGACACACACACACACTTTATGGAATATTGACATGACCTATGTCTGAATCACAGCAAGACAAGGCCATCAAAATAGACACTTAATAAACTTCTTCTCTTTTATCGAGATGACACATCTCATCACACATCTTCATTTGTTTTTCTGTCTATCAGCTCCTGAACTTTTTCAGACCTTTGAGGGGTCCCACCCTGGCTACTCCTTTTCTGTCGACTGGTGGTCGCTGGGCATCACGGCTTATGAGCTACTAAGAGGACAGGTAACTTAGACACACACACATGAACATAAGCACAATCACCATGTCCACACCTTAAATCACTTCCACTTTTACTTGCAGTGAATTGTAGATATGTCATTGAACAGGATAAAGCAGAAAAGCATAAAGTAAAGAAGGGGTGAAATTATAATTGAATTTTACATTTAAGCTGGTCTTACTAGGGAAGATGTTTGAATGTTTAGTCACGATGTGAGACAAATCGCTGAGATATTTCCAGAGCCATATAATTGGAATTGATTTTTTTAAAAATATAATATATATTTAATTTTGAGCTGGTCCCATCTGGACAAGTTTAATTCTGATGCCATGGAAATAAACACAGAACCCAATGTCTTTGCTCCATCTCCTCCCTGTACCAGGCCAAATCTTGACAGCTGCTGACAGCAGTCTCATTTCATCGTGGACTAAACTCAGACTGCAGTCACAGAATTTGCTCCTCATATTTCAGGATGACGATCACACAAACTACAGTAGCCTCCGTCTCCACTGACAACGGCCCAGAACACTTGAAACTGATCTGAAGCTGTCACGAAGTGATCCTGAAATCAATTCCTCTTTTTAGACATTTCAATGCTCTACCTCACACCCTAGTCCATGAAACTGTTGACGGCTATCTTACCTAAGAGCTCTTACTCTTTCTAAAATGCATTCTGTCCACTCACTGACCTCGCCGTCACATTGAACTCCCACTGACAGCTCTCCCTCAAACTTTATTTTACCTAAAAAGTTTCCTTTAGTTCTTCTAAAATATGTTTCCTCCTCTATCTGACCTCAAAGCTGCATCTCCAAAATACCTTTAGTCCTTTCTCTTACCGTAAAGCTGTGTCCTCTGGCTTTCAAGCACTTTTAACCTTCCCTCATTCAGGAGCGGATTGCTGAGCACACACTTACATTCTTCCACACCCACAAATTACTTTAAATGATATAGACGTTAGCCCCATCCTCTACATGTAGTCACACTCCACTTTGTGGACGTATAATCTGTGTCATTCTCTATGTAAACCCTCTAAACTTTCTTTCACCCCTCTCTCTCCCTCCGAGAAAATCATTTTAACTTCATCCCTCTGTCTCTCAGGGACTTTGTTCTCCACCTTTCTCTGACTGGCACATTTCACCACCCCCTATAAAGCGTAAATCAGTTTCAGGGCATTAAAAAAAAACTGCCCTGGTGGATGTGCAGAATTATTTGGCTGCTGAAAAAGGAGAGCTAGCTCACTATTATCCAGCTCCAAGCACCTTTCGATCCCCTCTCAGCTTTTACTTCATCTTATCTCTCTCGCAAGCTTCAGCACCATCTTACTTTCTTCGTGCTTTGGTCATACTATTTATCTCTTCTCTTGCTAACCACGTCTCCTTGCCGGGTCTGACCACTAGTTGCAGGTAAAGATCCATGAAGCTCAACATCCCTTCAGAACTGCAAATCAATCACTGTCAGTTAGTTTCCCCACTGTTTTGTTTTTTTGTTTTGTTTTTTTTTAACCTCATGGGCATCAATTGTAAATTCTTCTCTCCAAAAAATGCAAATAATTTGTAATACATGAGCCAATTTCTGCCTTCTGAACACCTGACTCCAAAAGAATATATTACTGGTTGTCTGGCAGGTTATGTGAGCCCTGTCTGGGGAACATCTGCAGAATTGGAATATAATTGATATCATGCATCTAAAAGAGCATGTAATAAAAATGAATAATGGTGAGGCATCCACCTGGGTTGCAAGTGGCTGCCATTTCTCTTTCATCTTTCCTGTTTCTCTTTGCTCTGAACCATATGACAAAGTAGAGATGGCAATAAAAGACTGTCAAAAAAAGAGAGCATTTGGCCATTTGGCCATGCTCTTTTTCTAACTAACAATATGGAAGAAAGATGCAATAGTGAAGACTGTCCACCTCCAACCAGCCTGAACTAGCTGTGTCATTCTCCTCCTCCAAAGGGTGGAGTAGGACTCAACAGGCTTTCCCTTGTTTTCTGACCTTCCACACTGCATGGCAGAAAGCTGAAGTTGTGTTTTGAGAGTAGTCCCTTTTTCTGGGTTTCCTCTATCATTTGTCCTCATCAGTACAGGAAATAGGTTCACAGAAGGTGAATACAAGGACAGGAGGGAGGGAGAAAGGATGGAGAGGGCCAACTGTGGAGCAAACTTTAAGACACATACTTTATCAAAGAAACTCCTCCAGGCAGAGCATGGCTGTGAATATAAGTTGCCTGTAAAATATTGTCTCCTCTCCACTTTTCAGAGACCATATGTGATGAGATCCAGTACACCAGCTAATGAGATCCTTCAGACCTTCCACAAGGTCCATCCCAGTTACCCAGCAGCATGGTCTTTAGAGATGAAGTCTCTTCTCAGAAAGGTAAATGAGTAGGATGTGAATAATGCACAATGTAATGTATCATTTATCTCACCTTTTCACTTAATACTACCCCCATACCTCCACTCAGTTACAGTACAAACCAGCAGGTGGCTGCTAAGAACATATAACTTTGAAAAACTAAGAGGAATATTAATATCATTAAAACGTTAAAGCCAGTGGAAGTGACAGACAACATGACATCCAGCAAGCAATGCTAAACAGAATGCCAGTTTGTATGAAACACTATACATGTGTGACTCAGTTTCTTGGACCGATCTGACAATTTTTTTAGAGGTTATGCCTCATTCAGGAGAAAAATGTGCCTGATTTAGTCCAGAATGTACTGCCTTACATTGCTGATCTTTTCAATGTCCTTAAAAAAAGCATTTGTTTACAGATTACTGAATGTTTCCCCCATGTGAAGTCACACTGGCATCAGTGACATGACATTAATCGCCTAACAGTGGCGTTTACCACTGCGCAGGATTTAAAGTAATTATCCCATGTGAATTTGTTTCAAGTGTACATAAAACTTCTCTCAAATGTCTGTGGGTGAGAGTTGTCCCATTGTACAACTGATGTCTCTTTGAATTCAGTTTGCCACGCCTCCAGAATGAACTGGGGTCATTTATTTTAACCTATGCTTGCCAACTCTTCACCTCAGAGATTGCTGGTGGGCAAATTAAACTCCAATACCACATAACTCAGATGAAAAATGACAGGAGTAAACTGTTACACACACACTGACCATTTAGACTGGTGCGGTGCAAAAGGCCTGATATGGGTCGAGCTTTTCTGAGATGCCCTTTTATTACTTTGCAGAGGACAGTTTTGATTTTACTCTTAGGCTTGAATTCTTTATTTCCTGTGGGAAATAATTATCCATACCTGACACAAGCACTTCATATGGGCCAACAAGGTGCATCTACAGAATTTTAAGTAGAGGATCACTTTCATTGTTGCAGCCCTACTTGGTATGCAAGCTGTTTATTTGTACACGAAAATCTTGCAGCATTCAGAGCAACTTTAGAATTACAATCAAATATAATCTGTATTCAGAATTAATCTAAGGTATGAAGTCACCACAACCATGCAAACACACAGAGAAACACACACCTTGGCAAGACTCTTCATCAGTCCTTAATTACATTATTTTAAGATGTACATGTATTTTATTTAACTCAATTAGTATATTCTTAAATCTGAAGAGTTATTCTATAATTAAGAGTCAAATGTCTAGTCTTCTTGTAGCAATTAAGCCACCAGCAGAGCTAACAGATACACTGTTGCTGTAGCATTTGGGTTTTGTCTTGGCAGCGATCCACTGCAGTCAAACTGTTGCATTGCTTCGTGCTCAGACTTCTCGCACCTCATTGGCATTCCAGTTGCATAAATGTGTGTGTATGTGGGAGTGAAAGAGGGACTGTGTGTGTGTGTGTGTCTGTGTGAGAATGAGATGTAAAGAAAGTGAGAATGTAAGAGCAGAATTCCATGCACGATATATTTGTCCTTCATCCTTCACACTTCATAACTTTTTGAATCCTCCTCATCACCATTTGCTTCCTATATGTATGTATCATTTTCGTTCCCTCTGTCACTCATTATCTCCCTCTCCCTCCATCTTCTCATGTCCTTTCCTCAGTCCTTTGTCCCCATATCCTCATTCTCAGACATATCCTTTAGGGCAAACATGTGCTCATGTCTCAGTGGGACTCTGCCTGTAACTTTTCAGCCATGACTCCCCGTGGACAATTGCTCTTACTCTAATCCTTTTCTCTCCTTCAGTTGTTGTGCATAGATGTCCAGAAGCGCATTTCCTGTCTAGCAGAGCTCCAGGATCTGGACTACATGTCAGATGTCAACTGGGACGCTGTGCTCAGCAAACAGCTTCCTCCAGGCTTTATTCCCAACGTGAGTATCAGAAATAAACTGAACACTGCCCCGGTATGCTACCCAGTAAAATGCTCACAACTGAATACAAGTGAATGTGTTCCTGACACCAGTCTGCTATATTGCATTGCTAATTAAATCCACACTTTCTCCAATCCACCCATCTTAAATATTACCAAAAAGCTTTAGAAGGAAAATGAATGGCAAAAATGCACAAATACTATGATAAATATGCCATATGCTGAAGCCTTAATCCAAACTCTCATTTTACGTGATAGCATAATTTTGCTCCATTTTAACATTTCAGAATAACAATACCATCCATCCCTGAAACCCCTCCTCCTGTCTACTGTTCTTCCATACCTATTCCCATAGCAGTATTTCCCCAAGGGCAACTTAGGTGCAAAAAACAAAAAAACAAAACAAAACACAAGATGCAGCCAGAACTACACACTCTAATCTTTTTTGGTTGAGGTGTAGACACCACCCCCTGCTGGGCTAAGCTGGATCTCCCACTCAGCACGTAGACAGAATAATACAAAGCACAGAGAGAGAAAGACAAAGGCAGAGGAACCCTTTGCACATCTATCTGCAGCTCTACAAGTAGTCTCTGGATCGTCATGACGATACGAAGATAGTGCTCGCGTGTATTAATATTACTAAACAGAAAGTCAAGCTGTTTGGTTGGCAAACTGAAAGCTGGAGACTGTACAGGAGAGAAGACATACATCTATCCTAACAGTACAACTGTTGTCATTGGTTGTTATTGAAGTACTTTAATTGAACATCATCCTGCATACATTTTCCTGCAACACACTGATGCTAGTTTCAGTATGCTACCAAAATGACACATGTAATACCTAGAGCTTTAACAAACAAGTATATTTATGTACTTATAATCAATTGCAATGACAATTATTTTCTGTACTAATCAATAAAAACTGAGACAACAGTTGACAATGCTGATCACAATTCCTTTAAGCCCTAGAAAATCTCTTGTCTTGTTTTGGCTGTTAAACAGCCAAAAAGTCAAGGTTACTCAATCTAGAATCACATAAAACAAAAAGAGGCAGCATATTCTTACAATTTAGACTATGAGACCATATTTTTGACAGAGTTTTGGGGCATTTTTGCTTCAAAAGGATGTTAATGACTCATAATAATTAGAGTTGCCTTGTTGGATAGTCACAACAATGGAATGATAAAGCAATAAAAAAAACTATCCAGTAATGTTTTAGTGAAACGGCAAGGTGACAATAACTGTCACTGCTTAGTGCTGGAGCTGAATGTGCAGAATAATAACTGTTGTAAGTGAATAGATGACTAAATGACTTTATCTAACTCAAAGTCTATAGCAACTGCAGAGCAGCGGGTATCCCCAGCGGCCAGGCTGGCGCAGCAGAGGAAAAACACAGAGGATCGATGGGGAATTGACAGTTTCTCTCTATCTAATTATAGGTCTATACTCTGTCTTTAGTCCCTCATAGACTCAGGGAGAACTCAGGCCTTATGTTTTATTTCCAAACTTTCCAGTATCCAGACCGCTTTGTCTTTAATGGTTTGCTGCTGTTTCAGCCTTGATCTGTTATTGGTTCCCTTAAAATAAAAGTATGCTTTGAATCATTTCTCTATTGTGTAACACTGTATAATTTTATATTGTATTGTATAACACATCTGATTTAATCACGACATATTATTTTTAGAAGAACCAGATGTCAGAAACACTACACTAAATGTGTCGCCAAAATCAAAACCATGTGTAAGTGTGGACCTGACATTTTGGTTTAGTCTCATATTATTATAATTTAATATTAATATTAATAAGATTAAGATTTAAACCTGTGGATCTGTTGTTTTTTTAATGCTTGTCTAAATATCTCTGCACAGAGGCGGAGACTGAACTGTGACCCCACATTTGAACTGGAGGAAATGATCCTGGAGTCCAAACCACTTCACAAGAAGAAGAAAAGACTTGCTAGAAAAACCAGGGACCAGGGATCTGATGGGTCCCCACAGGTAATGCTTTAAACCTGACACAGCAAACACTATTCAGGAGACAGTGGCAAAACATCACAATTCAGACACCTCCTCCACATCCTTCCCCATGACATCACACACATAGTAAAACATGGCAAGTGATGATTGGTCATGGACCAAGGTGTAGTCTGTCATGTCTATGAGCAAAGTCATACCAATAATTTATGCCTCTGTAATTGCATAATCTGACACAGTGACCCTTGTACCAGACAAAAACATTGCGTAGTTTGAACCTGCCATTCAAGGTTTTCCTCTCTCTCAGTGCTCATCATTATTCATTAAAGAGAGCTGACCGCTGGTTCCATTTGGCCCAGTTACAGGTGATAAGTTACCCCTTAGTTTGTCTTTTAAATGTGTCTGGAGTGCTATTAGGAGTGTTAAGGACACACTTTAGAGCTCTGTCCTCCCTCACCTTCATCAGTGCAAATGGGCCACCTGCCTACTGAGAGTATAAGGAAGGCAAAAGAATACAATCACCTAGCTGTAGTCTCCACTCCGTCCACATAAATCAGCTGTTGTCCTATGGTTGTTTATACAAAACAGAGGGGAGAGCATTGAAAGGTTAATTTGATCACCTAGCACCCAGCAGCTATTGTTTATATTTACTTACAATACTTAATGTGCAAACCTTTTTTAAAATATTTTACATGTGGGTCTTTGGTATGATAATCCATTGATTTTTCATGCTTGTGATCTGGATCTTAATAATAAAATAGTTTCTTTATAGCCATGTTTCAGGTGAACATTTTTTTATTTGTTAGAAGTGACTAGTAATTCTAGAGTTTTTTTTACCACAATCCTTTTTCCTGAGTTAGTTATTCAGTTTCTCATGTGTTAATCATGTCTCTCTAAGTGCATTTTTTGCCCAGCTGAAAATGATGTTGTTCTGGGCTAGGAACTCATGAGAAGCACTGGAGACAAAGTATCAGCTTCAACACTTTGTTTGCCATGATAGGATGGTTGTGGTTTTGGTCCCACACAAGTGCTCATCGAATAATAAAGAAACTCAGCACCTTATCACACTGCTTCTGTTTGTAGCATCATGTGAAAGGCTCCCATTGCAAACAATTTGTAAAAAATATGTTAGGCATAGGCATAGAATACAGAGAATAAAACCCTTTGATGGGGACTTTTTGTACACACTTAAATTGTACATACACTAACTGCATAGTGCCAATAGCCATTCTCCTGTGATATGTCAGCTGTGTAAGAGATACATGGTAGAGTCACTATTCCCAGCACAACATTTAAAAGAAAATTCAGAAGTGTACCTTGAGAAAATAAGTAGTCAGGTGTTTTTATCGGGAGAAATGTATTTACACTACAGTCAAGTCAATTGATCGGTACAACGGGGAAGTGCCATGCTGAATTCTAGGCTTTTGTCCAGTTTTGAATCTTTTTCCATTCAGACAGTAAAGATCTAATAGTGAACACAATGACTAGAGCCAAATAGGTCATGATTTCATTCATGTGCTGTTACCAGTAATAGTGCAGTGATGATGGCTTTTGGGTCTTTGATTGAGCATTGTGTCACACCACTGAAGCCCAAGAATACAGTATGCACACATACAACCCATGCACACACACAACCAATGTACACAAACCTAGTGCACGCATCCATACAACCAATGCTATTACAAAGTCAATATGTTGGGACACTCTCCCACTCTTTGGCACATTAAAACCGTTTATGGGACTCCTTTCTAAAAGAAATAAAGCAATTTCTGTTGTCTAGACTGTGGAGCACACTGCCAGCCTGCAATAAGAAGTCAGAGCTGGCCCAAAGTGTGCCATGTTTTATGAAAGCTGACAGCTGCTTGTGGAGACCTGTCTGAGTGTATATATCAGTGATATCGCACAGCCAGACAACATTTATCATCCTTTGGCCCTTTCAAACAAACAGAATGTATCCTATTCTAATGAAATAATGATAGAAGAATTTCAGAGAGAAACATTTGTTATGTTTATGGAGTAAAGTGAAGTAACAGTGTATGGTCAGGCTAAGATAATCCAAAATTAAGTCAAAGAAATGTTCTGTAGCTTGCATTTTCTAATTAAGTAACTTTATTTATAACGGTGTCATCTAGGCAATAGTTGATAAATGCAGCTCCATCAAAACCAGGGTTAACAATATTCAGCTGGATTTCCATGACAGGTCTTTGACATGAAAAGGACACTCAACAAATCTAAACAACTACAAGCATCATATATAAAAAGAAAAAAATGTTCACTTTCTTTAACAGAAGTTTAAAGAAAGAAAGTCTGAGTCTTGTTTAAGAAGTGGTGCCATTTTGGCACAGCAGCATCAGCAAACAGAGTCTTAATCTTGTCCTCTGCTTTTAAACTACTTGGCCAAATCGTCAGTGTCTCTTCTGATGGTGTTTTTTATTTAAAATAAGAAACTTGGGAATCAGCTGTTTTCAAAACTGAAATCTTTTTTTTTGTCCAACCTGCAGAGAGCCCCTCACATCCCTCACCACCTTTAAATCATCCAATATTTAGCTTTACATTTTTCTTATCTGTGTGTGTGTGTGTGTGTGTGTGTGTGTGTGTATATATATATATATATATATGCACACAAGTAGTGTGTATATATAAATACTGTGAAATACAACACTGAAATATTTCACCTATCTTTTCAAATGATTTGCTTAATGCATATGTTTCTCATTTGAATTAGTCATGTTTTGCAGTGTATGCTGCTCTCAGGAAGAGGTTTACTGCAAAGCTTTCCCATATCCATTTATAAAAGACATGTGGGGCCACCTATGATGGATGCATGTAACAGAGAGATTAAAAAAGAAAGTAAGTGCTTGATGTGTATTTGTGTTTGTGTGTGAAAAAGAGAGGGATATGGTCTGTGCAGCTTTTCTGAAGCATAGCTCGATCAATATTGAATGAAGTAAGCAACTTGCACTAATGCCTTTCCCAGGCAGCTTCATACTCATTACCCCATGGCTGCTCTCTATTCCTTTTGCAAACTCCTTTTCTCTTCTCTCTTCATCTTTCCAACTTTATTTTTCCTCCCTTGTCCTCAGACTCCTTCCACAACGCTGTCTATATCTATTGGTCTCCTTCCTCATCCATTTTTGCAGCACCTCTTTTATCTCCTCGCCTCTGCCTCCCTGCCACTGCTACGCTCATAACGTGGCATAAAATTAGCTCAATTAAATCACTGATAATATACAGCAGAAAATTGGACTCATGCTGTGAGAACAATATAAATTGGCTGACTCTAATCTCACACACACACACACACACGCACACACAATTCTCTCCTAATCAGAGACGGCATTCAAGTTTATTATTTACTGCATGTATGAAATAAACTGGAACCCTGTAGAACACAGGGACAAAGTGGAGAGGGGTTATTGTTTGTATATGTACATGTATGTACGCAGCTTACGGCAATAATTTAAACCAAAGGGATGGCAGGCAGCATTTGTCCTGTTTATAGTTTAAAAGTAAAGTTAGTGTTGGTCGAAATGTTTTTAAATGGTTTAAAATTAAAATTCGATATTATGACCAATGGAGGAAAGTTAGGACTTGTAATGACTATGTTTGGGTAGGTTACGGTAGGGTACGGCATTACGGTATACTGTGGTTAGTGAGGCATTGCTAGGTGATTTCTTTATAACTGCTAAAGTGTTGCTTGACACTTTCTTATTGTTTGGAGAAATTGCTAGGCTGTTGCTATGTTATTTTGAGTGTGTAGTAGGATGTGGCTTCATGGTTGTTAAACTGTTTTTGGCAGCGCAGTGCACAGCACCATAGCTGGAGTGGGTGGAGTACCCAGGGGGCTTTAACGGGAGATTACAATGATCTGTTAATATGTAGATGCCCTCATAATGTTTTGCAGCCTGTCATTGCTCACCTATGAGTCAAATCAGCCGATTTGTTATAGCAGCTGGTGTAATACTATTATAAGTCTAAGAGTTTTCACCCAGTGGCCCTGTGCTGCACCTGTCCTATCCAGTGAGGTATTATGTGCCGCTAGGTGCAACTTCAAGCACCTTACTAAATGTGAGGTGTTGAAACTTTTGTTGAAACTTTTGCCTCCCCCACAAGTTACTTTTGTCCTGGTTTCCTCCATCGCTGGCTATAAAGTATTATGGAAATTCCCAGATCACATTATTCATTAGTATTTGCAAAGCAATAATAGCAAAACACTAGTTGTAAGTGTATCCCTGGGTGTTCAGAACAACAGTTTGGTTGGATAGTTGCTTTGTTTTGTAGTTGTTTATCATAGTAGTTATCAGTCGCTACCACCGAGTGTTGCATGATCTGTGTGGTGATCTATGTGTGTTATTCAATTGTTAGTGACTTCTGTGGTTCGCTGTCGCTGCTGTCTAGATGTGAGAGCTAGATGTGTCCTTCAGAGGTTGGTGTGGACCAAAAGTGGACTTATACTTTCCACTTGGAAAGGCCCTGTGACAAACAAACATGCCATGTCAACTTATCAACTTAAATAACACAAACATGATTGTGGTTCTCATTACTCCATGCTGAACTCAGAGCAGAATCAATAAAGTTTATAGATGTACATATGAACAAAGTTGCAGGACATGGTTTTAGTAGTCTTCCCAACCCCTTTCAATTACTCTCCTCAAGAAAAAATGTAATTTAATGAAAATGTATGCGTGCCTGCTGCTAAGCAAATAGAACCTGCTTAGAAATATTGGAAAATCACACATTAAAGTCAGGTAAATTAATGGGCTGCTGGATTAGACAGAGAGCTGCCTGTGTATCTGGGGATAGAGCTCCATGTGTGCCACTAATTAAAAGTGCATAGTCAGCTCTTGTCTCTGGCATGGTTCTGGAGTATCATCAAAAGCAGTTGTAGCCAAAAAGTACAAGTTGTTCCACATAGATTTTTACACACTGCACAGATTTTTACAATGTTGGTATAAAATATGTATATGTCCAGACAAATGTTCGATGATGACTCGAGCATTCCTTTGAGAAAAGGCTTGTCATTTATCACTGGCTGAAGTACTGCATGGTCAAATTTATTTGACCCTGTATTATAATTTAATGGGTGCTCATGCTCTCTTCACACTCATTTTGTCCATTATTGCGTCCAGTGTCCTTAAGTAAGAATCTGGAATTATTTATTAGAGGTTAATTAATTAATCTATTACAGATTGTTTCAATGTTACACATAATCCAAAATTCAACAATACAAACAAGCAGTTAAAAATTGAAAAAAAACCCCAACAAAAAACAGTCGGCAAGCCTTCAGACAGACATACAGTAGGTCCAGATAAAGACACTGAGAAATGTCCCTGTTAGGATCTTGTCTAGCAGAGCAGTCCCTGTTGGCATGTCTCATTAAATGGAAAGTTTAATCCAGCAGTTGGAGCAATTAGCTTCTGAACTGTCTTTTTAAAAGCATCAAATTAAAAGAGAGAGGGAGAGACAGTCAGAGAGAAACCAATAGTGAAGTGTCTACAGTTAACGTATTATTACTGTTCTCTCTGCAAGGCCAGAGATTTCTTTAAGCATCGGGCATGAATGTAGAAAGAAAGAAAAACATATACTTGTATAATATCTATATATACACATGTACACAACATGTATACTTGTATAATAATACGTGTTATAAATGTTGAGACATCAACTGTTTATGGTCTGGAATAAAGTGCAGTTACATAAAGTTACAATTAGAGGCTCTTCTGAGTTAAATTCACTATGACATCTTTGCCCTTTTCCAACTAAAGATTACTCCTGTTTACTATAACAGTGCTAAGTGCAGTGATAAGAATATCTGACATTACGGTCACCCTGTACTTAAAATTTATATTAATTAAGGTATGTACATAACATGACTGGACAAATGAAGATACAAGAAAAGTAGTACTTTACAGATTCATAAACTACTTTACTAAAACTTAGCCAATTCGTGTGTCCTGTGCAGTTCACATACTGATCTAGAGTAAATACAGTTCAGCCAAGAAAGAGACAGATTTTAGTGGAAATTCTCAAACCAACCCAATAATTTGGTCTGCTGGGCGTTTGAGAAATATTTTAGAAGGAATGCTTTAACTTAACTCAAACCAAGTGAAAATAACGAAGTGTAAGACAAAACCTTTTTCTCACCCATGATCAATTGATACCAGTCATCCATGGCCCAGCTAAACTGTTACTGTTGTAAATTAAATTAAACTGCACCTGAGTTTTATTCACATAAGGAACACTTGAAATGAAAAGTGTAAACTGGGGCAAGGATGCTCTAAAAACAAAATACAAGTTAGAACAGTTAGAGGACAAGGAAAGCAAGAGTGAGGCTGTTTACAAAATATTACTGAAATCACTAGTTTTAGTACGTCTATTAATTAGCTAGCTAGCAACCATTTCTGCTCCATCCTGTAAAAATTAAAAAAGTTAAAGGACAAAGCAAAGGTGTCCTTTTGCATGAACTCTAACTCTAAGGTGGTGTTTTTATTGTCAGGTTGTCTCATGCCTTTAGATTTAAGAATGTTTCGTTATGACAGCATCAGAGACACTACATCATACCTTGTGCCTTATCTGTCATATCTCTCAAGCATTACATCAATCACTGATGTTTGACAAATCGTGCACTACATTTCTCCTCCAACTCTGTCTGCCTGCTCGTTTCTTTGTCCTTTTGTTCTGCTTCATCACCTCCACACAAGCACCTCCTGCTCTACCAGTCTTCACGCTCTCCCTCTCCTGTGCGCCAGTGCCAAATTATTTACACAATGCACACTCAAAACCTTCTGTTCTTTCCTCTCACTTTTAAAATGTACATACGCAACTCCTTCTTGTCTCTGTTTTCCTGGCCTAATTTAGTTGATGGCTTTCGGTCTGCCAGTGGCTGCTCCCCCACTGTGACAGCACCTGCACATTGCCTCACTGCTTGGCTGTGTGACTGACAGCTATGGGCACGGAGAGATCATTTGTCTCCTTAGGAGGCTCTCAGGAACCTGGGCTTGGAGTTATGGGCTAACCCAACTTGGGAGGTGTGTGGGAAAGCAGCACTTGACTTGCACTTTCATGTGTGGTCCTATTCTTGAAGGAGACCCTTTAATGATCCTATCTTTAAAAGGTTGAGGAAATCCTCCACAGTAAAAATGTTCTGAAAGGTCCAGAGTGGCCAGTTTGTGAATTTTGGAATTTGTATTTCACTTAGGGTAGAGTAAGGTGTATACACCTGAATGTGATTGGTATATCTGGCATATTTTGGACAAGCAAACAACACAACCTTCACACATTTGTTCACATTTTGTATTTTGTGCTCTTGCATCTCTGCTAGTTTGTCTCTCTCTCTCTCACATGTACACACACAGACTACAGTGTCATAATGATGATGTATCTCTATGATCTCTCTCTTCACTGCCTCCTTGGGAGAGTGAGAAAACACCTGTCTACTTGTCTTGGCACTACAGTAAATGTGAGAACAGCCTGGCATGACACAGCCGGATGTTCTCACTTGATTAAGTGGGCCATATATGTATGAGTGCATGAAGCAGGTGGAGACATCAGAGCACAAGTGTCCTCTAAAGTTAGGTCAATTTCCTCCAATGGCATCTTATTAAAGGAGAAGATAACATGGGGAAAATAGTGCTTGTTACACATTTTGGAGCAAGTACGTACTGCTTTAAGCCGGTACTGCTGAGAAAGCTTTGCTTATCTAAAATGATTTTTTTTCTGAAATAGCTTCTTTTTTTTTTTAAATAAGGTACAGTTTACTAATTTGCATACATTTCCAGAACAGAAATCTACTCACCAGATTAAACCAGATTTCAAATTCTACACACTTACAAACATGTAAGAGAAAAATATTTTTATAGAAGAATGTCTGGACGTCTCTTTTTCATCATTACAAAAAACAGATGAAGGCATGAAAGTTCCCCAAAATGATTACCTACATTAAGACAATTATGCTTTCTATTACAAGTTTTCTGGAATTATTTCTTATGTAAATAATGCCTGATATGCAATTAATTTCAGAAAACAGAACCAAAGTACATACATATGGATGTGTCTTGGGGCATTTTATTTTTGCAAGTCTGAAACACACAAGCACGAAAACATGCCTTTATCTGTAGTGTTCACTTTGATGTATTCAATGTGATTCTATTGCTGGGAGCAGTACTGACTAATAATCGGCTCAGACTTTGTTGTTGCTTTTTTAAGAATTACCAGCAATGATCATTGTTGCTGATGTTGTTTTGTTGATCCTTCCTGCAGAATGGCCAGCTGCAGCAGCGACTGGATAATGTTCAAAGAGACTTCATTGTCTTCAACAGAGAAAAGTAAGGAACCTCCACCCCATTCTCTACAAACAGCAATGTACATCTCGGTGTGACATACTTAGAATTGTAGATTTAACTTGACATGGACACATCACAATCATTAGTGTTATAAAACTATAAACATTTGCGAAATCATGCCTTTTAAAAAACAGACTTAAATTACATCAAATAGTATACACACTATTTTATGAATGCTGTATTTGTTTGACTGCAGTATGGTTAATAAAATAGTTTGTGGTTTGTAGACAGTATCCAGGATTAGTGTTAAAGTGGAAAAAAAAAAAGTTTTTATGCTGGCTGGTGAAAGCATGTGGGATGGTGTGAATGGACAGTAATGTGGCTATTTGTGGCAGAGGATTGTGCCCATATATGTGGGTGTGTGATTAAGGCAGAAACACAGGGACTGGCAGAGAGAGTGTCCACTCTGTTGACTACATACTGAATATGAGAATTAGATGTTTCTCTAAAACAAGCTAAATAGAAGACAACTGAAGAAATATAATTCATCATGGTTTTTCAGAAGCTAAATGGTAAAGCAGGTGCAATGAGGAACTGAGACAATAATAGCAGTGAGTTATAGTATGACAACAGATGAGATTTAATAACAGACAGCCTCTTGTAATCTGTTGAAATTAATCAATCTTAAACACGAAACGCAAAACAAATAGATACTGAAGCTTGTGAAGGATTAGGATTGTGAGCACCTGAGAAGTTCATATAGTCTAGGGCTCTACATATTTTTTAAAGCACTAGGCATAGTTGATTTTAGACAATGAAAACCGATGTTCATCATGGAGGAAAGAAAGACAGAGAGCTAAACTAAAAAAAAAAAAAAACAAAAAAAAAAAAACTAGTAAGAGAAAGCAATCCCAAATTTTAAAAAAGCAATATCCTAAAGACCATAAGCAGAAAGACAAACATGAAAACTGTGAAAAGTGCACAATGTCTGGCAAACTCTTCTTTCTGTTTCTTATTGAGCAGACTCATTATGCTTCCTCTATGTACAGGCATCTTCTCAATATTAATAACAGCATCTATTCAATAATAATGAGAGTTGGTCTTTACTCTACAGGTCAAGAAAAGCAGTTGTGGACTCAGAATCCTCTGAGCTGTCCATGAGTGAGAAGAACAAGGCAATAGAGGATGGACAGAACAACAATGTTGAACCAGCTGCCTACTTATCAGGATAGGTCTCATGACCCAAGATTCCTACTATCACTTGCACCTGCCCACAGCTTGTAGATCAGCTTTTTACACACAGACACCTATTTTATCAGCACACGCATTCAGATCCAGTTTTCAATGTTGCTGCACCACAACACTGTCTATAAAAACACAAAGGCAGCATGCACTTGTGCTGACTTTTCACCTGCAAAAACCACATGTTAAGAGCTCCAGAACAGCAGGAGTGAAATGGACTACCGGAGCAGCAGCCACACCGGAGCCAGGCTTTCCTGTCAGCTGGAACAATGACTCTCACATCATGCTCCCTAACATCACTCTGGTGCTCTAAGGTCTGCTCAACCTCTCCTCCGGGCAGTGTGTTGATGTGAAGGGGAAATTGCTCACCTGCCAACAAGGAGACAATGCCACACCTGCTCAGCTAGCTGTTACAAGAAATAAAGTCTAACGTGGTCAACCATGGCTGAAAGCTCTATGTGCCGCTTAGGTGGGACACTCAAGATTTTTAATCGCGAGAAATTTTCTGGTTAATTACAGTTATTGAAATGGAACAATGGCTCTCCAGTGCTGCATGGAAATGGACTTGACAAGAGCTGACATTAATGAGTTAGTCTCGCGACAACAGGGTGGGTGGCTTTGTCCCATGCGATCTGCAGCGCATGACTTGAGATTTGAGCATGACACCAAGAGTACAAAACATTAGAATGAAAAGGTTAACAAGGTAAACCGAGGCCTTTGTTTTTAAGACAGCAACCACAGATTCCTCTAAGGTAGAAATAAGAGCTGAACTGTAGGCTTGAGCGTGAATGGCTCACTTTATTATAGCAGCAGATTCATGGTTGTAGTGGTCATTATGCTTAGATTTGCTAGCGAAGCTAACAGAGTTGGTAGGATTGCATCATTTGGTACAGTGTCCCAGCTCCATCAGCTGCAGATATAGGCAAAACACAGTGAAAGTTTTCTTTACCTGCGTATGCTTTAAATTACTACTGAATCGACAGAGCAATCGAAAACGCAGATAGTTTCATTGTCAAGGTCTATTCAAGACCTTGGCAGTTTATATGAAGTTGCTTAGTTAAGCCACCAGATGTGGCTAGAAGCTTTGGGCACACCAAGTAAATGGACCATCTAATAGAAGCTTTGTGCCATACTGCATTTAAACTCCCTTAAAGCATTGATATTTTGAACTGACCTTTGCCTCAATCTGCAAATGACCAGCTGGGTTTTGAAATAAAGGTTTATAGCGATGAAAATCTTGAAAAAAGGTAGCTGGTAGATGTTATATGTTCTGCACACTGAACCTTGCTTTGCACATGCTTCTTCATCAACTGTAGCATTTATGCACAGAGAGGCAAAAAAAAAAGAAATCTAAAGCTGTGCGTGATTACTTATTCCGTTAGGGATGGGTTTATAGAGAAGGATTAAGCTGAGTGCTAGATAAGAGTCACTTTTCAGTTACTTTCTGCATTTAAATTTGTTTTTGTCAAATAATTTTTTAATGTCCTTCCTCTTTTGTGTCACATACAACCAATTACATATGCGCCACCAGATAAGTCTGTAAATTTCTATTTACAATTAATTGCTCCCACAACCGAAAACATTCTTGTGCAGATGGTGTTCAACAGTAATTTGGCACAAGCTGGATAACACAGTGGGGGGAAAAAAAAATCAAGTACAGAGTTGTCAACAAGAAAACAATGAACGAAACAAACAACAGGAAAGGCAATACCCCTCATTCTTACAGCAGACTAAAACCATGTATAAGAAACCACACCTGCCTCTGAGATTTGCAGAGGGATGCCTTACACTGTAGATATGGCACACAGCTGGTTCCTTTATGTGTAGGTAGTAAAAACCTAAAGCTTTTTTCACAACAACTAAGTAAGTGTGATTTCTACTAATGCCTAGTCACTCTATTGACCTTGATGTTACCTAACTGCAATACGACTCAATCCTTTCAAGCCTATGGTACATGTAATTATACTTCAAACACATTTCACTCTATTAAATTCATTAAAGTTGGCACTTTTCTATTGACAATTGATACAATGTTTTGACTTACCTTTGTGTTGTTGATGATGTTGTTGTTGCTGTCATTGATGTAATTTAACAGATCCAAAGGCGATTTCCTGTATAAGTTGTAAGATATAGCGGGATATTTAAACACTAATCCTGGGTAAACCTTTAGTAAATAGTATTTGTCAATGATTATCTTAAGTTGTTTATATGCAACATAGGTGCCGGATGCATTGGATTCATTGCATCACATTAGTGATTCATAAAGAACAGATGTGGCAGATTCAACCTTTCCAAAAGGTGGACCTTTAAAGTAATCATTGACAAATCATTTTTGATCCAGGCAATACAATTTTTCAACAAAACAATTATCTAAAAAAAATGACTTAGTCTGGGAAAACAATTGTTCCACACCTGTGAATTTCATTCCTCTTAAGGTTTTGTTGTCCTTCAGTTGTCACTGTGTGTTTATTGTATTCAAATGTGATGAAGTTGCAAACTATTAAGGTGTGCCTTAAATAATGAATTTCTTTTTTCTGAACCAATCTCATTATGCCTTGTGCTTTATTTCAACGTTTCCTTCTGAAGTATCATATTTTATTGAAAAATATTACAAGAGCTTTTTTATTTAAAATTAAAAAAATTGTGAATGCATAGAAAAAGTGTGTCAATCACACTAAAGGGTCAAAACTAAACTTGGATGTATGATATGTACTGTAAGGGCTGAGGTTGCTCTCCACGATCATAAATATAATACTGCCCCCTATTGTTAACTGACTATTAATACAGCTCAAAACTTTCAGAGGGGTGGGGGGTGTATGGTATGAACACCCATGATTAACATGCAAACATTAAAATGAGCCACAAGCACTGAACATGTTTAAATTTAACAGGAGAAAATCCAAAACAAAAGCCAATCCTTATTCCTAGCTGGGACAAGCTCCCAGTCTGTATTTTCAAACAGTCTAATTTGTCAAGTCCAAGTATTTGTCTGCTCATTTTATTTTCCAGTGTCTCTCAGAGTATTCCTTGATAATAAGCGTAAGCATCAAACATGCACCATATGCTTTTCTTATTCTTCCCCCACCCACACACACACACACACCCCCACACATTTGTGTTCCTGACTTTCCTAGGTCATTTAGAGGTAACAGTCCCTTCTCTTGTCCAGTGGGCTGAGCTGAGGCAGCACTTTTCCACATTAATGGCTGATCTGAGGGGGATTTTCAGTTGATAAATGCTCCCGGAGTCTGCCGGGATACACCACAGATAAAACCAGAAACCCTTCAATATAGCAAATAAATGTTGAAATATTTGCTCTTATACACTCGCTTCACGTACATACGCAGACTTTTAAGATATTTTCCTTTAAGAAAGGATAGGACTGGATAATAACAATGTGTTCTCTCCAGAAATATTTTCTCATTTTGTAACCTACAACACAAACATGCAGCCACCCCACACACACCACTTCTGTTTAAACTGAGGTTGCTGACTCATCACTCTAGTCTGCATTTTATGATCATCATCTCAGCAATTCGACATGAGTGCTATGATGTCATGAGACATTTACTCACCATTAAACAATGCACGTGGGACCTTGCAGCAGTTTTACTGGTAGACCTCACAGTGAGGGTGAGTGTGTGTAAGCCCCGCTACTAGGGAACACAATAGGACTGAGTAGATACTTTATTTAGCCAAGCAGTTAGCCCTCACAGTGGTGTCAGACTGTCATGAATGTGCTGTTTCGTTGAATCATTTCATAATGTTCTTCATAACACTAGGCTAATTTACAGTTTGGATGCACAACAGCCTCCCATGACATACCTGATCATATATGTCCATATAACAGAAAATGAATTCTAAGTGTTGAGACTCACCTTTGTGGATTGCTGGAGGTCTAACCTTCATTCAGATTGCAATAGGTGCCATAGCCCCATCTTCTGAGTTCACTCCTGTTTCCTCTTTTCTTTTGTACCATTCCTCCCTGTAATATTGACAAAGAGGACACCTAAAAGTCTCTGTTTATATCAAGTTACAGTACTTTCTCATTCCTTAGCAATATGGCTAAGGCTAAGTCGGCAGTAGCCCCTTCACAAAAAGAGCCGTGCAAAGCGAGTGGAGACAATTTTACTGTTTAGCAGCAACTGAAAGTGTTACGTTAATCATAATCAAATCTTTAATATGATATTTAAAACTCACAAAAAGATTGATTACCTTCAATTACTGTTGATGGATTTAACTAAAAGATTCATTGGACTTTGCTGATTCTCAGAAGGAAAAAAGCAATTTTGCAATTAAAGCAGTTCAAATTAAAAGTTTAAAGAAATGTGGCTGCAACGCCCAAACTTTCCTGACAAACCTTTACAAACTTCCAAACCTGTAACAGAGTCGCACTTATTGTTGTGTTAGCAGGACAAACTGTTTGAGAGAATCTAATGTTAGCAACCAGCCAAGCCTAGTTTAGCACGCATTAGCTAAATAACAGCAGTGTTAATCTGTGTTAACACTGGACCGATACGGAAGGTCTCACCTCAGTGACGTCAGTGGTGCCACCGTGTTGCCATAGCTACTGTGCGCTGAGTAGCCACGACAGCTAGCTCGACATATTTTAACGAAACTCTTTCAAAACCATCGAATGAATCACTATCCTAGAGGGCTGCTCACGAGAGGGGCTAACTAATATGCTAGTTGAACATATGTTGGACCAACTGTCGGACAGGTGAAATTCTCAGTAGCAGCGAAGAAGAACTTTCACTGGTGTCAGCGAGGTATAAAACATGACGACACACCTGAAGCAGTGTGGTACTGCCCCTGGTGGCTGCGCGGCAAATTGCATCAATTTATGAGCACACTGAACTGCTGCCACTGGGCCTCAGCTGCAGATCCAATGATACCAAAGTGGAGAAAGTTTATTTGCATTAAGGACTCAATATTTATTTGGCATAGGTATTTTCATTTTGCAAGAGGCTACTAGACATTTGAAATATTTGACTTGGTCACACCAGTGGGGAATATGCCTGTGAAATACAATCATGTTTCAGAGATGCAGGAATTGATGCTGGTGTCCATCAAGCCTCAGCCAGTGTTGCCTATATTATGCATGCCATCTTAAACTACTCAGCCTATTTATTAGCACAGTATTTACTCACTGCACAGTATTTACTCACTGTATTTACCCAGAGACATTGTGCTGTAAAAAGTAAAACTATATGCATATATTAACAAGACAAGATGTTGATACAGAGATATGCTTTGCGGTTTTAAGAAATTATGGTTTATTAAAAAAAAAAAAGTAATGATGATTTATGCAATTATAATAGAGACTTGACATACAAAGGTTATCTGCCTGGATGGTGTCAAGAATCCATTCATGGAAACTGCACTTGCAGATGTTTATGTTTTGTTTGTTGTTTTAAATGTAAATATGCAGACAGAAGAAAGGTTCAAGTCAATCTGTAAAGCAGGCCACATTTGATTATAATGAACAATTTACTGTCTTAAAAAACCTGTAGCCTTCTTTTATACTTTAAATCACATGATAGTATCAGTCTCCATCCGGAACCATTATGTCTATTATTAAAGATGCATACGTTATATTTCTTGAGCACATAATAAGAGATCTAAGACAGTCAGTTGCAACTCATGTTTATTCAGGAAACAAATCATACCTCCACAACACACCTTATTTTTGACCTGCCATCTCTGGGTTTTGATACAACAGTAAAAAAGAAATAACATAAAAACAATAACAAAGGTTGTCAAACTAACATAAATACAACAAACCATCACTTGTGCCTGCCAAAGAGTCTGCCACACCACTGCCAAATAAAAACACCATCTCCTTCCCTCCCCCTCACCATGTGGCAAAATAAAAGCTTCCCTTACTGCACCGCAACCCCCTGCCTTATCAGAAAACAGCAGACATAAAAAAGAGCTCTAAACACTCCCCAACACAATTGGATCCAGTTTTCAAGGTCAACTGAACTGAACCCACAGTTATATTTAGGCTGATGTTGAATTAGCATTGGTCAGGATTGTGTTTAGCGGGCTGTGCTGGGATGACAAGGGAATGATGGCCTTCCTCTTGTCCTAAAATGAGAGCCCAGTTTGTCAGCAATGAAAAAGTAAAGCCAGAGGTGAAGTGCTGTTATCTGAAAGCAGGTTTTTGTTATTTATTCATTTCATTGCATCTGTTTTTTTGTTTATTTTGTTTTTTTCTTTGCCCTCAATTGCAAGGTTTCTTACGGTAGAGCTAAAAGGGATGAGTTGAATTTATTCGTGCTTCTTGTGAAGAGGTTTTTACATTACATTTCTTCCATTCTGCTTATCAGGATGATTTTAGAATGACAGAAGCAGGCACTAAGCTAGAAGCAAATGCAAAGGACGGTTTCTTACAATGTTTCTTTTAATAGAGCCATAATGGAGTGCAGGAAATAAAAACTGACATAAACCTTTTTGGGACAGAAGAATAGAAAATCCTTTCTAATACTTCTTTTTATCTATTCTTTTGTCTTCCAAAAATCTGTTCAGAAGCAGATGTGTGTGTTATCCTTTTTTTAAACATCAATAATTATGTCATCAATACATCATGGGGATGGTATTTATCAAGCTCCTCAGAGGAGGGTGGCAAGTGGATCATGGATCACGTCACCCCGTGTTAATGTGGCCCATGCAGCTCCATGTCCAACAGCACTCCTACTCTAAGCGCTGATAAATACCTTTTACTTGGTCCAGTATACCCAAACAGGCTGCAACAACATCATTCACAAAGCTACATTACATTTACCGTACATACAATGCCACCTAGAGCTAATCAATGGTACTGCATGATAATGCATGGCTAATGTGGGATCTAGTGTTAATGTTTTGCTGACTATGGAGAAAGCAGGCTACTGAAAACGGGGTGACATTGAAAGCCAAACAGGATGAAAGAACCACAGCATCATTCTGAGAAAAGCCGTATCCATTTTCCTTAAAGAGGGTTGTTTGTTTTCTTTCTTGGCTGAATGTGGTGGTACGCACTTTTTCTGCTGTACAGTTGCTATTACCACTGCACTAAGTGTTTTCACTGTATTTGTGTGTACTATACTGAGAGGAAGTGAGGCTAAGACTGTTAATGTGTATTGTGCTTCGGTGACAAACCACTTAAATACTCCAAATACCGCAGGAAAAGGGATACTGTTCTCATCTGAGCAAGGTAGCATTGTGACAGGTAAGGCATGAGGATTCAGTGTTTTGCTCTTTTGACTAATTATGGTCCTATGCATCTCCTTCCTCCTCCCTCCCTCCCCTTTCCCTCCCTCCAACCCTCAATCCTGCACTCTGGCTGCTGTCCTTTTCTGGATGCGTCCCCCTCGTACTCCAGCTGTTTAACTGAGGGATGTGATGTTGGAACGACCACCAGGGGGCACTACGATACGGCGGCCAGCAGGCCTGATGGGGATGTCATCTGGGGTGGGGGGACCTGGACAGAGATAAAAGGAGAAAATGATGAAGCGAGTCACGTGGGAAAAGAGAACATAAGGCAACAGGGAGAGTCTGTCTGAAAACCAATGTAAAGGAAGACACTGAAATGGCACTGGTTTGTAATCATGCACAAGCCTGAACAGTAGAATTTAAAATTAAAATAAATGCTACAAATTGGATGATAATAAAAATCCCTCTACGAAGGACTTTACAGACACTGATGATGAGATTTACTCCTTTTGCTCTTCCCTGGAAACTAGCGCTAGAATCATCGGTCAATCCTTTCAAACTTACTCTACTCAGAATAACTTTTATGTCGTCATAGCACACGAATAACTGTTGTCATGCACACACATTATTACTTTCCAGGCACTAGAGGTTTGCCTAAGGTACATTATTATTGCCTATGATATATGGCATGTGTCACTAAGCTGACAGAGGGAGTGCACATTTTAGCCGACCGTTTGGGGTATGACTGCTGCTGAAACATTAACAAAAGAGGCTACAGTTTGACATAAAGCATGGTATTTCCAAAGGATGAGCCAGAGTGTCTGCTGCAACAAATTATCAGCAAGTATATAAATGGAAAGAAGAATGATGTCAGACGATGATACACTGCATCTAAGCAAACAATCCTTCCATCTCCTTCCAGAGAAGTACATTAACTCTGCAGGTGGTGGCCCTGGAAAAACTAAAATAGGAGGCTAACTCACTCTTAGAGTGTGCACACATACATACACATATGAGAACACTCACACTCTTAAACACACATAGCCGTTACAAAGCCTGGGAAACCGGGAGCAGCCTCACTCCCCTCTAAATTCATGTACTTAAATGTGGAAATTCTTTCCAGCGGAGGTCACCTTCTTTTTTCATCGATGAGGTATCACACATCAGTTATGCTTTAAAGACAGGTTGCTCGACACAGCCAAAGGCTTAGCACAATCCTGCGGACTTCTCCTTCAAAATGCGTTATACGCCTTTAAACATGCTACATGCATTTACAAAGACAGCCGGCACGATGAAGAGGACAGCTGTGTTCTGTCTAGGGTTAAAAATGGGTAGCTATCGCTGATGTAAGGTCACACATGGACACAGTTAGTATGTCAAGGAGGACAGACTGTCTAGCTACAGCAGCAGCTATGTATGGTTGATCAGTTTGATTATAAAACAATGGAAACACTGACAATCATCGTCATTATTTTACCACATGTATGTTTGGTAGCCCGACAAAAACAATTTCTCACATTGGGTTTTCTAAGCCTAACATAATCAAATGTTGACCTTACATATGGGCACAATCAGACTGTCACTCAGCAGCTCCACATAATGGAACAGATGCTGAATGTGAACATGTGTGTGATCTCTCACATTAGATAGGCTTTCTTAATAGACCATGTCCAGATGCCTGGGCTGAGATCTTGTTCGCTGTAAGGTTTGGGCCCCGATCCAATACTCTCAATACTACTAAGTGCAAGAGTGGAAAAAAACACTTGAATTTGTGACTTTAGCTTGACATTACAAAGTGGCTGCAGTTAGAGGTCACAGTGTCCTAACAATTATACAAGTTTTGTATATGAAAGATGCAAGATACTATAAGAAAGGAATTCAGTGGGATTTAAGCTGCATTTTGTTAAAGAAGGGTTCTAACTGTGGTGCCCAATACATGTTTCATATAAAAATTTGACATTTGGATGCATTCTTGAAATGAAATACAACAATCTGAATGCAAGTGTTGTGAAATACATGCAAGAATGCTGAGTGTGCAAATATGGTGCAATGTGCTTAACACAGAATTACTAAATAGTCCTGGGCTCCTATCTTGAATCAGTGCTTGAAGTGGAAAAAAGTGTTGGCGTGTGTTGGCTGGCAAAGCATTAAGTATCAATTGAATTTCACAGTGAAGGGAACAGGAACAAGCGAGTGTCACAGAGAGCCCGCTGGGTAATGCAGTTTATATAGTACCATTCTTTGGACCATTCAGGACCCAAGAGTCTGATGAGGAGCGCAAAGAAAGAAAGTTCCAGCAGCTTGTGAGAAGTGCCAGTACCAGTGAGTACAGACCCACCAAAATGTGAAATACAGTTCACATAGTGGGTCAGAATACTGTTTGTATGGTTTTAATTTGTGTTGACTTCATGTCAAACCACACTAGAGCAGAAAAAACAGAAAGCCAGCCAACTATAACTGATTGTGTACATAAATTTAACTTAATGCAGTCTGCAGTGTGAGTCATTAAAGCTCATAGGAGCAAAGGCAGCCAACTTAATGACATGCATAAACAGAGTAATTGTCAGATAAACAGCGTATAAACCCCCTTACAAAAGGAGCATGATACAGTGCAGACAAATGCATGCCATACTGTGCACATCATCAAGTATGAAACAGGATAATGAGAGATTATTAGATTACTCTTCACAGGTTTGATGCGGAACACCGTGGGTTTATGAATGCATCATTCATGAAGCTACAACATGCTAAAAATCACATGACTCCTTGCCTTCACAGCATCAAGTTGTAGCTGAGATCAGATAAAAGGGGGAGCATGACGGTCGATTGACTGATGTACATGCATGATCCTTTGATGTTTCTACATACAGCATAAATCAATAGATGATAGAACGGTGGGGGTTGTATTAAGAAGCTGGGCTCACCGCATGGTGCAGGGTTACCTGCTAGACTAAATCCAGACTGGTGCAGGTTTCTGACAGGCTGTTTGGTAGGAGAGGTGCGTGCCGAGGCGGAAGGGGTACCACCACGGGACATGGAGAATTCAGACACGGGGCCATCGTACATTCCCCTGGGTACTGCCCTCAGGACGGCCAGCTACAGCATAAACAGCAAGAGCAGAGCAAAAAGAAGCAAAATGGTTGGTCTCTAGTATCACAAAAGATATAATGTAACCAGTTCTACACCTGCTTAGCATTACATGGTTGCCTGTGCAACCGCTGGCCTCTGAATTATATATGCATTTTTCAAAGAGCCTTTTTCCTGCGGAGAAGCAGCTCCAGATTTACACAGGCAAACACAAGCAGAGACAAACACAAGGAATCAAACTCTTTTGCTGTAGCAGCAAAAACCCAAGCATACAGTGTTTGTATGTTGTGAACAAGTCGTTGTCTGTCTGCCTGTCAATGGCGTGACTCAGTGGAGTCTTGGAAGCTCTGTCAAGAGTTAAAAAGAGACATCTGTGAACGAAGAAAGCATAACAGCGACTGCTACCAAGATAAACAGCACACTGTTACTACAGCTCCATTTTCTCATCACCAGCCAGCTGCAAATTAGGAAATGGTTGAACAATGAGATTTTTGGCCCAAGAGTAAGATGGCAAGAGAGCAGACAGCAGGGTCTGCTTTGAGTTTACATTGTTATAAATCAAATGGTTAAATGGGGTTAACTCTTTGAACTGTGGGGAAGATAGGAATGTTGCTTTTATTGAAATCTTTTAATGAAGCAATTGTAGTATACAGTAATATATGGGCAATGCATATTTACGTTCATAATTATTATTATTATGGGAGTGTAACATATGTTATACAAACACATATTGTATTGTACTGTATGGTCAAGATGCGATGTTAGGGATATTTTAAGGGCACAAAATAAAACAGTGCAAACAGTGATTTTTGACAAGTTTCAATAAAATCTTGTGAAGTGCCAACTTTGGCCAACACAGGCCCCACTTTTGATGCTTGTTTTTCAATTAAGGTTGCGCCACACTTCACACCTATTCTATTATTATTACTGCTGTCATATTATTTCTCACCTGTCTGCCAGTAGTTTCCATTTTTATAGCTTATATAGCTGTTTGTGTCTGACTACCATCAATTAACACTATGTAAATGGTTTACAAGATGCAGTTTTGTGTTTCATATGAAGAAAAACAAAATTTATTTAATTTAATTAATTTATTTATTTTACTCTTGATATATGACTTTAGATGAATATGTGACACATGCTTTACTTCTGACTGATCTGCAGATTTATAATGTAATTACAGTCTAAATATCTATTCTGCTGTTGATGAGACTGAGTATGTAATGTTTCTGTTACAGGACAGCTTTTCCAACCCCTTTGCCCACCTATGTGTCCTCTGAAGTTAGAACAGCGGCCTCCCTGTAAAGCTTTAGATTCATTAATCTTGTGAGACTACAGTAACTTTTGGACTTATTGTACCCCCTTTACTTTGTGTGTGAGGTCTTGCTGGAAAGTTATCCAAATCCAAACTCACTTCATCTTTTATAAAAGCATGATGACAAAGCCTCGACCACCCTCACTGTATTGACCTTTTGCATTACAGTGTAAAAGCGTAGCCAGCGTTCTGTGGCTGAACCTTGCAGGCTGATGTCAGACTTACTGTATCTCCCCCACATCCCACTTCACTGCCTCCACCCTCATTTCTCTCCACCACTGCAACTTCTATTTTAACTCACACTCCTACAAACGACCTTGACTGCAACCTTCCCCCTTCCCTTATTTTTTATTGCATGTGTCACTAAGGGTCCTTATCTGAAGCAACAAATGTTGTGGTCAAAGATGGGCAGAATTTCTGCTACTTGCACTTTAAATACTTATTTCAATCAGTTTTGAATGTTCTGCAATAGGTACTTGAAAGGGCTAAAAAAATTCAATGTAATTTGCAACAAGATACAAAAACGTGATTTTGTATTTTCAAAGTAATCCTAAATTCTCTTACCATCATCTATAAAACAAAATTAAATAAAAGGTCAAAATCCAGTACAGAGTATGGCTGGCCTGACTATGACACACAAAAGGGCTTTTAATTTGAAACATATGTGGGAAGTGGTGGCATTAGGCTGGCCAGTGGTCACTTAGTCATCACACCAGAATATATTTTAGAAATACTGGCTGTTTTTAAAGAAAACTAAATAGGCAACTAATTGAGGTGGTTGGGTCTCATCTGAATAGAATCAGAGAGAGAGCAAGTTTTTGGATTTGGTAAAAGTATATTTTCAGAATGTGTCCTTTACAGTTTTGCTTAGATCCGGTAGTATTATTCTTCCTATGCCGTCTTCCTGAAGAAGTCTGTATGGTGTGGTTTGAGTTTGAGTTCTGTTGTTTTGATAATTTCCTGTTTTATTTTGTTGAGTTTTGTCCTCCTGCGTCTGTGTTCCTGTATCACCTGTGTCTCGTTTAACTCACCTCCCATTTATATATATTGTTTGTCACTCCCTTTGTCTTTGTCAGGATGAAGAACTATGATGCCTTTCAGCAACTCCCTGTTCCTGTTTTCTTTCATCTGTTCAGCAGATTGACTTCATTTTGTATCATAAAATTGCTAGTGCAGTTTAATACCGTACAATCTAGAGCATCAAAGCTTGTCTTACAGATATGGACATATACTATTACATACCATTTATAGGTATGACAACTGCCTCAACAAAATTAGTCCTAAGTAGAGTGTAAATAGCAGACAGGACAGTAGTAAAATCTGCATGTACCTGCTTTCTGGCCTTAACACGCTTGTAGGCAAAGTCAGGGAAAGGAGCGCAGGGAATGAAGCGACCCACACCGGAGGTGACGTGCAAGTTCCCATCTTCCAGGATGATCTTCCCCTGGCAAATCACCACTAGTGGGGCCCCACGCAGCTCCATGCCCTCAAAGATATTGTACTCAGCAGCCTGAAGAACAAATACAGAATGATTTGACAATAAAATAGAGTCAGTCCAACACTGACAGTTACAGAAATATGTAAGACAATTAAATCAAGATACATTAACAGTAATATATGTTTTGTAAATGTGTACTGTATTAATATGAGGATGTATGATTTCATGACACAGAAAATAGAGAGAAACATCAGATCATGTTAAGCCCTCAATAGAGCATCCTATCAAACAAGCCCAACTTTTTAAATTCATCTCATGACTCATATCAAAGCTTATAAGGTGGACAAACTGTTAAGAATTAACTTGACAGGAATAAAAAGGGCACAAACTCAAAGTATGAGCGACGGGCAGTCGCAGAACTCAAAGAAAAGCAACACTGAAGCAAAATTTTAAACAGAAGACGCCACTGACAGTAGATTTAAGAGAGGGGGATTTCAATTCATTTGTCATGCGGCTGTGAGATCATTTTGACTTTGAAAATTAGATCAAATTCAATTAGACAAATCAAATTTGATTTTGAGAAGAAAAAACACCGAAATATAAAGCCCACTGAGCTCTTGTAATGAAGGACCAATGAAGGGATGAGGAAAACAACAGGGGGAGCTGTGGGAGGATGGATGACGAGACAGGAAGTGGATCCATAAACTCACTTTCTCTGCAACTCTCCCTTAATCCCTCACTCTCTTTCTCCCACTCTTTATCATTCATCACCTTGTTTCTTACACTTGTCTGTTTGGCATGTACAAACAGCTGCCATCATCCAGCTGGTTAAATGCCTCCGCAGCACCTCGCGCTCTCTTTCTCTTGCTCTAACTCTCTACTTTGTCCTCTCACCCTCTTCACATTGCTCTCTCTGATTGTCCACCCCCAACCCCGTTTCTATGTCTGTTTTTCATCCTGTCTTTCTCTCCCTCACTTGCTTTTGCTTGATTTATGTAATCCCCTGGATTTTTTCAACCTCGTGCACTATTTATCCATTTCCAATTCCCTTTGTGCCAACTTTCTTTTCTCTACATGTTTGTGATCTGTGATGGTCCCCTCCCCTCATTCCATTGTTGCTTATTTCCTCTGCACACGGCCCTGTTTTCTGCTGCTGTCCAAATTCAGGCCAGAACAGGACATAACTAAGACTTACTGCATGCCAAACATGATGTCATGGCTAAGCCCAGTGTGTCTCAGTGTGTGTGTGTGTGTGTGTGTGTTGCTGCCCATTCTTGTCTATGTGTCACGATATCCTCATGTGCATCTATGTGTTTTATGTTGACAGCAACAAGCAATCCAGACCAGATGTGGGCATGCTGATAACAAATTAAGACACAGCACAGTGTAACTCATATTTACTATGCAGGAGAAGGCATTCCCCAATAAAGTGTGCTGGTAAGCAGGGCCACTCCTGTTTGGCCTGCCGTCAGACTATCCATTAAGGTGGATTTATTGGAATTGGGAGCTGCCGTGCTCTGGTCCTCTGCTCTCTCCTGTTTTATTTTATCTGGAAGGTCGACGAGCAGGAAATGACAGGGTGACATCATTATGTAAGAACCCATGGATCCTCAGTGGATGTACTCCACATTTGGAGAAGGCATATTATTAGTCCACTTCTCTCCTGCTCTTTTTCCCTTCCTCCATTTGGAGACGGGGCAATACTGCCTTTTCTCCTACTAAACCATTAGGCCTTTAAGCACAGCAAATTAAAGTCTACTAACCTTATCATTCCTAAGACCAGCCTACACATGATGTTAGTAAATGCATTCTTCCCTCACTTATATATTTCTATATAGGCAGGATTTGTGTAAGACAAGTAAAGCCTTAATTTCCTGTGGACACTTCCTCTGCTGCCGAGTGGCCTGTTTGAGACCTTCTAATGTCTGAGTTTTGGCAGAAACCTCATTACCCACATGTGTCAGGTGTACTGTACGTGCAGTTTATGTAAAATGTGTGTGAGTAAGTGAGAACTTGTGTGTCTTTGCGAGGCCCTTGTCGTAGACGCTCAGAGGGAGTACAAAAAACATCTGCTCTGGGATAACAGAGTTTCACATGTTTCTATTGCAGTTTCACTTGTTTCAGTGTTTAACTCTAAACACAAGACAATCTACAAGAAATGCTTTGTTTCAGAATGTCATTAAGAGCAATTTAAGAATCACGTGTCCAATCTGATGGTCTAGACTATGAATGAAGAAAATCACTCAGTATGTGAGTGAGATGGACCAGTAACACTACAGGGGGATACAAAGGAAAGCAGGAAGTAGCTTGACTGTGCAGCCAAATCAAAAGATTTTTCCAAATATGAACGATTGAATGAAAAATACAGCAATGAAATCTGAATAAAAGAAGTAGATTGGATACAGGCGAACAAAGTAAATGATGGCCATGTTACACTGCCATCTCTAAATCAGACAGAATGTTGAGTGAGACGTTTCCCATGACATCAAATGTCTCATGACAGAAGCTATTTGAGCTGACTTGTTTTTCCTACAAGCTGCATGTACAGATGTTTCAAAGTCTCTGGGGATTATGAAAGCATTTGAAATATCAGGGTTATTCCTTGCGATGAATGACATTCTTTAAGTCCACTGTGGTTGCCCAGTCATGAAAACATTGTGAATGAATCAGTTCAAGTGAACACAATATACAAGAAGGAAATACCTCTTGATTATAGAGCATATAATATTCCCTGCAGCTGGACCATACAGGTCATTTTAGAAAATGTTTGTGAAGAAAATGAGTGTTTGGTGTAACTGAATAATCCATATTTTTCCAAATCATTACATCAGTCTTTGCACAGGGCTTTTTGGGTTTAGCGAGGCTCAACTTTACATTGAGAGCTGATCATGTGGTGAGTGCAGTGTGAGTCGTATTAGCAGCAAACATCCACTGAGACCTCATTTCCGTTCAGAGGAACTGAGGGCTCTCTGGAAGCTTCTCAAAAATGTGCTCTCTCTCCCTAGCCCTCTCTCTCTCTTTATCTCACTGTCTCTTGCACACACACGCACACACACACACACATACACAGAGGCAGACAAGTATCTCATATTCTGCTTTCCCTAAAGATCAGTCCCATTTAACAGCAGTTTGTGATCTTTTTCCTTATTTTCCATCAATCTCATTGTGTTTTTTTCCTTTATATTCACACATTCCAACACATGGATCGATGCCACCAGAAATTACTGCAACAATAACAGCACTTACATTACTCAAGAAAAAGTCCCCTAAATCCTGGTATGTTCATCCAGAGCCAAGTAAGATTGAGGGCGTGAAACAGTATAGTTTTGCTTGCTAAGCTTTTTGTCGAAACCATTTCCAGTTCCACTGAAGTATAGAGTGAAGGGAAACTTTGACCAGTGCACACCATACGTACCGAGTTGTGTGTCTTGGCGGTGATAGTGCGGATGGAGTCTGTGTCCCAGATGACTAGGTCGGCATCAGAGCCCACAGCGATCCGGCCCTTACGGGGGTACAGGTTCAGGATCTTTGCTGCATTGGTGCTGGTGACTGCCACAAACATGTTCTCATCCATCTTACCTGTGGTCTAGAAGGGGGAAACAGAAAGAAACATAGAGTAGCAAGCGTTGTCAAAAGAGGGGTAACTGCTTACTAAATACAAACGTTTATCATCAGAAATAGATTTTGCCTCCAGATACACAGCAGATGGATTGGATACATGTTTATATGCAGCTCTGGCTAGGTTATATTAAGATAATGCATCTTGCTTATGTTTATTGATTTATTTTGCTGCCTTGTGGAGTATTTTTCTTAATCCCACTGACAAAATTAAATTTAAATTACCTTGTATCAGATACTATTATCTTATCTTCGGTTAGTTTATAGAGTTATATGACAAGAACATTTCCATGCGTGTGCATTATATATAGACCTATTTTCAGGTAGTGATAAACTTTGCTGAGAAAAAAGACTGGAATGGGAAGAGAGACTAGATCCCTGGCCCTGCACAAAAGAAACACTCTGCCTGCCAGCACCTCAAAAGGCCAAATTCAGTCCAAGTTTGGTGTCAGCTTGGATTTAAAGTAATTTCTCAAAGGAAGTAGATTCAGTTAAATTTTTTAATCCAAAGCAACCCACCACCATATAAACCTACATGCCCTGTGTCTGTTAGCAGTACACTGATGCAGTGATAACAAGACCGAAGGAAGGGGAAAAATGAGGGCAGTGTGCTGTATCTGAGGGTGAAGAAAAGGACAGATGTGGCGATGGAGACAAGAAGGATAAAGGCAGAGACAATGACAACAAGACAGTGAAATAAGGCTGGGGAGAAGAGGGAGGAAGGGAGAGAGAGAGACTAATAACTGTGGAGAGAAATGTCAGGAAAAATAGTGAAAAGCAGATAAAAGGATGAAGACAGGGAACAAGAATGTCCTTAAAAAGATAAAAAAATAAAAACAGAAACCACAGAGATGAGAGTAATCTGATCTGATCTGCAGCAAACAAACTGAGCATCATGAGCATCAGAGGCTGAAGAAAACTGGTTTAAAACAAAGCTAAGGTGTACAAAACATTATGACTTTCCTTAGGAGAAAATCTTGGAGAACAAGATGATCAAGAGCATCTGGATTAATTCTCTCTCATTATTTGGTTTTCGTAAGAAAAGCAGCCCTCCTCACCACAGCTTTATCCCAGATGAGGGCCATCCTCTCCTCCACTCCGTTGACACCTTCTGGGATCTGAGTGAAGTCGTCCTTGCCAATGGCCTTCTGGGACACACTGAAGGTACAGTGAGCGCTGCCAGTCACGGTAAGATCTCCACTGGGGGACAAAGAAACATGGAAATACAGAGTGAAGTTGAAATTTATAAGCTGTGGACACAAGTTTTGCAATCACAAGGAAAGAGTTTTTTACTCTAGAAGATATGCAAAATCAGAACAGGGGACTGTGAGTGATTTAAACATGCATTGTGCCAGAGTTTGTTCTTCCAACACAAAAAAAAACACTTGGCAGACGAAGTTTACAGGAATTTATCACAACCAGCTCAAAAACTCTTGTTGCTTACATTAATTTCACTAAATGGAGAGTAAACTCACATCATGCAGCAGCTAAGCACAGCATGATACACAAGTCAACTACCAAACCAGGGGGAGGTGGTGTGTATAACGTACCTGGACAACAGTGTGTTCAGATAGTCTGGAGTGGTGGGATCAGGGCTAAGGGGAGGCGATGTTACAAAAGAAGCCGCCTTGGCCCAGTTCTTGCTCCAGTAATGTGTCCCATCAGTCCCCAGGCTGGCCGTGATTGGCTCCCCAAACACAACATTTCCTGAGAAAGAAATAAAAGTAAAAATCTATTTAAGTATTTGATGTACAGAGAATCAAGCTGATTTATTTTAGTGATTCTTGGCGTTGAGTTGCACCAGTTAGGCCTGATTAATTTGTCAGCAGTTTAATCTCAGTAAAAGCTTTGGTAATTCATCAGAGTGTTTGCAGGAGAGGAACCACACCTAATCTCTGAAAACCAAACATCACCCTTGGCAATGTACAAATTACACTTTGGCTCAGCTGTAGCTGAGCTTGTTCTTCCGAGCCAGGGTCTGATTCCTGTCACTAGCACTTGTCTGCCTTTGCGTGTCTCCACGGTCCTGTACTCTCACACCTCGCTGTTTTGTGTCCTTTTTGGTTTAAATGTAAAAACTGGGGAGTAGATCCAAACAAAGGTGTCAAGCCCAGTAAGGCTCCTTAAGGGTTGTGCATGACAGAGGCAGAGGTTCGTTTGAGGTCAGCAAAGACATTAAAACACACGTTTTTTCTTTACTTCCCGTTTTTGAAGTTCAATTCTCAAAAATTGTATATTTCACCATCAGTCAAAACCAGGCAGCCCCACGGTTAACCTTGGCTCTTTCCTGGGACTGTGAGGATGAATGGTCTGTGTGACAGCTGGACCATAGTGAAGGATTTCTCTGAGAATAGCAACATTTTTTTATTATCTTGAGCAGAGCCAAAGCCAGCGTACATCAGCACCTTCAGGAAAGACAGTTAATTCATCCTATTAAGGCAGAGAAGCAGTGATACAGGTATGTGCTATCCAAATGTCTCAGAAGTCAGACAGAAAGATAGCAGCCAATGAGAACTAACATAACCAGAATAGCAAAAAAGTGGGCGGCCTTCACAACAGTTGAGCTAAATGAGAAACACATGTAAGTGTTGCAAACAAGAGTATAAGTTGATAAGAATGTGCATCATGTTTTGTCTTATTTTACTGAGCAACATCAGTTTTGAAAACAATGTGTAGAAGACTGTTCCACTCTAATACACAATGTGCTAAAGCACCACGGTCTCCACAGAATAAGGTGGTCAATACTCGCAAGTTAGATAAAACAAGCAAGCATGTCAATATCATGTAAAACAACACCTATAATTCTTGCTGGCAGATACAACATTCCATCAAGTTCCCTGTCTTTGGGTATGCAGGCAGTATCATTTCAAACAACACCTTTTAATGAACATCCATTGCATATAAGCAGACAGGGAAATGTTCTGCTAAATGCTGATCTGTACCTTTTTTCCGGGCCTGTGAGATGATGTCAGCAGCACTCTTGCTCATGACCCGGGTCACATAGAGGGGGCAGTTGGTCTGGCTGGCGATGGTGATGGCTCGAAACACAGCCTCCGCCTCCAGCTGCATAAGGGACAGGACACTGTGGTTAACTTGGAAATGTTTTTCCCAAATTTTCTCTCAAATAAACTTCAAGTATCTTAACCACAGCAAAAAAAAAAGAAAAAAAAAAAAGGTCTTTAACCAAAATGACAAGTGGAAGCTTATAATTTTAACATCATATTCTGGTGTGGTTTATTCAGTTACACTAGGTTATGGTACTAATAGTAAATAAATTCAAGAAATGAGCAAACAAATGCTAAGATAAACTCTCGTACTCCACCTTGTTTGCACAATTGCCTAATTGGAAGACATTGAAATACTACAACAAAGTTCAAAGCGTGCATTAGAACCAAACATTTCTGGACACATGCTGGACAGCACCTGGCATTTTATTGTATTTATTATTCTTTATTTCTATGAAAGCCAGCGAGACCAACAAACAACTTTGAAAAACAAAATGCAAAAAAGTCAGTATAAACCCAAGCGTGCATCCAGATGTCATCTTCTACAAGTGTTTTGTTGTCTGCAAGGTGACGCAAACTCTTCAGCTGATAATTGTGTTACAGTCCACAAGCTCAAACTGGATCCAATAACCAATAAATTAAAGCCAAACAGGACACCAGACACTGATAAAACACTAATGCAACTTGGCTTCCGCTAAATTAAATTATATTACTGAGCTTTTGACTCTTAAGACGCCACTAAACTGCATGACATGATGAGACTGGTGGGACAGCTTCACTCCGCTGCACCGCAGAGTGGAAAATCCCAGTTAAAGCTACACACAGACAAGTTGCTGAGTTGAGAGCATGGCTTTCATTTTGCTGTTTGCTGAAGAAACATTAGCAGCAACATTAAAGGGAATCAGAGAATTTTCACCCAACGCCTCTAATGCGTCTGAAACCACATGTGTGTAACAAGAACAATGTGTGTGTGACGACCAGTCTGAGAACGTCATCATGGACAGTGAGTGTGTGTATGTGGTCATGTTTGCACTGAGGTTTGTATTTTTTTTTTTTAGTTCAAACCTTATTTAATCAGGATGGTGTTTGGAGATAAAAATGCAATTTTCAAGAGAGTTCTTCTCAAACTGGCAGCACATTTATATTACGCATACAAACACAGAGCTAATGTTCACTGAGGGAAGGTCAGAAGAAAACACAATGAAACACAATATCTCAATAAAAAAACTAAAGCTTTGTATTAAAACAAATACACTACCTCTTCTGGCCTGCTCAGTACATGTCCCTCTGGTCCAGTGATACCCATCTGCAGCATGCGAGCCTGCTCCTGTTGAACAAACACGCAAAAATAGGCCGTTAGCTTGTGCAGGAGAGTTTTTCGTGTGGTGGTTTGAGTGCTCAGGCTGATGTAAGGTTTTGGTCACGCTCCAAAATGATATTGTGTTTCTGCTTCTTCGTGTCTGTGTGAAGGATATCAGCAACAGTTTTGTCATCTGGGTCAGGCCACACACAGAGGGCTGTTGAGAGTCTTTGTGGAACAACCTCCAAAAGTTATGGCTGCATTTTTGTGTCGTAGCAAATGCAGGTATCATCTCAGCATGGAGACATTTGGCCATAGCATCTTTGACTATGGTATATTTCAACCTGGGTTTTGTTTTTATAATATCACTGTTCTGCCTTTGGGTCATGCTAACTTTGTTGTTGAAGTGGTAGAGAAGAGGTAGACTCTCCAATAAATCTCAGCTTTTACAGTCATTCTAAATACTTGCTAACTTAGCAGAGATTCACTTCTGAAGCAACTTGCTGGTTACCCAAACATGCTGCCTGCTCATCTGCAAACACTGGTTTGACTATACGTGTGAAGCTGTGGCTTGCTGCTGATAACTATACAAGTATTAGCTAACAAAATAAAATTTAAATCTATAGTTCAGAATTTTTTACAAATAAATGGACGACTTTTACATTCCAGGTCTTGCCAAATGAGTTTCCTGTGTAACCACCACCTAAGCCACAGCAACTGCAGGCGTGTGGTACCTTGACATGTCAACAGTGTTTGTTTAATACTCTCACTGCTAGAATGAGGAGACAAACATCCCATACTGTACTAAGTGTAATGGCTGGTTGTCCAATGGGCTGCTGTGAGTACAAAGGTGAGTCATCGCATACTAACTGCAAACAATGTTTATTCCAATCAGAGCACAAAGATGGGAAGGTACATCAAAAGGAAGATGAGGAATGGAGGCAGAGAGGCAGCAAGAAGACCATCCTGCAGAATTAGCTAGTAACTCAAGAATCTGGTGGTGTTATTGCGGTCAATGCTCTCCAAAGCACATGAGGAAAACTTTGCTGTGAGGAGTGGGACCTGTTGATGACGGACTTGGAAAATCTAAATGTGTCCGCAGATGAGAGTGGTCCCAGCTGTGTTACTACAACAAGCCCATTTGATCAACATTGCTGTGCTGGAGGCTGTTTCACCTCTGCAAAATCAACCAAAAGAGGCTGCAGGACTAAACAGTCAAATCACGCACTATGTGACATAAGAAGTAATAAATGTTTGTTTTTACTCAAGATTAATAGGCATTTAGTTGGGTTGACGTTCACTGGCCAAGTTTTACCCTGAAGCAAACACCTATGCAGTTGCTACCACAGCTAATTCACCGGGTTAATTTCTGTTTACCTTTCGGTCTGACTCAGAATCAAGAGTTTTATTGGAAAGTTCTCTAAACGCTCAGTTTTTACAAAATCTCTACAGAGGAGGTAGTCAGAAAAATGTTGACTGAGGTTGACAAAATTCGATTTTCTTTCAGTATTTCCTTGATGGAAAACTGTTTTCCAAGACGCACAAATTAACTAATGAGACGTAAATGTTGTGTGGAAATGGATGCTGAAGTAAGTTTCCCTCAAGAGAACATCTAGTGGCCACAGGAGGAACTGCAGCTTCAGACATTCTGGCAGTGGTTTCAGTACTTATCCGTGGTGGTGGTTTTCACTTAGTTACAGCGCTAACAACATTCATCACACACAGGCCTAAACAAGGCCTCTCTATCTCATGAGATCTAAAGTAAAGTCGGGTCATGACATAATTTGGGGGTTTGGATGTTTTTGGTCTTAACGTTGATGGAAATCAGACTCAAAACTGAAGTTTAAGACTGAATAGGAGAGCTGGGATTTGCAATAAATCACATCCAACACACACACACACACACACACACACACACACACACACACACACACTGACAGAACCCAGGCACGGTCTGGAGGTCTGACTAATACCAACCATCTCAATCCACCAACTTTTACAGTTCATTCACTTTCATTTGTCCACTGTGCAGCACAGCCCTGCGTATAGTACACCCACACATTACTGTCTTGCAGAAAACACAATCCCCCCTCTCATCAGAGACAGTGTGTTTAGTCTACAGGTGGTGGAGATGCACTGTGATAAGACTTGACTAGAGAGGTTAGCTGATGCAAACACAGCTGAAATAAGTCAGCTTTTGACTCAAACATATTACAGAGTTACAAATAATTAAAGAGAGAGAGAGCAGTAAAGAATATATTATTTAGAGTTGTGTCTGTCAGTTTAAAGCAGTTCTCTTCATTCTTACCTCAGCAATGATTTCGCCATTCTCAGCATGGACCTGAACGATGCCTCCCCTCTCTGCCAAGAAGGTAAAGACCTCATAGAGCTGGAGGAGGGAGGACGCAGAAAAACGGTGAAATTACAGTGGCCCTGATTTTATATTTAACATCCTGCCTGGCTGTTTACACAAGAGTCAGACGCTCCTTTTCATCCTAGGGGTCACCCTCAAGCCACAATTTAAAAGAAGCCCGCAATTTACATGATGCCTACCACGGCACACTGCAATTATTGTGTGTGGTCTCCAGAAATGGTTAAACGCGTGTGGGATGAGCTGCAGTTGTTGTTATGTTGCTGCGCCACTGTTCCTCGGCGAGCTGCATGACATCAGTTTTTCAAGCTGGACTATTTCAGTTGCCTCATGTGCTCCTCTGACCGACCGAATTAGCCACGGCAGCATGAGAAACATGAAGATTCCTGCCTCACACCATCTAGACTTTTGTTTTTCTATGCTTACCAGCTAGAATTACACTATAGATCACAGGCTTTAAGTTACATAAGGACAGAGTATTTCAGGCAAGAGAAAAAAAAAGATTAATGTGTTTCTAAAACTTTGCTGTAAGTTGTAAGTCTTGTGTTTCACAGTGAGCGCCAACTAAGACACCATGCCTTAGAGCCAAACCATAGATGTTCTCATGCTTCTGGTCTATTCAGTTTCACAAGTCAGCAGTGATGGATGCAATTGCTCTTGACTTATTAAATGAGATCCCAATAATTAAAGTGAAAGCAACATGACATGTTTGGGATTTCTAGTACAGCCACACATGCTGAACTGTGCACAGACACATGTAGTGCACTGTATGTGCATGCTCACAATACACATGTTAAAGGATAGCGTCACATGTCGCAAGTCTGTCTTAAAAATACTAATATCCATGTACACATGGAAGGAGTGTATGGCTGCTGTCGCAGGTGCTCATTCCTTATGTTCATACTGAAAAGCAGACCCCTTCCTCATGTGATTCGAAGGTAAATGATGGGGCACATTTTGCACAGTCTTGTTCCACGCAAAGCTGCGTCTGAAGCTTCAATAGTCAAACTGAGCGATATCCAAGTGAATATCTTCCGGAGTTACAGTCTTTTAAGTTAAAAAAATCACTTTTTCAGTCTCTGCTCACAGTTTCATTTCTGGACTCCTGGGGAAAGATAGCACAAAAAGGGAATTTTGCACTTTGATTTAGTCAGACTGCAGAAACCTCATGTTAGTTTATTTTTTTCTATAAAGAAAGAAATGTGAATCTTGTGACTTATGTCTCCACTGCTGGTATACAAAGAAAGAAAACATTTCTGTGAGCATCTTTTTGAGTGTATATACAGCATGCGAGGTTGTACCTCACTGTTGCTCATCTGGTAGTAGTCCTTGTAAGCCATGTAGACTTGGAAAGAGTTCACACCTATAACAAGGGAATACAACAAGAAAAAGTGTAAATAATGTAACTTAAAGATACCGAAAAAGGTTAAAGGAAAAGGTCAAAGGTCGAGGTAGACCTTTATCTTTGACCTTGAGCTGAGTATAATTATTATTAGTTATGTCTTTATCAGTTGCACAGTTTGCGCTCATCTCTTGCTCCAACATATTATAATGTTACATTTTTTAAGGCAATGGTACAAATACAAATTTGTACAGGTTTTTCAATGCTTTTGGTTATCATCACCTGCTAATGTGAGACACTTATCTCTAACTTCTCAAACCTGAGCACCAACTTTAAAAGAATAATAAAAAGGAAAGGCTTCCACGAAGACCTGTCTTACTCTGCTTCTGATTGGCTACTGTTAATGTCAAAGTCAGAGCCACTCAGAGGAGAATAGGTGCGGGTCTTCACAAGATAAAGGTGGAATAAAAGAAGTCCCTGTCCTTTTTCCTGACTGCTTCTCCATCTGTTGCTTGTCAAAAAGAGCAATAAATGCCCATAAATCATGCATAAAAAAGAAGTACACACAGTCACTTCATTTTATTGACGTCATGTTTCACTGTCACAGCCTACCTTTCTCCTTGATGAGGTTATCCACCTCCTGCTTTATGCTGTCATTCCAGTGGGTGATATCCACATGGAGGGAGTAGTCGCAGCAGGCCTTCTCATCAGCCCACTGCCTCCACTGGTCATATGCCTCCATCAGGCTGCTACCAGGCTCTGGGATCACATGGTCCACTGAAGGGGGGGTGGATGGAAGAGGAGAAAGAGAGATAAAGGGATGAGGAGAGGATGAGAGGAGGAGAAACAAAGTTTTCAGGGAGAAAAGGTCACAAAGATGTGACCGAGAGGGGTAGGGTGGGGTGGTGTGGGCAGTTCAGGAGATGATGACAGGGCAATGTCAGGATTTGTCTGCTGGTGTTTCTACTTTCGCCCTGTATTGTTTATCTTGCATAATCAGCTGTCTGTCTGAGTTCCTGCAGCGTTCAGCCAGTGGGGACCAACCTTGTCAGATGTCACATTACATTTTGAGCATCTTTGTCTGGGTGCCCGTATCCTTGACAAATTTCAGGGCAGCTTTGACTGTGGATATTTTGTTTTTTTACAAGGTAAACACAACTTTTTTTTTAAACTAGAAAAAATATTCAATGGTCCCATGAGGTGCTTTTGGTAACTTTGATGATGTGCAATATATGAATGTTGTGTTCTAGCTTTGTAGTCTTAATCTCATACACTCATTTAGGTGTATAAACATAATATTACCAGTGAGATTATCAGTGGTTTCAGTTGAAATATCCCCACAAAAAAAAGATCTGCTGAGACATATCATCAGCCTAATAGCATATCTGCCTAACTCATTTTTTGGCCAAATTGAGATATTAGCCTAAAAGTTCTTACAACTTTACTGAAAAAAGGTGTTTTTTCTTCTTTTCCAAAAACCTGAAAAAATGAGTTAGGCAGATATGCTATTAGGCTGACGATATGTCAAAATGTATAATATGCATACAAACACAGAAAAACAGCATTCTTAAAATGAATAAACCAAAACTAGTTGTGTTATGATTTATGCTGAACTAAAGAGAATTTAAAGAAAAATATAATTTAAGGAGAATTCAAATGTGCCCTTGATTTTGCAGATACACTACATATACATATACATATATTAGACCTGAAAGCAAATCTAATAGCATGAAATCATATTAATCAGTAAGCAAATAATGCTCATAATTCTCACATGAAATTACAAATATAACAAAATAAATAGACAAAGTTAGCCTTTGTGCGTGCCCATAAGGTGAAAATTCACTTGTCTGCATTTTTTCTCTCTTTTCACTTAATTATTCATAGACAGTAAATCCTCATAGGAAACAATGGTATCACCACGCACAAAATATCCCGCTCCATCTTACTCAGCTGCAATACAATAAGGCAGCCTGCTGGCTCACCACCTGACTGGCCTCTTTATCTCATTAAGGATGACCTAATCTCCTTATTTGGTATTTGCATGTTAATAGGATAGAGCTGGAAATCCCTATCATAAAAAGCACTCTGTTGTTTACTATGTCAAGCATCTGAATTACTTGTTTGTTCACCATCACACAAACACAACATCATCTGTGAGCAGAAACGGGCATAAATCTGTATAGAGCACACACACAGATAGAAACTACAAACTACAGTACATGTTTTCACTTTCTCTCTCATGCATCACTCACTAGAATATAATCCCTCAATGAATGGAGCCCATGAATAGAGCTTACTACAGTAGCACGCCTGTTAGTGAATGTATCTGTTTAAATGCAGAGCCGCACTGGCAGACAAGCAGCAGAGTAGCAGCCAGCTCAAAAGAAGTTAATGGTATTATTCGGACTGTGGTGCCTACCAGCTGTTGGCTGTGATAGTGTCTCTCAACTACATACAAAACCTACACTGTACACAGGAGAGCATGCACACAGACACTGGTGTTGTATTTCTGTGGGAGCAGTGTTTCACTCTATGCCCCCCTTCCTGATCCCACCCCTTTTAGACTCTAGTCTTTTGTATGGTCGTCTGTTGGAAAGCTGCCCAAAAACCAGACCAAAACCGCTTCCCTTTCTCTTGTCCTCTGTTGTGGTTTTGGCCCTTCTCCCCCTGCTCCTTCCTCCCCTCTTCCAAACTTTGGTCTCACTGTGTGGACGACCTTTCCTACAGCACTTACCGATCATGGTCGTGCCCCCAGCGAGAGCAGCCTTCGAACCCTGGGAGAAGTCGTCCACAGTTGTGGTTCCACGGTACGGCATCTGGAAGTGGGTGTGGATGTCAATGCCACCTGGGATCACCATCTTCCCGTTGGCCTCGATGGTCTTCACACCACCGGGCACGATCAGGTTGTCGCCAATCTGCCTGTCAAGGGCACATGATGTTGTCATGATTGTCAATATACACTGGCTATGCAGTGGTGATGGACTGAATCTGAATTAAGCTGTTAATCAAGGTAGCAACAAGTGACTCTGGCACTCAGTTTGTAAACACCCATGTGCAGGAGGTGGCTGATGCTAAAAAAGTAAAGAGTGGTACATTAACACATTCTAAAACACATGACACACAGTGCTGGTATTTCCTTAAAAATACAGTTTGTACCGAAAACATTTAAGGCAATAAAAACATATTTTTTCCTTTAAACCAACTATAAAACAAAGTCAGCCATGCTTGAAGCACCACATTGTCACCATGTCAACACATCAACAGTTGCCCCCGTTGCTCAGACTTTATAGGAGGAGACCAGCCAGACAGGCAGAAGCCAGCGTCTCTGTGAGTTTGCCAGCAGCCCCATTGGTCCAGCAGGCATCTGGGTGTTTATTATGCAACACCAGGCTCCCTGTGGGTGCCTCTCTCTGAGCAGACAGGGGACAAAGGGCCTATAACTGGGAAATCAAGTGGGAACATAACAGGGGGGAAAGAGGGTGACGAGAGGATGGACTGATTCAGCAAGACACAGTTAGACAAATCTGAACTACCTTGTCTGGGGGGGCGGGGACACCCTCATGCTACCACATAAAGCTAATGACTAGACTGGCTATTATGACCCTACCTTGTGTCTGACCCAACAACCACTACGGTGAAGCCCATAAAACAAGGTTTTATGTCCAGTTCAGGAAACAGTGAGAATGATGAAGCATTTATTCTCTGAAGTTTCCACATAACATCATTGCAGAGGGAAAGTTAATTAGACTGCTATATTTAGTTTGGTTCATTTAGACAATAATAGCAATGTGTGCACTTGTTTTAAAGTTTGTCACCTAGAGTGATGCAATCAGTTTTACCTTCTAGTGTCTCAAGTTTTACTTAACCCATCACCTCCACTTCCTCTACGAGTGCTAATCATAATTAAACACATCTATAATGAATCAATCTTGAAAGAAACCTTGAGATTAAAACGATTTGTCAACCTTTGTGGAAAGCTGTAGATTGGGAGTTAATGTTAAAAGGGGAAATTTCCCTTTAACAGAAGCATTAATGGCCAACCTGTCTAATTTTTTCTCTAAGAAAGAGGCAGTTTAGTACGAGGGAAAGGGAACAGACAGCAAATGGATGGTGAGCCTGAGTAGTGTTGGAGAGATGAAAGCAAGTGGGGGTGAATAAAGCAGAGCAGAAAGGAGGACAGATGAGGACTTACTTAATGAGGCCATCCTCCATGTAGATATCGGCATGGAAGGACTGGTCATCGTTCACAATCCTCCCGCCTTTGATCAGAAGCCTGTCGCTCTGTAGAAAAAGTGAAGAGGGGAGGGCCAAGAAGAAAGGAAGATTAAGTGCAATTCCATTCCAACAAAGACCCAGTTTGGCTTCAAAACATTGTTGAGAGCAGTTTAATTGGAGGACGATCTACTGTGCCAGATCATTCCTGTTCTATTTTTGGAGCTGGACATTGTTTCTTTTTCTCTGTAGTTAGATTATGTCCTTCTTTTTCCACCCAAAGGAGTTGAACAATATGTCATTCATTCATTCATTCTTGGCTAAAAACAGACGAGGCATATTTGTCAGTCTTGTCCCGTGTAAACACACCACTAACAGGAGAGTTTAGCCATTGGCCACTACGTGGGCCCGCCCAGCTCGGCCTGTGATCTTGTGCAGCAAAGAAAAGCAACATTTGTTTGATATCCTTGTCTATCAAATAATATAGCCTCATAACACTACATCACAATGGCAAACGTGCACCAACCAACACAGTGAATTACAGCAGCTTCTTAAACAAACACAGTAAGAAAAAACCTTCCAGTTAAATTCATCAAAGTCGACACCAGATGCAGTGTTTGCGTAGTCCTCAGAAAGGATTCATGAATGACACAAGTGCTTCTTGGACTGAGGCTACAAGGGTGTGACTGCTTTTCTCTATTGCCTGCCTGCTCTGTGGTCAGTGTGCCCTTTTAAATCTGACTTAATACAGCTACTAACACAACATTACCCGTGCACAAAGTGATGTGCTTGTGATCATCATCGTTGTCAGTATCATTGTCAAATCTGCACTCCAGCTGGCAAAGAAAAATACAGGTGATACATTAACATTTACTGGCACACATCCTGGCTAAGTCTGGAAGTGTCAGCTTGTTCACATGCATGCTTCCCAATGGACAACAGCTAGAAGGTATTCGTGAAGACAGACAGAGCAGCTTTCACTGTAATTTATAGTCCCATGCAGTAAAACGACTTGGACCAGTCACGGTGATAACATTTGGGAGGATGACAGTTTGCTGTTGGAGGCAGAGCTGAAGCTGCTTTGAAGGACTGATCATGGATTAACATCTTAACCACGTTCATCCAGATTTTGTTATGCAAAAATGTTATCTCAGTTGAATCCATTTATCCAACAGACCTAAAGCAATAGCCAATATTGATTATTGATCACTTGGTGAGGCAGGATATTTTTAATCTGCATGAGAAAATAATCCTTGCACATGCCCCACTTTGGTGCACTGAAATCTAACTACAAAGCGCTGTCACATCCAAGGAACCGTTCAACCTCACGTCTCGTAATATGGTCTGATCTGGGCGTTGCCATGACGCCACACAGTCAGACATCAAATCTGCTGCTGCCGCTGCACCACGGACCGACTCTAGCAGGCCGTTGTCATGGCGACAGAATGACTGCAGGCAGACAGACTAGGGAGGAGGAAAGACTGGCCGCCTGGTTTTGCTCGTTTCTTAGAGAGCAAGTTCAGTGAAAAACTGGATATTGAACTGGTTGAAAAGCAACATGGATACACAAAGTTGTTAGTGTAGTTGGTCAGCTGTGGGAAAACATTTAGTATTCGTAACATTTGCTGAATAAAAATCATAAAACTTTGCTCATTCCAGCTTCTCAAATGATAAAGAGTTATCATATACAGTTAATGGACAACAAAAGAAATACTTATCTATGAAATGAAGAGTCAAACTCAAGGGCTAGGCCTGTCATGTGCAGTATTAATCTTATATGTGTAGACAAAATAAATCATATATTGTTAAGATATGCACTTAAAAAAATGATACTATTAGCTTGCTCCCTCAACAAGCTTGTTCCAAGTAAGAGGGACAGACTTCTGATCAGCCCATCTGCGCAGTGCTTTATACCACTGGCTGCAAACTCAGAGTTTCATCACTATAATGAACTGAAATGATACAAGCTCAATAACTGCTGAGCTCATAAACACACGTAATGTTTGTGCTCGTGTGTGTGTGTGTGTGTGTGTGTGTGTGTGTGTGTGTGTGTGTGTGTGTGAGATGGTGATGGAGTAGTGTGAAACAGAGCCTGGAGCCTTACCAATAAACCACACCCTGAAGCAGCACATTACAACACACAGTCATCAGTGGCTGGAACACAGCACCGGCATAGATCATACTGTAGAACACGCATGCTCCAAAACTCCTGCTCATTAGCACAGAGACAATTCCCTCCTAATCAAATTTTGAGCTTAAATATGGAGTGTATAACTTCATGACTTCATTTCACCTTTCTCATGGAAATACTGCAAGTCTGAAGTGGATAAACCTTAAAAACTATGTACTACCAACATTAACAATACATCAAAATTACCTCCCATCCAACATTCACTTTCTTTCCACCTTCTTAGATTTGAGACATTGCATGGCATTTGTGAAAAAATACAATGTAGGGTTATCTGACAATTATTTTTAAGATCAACTCACACTCCAAATTATTTTCTTGATCAATCGATCAAGAAAAATTTAACACAATTTAAAAACTGGGTAAATGTTGACAGTAATGTATTTCTCCCTCAAAAAGACAAATCTCTGAAATCAAACGTCAAGCGTATTTGCCAGAAACCAACACTTTAATACACAAAAATGTTCAACTGACTAATCCCTTCATCTTCATCTTCTCAAATGATATGATGAGTCGTTTTGTATCTTTATGAATTGAATACCTTTTGGGTTGTGGAGCCATTTTCTCTGATGTTATTGACTAAATGATTGATTAATGAAAACATATTTATTAATTAATATAACTGTTAGTTGCCTCTCTAGTACAGTATTAATGGAGCCCAAATCAGCAATACAGACTCACTCTCATCATCTGAATCAGAGAGTAAAGATTTTTAATCTGATTTATAATACTGCAGTGAGGGGTGTGTCCTCATGCATGGGTGCCTTACTGGATAGATGCCTCTCTCTGCCTCTGTCTCTGTCTCTGTTTCTCTCTCTCACTCTCTCTCTCTCCCTTCACACACACACACACACACACACACACACACACTAACACACTCATATTCCCCTTTTCTGCCAACTTTCCCCACTGGCCTATAACCACTCACAGAGGACCACAACCATTTGATAATCAATAGCCTTCCATTTCCATTACAACCCAACAACTGTCTGCAGATTTCAGTATTAATCAGTTAGTGCATCTGCCACATTAAAAACATAGTGAGCTATAGAAACAAACTTGACTTTCTCTTTACTGTCATAGGGAAAACTAGATGTTAAAATGCTGAATGTCAACAATTTAAACCATCATTCATCAAGTTTCATGGTAGAAAACTTTTGAAAGGAAGCAAGCATGGCAAAACTGTCAAAAAACATCAAAAATGCATCATTTAATCTAAGTGGTGATGACCAAACTGTCGAGCTCTGTCAACGACACGTATTCTCAGACAGAAGTTTTTTCATTAGGCCTCGTTGATCACACTTCATAAATCTAAATGCAGGCCAACTACTTATTGTGGCTTCTTCCTGGAAACAATGACAGACAGCCACATTTGCCAGTGCTTATGTCATTTGACCACAAACATTTCATAGAAAACGTAGCAAGTGACAGCGTGCCGTTAGTCAATGCATTGTAAAGGATTATTTAGTGTTCAGGAATTTATCCACAATTCTGTCTTTTTGCATTATTTTGACAATTAATTCAAAATAAAAACATATTACACATTGCGTGTTTTTCCAGTAAGTTGGGATACTGTGAAGACGCACCCAGGCCTATCATGACACCAGGAAGTTCTCTTTTCAGCTTAGTTCATTAAGTTTTTACAATTTCCCATTAAAACAATTTACCTTCCTGCATAACTGAACTCAAACTCTCGTAACAGTGACACTGCTAGAGTTAAACCATCTGTGCTATTATGTGGTTATGGGAATAAACCTAACCATTTGTTACAACATTAACGAGACAGCACCGTCCACATAATGAAAGGAAACCGCAGTCATAATTCTGTTTGAATTTTTGTTGCAGCCCTGACTTTGGCGAGGACGGTTTAACTGCATCCAGTGGCTGCTGTGGTTTCACATGGCTGAGTTTGGGATGGGACTGGATGTCCATTACTGTTTCAAAATGGTGGATTCAGATAAGTACAACACATCAACGTGTATTCATACATGCAGCATTTGTAATGTGTGACTTAGGGTTGACTTTGAAATCTTGAGCAACAAGAGTTATAAATAATAAAGGAAAGCCTAAAATCATGTGGAGCTATTACAATACATGATAACCCCTTACAATGCAATGAAATTCAAGTTTGTCATTAATGCAACCTGCTTTCATACATGCATGTTGTAGCAAATGTGTGGTCTAACCGTAGACAATAAATGACTTCTACTGCTTTCTCTGTTTTACACCATAATGGATATTGATTTCAGTTGATTCTTGTCCACACTCCCCTCTGAATCCTTACGGGAGCTTGATTATAACCCGTTCATATTCTCTACTGTGTTTGAGCATTTTTACATTTTTTTGTTGCCCATGATAAAATTGGGAAAAGGGATATAATCAGTCATAGTCTGCCTTTTAAAGACGCAGTCATTCAGGTGTTGCTGACCAGAATTTCAGAAAACATCCAGCATTGTTGGCTATTGGTTGGATGTTCGTTCAACTGTACATAATGAAGCATGTCTCCCTTCAGTGAAAATACCTTGCTGCATACTAAGATTTGTGAAAAATACTTCGATCCATTCTCAGACCAAATCGTTGGTTTCTGAGTGTATCAATCCAGGAGGAGTGGAGGAGACAACTCTCCAACTGGGACAAACCCATTGACTGGGACCAAAAATAGTGATTTCTGAATTTCCCAAAATAAACAGCTGCAGTGGTGAAGAACAGTTGCTGAGCACGTGGAGGTGCAATCAGTCTGGAGAGCAAACAAGACTATAACTCTCTGAGGAGATTCATTTAAATAGCTTGTATACCATGCTGCATTCTTCAGTTTAAGGCATGCTGCCAGTATGTACAACAACAGGAAATATTTGCTATAATTAATATTGTTCAAAGCCAATATTCTGTTAATGTCATGTCAAAAAGCTCTTATTTAAAACTATGACAAAATGTGCTTGAATTAAGACCCTCATCTAATAACCAGCTAAGTTTCCTCAAAAAGAGCTTCAAGACATAGTTTGAAAATGTATTCAAAAAAGACTTAAATCTAATTATATAAATATATAATACCACAAAAATGTTAGATAACTAGTTTAGTTTAGTTTTGACATTGGGTTAGAATATTAACACGAGACATCAATGATGATCTTGATTTACTCTGACCTTTCAGGGTCACTGACCATGTCCTCGTTTGTCAGTCATGTCACTACTACAGCGGACAGTTTTTGGAAGGGAAAAAATAATCTCAGAGGACGAGCCGTACATAGAAGTCAATGGAAATAACGAGCCACATCAGAGTGTGCAGACAAAAAACGGAGCACCAATGCGACCGCTGAACTGCTTGCGCAGTCCATATTTATTTGCCAAAATGTTACTAGCCTATAAAAAAACAGAACAGACTGTGCAGTACACATTAAGGCCCAAAAACAACAGCAACCTGCACAGCTGTGAGGCCAAGTGAACCAATACAACATAGCAAATAAAAAAAAGATGCTTAGATGTTTTACCAAAGATCCAATGGAGCAAATCACTACACCTTTCCATTAATATAGACCCACAACAGAGTGTCAGTAGAGCTAACAAACATGGCTCCAAGCATCACACGTTTCTTACTTGCCTCCACCGTATGTGTACTTGCTTGCCTTTGTGCGTGACTGTGACCCACTCTTACACACTTTGGCTCCGGGAAAACAGGGGCGGATTTTGTGTTTTACTACCGTAAGTCAGAGAGTGCAGGATTTCTTCGGCCGGCTGAGAGTCGACAAATCAGGACAGCTGGAGGAGGATTAGCTTTAAAACAAACATCACGCAAACATCACAACTTAGGTCCACCACAAATGTTTGCAAAATGGTCTATTTCTAGTCAAAACTAATGAATACAAATGTCTGTCCTTAATACAAGCTGCAAATTTTGCTTAAATCGGCACGACTGTGTGCTTCCAGCTGCTTTGCTCAACCGATGCCTTTTTTAAAATTTGATGTCATTGGAAAAAAGTCATTAAGCTGCTTTTGCCTCCCACTTTTACTGTATCTTCTCTCTAGTGCTGACAAGTTCATCCATTACATTTCTGGTACAAAGTAAAGTGGAAAAAATATCTTGTCTTTCAGCAACACAACAAAGCACCAAAAATAAAGCACTTCTCGCTGTACAGGAAACTGTCATTTTCTGTTACACAAGCCAGCAGTAATCAAAAATAGACGACAGGATGTTGTTCTTGTACTACTATGATACGCACTGACAGCTTTTTTCCACTTCCACCAGACTGGAAGAAGGGAGAAACGCTCATAAACTGGGAAGCAAATTACTAATAGCCACTCTTCAGTGCTTAATAAGTTAGAATGGTCCTGAAAATCTTTTGGCCTATAAAACAGGCCAAAGGGGCTGAGAGGACATTAGACGAGACCCTAGTGTGGGTGGGGAGAGAGTGGCTGGGAGGCAGGCAGGGAAGCAGTGGAAGAGGAAAGTCATCCCGAATGTGCACAAGGGCCTCTGCTTCAGCCCTGTTGCCTAGCAAGCATAAATATTTACGCTTTAACCAAAACTGCACAGGATTTTTTTCGCATTCTGGAAAAGTGAAAACAATGAGACTTATCAATCTAAATTAATTGTGGCGGCTCTTGCCAGCCACGGTCAAAGAGAAATCCTGCTTGCCTGGAATGTTGATCTTCTGATAGACAGGAGTAATAGTAGTAGTAACCATAGTGACAAAAAGAGCCGAACCCTATATGTAATTTAGAAACCAAATGTGCGTCTGATTGAGTCAGACAGGTTAAATCATAAATTCTCTCAGTCGTGAAGTCTGAGAAGCATCTGTTAGTGTGTGACAGCATCTAAGTGTGTGTGTCAAATCACATCTCCACACGACAAACCAAACAGGGGTACTATTTTCCTGCCGTCACAACTGTATGTCGGTCGCCATGGTGAGTCGCACGGCAACGTCTGGGTGGCCACAGGGTATTTTGTTTGCACTCAAGCCCACTTGTGCCCACTGTTTTGTGGCGCGTCAACAGGAGGGAAACGGGTTTCATTTCCCGTGCAGAGCCGCCTCTGCCCGCCCGCTTCATACCCACAGATTCCCGATCCAGCTGGAGGGGATTAGTGATGACATGTACCAGCCTGGAACAACACTGAGGCTGCTGTGAGAGGGTATGAGGGAAGTGAAGAACCACACCTAGAAATCGGACAGAGCCACTCGGGCAGTGAGCAGATGTAAGGAAACAGCTGGACTTGAACAGCCAAACACTGAAATACAGAAGGAAAGTCTGGGAGCAGAGCAGAGTTAAAGCAGGTATAAGATTGTTGTGCCTTTACAGCGTAAATGATTTTATATTTTTGGTTTTGCGAAAAGTGGACTTTTATATGCTGGAATAGTGTTGATATTAAGAAAGTTACAGAGACAATGCAGCCGCTGCTCTGAGATATGGAGCAAGCTGCAACTTTTCAGAACCACCTTGTGCCGAGCCTTTGATGTTCCAAACACTGGTTGAGTCTTCCCTGCTCTGACTGTATGATTACAGTATTCATGACTTCAGGACTGCTGATTCGCAGCACCTACTCGGTTCAAGTACTCATTCTCAATATGTTCCTTATATTAAAACACCATTTTTGATTATGAATTGATTGATTATTGGCTCTCTATAAAGTAGTTTTAACTGTAAGAAGATGGTTTCCTGGATCTTTTTGGACAAGGTTTGATTCTATTTTGCCACAAAAACAACTTGGTTAGGTTTGAGGAGAGATCATGTTTTTGTTTAGGGAATCATCTTACTTACTTACTTACTAAAAACACATTGACTGTCTGTTGGAAATGAAAAGCTCTCTGACATCAATCTCTATGTGGATGATATTCTATTATAACGTCACCTGATTTCCTCCTTTGCTTACGTTATAATTACTATATTCGCTAATGAGAAGTCTTTTTTTACCTGGATGCAAATTTCTGCTGTTCTTTCTGGGAAGGCCTGTCTAAATGAATATATGAATTTTTCTGCTGTGTTTGTGAATAGCCAATCAAGGTGTGTGCTGATCCCATTTGTCAATATGGGTATTATTTTTAACATTATGACTTATGCCATTAAAACCAAGTACTTCAAGTATTGCCAAATCAACAAGGAATGAAAATAATTGCAATCTGTTGTCAAAGAGAAGAGAGGCCTAACATGATATGTTGAGAGTGATTAAAGTTGTAAATCAGTGTGAAAACAGTGCCTTATCACAACACATTTGAAAGCCAATGAAAGGGTCCACTGTTAAGCCACTTCATCTCTGCTCTTGGTCAAGGACACCGATGAGGTACTTTGTACTGTGGTGGCAGATGAATGTCATTTCAGTTAACATGTTGGTTACAACTGGGTGGAGCTTGTCCTTTTGGATTACAACAACATTCCCAACTGAAACATTGAACTTAAATGCCCAGATAGTGTGCATCTTGAGTCCATCAAACTGCACACAACTCTGCACAGCTTACCAGAGTGTAATTTCTGGCCCCAGTATGAAACTAAGAGAGGAGACAGATCTTATCTTGGTGAGTCCCTGTTGCAGTAGGTATCACTTACTGATTTGTTTTCCCATGAATACCACGTATTTGGCTTTGCAGTGTTAAAGTCTACAATAAAATAAGACTAAAGGGAAAAAAAACCCACCCAACTGCTCTGTAGGGGGTTGGTAAAAATTTAATTTCCATTCCTTTAATGACTGTGTAAACATACCATGGAAAAGCCTGGCCCACTTCTACATAAAATGAAGACATGCCCTACTTTAAGAGTAGTTACCTCAAGACACTGTGCTCAGAATATGGATCCATGCAGGCCTTCATCTTCCCCCAAATTATCTCTTTCATGTAAAATCAGCTGAGAAGACAAGACAAAGGCTGTGTCTCCCACAGCCAAGCAACACACCCCTGACTGCAGCCTGAGCTGCAACAATGAAAACTGGAAGGCAGGCATTTCAGACTCTTGCTCATGCACAGACACACACACACACACACACACACACACACACACACACACACACACAGACAGAGAGAGGGAGAGGAGAAGGAGTAGGAGAGGTTTCTCTGCAGTTGTAACACACACCAGCAACCAGCTGGCTGACAGTGTAACACCAACCTGCCCTGAATTCAACCTCCACCCTAGATGCTCTGAGAGGAGTCTGAATGCTTCTTGTGATGCAGGTCTACATGGCCAGCTTATCCAAGCTCATCACAACTGGGCGTGTGTATCCCCCACCTCTCCTTTTCCTCCTCTCCCTCTCACACTCCTCTGCACCAGCTTGCAACATGAACAGTAGTCCATGTCTGTAGCCTGCAGGGTACAAATTTCATCCTTAACAGGAATGTGCATAAAGCCCCTTTAGGAAATAATAAGCTGATGTACAAGAATTGCGAATTATACTGCACTGACTACTTTTGATCTATTGTCTGTCCACTAATAGTCATGACAGGACAACATATTTAGCTTGTAACATCATTAGGGTACTATGGAATATGCCTCTAAAATCAAAATGGCAAAAAAAAAGCAAATAGAAAATGAGACTTAACAATACTGTTGAACAGCTTCTCATAGGAAAGATCAATAAGGGCTGAAATATTCTCCATTACAGAGAAAGGGTTGAACACATAAAAGAGAGGGGATCTGCATTCACATTGAACTGATAGAGATATTCTCCTTTTCCATTTTATCTGCAAAATATTGGGTATATATCGACGAAATTAAAATGTCATAAAATGTTTTAATGCAATATTATAATTAGATGCTACCCAATTATATTATTAAAAAAATAGCATTAAGTGCGATCCGGTCACTCTAAAGTCATAGATAAGCGCTGCAGACAGCATCAGCCCCTGCAGGAGCAATACAGTGATTTTTCTGGGCGAGCCGGCCGGCCACACGCATGGATCCCTTCAACAAAGAAGATGCAGGACACCTTTAAGAAAACGCCTCATCTCTCTGCCTGACTGTCACTATGGCAGCCACTCATGCCATTTCATGGTGCGTATTTTTTCCAGCGGCTTCCTGCAGTCAAGTCTGACAATAGAGAGACAAAACTGCTAGTCCTGAGTCGTGCTGGTGGCACATATAAATGCTTGGGATCCATCACGGCGGCGTCGCTGTGAAAGAGCAGCGAAACACTAATGCAGTGATTTGCAACAGCGGGCATCAGAAGTTCCCACAGCCAATGAAGCATAAATAACTCTTTTCTGTTACTCACTGTGATCTTTGGGATGTTCTTTTTTCCTTGATAAGACATTTTTGTCCGAGTCCACCTTAGATATCAAGCTTCAAAAACAGTATTCCCTCTTTACGGATGCTGCAGCGGCCCTCGCCTGGATGGGAGCTTCAGGGAATGGTCGCCCCTCTGTCAGCGCGATGTAAAGTGCCTCTCAGAGTGCTATAGGAGCGTCTGTGGTTCAGTCACCCGGCCCCTCCCTCAATAGGCTCGATTGGAAAGAAGCGCTGACGCAATCTTTCCACCGGAGGGCGCAGTGGAGCAGCTGATGATGAGCCTCCAGCCAGCGTCCAGCTGGCTGCATTACTGGGCTGTCGCGCATTTTTCTTGCACATATACAGCATATATCATATAAGTAGTCAGATGTTTCAGAAGCAAATGAAATTTGCGCTTACTGCTCTATAACTGGCCTCTCTGTTGTCTATTCTGTCTTTGTGTATCACTGCCACAGGGGACAATTGATCAGAATAGAAGGCCAGTACTGATTGATTGATTAGAGGAGAGTGTGTCCGGCACTAAATAGCCAGTAGGAAGAGGCAAAGGCACGCTGAATAGAGTCAAAGTCATTTTATATTGTCATCATTCTCATGAGAATCAGGCACTGGAATTATTAAAACCCTGTTACATTATTGTCATATGTTTCACCATACAGGGATACAATAAATGAATAGACTTAGAAATGCCAATTATTCTAAAATAAATGAACTGGGCTGTTGATACAGGGAAGGGTAGTATATGACCAAACGTTTTAAAATGTTTAAATGAAAAGGGAAAACTTCTAAACATTTCAGGGGTCTTATGTCATAAAAACAAGCAAATTTATTTGGATAAAATATACACAAGTGATATTTTATTGTTTAAATAGACATATTATATAAAACATTATATTTCAGTAGGTTGTGCGTGTAAGTCTTTACCAGTTAGTCACTTAGAGATTTTGATTTATATCTAAAAACAGAGGAGGGCAAAATGGTAGAGCAGCTGCTACACACCCCTCATGTCTACTCGCCATGACACACACACACACACACTCTGCATGACCCCACCCAGCCATGTGTCTCTTTTGTTTGGATCCAAAGTGGATCCCACCCCCCTTTACTCCACAGTAAAGGGGGGGGGGCTAATGCACCCATAATGAGGAGCCACAACTCTCTCTCTCTCTCTCTCTGTGTGTGTGTGTGTGTGTGTGTGTGTGTGTGTGTGTGTGTGCGTGTGTGCATGCAAAATCATACTATTAATCATTGTTTTACTATAGATATAGATTTACAACCCAGAAGATTCAGGATGAAATGTTGAAAGGCTTTATGGAACAAAATGTCAGTAGCTCACCTCTCATCTCTTTCAGTTTAGTTTTGATTAATGTCACCTGCTGAATATCTTTTTATGTCAATTCTAAGTATTTCAAATTACATGTTTGTTTCTGGAGGAAAAACCTTCATTGTTGGATGCAGATGTTTCAGAAATCAGCACAACAGTGAGTTTTATTACATCACATATCTATTTATGTTGATGTTAAATGTGTTTGTGCATGTGTACAATGCCTAGATAATCTTGGGTTAAAGTGTTTCCTCATTTTCTACAATCACAAACCGTATATACTGGGAGAAGATACTCTTTAAAATCTTTCTTTGAAGTCTTTTTCATACAAATCAGTGACCACTGATGTCTTTGACTACAACAGGATACAGCTCCTGTATGCTGACATGTCCTTTCATGGCAGTGAGTCAGGAAGGCATTAGCTCAGCATTCCCAGGCCTGGGAGAATGCATCAACAACACGCCTCTAGTTTGCAGGCTTGCTACCTCTGCAGACACACATCAACCAGGTGACACTGACAGACAGACAGGACTCAGGCAGATCAAGGATGCAGAAGAGACTCTGTCAGGTCATCAAAGCTGCACCAGCATGCTTATACGCATTAGCATGAAAGACACTGGGGACACTGGTGGGTGCAACTTACTCTCACTGATGCTTTTAGTTAAAGTTTTGAATTCTCAGGAAATTTCATGCTGACTTTCTCTGGGTGGAACACACACACACACAACTACATACACACACAAGAATTGCATTTGTTTAATGGGACAAATCTGTGATGAATTACAGGCGTGCTTTGGCAAATTAGTAATGCCTTTCCAAAAACGTTTGGAGACAAATTTAAAAAAGATGGTCAACACTGAAGCAGCACAGTCCTTTGTATGACTTGTATACAATTCCCATAAAGTGTCTTTTAGTTAAATCATTCATTTTTTTAACCAGTGTAACTCAAATTTTCTGTTAAGCTTTTAATTTTTGTGTTTTAGCAGTTCTCCCAATGACATGTAAACTGCCAATCATGTGTATTATGTGTGCAGTCAGTAAATTTACTCTTATTGTACCAAAGTGTGTGATGTAAATATTGGTGGTTCATACACACAGGAAGATGTGTGCATATAGATATGCTTAAATATGTCAGTGCATATGAGGAACATGCATGATTGCTGTGTGTATGGAAGTGTATAAAGTGCTCCACCCAGTCTGACCACCACCCTGCAGGATAACAAAGAGAGAGGGAGAGGGGCTCTCAAACCAGCTCCCCTGGACATCTGGCTGACCACTCCCCATTTTTCACTCCATTGCAGCAGCTGATTACATTTATTAGCTCAACAGACAGGAGGAAACCTTTCAAATCTATAATTATGATCATTATTATGCACTATAATTAGACCATCCACACAAATCTTCTGAATAACTGAATTATTTTACCATTTAGATCATAAAATGGCCGTGCATGCACCTTTCACACCTTTGCATTAGTTTGCAATAATGCATATGAAGCCGGACGAGCGTCCAGATTGTACTTTATAAATATCAGAAGAGTAAGTAAGTCCTGACTCGGATGTTAGTCTGATGTCCTAAAACAGTTTCATTACTAAGCATAAAAAAGCGTGCAGCCTAACACACTGTCTGTTGATTTCTGCTGAATCATCTGGTCCCTCACAAGGTGCAATATTGCAGTTCAGTCACAGGCCACATGGGGGTAAATTGGCTGGCTGCCATCCTGAAAACGCCCACTGTACATAAATTCTTAAAGAAAAGACATCATTTTATGCCATTATGGCTGCAGAGGCTGATAAAGGTTGTATTCTGGCTAAATATGGAATTATTGGGATGATGTGAAGACTCAGATAGGTTAGTTGCGTGCACCAGCCCCATGCCAAACTGTCTGCTGTCAGGCTGTGAATCAATATCAGCACAGGAATCACTGAGGCATGAATGGTAGGGGCAAACAGCTCAAGCAAAATAGCGAAGTTTCATCAATACTTAAATAAAAAGAGCTCTGTCTGAAACTCTCTGCTGCTCTGTCTCAGATGAAACAATGTTAGGAGACTTGTATTAAACAGTCTTTAAGTGCAAGGAATAATGAGTGGGAGCTCAAAATCGGGGTGCATTACATGACAGAGTGTTTAGAAACTCACAAAAATTCATTAAATAGATCCATTAGACTTCATCAATTAATGTGTCTTTTTTATGACAGAATAGACTTTGCAGCCAATATCATTCTTATATCAGCATTGCTGATTAGGTGCCTCTAAAGAGATACATGAAGCGTTTCCAAAGACATTAAAAGATCAAGATGTGGCAGCAATGAGCGTGTTGTTTCCTACTTCCAGATGTTAATAGTACAAAAACTCTTGCTGATGACCTTCCCTTCTGAAAATATAACACTGCATTTCATTAGTATCCTCTGAAGTGACACACACCATGCATTGTCAGTGTAAACAGTGAGTTGACGTCATGATATGTGATGATACGTTTATGCATCTGAGCAGGCAATTAAATTTTATTAGATTCTGTTTTACTGTAATCTATTACATATTGTATTACACTGTAATGTTTAACTCTTTCCTCCTCCATATAAACATCAATTTGCTCCATTTATGCTTTACATATATATGTGAGTGTGTATGAGCCAGTATGTGGCCAGCAATGACTAACTTGTAATCATCCTGACTTAGACTTTCATCTCTGAGCCATAATTGTGATTGTGTGTGTGTATGTGTGTGTGTGTGTGTGTGTGTGTGTGTGTGTGTGTGTGTGTAAGGGGGAGGGGAAGCGAGAGAGTGAGACATGAATCATCATTTTTGGTGCCCAGAGAGTGATCTCAGCCTGACATTAGTAGAATCAACTTTCCTGCTCATTTAACAGTAGAATATAGTAAATATTTAGTGTTTGTGCTTGGTAACACATCAGCATGTTCTTCTTCTTGGTCCATGCTCTTTTTTTTTTTGCTCACACTTTTGGAGTCGAGTACAAACGTAACTCAAAACAGGTGGCATGATGAGAAGTGGTGTGGTATGTATTTTAGCAGCTTCGTCATACTTTAAACTATAAACATACTTAAAAGTTCCCTTCATGTTTTGAATCTAACTGACGTAAATCTGTTCCAGTTGTTTTTTGGAGTTTTCTGCAGAAATCAAAATGAACATGAGGATGAATGGTTTTCTTTATGTTGTCTCTGTTACCCTAATCACTGCATTTGGTTTTTCGAGGGTGACATAGACATACCAGTTTTGTTTGTTTTGCTCGGTTTGCTTCCACGGTGCTGATATATAAAAACCCAGCTTCTCATTTAATCTCTCTGCCACATGCACATATGACATCAGCAACATGTGCAATTCATTGAGGACACGTGTGACTTGAAGCAATAACGGGCCATTTAAGAGGTGTAAATAATAAAATGAGTGATGGCTGAATTCCATTTTGTGTGTTGATAATAATCTACTTATCCAACAGAGCAACCAAACAAAGTCACTATAGCAAGCAAATATCTCAAACATGTAAGCATTCCAACCATCTAATGCCATAGCAACCACCCAGAACACCATGGTAACCACCTGAAAACACCCCGATGAAAATGAAAAACCCTGAAAATAAAGGGAAAAAAACCACTGAAAATACTTTTATGCTATGCATCACACAAAAACTTCAAAGTGCATCTGGCCACAGAGCTGAATGAAAAACAATGTAAAATGATACCTTTAGAACATTTGAGGTCTGCCTTCTTGAACTGTATTTAATGTAATCAGCTGTATTTAATAAAATCCACTACAGTGTCGCACGAGTTTGATTGAATTTCTTCATCAGCCAGCTGTTCCAGATGATTCTGGTGCTGTTCTGAAAAATGAAAAATGCTCATATTTCTCAGTGTAGTCTGACCTGTGTGAAATAATAACATATTCACTATGCATGTACACGCTGCACAACAAAACACAAGCTAGGATGCAATGCTTATATTACAGCGTTGTCTCTAAGCACATTGTCTTCAAAGCTGGTAAGCATTGCACCCTAGCTTGTGTCACTAGCTTGCATTCTAGCTTGATGCTTTAATAGATTTACAGCTGTCGCACAGAAACAGCAGGTCAGTTTGTTACCAAATGCCTGGGCAACACTTGTTGCGTTTGTTTTCAGTATAATATTTAGCTATTTCATGGCCACCGGCTCTGTGGTTTCACTAATACCTGACGTAATGTTTGCAGTCAGAGATGACAGAACTTTTCATGTGTCCGGCCTTGAGGCTTTCCAGCCTTCATTCTGTGGCCTTGGTTGCTTAAGGGTTTGCTTCCTTTCTTTCTTTTTTTAATCATTTTTATCTTGACACACTGACTGAATTTTTCAGGCATATGCTTCAAGGGTTTAAAAAATATACTAGCAAAGCAAATGCTGCTGTGTATGCTCATCTTTCAGCAGTTAAAGCCCTCTTTTACCTTAAAGACTAATTTTGTCAGCCCAGAAATGACATGCTTTGTGGTTCTGTGACATGCTTTATCCATTGATTGTTTGTTAAGCGGTACTATTCCACGGGGATGTTCAATCTTCCATACAATTTCCTCAGACAAGTTTACATTTTTCAACCAGTATTTCAGCATGGTTCAGTGTGACACATCCAATCCATAAACCCAGTCTCTCTGAGTTTAACCAGTTTATTGTAGCAAGTGGTTTATTGTAGGTGGAGCAAAGATACATTTCAAATTGTATTGAGGTGTGGCCCCAAGCTTGAGAGAATCAAATATGAGTCATTAAATCGGGCTAATTATTTGCAGTTTCATAATAATACCAAATATATATAAATATATAAATATTTTCCCCCATTAATTTCCACGATCAGAGGTCGATACCACGGAGGAAACAGTAAAAACAAACAAGTGCTGGCACAGACTGTAGAGACCGCTCCTGTCATTTCCACATGCTGCATCAGTCTGCTGTCATTCATGCAAAAGTTACCGTCCTCTTACCTTTTCATCTCCCAGGTTCTGCAGCACTTCCTTGCCGCCGCTGGTTCGGATCTCAACCTGAGGTGAGTCTTTCCCTCTTTGCGGGTTCGCTGCGGGACTTTCCACACCAGGGGAGCTCTTGCAGTCACTCGCCGGTCTCTTCGCCTCCTGACAGCTCTCTCGTTTGGCGGTCCTGGGGGTGCGGGAGCCCCTCTGTCCGACGCTCAGGGCATCAAAGTCAATGGTTTTACTCTCAAAAGCGCCCTCGACGCTGCAAAACAAGCCGCCGTATTTCTGCCGGGGCACCTGGTCGGCCGTGCCGGGTCGGGCGAGATAAACCGGCAGGTCGTCCTCTGCCTTGTCCCAGTTTCCCCTGCGCTCTGCCATGGTGGAGCCCTGCACAAGTGACCGAGAAAGACGAATAAACTAGTGCTGAAGTGGTGTGTGCCCTGCTGTGTGTGCGCGCGCGCGTGTGTGCGTGTGCTGTGAGGAAGCCTGAGCAGACTGTCAGAGAGGAGTTGAATTAAAGCCAGAGGTGGCACTGATGCATAGGTAGTGTGGGGTTTGTACCTGGTTTGATACCGAGTGTGTTGAAATGCACGCAGGACTGTGGAGTTTGTGCGAGTTTAAAATAGTCATTGCAGCACAGTGCAGTGGACCGGTGGACTGACCTGCAGATCCTCTTATAAGAACATTTGATTTGGAAGAAGGGAGAAGACCTCTACACATGTAAACACAGACTGCAAGACATTTTTGTTTTTGTTGCAAATACAGAGATAAATATCTACCTTAATATTACGATGACGTATTGTTAAGCTGCGTCTAAGAGTTAGAGTGTTCTTCACCTTTCCAGACACGAGAAGATTCAATTGTCTGTCACCTAATGTTAACCAAGCGGCCACAGGTGCGGACCCAGCAGGTAACACAGGTTTCCAAAGTGCGGGCGGAGCTGTTGGAGCGTCGCTGTCCTTTCAGCACCACCTCAGGACGCTTGATATGTAGCTACACCTGCGATCAAACCTCAACACCACAACTCAAAGCAGTCGAAAGTTGATGTGTCTTCAAGTCCGGGCCCTTCACCGGCGACAGCCCCGGGCTGATTAGTTACAGCCAGCACAAATGAGACAGGATTGTGTCAGCAGCCCCGGAGACAAGCAGCTTTCAGGCAGCACGTCTATAGAGAGAGAGACTGCTGACTGAGTCGAGAGACGACTGAGAGACTCGAGTCAACACCGTCACTCAAACGCAATTATGTAAGGGCCATAAATCAGCATGTTTCACAAGTTTCAGTGGGGTCACATTAGACTCACTGAGCACCAACTCACTGAGCTTCTTCGTTTATTGTTTTCCTCCAAAAACTACTTTGATTCATTGATTCGTTCATTTAGGATTGTTTGATTTAGGATTGTTGATTGATGATTGTTTAAAAAGGTTAAAGAACAATGGCAGTTCAACCTGTTAACAGAGAGTTCCTTACAGTATAAGCATGCTTGGGTTTCACTGTGAGGTAGAGGGTTGGTGAAAAGTTTTATCAGTGCAATAAGAAATAACAAGCAACTGGCCTCCAGATCCCACTGGCGTGCTAAGTGCGTGTGTATGTGAGGGAGTAACAGAGAGTCCATAGAGATGAGAGGGAGGCTCAAGGTCAGCCACACTGTAGGCCACAGTGAAGTCAAACAGGGCACATCCTCGGGTCTCATCTAACAGGTTGTCATCACTGAAATGAAGCCTTGGCTGCAGAGGGCCATGTCCAGGGGCACAGCAGTCCAGCCAACATCCAGTATTTGCCCGTTTGGCTCCTGCAGTAGAAACTAACTCAAATTTAAACTTTCAAATGACTGCAGTTAACTTTAGAAATTTATTTGTAAGTTTGTAAGCCATAGGAGAAACGGCTGGAAGTACAGTAGCTGCAGTAATATGCAGCATTCGAAAATCCCTTTTAATTTGAGAAAAAAATGGCAGCATGACAGAAATTAATGTTCGATATGGTAAATATCTTTTTTGGCTCAGATGTGTTGTTTTGTCTCACAGTGGCTAACACTGCCCATTTTTCAGATTTCTTTGCTGACACTAAGGGAGGGAGATCCCATGAGTTCAAATGCATGGGAGAAAAAAGTCATGCACTTATATCCTGAAAAGATGGCTTAGTGGTGACTGTCACAGAGGCCTTTTAAGCTGTGTAAAATATGATAAGCAGCTCTATTTCTGCACATTCCTTGCTGAACACCACTGTCGCGGTTCCTGTGGCTCTATTGGCATCCAGTGCAGGAAGTTGTTGGGCCAGCAGAAATTTCCCTTCACATGAACATGATTAAAGCATCTAGTTTTGCGGAAAGATGCCAAGAGCCCACTAAAATGTTTTGCCTCTGTAATACAATGAAGACTTACCGAGTGTCTGCTGTTTCAGGGCTGTCTGTCCTGTCCTGTGCTGTTCTCCTCCAGGATGTTGCTGGTGTTTAGACAGTAAATAATGCTGAGTGAAAGGGGACAAAACAAAAAGGGAGCTGACAGCATTCTTTAGATTTTCACCCATGCACACTGTCACCAAACAGTTTAGATGACTTGAAAAGAAGAAAATATTCTGTGAGAGAACGAGGACAGTGCTCAGAGGCTGTAGTGCAGATGTTTGTCTTAAAGTGTAGCCTGTTTAACTGTGGTCTGGATGGTGCAGACTGACCGGGAGGCTTGTGGAGCCATCAGCTCACACTGTCTGGCTTTCAATGTCGATGATGTCATGATAGCTGCAAACCATAAAAACAAAACACTCGGTCAGTTGTTTATTTCATTTTGGGTGAATCTTTAAGCAGTTCAGTGTCAGTGTGAAATGCCTCTGATCATAAAGAATATTTCCTTAGAGTAGATAATGGTTTGTTTGTCATTTTCCACCAAATAATGACCAAACATTTGACCTTGCACCATTCAAATGACGCACACAAACCTGTGACAAATGGTTGGCAGCCAGTTGAGAAGCTCGCTAACAGGATATTGCCCTGACTTAATGAGGCTTTTAAAGAAATGACAACAGCAATGCAGGAACAAAGCAGGAGACGATACCCCTATCTTCATATTAAGAATGGATGCAAGGTAGGTTGGCTGGTAAAATGAATGGCCCCCATAAGACTGTAGCTCTCATGTTGCCACTGGCTTAAGTGCATGTTCATCCAGGCATGATGGGATAACGGCAGATAGGACCGAGTTTGGCAAATCCACACCGAGTGCTCTTCATGGATTTGGCACAATAGGCCTTACGGCAAGTGAGACCTTTGAAGAAGTGGGTAAGTGGGCCGGTGTTCCACAGGCAAGTCAATAAGAGTTAATCCAAAGGGTAACGCATCACGTCAGAAACACTTAGATGGGGTTCTTTATCGACTCACCTTAAGTAAATACAATGAGTGACAAATTAAAAACTGCAAAATAATAACTGTCTTCAGCTAGTCTTAACAATGCATTGCACATCTGTGTTGTTTTTTTATGTATGTGGCACATGTTGACTACTGTTTGCCTAAATATGTTTTTCTAAATCTCAACACTTGATAATATGTTCACAGTAAAATTTTGTGTAAGAATAGTACTACATGCCCTAAAACCTATATTTGATTTTTCTGGCTTGTTTATGATGTGAATTTATGATGCAATATCTTTAGAAGCTGTGAAACACATTATTCACAGCAGCACTGTGCAGTTGCAGGGCAGTAGCCCACAGCAGCAGTGAACCTTTGGCGGCTTGCATAGGGTGAAGAGGAAAGACAAAGCCTTACATTCAAGACCTTTTCTGGGTTCTGGGCTTGGATGAGCTGGATAATAAAGGAGCCGAGGTCAAACACACCTCAGCTGTTTTACACTGTATCTCTTAATGCTGATGTAATATCCTGCACTGCTAATAGATTGTAATAAGATTGCAATGAGATACATATTTGTTTTCCTTTAAGACACTTTAACACTCTGTATGTTAATTGCCTGTTCTATCAATTCCTTGAATCCTTTGCTGACTGGCTGAGGAAATGAATCTTGACTCTCATTGCAGTTAAAAATCAAACAAGTGAATTGCCAGTCTCACATGTTTCACAGGAGTATGAGCCATGAAGTCAGTGTTGCTAAGCAGCTGTACAGAGCAGACTGGGCAGCTGCATCCGCCTGGGATGGTTTGGCTGCTGACCAGCTGCTGCTGAAATAAGGTTAAAGAGCCTCCAAGGATGAACCGTCAGACATTTCAGTCTTGTATTGCTTACAGCAAGGCGGGCTATCTACCACACAATGGCACAGAGGTTTTCATGTCATGCAGAGTGATTCATCATTAAAGTATTAAGTTTTAAACAGTCCAGCCTTTTCTGATTTGTGTCAAATGGGTTTTAGCTGAAGATTTGAGCTTAAAAAGCATTTCCAGTATTTTCTTGCAGAAGAAGTTTGCACACAACAAATATGTCATCACAGATTACGTGTTCAGAAACTGAGAAATATGCAGAATTCAATGTTTTTGCAGAAAAATGTGCATGTTTTTTACATTTTAAACTTTACTTTCCCTTTTGAATTGGTTTTAGGAGGCAGTTAATTGATTCAGTGCACAAAGTAATCTCTGCCAGTGACCTCTGCGAGTGGTGAGAGGAGAACAGATAGAAGGGCTTTTATAACAGACATCCTTTGGCAGGGTTCATTCACACAAAACCTGGCTTGACCCCTGTTCTCTTCTAGCTTGGCAAGGACAGTCATACAGTAAAGTGAAAAGACAGACTGTTATCCTGGACTGACTCTGCTCTGTGTCCTGCACAACTATAAAAAAAAAATAGTGGAAAAGCCCACTGTTTAACGAGCTCGTGAGACAACTGAAGCCTTCACTGCTTCAGTGTAGGAATGTTTCATGACTCTCATAATACACCATAAGTCTTAAACTGTTTCATAACACTGAGCACTGGCTTGAGCTGTTTTTATAAATAAAGCCATGAAAATTTTGATTTTGATGAAAATTTGAAAATATCATAGAAAATAAAGGCATTTGCATTAAACAATATTACTGACCTGTAACAAAGGATGCACTGTACAGTAGCAACCCCTACTAATGAGTGAAACATGCAGCGAACAGGAGCATAACCAATACCAGCCACAGCTCAAAGCGTATTTCCCTCTTCCTGACCTGAAAAGATCAGAAGCCCATTAGCCAGGACAAGTGATACTAACAGACACTGACAGGAGCCAACAACAAAGTGCAACACAAATGATAAACTGATGCATAATATTGCTAATGGAAATTTTGCAAACAAAGATACCGCAGATGAAAGTTCATTCTTGAGTTTGAAAGCAGTAGATGGCTAAACAAATTCACCAAAAGCCCAAGAACAGCTGTTAAACAAATTGCTGAAAAAAAAGAAAATGTGAACATCTGGCAACTCCTACTGAGGAAGACCAGGTGATATGAATGAAAGCTCCAGAAAAGCTACTAAATGGACCAGGAAATTTTGTCAGGAAATATAATGATTAACCCACAAACCACAGAAATTGTAATATGCTATCTCTTTTTAAAACATGGATAGCAAATATGACACAGATATTAATGTGTATGAATATATTCCTGATCATTTTAAACAAAATGCTTAAAATGAGATTCTTCACTTCTTACACAAAATTATTTCAAACATTTTAAAGTGTTATGCATTCAAAAGTGAATGTTATATATATGAATATGTCAAATTAGATAAATGACATGTGACAAATGGGATAAATGTCACAAATCTATTATTCCTTGAGTGCAGAATGCTGAAAGGTTGAAAAATGTGTGAAGAACAAGAGTCCAGATGCAGGGAGGAGGACTATAAAAGTTTTTTTTTAAAAAAGGAAAATAGGAGGTTAAAGATGCTCACTGGCACACAAAACCCCTTATCAATTATAATACATATTAAATAAAGATATGAAAGAAGACATCATTATCCTTAATGGTCAAAGGCCATGATTTTTTTTTTATTTTTTACAGCATTGCTCATTTTTTTCAGTTTATTTAATAATCTAGATGTAGAAGTAGGAGGAGGGGTTAAATTCTCGCTGGAAGACAGACGGGATAAAGATTAAATAAAAAATCCTCTGTGAAATAAAAATAAACAAAAAAAATATACATTACATTACATGATTATATCAACCGCCTGAAAAAATAATCGTGGAAAAGGGGAAAAGTGCATTTAAGGCAACTGCTAGTTTAGCTGAGTTTGCACAAAAATAGTCTCAGTCATTCCCCTTGGAAAAGTGAACGGAGTGGGTCACAGCCACTGTCCGTTATGTAATGAGATGCCTAGATACCCTAGACCTGTGAATGGAGCCAGAGGGGTGGTGTGGTGGCAGATACACTAGCTCAGGTACACAGGGAATGAGCATGGTCAACTGGTAAATATTGCAGGGACTGGGCAGAGTTGGCCTGACAGGAGAGAAGTGAGGCAGGTGTCCTGTTGCATTCACCTCCTCCTGTTCCACTTTGTGGAAGTGGCACATTGTGTTTAGTAAAAGGAGGTTGTTAGTATCAAAGACGTCTTGGTTAGTAAAAAAAAGAGGGGTAGCGAGAGGACCTGCAGTACTGGGAGATCAGTGTTGTAATGGGGTGTTCCTTGTTATAATGTTTCAATTGATGAATTTAGCTTTTATTCATATTTTGTGCAACAAGACAGCACTCATGACTCAACTGTTAGATTGAGATTTAAAGAGACCAATCATCCAACCAGAGTTGATAAAGACATTTTGCAAGGTAGCCTGAAAATATTTACAACTTTGTTAAAAGATCTTGTAAGTTTAAAGGGCGAATGGTAAGTGGCTCAGGTGAAAACCAGCACCCCCTGCTGGTCAACCAGAGCAACACAGTTGGGAAAGCAGAATAATAAATACATTTTACTGTGTATGTCTGTGTGTGTGTCTGTGTGTGTCTGTGTGTGTGTGAAAGAGGGCAGAAAAAAGGGAAAAGGGGAGGCGAATATTCCATTATTCCACATTCATATTCCGATGCCTTTTCAGTTATAATTTTCAAGGAAATAAAAGTCGTCTTCTGCAGCCGTCACCACAATAAAACAGAGCAATTTAAACCCCTTTGAGTCACTTATAAACTGCCAAGTACATCAACTGTTCAAGCTGCTTCAGAGACTAAAAGAAAAGTGCACCTATTCACAGAAATAAAAGTGGGAGACCACATGAAATAATTCAGACACATGTACATATCAACAATGTATATATTACAGTACAGGATAAGGATGTTTTCTTTTTCTTAGTGGAAATCTTGGGGCACAGTATCTGAGTGGTTGGACCTGTAAAAAAGAAAGGAGAGAAAAAAAGACAACCAGAGAGTAAAGCTCTTACAGTCTGCTGGTTTTTTAAAAATTAAGACAAATTAAGAAGCGGTTTGACAATCCGTAGCTTTGACTGTGGAGATCCAGGTTGAGCGGAGCTGGATCAGAGAGCGTAAGTTCCCCCCATAATCTTCTCCCTCTCTTTTTGTGATCTTTCTTCCCTAAAGTCTGGTGTGTGTGTGTGTCCGGTGAAGACGTGTCAACCTGAGTGTCCTGTATCCCCTTTTAGTGTCTGTACACGCTGGTCTCTGCAGTGCAGTTGTGTCCTTTTCCAGGTGTAACCTCTGGAGAGTCCAAGCAGTCTTGTGTAAGCACCATTCTGGGATCAGTGAGGGTGAGCCAGCCAGTGACACACCAGTGTTCCTTTTTATAATCTGACCTGAAACGGCCTTTGCACTCGTGGGCCCTGAGTTGGCTCGCTCCGACTCACTGAGAGGTTGCGTTTCGTGAAGAACGTCCTTTCAGGTTTGGAAAGGAAAAGAGAGAAGAGAAACAGAAGAGAATTTGTGGTCTGGAGGTTTGTTTGCCTTGTTGTCTATGAGTTTTTCTGTCTGTTTATATTCCCACTGTGGTTAAATGGTGGTGAATGACATATTATTACTCTGCATGGCAGAGAGAACATTTCCCAGGCTTTGGTTTGGATTTGTCAAAGCGTGTATGTGTGTGTGTGTTTACATGTGTGTTTGCATTTGCATGCACGCATGTCCATAAACTGTATGTACGCATATGCATATGTGTGTGTGTGTGTGCCTGCATCTACTGGAAGTGTCTTTCAAATTGTGTGTCATTCTTGCAGTCTGATACAATGCTCCCAGCTGTTTGGAGACACATTTAATGTCCAACACCGATTTAAAAAAGAAAAAAAAAAATCTCCCCCGCCGCTTTTCCCGCGCTTTAAAAACAAAAAAAATAAAATCAAAAGTGTGAACGTCCACAGCCAACACATGACACATCCACCTATACTGACAGCAGTCACTGATGTTATGACACTAGCAGCCACTGCTATGCACATTGTTCCACACTTGTCCGGAAAATAAATAACACTGCAGTCACAAACAAGACCTCCATGCTGATACGCCACCTGCGAGACAGAGAGAAGTAAAGGAGTCAGAACTATTTTATATCAACGTAAGTTTAACACACCCCAAGCATTAATACTTTATTCTGTATCAGTAATCTGTACTATTTTCATGTTTCGCTATTACATTCCTCCAAAGTGTTAACATGACTTTCAGTATATGTAAATTTGCTGTAAACAGTTATTTACTGTGAAGTTGTGGTCCCAACAACTTTATGTGGTGATAAGTCAGTAAAGATTTCTGTGTCGCCCCCAAGTGGCTGAAAAATGTATTTGCTGTATTTGCTGTTTAAAGGTTATTCCTGATATACAACCCAGGTTTTTATCTTTTTTAAAAGGAATTTTCCTGCAACCACAAAGGCTGCTTGGCTTTCTCGGAAAAACACGTATAAACAGAGGTGACGACAAACAGATACACATGAAAGAGAGGGATGGTGATGATGATGGCAGGGCATGGCTTTGTAAAATGTCTGTTATCCTGGAAACCTTTCAAGAAGTAAAATGATATGCTCATGTAAATATGGACAAAAACATAGGTGTCAATGGAAACGCCCGAGTGGCGAGATGCAAAGACAAAAGAAGGAATGAGAGTTGAATATTTGTTAGTGAAGGTAAGGTGAAGCAAGTAAATGTACAAGATAAACAGTGAGCAGACCAGGGTCAAATAGGTTTTGCTGTTGGAGAGCAGTGAGCTGCCATGTGCTCACACATGGGTAAAAGAGAGCATAAAGTCAGAAAATGTTGCCATTTTACAGTTTATAGCTGGTCTGAAGTTTCCTTTTCAAAAAATACAAAAGCACTACACATTAAAGTACAGGCCGGGAGAAGTTGAAGCTCATTTTAAAACCATTTTTCAAAGTAAATACAAATTTCCTGCTTTTAGTCTGAAGGGTAGGAGCCAATATCAGGAAGTCTTAATCATGCTACAGAGAAGCATCGTGACCAAGCGCTTGTCAAGGTCAATTGAGGCTCCCCAGCCGGAGTGTTCCCAGATTTGCCTTCGGTGGCTGCACAAAGCCAAAACACTTGCTGTGCAGGTTCTGCTGTGATAGAGAAGTATTTGACCGAGGTCCAGAAGAGAGACGGCAGTGGTCGGAACTTTCTACGCAAAGCCCTCAGGACTCACCTCTGCTACAGGACACGCCAAAGACTTCAAGGCCAAAGGATAAAGGCAAGAGAAAAGAACAAGAACAGAAACAGAAACTGGAGAAAGAAAGAGACGAAGAAGGGACAAAGAACGTGAGAGAATTAGAGGAACACTCAAGACACGTTAGTAACAGAGGTTCACTGTGCAGGAAACAGGAACAGTATCCATGAAACCACACTTCTGAATAGTACCAAAGAAAGCATCTCTACATTGAGCTTCAAGTGTGAGTGGTTTTATATACAATATTTAATTTCTTCTATACTCAAAGTACAGTTTAATATTGAGCCCACAGGCATTAGGTTGAAAGCACATGGCTTTTGACTTCCTGTAAGCAGTTTAAACAAATGAATTTAGAAGCATTTAATGGTGAATACAGAAAGACATCAAACTGGACATACCTTTTCCTCGAGGTCTTTAATCTGCCTTCTCTGGATTTCTGTCTTGTCTTCAAGGTCACGAATTCTCTGCAAACATTCAGAGAGAAAACGGTAAAGACTGTGTTTCTTTGCAGAGAGGCAGATTGAGGCCAAGTGCCATTAACAGTACCTTTGAAATGGTAATGAGGGGAAAGTTCTCCCATAAAACCCCTTTCCACACGAAGCCATGTTATCTCAGACACACACACATCCATCAGCGGTACAGACATAGACAGACCTGGTGTGCCTGGTGCAGCAGTTCCATCCTCTCCTGGAGGATCTGGCAGTCGTACTCTCGACTCTTCCTAAGCATCTGCCTCCTCAGCTTCTCCACTGCCGTCCGCAGCTCATCCCTCTGAAGCTCATCCAGAGGTTCACCGTACTTTATCACCTGTAAGGTGATTTTACAAGCAGAAGCTTCATGGAAACATGGTACATAATCACAATGATGCATGTTAAAAATGCTAATTCATCATAATTTTTTGTGACGCATTTCTCAACATTTTTAAAATTAAGGCCTTAATTTGGCATAAGGCTAACCAGCAGTGATGTTTTTAATGTCTGACACGTTACAAGATAATATTTTTGAAACTTTTTGAAATTTAAAAAAATAAGGCTGTGATATTTTGTCATATAAAGTACCTTGTCCTGCTGCAGGGCGTTGTATAACGTTGCTTCCAGCTCCTGGATTTGCTGTAGGGAGGACAAAAAAGGGCTTTTGTCACTTTTGACGTCACGTTCCCTCAGGTCTAACCATGTCAGGATTCCACCACAAACCTAAAATCTAGTCTTAACCTGAATATTAAGTTAGAAACCATGTGGGATCCTGAATATTTGTATCCAGATGGGAATTGAGACCAAATACTCAGAGTTTGGCCATAAAAGGCTATGTATACATGACACACAAACACACACACACACACACACACCATGTAGGCCTGGTCCAGCGCCTGTTTTCTGTAGTCCAGCTCTTCTTCGAGATATCCCTTCTGTTTACAGAACATCTCCTGCACAGAGCCAGCAGGTCGGAGACAGTGGTTATGGGAAGACAATGTGCAAGTTTTGCAGCTAAATCGTAACATCAAAACAAATTTAAAACAGCATTTTATGAGGATCTACGTGCCGAAGGGGATATATGTAATAAAGCAGCTGCAAGTGTCTGTCAGGGGTGCACACAGTTAAGCAGGGTATTTACTAGGACTACAGAATAACTCATAGTTCATCTGGTTTGCATAAGATGCCACTAAATAAGAGCTGCAGACCTGATGTTGGGATGTTAAAGACATTCTCATGTCAGGTTCTCATGTCTGGAAAGCAACAGGGTGTGAGAGAAAGTGTTTTCTGCAGCTCAAATATTGTCTGACACTTTTGGACCGAAAACATTTATTCATTCCAAAAGCTTGTAGGCTAAATCTAATGAAATATTAGCTCATAAGTCACTCTCAACAGAGAGAAATCTAAAACATTAATATATAATTTTTATCAAATTTTACTGGACTAGAGCTGCTGTGGGATATAAAACCAAACAAATATTTAAGCAGGGGGAAACAGATGTAAACAAGTATAATCATATAAATAAAAATGTGTTTTCCCGACCAGGACTGCTGTCACTCACCATCTCTATCTCCAGATCCACCATCTTCTGGTGCAGCGCTGCCTCTGTCCCCTCAATCTGTTGAATCCACTAGAGGGCGACAAATAGCAAAACATGACTCTGCACCATGTAAACTATTCTCTGTGCTGATATTTTCATATAACCATGTTAGGAACTCTGATATAGTTTCCACACTTACCTTTTCTGCAAGTGACAAAACAGTGCTAGCTTGAATGATGGCTACTTGCTCCTCATTTCTTAAGTTCTGCACAAAAGGACAAAAAATATCTCCAAGTTAAATATGTTTAATTATTTTAGTTTTATATGTTGAGATGCTAAATTGCACATGAATTACCCCGTTGTCTCCCAGGATATCTAGAAGTTTGATGAGATCTGGTATACACACATCCTGCAAAGTAACAGAGTAAATCAGGAGTATTTAAATAAATGGGAGTATATTGACAGAAGCTTGTTAAATAAAAAATGCTGAACTTTTAAAACAGTGTAGGAAACCTTCTCTGTGATAACATGATTTACTATTTTAAAGTTCTTCTCCTTTTGCATACCTTCACTCCCTCCTTCATGCAGTAGATCTGCAGTGCGCTGACTCCCTCAGAAAAGGGATGCATTCTCAGGTGGTTAAATGGAGGTGACCTCCTCTCTCGCTCCTACAATGCATCATACATACGTTGCATTATGGAAAGAATGCACTGAAAACAGAAGTCCCTCTAAAACCTGTATTAGACAGGACTGGCCCTTCTCAGACAGCTTTAAATTGGTGCTAACATTCAGAGTCAAACAAAGGCTGTGAGACATTCAGGTCATAAAAGTAACTCTGTGCTAACCCTGTTCCTCTGGGTCACCAATGATCTTTAATTGCCCCCATCAAACTAAATGCCAATAAACTAAAGCAGCAGGCAACAGTCAAGATTGGTTTTTCAATTCTCTGTGTGATTTTTGCTCTACTTTAGCCAAAATTAATCTTTGTTTCCATTTGTGTGACTAACATAAACGGTGTATAATAAAAGCAACTGAAAAAGAAAATCTAAAAAAGAATATAAATAGAAAACAAGCGATAGGTGGTGCTGTTTGCTTTGTTCAGCCATAAAAATGCTGACTACCCTGATTTACTGTAGTCTATCTAAACCCGAGCCATCCGTCCTCTTCTCTGCTCACTAAGGGGCAACTGAGGGCCTGACAAGCTGCTGTCAGCAGCCCCAGCCTGTCAGATCATTATCAAGCTTTGCAGCTGTCATTGCACAACATGGAACTCTTAGATTACCTGATTTCACCCATTTGCTTTCAAAATATGGTTCTTGTGTCCTTCATTTGAAATTGTAAAACAAGTGCTACATGTTTTTCACTTCACGGCTCAGTGATTGTACCTTTGTAAAAAAAACAAAACAAAACATCATTTCTGAGACCTCCAGCCAGGGCATGAGTGCACTGTAGCTAGAAAATGTCTCTGAGAAACAAACAACAACAGCTTTTTTCCCACAAAATTGTGGCCAAGATCTGATTTGCTACAGAACATCAAGTTTTGGCTGAATACATCTTAGAAAATGTCTTGTTTCAAGAGACAAGAACAAAACCAAACAAAGTCTTGGCAGGAAACTGTCTGCGACTCACCTCCAGCTCCAATATCCTAAACTCTAACAGCTCATTCTGATCTTTGGAGTCTTGTAGCTCTTGCTGCACCCGACTGCACTCTGACTCCAACTTGTCCACCTTGACCACCATAGAGAATAACAGTTAATATGGGAAGACAGGAACAGGCAGTTGTATTCACATTTAGACTGTAGCTACAATATGTTATGCAACATAATGGAGATAAAGTTGCAATTAGACCAGTCATATAACCTTAGGAAACTACCTCAAAGTTGTAAAACTAATGATGATTATTAAATGTACCATCTGCGCCATCAAAGTGATAAAAATAATAGTTTTTCAGGCAGTTCAGATTATTCTAAATAATACCACTGCTATGACAAAATATGACTATTAGTACAACTTAAATACACTTGACACAACTACACAACTACACAATCACAAAAGTCTTTAGATACACTGCAGCTGTCCAAGTCCAACCTTCTCTAAAAGCTCCTGATTCCTTCGTAGGAAGAGCTGCTTCTCCTCCACCCACTTGGAGTCCTGATGGAGAAAAGAGAAGCAGTTGAAACTACAGCCTCCCTGACTTATCTGTGATATTTGCCTAGTGTGGAAATATAGGAGTCATATTGGTATCAGCGTATATGTTCCTGTTATGCACCAATATATAAAATGTTTTTGTCCAGCATATAATCCAGAAAGCAATGCTTGTGGTAATAGACAAAGTGGTATGAGGAATATTTAACTGAAATATGTTCTTTTTTAAAATCATTCATTCAAGAAAGCAGCCTTCTGAGTACCTTTGCATGGTCATATTGCTGTACAGTCCACATAGAATAAATGCATTTTCATTTTCAGAAATGCATGTATTTGGTCGCAATACACGTAACCTGAAGAATTCAGTTTTTATTACTCCATTGTGCAGTTTACACATATGCCCAAAATGTCACAGGCACAGGGCTGCTGAAGTTCACACGTGGTCTTGTGTGTCCTACCTGTCCCTTCAGGGTCAGTTCCTTCTCCAAGTCCTCTATTTTGGCTTTATACCTGAGAACATCTGCTTGGAGCTGCTCGTGAGCCTGAAACATGAGCAAAACAGATGTTCGTGAGTCACTGGAGCACCATTTCTAAAGTGGGAGCCTATGTTGGACCTGGTAGTGATAGAAGATGTCTCATTAAAACTAGACAAATACTAATATAGTTTTTAATCTTGTGAGAAGGTGTCATTATTAGATTTAAAAAAAACCCCAACTTGTATTCCTCAAGCTTTCAACAACAAGCCTCGTCCTCAGCCTTCACCTTGACTAAACCAGCTGTGTCATAACTGTCCCTGCTGTGTAACAGCAGATCAGTCCAGGACAGCTCTCAGCTCAATACACAATGTCAGGCACAGGGGAGGTGAGAATATACAAACTAAAGCCAAAAAGTGGGGACTTGACCATCGTAGACAGATATATTGATTTTTTTGCATTTCTTGAGGTTGCACGAAAAGCGTTCTGTGATATTCCAAAGTGCACTGGCAGCTTGCAGCTCTTGTGGTGTTTTGTGAACTGGGCTGCAAATATTATAATTACTGAGGTGCATCTCTCTCCTTCACTTCAGAAACAATGATACAACAAACAGAGCTTGCAGGTAAAAGTCGACTTGCCCTCTGAGCACTTCCATGTTGTTACAGGAAAACTGCAGAACCGCGAGAAGCTTCACTGGAATGCGACTTTGTACGTGTTCGTTTCATGTACAGGTGAAGTCATAAATGTGAGCTCATCACAAGCTATGCGGCACTGAAAAAAGGCAGAGATCTACTGCGCTATAGGACAACCTTCTGTACTGACCGTTTGCATGTTGTTTTTCTATAAAAACCCACACTGACGGCTTTAATGTTACACTGAGCAGTAAAGGTCAAATATCACCCTGTCGAACTGAAGCAAACAACATAATAAGAACCTCCACAGGCCTGAAGAGACAGTTCTTGTACAACAGAATAAATGGTAAAGATGTTTTCAAAATCAAGTGTTAGGATGTTTCAGTCTAGAGATAATCAGATTCTGTGTAACTTAATTTCCATGGAAGCCATATGACACACAACCATGGATGTAGCATGACCTCACTTCAGCCTAGTCATCACTGATTATTATTATAAAACTTTTTATACAATTTTAAATGAGTTTGTGACAGCAACTGTACTGTGTTAAAGCTTTTAGCGACCTCATTGACCACAAGTGGTTGGTAAATATGAATTCAAGTTTATTAGTCATTTCATATTTGTAGCTTTTAATAGGACAAAGCACAAGATAAGAATATTCCACAAAAAGGTTGAGTAGCAAATAAAAAACAGAGATTTCCTTCATATGTATGTACCTTTGCTTCCATCTCAGCGTCCAGAATGCCTCCTTTCTGTTCCTGCAGCAGGGCATAGGCTCGCTGTAAGGCCTGATACTCCCTGGTTAGCTGACGGAAACGCAGCTCTGACTCCTCGTTGCATAGCGCCTTGTTTGAAACACACACACACACACACACACACAGGTTAGAGGTCCAATGAGTGAACTGGGCTTACACTATATCCCTTTTCAGGTGGAAATGAAAGGATTTGATAGATATATTGACCCAATTGTATAAGTAGCTGCTGTGTTGCTCTTTAAGTGACAAACAAAGTTCTCACTTCTTCCAGGTCTTCGTCAGGAGTAGCAGGAGTTCTGTCCATCCGGAATGAAGCCACCGAAGACGTCTCGGAGTCCATTGACTCCTCATCATAGCCAAAGAAGGTGTCTACTACGATGGGCCTCTGCAGAAAATACAAGTTAAAATATTTACGGATCAGAAACAAATCCCTGATGGCAAACATCCAATGATTTACATTGTTGTATTCAGTTAAACACACTTCTGTGGAAGTATTATATTCTCCAGCAACATGAAGGCGGGTTTGAACTAAGGTTAAACTCAGTTTTGACGTCACTCCAGTGTCAGGAGTTTTCTTACAGTTTTCTTACTTCTTAGTATTATTACATTATATTCTGTACAACATAGCTGATTTGTCTCATCCATAAATCCCTTTAGACATTCACCTCTTTATGGTGCGTAACACAGGGTGTCTACAGGCATCACACACTTAAATTGAATGCCTTTAAAGTGGAAAGTTACTGTAAGTAGTATATATGTGGTCAAGTGGGTCAAGTGCAGAGGTAGGCTTTATATAGAAATATAGTTATTAGAGCGAGTTGAGTTAATCTGTATCTATCAGTGCAACTATAAAAAAGGCAGAATTGGTAACAGGAGAAATTAGTTATTTTTGTTGCAATTAACATCGCACAAAATAACATTAGAGACTATTTAAATACTTTTAAGGCCTAATAAAAAAACAAGACTTTTTATTACCTGCAGACACTGTATATAACATCTACGCTGGACTGGACCACAGGACTCAACAAAACTCACTCTGCTAACTGCCTCTTCAAAGAATACACTGTCATAAAAAAATGTAAAGTGGTTTACTTGAAGATAAATAGCTGGAAACAAATTCTACCTTTGATGGCCTTGAGCTCCTTTTATGTCTTTTCTTTCGTAGTAGCTTTTCTCTGTCCTGGACACGGAAAGAGAGAAAGATCACACAGCACTGTTAGATAAAAATGTGTTTTTCTTTCCTTGTTCACAAATTAAATTAAATCTGTCAGACTCCAAAAACAATGAGAACACAAAACAGACACAGCTAACTCTTTCACACAGTTCACTGAGGACGTCTCAACACTTGTTGAGTTGAATCAAGTCATTCAACCACAGCAGTTTGTCTGCTACTATCCTTAGAATGGTTAAGCATGGGATAGCAAGTAGAGCACATCATATGATTAAACAAATTACTCACATTACGCCTCACGGTCACTGCCGACAATGTTTGCTAATTCAGTATTTCTAATTCCCATTTCACATGTAAGTATTCTTGTGGTTTCTCTAGCCCGAGGTTTGTGTCTGCAGTCTGATCATTAATGTTATTACTTCATTGTTCTTGTAAAGTCTAGGGTCAACAGAGTGCCTGGTTACAAGCACATTCAGTCGATGCAGCAACAGAGGTCATTAAAAGACAAATTGATTGCAGAATGTTGAATGTATGCAAATAACATCCAAATAAGTAATGAAATGAATTTTTAGACAACCAGTAATCTAAAATTTATAGACTTTTGGATATGTTAGTAAAACACAAAGCATTTTAAATCATGGCTCAGGCTAGTCTCTGTAAGTTTTACTAGACCTTTTCTCTATAGTGTACAGAAACACCACGTTTTCCATATTAGTTCAGGCTTAACAGCCATAGCCCTGATTGCCTGGTCTGCAAATTATTTAAACAAAATGGAAAAGTAAAAAAAAAATTGAATTTTTGCACCCTTAGTATAAAAAAGAAAACACACTCTTGTCAGTTCATCAATCATGCTTTGCTGTTCCAGGACTTGAAGCTTGAGAAAGGCTATTTCCTGGTCATCATGGGCTTGGTCCAGATCATTCAAAGACTTCAGCTTCTTCAGTGGAGGATGGGAGCTGATCTTCTCCTTCTGCAGACACACAACACAGAGAGGGAAAAGTCCCCCAATATTCACCTGTCATTTAAAAAAGTACAAAATGCATGCAGTATGATGTTACTGTGACTTTGTGCTGACCATCTCGAGGTTCTCCTTGACCAGGGTCTTGAGTTTCTCCTCCAGCTTCTGGATAGTCTGAGTCAAATCGTCATTCCTCTTACTCAGCAGCTTGTTCTTGTCCAGCAAGGGCTTACACTGCTTCTCTGACTCTCGGACACGCTTCAGCTGGTTGGGAGAAAGGGACACAAGGATGCATTAAGATATGAGGAACTGCGATGGGATGGGATCAGGTGGGAGATCTGGAGGAAAAGGCAGAAAGATAATGATAAGCAACAAGAGGAAGAGATAGCGAATCCATCATTTTGAACTCAATCGTTTGGTCATACCAGTTCATTCCTCTCATCGACCAGGAGTGAGTTGCGATCTTCTAATTTGCGTATGGTCGAGTTGAGTTCAGCAATGCGCCTCTGGTTTCTCCTCAGATCCTTAAAAAAAAAAGAAAAAAATATCAGCCAGTCATGGAGGAAAAACACATTAAAATGTATTATCAATCACTTCTGAACTATAGGTCAGTGCAATAATTAAATATCATGTTCAGTAATTCTATTAGCTATAACAAAACAACTCCATCTGGTCAGAGCTCAGTATAAGTGGCATGTTGCAGGAGGCTGACTACAACAATACAAATAAATTAGATGATTAGATGAAAAGGCGGCATAGTGACCATATCCATGACAGTCATGACATGTTAAACCTTAATGTGCTTGTATCTCATGGGATATAACATAAACAAGCTGATCATGGGACTTTGACAAATTCCCATTAAACTTGCACATCACTCATACTCCTGCTGAGTAAACAGAGAAATACTGACTACAACAGACCAGAAAGGGCACCAATGTGATAATGCAAAGGTATACTTAGGTAATACAAAGGTATATAAAGGATGGCTGCTTTCTTACACAAATGATTTAAAAACAAACTGAATGTGATTTTAGCTTTTCAGTATCAATGAATTTGGATTGAAAGGGTGCTAGTTTTACTGTTTGTAACTTTAGGTTGATATTAATGTTTGATATGAAATCCCTTTCTACTCACTGGGCTACCACAGTGCTCCGCTCCATCTCCTGCTCTGCCCGGAATCTCTCTTTTCGGGCTTCCCAGGCCGCACTCGGCCTCCTTTACAAGGAAGAGCTGTTCATCCAGAGCGTCTTTCTGAAGTTGCAGCTTTTGTAAGAAACCCGTAGTTGACTCAAGTTCCTTCTCCAGAGCAAAGATGGTGCGGTCTTTAGATTTGATTTCATCCACCTAGAGAAAGAGTGACGGAAATACTGAATCGAAGATAATGCTGAAGAAAAATTGTTCTTTGTCTTATTTCTGTAATCACTTTGTTGCTAACTTGTACCATTCACCTTGTAAAAAGACAAGAACAGCGATTATGTTGAAAATGAAATCATTTCTGAAGTAAAATTAAAAAAACTTTCTCTTGTTTTTGCTCTGAGTTTCTCTGTTTTCTGTTATTGTAAAGTAAATACTTTTTGGGACTTTTGACTGTTTGTGAGATAAAGTGAGCAATTGAAAGCTTATTCATAAATCATTTATGGACTGAAACAAAAATATTGACTGCAAGTTTAATTAATTCACAAAATAATGACCTGACCTTATTTTTTTTTACCTAATTACTTTAAAATCGAACTAAGCAAAGAAATTAATTGTAGCCGTAATTTTCATACATGTAGCTTCACACACCTGGTTTGGCTCTCTGCAGCAGATCAGTCACATATTTATATTTTGAAAACAACAACAAAACTCACATTTTTAAAAAATGTGTTGAAATCTACTGCATCATAGTCAACATAGTGTTAAAATAATGACTCAAAAGCCAAAAACAAAGATCAACACTTCAATTCAGGATGCCAAAAATGAAAAGGTTTCCCTGTGGTGCTAAGACAAACTCTTTCAGGCAGTTAACAACAGTCAGTTTAGTATTTACAAAGCAGAACCTGTGCATACCAGTCTGCGGATGTCTCTCTCACAGTCCCACTTGATCTTGGAGATCTGCTCCTGGTGCTGCTGGTGCTCCACTCGAAGGTCCCCGGCCTTCATCTTATCGGCTTGGATCATGTTGCTGAGAGCTTCGTCGGTCTGTTTCTTTGAAAACTTCAGCTCCGCGATCTCCTGCAGGAGTTTTACTCTCTCCTGATCAAAGAAGCGACGCGCCTCCTCCTTGGCTTCTAGAGTAAGAGCAGTGCGCACCTGAAGAGGCAGGGAGAGAAGGTGAAGGGCGTTAACATGTCCTGGCAGGATTTTTACATACTCACTCCCAAGATTATTTTTAGATGATCTGGGGGAAGAATTGGAGAGTAAAGAACATTTATTTCTAGTGCTCCCTGCAGAAGCTTCTCCGAAAAGGAAGGTGACTGCCAAGCTGCTTTAGTTTTGGCTAAAATGTATCTGTTCATTTCTGTTTATTTGCTTCACAACAGCCAAAAACTCCCCAATCTTAATCTCACCTTCTCTCCGCTGCCATCTCGCATGGCGTTCAGCGCAGCTTTGAGCCTCTGGGTCTCCTGGTCTTTAATTTTGGCGTGGCGGGCAAGCTCCTGCTCATGCTGCCGTGTCAGGTTTTCCCTGAGAGCCTGGAGCTCCCTTTGCTTTTCCTCGTGCCACTTGGCCCGCTGCTCAGTTAATGTGGCAGTGTGACGGTGCTGCTCCTGCTCTCGCACCCGCTTTACCTCCTGCACTTTGTCGCGCTCCAGTTTGCTCACCTTGCAGAGGAAAACAAAAGAGAATGTGAATTATTTTACTTGACTTTGGAGACTTTCTACTGCAGTCCAAGTAGGCGTTAGTAATTGATTTATTCAGAATTGGTTGTGTTTAGGTTAAAAAGTTATTAATAATCTTAATTATCTCTCTGCTGACAAACTTTGACTTTGAATTCAATGATCAGGTTCTTCAACCCAAAAAAGCAAATGTAATTTCCAGCATTTATTTAAATTTATACTTTCTTTCCATAATAATGGCAGAATAACAAAAAACATTAGACAATTGCTGAATAATAATGGATTAACCTAGTCTTGTTGATAGAGAGCTGATATTTCTTCTCGATAAATAAGGCAGTATCTTCACTACAAAGAACATTTCCACTTACTGACCTGTCTGATTATTGTCTAACTGCAGCATGTTTTAGGCCACTAACTGCAAAATGCTAAAATGCTTCTTTCTTGTCTAGTGCTGTCTGGCTATGTACTGCTTTGACAAGTACGGCTGAATCCAAATGTCCACCCGTCAGAGTTGTGGACTGAATTCACACAGCCATCCATCATGCTTGCCTTAAAATTCTCACAGTCAGTCTATGCATATCAATTATTTGCAATATCAAAGCATTACACTAATAACCATATCAATACATGTGTATTCCAAGCAAGGTCACCTGAAACTCTCTGGATGTCTGCGGATACATTTGCTTAAGGCCCCTTGTGCAATTTATAAATTGTACATTTGGACACCCCTCTACATTTGCAGGTGCATTATGTCTATGAATATGCATGAATGTGCTATAAGTCTGAACTTTTGGATTCAGTCTGGCATAAAAGAGCAGTGTACATGCAGTCTGAGAGGTGAAAGCCAAGGCACAAAAAAGCCTGGTGTAAGGGGCATGAAGATGTACATTAACAAGTCCATTGCAAAGGCAAAGGAAAATAGTTTACTATATGAATGAATAGTGTACTATATAGTGTCCTGTGTAGTATACATGTAGCACATGCAATGTTTTACCATTAACTGGACATATGCTGGACATGCATGACATCTATGCAGAAAAATGCCATTTATGGTATCATGTGACAGGATGTACTTTCACCTCCAAGAGCCTGGTTAGATCAGTGCAACTTGGAGTGTCCAAAGGTTGCTCTAAAGAACCCATTTCATGGTTGTTTTGGAACCATAATGCTTTCTGACGGCTCCAAAAAAATAAAATAAAATAGATAGATAGATAGATAGATAGATAGATAGATAGATAGATAGATAGATAGATAGATAGATAGATACTTTATTAATCCCGGACCAATAGCACTGTGACTTAATCCTAAACTTTAGGTAAAAGTAACCTACAACATTTGAAATATTCCTGGAAAATGTATTTTGATGCTGTGCAGTACCTTGCATTTTTCTTGGTGTAGCTCTATCTGAATGTCAGTCAGCTTGGACCTGAGATCTTCGTTGGCTGCCTGCAGGGCAGAAATAAGCACTTCGGGCTTCTCGCCCTTTGTACGCCCTTTCTTGGCCATTGAGTCAAATACTAGCGAGGCTCTTCTAATGCTTTCATTTAGACTTCGCAGAAACTTTCCAAGGCTCTCCAAAGGTTTTCCAGTTCCTCCTCTTCCTCATTCTCCTGTCAGACAAAAGGGCTTAGGGGATGACGAAAGAGAGACAAAGAGGATACAGAGTGAGACGCAGTTCAGGCTGCAGGGGCAACAGAAGTGACACGTCTATGTGTTGGCAAGGCTGTACTTCCACATGTATGTGTCTATATGTTTGAGCGGGGTTAGGTGAGATGGGGCTGCCAACTTTAATTGGAAAAGGTGAAGTTGGCCTTCGGTGTTACCCACAGCTGGGGTCATCATTCCTCAACGGGAGTTTTGCTAAAAAGTTCAGCAGCCAAATTCATAATTTTACAGCATTCATAGAAGAAAAGCCAAGTCAGTGATAATGGAAAATGATGGATTAGTATTGATCAGCATATTCCAAACTCCAGACATCATAAATAATAATACTACAAATTACACACATAACACTATATGCATGAAGAATGAATGGACTAAATTTGGTTCCAATGCATCATTTTGATACTCCATTGTGAGTCTGCCTATGCCTATATTTATATGCATGATAATTTTCCTCTGTTTTCCGAATATGACAAGATCCGGAATTTGATACAGAATGCAAGTAAACGGCATATTCCACTTGAATATTATAATATTGGACCTTAATTTGAAAGTAACATTTTTTTTGCGTCTCAACTGGGAGTTTTCCAGTTAGACAAAAGAATGCATACACAGAGAAAGGCCCACATTTTTGGTGGGAAGAAGAAGCACACCTACTTTTAAACTTTATGACTTGGATATCTGTGGGTTTTTGGGTGTATTTAAATATTGCAACCATTGCAAGAAAGTGGTTGAACAAATGTAAGCAGGTATTTATCGTCATTATGCTTTTTGTAATAAAAAAATAATTATAAAAAATATTTGTTTTGTGCATGTTAAGCTCATCAGTGTCATGTCTGTAACAAATTTCATGGTAATCCAGTCAATGGTTGTAAAGAGAGTTCACGAGTTCGAAAGAGAACACATCAATTTATCACATTTAACACAAGACAATGTATAATAGATGACATGTTATACATTTTACAACCAACTATAAAGAAATATAGTGGTTAAGAAAAGTCAGCACAGCATTGGGAAATTGCAGGTTTTTGAAATGCAGTGACAGAAATAAGAACAATGTAGAGTAAAGTCAACTGTTGTAGGTTTTGCTTGGATATTTGGAGTTGTATCACTGTAGAAGTTGACTTGTTGTTTAAGTGCAACTATGCCAAACTTTGGTCTAAACTAAAAATGAGACGCCTGCTGTTTTCCATCGCTCTTCACTAGTTTGTGGAACAAATGGTTTTCTGGGTGTGTAAAGGCAATGGTAATCCTTCCAGCCCTACTATTTGCCTTTTCTTCATGCACAGCTTGAGGTCAGCTGAAAGCCAATGACCTGCTGAGTACTGCAGACGGACATGCTTCGGGCTTATATAAGCTCTTGCTGGACAGACTGGTGATCAGTAAACACGCCAGGAACACTTTCTGGAAACACCAATACTTTAATTGTCAAGGGGAGAACATTTTCTTTTGTTATTGTTCAATTAAGCAGGCATTTTCTCATATTCTGTTTTATTTGTGAGAAATTGCAGTCAATAGTAGTAGGGCTGACTTTTCTGGTCAGTTGACTGGTTGGTTGCTGGTGGTGCTTTGGATGGGATACTGAGAGAGACAGCGGAGGGCTGACTATAGAACAGGCAGTCTCTCTTGATTACAGTGTATAAGGTCTTCCCACAGGTTACTTCTTTTATCGATGCCTCAAGTATGTTGGTGGGTTTCCCTACCCTATACTTCTGACTAAATATTACGAAAGTGCACGTTTGCTCACATGTGCTCCCCATCATCTCTAGCTATGATGACTCAGGAGGAGCTGGATGGTTTCCGTCCTAATCTGAGAAGGGATGACATAACATCGCTTAAAAGATTTTGAGATCCAGATTAGAGATGAAGCATCATCATCATCGCCACATTTAGTCACTTGTCACTCTCCAGTCCTCACGAGCCTTTTAAAAGTTGCTCTCTTTAAGCATCACTTACGGAGGGTGTCCACAGAAACACTGATGAAAACCATTGGATCAGTAACTCTACACAAAGTACGTGTCAGCATGTTATGACAAAAAATGTTTTATAGTTTCAAACATAACAAACACTTTGATAATGGACTGTAACCAGCTGGCAGTAATGCCTGCAATCAATGAACATCTGATGAATATGCAATGTTTGACAGAGGGAACTTATGTTTACTTGACTTACAGAGTGTTTGCTGCTTAATGTCATTCTATCATTTATATTCCACCACAGGCCAACATGCAGAAGGCACGGCACTCGCTTTCTCGACCAGATACTGGTGTGGAGCGGCAAACCTGGCCTCCATAGTAACTGTCCACTGTGCCTTTGACAAAGTCTAACCATAAACTCTCCAAATGCAGACAATTCATTAAATGCTTTGCACCACGCCCTGCACTGCACAGTCCCACTGTGACCATGTCATGGGCTGACTGATTCCTACATACTGGAAGAAATTAAACAGTGTTAGCAAATCTGGACCTCAGATGAAAAGCATTCTTAGAGAAGGTTCAGTTTTGGATGTTTGTCCAAAACCTTCCAGTGTAGCCTTTTACATTTGAGCTTTTGAAAGTTTAAGTATATGCTAAACTAAGTTATGCTTGCTTTTATTACATGGAATGTGTACTCTGATATAGGATGTGCCATCTTGGTATTCTGTTACACATGCTGTCTTATCTCTGAACTCACAGTGACCCTTAATTAACACAGTTTAACTGCAATAGACCACCAGACTCCCAAACATTCAGCTTAAATCTTCTCCCAGCACTGCAGCACATTTGCATTGCACAAGCAATAAGAGATACTGACACAGTCATGCATTCTCTATGGAACAAATGCTTTGGATATAATACTGGCTCATCATTTAGTTGAGGAAACTCGAGTGTCAGAAAAAAAGGACCTTTCTCAAGAGACATGCCTGAGCCCAGAGAGAAATACATGAGATGAAGTAATTGTATGTAAAGTAATTTAATGCTGTGATATGATGTGATTTATACATTTATACATGGTTCTTATTGTAATTTTGACAATTTTGACAGCAAAGCATGTTTTTAATTACTTCTGAAAGCTGTCAGTGTGATTTCTCTGCTGTTGCCTACTGTATGATTAGCAGGCTGTTGGTGGAACTTAAATAGTTAGCATATCTATAACAACTTTAACGACTGTTTCATAAGGTAGTTTTTAAAGAGGAAATATCAAACATTCTCTGTCTTCAGCTTCTATAATGTGAAGATTTGCTGCTTTTCTCATTACATAATATAAATCAAACAGCTCTACATAGTTTAAGACTATTGGCAAAAGAAATCAAGCAACTTAAAGATGTCATCTTGGTGTCATCTTGATGTTAGGCATTTTTCATTATCTTGTCACATTTCGTGCACTTAAAGCTTAACTTAATGATAAAAACAAAAACAAATCATTTGGCACTGAAAAAATACTCATCAGCAGCAAAAGTGATGTATAACCCATGTTTAGTTTTGCTTCATGTCGTGACATGTGTCATAACATAATCGTACTCTACTCTCTATGGTGGCATCTGTACTGGACACAGAAGTTTCATCCTATGAGTGGAACGCTTTCCTTGCTTATGTGTCACCCTTACTCAGCAGTCCCTTCTCCACCTGACAGCCTTTACTTGTGCAGCTAGTTTAATATTTGAACACACACAGCTACAGCAGAAAGGGAAGGTTTACAGAATAACTGCCTGTGCTAGTAAGCTATTCTTTGCAGATGATGAATGCTTTTTCAACCTATATACTTCACAACATTTGACAATCTGAGGGCAACTCTTCATAAAGGGTATAAAAGTTGTGAGTAATGTCTATGATGTTTTATAGATCTGTTGCTAAACATTAATGAGGATAGCTTTAATTAATTTTGTTCCAGATTCTCTGGCAACTTGGTGACCTGGCAACCCCAAAGTTGTTTCAATTAATGGCTTATAACTGATCTATAAAGCGTTAGTAAAGGGGTTTATTAAGCATTTATAAAGCCAAGAATAAGAAAACCAGTACACAGTGACATATTTTATAGCTGCTGAAAATAAATCAGGAGCTTCTTTTATAATCAGTTAATGATTTATTGTTTATAGAAATAATGCAAATTATTTTCCGGCTATAGCTACAATTTGGGAATTTTCTGCTTTTCTTACATCCTTGTAAACTCATCATCTATGTGTTTAGGACATTTGGTCAGCAGAAATGTGGATTTGAGGATGTCAGCTTGGACTCTGGAAGCATTTGATGGAATCATATGATCCATCATATTTTATTGCATTTTCCTCTTTTTATTTTTTATTTTTTTATTTTTTTGGGCTGGTCAAACTAAACATCAGTGTGTACAAAAAACAACAAAACATGACAATGGTGGTGATGATGATTCACTGATGATTCATCTACATTCATCTCAGTCCAGCTGGGTACACCATCATGCACAGCTAACCACAACTCACCATGACTACTAATACTGTATTAACCTACAAACCGTTCACAGCAGCCAGATACTGTTCTGCAGGGTTAGACTAGATATGAATTTGCTGTGAGCCAAAGTCAATCTGATTACTGTCATATTCCATTTTCAGACTGCACCGGGAAATAATCCTCTGGCTAGTCATATGCACATAACACACCAGCAGACAGGCATCATGGGCAACACTGGGCCAGGCACCGGATGTTGCCTTAACTGTCTAACCTTATTTTGACTTCTATTTCTATTTTTAAGTGTGTTGCTTTGACTGTGTATCCTTCTGCTCTGCGCATACTGATTTTAGAAAAGTAGTTTCACTGCATTGTCCATTGTGTTGTTTGGGTTAAAGTGATACATTCTTGATTTCTAATTCCCCTGGGGATATCAAATGAATACTCATAGCCATACTCAGCACTCACCTCTTTTCAGAGGACAGCCTGATATGTATTATTATTATAACATATTACAACACAAGAAGAACAGATTAAAAGCAACTGGTTCGTTACAGAGTGATGTGCTATTTAACAAACTTCAAACTGAAATTATAATAATATAATTTCAACCTTCAAAAATAAGAGATACAAATTGACAGCAATACACAGTATTTTAACAGAGCTTATTATCCTCTAAAGTTAAGAAATACCCCAGAGGCCACATGCTATTTCACAACTTAATGCATATTGCGTTGTAGCAAAGTTTGTATTGTTAAAGATGAAATCGTCACACAATTAGACTTATTAACCAAGTAACCTCTTGACCAAAAAGCAATCACACTGTGAATTACTGATTGATTGCACTGAATCATAAAAAAAGCTCATATTCCTATCTTAGCATAAAGACAGGCTGACACTGTAGTGCTCAACACAGTTAACACAACACCAATAACCACATACAACACCTCTCCAGAAGCAACACCCCAAGTCAGCTTTAGCAGGATTTAGGAAAAAGAAACTGTATCAAAAAGAAAAAACTCTAGCTCTAGCTTACCAGTTCCTCTCACAACACTCCCGGTATCTGTCAAAATAGCTGCGGACACCCGATCCAGTGGCTGTAGTGTGCTGTACTAACTCCTCTGACAAGAAATGGTGCCATCTGACAAAACCAAAGACCAATTTATATGGACTGACACAAGTTAATGAAATTGCTACTGTCATGCCAGAATGGGTTTAACTGGACCTTGCAAAAGCTGTTTACGATATTCCTCTAAGAACCAGCATGCAGGTCAAGGCAGCATCACACATCATCCCTTTAAGTATTTAAAAGTACAGAGCAATGTGCAAAATAATACATTCATTATCTAAAAGACTTTCATGAAAAACACCAAGTGGGTTGAATATTGAACTATTATGATGTACACTCTATGACTTACACTTCTTCCTCTTTCCCAGACTGCTGTTTAAGAAGCAGTATCTTAAGTACTTTATTATTTAGGCTATTAAGCAAGCTGTTTAACTAGAGATGTGCTTTTATCGTCTGCCAGAGCTCAACTGTTTGTTGTGTCCAACAACGGGGATTTACTGGTCCAAAACATGCTCCGTACTCACCAAGTACCACTTACATAAAGCTGAACACTGGGTGAAATTAATGAAAGAGTTAAGAAATACATTGCGTGGGAAATTGTGGGTGAGGTGCTTATTTAGAGTTGCATCAATTGTTTTCCTGTCACCACTGAGAGCAAGCTCTTGACAAAATGTTCTACTTCTTATAAAACTGATTCAGCAAAAGTGTTAAGATGCTGCCCATCAGACACAAAGCAACGTTTCGGCTTCAGCTCTTTATTAGATAAATGGTTAGCTCTCCTATCATCACCAACTAGTTGCAAATTTTGTCTTTGTGCTGGGCAGATAGTGCACAGTAGGATTATTCTTCAGTCAGAACAGCTGTCTGCTGCAGCAACTCAGGGCACTGGGCCTCTTTAACAGCAGCATCCCAAAGTTTTTCCACGGAGGTCCAAAACTGAAATGTAATGATGGGCCGTATACCAAAAACAAACCCCTATTGTACTGTATTGTTAAAATGTAAAATGGTAATTGGATACCAAGTCCAATATTCACTTCCTGATTTGCTGTAATTTAGTTTCTGTCAGTTTTGAGAGAAAAAAACAGATATTTCCATCTAGATATTTGTGTTTTCTCACCAGCCTGACTATTGCTGACAATCCTCCATTTTCTGAGAAGGTAGCGACCACAGTGGTTTTAAATGAGCCTATTCATGGCAAACAGTGGCCTACTGCTGCAGATTGATTAGAGTGTGGAGACTGAACCACACAATGAACATGAAATCCATAGAACTAAGAAAACAAGCTCAAAGATGCTAAAAAGCCCAATATGTATCTGCAGAGTGAGTAATTCTCTGGGAGTTGTTGACGGCACTGATGCCTTTTGCATTAAACACAATGGCACCATGACCCACTTTTGACTCCTCAGACATCAGTTTTGGGATTTTCCAGACATAGTCGACCAGGATACTACCAGAAAATCAAGCAAGCCTTTCTGCTGCCTATCAACTGCAGACTGACGCTACCCTGCAGCTTTGTGATAAAAACCATGGAGAAATGTTTGATGTTGTTTTTGAGAGAGTGTGCTGTATGCAAATGCAGCATATTTTTACATATGGCCCAATTATCACCAAAAGAGAAATGAAACAGGAGGCTACTGTGTTCTGTAAAGTTACATTAAGCATCAGTATTAGGCTGTTTACTCTTAGAAATGGACATAATTATCTGCGAGCATTTAAGATAAGACTTAAAGTGACATCTACCTTTCTGTGCATAAACAAGAGGCTATTGGGTTCCGTAATCTTTCATTTCCAAAATAAATGTTCTAACCTCGAGCCAACATTTTCTATATCAGGACCCACCATCTGTCATCCATTACCACGTCAAACCATATTTCGCCTCGGGTTGGGGTTCGAATTAAAGAATGAGATAAGCTTCGGTTGCTTCAGGGGATCATATTTGGAGTTTCAATAAACCCTCAAGACCTGTGTTGAAGAGACCAGTTGGCCAGGACAGAAGTAACTCTGCAGTGAAAGAGTTGACAAAAACTGGGTCAGAATTGATGAGCAGGGCACACACAGAGACACACACAGACACACAATAAAGATACTAGTCAACCTTTAGGAAGCGTGCACCGTCCATACAGTATTTTTGATTGTTGACAAGATGAAGGTCAAGGACACAACTACACAAACCCTCGTTTCCATGAAATGTATTTTATATGTTTACCAAAGACTACTGATAATATGATTTTAGTCTCATTTGGCTGCAGAACATTTTATGGAAAGGGACGCTTGGATTCTTCCTGTTCAAATGCCAAAGAGCATCCTTCTATATATAAAGTAGTTATGATTAAAGCATTGAATTTTTAATGGCAATCTGTACAATATTACATAAATCTACTGTATATGGTCTACATGATATGATTTTTGATGTGGCATTATCACAATAGAGTCAAAATGTATCAGTTAACATGTTAATTATTTGGCTTCTGTTTATTAACATGGTTTGCAATTGCACAGTCACATGTGGAGCAGGAATCCAAACCTTTCCTAAAACCCGACCATCATCTGTATGTGGTCATACCTTCTCAGCTGATCTCATCAGTCTTCCTACTGTTGACTTTTTTCCAGCAAACAAAATCTTACTTTGCTATTATTGTTTTTACTCATCCATGTTATGCAATCTCATCAGCAAAAGTTAGTCTGACTGATGTCAATGGGCAACTTGTGTTCAATCAGTCTGTGGATCTGGCTGCAACCTAAGTAGGTTCAAAGTGCACACACACACACAAGAAAATATATTATAGCTCCCTGTAGTATTAAAAATTGTATAATCTGTCATATCCAAATTGTGGTTATCAGTGTGATCCAATAAACCTACTGAAATGTTCTGACTGAGACTGTTTATGTAATCAAGTCGGCAAAAGTTAGTCAGACTGATGCCAGGGCTGCCCTAATGTCAATGAGCATCCTAAGTTTAATCAGTCTGGGATCAGGTTGTGATGTAAGTTGGTTTAAAGTGTCATCGGCTGAAGTCAAGCAGCACTCTCCTGCTTGTTTCTGGATTATGTTATGTCTGCCTTGAAGGTTAGGCCAAAAATGACTTCTAATCCACAGGTTTCAGGTCAAAATGAGCATAGCTCTACAAATGCTTCCTGCTCCATGGTGTGCATGTGACTCGGACAATCTCTTTACTTTGTATTTTTTTAAAGTGCAATGGAATTCTCAAGCAAATCTAATTAAACTATTAGATCTGAACTAAAAACAACTTATGTCCAACAGACTATGGCTGCTCTGGTTTGAGACTGTTTGTGTATCCAGAGATCAGAACTGTTTATGTAATATGACTGTCTAATCTCAACTTGATGTTATTTTGGTCCTTTCCAGCAACTTTAACATTTTGACCTTCATTAAAAGTCCCTTTTAAGGCATTAAGTTGTAGTACAGCTGAAATCTGATTTAAAGTTTCATGTAACAGCTAAGAGTGTCTGCTGATGGAAGAACACATGGAGGGGAATATGTCTATGAAATGATATGTCAATGTACAACAATGCAGCCAGACTTAAAGGCAGGTAGATACAGAAACTGATGTGACACTATCCCATTTTCTCAACTGAATCCACTTAGAGACGACATATTCCAAAATCGAATCAAATTGCTACTTATCAATACAACAGCACCAACCAAAACAAGGAGAAACAATGACACTTCCCTTCTGCATCAGGTGCATTATGGTAACAACTGGGTTCAGATTGTGGTGTATTTTATAGTACCTTTAGTTTGATCCTTTTATTTGAACTGTTCCATCAGTATGTCCTATCGAACAGCTCTTCTTTTGTAATTCAATCCATAAACTATTAACTTGTGGACAGTCACTAGCCTACATCTGTGCTGACCCTAGAAACAATCCTGTGACAAATGCCCTCCCAGCAGGCGTGATGTGTGTTAAATCAGGCCAGTGTAACACCCTCAGGCAGTTGCAGGCTACAGTCCCTGTGCCTCAGTCTGGAGGCCCGACCAGTCAGCCAGTCCCACTATGGACTTTAGCATCATCTTGCAACATCACTGCAGCATCCCATCAAAACATGTCCAGTGCTGTGCAATGCCCTGTCAAGCAGAAAAATGCACACACAGCAAACTAGACATGCTGTAGTCATGTACAGAAACCAGTGCGCATCTGGCTGTACCTGAGGCACAAGCGTCAACAGCTGGAAGCTCCACTGCACAACAAGTGCAGCTACTGAAAGCCGCAGAAAAAGACGCATACATGATGCTCGGTGCAGCGTTAGCACCCGTCGTGTGTACTGTAAGATGGCCCTGCATGGCGATGAAAACCACCAAGCGGTATCCTCGTCATCATGGAAGGGCTTTGCTTGTGTAGGCCAGGCTCTGACAAGCAGGCTAAAGCCGATGCTAAACGCTTAACTAAAGCCAGATTTACTCTTTCATGCGCGTGCACTATGATGACATGTAGGCTATGACTGCAATGTTACCTCTTTGGGTTCAAAGCGGCAACGAAATAAATACAGGCACCATATGTGATCTCGCACTGCTGCTGAGATGATCAACCTGACTCAAACCAACAGGCCCGCTAGTCCCAGTAACTCCCAGTTCAGACGATGTTAAACCCACGAGCGGCAGTTCTTACGCGCATCTTTCATTGCCTTACCTCGTAATCGATTCTCATCGCGCGTGGAGTCCTAATCTGTGCGAAATCGTGTCCATGACATTCTTCTTTTTCGGAAAAAAAAAATCGCCACCTCCGCTATGATCTCAGCATCAGCAGCAGCCCGTACAATGAAGCAGTGATGGCCGGTGGTGATGATGCTGGGAGCCCCGCCCTCTTCTCTGTGCAGCCAGAATGAGCTCACTGGTTTCCAGCCGGCTCCTGTGCCGCCGCAGTCCACCAGCACAAGGCACACTGATGACAACCTTCACTGTGGTCATAACGTTGAGAAAACGTTACTGGAAAAAGCTGTTATTGCAATTTTGACTATTAATGCCACGTTGTGTTAAGACATTTTATCCTTTAATGACCTGCTTGCAACAATTAGTTTCATATTAATTCATCATAGTAGTAGCTATGGTAGACTGATGTTGTTTTTGCCATTTTAATGTTATATTATTTGCAATAAAAACGTGTATCCAACATTAGTTCCCTTTACTGAAAGCATTACAGAATGGTCCTCGTTTGTGCCTTGTGAAATTACAGCCGTAACTTTGTTTTGAGACACAATCAAACTGCATTTTTCAGCTGTTGCTATTTCTTCACGTACGTCGTCTTCTCGTCAACCCAATGGGCAGGTGGTGCTTTCCACATATTGACAATGAGTTAACAACCCTCCATTAATATTGTTGTAGTCCACACTGCATCAAGAGGAGGCTCATCTCTTAGTGGACATGAATTTCCAGCTTATGTAGTTTTATAATACTGTAAACTATCTTTGACTAGAGTGTGAACTATATGGTCCAGACCATCATTCGTTGGATACTTTTAGTGTACTATTAATTGTTATGAATTAATTACTATACTATATAACACTGTATTATTAGTATTACTATACTATATAGAATTACTATACTTGCACACATGTTGTAATACATATACTTTTACTATGATCATGCCTAGAAACCAAACTTGAAGATGTGTTAGCATAGTGAATTTTCACTGTAATACTCTAAAATGTTCCTTGGAAAACTGGGGGTTATACTGAACATTAACAAAATGCAGCTATGGGACAGGATTTTTGAATATTTGTATACATTGTATTGTATTACAGTGCATAATGTAAACTCTGTGGTAGATACAGAACAAGAAACCTGGAATAATGTCTTTGTGCTAATTAGGAAATCTGTATAGTCTCCATAGCCTATAGGTTTAATGAATAACTTCCAGAATCAACATACACAAGCCTATGGAGGTGTAATCTTCTACTAATTGAACTATCTCTAATTGTAAATACATGCTTCAGGCTAGAAAAAGGTATCGTGGTAATGAAGCAGTATAAATTGAGTGAGAGGTAGCGCCATCTGACGGTCGCTCACAGAACTGTGAGTGATTCCCTAAATCGCTGAAGGACTCAACTCACTTTTCCCTGATCCTGATCAAGACTTTTAGAGATGCAACAACAAACGTCGACAGGATACACAGATTACATACTGACTGATGCTACAATGGTCAGGCTCTCATGTAATTAATGCATTAATGTTTGTTTGTTTGTAATCTTTCTACTGAACTGAGGCTCCTCAGAAGTGCGGTCAGAATAAAGGTCCACGTAAGACAGGCCACACACACAGGTGCAGCCTGAAATACGTAGATCTAAAAGTTTTGTAACATCCTGGCAGTTCTTTGGATTCAGTATCAGATGTGACCATCTTCACAAGCCCTCATCTGCCCGAGGTGTTAAAACACTGTAAATGCCAAAAGGACCGGTTTTCCCCGTGTCCATGTTTCTTATCAAAAAGCTGGAAAAGAAGTGATGCGTTTCGGTTCACGAGTGAGGACCACTGATTGTTTCATCTGTCACAAACGTCGCCATCTGATTTACACTGGAGATCGCATTGTGTCTTGCAGATGCCACTCATCTTTAAAATGAATGTAATTCTTTCAGTGCGTCTATGTTTGTACATAGCCAAAGACGTAAGTAAGCCGTTGTTTATCCAGTGAAGTTCATAACTTCGCCAGACATGTATTGTGTTGTATTGGCGTCGGATAAATTAAGAATTCAGATAAATAGAGGCGGAACAATCAATTTGTACCGCCCCTCGTGCACTGGCTCCAAGCTTCGCTTACCCAGCCCCCCACCCCACTCTACTTACATCTTGCCTATGCATATGCAAGTTAAATGAGGAGGAAGTCTACAACGAGCACCATCGTCAGTAACGGGACTCTAAGAGCTATGATCACATCTACACTTTGTTAGCAAAAAAAAACCCCAACCAAACAAAACGAAACTATTCTTAAAAATATTACGGTCGCAGCCAATTTTGGAGGTTTTGGCCTTGACGCGCAAAACTGAATGTGAATACAGTGTGGGTTTAAGAAAGTAACTGTTGATTGATTTTAAAGGGGAAAGATGGCCATGGATGGAAAGAATGGTACCTGCACAACGTCTGTGGCAAAGGGATTCAAGAAGACGCCTCAAGAGTTGGAGGGACGAGGTTACTGGGGGACAAAAGCCGAGTTTATCCTGACAGTGATGGGAGCGATCATCGGACCTGGTAACGTTTGGAGGTTCCCTTACCTGTGCTACAGAAACGGCGGAGGTGAGAAATAGATTGTTCCTCTCTGTTTGTTCACCAATTGCCAGTCTGATGCACCAAAAAGTTAAGATAATGTCTAATTTTGCAGGTGTGTTCTTCATCCCGTACATCTTGTTCATGTTTACATGCGGAGTCCCCTTATTCTTCCTTGAGACTGCCCTAGGACAATACACCAGCCAGGGAGGGATCACATGCTGGAGAAAGATTTGTCCTCTTTTCCAAGGTATATAAACGTCATGTTAATTCTGAGAAAAATGATTTTTAATTCGTTGTCACAACCATATCACTGTTTTTACCTGATTGATTTGGAGCATATAATTCCAGATAGCAGATACACCCCCCCCATTCTGTCCCAGTGAATATAATCTGCGCACCAACCCCACTAATCCCCCCCATGTCCTTTTCTTTTTCTTTTTTTCGCAGGCATGGGTTATGCCAGTCACTTAATCATCACATTCAGTGCCACCTCCTATATTATCATAATTGCTTGGGCGTTCTTTTACTTGTTCTCATCCTTCAGTGCGGATTTGCCTTGGGCCACATGTGGACACTACTGGAACACAGGTGGGCAGTCCTGCAACTTTTGGCGAGGGCTTACGAAGCTTACAGGTGTCAAGTTACCAACATTTGGCATGAAGAGTTTCATTTTCCCAATTTACTGCAATGTTGAAAAACATAACGTTTCAGATTAAGACCAACGATGTACAGCATTATTCCTAGTTTGAGAGAGTAAGGGCATAACTTCGGGCTAATCAAGTTATTAAAGAGAACTTCTGTTGTAAGTATTTTTAACTGCCCGATACTCATTCTAACATGAGTAGTATAGTATCTATTGTCTAACATGACATATTGCAAGTAGGCTGACACAAGGACCCACACAAACTACTTAGAACATGATAAAACAGCACCAGCAGTAATAAAGCGTTACCAAAAAGTCACAAACATAGTTATAGATTCTTTGGTGTTTTTAACTTTGGTGCTCTGAGGGATGTAACAAGTTCTGATTGGATTTCACCTCTTCATTTGAAATTTTGCATTTTACATGTTTTATTTTCTATATTAGACTCCTGCCTGGACATCAGCCAACCAAATGTGAGCCTCAGTATGACATCCAGACTGAATGCAACTCTTCCTGTTGTGGAGTTCTGGCAGTAAGCATGTAGTCAACTCACACAAGCTAAACTGAATGCTAATTCTTCTTTCAACCCTTTCCCTTCTCTTTTCTTTCTCCATCTTCCTTCTTTTTCCCCCTTCCTGTCAATCCAGATTCACCTTCCTACCCCCTCAATCAACCCACCTTTGATTTCCACCCTCTCCTCTCTTTCATCTACCCTCTCATTCTGACACTCAGTTTTCCACTGTCCCAATAGTTTGGCTTCACTCCCTTCCACACACAATTCATTTTTGCTTTCCATTTCACCCTCTCCCAATTATCATTGCTCCCCTGCTCTGATCAGGCACCGGGTTTTAAAAATCTCTGGTGGTATCGAGGAGGTGGGCAGCTTGAGGTGGGAACTAGTCCTGTGTCTCATCCTAACCTGGGTTATCTGCTACTTTTGCGTTTGGAAGGGCATCAAGTCAACAGGAAAGGTAAGCTGCTCAAACTTCCATAAATGTTTTACTAACTGTTGTAAAAAATGTCTCATGCCAGTGTTGTTTGTTGCTGCATGTCCCCTCTACCCCTACTTGAGTGCTGAACTGGTTTTCTATAGTTCAAATCTAATGTCCACATATGTTTACATGTATGTCCAAACTTAACATGAAAAGAGTTAGTATTAAGTATTTCCTGCCAAATCTAAGTGCAAAACAATCTTCAAAAAATGAAAAGTTGCTTGACATAAGTGTCACTAACCGAATGAATTCATTTTCCATTGTCTTCAAGTTTTCTCACTTCAGTGATTAAATCCCTTCCAGTTTGATATGGGCCACACTTCACAGTGAGTTATAGCCCTATAAAATGACCATTTGAGAAAGATTCTACAATTCATGTTTTGCATATCCCAGTTTGACCCTGCAGTTCATATGAAACTCGTTATAATCAACTAAACAAATTGTGAAATTGAAAACTGAATGTTCAGACAAAACAAATACACAATGTATGTATTCATAATATACAATATATCGGAGCAGATAGATTATTACTTGACAGCCAGCATTATGAGCATCAGAAATGTTTGCTAATCATAGTTCACTATACAAGCTAGGTTTTGTCTTGAAGCTGCGGATCAGATTTGATATTTAAAGATAAAATGGCCACTTATGGCTGCAACTGTCCAGAGTGCTGATCTTGTGTATTTCAGCATTACAGGAACTGTATGAGAAACAGTTTATGCGGCCACCACAAAGGTTTAGCTAGTAAGAATTATATGCTGTTGTTACAATTATCTTCTTTGAGTCATTATATCTGTATATTTCTCTAGGGTATGATTCAACTTTGTGTCAGTCCCAACAACTTAACACAGGCTTTTGTCTGTTTGGACAGATGACATGTTCAGCTTCATATAATAACTGTGTCGTTTCCAGATTCTAGGGTGTTTCCTGAAACTGGCTATCTTTCTTCTGTCATCAATCAAATGTATTTCAATTTGTGCAAGAACTGAATGTTTATGGGGTCCCACTCATACTGTGGGGACCAAAAAGCAAGTTTACGTAAGGGTTACAAGCTGTTACAACTTGGTTTTAGATTAATTACTTTTGGCTCCAGATTAAAGTGAATGGTCAATTTTTGTAGGAAAGTGGTCCCCACATAGATAGCCAGACCAGTTAGTTTAAAAGGGACATATTATGGCATCTGAAAGCTGTTTTAAACAGGTAGTTCTGAGTGGGCGGGGAGGCTATCATAATGAGGCGCAGCACTGATTGGCTGCCTGAATGACTATGGAGGGGGAGGGTGCAGAGTGGTGCAGGACCGGTATCCAACATGGCTACCACTCCCGACGAGCAGCTCGCAGCTGTACACTATAGCTATGCCCTAGAATCTGACCATGAACAGCGGGAGGAAATGGTTGAAAAAATAAAAAAATAAAACACAACCACGGTCTCCTCTGGTCTTCTGTGGCTGGGACATAATATAGTCATTTGTGTTGGTTTTTACAAGCAACAACAGAGCAATCTGCACGACTGGCTCTGACTGACGACTGATCGCGATACATGCTAGCTTACTGCTGGAAACTGCGAACTTCACCTAGCAGGATGAACTGATGGGGGACTAGTTTAAATATGTATAGGCAAGAAAAAATGTGTTTTTCATAATATTTCCCCTTTAAAGGTATGATTAGGTTTCCTCCACCAATCTCAATGTTGATCAGGCACTGAGGATAGTGGTTGAGACACAGAAACACATGTGCTAATAGTTAGGATCAGGTAAAACTGGGGTGATGAGATCAAGGATTAGGAAATCCAAGAAGGTCTTAATAATAATAATAAAAAGGGTCCTTTCTTCATGTAGCTGGGGTTTGGATAAAATAATAAAATTAATGAACAGCTTCTTTGAATGTAAATTTATCATTCAGCATTTTATTAAGCAAAGACGCTGAAATATTTCTTATTTTTGTTGTTGCAACAGACATTTGAAGATGTTGTGTTGGGTTCTTGGAAATTGTGATGGACACATTTTACCATTGTGTGACATTTTATAGACCAATAACTGAAAAAGCGAAATGAAAAGAAAAAGAAAAAACCCCAACAGATTAATCACTAATAAAAACCATCATTACCATTCATTGCAGCCCTACACAACGGATATCGCTGATCTGATACACCATAGAAAGTTGCCCGCTTACTTTCTGTGTTTCCTGTTTGCAGGCAGCCTTCTTTACAGCCACCTTCCCCTTCATTATGCTGTTTGTTTTGCTGATACGTGGTGTTACCTTACCGGGGGCAATGGATGGGATCATATACTACCTCTACCCTGATATTTCTCGTCTTGCAGACCCCCAGGCAAGAGAAGACATCCAATTCTTGGAGGAGAATTGCCATATTGTTTCCTCTACACTGAGACTTGCACATACTCACAGAGGCATTTGTTTGACCTTTTCAGGTATGGATGGATGCTGGTACTCAGATTTTCTTCTCTTATGCAGTTGGCCTTGGGTTCCTAACCTCTCTTGGAAGTTATAACACTTACAACAATGACTGTTACAGGTAAGTGCAGGGCAGACCAGTCAAAAGTACCCTGATGGAATTGACTGTATCTATGATAAAAGTGAATCTAAATCCTTAAAGAAAATGTTAGTGTTTCTTGTGTTGTTTTGAAGACTTATTCAGTTGCATTTGTGCGTGGCCCATTCCAAATGAAATTTAATGCTGCAAAGCCAAGAATGTCTTCCAAAGTTGAAGAATGACTTGAATTAGTTCCTGTGGGCTTGTGATTAACATTAGCTGCTAAGATCAACATCAACTTATGCAACACTTTATGTCCAACTATCCTCTCCTCACCTGCTTACACATGTCTTGAACTGTATTCATTTTTCTTTCAGGGACTGTTTCTACTTGTGTTTACTGAACAGTGCCACCAGCATCGTGGCAGGCTTCGCCATTTTCTCCGTTTTGGGTTTCATGACTTATGAACAAGGAGTGGATATTTCTGAAGTAGCCGAATCAGGCAAGTACTTAGGCAGTTCTGATCAGCTTAATATTGAATGACAGAGTCACTGTAATTATTCTTGGGCTGAGATCCCAAGGCACATTCTGCACCCTGCATATACACTAAAGCTTCTCTCAGTGTGGAAGTATGCCAAATCATGCCATCATCATTTATTCCAGTCCCCTTATCTCTCTGGCTTAAGCTTTCTCACAGACTACTTCTGTCATCTTTTTTTCAATATTTCACCTTTAACATGAAACTTGCTTACATGAGGATGATTACTGCTAACCAGGAATGAAAAGCTAAAGAGAAAAAAGATTAATAAGAATCAGTTTTGACATTAATCATGACTTCTAAATTTTGGGAGAAAATTCACAAAGAAATCCTTGAGTTGGGTTGACTTTTTTTCTCGCCAGCTACCCAGAATTTTAACTGCATCCGCAGGTCTTCAAAGCTACTGCTCAGACTTTTCACTATACATGCAGACATTAGCAGCTCAACCACATTGCAGCCCACTAACACTCAATTATACCCATTGTGACAACAAACAAAAAACTCTTTGGTTTTTAAAGCTCAGTCCCATTGACATTGTGTAAATGTAGTGTGAAATATCTCATAAATGCCTGTATTGCCATGACATTTGATAGACTCATCTTCTACTCACGATGAATTGTAATTTGGTGACCCCTTGACTTACCATTTAGCAGCATCATCAGGCCAAAGTTTTAATTTGTCAGCTTACCGGTACTTTGTGTTTAAAGCTTATTCACACATATTTGCATGCTCGACTAAAACGTTGAACAGTGTATACATTAGTGTGCTAGCATCGTCATTACAAGCATGCTGTTGTTAGCATTACGCTCAGTAATGCAGTTAGCCAGTCATAGATCATCTTACAAAAACAGATGGTCGTATGCTTTGACTGCTTTGACTTGTGGTTTGCCGTTAGCTGCTGTGCAGGAATCTCACAGTTAAACAAGTATGGAATTGAACTGAACTGAAAGCCTTTATAAGGTGCGTGTAATATAGATATAAAATATAAAATGTAAATTATAAGAATCTAGGGGAGTTTGCATGGCAAACATAATGTATTAAATAAACAGATAAAGAAAAATAGAAAAAATAGAAAAAGTAACTACTCAACACAGAAAACTGAGAATTGTTTGCCTCTAATTTGTGTTTGTGTTACTTTCTGTGTTTATATTTGTAGGTCCAGGTTTGGCATTTATTGTTTACCCACGTGCTGTAGCTATGATGCCCATGCCTCAGGTGTGGTCGGTGTGTTTCTTTGTCATGATCATTCTGCTCGGATTGGACAGTCAGGTACCAGAAAACCACTATAAATGAATGACTAAATGAATGAATGAATGAAGCCCTGACTCTCTTTCCTCCCATGGGTTCCTTTCAGTTTGTTGGCCTGGAGTGTCTCATGACATCACTGGTTGATCTGTTCCCATCTTACCTGCGCCAAGGTTTTAGACGTGAGCTGGTTCTGCTGGTTATCTGCAGTACCTGCTGTTTGCTGGGACTTACTCTTGTCACTGAGGTTTGTGCAGTACTGTAGAGTTCTTTTCTGCTCTTTCTATTATATAGCACTAAATAAAAGCAAACCAGAGAAGAGTGCGTCAGAGGTATGAAACGAATGAAAATTAATAAAGTAAGTCAATCCAGCTAGAGTGGCTTTGTCTGATGGCAACAAAAAACAAAGCCACCACCAGCACTTCCAATGATGACGTTAAGTATCTGGTTTGTTTAATATGTACCAAAAGTGTAGTATTAAAACACTTTGTGGTTTGATTGAGGGGTTTTGTTCTGGGCCATTTTGTGGTCGAGAGCAGTGCTAACCGCCTCCTAGCTCTATGAGAGTAGTCAAGCATATTTCTTATGATGTCAAATCGTTTCTTTATATTTGTATTTTTCTCTCATTCTAAGGAAGTAAGGATTTGAAATACTGGAAAGTCAAATAATAATATTTGTGGGCACACCCAGTCAATGACTCCAATAACTATTATTTTTGGAATATTAGTGGTTTCATTGTACTAGTACTGTGGTATACCTTGCCTCAGCTGGCTCCCAGGAGAGAAGCACTGGTATGCACAGTAGTTGTTTTTTTATTTAATTTCTTGTTAAGTGGAAGTTAAAAATGTTATTTTCTAAATGTTGCCATTTCTTTCTAGTTGTGCGCACTGCAGCACGGTCTAGTAGCATGGATTCCGTGCTCTGCAGCTACAATGTTGCCAAGTGTATTGAAATAATAGAATTCACTCTCAAAAAAAAAACTCTGTAAGTATTTGATTACGGCCATGTTTCTGTCAAAAGCAGAGGGACTCACGTGACTTGCGCGCTAGTTTACAGGAAAAATGTCCTCAGATGCATTCCAGCTTTCCTCTGTTGCTCTGCAGTGCTGATTGGAAACCCTGCCAAACCCTCTGGCGGGTTCTTCCTTGTCAGTTTTCTGATGTGTGGTCTTTTGTGAATTAATGTCTCTTTAGAACACTTAATCTTTAGTACAAAGGGCAGAAACATAGTATAGCTACCTGATTCATTAATAATGGGGAATGGCAGAGCTAAGAGCTTCAGGTATTTTCTACTCAAATTAAACAAAAGTAATAAATGCTTGTCTAAAAGGTGTGTCATTCATCCAGATCATGGCATGTGCACTTGGTGGAGTACCTACAGACATACATACTTGCAACTACCTTTCTTTATTAGTGGAAGCTATGAGTATCTATGAAGAACCCTGTTTTTGACAAACTGTTTACTGCTGTTGAGGCTGACATTAGTTGCATTACTGAAGGATAATGATGTGATCACAGTTGTTAATCATCTTTGTTAGGATTTGGGTTGAACTGTAACCTGGCTTATTATTTTAGTTAGTTTTTGCCCACATTTTTATCATGATTTACCTGACCCTGGGTAATACAGCAATGATTCGGGATCAGCATCAGATTATAATTATTATCTTTTATTGATGATTATTATTACTTTCTTATTTATAGGGAGGGATGTACCTGCTCCAGCTGTTGGACCATCATGTCTGCAGCGGCACCACCCTGCTCCTCCTCTCCCTCTGCCAGTCTGTCAGCATCGGTTGGGTGTACGGTAAGTCATAAGCAACACAGTCGATGACGTAAAGGCTACATCCTGTTGACAAAATGGACACATTTTTCTTACGATTGAGAGAAATTTAAGTCACAACTATCATCAATGGGGCATAAAACACGGCATGCATGTTTGGTATGCTGATGAATTATTCTCGAAAAAGACATTGAACTCTCTAATGTCTTTCCATTTCCGAAAGGTGCTGACCGTTTCTACAGCAACATTACTGACATGATTGGTTATCGTCCATGCCCATTAATGAAATACTGCTGGACCTACGTCACTCCCTTCATCTGTTTTGTAAGGGCTCAGTCTCTTTATGTCACTGTCGTGTGATTGATTTGTCTCATGTGTGATCTGACACTCTGTAATGTGTACATTTATGAGGAGACCACCCCGAGGAGAATTACATGCAGACCAATCACTTACACTGATGTGCACAACTGTGAATACATGCACACATACATGGCAGATTTATTGAAATGTAATATCGCTTTATCACTTGCCTTATGTCTTCCCATTTGAAGTTAACTTGCAATACCTCCCTGAACTTTACACTCCAAACATGCAGCCTCAACTACTGCTATCAGATTAACAGTATGGATGTCACAAGGTGGATATGCATCATTTTAATGAAAAGATTTTTCTTTATGTTCTATTTATATGGCCTCCTCCATCAGTTTCTAGCATTATGCTTTCAAGATATATGTATGTAATGGCTTTATGTAAAGAAAGGACTTATTAGTTGAGAGACAATCTAACTAGGTGTCTAGTCTTTTGAGGTAAATACAGACTGCAGTGTTTCACCTGACTCCACTCTTGTCTTCTCCAATTACAGGGCACGTTCATCTTCTCCATCATCAAATACTCCCCGCTGAAGTTCAGTAACAACTACGTTTATCCGCTCTGGGCCAACATTTTGGGCTGGTTTATTGCCACAATTTCTCTCTCCCTCATCCCGCTGTTTGTGTTACATAGAATAATTCAGGGAGAAGGCACACTTCGACAGGTAAGCATCATCATCCTAAATATTGTTCAAAAAATTATGTTTTGATTTGTTCAGTGTTTTTTTGAGTCTGTGTGCTGCCATTCACAACAAGCTCTATGTTATGGATGTATGACATAGCTGAATGTATTTGTTTTGGCGTCACACACTCAAATCTTGGCTGTCGTGATAGGACTTTTACACTCAACATCAAACTTAAGTGCATCTTGCTACATACATTAAGGTTCCTGCCAATTCTCCAAAATTTCCTTCAAGGATATCTGAGAACTTCTTCCACATGAGTAGTTTGGCAAAAGACACCAGTGGGATATATATCACTTGCAAAACATTTGAACTTTTGGATAAACTATTGAGAGCTGGACTAACATATTGCTAGTTTTAGCCTGTTTATGGGATTTGTAGTCAAAGGCAAAAATATAAATTATTATCAGCGTCGTTCTTTAATCCACAGATGCATTGTATTAACTTTGGTTATAATGTATTTAGTGAGTTGGGTGTATTGATTTTCAGTCAAGTCCAATTGAGCTTTTCTTGTGTTTGCATGTAACAAAGCAAAGCCTTTTCTAATGTAGTGCAACTTGTAAAATGGTTACTGAATGAATTTCAGTTATCTCTTGTATCTTTTTTCCCCCCTTCAGCGATTCTTGTTGCTCTGCCAGCCTGTGGATGACCTGCCCATGCACAAAAAAAGTCTTCCAACACTGGGACCCAGCGGCCCCACTTCCCACACAGAGCTCAAACCTTTATCCCACACTGGGGAAGTGGCTCAGTGAACATGGACAAGCTGAAAGGTGTACCGTAAATTAATGTCTGGAATTACACATCAGGATGCTCCAGAAAGAGGGAACTTAGGAGCAAAAGCAGTAAACAATAAACAGTAAACAATAAACAAAAAATACCAAAATCTGAATTACTCATATAGCTTCAATGAAAATATTGCTTTACCAGGAGTAATTTAATATTCTTATTCTCGGAGAGTTCTTCTTGCTTCTGTACCTTAACTATCTAAGACGTAGACAGGCTATTGAAAACCAATATGGTGACTTCCAAAGCTTTCTTAAAGAGGAATTTCACAAATGGCTTTAAGTCATACATTTGAGAGTAAAGGTGAGGAACTTCTAATATCTTCTGATGATATCTATTGGAAGAATGTAAACTGTTTTCCAGAACTTGCAGACTTGGCTTGTGCAAAGATTCACAGCTGTAAATGTATTCTGAGATCAAACATACCCACCATGTCAAACTTGCGCACATGCTGAGATCACAAAGGTGAGTTTGCTGATCAGGTGTATATCTGGTGTGTTGCATTTGAATGTGTGTTATGAATCTTTTGCTCCCTGGTTTTGCAAAATATTGATAAATGGTATTATGTTTTGGGTTGTTTTTTTGTATTGTGCATGATACATTTTCTTATTTTTTATTTTACAACTTTACTAGCTATGTTCTTTTAACCACTCAGTGATGCTGGCAGTTTTTTTTCATGTGTAATACTGAAACATATTTGTATGTACTCACCTACAGAATGTATTCACACTGTACAGTGCTATAGACTTCATTTGTTGACTAATTATTTTTTTTTTATTATAATCAGAAAAGAGTAAATATCAAGATTAAGAGTCAGACCAACTTCATGACTCTGAATGTTGATGTTATGTTCTCCTAACTGAACCTAGGGAACACAGGACCTTGAAAACCTTGTATCCATCATGTGGCACAGAAACTGTGTTAACATCTGACGCTGGAAACATAGGAATGACCCTCTCAACCACCTGTCACATCGAGAATTCATAAAACTGACAGCATATATTCAGTTATTGTATTTGTGCTGATTTGTGAACTTCATGAGCAGGACAGCTAACAATGAAATAAGCAAATAAACAAACAAGCACAAGGTTTATTCTACATGTACTTTTATAAACATCTTACTTTAACCTTATACCTTACCATTTCAAATATGTAGGATCCCTAATTTTAGTTATTTTCTATAATGAGCACAGCAGGCAGAGTGCAAATTTGTGAATGCAAATAATTAAGAAAACTTGGGATGATGGTATCTATTGTGTCTTAACAATATAACACAATTTGCGTTTCACTTTTGGCCCATAATTGTCCTTTAAGTTTCAGATTTGTCCTTCCAAGTAAAAGCGAAAGCAACTCTGCCTTTATTCAGTACAACAGAATCCCAATAGGAAAGCAGGACTGTTGTGCACATCACACACATGTAGTGCAGATTCATCTCATCCATTCTCCTGACAGCAAAGGAAACATCATCAGTACAACCACAGGCACTTTTCATGCCACTGTCAAGTTCTTGGGCCCCCTGAATGTTTCTGGTCAGACTCCCCCATGTTCCAAGAAAACTACAAAGGTTTCAACTCTGAGATCCTCTCACAGGAGGTTTCCCACCAGTTTATTCAGGTTACTCACAGCATGGGAATCAAGCACATGGAGTTAATTTCTCAACAGAGATTTAAATGAATGACTGCCCTGTGGCCTGATTCATCAGATACCTCAACTAGTCAAAGAATCATAAATTCTATGACATTTTGACATATTAGTATTATTGCTATTATTATTAGTGTGTGGTAATGCAAGTGCACACAAATTATCTAAAAAGTCTGCATGCTGACTTTCAGTGAGTGCCGAATACACCTTGAGCACATGAACTTACACTGTCACAACTGGGCTGACGTATCCAAAAATGATCATTTACTGGTTTTAATATTTGTCCTTTTGCATAACTGTGATGGTTGTTTCTCTGGCAACATTACAGAAGTAATCTGTTAACATCCATTTCCCGTAAGATTGTTTCAGCACATCACTCCCCTAATCTGTTTTCTAAGGGTTCAGTCATTTATCAACTGACATGTCACACTTATGTCATTCACATGTTTTTTTATCTCTTATATTGTGTTTGTATTGCCATTTATTATTTAACATTATATAATATCAATCATATCAATATAAAAATCATTGCCAGATATGCACACAGCTGGGAATAAAGACACATGGCTGGTGGATTTAATGTATTGTGTTAACCTTATAGCGTTCACCTTTGCCTCTGCAGTGTTGACACTTGAATTTAGCTGCTCATGCCTCCCACTTTACACTCCAAACTCATAAACACAGCTTTGGTGTCATGAGATTCACATGAAGAGCTTGTGTTGATTGCTCAATCCTGGACTGACATGTTAACATGACTGTTTTAGATCTGTCTGTTAGACTCAAATGAGCAGTGTAAAGATGTTTACAGCTTGTGAACAAGCACAAAGATTATTTTACTACTTATTTTTAGGTACTTTACTCTCTTTATTTAGAGTTATACCTGGAGCTTGACATTTGCATATGTTACTTCTCACACAATCAGACACAAACACACACGGAGAGAGAGAGGGAGAGAGGCACATGATGGGATGTCAGCAGGTAGGGATATGCAGAATCAGGAGAATTTGATCGTATATGTAATAAAAAAATCAACACTATCAGAGAGTTACAATGTACAAATTGAAACACATGCACAGCCTAAGCTTTATATTTATCCTCAAATATATGACTTGCAAATATAATCTCGAGGTATAAATATGTCATAATATATTATTTGTGTTATAAATCATTCCCTGCAGAGATGTTGAAGCAGCATAAAACAGGATATTACATTTTATTGGAACAAAAGTGGAATCAACTCTACTTGGACCCCTTGACATGATCAGACAACTCATGAGACATGAAAAAAGAAAACAGGTGTGACTTTTGGACTGAAACTGTAGTTTCAAATTAGTGCTATTAATGCCTGAAAAGATTCAGTATAGCTTCAGGGGACAAGAGGTGTTAGATAACTTAATAGGAAAGAAAGGTGTGTGTGAGAACTAGCAGGCAGTTTGTTCCTTTTGTCATCTTAACACTACTAAACTTAGTCAATATGCTATATGTTTGTGCAGTTTACCATTTTCAGACACGTTTCTTTCAGCAAAGAGCACCTGAATGTTCATGATTAGGTGCAAACACAGCAAAACTAGGTCAAAATTTGCTTTCTCTTGAATGATGATGACAGATAGCAGGACAACAGAATAATAAAATAAAAAACAAGACAAATCATTTTATTTTAAGGCAAGTTTCCCCCTGTTATGCACCAGTACGTGCTTACCTCATCAGCACTGCCTGGGAATGCTTTAAAAGTTACAGCACTGTTTGAAAGCCCCAGTGAACAAACAGTCTCAGACAAAACAGATAAGTCAGTATTGCGCGATGTGTGTTTCTAAGACAATCAACTGCTGTATATTGATATTGATTACTATGCCTCAGCTGCAAAAAAAAAAAAAAAAGCATGCAAGGTCAACAGCAGGCAGTGAGGAGAAAGGAACAATACTTTGTGAGTGGTAAAGTCATCACTGAGCACGAAGTTGTCTTAACTGTGAAAGGACACTAAAAGGTATACTGTCTTCAGCTCCAAACCTTATTAATCTATTGTTTCTAAGCATTTGTAATCTCACTTCACACAAATCCACTGTGCTCTAGGTTCAGAAAGTTCATTTCCAAAAACAGGTTTCAAAAGGTTTTCTGAAATTAGTTTGACATGATCACATTTATATCCAAGTCACTAAGTATTTGTTGGAAATGTCACATATGTGCCACAAGGAACAACACAAGGAACAGGAAAACACTAGCTGTAGGCAGAAACTGAAAGCAGAGAAGTGACAGTTCAAAAGTTTTGATAAAACACAAAAGAAAAGACTTACTTGACAAATGGTCGTGGCAGGGCAGGGTCAAGATGGCAGTTCAGCATAGGCAACAAATCTGTCCTAATGGACTATCTAGAGCAGGCAGGATAGTCCAAAGAGTCCAAAGAAACCACAAAGTCCAACGCATGCAAAGGAACACAGGAAATGGCTGTAATGCAAAGTACATTAGCATATTATAGGATGATGAACTGGCCCAGAACAAAGGGAATACACAGCAGAAATGGTAACTAGACACAGGTGAAACTAATGAACAAGTAATGCAAGTGACAATGAGAACAACCAGGGGAAAAGACAGGAAGCACACTAAGGCACACAAGGAAACACTTCATACCTAAAGAGATACTCAAAACCATGACTGAAATATGAGGTTTGAAATCAAATAATTTTTTAAACAATATTTTAATCACATTAACTTCATTTTAAAACGTAATCAAGATCTTAATCTCATTGTAGTAGATCCTGACATACGTATAGAACCAATGCTTTTCTGTAACCAATGGTCAAGCACACTTCAGTTCGATCAATCCAAAAAGGACACCAAATGCCGCTGGAGATGCAATAGTATAAAATGTTTTAAAATGTGTTCAAAATTGATGCAACAGTGACAATATATGTAAGTTTAAGTGAATCCTGTCTTCTCCTGGTCTCGAAAACCATGAAACCACAAAGTCTCCAGTTCAGATCCTGTTGTGTGTTGCCCTCTAGTCTCTCTCTCTCTTCTCTTTAAAAGAGGCTTTAGTGTGTTTTAGGCGTAGGCTTAGGCTATATGTACATCTGAGCCTGGTGCCTTCCACCAATGAAGCACAACAGCTCTCTCTCACAGATTTCATTTTTCATCATCCATAGTCAATAATTATTACACATCTGTTGTCAGTAAAAGAGTGTTTAGTTTGTGATCAAAGGGATCACAATACTCCCCCTGGTCCCTCTCAATGGAGCAATAAGCTAGTAGCTCCCACCTTGCTCCGCCCCTGCTGCAGGCACCCCACTCAGTTCATGAGACTGAGGAGGTGGCATAAATGTGTTTAGCTTCATGTTGCTCAATCGTGTCCTTATGTCATCCCCAGTGCACATTCCTGCTCTAGTGATTCAATGGGGTAACCTTGCCAAACCCACAGCTGCCCCCCTGGGCCACAGCAAACCAGTCACGAAATCATTCCAGGTTTACAGGACTGCCTCACACAGTGGGTGTGAAGAAGATAAATGAGTGTGGAGTTTATACATCTTATTCCACCAAGTTCAATTACAGGCCATGGCCAGTAGTATCGGAATTGACAGACACCAGGCAGTCCAGTCAGAGCCTTGAGGCTGTCAAATGGCCAACCCTTCACACTTAAACCAAGTTTTGATTTGTCATAACTTGACTTGCTTAATCTGCCTGAATGGTACAACAAGTGGCCCAATGTTACCCGTCTAGTCTGGTGACACTGGCTATGGTGCCTTTTAAAACAAAAACCCAAACATTTAAGGGTACAGGAACATTTTTAATTTTGGTTTAAATAAGATACATATTCCATGTGCTTATTGTCATCTAGACAGACAGCAACACAAACCAAATCTGGAGACAGGTCAATGATTCTTCCATGGTGAATAACAAAATACAGGCTGGGTGAGGTTACCTCATGAACCCTTTTGAAAGCATTAATGTGAGTTACAGATCTGCTACCAGCCATGCTTTTTCACATACTAACCTGGATGGTTTTAAGGGCTTTCAGCAAACCATACTGGGGATGTTACATCCAAATCAAACATACGTCACTTATTTCCCCGGCTTTACTTAGTAACCGTGTTTTCTGTCTTAGTATGGCATTAAGCTGTATACACTAAATCTGCGAAATGATCATTTAAACACAGCAAACCCTGGAAGCAGAAAATGGATAAATCCAGTCTAGTTGAGAGTCTGTCTGTCATCCTCGACGAAAAGAAAAGTAAGAAAATTGTGTAAATTACTTAATGAAGACATAAAACATTATCATACAAGACACTGTTTATTGACTTGCTTGTTTGCAATCTTGTAGAAAGAGCACACAATGTAACAACAGTGTAATAATTTAAACACTATATAAATAAAAACACAATGGACATGATTTGGAGGAAATGTATTTCTCTGTCAGGTCTGAAGGAAAATAAAACACTTTGGGCACAAAGGATAAAAAGGAGTGTAGTGACATTTTAACCACAAAATAAATCTGTTAGTAAGAAAGATACAGTGATGCCAAGGTGAGTTGTGTCTAAAAGAAAATCTTCTATTTTTCTTAATAAAAAGACAAAATCCATTTTAAATTGTCTCCCAAACTAAACTCTAAAAAGAGCAAATATCAGCCCATAACTTTACTCTGTGTCCAATGTGTTTTTGTAAGATGACATTTCTGATCCAAATATTTGTGAATATGTTTTTTAGTGCCGTCCAATATGTTGATGCATTAGGTAACAGAGGTAATTTATATATAGTAGGGTCTAAGTCTGATTCCATAACCACAAGCAGTCATTGTTCATTGATTATCAAAAACTAATACAGCTTTTTGTCACTTAGTTGCTCCTTTTAATTCAGAAATATTAAATAGTAAGAAACCAAACATTTTAATACTCTTTAAGAAATGTTCATATTAAACTGACAAATAACCTAAATAACCTTCTCTGACACCATATGATAATGACCTCCTGTGAGTTTGGGGTATTAGCTAAATTAATAAGGGCTTCTCTGTATCAATGCTTATGTTTTTACTTTGAAAAGTTAATAGCTGATTGTAACTGTGTAAAGAAAAATCTCAATAGAGCAGTGTGGGGGGCAAACTGATCTTTGGGAGGAATTATATTTGCAGCTCATAAAATGTTTCTTAATCATGACAGCAGATTGAGGGAGACAACACTTGAGTATTGGAAATGTGAATTGCAGCATTGCCAGAATTAAGGCACATTGAAGGGAGTGTATGCGTGTGTGTGTGTGTTTTTGTATATTTCTTAGGTATGGGTCGACCTTCAATCCACTTCTGTCAGGCCACAGGGTCTCCTGAACTCTTGACCTCGCTCATGAATCCACTTGTTTGACACTAAAAAAAAACAGTAAAAAAAAAAAAGTGAACCTACAATTACTGAGCTAATCACGCAATGAGACTGTGGGATAGGATATAAAAAGACCCAATAAGTAGATTACCCCTGTATGGGTTATTATATTGTGTATTACATTAAATGTGAGAAGTTGATTCCTTCACCATATCCTACATATCTTTGGTGAAGATTGTGATTTTAACTGGTTGCTGCCTGCCCCAAAACAGCAACACTGTTACTAGAATTCAACTTGAGTGTTTGCTGTTTTTGTTTAAGTAAAATAACGTCAAAATGTCTTCCAGTAAAAATGATTTTACTCTAATCGCTAAAAAGAAATATTTGTAAATCACAGTGTATTTGTAACTATATGATATCAGTCTACCATTTCACTCATCTATGTTGGACTATTGAGGAGATTCCAAGAACAAGAATTATGTTTGTATTTATAATGTTTTTTATAATTATTTGTTTTTATCTTCTCTTGATTTTTGTTTGTCATAAAGATCCTAATATAGTCTTAACTTGCAGAAATCTATAATTGCGTTAAGGGGGTGTAAACTATATAATTCCACTGAAAATTATTAAATGCAGCAACCCACTTCTGATACCAACATGGTATTAATGACAGCCATCAGCAGTTGGGAAGGAACATTGTGCAGAAGTGCTTTAGGCACCCAGAGTTAAGCCTTTCAGTCAGCACTGTGTACTACAATAACCTCCTCTTGTTGGACTGATAGACATCTCTACAGTCATTGTAAAAGTACTGAAGTCAATACTTTCGTTTAAGATAGAAATACAAGTCATAAAGTCACAAGACAAACAACTAATCCACAGTTGCCAGATGTCTGATGTCATGGCCAGACGATAATCATTCCCAGTTTGTCTAATTCCTGCTGTAAATATTTCTGTCAAGGCCGACATTTATTTATTGGAGATTGTCGAAAATCACAGGTAATCAACATTTTGCCTTTCATGACAGAAATGATTGCATTAATCTTAAATGAACTTCCTAACCATCTTAACAAGCTCAAGTTAGAGATAAAATGAATTGCAAACAAAGTTCCTGAACACAACTAAGCTGCATTGGTGTAATCACTGTAACTCAACTCACCACCAACTAAATCTGTTGATAACGTACACAAGACTGCTGATATCAGGAAAGAAAGGATTCCAGACCCATCTATTGTCCCACTAGAACTGGTTTCACGGTATTTATCTTAAATATAAAAAAAAACTGTGAAAATAAAAAAGCAAAAAGAAAAGCAAAGTTTAAATCTGCGTCTGCTTGAAAACTATAAAATTAATTTTATAAGAATTAGATAATACATAATAAAAGTATCACATATATAGAAAAAAAATCAGAGAATATTGAATTAAGGCACCAGCAGGCCATCAGAAAGGCACTAATAACCCATGTTGCCAATCATTTAATTTATTCTTTTTCAGATGCTAAAGGCAGTTTATGGTTATGTGCCTTTTGAAGAGAGATGAATCTAATCAGTGAAGTTTATGCATCTTTAAATAACAACAAAACTGCAATGTGTTGTCTTGCACACTGGTTGTCTACATTTTTTGTGATATTGATTAATAATTCAAAGCAAATTGTCATGAAAACGTTACAGAACTTCCTTTTTGTTTACCTGTGAGTTTTGGCTGATGTGATGGAAGTCAACCCTTTTACCTAGCACGAACTCGTCACGTACAGAGTCACCATCTTACCCACTAACACTTTTTATTAGCATGGTTTCACTCAGAATGCAGCCGTTTTCTAATCTGATTCAACACATCAGTTCTTTATAGTGAGGAATTAGAATTTTGACTCACCCCATTTACTTCCTACCAAGACAGGACAGGCTGCATGTCTGGTTCTGTAGTCTCCCTCCCCGCTCTTGAACAGATTGTACCAGAACACTGCTGTCCCCTGTGCGGAAATGACAAAAATCCCAAATTTATGATATACAATCCATACAATCCAGAAAATAGATGTGCTGGAATAAAAGAGACCTGGCTTCATGCTGAGAGCGGTTTAATGCAACAAAATATGGACACACGTGTTCCTCAAGCAGACTTTCTATTCCAATGTTAGTATGTTTTCACTGGCTACACTGGCAAAAAAGACAAGCATAAAAAGACTGTTTTGCAGTCAGTTGGAGTTCAAATATGTACATGATGTGCTGAGCCAGTGAGGGGAATCTGAGGGGCAACAATCAATCAATCTGTGACCTTCTCAGGAAGTTCAAGATTGGATCTGTAAATGATTCACATTACCAGATATTGACCACATTTCTCCTGTCAGGAGCGGTGAACTGGGGTAAAATGTTACTAAAACTCTAACAAGTTTAACATAAACTATATTAGAATGTTCTTGATGTACTGCATAGCAAAAAAGTATAATTATAAATTATACCACATTATTAATAACCCTGAAAGAATAACCTGTACTTGTGCTACATTATTGCCAACAAAAAGCCTGTTAATTAACATGGGACAGAAGTAAATTGAGCAGACATTGTGTCTTAGACATGTTAGTGGAAATGAAATTCTGACTATTACAAAAAAAAGAAATAACAAAACATTTGCTGCTTGTGGTGAGATGGATTTGACTAAAGTGTTGTAGACCACATTAGTGAATAAACAAAATAGTGTAGGTCACTCTGCTTTGTAAAAATGGAAATAAACTCATTTAATATAAAGTTTTGTCATTATTAGGTGAGCATTACACATTTACAGCATTAATGGAGGTGTAAAAAACAGCATTAAAGCTTTGATAAAAGAGCACTGGAAAGAAGTTGTAAAAGAAAATGATTTGGGTGTAACTATAGACCATCATTTCTCTTAATAACCTCACATAACTCATGTGCAGTCTTTTGTCACTACCTGTGTGTGGGTGTTTGTGAGAGTGTGTGTGGGTGTATTTGATGTACGAAAAACTTCAGAAAGCCCAAACACAAAAACATTTTCATTTTTCGGGAATTCTGATACAACTTCCTTACAACTTATAATTATGCTCCTCATCACAGGACCTTTAATCATCCTGTCCGTACTACTTACTGAGTCTCAGCACACTAATCATTAACGTGACACAAACAGTGACAGGATTTAATCAGTTTCTCACCGGGGACACCAGCAGTATAACATAAACACACTCAACATCCTAGGACATGGCGCCTGTCAGAGTATTTCTTCACAATAACACTGTCAAGAACACACAACACACATTCTTCTTTCACCTTTCTTGGCCAGATCGCTGCTCCAAAGTCAGGGAAGACTGTGGCACCTCCCGCTTCGACATCACTCATCTATGGAAAGACAACAAACTGGTTGGAGACCTGTGTTTCTCTGAAAGAATGCGCTCCGGTACTCAACGATCCTCGAAGGGTGCATTTTTTTAAAAACACTGTGTTTGTGGCTTAGCACCATATTAGTAACTTGTAACTCTGTACTTTGATTTAATGCACACATTTGTAATAATAATGAAATAATATCCTTTTGAGAATATGTGTAAACATCTATAAGTGGATACTAGTTAATTGACATATTAAGCATTAAAAAGTTTAAATGTTATGCTGTTTCAGTATTACTATTGCTTGATAAGTGGTTAATGATAAAAAAGCAAGGTCCTGTGAAGGTTTCGCAAGAGAAAAGTTGCACAAAATGACAAGTTACACAAGAGACTTTCTGTTTTTACTACAATCAGGGAAGACAAGACCGAAGAAAAATAAACTATTTCTCTCAGTTGACCCATTAGCTGTTTCACACTCAGTTATCTCTACCTCTGTTTGATCAGTGGTGTTCATTAAAACATGTATTTCTCCAGGAGTCAGACATGCTAAATTATTTCAGGTGATGGTCTGTGATTTTCTTTTAAATATGCAATTTCCATTATATATTTAAGTGACAAAAATATGAATATTGTCTGGACAATGCTTAAACTGTTATTACAAGTAAAGTAGTTTCTAATTCTGCCTGTAACATTATAATACTGCTTTATTTAGTTTTTGTAAGATCTGTGCAATAATTTTGCTGCTCAGGTTGCAACAGCCTACATGTTTCACTGTACACAACTGTCTCAAAAAATTAAGGTACATTTGGTGATATGAATTATTGAATTTGCTCCTGTTAGTGATGCAGTACCCTGAATAACTGGGACAGTATCTGAAACGGTTACATTGTGCCATTAAGATCTCATACCATTGCAACCCTTGTCCTGTTATGCCATTTTATCCTCTCCACATCTTATGATAAACTTAAAATAATGTATTCAGAATAGTTACATTTATGATAAGGACTAAAAATGTACTGAAGCACATAAACATAACTTAATCACAGGAAAATGTGTGGAAAAAACATGCATATAAAAAAATGCGTATAAGTACATACCTCATTCAAACATCTTTCTCTTTTTAGGTATCAGTGTATTTTGTACAAGCCAGTGTTAGCAAAGGGAAAATAAATAGTGGCGTCTATATCAGCGTATTAATGGAGGACAGGTCACACAAGTCTCCACACTGTGTACTGAAAATGAGTGACAGAAAAACTTTATTCTTAGATATTGGTCCATAAAGTTTCTCAGTCATCCATGTGATGGGATATTTATCCAGTACCAGTTTCAGGATATTATCTCTAATTCTAGATCTTGAACCATAGGACCGGACTGGATGCACGTACTTACGTAGTTCAAAAAAGTTGCCACACGATTTCCAGTGCCTAATCTTTTGAAAGCATCAGGCTCATCTTTCTACAAAGATAAAATTCAAGAGTGAAAATACACCATGAAAACACTGCTCACTCACACACACATGTACTTACGTAGTTTAGAAACGTAGCAAGTCTATTTCCATCGACCTTGAGGTTGCTGTCAAAAGGGCGCTGCAACAGATGTTTAAAACGTTTAACCCATCAGCAAAAGACTCACATCAGGAGCCCACCCCAAAGGGCATTGACTACACTCACGTCAAATTAACTCTATTATTCGTCTGAAACATTACTGGATCAGAACTGATTTACATTTGTCATCTAAACTGAAAATTAAATGTTTTATTTTTACATTACATGATTACATAATGTTTATATAAATATAAAGATAACATGGGGCACTTATTTGTACTATAGAGGGTTTGTAAATCATAAAGTCACTTATTCCTTGAAGAGGCATCTACAGAAGACAGTTATCATTAATCATCTCCATCATTATCATGTACATTCTTAACCTCAGGAGGGTAATGTGAATTTTTTTTTTGCAATGACCCTTTGTGTTATATATACTGTAGAATAAATCATTCTGCATCAACACTTCAGACAGCTGCACATGCAGTGCACAGTATATAGATCAAATGAGACGAGACACACAAAGGGATCATCGCTCATCGCAAAAGTTTAAAGTCAGGACATTGATGGATGCGTCAGGAGGACCATGCATGCAAGTGGTTCAGAACAGTTTAAAAGGTGAATGTTACTGTGTTATTCAAAGGCAGGACTTCCCCAGGGAGGATTATAACACAATATCTTATTCAATTGACTAAGATGCTGAAGTAAAAGTTGTAGAAAGTGCTTTGAGGTGGCAGCTTGTTAATAGAGAAATATAGTGTTGAATTTTGAGAGTAACTGCAAAAAAGATATACCGAAGAGTTCTGGATCAAAATAAGATAGACATGGGTATTGATCACGTGTAATAATTATCTGTGATCATTGCCATTGTGTATAGTATTTGTGAAACAAGAAATTAATGTAGAGTTCTACAAAAAGGAGCAGATCTTTAATTAATAAACTTAAAATACATACAAAAATGGTCATGGTTGAGGAGGGCTAAAGGATGAACGGAGAAGGCAAAGTACATTATAGTACATTATCTGGTGGTTGTGACGGTGAGAACAGAATAACTGATTGAGATTAATATTTTACATGCCTAAATGTCTGAAGTGGCACACAAATTAACATTAGGAATTGTACAGAATGAGCATTTAACCTTGCTTTAGTTTAGCAACAGTGTTGTGAAATATTTTTATGATGTATAGAAATATAAATCTATAAAGACATATATAGATGACTTATAGTGCATGGTTTAAAGTATCTTAGTATCTAAGTATGCATCATCTGGGTGCAAAATAAGGTGTCAGGGGCAAAGGGATACAGTCTAAGCCTCAATTAATCATAGGGGTGTTTTGGGCGTAACTTGAATTAAACAAATCAAGGTATCATCTCCAATTCCCTTTAAAATGCCAAACATGCTTGCACATCTGAATAACGTGTCCTTTAAATGGGAGGAAGATACTGCACCTTGATGGTCAATGGTGCATTGGATTTCTGCTGAATCAAGATAGCAATGTGCCAACAATACACCAGACTATACCTTAATTTAAGACCAACACAAGGGTGGGCACAGAGGGTCACAAGGTAATCACTGACAGTTTAGGTGGATAAAGGATTCATAAAACTTTTATATTTAAAAATGTAAAACAATTTATAACTATTAGTTGTAAACAATATTTATTCCAATTTAAATGTTCTCTTGAGCTCTAAATAATAATAAACGATGGAATGGAAGTTGCAGTCAATGTAAAATGGACTTAAAAATACCTGCACTGAGGACTTACATCAGATTGATCAGTTTAAAATTGTGGATGTGTGGTAATTGGATCTCGAGCAGTTACATTTCTCAGAATATGAAATCACACTAGAATTTGAGATTATCAGCTGCCAATCATCAAATTAACGAGTTGTAATGTGAGTAATACTGCTAGAAAAAAGGGGACAGTTTTCACCTAATTACTGGGTTAATTTAGAAAGGCATAGTCAAAAAATCAACGCAGGAGAAGTTAAAGCCTTAGTGGTAAAAGGAGAAGAACAAAGAACAAGAAGAAAAAGTTTTGGGTGGACAGGTACATAAAAGGCAAGAGAACAAGAAATATCACAAATAAATATCCAACTATACCAGTACCAGCAATAAGACCATGGATACTTCCTGATCCTACTGCAGATTTTACATTAATCAAAAAGAACAAAGATAAGGAGTTTATTTTGCATTCATGAACATAAAAGACCTACACAGAAAATCACCACAGTATAGTCGGATTCATACAGATGTTTTAAGGAATTCAATCAATAATTGAATTCACAGAGTTTTACCTTAAGCTGGGGAAAATAAAAAAAAAAGTCAGTGATGGGTTATCAGTTCACAGCGGTCAAAAGCTAGCAATCTTGTTAGCATTACAACAAATTGAAGAAACAAGATCATTGAGAGCAGCTGTTTGTTGAGAGTCAAGGTTATTGTCAGTCAGTTTGAGATACAGCCATTCAACAAGCAGACCAGACATTTTGAATGATAAGACATATGTAATGTAAGACATTACATAGAATTCAAACAATGGAAATAAGCCTGATGTTTCCTTGGATACGCGCACAATTTTAAAAGACACCACAGTAAAGAAATAACAAATTACTTAAGACAGAAATGAAAAAAATCATAGCAGAAGGGAGAACAAAGCAACGGTTTTAAAAAACAAAAACATCTAGAGACAATAAAGAAAGCGTAAGAACAGACCTAAACTGCACAGTCTTTACAACAGGAAAACACAATACTAGAAGATGTGATGAAAGTGGAGAGGAAAAAGCATGTAGCCTGTCAACAGACAGTTTTACTCTGTTGAGACAATCTCAAACTCCATTGTTTTACCTCAACTGTCAGTTGGTTTCTTATTCTTTGTTTATTTCAGGACTTGAACCTGTTAATATTATAGCTCAGGAAATTCAATGTCAGGCTCAGGGAGTCTGTCGAGCCTTTAACCCTTTCACACCTGAGCCTGTCCTGTAAGTGCTTTTGCCCATTTTACCTGGAACTTTCAATACCTGGCTGTTATATACTATTAGCTGCATGTCAGAAGAGTGTGATGACAGTTGAAAAAGACAAAAACGGAATTGGATTTTAGAGTTTTAGTGAACAAACAACACTGTAATTATATTTGAATAGCAGATTTTGCATGTTATATTTGAAATTTGAAGAGTATAAAACTATTTCCAGTAAAATTCGAGAGTCTGTGTCTCATAATGTGAGTAAACAGACCATAAAATGGAAACTTTCTCCACCACTGTGTGTGTAGTGGGAACGAAGCGGCTGCTTCGCGGGCTTCTGGGACATTCGCAAGTGAAATTACCGTAATAACTCCATTTTGGCTGTAAAGCGCAACATCTCAGCTTTCAGAAACCGTTTAATTTATTCCAATAGCACAAACCATGACGTAATTACTGTAATCCAAAGCTTGCTTGCGCAAACGTGTCGCCGGCGACCCGTTCGGTGTTTAAGGGTTAATTAACTCAGAGTTTATCCTGATGAGGAGAATAACTTAGATTGTCTGAAAACAGCTGAATCTCTCTAATCCTGTTTATTTCAGTTTCCACAAGCACAGCCATGTGTCCCTTTGTTTGTTTGTTTGTTTGTTTGTTTAATTTATCATTTTCCAAAGAACGGCTTTATCTCCTATGTGTTTGTGTAGTCTTTCCTCTTTCCAGGCTGGCTGGAAGCACGTCAGGTCATGTCAACTGAACTTTCACACACTCACACTTGTATACAATCACTCTTTCACACACAAAGTAAACTCACCCTTGAGAAGTCATAATGTGGCTCGTACTGTCCTCCAACTCCATAGTTAGCAACCTGGTCAGCCATCAACAAATATGATTTATATATTAAAACACTCATATGATTAAAAATTCAGTTTCAAACTACCATTCCTGTGCATGTTGTGTAGACCTGAGCATGGAAGATGAAGCTAAATTATTTTGATCCTTTGCGTCTTCAGAGAGGAAATTTTGTTTTCCTTTGTCTTATTGTTATAAGTCTGTTCCCTTTTATCCATTTTAATGTCTTTTCGTCCACTGTTGTACTTAGATTACTCTATTTACATTTTCATGCTACTGTGTTTAGACTTAGACAAATGCTGTGTCATTTTTATTATTATGAGTGTAAATGCTAGAGTTTTTAATAAATATGAAGAGTGGATATCAAATACAACGTAATATAAGTCATATAAGTCTGCAGTATGTATTACATTACCTGTAGTAACTCTGCAGTGTCCACTGTGAGAGCTGTGATGTCTTCTATCCTCTGATTGACTCTTGCAATGACTGGGTCGTCTTCTCCTTCCAACCATGCACTGAAAAAAAAAACATACAAGACATATATGAGCACATCTCAGATTGCACATTTGAAACATTTTAAGTTAAGTTGTAAACTGCTTAGACAACAAACAGACTTATCACCTAAAACACCTCAACTTACCAACTTACTCCTGAATCAGTTACCTTTTTGACACTCTGTAGTTGGCTGTGGTCAGGACACCTGTTTTAGGGTCACGGACAGTAGCTCTGGCAAGCTTTAAAGCAGAACAATAGCAAATGTGGATATCAGCAAAACATATGTTTGTAATCATAAACATTTTTAAAACAGTTCATCTACCCTTTCCGTGACATTTATTCAATTTTACACAATATCATACACTGAATGACAATCTTACTCTGTTTGCAGATTCAGTGACTTTTCAGTTCTCAGTACATTCTAAACATAAGAACGATTGGTCTGCACAATTTATTTTGAAAATGTCTCTTATACACAAAGCACCAGGGTCTGATATAATAAGCTTCTTGGTACTGGATCTGCTTTAGCCTCTAAATAACTAAATATTTTGTTCTTCAGAGAGTTATGATGTTCTAGTTCTCAGCCCTTGATGAGATAAATATAGAGGAAAATGCTGTGATTATATCTTGTCTCTCGGTGTTCAGTTATGACAACACCTTGAACAATCCTTGAAAAGACATAAACCATAGGCTACTGTACGATAGTTGTGTCTAATTTTGTTTTATGTCACATGTTAAGTGCAGAATTTTTAATATTTATTGCTTTTAATCTCACCCTGGGTTTAGCCAGCTCTTTAATCTTCTTAATCTCCTCATCTGACAGCATGTCTAGGTAGCGAACAATGTGTGGGCTATCCCACTCATCTTCCTCTTTCATGGGCTTCAGCAGCAGACGAGGGTTCATCTTACCATCTTGGTAGCGACAGAACAAACGGCTGCGTCTTGCTTCAGTCTGATAAAATATACAACATGAAAAGAGAAAATAATAAAGGTTCTGATTAATTTAGTTTGATTTGTTTTGACTGCCCCCTGCTGCCAAAATGTATAATTTCAAAAGAAGACGAGTTTTCAGTACTTTGGTCACAAAAGCTCCCACAAACTTGTGCTGCAACTTCACGGGCTTAAACATGATATTGCATGTGAAGACAGCATAATTTATACCCATATCATTTTTTTCTCTGAGGTCAACCTTAGATAAACTTAAACTCCTCCCAATTTACCTGTGCAACTGAAAAATACTCCTGAGGGTCTGCAGAATGTTAATAACCAAGCCACACACAATAGTGTTAAAAATTAATAATAATGTTGTCTTCCCATGTTTCAGAGTCAAACATTTCCAGCATGGTGAAGATATGTGCTGTCTGCAAGTTATTGCAAGCTTTCCGTCTTATGTGCTGGCTCTCAAATAAAACTATGTTGGGGGTTAGTGGTAGAAGCTGAGTAAAAGAAAAGGAGATCAAGTTCAAGCATTAATTTAGTCAATGATGGAGACATTTAAGTATGTGAAAGAGATTCACAACAATGACCTCAAGCAAAAAAAGGTGAATATTAATGGCATGTGGTTAAAAAACCTGAGCCTATAAGCCTGTAAGCACTCACTTCGTTCAAGTAGCTTATACCCCCACACAGCCCCCGCCCAAAAACATTGTTTTAAACAGATCAGCATGATTTCCACAGGAGCTCTGCATTAATACAGGACAAAACACTGCTGTTAAACAAATGTTCACACTTCTCCAGATTCTCTGTTATTGGTCCTACCATTTCATGTTGCTGAATTTCAAAATGCATTCATTTCTGTGATGGTGATGTCTCACCATTTGCAGACCCTCCCCTCTGCATAGGGCCTCATACACCTCTCTCTCTGGGAGATGGTCTTTAGGTCTGCTGTAGGTTCCAAGCTGGATGGGCTCCTCCGAGGGAGGTTCGTACGCCTGGTTCATCTCATTGAGCTGCTTGAACAGTAAGCGCTCAAAATAACGGAGGTTTCCTCCTGCTCTCTGGTGGCCAGGCTCTGTCAGTACAAGTACAAGTGAAAGTTTATCTGCTGCCAGCTCTGGTCTTAACACAAAAGTGAAATAGCCTGCTGGGGAGATAAAACATTAAGTGTTTGCATCAAATCACCTCATTTTAAAAATGTTCTGTCTCTTTAATGGCAGTTGACAACATACATATGAATAACAAGATATTTTTCCAAGTAAACAGAAATGAATAAAAATAAATAAACAGTAAATATTCATGTCTCTTTCTATTTTATGTTGTATTAATTTATGAACTTCAATAATTTAATTAATTTAATTTTAGACAAAACAGCTGACAGCAATCACAACGCCATTAACAGTAAACAGTCTGTAAACTTCACCTGTACCTCAAACTCAATTAACTTATCTTAATATCCTATTATCAGTGCTAGAAAGTAACATTTTTTTGCACTAAAATGCAATTTGAAATTTAACGTATTATTTACTGGTTCTTGTATTAGAGTACAATTTAAGCTACTTAAAACTTCTTCTCTACTACATTCACAACATTATAGTGACATATACTTTGTGTACGTCAAAGTAAGTATATGTCATTAACATATTAACAGAGGTAATTCTGCTTAATGAATACTTTCACTTTTGATACTATGAGTTCATTTAGCACATTTTGATTAACATTTTTGATGCAGGACTTTGGCTTGTACTTAAGTATTTTAATGAGAGTCTTAGTAAGCAATCCAGACATTTTTCTCCAGCACTGTAAATTCTGCATGTCTGTCTTAATGTGCTTTTGTTAGTGTTTAAGTTAGCGGAGTAATAACTTCGTAATCAGTAGACAGAGCACACCCCCTTGTGGAGTTTTGAGGGAGTGTGTTAAATCCTCAGTGAGCAGAGGAATGACGACGTCTCCTGGTCATTTTAATGTAGTAACATGAAACATAAGTTGACATTAATTATCTACTTGGTTATGGTTCTTGCAGGGAAAACATGTGCATTTTGCTGGAGGTAATTTTAACTCCTTGTTTGAAGTTTATATGACTTCTGTTGGGGGTTTTTAACAAGTGCAATTTACTCCATTTGTTGATAGCTTTTAACATTTACCTGTAAAAATAAAAGCGATTGCTTGCTTTGCTAGATGTGAATTTTCATAACTGTTGATATATCTGCTCTGCTTAAATTCATTTTACTTGACACGTAAAAAAAAGAATACCACAGCTCTAAAATGATGACCTGCAGCTGTCAACACAGCCGTTGACGCAGAAACTAAAATAACAATTACAAACCACGGTTCTTTGCTTTGGAAGGACTACACCCTTCAGCTCTGGCAAGCCCAAAGCACCGCTGCTCTGAGAGAGGAGGTTGTACTGTAGCGATTAGTGAAACAGGAAGAAGACAACCCCTCAATTACTCTGCAGTAGAGGACAGTGGCTTTTTTGGTCAGCTAACTGGTCTCTGTTTGTGTGATGGGAGGCAAACTTCAACAGTGCATGTCTAAAGTGCTATTTTAGATTTTTACCTTGAACCCATTCCCCCATCATTTCTGGTTGTAAGAAAACCAAATAATGAGGCAGGCTGAGACAAATGAATTGAAGGGTAACTCTGAGTTGACCCTCTATCTTTGGTCTGTACATGTTTGTATGCTGCTTCATACCAACAGACACAAGTCGGCGTGTCAGCTCAATGGCCCGTGGTAGGTCCCCCATTTGGTAAACAGAGTAGCTGAGGTAGTCCAGAATGTCCACCTTGGAAACCACAGATTCCTCCCCGGCATCCAGCTGCTTCAAGGACTGCTGCATCCACAGCACAGCATGGTAATAGTCTGCATCATTATACGCCGTCTTTCCCATGTCATAGCAGTCGTCCACTGTCAGTAGGGCACTGGAGTGAACACCTGGGGCAGGATAAATGTAATTTTAATACAGGTCATACTCTGCCTCTAGTTTACCTCTCATTCGTGTATTTTCATGACATTTTGGGGTTTGGAGTTGCAAGTTTAAGTCAAACCTGTGAACACTGCTCATCCATCCAAACCCTAACCGGTAATGACTGATTTGACTGCTCTTTTATTTCTAATTTGAAATCACTTTTTTGGAATACTGTGTGTCTCAATCTACCTTGTCAGCAATTACTACTTGCTTTTAAGCTCCATTTTGGATATAATTGTAATGTTATTAATATATTTAGTATTTCTTTGATGTTATTTTGCATATGTTCTTGCACTTTATATTTGTGTGAAACATGAAAGTCCATGTATGGGATCACTAAAGTTTTTCTTATCTTAAGTTGTTTTGTTTCTTTATGAGCTTGTGCAAAAAAGAGAAGCTTGATGACATTACTTCAGTGTCAGTACTGCTCTGCTGCATCTTATTTGTTATTTTATGAACATTTATTTATTCTGTATTGATTGTTGGTGGGCAGGCTGTGGCTTGCAGAATCTATCAGCTAAGATTGCCAGATCCTAGCATGAACTGGCACAGATACACATGTTCAAAAACAGGCTTGTGTCACTGAACACAGGCACATACCTGCAGAAGTACATACAAGTACACACAAGTACACCCCTTTCCATCCCTGCCACTGAAATGGGGTTACGAGTTCAAATGTAGTACCTATGCTTCAGGTGCATTTTAAGAAAATTCATTAAATCATTTATGATTTAAAAGGGAATATGTGCATGTGTGTAAGAACAGAGGATGTCGGACTTTGGTAACTCCTTGTAGAAGCATAACAGAAGGCACGCTACAGAGAAGTGCATCACTCATCTAGGCCCTTAGATCAGTGAAGCTCTTTGAAATTTTACTACCACAAAGGGCTATTAATGATGTACAGGTAGAATTTAGTTATTATTTTCTTAACCATGCGCACATTTATCCTAAACCACAATGAATCGCTCTTAAAATAACCTCAGATTTAACTTAAACCTCCCCTTGAACTAACAGTAGCTTTATCTTTAAAAGCAAGCACACAGTCTTGAAGAAGTCTTGAAGAAGGAGCGGCTGACTTGACCTAGTTTAACAAAAATGTAGTCTGTGAGGAGTTTATAACTCAAAATGCTTATCACAAGAAGAGTGGCGTAAACACAACATATCATTAACAATCATTATGGGTGGGTTCTGTTTAACTCCCAGTCTTTTTTTCTTGTAGATATACACACACTGCTCTACCCCTCTTGATATATTCATGTTCTCTCAAATAATCTGTGAGCACTCCCTGGTCACCTGGCAGCTTTCCTCTAGAGAAAGCCTCAGAATCCAGTTGGTACGTGTCCTGAAGACGCATCAACGCCTTTGCTGCACCGGTCTCGTCCTCTTCATCTGGGAAGTACTGTCTATGTATGGACATGTTGGAAATGAACCCTGGAGAGGAGATATGGAAACATTGCCAGGAATGTCAGTGAAATAAATGAGTGGAAAAAAAACTGGGAATAAATGAATGCCTCACAAAATCAATCAACTGATGCTTAACATTGTTATGACTTTTGTTATGACAATTAACAATATGTTTGTATCACCCGCCGATACAAAACCACAGTGATTCAACGCACTAAAGGCCACGATTAAGCACAGTGCATGCATCCAAAGACGTCTTGAAATGTGTGAATGTGCACCAAGTGCATATAAAAGCATGGTAAGAGAATACTGCCAGCATGACCCCATTTGGCTGATTTTATGTACATCTCTTATTTCCTTCACTTTAAATGACTGAAGTGATTTTCCAAACATTAAATCAATGCTCCTCTCACAACAAAGTGAACGATAAATTAGTTAATATATCAAAATTTACATCCATGCGTTTGTAGCAACTATTATTGATGAAAACACAGCTAACAATGGCCACAACGTACTCAGGCTCATGACCCACAGCCAATACAAACCTTCCTGTCAGACTTTCTGTGCATAATTAGAGTAACCAATATTATCCTTCTCATGCTCCTTACACCTATCAATTGTTATAATGATGACTACTAATAAGTACAGTGTATTAGTGAAGCGTCACCACATATGTGTCTCTATTTTAGCCTTACACATAAAATATCTGCTGTTCGGGGAAGTTTGAGAAGTTATTATCTCCTGAGGGCAAATGTGGCATTTTGATTTCATATTTTCTATGACCTGTATGAACTGTGGAATTCAGTGTAAGCACATTTAATCTAGATAAAGTTCTATATTGTATATCATATTTAGTTAGCCAGGGTCCAAATTCCTTTGTTACAGTGTCTTTTAACTTTATTTACATGACACGAGTACACCAGTGTTGCTAAACCATTAAGTGGAAAAAATATGTATAAAGGAAAAGGAAAACAAGATCATTGCTCTTTACCTGCTAATGTAAAGAAATAGAACAAAGAAAATAACTACTAACTACTCGTATTCATTAGGTTTCCATCCAGTTTCATTCACTCTCTGAATCATTGCCACGTATACACATCCACTTGCATGACACACAACTTATGCACATTTTATCTACCTCACAGATATGGACCTAAGTGTAAACACGCACAGACATTCATGTCCAAACACACACGCAATAAGAGACAGATAGACACAGACAAACACGCAGACAGACACACACACACACACACACAAAAATGGGAGAACACAGCCAAAATGTTCTAAGATGAAGAACAGCTGCAGCTAAAACATGACAGCCTCTGTTCTCTCTCTTTTCATTTGGGTTTAGAACTGGAGTGTTTGAGCAGACATTTCCACTCTGCAGTTGAAGCAATAATCACTTTTAATCTGCTCCTAGCTGCTCGTTCTCTGCTCACGATAGTATTTGGCCAAGGCAAAGATGCAAAAATGTATCTGATGTTTCAACTTGAAAAGCACTTTCACTCACACCATTAATTTATACAGAGAAAAAGGAGAAGATGGAAAGATTCTTGATGAATATGATTTAAATGTCTTGGTAAGTTTGTGTCCAAGCTGCTGCACACAGGCATGCACAGTTCACACATATAATCCAGGCTTGTTACTGCAGCAAATGTTTGTGTACTCGTAGCCGGGCATCAGAGTTACAGCTTCATGTATCCAAAATACACACTCACAGAGCAAATCATCCAAAACATCCATATTATAACTAATAATACAGAGCGCATCACCACACTTGCTGTGCTATATTCCTCCTGCAGCCCTTTCCTTACCATCAGAGGGGCTCTGAAGTACCAAGTTCTCCAGTTCTGACCACTCTGTGTTGAGTCTCTTCATCAGTTTGTAGGCGTTCACTGGGTGGCCCAGGTAACCCTCTGGGTCAGAGGTGGAGACTCTGGTCAGGTCATCAAGTTTGTTGGCCCAGCTAAGAGACAGACAGATGAGATGTTGCTACATCTGTAAAAAGCTCCCATTAGACAGATCCAGATGTATCATTTCAAACTGATGTTCTGCTCTTTTTTCATCACATAGAAAGATCTAGGGAAAACGTGTTGACCAAAAAACAGAATGTATGTTGCATTACACTGTGTAAAACATCTGCTATGCAAATAAAATGTTACAGCTCTGAACATGACGCAGTAATACAGTGTAGAAAGAATTATCCCCAACCACTAAATGGTTAAAGTACTGTTTTTAGTGTTTACAAATCTTTGTCGATGCAGCAGATGTTCGATGTTTCCTTAAATCTGTTTATGCTCTTCAATGTTGATGTCACAGATATTAATATTTATGTGTCAGTGCTACGGGGATGATTTCAGTGCTTTAATCCTCAAGGAGTGATATGATATGAAACAATCCCCAGCCTGTCATCACTATACATACCCTAACAAGTGGTGAAGGAAGTACTTGATACTAAAGTTAAAGCATTAATGCAACAATGTAAAAATACTCATTATCACAAGTTCTACAGTCATAATCCTACCTAAATAAAAGTTTAAACATGCTATCAGCTTGATACTTAAGTCATATTTGTTTACAGTTTGTTTCATCCAGTGGTTCGCATCTATTGTATTATTATATAATAGATGCGACTATATTATATTTTTAAATATTGAAGAGTTTTTCCTCTTTAGGCCTTTAACAACTTATTTTTTAAATGTCAAATCAGATGTACCTTTTGACGGCAGCAAGCTTGGACTCCTCTGCCTTGATGTATTCCCTCAGAGACTGCACCAACTCTTTTTCTGTGAAGATCAGGTCTGTCATTTGGCCTGCAGAGAGAGACAGGTACTGTGAATAAGTGAAAGCTGTCAATGCCATAGATAAAATGACCAACACTTCCTCGTTGTTATGTGCAGGTTTCCTAGACAAATCTACCTTTTTTCATTTAAAAACTAAAAGAGGTGCTGGTACTGACAACTTCCGTGTCCTTCACCTCCGTCGTGCTTTGTTTAAAAGGCCTATAAAATGCATTTCTGGTGACACAGTTCACCGCAGACTTACACTGTGGTGAAAATAAATCCTCAGCCACAAACTGTGAGGCTTTGATTGTATAGAATTACTCAGCAAACTACAGTGGACTGCTCATCCATGAGCCTTTGAGGGGACGACCGGGGTGTAGCATGCATTGCAAACAATTCCATGGAAACGGTGAGCCATGATTAATTCACTGGGGTTGCCAGGGAAGAGGAATAATGAAACACTTTCATTGTTTTTGTGTTCGACCAGCATAGCTGACCAGCCAAGTACAGTAAGTCAATGTAATTTAAGAGCTGTTTATCTCATGAGATACAGGGTGATGTGACCCACATTCTTTATATCACTAGCAGTATTTTTAAGTCAGTGATCCATCAGGGAAGGGGACTGCACATGCTTCTAATGATTTTTTTCACTCTAGGTCGTTTCGAGGATCAAGAGAACTTTCCCCTCTCACTGTGTTTGAGTGTCTAAGCTCTGTGCATAAAACTAAACCTTTTTTTAAAAGGATTGACCACAATTATTTTAAAAGTTATTCATGGTGCCTTAAAATAAACTCAGACTCTCTGCCCTCCTAGCCACTTCCTCCATCCAAAATCTTTTTACATGGCCAAGGAAATACATGCATTCCTGAGCTCAAAACTCTGTTCTACAGAGTATAACACCAAAACAAGTTATTGGTACCCTGTGGAGTTTTTTGATACACACATTTGTGGCACTGTACACACTCTTACCATTGGTTTCAGGTTTGTCACTGACCTAGAGGAGGTAGTGATGCACCATAATAACATAGTGATATGCCAGCAAAGAGTAAAGATCAAGAGTACAAGGTAGTATTCATTGCTGTAAAATAACATTAGATTTAAAATACCTTAGATAAACCAGCTTTATATTAAAACCTACTTATGGAAGTGAAGATCTCTGCCTGTGTTGTCCAACAGCAGCAGAGCAGAGCCCAGAGGATGTAAGACAGGAACTTCCTCATTCTGCCTCTTTTAATAACCTGCAAGGACAAACATAATCACATCATGTCACAACAGATTTACACAAGGTAAGCTAAAACTCATGCAGTGAAACAGTCTGGTATTCTTGATGAAAAATTATGTAAATAAATTGTGGCAGGTTGCAATAAACAAATGGGCAGATTTTTCAAATTTGCCTTCTGTGTATGAAATGGTTACAGTTTTGCATGTGGTCCTATTTTTCTGTAGCACCATTCAAAAGTCCAGCTGTTCCCCTATTTAATATTATCTCTAAGAATAATTTGCACTGTGCTGCGTTTTTCTGTCTGCTATTAAATACTAACAATGTCTCTGTCTTTCATAGTCTTAAACCTTAAACTTGCAGCTTGCATTTGCCTGAGTCAACAGTTTATGTAATGATGCTGTGTTTCCGCACTGAAATACATGATGGTCTAACAATATTCAAAGTTTCCAGTGTGTTTCCCATAAATGAGTCACTAATCCCTGCTGGGAGGCATGCTGTCATAAGAGCCTCTGGGCCCAGTTTTTATTAAGAAAGAGTAAGGACAAACAATGTGGAAGAACAGTGTTTCTGGTAATAAAACATTCTGTATTTACAAAATACATGCAATATATGGCCCTTTAGAACAAAAAATCTAATATAAATTCATAAAGCGCATTTTTCAACTGAAGATTGTAAGGTTAGTATTCATTTCCTCTTACTTTGTTCTAACCTAGAGTTCAAGATATCCCCCAGATGCCTAATAAAACATTACTGTTTTTGGTCTCTACCATCTCCTGAGAAAAATATCTGGTGCCATAGCTGCAAAACGCTCCTCTATATTTATCAGTAAATCAGTAACAGCATCTCCCTGCTGTTTGACCCTGAAAACACATGCCAAGAATGACACTATGAGTGTGGTGAAAGTGACCTGAAGAACAGGGTTTGGAGCTCAAAGTTCACCAATGCCAAGGTGAGCCTAAGATTTGGGTGATGATTTTCTATTTTTTCATCACAAAAAAACAATTAAACAAACAAAGGTTGTCTGCAGGTGATTCAGTAATGTAAATGAACTTGTAATTGCATCCCTAGATGTGGTATATTGAGGTAAAATACCAAGCAATTATACAGAAATATTGAGACGTTATTAAGCAGACAGTTTCAGTTCAAACAGCTGGGCAAAGCCCATTGTTTCTGGGTTTATTATGATTTTCTTGTCAGACATTGCCAGATTTCCTTCACTAATATTTGTCCTATCAAACAAACACCAGTGTTATCTTGGAAAAGCAACATGAGCTATGTGGACTTTAGCTACTTCAGAGCCAGCTGAGCTTAAGTTAAAAAAGCAGGACTTAACAATGGTGTATCACCTGGCAGAGACTGTTCCCAGACCGGCACTGAGACCAGCTTTGTTATGTTTGTTTCACTGAAAAGTTCACTGCTCCACTTTCTCCTCTTGGAGAAAGTCTGCAGCACCTCATCACTTCTCAGTGATGACTGTTTACTGTTGGTTGTGTAAAGCATTGACACACATTGATACTTCCAAATGTACACACACACACACACACACACACTTCTGTCTGCAGCACCATCTAATCAAAGGCTCTGAGAGATGTTTTGAAGCAGAGACACCTTAATTGTTAGTGTAGTAATAACTTGGTGAAGAAGCCGCTCCAGGTGAAAGAGAAATCATATTGCTTCCATGCTGAACAAATATCAGTTGACTTTTCACTGAAGCCAAAAAGTCATGAAAAGTAAATGCTTTAAGCAACAGAGAGACACTAAGACACCAACATCATGCCCAAGAATGTTCAGTGAATCTAGGACTGTATCTGATATCACCAAATATATTATGTGATGATAGAAAAAATATTTTTTTGGTCAATTTTGTTGTGCTGCAAAGCAAACTTTTAAAAGTTAATTTTTAATACTCAACGTGATGTTGAGGGAACAAGCCACAGAACGGCGTATTTTCCACACAGTACCTCCGACAAGCAAAGATACACGATGGATCCTTTGTAAAAAAAAAACCAAACAAACAAACAAACAAAAAACCTTTATGAAATGCAGAATTTGGCTTATTTGTGACAAATTTAATCTTTTAATGAGAAAAACATTAAGACAAACACACCATATGGTGCTAACCAACAGGAGGTGTCATTGGCAAAGGGTTGTGAAATGGCTTTAAAACACACAGCAAGTCAGCGTGAACTCTAATTTTACTTTCCCAGATGTTTCAGTCCTGTATCCCTTTCAAGAAAACTGAGGCAAACTACAAATGACAGTCCTGAGCCAATATTGCACTGTGTATGAACCAACAAACTTGCTGTTAGTGATTATTTTACTGAAAACAAAAGGACTTGAAGTTTACAATTTTCTTTATCCAGTTTTAGATTTTACAATCATAATTATTTTACTGGAATGTACAACATTGTTTGTAGGTATGTAGCCCAGTTCATGCAACAAAAACATGTCAGAATATAACAAAATTAACAGTCTAATATATATTTGGTGTTTTTTGGGCTTAATAAAAGCATTTTATCAAATTTCTCAACACAGAGGGCCATCTCCTCCACGATGTTGGAGAACTGAAGAGCTGTCCTAACTTGTCTCCAAACATGCAAACATATTCCACAGAATGCTACAGTAAAAATAAATCTAAACTTCCTTGAAGATGTCGAATGCTTTGATGCTTCTTTTGGCTGATGTTTCAGGGACACCTTTTCTATAAGAAACTATAAATACTGTCAAAATTCTTTAAAGTTACAGCAATTTTAAGAAGCTATAAAACAAAACAAGCTCCGACAACATCCACATTAAATGATTTTGCAGTACCACCATGATTATTCAGGGAACTACAGACATACTGGTTATGCATTCATGATCATTGTGGTCAGCCAGCTTGGGTGCTTTGGCACCAATGCTGGGCTGCTTTAATGGTCCAGGGACATTCACTTGGACCATTAAAGCTGGACAACGTTGGTGCCAAACCACTGCCTTAGTAATGTTTGTTGCAAAAACACTTTGATATACAGGGTATCTTATAGAATAACTGCATGCAAGTGACACCTTTGACTGTAAAACAGTGATAACAATCACTCTTAAAAGTTCAAATTCTACTTCTTACTAACAGTGAAGCTTAATAAAGAACTCTTTACTCTTTTACTAAGAATTAAGCTTTCAGAGTTTTACCAAGGAGGGCTGTTGGTTTACTGAAGGAGTCCCAAATAACTGTTACCACTGTCCTAAGACCAAGTCTTTCTCCTTGTAATTTACAACCAGTGTCATTATGCAGTCCAAACAGCCTTGCCTGTTGTTGCAGGCTGTAACACCCATGTCACATTCCTGGAAAGAGGCCTGTTACATTTACTACCCCATGTTCCTGGGACCAGACCCTTCCCTAGCATTTCTGGCAAATGTAGGGAATAGCGCTGAGGACAGGAGAGGAAATGATATGACAAGGTCATGACAAAACAAGATCGGACAGCTCTATTTTGAACATAGAGCCGTAAGGTTCAACATGTCGTCCTGTTTTGTAGACCTGTGTTTTGAGAATCAGATAAGTCTGTAAGGCAGCAACAGCTTCTGCCCTTTCTTTGAAACACAGTACAACAAACCCCAGCAAAAACAACTTTTGAGATGAAATTGCTTTGTTAGATGAAAACTGTATTTTTGCTCACACATGTGGGACAAAGCCTCAGGTCTCCCCATTCTCCAATCTCAGTACTTAAGATGTAGGCTGTACTGGGAGGAATGCTCACCTATTCAAGCTTTTAAAGCATATCACCTTGCAGGGTTTTTTTTTTGGTTTTTTTTTTACCTGCAGTAACACTAACTTGAACATAAAAGGTGTATCCATTATTGTCTACTGTGTCTTTTGCCAGCATCACAAGAGGACACCAAAATCTCAAGTCAAGCTCTTGCAATGAGAGACTGACCTGTAAACCATTACAGCCTGGCAGCTGTAAGCGGTGCAGTAAACACAAAGACTATTTACTGCACATCAATGTACTATGCAGTATTTAAGATTTATTTGACACAAGATTTATTTGAGCGGTCAAAGGTTGATCCAGGATACTGCATAATGATTAGGGTCTGGTTTGCAAAGCATCTTGTTGCACAATGGCTGACTTTTTAAGTTTTGTTGTGTTTCATTGGTTACAAGCCAGGCAAAATTTGCTGAGAGTGAATGACGACAGCAAACCACAGGAATATGAGGGTGTATGAGTGAAGCTCTATGAGAGAGATAAGACACAAACTCTCTGGAAAAGCAGTCAGGATCCAAGGTCTGCAGTGGGGCAGGGGTTTGTTATGAGCAAACGTTTACTCACACACTAACGTTTTCAACATCTGTAGTGGTTTTGTTCTTCTTTTCTGCTGAACTTTATCTGCAAACAAATCCAGAGAGAAAACCTGGCTGGTCCGAGCAGCAGCTGTCTTGAGTCACACACATGCCAACTGGGGAAGTTATTAAAATAAGCTTACAACTGTTTAAGTTTTGAGGGAAAATACATTCAAACATATGTCAGAATGATAATGTAATGTCTATTTCTTTAAGAGTGATTAATGGTAAAATGATTTTGCTCATCCTTTGTTTTCTGGGTCAATTTGAATAGTATAATTTCATAAGAAATCTGAACTAGAGCACTGCCAGCAAGTACTGGAGCTGCCATGAGAAGCAGAGCGCCATCAAAACAACTGGGGCAGTAGCACAATATTGACGCAAGGAAGATGAAGATGAAGGAATGAGGTAAGACTAAACTAAGACAAAATCAGACATCAGGACACTTTTTCCCAAATGCATTGAGGACTGTCAGCAGCCGGAACAGTGTGATGGGTGTAAATGACATCCCTTACTGTAACTTCATAAAAATGAATGACTCTCCAGATAAAGGTATCTGTGGCAAACATGTTTGGAAACAGCTATCAATAAATTAAGGAAAGGAGATGCAGGCCAAAAAATTGAATTCCTCATAAGTTGGACAAGACGCTTGCCAACTTTTTCCACACTGTTTTCGTCAGATAAAGAACCTACAGTTGATGCTTAACAGGCATTTGTCTGACTGATGTATATCTCTAAGCCCACATACACATGCACAAGACAATATATGAACGCATACAGTCATGCTAAGACACATGTGCAGAGTGAAAAATGTATGTTACATAATACGCCGCATATACAGGCTGTGAACATGCTCAGACGATCACTAGCTTGTCAAACTCAGTCCTCGAAGCAAAGAAAACAGATTTAAACTTGATGTTCATCAGTCATTTCTGCTGCTCTATGAATTTCGATTTATACAAAACAAGAACATTTCCTCCTAAATTAGACCACACTCTGCTGAAACCAAAACATATAGAGATTTTTCATTTTCCCCTATTAGATTTTTGCCAGGTTTGCTTTTATTAAGCAGTGACAAGTCAGACAGGAAACAAGGGAGATGGAGTGGTATGATACACAACCAACAGTAACACAAATTATTCAATAAGATGACAGATGTCCTGGATGGTTGGTCTCTGCTCAGTGACCACCCAGTTCACTCTGGGTGACCACCCAGTTCACTCTAAAGACTGCCAAGTCAAACCAAGTGATTTGACTTTCACTTCCACTAAACATTACCAGAGGTCTGGTTTTGAGGAAATTTCACAACTTGATATAGCTACCAATAGAAATACTACTTACAGTGGCATTTTATTCTCTTCCTGCTCTTAGGCAACGGAGGTGAGTACTTCTGACACAGTTTAGCTGACCCTGTAAATTAGCAAATATCTAGCTCTTGTTCTTTTTTAATGCAAATTCTGCAAAATGAATGTAATGTAAAGTAATATACACAACAGCAGAGAGGACAGTGGCAAAGGGTTAAACATTTTTCCCAAGTCCCAGTTGAAGATTTCTGCTGACCATATGTGGTTGACATTAAGGGAAATTAGTTTCAGATGCAATGAGACCTGAAAAAAAACATCTGCAGCCACAGCGTGACTAAAAATAGGCAAGATCCATTTTACCTTAAGAGATGACCATTTCCAAATGTTGTCCCCGCACCTTGAACGTGACTTAACATCCTGACGTGGCAGCTAAACTCTACAAGCCCTGGTAAACTATTGCTGGATTGCTGAGTTGCAAACAAGTTCAGCTCAGCCTTGTAGAGGAGCTCATTCATACCACAGGGTCACTGTTTACAGAGCATGGCTTATTTTAAAGCAAGTATTAACATAGCGACAGACAGCCTCTAAGTTGCATGCATTAGTTTACATAAGCAAGCACACACACATTTTACTTTATGTGCATGAGTGCACCATCCACTTCCAAAAGCTTTTTCTGGTATGTAAACACTGAAGGCTTGCATGAATACTGTTGACACAAATGTTGTAATACACATAAATGACCAAGGCATTTAGATTCAATACCTATGTTAAAAAAAGACATGTATACTGGCTGCAACTCACATGAGGCTAAGAGGATGGACATGGAAATGTAGATAGATAGATAGATAAAATAGATTCACAGAACTTGATAAAGCATTCATGTCTCCTTTGTATCAAGCAGACATCCTTTTAGGTGTGCACGCCACCTGCCTTAAGGCTCAATGACTGCTGACAGACCTATGATATCCCTGCATTAGCTGCCTTCCATTTATATACAATCAAATCACTGCTGCGTTCAATTATTGCCAATGTACTCCATATAATTTGAGCAGGGTGTCACTCACCTGGCATGCATGCAACCCTTTATACTGGGATTGTGTGTACAGACACATTTTGTGGTATTTGCCTAGGGGTGGGCAGAGCCAATGTCTTTTCTTTCAGAGCCATTTATGTACGAACTAACCTTTTGAACCAACTGTTTGCAATACAGCAACCTGGTAACGGTAGTGTCCACAGACTAGCTGCCACATTTAGTTGTATATAAGTTCAGGGGCAAGGGAGAACACTTAGAAATGGTTTTCCCTCAAAGTAAAACAGACATCGCCTACTCTTAGATATATTATAGCTGCAGATATGTTTCAGCTGTCAATGCATCAAACATGAAATAAACAATTAATCAATGAAAAACAAATAACAGACGTTTACATTAATTTTCTATTAGGAAAAAATCTGATTCACTTCTTGTGGTAAATAGCAATATAAAAAAGTGACTGTTTTTGACAGGCTGCAGATTCCATATCTGAAATTTCACATTTCGTTTGAGTCCCTGTGAGTAATGATCATTATCCTTCCAATAAAAATATTCAGAAGCATCTGTGTTCCCTTTACTCTGGGTAATCCCGACACATTTTGTATTGGGACTATTTCTTTGGTAGGAAGTCGTTCCAGTAAATAGCAGCATTTCATTCTGGTGTCCTGCGTGAACTGAGACTTTCAGAGAGCTACAAACTGCGCCTGACTTCACTGATCCCGAGTCTGCTCATCATCTCCAGCTGGAGAGCTGCCGTGCCTGTGACGTCAGCCCAGTTGTTTCTAGAGATTACCAGTGCTTCAGGTCTGAGGGTCTCGTGAACGTCCTGCTGTTTATGCTGGGAGCTACTTGCTGCGCCAAAATTCAAAAACCCATGTCACTGTCTGATTTAAAGAAGGTGCGTAGTAAGCAACGCTATAAAAGTAACACCATGTGAGATGTTGTGCCGCAAAGTTTCAAAACTTTCTCCCCTTTCGCTACGAAACATTGCAACCCAACTGCCCCTCGCAGAGTCTTGCATTACATTACAGTGTCACCAATATGTCGGAAATAAATACACACAGCACGAAATAACAAGTCGTTGTTACTTTACCCTTTTGTTACCACAAAGTCTGGTGTGTCTGGAAACACGTTCCCCTTCTAAAAACAAAACCTGTTGGACCCGGTTACTGACTACCATCCCAGCATGTTCGGTAGGCACACGAGCTCAACGACTCAGCCCCCCCTTCCAGAGATGAGCAGAGGTTTGTGGGTAATTAAATGCAATATTGACTGTTTTCTTACCTTTATTCTCCTGGGTTTTAAAGAGCACCGTCACACTTTGGTATATATGGACGCTGTTTCACTTGGCACCCCGAGGTTATGAGTAGGACAGAGAGGGGTTTATAGTCGCTGCCACGTACAGAGCCTCCTGAAGGACTGACCTTAATACTTAAAGTAGATGCGCAGGGACATTCTTCGTCGAGCTTTATTGTGTTGCTTTCAGGAACGCCTCGTAAAACTCGGCTTCCTTGTTCTTGTTTGGAGATTTTTTGGACAAATATGCTGTTGTCCTATTAGACTACAATTTAATCATAATCAGACAACATATTCTGTCAAATAGGTATGCGTAAATTAAGACTCTAGGGTACCAGACACTGGTATACCAGACCCATTAATATTTTAACCAGCTTGTAACTAGTACTATTACTCACATCCTTTAGAAATAATACAATGTAAAGGGTGCCGCATTCAAATTTTAAGTTAAATAGTGCAGCCAGTTTAGCGTCAGAATGTATTGGAAGTATTAAAAGTAGGTTACTCATCATGCATAATAGCCACCATACACATATTATATATATTATTTGATATATATTTATTTATATTATTGAGATATGATTATTTAAGAATTATTTAAATGCATGTAAATGCTGGTTTTTTTTGGGTGCAATTTTTTTTTCGATTCTATCTATTCTTCGGTGGTCTGTATGAATGCATTGTATTTTATTTGTTTAATATGTAAGACCTAAACGAAAAAATGGTAAGTTAACCATATAAGATGAAAAGTGGAGCAAATGCTGCCTTTGGATAGCATAGTGACACATAAGTACAAAGTACGGTACTTGCAGTAAATGCAGCTAGTTATTTCCACAAGCTAAGGGTTGTTGTTCACCTCTAAGACTGCAGTTATGATGTAAGAATCTGGTATATTGCAGTGTGAACTCTACAGAAGTAATCTAAAAAGAAAAACATGACGGCTATTGTTAACACCTAAGGAAAGCACAGCAGAGAAAGATGTCACCCAGAAAAAATCCTGATAGCTATTAAATCCGTAATACATCCATAGTTGAGAATAAAAGGGTCCATGACATGACTCAATGTATGCTCTGCATAGATTGTTATTTGTATAACAATTTTCACGGGTTTATCGTAAATCCAAGATAGTATAACCTCCAGCTGATATTTATGTATAAGTGAGGGGTTGATGCAAAGCTCGACAACAAAAGGCTTTGCTGTAGACCTGCGTTGTATCCCCAGTCTAATTATCGTCTGGTGGGGCCAAAGAATGATAATGGATGATCATTGAAACGCCTGTTTGCCGCCACACTGGGATTTTATAGAATACTTACGGTAATGTAATCCATGCAACCCGTCACGTTTACAGTTTGGATCTGGCTTTCCAGGGCTTGTTCTGTGGATGGACTGAACACCAGCTGGAGAAAAACATTTCAACATAGACTTTCAATTATCCACTGTTCTTCAAGTTTCTCTTACGGTGCTGCCTGTATCTCTGATGTTCCTATATTATGTGGCAATAAGAGAAATGGGGCTTCATCAACATATGTGTTATAGTCATTGGAAATTGGATTGTACAAGGTCAAAATCCCCTTGGCAGAGCAATTTACTGCTACACATGTGGCAGGCTGAAGCATGATGAAACACATGATGAAACACTTCTTGTTATTGCAGTACACACTTGCACAGTCTCTACAATGAATAACATAGTAGGGCAGAGGAGTTTAACTTGACTGCTTATTAAAAAATGTCTTCATGTAGTAAATTAGAGGTTTTTATTAGTTTTTTTAAATTAGTTTTATTATGAACCTATTAAGCCTATTAAATACGAACTCTGATCCATTGTATCCATTGTATTCTAATTTCTCAAAATGTGACATAATATAGGATCAGGCAGTTTTATGATTATTATGATTAGAAATGTAACCCATAGATTAATGTCAAACTTGATTTTAAGCATCAGGTGCCTCCATCAGACGATGAAAGAGCCCTCACTCTTAACTGTTAAATATCCATTCAATCAGCACTTATGCAGAGAGACATTACAGAATGATTCAGATAAATAGGACACTTCTAAATTACTAACTTAAACCTATATTTGTGCACCGACACTGACTTTTCTACAATCCCTGCCTCATTTTTCCACAGGCTTGAAAGTTTTTTCTGTCTTTTCCACATCGCAACTCATCACTACTCATATAAAGAATAGGCAATTTGTCTTTAATAAAAAAAACATCCACAGCTAATATGTAGTCCATGCACAAATATATCAGTGGATTATTTTAAGTATTTTAATTTTATGGGGATTGCTTATGAACATGACTTTAAACTGAAGTTTTCCAAAGTCTGCTATTGAAAATAAAGCATTATCCTGCTTAAGAGCTCTGCAATAAGACTTGAAATTAGACAATAGACATTTGTTTTATATCTGTGATTCACTGACAGCTCTTTTTATGAAGTGCCTTCCCAACCAACTCCCTAATACAGTTTTTTATACTCTTTTAAATGACTTTTTTGACAAACAAAATATATTTCTTACATATTTCTTCTTGGAAATGCCTAAATAACATATGCAACATTAGCTATTTTTTGTTTGGTTTAAGGGCAGTGCTTCAAAGTCATTTCTATATTTTCTCATGAACCGCTGCTGACAAGGAAAAATGTGGCTGTACTGTTCACTGTTGTCCACTATGTGTCAGCAGTATTCAGTGGAGAAAAGACAAACACTCCTCCAAGCACTCTCACTGCATGTTATATCTTCAGTGAAAGAGATATGTTGTGCTAAGATGCTAAGTATTATCCAGAAATCCCATGTTTATTTACTCTGTTGCTAGATGTGACTGTACTGGTTTTGTATGTGGTGACATGTAATGCTCGGAGCTTATTTACATTTTTACAGCAAGTCGATTCTTCTTTCACATTAAGAGGTTTTCCTCAGCAGGTGTGTGTGTGTTGGCTGACTATGTAATGCACTCAACTTATGCTTGATGAACTACAAGTGAGGCTCCCCACCATAGGGGTTAGAACCCTTTTAAAAGGACTTGTAATATAAATGTGTGGTGTTATGAGATGATGGACGGGAATAGGAGATCAGATTTCTGCAGCATAAATGTTTGTTCTCAATCTCTCTTGATCTTTTTCCTTTTCAATTACTAGATAATTAATTAGACATAAATAAGACAAAACAAACAGGACAAATTATGCAACCTGTGATGAAGGTTCACAAGACTGAAAACCGCTAGTACACATGGCTTGTAAGAAAGTGACAGCCAAATTGTTTTCATGCTCTTTATGCTTTGGGCAGTAGGTGTCACTCTTTGCCCACTGCTCTCTCAAATCACTGACAACATTAAGTGTAATGCTGTAAAATAAATCATCATACTCTCACATTATCTGTTTTCCAGTTAAATACAGATGAAACAGCTCACCTGTTTGTTTGCGGCATACCTGCAGTTAATAGTGAGCCACTGTTCCCACAAATACAACAATAATGCTCAATAATGACTCCTATCATAAATCTAGCTTTGTTGACATAACAGGGCGTCTCTGTCTTGAGTTAAACACAAAGGTATTTTGCTTGCCGTGCCGTCAAGGTCGAGAAATAACACGCCAACCATCAGGTAATTTTCACACCTGAGCTGAAGCTTTGTGCAAAAAAAAAAGGTTGTAAGACTGTGATTTAGTAATTACATGTAGGGAACTGAATGTCTGGCATGTCACACGCCCTGACGCACAGAAACCAATCACAGATTAGTATACAAATAGTAAAGCCAGGCTGAGGAATGTGTCATCCATCTTTGCCGTATAGTGCCAGAGACACTGTTTTGTGAATGTGACGTCAGGGCACAAAATATGTTTTTCTGGCTCCGTCTGGAAACAGCAGCATCGCATTCTGTGAGTGTTGCATGATGACAAAATGACTAGAGAAAACCAAGCATCTACTTCCACCCATTCATTTAGCTGAGGTTTAAATTTTTCCAGATGTTTCAAGGGCTTCCTAACATTAAGCCTCATCCTGTGCTTGGCTCAGGCTGGCGAGTTGTACATTGGAAAGGTCGCAAGGTCAAAGATGTTCCCTTGTTTTGCCAGACTAATTTAGAGAGGATGCACACATCCACAAGAGAGACAACGTAATAAATGTGTATATCTTCCCTCTGGTGAGCTTTCTGACCTTTTGCCTGTGCCCAAGCCACAGTGATTGAAAGTGAACACACACACAGTAGGTTTGGGGTTTCAGTCGCTTTAATCAAACCTCATCAGCTGAGTTTAGGGAGCTTGACAGGGACTCCTACCTTGTGTGTCATTTATTCCGCCCTGGTGGGAGTTCAAACAAGTAAGATGCAGAGAAAACAATTCGGCCTGAGTGTGTCTGGTCCAGTGACTCCAACCAGGACATTAAAAGCACAAAGGAGGGATCATCCAGTTGGCTGTGTCAGAGGAAGCGTTCCCATGAGAGTGTGTAAAGACGTGGCTTTTTGTTCCCACCTAAGATGTCCTTAAACTGTTAGTGAATTAAAATCAAGCATTAACATTTTGGTGAAGCACACATGTTTTCTTGTGGTCTGTAGGTGTATGTGTGTATGTAACTCCAGCGTCAAGTAATGAGTCAGGGCCGGCTGCAGTACCTGAGGATTGGGTTACATGAGCTCTCTGTCAGCACAGACAAAATGAGCCCCCTTGGGACAGAAGAGACACAGCATTGTTCACACCACGCCAATGTCAAATGCTATTTAGAAGTAATCCTTCACTTTGTTTTGGGAGGGTTGAACTACCAAATGGGTGGTGTTTGACACCAGATACCTTTAGAAATCACAGGAATGTATTGTGAAGTTGGCTTGATTGGTGTGTTATTGACAGCTTAACTGGCAGCGTGCGAATCAGTCCATTTTCTTTACTCACTTGTCACGTTCAGGGTCATAGGAGGCTCATCTGGGCGAGAATAACAACGTGGACAGTGTAACTCAGTGCTGGCACATATAGACAAATGACCATTCACACTCTCATTCACAGCTATGTGCAATTTGAGACAATAATTCAACAGACCTCAACCTTTACATGTGGAGTTTGTCTGTGGACTGTACTGATGAGTCGCCACGCCCTCCAGTCTGAGGTGATACAAATCAAAAGCACACAAAGTTTCAAGCTTTTTTTAATGATGAACAAAAAAAGGACAACTATGTCGAAAATTAAGCCAGAAAAGTCTGGAGTAACATCAAAAGGTCAGATAAACATGGAAAATCAAAGAATATCTGTGAAAATACCCTTAAATATCTCTATTCGGAATGACTGAGACTGGCAAAGACTTTGATATATTCTGATATAACATGTTTGGAATTACCTGCAAAAGTTGGGACACACAATGAAGCAATGGAAATAGCATAAAAATATCACACATAACCCTGAAACCACCACCAAAATTGACGAATTAGATTGGAAACTCAAACTCTGGCTAAAAGGTGGCTTGGGGGGCCAAAGTTGATCTGACATCAGTTTTTACATGGCCTACTAGATGTTTCTACCAAAAAGACATTAATTGTAATACAGTATAAACCATTATTAATGTTATTGTAAGGTAAATATCAAATATATAGGATGCCTGAGGGAGGAATTTGTGCTGCTTCTAGTGCCTGATTTTGCATCTGAACACCAATACAGCAGGTGCTTGCTGTTGCCCCATAGCCCATGACACTTCAGTTTTGTCCTTTAAAAGGAAAAAGTTTGGATGCCTCCTTGGTAAAGGCATAACTATAACAGTTTTGAATCATCCTCAAAGTCCAGGAATAATCTCAAAAGTTGCAGATGTGGAGATAAATTGAGAAAGAAACCCAGACTATTCTCAGATTTTTAGGGTTATTTCTGTCATTTTAGGATTATCCCTCATTCTTCTACATGATCTCCAATTACATAGGAGTTACTAAAGTAATAAATAAAACTAATAAACTGTCAGTATGATGTCACTAAATAATGAGCACCATAATGCTGAATTTCCATATATTTGTCCTCCTTCTCTCCTCTCTGTTTCTTTTCCATTTCAGCCTTTCCCTTGTCTCTTATCCTGTACGAGCATGTGAGCGCATGTGTGTTTGTGAGTGATTGCGCGGAAGTGTATGTGTTTGCGCACACCTCATTTGACCAAAGGCTCCTGTCACCGAAGCATTATCCAACCATTCAGCATATCAGTGAGTTACGGCTTCGCCAATATTGACACAACTCTTTCCAGCGAAAGACCAGGCAGCCTGAGCAGATGCACAAACAGCTCACAGCCTATTATGGTTGTGAAATACAGAAGGAAGGACACACAGGTGAGGCTCAGTCCCTGACCTGCCAGGCTCAAGCTGGTCATTTGTCTTCAAGTAACTTGGGAGTTTGGAACACATCCTTTCTTAATGATGAATGTGATTCTATAGAAAGGCTGTGCACTTATAGTACTGGGAAGTTACACCAAAAATAGAGCTGAATGTTTAGAAAGTAATGCTAAGCAAAGCTGAAACTTGGGTTTATTCAGAGGATTAAAAGTTTTCATTTGTGAGGTTGTGCTACTTGTTTTCATGTGATTAATTGACCGTCTTTAGGTTTTTGACTGTTATTCAGACAAACCTAGATAGTATGATTGGGATTTTTTCATTATTTTCTGAAATTTTAAAGTCCAGTAATTAATAGATTCATCTAAATCCAAATGTATATAAAGGTCCATTAATAGATATTGATAAATAATTGTTTGGTGCAACAGAATTATAAAATATGAACGTGTGAAATATATGCCTTTTGTAACTCCAGATTTAAAGGGTTTATTTTGACCTGAAGTCATGAGGCCAGGGTTTTCTGTACAGGGTGACTAAAAGGTCACCTACACCTATACATCATCTGTGATTATGCGAATGATGTGAAAGAGACTGAAAGCAACATACCCTCTTCTGTAAGAACTGGACTCAAGTTGGTTTATAACGCAAACAAGACAGTCAGCACTCAGGGGAAGACCAAGCAAAAGTCCAAGAACCTTTACAAACATGACCCTAAAGGGTAGCGTCTCCAGAGGGGGCTACTCTTGGTCAAGAGAGTGGTGGCTGTGGGACTTCATACCGCACAAGGACTGGAAACCTCCCTCCTGTCTGCTGTTTCAGTAGTTCCCACAGTAATAAAATATTAGCGGACTGGCTGAGACCTTTTCTTTACCCTCCTCTCCCACTAGCCATGGCCCAGTTGACATTGTTACCTGTCTTTCTCATGTATCATTACAGTGCTCATTGATGAGGACCCAAGCACCAACACAGTCAGTTCAGAAGGCACTATTGCAGTCAGAGTGTTTATTATTATTAATGAAATGGCATTACATTACAAATAAATTGCCCTTTGAATAGGCTAAAGGTGCTTGAAAAGTTATTAAAAACTTGGAAGTGGGTAGAATTTATTCATTTTACAAATCTTGGTCAGCGCAATATGGCTTGATAGCACTTCCTCCCTAGAAAATTGGGGGGAAAAAAGGCAATTTATACCTAGATTTACTGAATTCACTAGACCCATATAACAACCCAAAACTTACAAAAAGGCTTTTTGACCCATACTCCAAACCCAACAGGAAGTCAGCCATTTTGATTTCCTGTAGTCTATACATCACTGAATCTGGCTGAAACTTCCCATGTTCAATAAGCTTCCCACCCTGAACACATCTACATGCTAATATTTAGTGACAGTCACAGTGCAACTTAATGGCAACAGTACATGACATGTCTCACATTGATGTACTACTTTGAGCCTCAAAACAATGTGAATAAAATAATGATGCTGTATTATGAAAACTGTGAGTCACAGAGCGTGGGCTTGTCAGCCAATGGCTAAGTCCAATACTGATGATTTGACTTGGCGTCACCTAGCTGTAGTGGGAAATTACATGTTTTACACTTGTGCTCTTCCTAACAGTCTAACCTGATTCACAGCAAATGTGGTTGGAAAAGCCTTGATGATTGTTACGGTTAGGATTTTGCTTTCTCTTTGAACACCATGGTAGCAGGTTTAATTTTATTTGGTTTGCTTTTCCATTTGATTTTCATTTAATTTCTCCTATGAGACCACCTCTGTGATTTCAGGCTTGGCAGTTCCCAGTCAGGATGGAGGTCAAATCATCCTCATTATGTAAATTACGAGACCACAGAATCCACAACAACATACTTTTGCGTGACCTTGGGTTTGTAGTATTGCTGCTGGCTGTCAAATTACACTGACATCCTGTGCACTTTGTTCTCATTTGGAAAGGGCGGTTGACTGGTAACAGCACAGGGAGGCATAGAAAAATACACTCCCCCAGACATGTGTTGAAGCAATCAAGGATGATGGTGACCTTTCAGAGAAGAGCTTGAACAGAGAAAGAGAGAGAAACAGAAAGGGAGGGAGAGCAGGATCCCAGGTCTTTCTCCCATTTGTACAGAATCACACTTAAGGTCAAAAACTGCATGCATCTCAAAACCGCAGTCTGTTAAAGGAAGTGAGGCCGATTCCTGGGAGAATGACATGGACTGAGAGACAGAAAGAGAAAGAAGAAAAAATGTGGAACTGTGCCAATCAGATATGATGCCGAAGATTCAGTTGGTCTTGTTCTAGGTACTTTCTATTTATCTGGAGATCTGAAAGCTTTCAAAACCAAACTGAAAATATCATGTCTATCTGTGGTCGTTTTTATTTTTTCCAGGCAAGGATTGAAAACATGTCCTGAGCAGACATGATGTCACTGACAGCAGAGTCTAAATCTATAGTAGCTAGAAAAATAACCCCCCTGCAATGGCAAACATTAGTGCACCTGCAATTGAATTAGGTCCTCAAGGTAGGGCGAGCTGAGATTCAATTACATGATTATGTCTCAGCAGAAGCCTGGTTAGTGGCTGTAATGGGCCCACAGTGGCCCGATTGTTGAAGTTCAGCTACTGAGAGGTTTCCCAAAATACGTTCAGTCTGTGTGGGCCTTTTGTTTTTTTTCTTTTCAAGACTATTTCTGTCCTTGTTGTTGGGAAGCACTTTTGAGATTAACCTATTTTGTAAAAAAAGGACTTTGGAAATAAATTTGATCCAAGTGGAGCTGACCTAAATTTGAGACGTTTGTCTCTGCTGGGAGTTGATTTAGTGAAAACATGATGTTTCTCTTGGCAGGTGGGGATCCACCACAAAACCCCAACTCAGCTGACCCATTTTAGCTCCTGACCGTGGCTGACAAAAAGCTGACCTGTTCAGTCGAAAGGAAACAAATCCTGCACACTGTTTATGGAAGCAAAAAACTGGTAACACGAGTGAGGAACACAAAATTTGAGTAGTTACCAGGGAACAAATGGGAAATGGATGACTAACAACAGACATATAACCTGTTAATGATTAACAGATTTTAACGAGTAGCTAATTTGTACTTAATCAGTAGATAATCATTAATGTTAACTTAAACATGAATTAATAGTTAGTTACTCTTTTGTTAACAATAATTGAATACTAGTTAATGTTTAGCTTATTGGTTAATTAAAAAGTTAAGAACCAATTAAAAAAGACATTAACTGATGACTCATTAGTAAGTACTTGTGGAGCATGACTTCATATAGTAGATGCCATTAAGTTAATAGAAAACAGATCCAGATAACTAATGGGCAGGTAATGATAAAGTAATAAGGAACTACTCAGTAACTACTGAGAAGCACAGATACTATTCTGTATCACTGACAATTTATAATTATATTTCTGAATTCATAAGACAGTCACTACCTAATATTTAATATAGGATTCCTGAGTCTCTTCTCTATTAACTCATTATTATTTACTATATGGGACCAGTAAATGTTCTATCTGACCCCATGAACAAATACAAACACACGAACACAAACCCATTTCAATCAACATTCAAATCTTTATGCCCTTTCTTTGTTTCCATAACTGCAGCACTGATGCTCTGTTTTGTTGATCAAAACACTCCTTCTCCAATAAAAGTCATTTGAATGTCTCAGTTTGGCTCAACAGTTTTTGGCTGACATATAAATCAGTCAAATCCTTAATCCATGTCATAAAAAGGTTGTTTCACAGAGGGATAAACCCGATGATGGACCCTGACAGGGGTATGCGGCATAAAAGAGAAGCAACACGCGATAGTCTGGAAGTCATCATGCAAAGACGGTTAAAACTCTCCCTCTTTAAGTCCCCCTAAAGCCACTGAAGTCCCTGAAGCCCCCGGAAGGCCGTAAACAGGTTGTGAGAGCATTCTTCAGGGATGTCTCAGAAATGTGCAGCCCCCTCCAAACAACACACACACTCACATACACATAGTGCATAAAAAAGTGACGTGAACAACTGGTAATAGTAAAAAGATAAGGGAAAGGAGGCAATATGCTTTTCATTGCATTTGGATGCTCTTGTCTCAAAGACTTCGATCGCTTTAATTATACTCATCACAGAATAATTGCAGCTTAAAAGCACATTTTTCTGCATGATGAAAGGAAAGTTGCACGCAGTGAATTTTTGTGAAATGGATTTATTCCAAACCAATTTTGGAGCAGAGAAGCACCAGTTGGAGAAGTGCTATTGAACAAACAAAGTTTTTCAGGTAAAAGTGACTTATTTAGATTTTTATACATGTTTATGCACTTCTAGTGATGCTGACACCATGGTACACAAAGACTTTCCACAAAACTAAAAAGTGAAAATGAGGACATTTTCACAAACTGAAAAAGCTTGTCATTCCCGAAAAGGTCATTCCACTAACACCCATGAAGCTAACCAATATAATGCATACAATGATGTTCTTCACATTGGAGCCATCAGGGGAATTAACTCTGAACTATGATGCCTGCTTTAGTTCAGCTGAGGAGCTGAAGAGAGGAAGGCAGGTAAACATACTTTCATGAGAAGAAATGAAACAAAAGCCAGACACGGGGTAATTTCCTGAGAGTGTGTGGGTGGTTTACTGCAGAAATTTGTGTGAGTTAGCGGGGGTGTGTGTGAATGAGTGCGTAGTGGTTGGTAGTCCTTTTTATGTTTCTTTCTCACAAGTGCTGTTTGACATTCCTGTACAGGGCTAGACCAGCGTATTTAGAAAGGACGAAGGTTTGAAACTAAGGAGGACAACAGGAGAGATGAGCACGAGAACAAAAGAAGAAATAGATTTGTTGATACAGTAATAGCATATTTAACTTTCAGTCAAATCCTTAATTACTGTCATGCTTATATAGTAGCAAGAGAGATGCAAGCTATCTTTAACATTTCCACTTTGAATATAGTTCAGTTTCAGGAGAGACACTGAAATTGAAACGCTAGTCACAATAGTGTTTGTCTCATTGCTGGTCACAATGTACAAATTTGTTGGTTTTAAGCCATGAAAAGCCATCCTGACAGGACTGAACTGCTTTATTTAGGTAACTGGCCATTCCTGTTATGTCTGAGCCTCTGGGTAACACAGACCCTCTGTCAGTTTGTGTGTGCTTGTGTGTGTGTGTATGTGGATACAACAACAGAGCTGTCCCTGTGAAAGTCTTGCTCCTCCCTCCTGGTCTTGCTGTTAAGTCCTCTATATAATTGCTTGTCTCAAATTCAGGACCAGACATGTCCAACAAAGCCCCCAAGACTGATGCATGATGTGTGTACTTTAAGTGCAGGTGTGTGTGTGTGTGTGTGTGTGTGTGTATGTGTGTGTGTGTGTGTGTGTGTGTGTGTGTGTGTGTGTGTGTGTTGCAAGTAGTTACGTGTCTACAGGTGGTTGAGCTGTACCAGTGTTGAGTTGAAATCAGACTCTCCTGCTGATGAAATTGAGACAAAGTGCTCAGTCTGCTGAGTGGGCCACTGAACTGTAAACATCAAAAACATTAAAGTCCATGGTCACATAGTGGAAGCTCAACTTCACGGGTCACAGGTAGCCAAACTCATGTCACACTCTAGATGAAAGGTACACCAGATTTTCAAAACGCTGGCTCAAAGCTAGACCCAAGTGTCAATATTAGCTATAACAACTTAACTTTCACAATCTTAATCTGTAAAACAGCCCATGTGAATTTGGATATTTTTGACGAATATATATGGGCCATACTAGCCCATATTTGACTTAAGCAAAGGTGATACCAAGATCTGGTAAAAAAAAAACAAAACCTCAAGATTTCTTCTTCTTTGCCCTTTTTTGCAGTTGGCAAATAAACAAATCACATAACAGAGAACATCTGCTGAGGAGGGAGATCATTATTTTATGGTAATGTAGTTAATGACAACAGCTGTGCTGTATCATTGGGTATGCTGATCACAAAAAAGTTGATTTTGAGAATGTTGTCTTAACTTCACTGCCACACATCCTGTTACCCTCTCTCAAGTGTGCAATCCCTCTGTTCTATCTACTGCTCTCTGCTGTTACCTAACACCCATATTAACAATATGGTTGCTCTCTTTGTGACCAGTTATTATTGTTGACACTGCAAATGATTGCATACAGTGAGTTACATTATCTACCTGTGCAGTAAAAAATGGATTTAAAAAAACACCCAGGGCCAGATAATTTGCTTGAAATTAAAAATAAACAAACAAATAAACTAAATCAAGACAGGCTTAATAGCCACACATGAACAGTTTTCAGTTAGGAGGGAATTTAAAATGCCCCTTTGCCAAAGTTGTCCATTTTGACAATTTGTCCCAGCTCTCTCTTTAGCAGTGTGTTCATGATTGCTTGTATGGCTGAAATAAACTCTGATGGACTCCCCTTGGGTTTATGATGTGTGTAATCTTTTAGCTCTGCTTCACAGCACCTGTTCCTCATGTGAGGCCTCAGAGTCAAGGGTAGTGATGTTTTGCAGTTTGTGCTCATCCTTTGAGAGAAAGTTTGTGAGTTTTTTACATTAGGAAAATTGTGCACCTTGTGTTCATTTACTTTAGTTTGAGGTAGAAACTGCACAGTACTGTGTGATTTTTTTTAGAATTCACTCACATGCATGATACAAGCCAAGCAACTTTAAAGGCACATAACGATCCCAAGCAAACGTTCAAAGCTTCAGACTGAGCTTTGTGACATTCCTATAACCAACAAAAAAGTTTCCAATTACTTACCACAATTAACAGACAGAGGGATCACAGTGCCTTGAGCTTGTTAAATCCCTTAAGACCCATTTACTACCAAGGATTGTGAACACACAACCACTGTAAAATACCTCACGCAATGATACTTCTACAGTGTGCAGTGGCAGTGCAAATGTTAATGTAGCAATATAAATGTACGTAAAAGTTCTGCATTTAAAATTTTACAAAGCACAGCTCATCAAAAGATGAATAACATGTTTTCTTATTTACCCATAGTGGGATCTACTAGTGTGGAGTATTTCATTGGTCCATTAACTGAGATGATTCAACACAGATTGTGTTTGTGGTTGACATTTTCTTCAGAAATATTTCTGACCAAAACGATCCAGGATTATCCAGATTATTCACTGTGTTTGGGTTAAGGTCTACATGTCAGAAACTGATATCCCAAAAACTGGACAAATAAAGTCAGACAGCTGGTAGCAGGGCTGTTTTTTTCCAAAACCTGTGAAGAGTTAACATTTTGTTGATATGTTATTCGACCAGGGCAGCAGATTTAGAAAAATATGTTGATGTCATAAAATTTGATGCATCAGCATAAGATTAAAGATTAAACTACTCAGCTTTATATAAAATTGTTAAAATGTGGTCAACCATAAACAGCTAGAGCAGTAAAATGAAACATACACATGAATGCAGCAGTGATTTTAATGTAAAAACCTAATATTTATAAAAGTAAAACAAAATTCACTTTCACATTGTGTTATTGGCACTTTTACTGAAATAAAGAAAACGGAATATTGTATTTTATATATATATTGATGTATGGTTTGCCAAATATGGATACAGACAGCCAGTCACAGACACAGGCCTGCTTGGCATAAACAGCAGTGGCCTTCAACTCTGCTGTATTGTACATCAACTAAACACAAACAAAGTAGTGAATGTGCTGAACTCAGTTGTCAGCAGCTGGCGCGTGTACACGTGGCAAACATTTGAGTGTTGTTCCCAAATCAGAAAGCAGCACACCAGGACAAAGAAAGAATTGTCACAGTGTTGATACTGGTGTAATGACTATGTGTGGGCCATTTGGTAATGATTCAATTAAATCTAAATCAATATCAGATGATTCTAAATTCGAACTCAAGGCCTGAAACATCATTTCAATTCCTCCACCAGCAATAGTTCAGTTCCTGGTATCAATTTATTGGTTTCTTATTTTAATCTGTTACACAAATGGAGATCAGGGCTGTCAAATCTTTTGTTCTTTTGCTAGACGTCTTCCCCAAGGAACCACAATTATAATCAATTACTTATCTGGCATATCAAATCTGACAGTTGTAAAGTGTCATCAAAAGTGTGGCTAGTTTATTGTACGCAGAAACCTCTGGCTGGTTGCACAAACACGGGTCTTTACCAATATTTAGATCTAACAGTTGAACTTAAGATACTGCATTAGTCTGTCCAGAAAGCCCTCCAGCAAAATACCTTGTTGCCCATGCAGTATTTTGGGATCTGGCACCTCTGTTGGCAGGATGACATATGTCAGTGCTGCTATAAATCACTGCTGTAAAATAAATCAGTTTATGATGTGAAAACACAATGGTTAAGTTGTGGTTAGCTTCAGACACAAAAACATGTTGGTAAAGTTTAGTAAAAGATCATGGTTTGGGCTATGGTGACTTCGTTAAGGTTAGGGGACCTTCATAATCATGGTCAAAGCAATAACCACATGGTTAAGGTTAGAGAACAAATGTGGTCATGGTTTAAACAAAACAATGCTGACTGTGGGAACGAAACAGAACAACCCCCCCAACTCACAAGATAAAGACTAACTTCTAACTTCTTGCTGACAACACAATGAAGTAACTGTGTCCACATCCTGGTGTTAAAACGCAGTATGCAGACAGTGCACTTGTTTCCAACATTTGACTCATTCTTTTATCCCGACTGCCTCCTCCCAGCAGATTTCTTCCCTCAGACAGCATCAGTGTACTTCCTCTTTTGTTCCCAATGGACAAGACTCATAATTCCTACGGCAGCTGGAAGGCTTTGACACTCGAACATAAACGTATGTCATTTTGGGGCATTTGTTGACTGATGCTGGAGGTCAGTCACTTGTACATTGCTCCATATTCTTGACTATTTATGGAGTACGAACCTGCTCTGTGTACTAGGAAACTCACACAAACCTAATTCCTGGTATCGTGCAGGGTAAAATGTTAAGGATAATGTAGAGAGGTCATGTAGAGGCAGTTGTAGACATTATGATGATACTGGTTAACGTAAAGATGGTTTTCTCTGATCTTATTACCTATGTATTGTTTGTGTAAGAGCTGAGAAAGCAGGTTTGGTAAATGACAAGTAGTAGGTTTCCATTCTTGATGGATTTTTGAGATATAAGCTGCTCTTCTACCTCTACTCTACCCACCCAACCCAGACTGATTCTGGAAAGTGACACACACACAAAAAAATTAAATATATATATATTTTTTTTTCAAATTAGTTCAAAGCATGATTGGAAGTTTTTTGAAATGTGATTCTACTGGATTTCTAGGGGTGTATCTCTGGATGCTCAAACCAGATTCCAGGTTATGCCCAGGCTATGAAGCCCCCCAAAACAGCACCAGGCTATGAAGCCAGTATGACCCATTGGTCAAATCTTGTAATTACAATGTCACATGATACACAATTGCCCCTAAAAAAAACTGTCCAATAATATTTGGAAAGTCCAGAATAACAAGTCTCTTATTCAAGTGAGTGCAGGGCTAATCTAGAAGTTAGCCAGATGCTTGGCAGCTCAGTACATAGAGCATTATGCACAGTATACATTCATCCAGTTCATTTCTTTACAGTGGGAAGTTGCTTTTTTGGCATCATGCACCACTGAGCAACTTAAATGGGACTGAACAGAGCTCTGGCTCTGATGCTGTATCCACTTCTACTGTATACTCTCCAACTGCAAACAGAGGAGGATGGCACAGAGAACAAGAGTCTGTGAACATATGCTTGTCTGTTGGCACTTTGGTGGGAGCTGGAAAAAGTGTTTGCTATGTTATAGCCATGTTATGAACGGACGTAATAACTGGCACCTACGTAGTTACCTAAGCAACAGCTAGACAGGTTGGTGATGTCTGGACACACAAATCCCATCTGATCACTTGCAAATAACAGTGCAAACAGTCTGTCTTAAAGAACTGATTTGAGAAACAAATCTGATTTGCCTGCACTCTGAATGAAACTTCAGCACACTGTAGTCAACCAGCTTCTTGGCATATAATTTAATTTAAATAGCACTAACATAAATGTCCAATAATCACTGTTGTTACGCAGATTGTTCAGAAGAGAGCAAAGAACTCGCAGAGTGCTGGTCTGGACCTTTGGTTACTGCATCAGATTGGCTCACTCTGGTATAATGAGGTGGGGCTTGGTGTCAGTTGAGGTTTTTGTTTGTGACACTGGAGCGAGGTTATCTATAGCATGTTTATGTTTCAGTGGATGGTTCGGTTGCAATGGTTTCATGATTCATCCTGGTGAGCTTAATTAGATGGTCTTTGCAGGAGAAATTAGAAAGAGAGGAGGGAGGAAAAGCGTGAGAAATGAAAGAAGACGTCACAGCTCCCCACAGATGAGATCAAATATAAGTCACCTTATGAAGTAAGATCAAGTGCTACTCAGGAAGAATTAGAGAATGTGTTTACTATTAAGTTAGAAAAATTTTCATACTGCCTGATTATCAAACGGACACTGCTTTGTGTAGTCCTTATTCAGAGCAGCTGTGGACAAAAAACCTCTACATTTCCAGGTTATAGCCTGGATCTGTCTTCCAGTTTGTGCTCTATATTCAGATTCAGGGCTTGAGTTTAGGTTTCAGTGGATGGTTTGGTGGGAATGGTTTGATTTATCCTGGAGTGCTTAAGGAATTAGAAGGAGAGAGTGTGTTCAAGAAGGAAAGGAGGGAGAAAAATCGTGAGAAGAGAAGGAGAAAAATCCAAAAGTGATGGTTAATTAGAAGCAAGAAACAAGCAGTGTCCAAAGTTTTTCCCTTTGTTTACATTTTGTTTGTGGCTGTATAACAACATCACACGACTTTCTCATTTGCCACCAACAGATTGAAGTCATGATTGCTTTGTCACTTATTTTGGGGCATTTGCTGACATGACAAATGCTGTCATTTCTCTTGTGAAGACAGTCACATGAAAAAAGGCAACAAGTCTGAAGCTGTTGGATGTAAAGACCTTCAGACACAAACTGTCATTGTTTTACTGTTAAAGCAATGTGAATACATACATACTCAAGACAAAAGAAAATGTGTTTGTGTCTATGTATGGACTGCAGTGTATTTGGATACAATTTAAGGCCACAAATCAGATTGATTCAGGTCTGGATATCAAGACACCTTTTTCCTAAATAGGCCTCCAGGTCATAGTCTAGACCTGTATGCTAGTTTGTGACCATTACTTAGCTACAACTGACAACCAATTGGACTCAAATCCACATTTTCTATTTTTTTAATCTTCTGTTGTATTTCTTTTTAAGTGTGTTCTGTAGTAATTTATTCTATGTCGCTCTGGTGCATCAACCATATGTCTCCGATGTTAAATATATACATATCGTAAACAGGTCTGCCATATCTCCAGGAATGCTCCTGGGCCCCTGATGAGATGTGACAACATAGCAAAAACTACATAATGGCACGTTTTAGACACAAGCAAACGCCCTGAGAACATGTGTCCACATACCACCTACTGCACTGCACCGTACCTCTTCATGCTTCTTTATGACAAGCATGTGCCTGGAAAATGTTATTCTTTAGCAATGTTATTGGAAAAAAATCTGTTCTCCAAACTTAATGAGCAGATCCAGTTCCTGCTCTTTCAGCCAAACACTGAGAGAGATCAGTCTATGTCTGTGACTGGTTTGCAGTTTTTAGTGTCATCCAACTTATTCAGTGCATCTAATTAATGCTCCAGCTGCAGTTAGGACAAGTTTTCAACTGTTAGATTCAAAGAAGCTTTTACTGACAGTTACAGTATGTACATATATGTGCAAACTCTGCAACTGTACTACAGGAATCAGACATATTATATTCAGGCACCAAAGCATATCATAGTAACATTTCATAAAACATAATGGGATAAAAGAATATCCTTTAAATCAAGGCACTTTGTCTCTCTTACTCTCAACTGCTGTCAACACACTGCCTCAACAGTGAGCGAATACATTATTCTTGATAGATTGTATCTCATATTAATGGACTGCACTTGAAGATCCATTCACATCTGTTTGTTATTCCAACAACAGTATTGCTCCAGCACCACATTAAATATTCATTGCTAACTTGCCTGGGTCCAGACCTTCAAATCCACCCATGCACTCCACCGAGTGACAATTTTGTCTGATATCAGGAAAATTGCTAGCATCTGGTCAGTGCACATGTGTGTCTCTGTGTGTGGTCAGGAAATATGGCCATTCGAGTGAAGGTCCAAGGATGGATAGCTGTGTAAAGGATGATATTTATGCTTTTTACACTTTCCTCACCATCTTGGCAAACTAATACTAAAACAAAGTGCTTTGGTCAGAAAACAGTTGATATGTAAAATGAATACATTTTTTGTGCATTAATCATGTTTCTTTTTAGCCAGAGTGCTTAAGTATTCATACCCTGCTCGGGTTAATATGCAGGGGCTGCTCAGCACAAACCCATGAAACCGGTTCTGATTTAAGAATAATTGTGAAAAAAAATGCACACATACTCTTCAGATAAAGATAAGTATTCCCTCCGGTATCTATTGTTTTTCTCCATTATTTATAATTACATCAACTTGCTGATGGTGAGTGTGTAAGTTTTCTGCATAGCCTTGGGCCTGTGGTGGCTGTATTCTATGAAATCAGCTGTTTTTCATTTTTGACTCAGCAATATAGCAACCACATAAATTAAGCTTCATGATTTCCCTGCAACTATTTGCTTCCCCATGGGGTGCTCCAGGCATAGCGCTGTGACTGGCACCATTGTTTCCAGCATGTGTCATTACGAAGAACCAACCATTTTCAACGCAGGGGACATAAAGCTACCAAATGTTGTGTGAGCGGGAAATACGTTTTTTAGTTAATGCAGCAAAGATGTTACCAGTCAGCAGCTACATCTGCTGCTGGATTTGCCTGCAGCTCTGGACCTCACTCAAAATTGTGGTGGGGACTCTAAACCCGGCACATAATGAGATTCTGGTATTAAATATATAAATGTGGGTTTTGACTTTCAAACTTAACTTAACTTAAACTTGCATGACGTGTTTTTGGCCTTGTTGAGGCAGTGCAACAAGTTGAACACAAGTCTCGCATTTCATTTGCATCTTGTGGTACGGTATTTCTTTTCACATCTGTCAAATGTGTGGAAAAATTAAAATTCAACTGAGCTGTGCTTCTGGCCACTGAATAAATTTCAGCCCAATAGCCAAATATTCACCCTCTTGTTAGCTCTGTTTTGGTCTCTACCAACTCCTGAGAGACTTCTCTTGCCCGCTAGTTAATTGGTGCTGTTTCACTGAAAACAGCTGCTTGTTGAAATGGCAGAGTTAGGTAATAATTATCTGTAGGTTTGTCACTATGACTGACTTCTTGTCCTTTTCGCAGTCTTTGAATCCTCTGTTAAAATAAAAAATATTAGCGAATGCAACTTTAATATTTATATCAACCTTAATGTCAATGTTAATGTTGGCATAAACAGGGAAACACAGAGGTTTGGACCCAAATGCAGACTCTGGAGGCAGAGCTGGTCCAGTGTAATAGATTTAATTTTGAACACAAACACAAAGGTTTTTAGTTAGTAGAAGCAGGCAAGGGTCACAACCAGGGAAGGAGTCCAATATAAGCAAGCAAAGTTATAAGGGAGCAGAAAAAATCCACAAACCCTGCAAGGTACAAAGACAAACTGGCAAAGAACAACTGAACAGTACAATACACAGCGGGTCGGAAGGCCAGTGAGACACAGGTGAAAACAAGTGGAAAAAGTAAATAAACAAAGACAATTGAGGAAAAAAAAATTCAAAATAAAACAGGAAATTACTGAACAGGAACTCAAAAACAGTGACATGAGAACATGAGTGATATTTCTCATGTCAAAACCATGAGGAATGTCACCTCTAGCACCAAGATATTCATATCATTATCAGAAGAGCTCCACCATGTAACATTAATGCACTCATTATTTATTTATTCATTTATTTGAATTGTTTAACTTCACCCACTGTGTCAGTTTTGAACTAAGTATTAAATTCAGTAGTGTGTGCACAGTTAAAAAAAATCAGTATTGTATCAAAGAAGTTTAAAGACTTTTATGATAATAAGGAAAGCCTAAGAGCCAATGAAAAATGTGAACTGGTATTCTACTAAGAGTACATTACTGTCAATAAAAGTCTTGCTCAGTTTATGAAAATACATATATTGGAAATGGCTGAGTTTTGGTTCACATCAATAATATTAAGTGTCTATTTACTACTGGTGAACCAGTAGAAGGATTCAACGTTTGTGCAACAGTTTAGATGACATCATTCTCCCAGACAGCAGAGATAATCCAGACAGACGCAGACAGCTCATGATTACAACACCGCTTGTCTTACCTGCTTCCCCTCAGGTCCTTCTTGGCTACGTAACATGGAGGCAAAATCAGAGAGTAAATAGATTTGTAGGGATTTAAAAGGACTTCATAGCCAGGGGTATGTCGAATGATGGCCATTCGGGGAGAAAAGAACAGAGAGATCGGAGCTCTCTGTAGTTTGACTCAGATTTATTGGGAGCAGTCTTTGAAGAAGATGCATATCCAAAATGTCAGCCTGCTCATCTGCTCAATAAATCTCCAGTGCAGACCACAGGCCTCTCACCCTTTCTTGGTCTTTGGTTAGTCACCCTTTGATGGTAAGAAGTAAATGAGCAGTCTGTAGTCTCTGGCGACACCTTCTGAAACATGATTATTGGCTTTGTTTACAGGTCCATACACAAAAGAGGCACGATGGAATGAAAAGGCACAAGAAATTTGTGTTCGTCTGAATCCAGAGTCCTGAGATGAGGTTGGTGAGACTGAAGTGATGTCTTGATTCTTTTGTCAAGGTAATCACACAGCTTACATCATCAATTAATGTTGCGTCACAGCAGCTCAGTGTGCAGTTTACACAAGACCTGAATAACGCTGTCACTCATGATGATGACACCCCATGCTGAGATCCAACTGGTTTGACATCAGTGCCACTGTTTTTATACAGTAACTGAGATCGGTTGGCGTCTTGACTCACATTGACTCAGACCTTCAGACAGAGCCCCACATGCCTGCAGATGTCTGAAAGACAAATTCCCAGGAATGTCTGTGAGATCATTCCCTCGGTGGTAGAAAAATCATACTCAAGCTCAGTGAGTCACTCTGTAATTGGCTGGGGAAATGAAAGAATCAAGAAGTGGGGCAGAGAGGATACTGGGATATCCACTGACAAATGGGAGAGGTCTTTTCTGCCAGTGTGGTGTCCAAATTACAGCATAACATCTTCACCATGGAGGATGATACTCAGGCCTTTTTGCCTAAGATCCAGAACAGTGAGTTATTGACTTGCATTAGTTTTAAGTACATGTCTAGATTATCCCACATCCCCTGAAGGCCATCATATTCCTTGAGCTCTCTTTTATGCTTTTATTTCTTTTTAGTCACGCTAGCAGCACAGTGGTATGGCAGTTCCAGTCTGTTTGTGTTGTTGTTGTTGTTTTAATAAACGTCTCCACAACTGCTGGATGGGCTGTCATGTCCTACACAGCATAAAGTATAACAGTTTTGGTAACTCAGACTTTTTATCCAGTACCATCATCAGGTCAAAAACATAATTTGACAAGTACTTTTGTGCCAATTAGCAAATGCTATCATGCTAGTGACCTCTAAGATGGGGAGCATCATACCTGCTACATATCAGCATCTTTACACAGCTGTGCCTCACAGAACTCCTAGCGTGGCTCAATATTCTCTGTCTAGTGTTGTGTTTTTTCTGAGTCTTAAAATTTTCATGCAAATGCACAAAGAGTACCCCCTGACCGAAACTCAAAGCACATGTTTGTACCCCTCAAAACCTGCAAATTACTCAACATCAAAAAGCTAACTTCAGGCAGTCACATATGGGGCAAAGTTGATGGTATCATAAAAGCCATGATTACTTGGCTTATTCATGAGAAAACTAAAAAAACGAACCAGTGTGTGTGTGTGTGTGTGTGTGTGTGTGTGTGTGTGTATATACACTACTCACAATAAGTTAGGGATATTGTTATTTACATGAGTGCTTTTCCTATTTGGTCTGAATTTTAATGAAACAAGTTAAAGTTCCCCTTGATATTACTAATAATGAATGAGAAGAAACACCATTTTCATTAGTTTAATATTTATTACCCCCAAAATTTTGACAATAACAAGGATAGCCCCAAATAACAAAAATTGACAATGTCAGTAGCGGGTGTTTCCACCATTTGCTGCAATGACAGCTTGACAGCGACGTCTCATGCTCCTCACTAGCCTCATGATGATGTTCTGAGGCAATGCGTTCCACTCTTCCACAAGTGCTACACGCAGTTCTGCCAGGTCACGTGGGGGTGGGGTACGATCATCCAGTCTCTGCTTCAGCTGGTCCCAGACGTGCTCTATGGGGTTCAGGTCAGGGGACATTGCTGGCCATACCATATGAGGCACTCTGACTTCCTGAAGTTGAGCTGTGACAATTCTGGCACGATGTGGTGGAGCATTATCGACCATGAACAGAAAGTTGGGGGTGTGCTCGCGGAATTGGGGGATGATGATGGGTTCTATGATGTCTCTGAGGTAAGAACGTGCAGACTGAGCCATCTACTATAACCAAATCTGTTTCGCGCTGACTGGTGATGCCTGCCCAGACTGTTGCACCTCCTCCACCAAAGCGAACCCTGGGGACCATGTTGACCTCGGCGTATCGCTCACCTCGCCTTCTCCAGCAACGCTGACGACCATCATTTCTGTGCAAGGTGACCCGACACTCATCAGTGAACAGGACGGTAGACCACTGCTGCATTGTCCAGGTCACATGGTCTTGTGCCCACTGCAAACGTTCACGGCGGTGTTTTGGTGTCAGTGGAGTCACCTGCAACGGTCGCCTGGCATTCAAGCCAAAGCGGTGGAGTCGGTTGTGAATGGTTTGTCTGGAAACCCTAGTACCCCTCACATCTCGTAAACGGGCCTGCAGCTGTGTGGCAGTTGCATAACGATGACTGAGTGCATAGGTTCTTAGGTACTGGTCATTGTTGCGGTCTGTCACTCGTGGGGCTCCACTCCTGGGTCTGTCACGAACTCTGCCAGTAGTTCTGTGTCTATCACCCCAATACAATTGCCTCCCTATCCCAAAAATCTCTGAAGTGAAACAAACACCGTATGTATGACATCCACTGAGTCTCTCACAATATCCCTAACTTATTGTGAGTAGTGTATATAGGGTTCAGGGATCTGTTTGACCTTGATGGCTAAATCTAAATGGTGCTGGTGCTCCTAAAACATAACGTTTCCTTTTCACACAAAGGTTTAGGTTTAGCTATATTTATATGTTAATATGACCAGTCATTTAGAAATTAAAGGCTATTAAACTGATTAATAAAGGACATAAGTGATGAAAAAAGCTTTACCTGTGCTCCATGTTCAAGAAAAAGTCCTTTATTCAAAATTTTACTGAAGTAAAAACAAATCTCTAAAATAAATTTAGTGGAGTAAAAAGAAGACCCATTCCCTCTGAAATCAGGTGGAGTATAAAGTGTAAGTATAAAGTACTATTTAGGAACAAGTACGTTAAACAATAAATACTTTGAGTACATTTGCCTCATTATACTTAACTCGCTTTCATTTTCAAACCAGTGTTTTAGGACAAAGTACATTGAGTAATATTTTGTCAACATTGATCTCATCATACTTGACATACTTTAATTTTCAAACCAAGTCTTTCAAGTAAATATGGAGTAAATGGTGCTTATAAATGTCCCCTTTGGAATGTAGTTGAGTACAAGTATTGCTTATTATTGTAGTACATTAACTAACACTTTGAGAACATTTGCCCCCTCATATAAAAGATACTTTCATTGTCAGTGTATGACTTTTACTTGTTAAGGCGTAGCCTATACTTAACAGTTGCGTAATGGTACTTTCACTAAGATAAAGTATCTGAATACATGCTCCTCCGGCACTGCTGAGTGTACTGACTGCCTCTCTCTCACAGTTGTCCCGTCAGAGCCCTGCAGGTCTCCCCCGAGTGCAGCTCCGTCCCCTCCCACTCTGACTCCGCACAGGCCGGCGGAAGGCGGCGCGCGACAGCCCGTCATTCCACGTCAGAGGCGGCTACGTTATTTAAACTTGAATCAAGTGGGGAGGCGAGTTTTCTCAGACGGGACAGCGTTGCCTAGCAGCTAGGCAGAGGACTCTTGCTACTTCACTTGTTTTTGTTTTTTTCACTCGTATATCGAGGAAGCGCGGACTCTCTCCGGCTCTGTTTGCCTGTCAGCTACTGCTTCCCCTGTCTCGCAGTCCTTATGCCAAACATGCCCCAGACCGTGACACTAAAAGGACCCTCTCCCTGGGGTTTTCGACTGGTGGGAGGACGGGATTTCAGCACACCGTTAACCATCTCCAGGGTAGGTGGTCACTCAGCTCTCTGCCGCATCGACGCGTTAAGCATTAATTCATTAGGGGTACAAAGTGAATCTCAGCATGTTGTTTTTTTAATCTACATTACAAACCGTCAATCATCCCAATCAGAATCATTTCCACGACTTTGCAATTTCCATTTATACTTCGACAGTAATTGGCTCGCGCAAGGCATGTAGGGAAAGTGCCCGAGCTCAATTAATTAATCTTAATTTAGAGGTCGCCAGGGTCTTTTAACCTTAACACGGTAATTACAGCTAAGTGAAAGAACAGGAGCTTTACTCTAAAATCTGACAGACGGTGCCGTCTAATTCCTGGCAGCTAAAGTTGCCAGTACAATTGTGTGAGTCATTTGCAATTGGCCAAGCATGAACTGCACTGTGAGCTTTCAGTGGAAGTTATAAAAACATGATATCGAGGTATTTGTTTCATAATATGGACACATCAATGCTTTAAAGAGGTCCCACATGGTTTAAGGAGTTTGTCAGTAAAGTTAAAATAAATAAATCCATTCTTAATGTATAAGGTGTTTCATTTGGAGTTTGTCCCAAACTTTGACCATGTCTGAGTAATTGACCTGAGGTTGTTGTCAGACAGGTTCATGTAGATCTACTTAAACTGATGCTGTGTTATTGTATATATTATTTAATGACACTTAATATTACTAGTGGGAGTAGTAGCTCATAGTAAAAACAGTGGTCACGGTATTCACAAAGCTTCGTGAACTTTGCTGACCCTCAGAATATGGGTCAAGAGTCACGGTGCTGGCAGTGGATCTGGCAGTAGCCAATAGTTCATCCCGGCCAGGGTAAACACAGCCCGGTCCGGTTCTACAGGGCTTGCTGAGGGGGGGGGGGTGACATTTGTTTTTCATCAGAGCTCATTGGTGCTGCTGAGGGATTCCAGGTGTTGTGCTCAGCTGTATCACCAGCCCCAAACTGACCCTTTAACTACAGGGCCCGAGCACTTCAAACTAGAGGTGTAATTTATAGATTTACAGCAGGCGATTAACGACTCTGAGAGGAGCAGATGGACCCCCGAAGGTCACCCAAAGTGCTCTCCATTTTCAAACATACCACTATATCCCTGACAGAGAATTTGTGATGCAATGGTGAGGCAGACTTTGACTCACAATTGACAGATGTGCATCAGTATGTTTGTGGTTTCAGCATTAAAGGCTCACTTGCTGTCATGACACAATGCACAATGCTCCTCCACATCACAGAGAGAGGTGACTGAATTTTGCAACTTAAGAAATCCAGAAATCAAATGTAGCATCTGTAAACTCAGAAGTGCTGCTACCTGAATACCTCAAATGTTATTTGTAGAATTCATCTTTATGTGGAGAGAGAGTTCACTTCATGCTTGATCCTCATGTTTGTCTCTTTGTGCACAAAGTTTCCACCACGACCAGGTTTAGAATTCATTTGGAAAAGGGGAGAACTCCACACTCCAGTATGTTGCAGCTCTCTTGAGTCTCATGCTGACTCCAAAATCATAATGTTGCAGCTTTGGGGCATCTCAGGTTTTGTGATGCATACCTTCCTAACTCTTTCATAATAATTCATACAGCAGGTTTCAATATCAGTGATTTACCAATTTCTGAATTTTGCCAGTTCAGTCAGTGCATTCTTGCATAACTGCCAATATGAAAGCCATGGCATGCACTGGGAAGTTTTTTTGCGTTCAGAACATTGTGTAACTCAGTGATGATGGCATCAGTGAGGTTAATTACAGGTTGCGCTTCACAGACAGTTACAGTGCATTGTGATGATAGCAATAAAAGACTAGCGCTCACACGGTCTCTTGCTGCTTGCATGAGTAAATAGGGAGTTTTGGCTAATTCCTAAATCTTGGCTTGAAAATGAGTGAAGGAAGCAGCTGGTGAGATGCAAGCATATTTAGCAAAATATGTAATGTCAGAAGCATAAATACACACAGTCTCTTGGCAGCCAGACCCAGCATTACACTGCCTCTTAAAGACTTTCTTTCTTGCTTTCTACCAGCCATCGCAAAGCAGTTCAATGTCCAATTGACGTCACATGCTGTGAAACATCCGCTGACAACTCAAAATGTGTTTTACTGGTTTAACGCGATAATTGTTTTGTCCTGCTGTCTCATGTGCTTTTGTATGCGATCGAATGAATCAAAATAAATTCGAGGAGAGGTGATGAAAAATAGAAACAGTGGGAAAGAAATCCTCTTGAATCACCTCATGGGACATGGTTGCATGTTGAGATCGAAGCACAGTGTGATTGATTGCTGCTGATATTCCAGAGTATCCCCTAAACTGGCTATTCATCACATGCTTGCTGCATTCTTGCTGTACAGTGCATGCCCAGGACAGCCATTACAATGTGTTGAATGGTGACACAGGAGGAGATGGAGGGAGAATGAGAAAGAGAGGTTAGTTTATGCCTCACAGTATCCAAAATGCCTCTTTAGGGGGCATTTTAGTCCCATGTACAGCTCATACAAGCCAGAACTCTGTGAATGGTGAAACCGTATCTGCTGGATCTGTAAAACGGGTCAAGAGAAGATCAGGTTTAAGTTTTTTTTTCATACTTCATCATACGTCTGCTTTGCATGACTGTAAGATGCCTATCCCTCTTCCTCTACGTCTTTCTGCAACTATAAAAGTGAAGGCCATGAAACACCTGCACTTGGAGACTGTGAAAGTTGTAAATACCAGAAAACAAGTTCTGATGGCAGCAGCTGGTTCTTTGCTTAAGGTGATAATGTCCCAGGATAAACCCATTAGTCCCCTGCCAGCCCATTAGGACTCTAGCCAGTTAATGGTGTGTCTGTCTGCTTGGCTCTGGAAACATTTAGCCTGATAGTGTGTGTTAGGTAGGTAGGTTGTGTGGTAGGTTGTTAAATGGGTTGGTGTGCATGAGTGACATTTAGACACACTGACAGTTACTGATGTAACTGCAGAAGCATTTAGAGAGGATACGTCAAATATGGCAGGTGTGGTATAAACCCATTTGTAAATCGATGTCAAACTGCTGTCTGGGCCGAAAGTGACGCAGGACACTTGTTAGTCCTGCCAATTGGCAAATAGTCGTCTTCTGGATAGGAACTCACGACTGACTGTTGGCTAAATTATGACCTGAGCAGTGCACAGAATCCAGCTTCCTTTTTGACTCCTTGATACTGTGTGTCCTAAAACTATATTTTTATATTTTTGGTCTGCTGATGGTTAATGGTTAAAGAAAAGTAGATAATGTCAGGACAACTTCCCAAACCCCAGTAGACATCTTGTCAACAACTCCTCACAAATTACTGTTGAAGTTTTCTGTCTGTCTTAACTTTGAGCAATTAATTGTCTGAGCTTTACATTTCTTCATGAATTATATGAAATCACTACCCACCACAAAAACATAAGATCCAAGTTGTGCCTGTTTACTGTTCCATCTGTAGCTCATTGCACAAACGGTGAATAACTTCAACTTCACATTATCTTACTATCTTATCTTTTCTTTTGTTCCCATGTGACAGGGATCAAAGTCTAACCTCAAACAAACTGATACATTATCAAAGTTTCTTTTTCTTAGTGTGATCAAATTGTTTATGCATTTAAAGAACAGGCTCTCACTTTTTATAGTCTGTCTTCATGCAATGATGACATGTTTACACAGGGCAAAAATAATATTATAATCTGATTGTTTCAATCCTGTAGCGAGCATTCAGAAGCTGTGAGATATAACTTCTTCATCATACAGGACACAGAGATGGCATACATTGCAAAATCACCAATGAGACCACAGTTACAGGCAGTTATATGTGTGTCTTCGATTCTGCCTGTGTGCATTTGTGCGTTTGCAAAGACAATTATCTCTAGTCCTATCAAGTCATATTGTTTTGTGTGTGTTATGCTGAGTTTAAAACACATTAAAATAAGTTAAATTGCATTAGCAGTTAAAAATGCAATGAACCAAGTGCCCTTTGTACCCTTTAATCTCTCTGTATGCGTCTGTCAGCCACATACCAGAGACGGGACATGTGACCTTAAGCCACATGGGTGTTTCATTGAGCTCTGCCAGTTATAATAGTCAGCTTTAGGCTGCTCTCTGGCTGCTCTTTCTGCAGGCTAGAATTAGAGATGCTGTGAGCTGTATCTCCACATCAAACCGAGAAAAAGATAACAGATGGTGCCCTCGAAGAATTCCCTGTTGTTGGTGAAGCTGTGGAGTATGTGAAAATGGTCGCAGAGGAGAACAGCACAGGTTCCTGGGTTGGTATCTCATCTGGCTTGTCTGATGTATAAAACTGACTCTCTCTGGCTTATATATTGAAAACAGCAAGCTCTTGTGCATTGTTGTATATACAGTAAATACAGCACCCTGCAGATCTTTTTCTGCAGTATTAAATCAGTTCTTGGTCACATCTTTTTTTGTTGTTGTTTCGTAAGCTCTCATGTTGACTTAGTCAACTTTTATTGCTGCAAACACGTGTTTGTGTCAATGGATTCGCTGCCAAGTATCTCAAACATGATTCTTGCAATACTCTGATGATCATGCACAACATATTGAAGCATGACATGGTGAGAAAGACATGCAGAGAACTCTTCAGGGAAAGCTCAACCAGTCAGAATCATTGCTAATCTGATTACAGAGCAGATTTGAAGGGATTTCTACACACTTTTTGATGACTAATCCTTATGAGTAATGTAATTACTCATCCTAGATATACACAAATGCATTACAGCCTGCAGTAGATTTCACGTGACTTTCCTGTTTACTTGTGTTCCCATCCCCACATAAATCATCACCGCAAGTATTGCTTATTGGTCTTGGCAGATTCCCTCTCTTTGTTTCAGCATAATTATCACACACATAGTCAGAACCTCACACCCCAGGCTATGTAATGGCTTTCCATCACGAAGGTCATAACCATGGTTCCTATCGCAGGTCCAGCAAGCAAACAAAGACGTCTGACATGTTGCCAGGAATTATCCTCCCTGCCTGTTGCTGAGACTCAGTGCTCCCACCCAGCAGAGAGCGTCTCTGTGGGATTCAGGCAGGAGCGAAACATTCGAAAGTGACAGATTCTTCTTGCGTAAAGCTCATAAATAATAACCAGCCAGGAAGAGGTCTAGGTTGTTCATAACAAGCTGTATCAGCCATTGTTGTAGTACGTGTTCATGTGAGTCAGGTCTTTACTGCACTTTATGATAGAGTCACTGAAGCGTTCTGAAACATATCCTAAAAGTTAAAAAAAACTTTTTCCAATCAGATGTCTCTGAGCTTGACATTAAACCAAATGAAAGTGTATTTTTTTTTATTTAAAGAAGGAGATTAGATTGTCATCCTGGATCGAATATGTGTCCTCAAATCAGGTCAGTTTCCCTGCAACCAAGAGAGGCCTGTCCAATTTGATGGCGTGGATCTTAGTTAAAAGTGAAAGACAGGACACACAACAAACAATAATGACACAATGGAAAACCTTTCCCTGATTTTGCTGATTTCACACAAGTGAAAGTGCTGCTGCAGTTTTTATCGCATCCAGTGCACAGACACGTGCACTCGCACAAACATTTGCATGGGTTCATTGTTGTTTCTTTGCTGTGCTTTGACTTCACTCTTCTCAAACACACCGAGAGACAAAAGTGGCCCACGGTGAAACCGCACATTCATCAGCCCTGCAGCGTGTCACATGATGACTCTGTGTGACATGAGGCTATCATTTGCTAACCGCTCTGTCTGTTAGCAATTAACGATGTCACTGTTTATGGAGCTGCCTCTTATGGAAATTATGTGACTGTTTAGATTTCCCAACAAAGCTGTTTTCTGCACCGTCACCATCAAGTCCATCGTGGTCACATCTTCCAGGTTTTGACCAGTATTACAATGACAAGACATGTTTTTTTATTAAGGTACACTGTTAAATGTCAGAGTGATTTCATTATAAAGTGATTTTGTTAAGGTCCTTTTCAGTGCATGCAGAGATGTGATTCATGTTTCTGTTAGCAGCATTTGCACAGCAGCAGGTCTACAGTTAAAGGAAAGTTTACTTAAAGTAGAATTTGTACACTGAGCTACATAGTGAGCTACAGTTTGATTAATCTCTTTTTCAAAAAGTATAGTAAAAGACCTCACCATCAGCCTAATATACCAGTTTGAACTTTGATGGAAAAAAAATCCTTTTTTTTGTTGTTTTGAACCATTTCCACAAATATCTGCTGCTGCTGTTGCACGTTTACTGGGTGAAAATGGGTTTGAATTCATACCACGCGAACCTAAGTTACTATTTCCAGCAAAGTGGATCATTTTCTTGAATTTAGCATCTTTTTCTCCCCTCCACAGTGGTTTAGAAGCCACTTTTTAGTCATTCACAGCTACACTGGTTTCTTCCTCAGGCTGTAACGACCATTAGCTTTAGTTGTGTTTGTTGTGTTCGTTTTTTGGGCAAGTTCATTTTATTCTCATTTTGGTCAACAGATGAAGCCAGTCAAAGTGGATGACTTGGCTTTTGTTACTATGAGTGGTTTCATGTGAGTAAGAAGACCAAAATAAATAAAATTGCTTTGGTCTGTAAAGCCACTTGTTGAGGCAATAGAGTAAAAACCTAATTACAAAATTATATTCATCTACAAATATCCATAGGTTTAAGCCATTACATCACACTACATCTGCAGTGTAAATATAGCATTTATGATTATATCTGAACCACGTAACTCTAACCCATTCTTAGGTTTCCTTACAGATGGGCATGTTTGCCCTCCAGTGACGACCTCGGTCACTCAACATACCAAGTGATTTAAGCACGGCTATTCATGGCCCGACCCTGAGGTGATATAACTCACTCTGTGTATGTGTGTGCTGGGGTGCACAGACTTTGGTCCACCATGACGCAGCCCAGGCACAAAGGCACACACGGACACACAGACATTTAAAAATGACGTGGGTACGGATTGTCATCAACTGCTCTGACAAACAGGAATCAGCTCCTCTCCAAAGAAAACCATATTCATGCTTTTGCTCCTGTAAACGACTCACTCTAATTTACATCCTCGATTGTGTGGTTCATGTCAGATTTCTGCCATGAAAAAAGTGGCTTGAAGGTGAGTTTACATCCCCTGAGACTTACACACACACACACACACTCACACACATTTCCCCACAATGCCTCTGACCTCTGAGTTTACCGGAACTGAGTCAGGAACATTCGGGGTGGTCAGAGGCTGTAAATTAGGAATTCCACATCTGAACCACACGACTCAGCTATTAGTGCTTCATGGAGCGTGAACTTGTGTGCCTTTGCTCTTAAAAAGGCTCCTCCCAGTTAGCAAGCGCGCTTCTCCTGCACAAGCAGATCTTCTCTTTCTCTCACTCTCAGGGTTCTGTCCAGACTTTTAAGACAATCCTGTCCCAATTCATCTTGGATTAGACAACTAATATCTGGAAGTGAAGCAAGTGTTATTTCAACACCAGTTCCAAACACAATACATCTCAGTGTGCAGCTTTCTAGGTAAGAGGCATCACAAGACGCTGTGACTCCAAGAAGAGGTATCCACTTAAAAACGAGGATGACAGGAACAAAGATTAATGACCGACACTTGACATGGAAGCGGGTTATTAACAGGGAAATCGCCTTAAATCTTCTGCTCCCTGCGTATTTACAGACACAGGTCGTCATTTAAGCCTTTTAGCTCTCGGGGGTGTTACAAAAATCTGGTTGGGGGTTGTATAAAAGCAGATCATGCTTTTTGTTTTCTTTTGATGGGATATTTGGTGTTGCTATAGCCCAATACTTTAAACGAGTCAAAAATGATCCATGTAATCTGAAATAAGTAGTATAAGTCATTTGTTTGTTGTTGTATTTTGAAAAATACATTTTTTCCTTTTTGCATTTTTTTCTTTTTGGCTGTCGGTTTATTGGTTGGACAAAACCAGCACGATGGACATTTTTCACCATTTTAAAGGCTTGATTTTTCATTGCTCTCTCAGCTAAAAAAATATTATATTATTACAAAAATATTAAAATATCAACAGCAACTGCCACTAGACATGGAAACCTTTCCCAAGGCTATGAATTTCAAGTCATTCAGTGCTTTTTCAGTCTGCAACCAGGAGAAGCAAATCCAACTCTTATTCCAGCGATATGAAAATGTCAAAGATTATTGCTTAACTTTCTTACAAAAACATTGCGACTATAGCAATTGTATCCAGCTGCCGACAACTCTCCTCACATTGGAAACTGTTGGAAAAATTCAGTCAAAGTAATACTAATATGTGTCATAGCTTGACAGCACATGGAGCACGCAAAGACAACTGGAGACATGATGACAATTGTTCGCATTTCATTACATTTTTGTTTCATTGCTAGTAAAAAATATTTTCCTCTGCATCTTGCTGCCACATGACAGAGACAGCTTTACTGTGGACATTTTGGTTTGGTGATGGAGGATTTGATTAGTTTTCTGGCCAAAAACCATACGGCCAGTCAGGGGCAAGCCTGGAAATAGCAGGGACAATGTATGTGTGTGTGCTTAATAATGGAAAATTGTTATCATATGTTACTGAGTGTGTCTGTGAAGGTGAAACATACCCACAGGGGCACCCACCCTCCTCCCGTCCTCACCGCTCTGCCTCCCTGTGGGGCTCAAATGTCAAATGTTTCAGGAATGAGGGATCACAGAGAGAAACCTGCTCAGATAATCTCCAAAATGAAAGTGACATAGACAAAATGGTCCATGTGACATATCAGAAAAAGTCACAAGCATTGAGTAGATATTGAACAGATGTTTGCAAATCGGTCTAACATTGCACTGTTGTCAAGGTTTAAGGTTCATATGCAAACTTTGTTCAAAGTTACTTACCTAAACTTGAAACCTGGACCTCAAATCAGTCTGATGCAATCGCTGAATGACCATAAAACTGCACGTTGTTCGTTTTTTGCTGAATTTTAAAGGGCCAAACTGTTCCAGTCCTTTCCAAACATTTCACCTCCTCAAAAACTCTGAGTGGCCTCTCACTTCCCAGTGTCGTTGTTTCTGGCTTTTGTAAACGTAAACCCAGAGTGCTGCCCAAGGCAATATCACATAAATCAAAAGAGAGCTGCTTTTGTTGAATTTGGCCTCCGTGCTGACACTTGCACACAGAAAGTCTTTTTTTTTCTTTCTTTGTGTCTTTCTTTCTCACTGACGGTTTGACACCACTTATAATAGCTCTTTCATTTCTTGGCTGTGTGTGTTTGTGTGTGTGTGTGTGTGAATGTTTTCTTCAGGTAACACCAGGCAGCAAGGCGGCCCAAGGTGACCTGTGTCCAGGCGACACCATCCTGGCTATCAACGGCGACAGCACAGAGCTCATGACACACATGGAGGCTCAGAACAGGATCAAAACCTGCACTCAGCAGCTCACACTCAACATCAGCAGGTATGGAGACATGAGACTTACCAGACATTATGATTATGATTGAAATATTGATTTCTTCTCGATTTCTAAAAGAGGAACAACAATCCATGTAGAGTGTGTGGGGAAGAATTACTGCATGTGCATGTGTGAAGAATCTTATGAACTGCCTCAAGTGATGTCACTTGAATCAGAAAACAAAAACAAAGGAAGAAGTGAGCTACTTATCAGTAGTTTATTTTATTGTTAGAGCTATTTATTAGTGAGTAGCATTGTGGCTAATACCCCCCCCAAGTGAGAAGAATGAGTGGAATAAAAAAGTTACCTCTGTTTTATCAGTCTGAGAACCTTTTGTTAATAGACTGTTCATCACATCAGAAATAATTCATACAGACAAGTTTTTGTAATGACAGAATGGGACGTTTTGGAAAGCAGTGATCAACGACCTTGTTAGTTGTTTTTGTATATGGACTTTTGTGTGAGGACAAACATACATGTGCAGGAAAAAACCCAAATGTTCCCGTACTAAAAATGTTTATTTCCATATACACATTGTATATGAGCCATAGCTACCTTGCAGGATTTATTTAGTTTACAACATCATTAGTTGTTGTTTATGGTATGTTTACTGTAATTGCTTACAGACTGATTTCTGAATGTTTAATTCTTCACATTATGTGCTGTATATTTAGCTCAGTATTCATAAAGGATGACTGAAGAGAATGATGACATTCACAATAAGGCGATATCAGGAAATGCTGAATATTAGTCACTTTCTAATCAGCCGTCACCACTTAGACACTCAGCAGAGGCTGCTTACGGTTTTTGCTTGTAGCCTCATTAAGTGAACTGAGTTGAAAAACTTTACTGATATTTTATGACTCAGGTCATTTACAACTTCTTGTCCAGGAAAACATATTGTTTCTATTTCTGGTGGGTCTGTTGAGCTAGGTACAGTCATGGGGACAGATGACAGGTTTACAACACTTAAAATGATCGACTCCCAGCTCCTATAGAGCGTTGTCAAAGTCAATGAGCCTTACGGCACATACGGTGACCTTTTCGAAATGGACATGCAGGATGATATTGTGCATTTTACCAGCTCATGAGGTGGAAAATTACCCTACACTCATTTTTAGACCTAGTGTGTGAAGATGAATGATTTGGCCTTAAGCAGAGGACAGAAGCAAGATGTTTCTGTCAACTGTGCAGAGCGGAAATCATCCATCTAAACAGTTAATGATGGAGAGAGGGCAAAGGGGTGGGGAATAACCAAGGAAAAACTGAAATGTCAGTTGCTTCCCACATTTCTATTAGATGGTTTCTTTGGGCTGCCAGAGGACTGGAAAGTGGAGAGCAAATCTGGCAACCTCTGAATCCCCGTCTTCTTAGATGAAGAACACTATGTGGTTTCAGCCTTGCTTACAAGTGACAACTGCCAACTGGTGCTTCAGCCCTGTCCTTTTAGGGCAGCAGAAAATGCAGCCCCTCTCCTGTAATGGTTTGGAGCATGAAGTTGACTTGCCGATGCAGTGGAAATAAGCATCGCCCTCGGAGTAATGGGACCCGTCAGATAAGCAAAGATTCTCACATGCACAAGCTCCACATTCAGACAGAGAAGCACTTTCCTTTCCTTCTCTGCACTGCATTTGTGTTTTATAGTATGCACTCAAGCATGCTAGAGCAGTCCCTTTCCATGCAGCCTCTAGTAGAAATAGTCCATCCATATATCACACTGAGCAGCTGAGCGTTAAGTGGTTTGTCCACATAGGAATAGTAAATTTATTTAAGGATACATAAAGTAGCATTCATTGCAAAGATGGGAACTCCTCCATGGCTGCTGGAGCACTTTAAATGGGCACTCCGACAACTTCAGCTGACGTTTTACTTCACCTTAATTCTTAATAATGTTTTCTCCACTTTATTGGAGCTCAGTCACATTAATAGCAACTGTTATTTTTCAGTCTAAAATTCATGTTTTAGACTACACCCAAGTGGAAAGTTGAGAATTTGTTGTGCATTGGTTTTCGCACATTTTCCATGTAATTTTTCAGCAGACATATTTGGTGTTTTTGGAAACCCTTCGATCTTGGCTTATAATTCCAGTGGGTTTGACCAACACTTGTCAACAACAGTCTATAATTGGTGGGGCTGAAAAGGTTTAAGTGACTTTGGTTTTTGACGTAGTCTGTAAATTTGAGTACCACTTTCTTAATTTTTAAATCATGAAATTTAAAGTCAGTGACTTCAGGTCACATGATAAAGTCAACATGTTCTTTTAAGCATTTTAATGACTTCTTTGGTTAAAAAATGATTCCTCTAAATTATAACCACAAGTAAAGTACCAGACATACCCATACTGTTCATAAATCCTCCCATAATTTCCTATTTAAACTGACAAGACGACACACCAGAGGCAGAACAAGGCCGGCTGCTGGAATGTGACCTTTCTGCAGTATATTGGCTGAATAATTACAGTCTGAACTGCCCCACTGCTGGACAGGAGGAGTGTACGGCATGTCTGAGAGATAGGCATGCACCTCTGGCTCCAGAGCACAGAGATGACATGAACTGCTTGTAAAGGGGAGGGAAAACAGAGTAACAAGGGTGTGAAGGTTTAGAGTTTTTATGGTAAGAAACAAACAAAAGTGTTCAAAAGCTGAGAGAAAGTGGAAAAAGATAACAATGCTGGCAGGAGAAGAAGACAAAAGAGGGAATTTGAAGCCAAGTAGAGGAGCGGTGAATCAGATAGACCTAGTGAGAAATCCACATGGTCCTTGCTCTGCTTTGAATGCTGTCTTACAGCCAACTTTATCTGCTGGGCACATTGCTGGAAATTCAATTACAACACAGTAAAGCTCAGAGTTGATTTTGTTTCCCTGAGATGGAGGGCGCACCTCACCACGAATTTTGAAATGATCTTAAAATATTCCTGAGTCAAATATAAATCGGGGTGACATCTCATACACATACTCATACACATATTATTCAAAGTAATTCTTTCCCCTCTATAACTGAGTGACTAAAGCATTTCTTTGGCATCTTGAACACTTACTGTGAGGTGGCTTATTCCCAGGAAAAGTGCTACATGGGAAGTTGTGTTAATAAACAGCAACGGTCACTATGACTGAGCTGACAAACAATACAAAGCCACTCACATAAGCAGGAGTTAAAGAGGTCAAAGTGCTGACTGCCGCTAATGAACTTGTGAAAATGGCAAAATACAATGCAAAGCAACTGCTGGGCAGGCGTCAACGTTTCAAGAATTGGGGAAAAATTCTCCCAGAAATTCTATGAGCTGTGAAAGAGCAACCACGTTGTAGTCTGTTTTCTTGTTGGCCCTGTGTTATTAATTATATAGACAATGGGGAAGTCTTGTTCATATTAAGGAAGTCTTGTTCATATGTAAAAGATGAGTATTTACTCATGTGCAATATGGGATTTGGGGTTTGTTGGAAACACTTCTTAGTTGTGGGCAACAGGAATAACTGTGGATTATTTAAGTGCATCCATCGAGTCAAAAAAGAAATGGGAGTGACTCAAAGAGCCCGTGCTGACTCACTAGAAAATAATATTTAAGAGGACAACAGTTCTCAGCCCTCATTAAAAGACTACACCATAAAATACTCCAAACAGTCACAGAGTCATAGGGGGAGAAAGAAGAGCCCTGTAATTTTGTGTTGCTGCCGATGGACAAATATATGAGTCTACACGTCTGCTGCGAACCAAAATTACAGTACACTGGACGCATCTGAACTTGAGGTCTTGTGTAACACAAGAATGTTTCTTTGTAATGTGTCCATATTTATTACTTTCATAGCCACCATTTTTCATAATTCCTATTATGGAGAATTTTTAAGAGCGTTCTGCATCAGGAGATTTCTGGTAAGGTGCCCCGGGAAGCCCATGAAAGCTGAATAAGGAATAAAGACGCTTCATGAAAACTGGGCTGACAGCTGTTTTAGTAGACTTTTTTTTAAAAATATCTGTCACTAAACCTTCAAATGCGCATGTATTTTAAGATGTCATTAATCTGTGCCAGTTCTTCGCTAGAATTTATTCCTGTGATTAACTGCTTTGCCTCGTCTATTTTTACTAGGCGTAGCGATTTCTTACATTTTCCAAAATATCTATTAGTAACCTCAATAAAATATGTCTGAACTTTCTACAGTCAGGTGCAGTGCATTCTGGTAAACTGAGCTTAAGGAGAGGACAGTACAGATTTTTAGAGTTCGATATGATATTTGTCTATATCTGTAACTTATTGTTCTTTGATTCTACAGCATAACGTTTACTATAAATGTTTAGCTAAGCTAGTTTGTTCTTATCTTAAATATCAACTTAAATACCAACTGTAGGATGGATTAACACCAAAGTTTGTGCAGACATACATGAATTCTAGATGGTGCTTGGTTGATGGCAGTTACCCCTGACATTTCCTCCTGCCTGCTGACTAGCAAACAGTAGCATGCTCATATGGTGAACAGTCAAATCTCAGCTTCTTATGATTCTCATTGGGAGCATGACAGGCATTAAATTCAGGTATTACATAGGTTTTCAGATGTGTTAAGATCTGGTGACTATGTAGACCACAACTATTGCCTGGAAGCATCTTAATTCACTATTTCGCTAAAGCAGTATATTATTTTTCCATTATTTTATCATCTATTTATTAATAATCAGAAAAGAAAATGGACTAAAATTGGGATTTTGGCAGATAAAGATCTGTACATTCAGCAATAAAGTGAGGAAAAGGATGAGAGAATAAAGAAACAAATGCATTGGTGAGAAAAAAGGAACGAAAATTAAGAGGGAAAGAAGGCAAGACAAGGACAAGTGAACCAAAAAAAAGTGCTCTTAGGTCACCACTTTACTGCAGCTTTCCATTTTCCATCAGGCCTCCCTACTGACGCTGGCCTGTCAACGCTCCACTGTGAGGTGAAACACCCTTGCTAGTTTCTGTTAATTCCTGGCTTTGGTGATCAAATAGAGCAGTGTCGTCTCACTGGGGAGGAAAAATGGCTGCCACCCCTATCACATGCACACACATACAGTCCAAGTTCACTGTAAAGTCAGAGGACCTGGACAGACGTACGGAGCCCATATTGGAGTGTGTCATGTCTGCTTGGCTCGGCCTGTATATCCTCAGACCTAAACAGAGTCTTTGAATACATGAACCAGCTGTGGAGGAAACCTTCTCTCTCCTTCATTTTCTCCTCTTCCTCTTTTTTTATCCTCTTCTTTTGACCTTTTCATCCCTTACCTCCCTCGTCCCTGACCTTGATGCTGTCGTTTCCCTCTCCAAACCTAAATCCCAATCGTCCACTATTTCTTCTTTTTATATCTTCTCTTCATCTCTCTCTCTCTCTTCCACCCTGCAGTTTCCCTCCTTCTGCCAGAGCTTATTGGAGAAAAACCATGTGGTTGCAGAGGCCTGAGAGACAGATGATGGTGGTTGCGATGTGTGTTTCCACTGCTGGTCAGGCTGTTCGGAAAGAGTCCTGCTGGGGTGGCAAGTTAAATGTGCTGAGAAATGAGTCATGATTCCTATGTTACTCTGACTGTGTGTTTCTTGCTGTGGTACTGTAAGGACACCCTGCCGACCCTGTTCCAGTTTTACTAACTGTTGAAAAGAACATTTAGGTTCGGCGCTTAAAGGGTCAAAGGGTTTGTGCTGCTAAAAACAACAACAAATGACAATTTAAAAGCAGGCACTTTCAGACACAAGCTCCCAGTTAGTCAGGATAATCCACTGACCTTGCTGTGAAGAGTTTTCATTGGAACAAGGCTCTCCTGAAGAAATAGAGCATCTTATTCATACACATCCATTTTATTGGGGCCACAGAAGAAGTACATATTCTCATAAACCTGGATGCATCACAACCACAGCTGTAACTTTGGGAAAGGTTATTCCTAACTTACTTTAGCTCAATGTTTTATCTCATCTTTACTTTGAATTAACCACAACAAAAAGCTGTTGGTCTCAAAGCCCTGGACCTAGTGTTTAACACTTTGTTACTTTAGTGAAAAAAGCAGGTCACGTGATATTGTGTGGCAGGTGTATGTGCTTTTTTTTTTAAAAAGCCCTGTTTCCCTGAATAAGCCAAATTTGTTAAGAATGCCATTACAAACAAAAGCTGGTTTAATTTGGATCAAGGTCTCAGTTGGGACTGATTTTAGGTGCAGGGATGGTTTATGGTTAGACCTGCTGGAATGTGGGATAAGGCCAGTGTCAGGGGTTTAGTTGCTGTGTAATGCATGTATTACTGCATAACATAACCGTAGATGGAGAAATATAAATCTAATCACGAATTGGAAAGTAAAATCAAAACAAAACACGAGACAGAGGCTTCAGGAGGAATCAGAGCAAACAGGCAGAGAAAAGACAGAGTTGAGAGGATTTTGCCCCCGCTGTCTCGCTTTGACTCAGGGACCTGTGACTCACAGCTGAGGAATTATGCACGAGGCTGCATGGGACTAAAGGAACACAGGACTCCAGCTGGGACAAATACAAAAAGAAATCTCCAAAGAACCCAGACTCACACACTCACACACAGCGTGTGTGAGTTTCACTACCAAACCCTACCGTCCTGTCCTTCTCCATACCTTCATTGCATCATTCCTCTCAGGCTCTCCCAAGGTGTCTCTTTTCTGGTTGTTTTAAATGGAACAGCAATGGTGTTTCAGAGGCTGTGTTGCAGAGAGGGAGTAGGAAATGGGGATCACAAACCTCCCTACCCTTTTCCCTTCCTGCATTGATCTTGTCATCACCCAGATGCAGATGAAACCCCCATAACTGTTCTTTAAAAGGTGTTTGTCTCCTTCTACTCACTCAGGAGAAAGCATCTAACCTTTTGCACTTTACAAAATAACATGAGAAACTGCTGCAGTGTTTTCTGATAGGACTTAAACTCGTCCTTATTTAGGCAGCTTTCACGGAGCGAGGCAACAAGACAAGACTCTCAGTGAACCCTGAAATGTTCCGTGATCAGCCACATCTTAATTTGAGGGCACTTGGTTTCTGAGCCGTCTGTCTCGTGCTCCTCCTCGAACATGGTGATTCTGTGCAGCCAAAGTAAACTCATCCACTGCTCCAAAAACCAGATCTCCCCAATCAGGAAATTAAACCTGGCAGGGGGAGGTCATGCAAGGGAAAATGTGACCAGAGGAAAGAATAGGGAACTTGTTCTGATGACCTGAGACTTTGTTCTATGTCTTCATCTGCAAGCATTGTTCTTTCTTTACTAACACTTCTTTCTTTTTGTCTTTTACCTTTTCATATTCAGTCATCTATGACTGACCTTAGTATTTTTTTTCCTTTGTTCTTTCAATTTGTAATAATTACAGTTCTTTTATGGCCTTTGCTGTCAATGTTATACGCTGACTATTTATCATTGCAAATCTGTTTGAAGAGACAGCGTCTGTTCTTTCAGATCTTTCCTCGGCACAGCAGCCAGACCAAGTAGGTAGTGGTAGAGACGAGATAAAGCCACTCAGTCTGCAACTGGATTTTAATCAAAAACATCTAGTTTCCTATAGCCTTGCACAGCATGGTGATCTGGTTAATATATCATCCAATTTCCAGACTAGGAAGGGCTTTACTGCTCAGGTTTGATTCAGCCTTAGATCAGAGAGAAAAACAGACAGAGAGAAATAGAGAAGTTAAGCAAGGAGAGACAGAAGAGGTAAAGACTAGAAAGAAGTTTTAGATTTAGTGAACAGGTTGATAAATGTAGCAGCAGTTTGTCTGATCATGAGAGCAGGGTCCTGATCCCTCAAACTGTGACTCAGTACTGGAGGATGTGGTAAAGCAGCAAACATAGAAATATCACTACAGTTCATTGTCCCTGCTGCAGATTGTTTCAGTCTGCTGTGGCTATTTACAGTATGTTATGTTACATTTGAGATGCTCCAAAACAGTTTTCCCCTAGAGAAAGGTCTAGTTTTAATGGAAAACGAGATTATGTCCGTTACATCCACTCGTAAGCCTAATACCTGAAATAACAGCCAATTGTCCTAACATTCGTACTTCAAGTGGAATATTTATTTATGTGTCAAGTGTGTAACTGACATCCCTCTTCTGACTGACCCACAGTATAATAAGTGTAACTCTGTAAATCTACAGCTGGTTTGTCTCTCACAGATTCCAATCTCGCCTTGGCATTTACAGCTCCATTATTACGGATGGACGGTAAATTCCATGTTTCTGTCGTGCCCTTCCAAAATGTCAATTCAAACAATCCTTTTCAGGCTGCATTTTCACTCCTTTCAATAGGCTGTTTGTGCGGTAACCATCGAGACCAAACAACAATTGTGGAGGATTTGGTGGAGGGGAGGGGGGATGTCATCCCACAAAGTAGCTGTTGCTCGTCCACCAGACACTCGCCGCCTCACAAGAGCTTCCTTGATAGCAACACCTCCATTTCTCATATCTGAAGCATTACCTCAGCTCAGCCAACGCTGTGCCAGCTGCAGCCGTGGTGATCTCACCACTTCAGACGTCAACTCTCCCACTATGCGTTTGACAAATCCATGCACGCACTCGCGGTTAATAGTTTTTTTTACGTCTGTGTGGATGGAAGTGTGAAAGAGTAGAGATTAGGTGGGTAGGGAGAAGCAGTCACACAAAGACGCACGCTGTCCTTCAGTTGCTCTGCATAATGTCCTGGTGTTACCCTTTTGGAAGTTGGATGCTTTCCCACTTAACAGCCAACGCCTGGCAACAAAAACCTGTCAGCCCCTAAAACCAAAGAATTCCACTAATAGCATGTGAACTGCCACTCTTTATACATGTATCTTTAAAGTACAAGAAGAATGCCAGTGACCTCTTTGTGACACCGTTTGGGATTAATTGCAATGTTTCATCAGCCTGAGAACTAAGTTGCACACCCTTAGTTTCACCAAAGCATGTAATTCTTTGCCTTTTAAAGAAGGAAATAAATCATCTGGACCCTTGCTTATGCATGCACAGTAGGGCCATTCAGGAGTGCTGTAAATAACATATTTTATCATTGCTGCCAGCCAGTAAGTCATCTACTGTTCTTGGAAGCAAATCCAACTGGACTCAATTACTTGTAATCCAGATGGGAGGGAAGAAAGCCTCAGATACCAGTAATTCAGTTATCACTACTTTTGAAAAAAAATTCTATGACCCAAAATGTAATGGGTTTGTTTCCCAAAACTGTATACCTCATACAATGGAGTTATGATGTGATGATGACTTTATCTTCGTACCAGCGGGGAGGAGGCCTGAATGTCACTTTATCCCATTCCTAATGTGAAAACCTGCCAAATGTACAAATCCACATCTGCGCATGCACACACATACAGTGCATACCTACACTCACTCTTACATACAGTTGTATGATTTGTTAGCTGCAGCTATGTGAGTGTTTTGGCAAATAAAGGGGACAGGAGTTAGTGGGATATCATGGCTATCATGTGACATTAAAGTTGTCAACTCTCCCAGTTTTCAGTAACTCTGAGAGGACTAAAAGTAAATGTGTCTTTATTTTTACTATTTTCCTGTGTCTTTTCAAGCCTTTGTACTTTCTAATAATTACACTGGATCGCATGTGGAAAACTTGTCAGCAAAGAAAAAATCATTCTTCTCAGCAGAAATGACTACACGCTTCAGTGCTTGGGTGTCAAATGGCACAAGATTTATCTGACTCTCTCTTTTCCTTCTCTCATGGGTGTTGTCTTTCAGGTCGGGATCAGGAGACAGAGTGTGGTCGCCAACAGTTAGTGAAGATGGCAAGACAAGCCCTTACATGGAGCCTGACTCACAGGTAACCACTGTTTACTCTGGATTTGCAGGAGCACAAGTCACAAGAGTTTCTTAAGATTCAAATTCACACCCACTGGGATGCTGTCAGGACTGATCTGCCTTGAATTTTGCCTGCTGCCAATGCAGAGATTCAGGGCTCAGATTTTGGTCAGGCCTTGGCTGGAAAATAGTCTTCAAATTACTCACCAGCCCACAAATGAATAAGAGAACTAATCAGTGAAGTTAGATGGCGAAGTCTTTGGTCAGCTCTTGGACCTCCTTTTTATTTGATTGACGGTCTAGTAGACATGGTCTAGTGTTGACCTCTCATACATGGTAATAAAATAGGCAACACAGCATGTGTGTTCATCAAGTAAAGTTGTTACGTGTGACAGGTTTCTGGTTCTAAAAATGTTTTTCTATTCCTGTTAAAAGTGTTTCTTTAAATACAACCTTACAGGTTCCCACATTTGAGTGGGAACCCACTTAACATGAGAACATTTGACCCTCCTGGGTACTGTAATATTTGTAGGGGTTATGTTTATTTCATGCCCACTATTAAAAATATTTTTGGGTTTTGACTGGTTTTGAGAAATCATCCTGTGACTGTCAGTCTTGTGTGGCATTCTCCATAGTTGCATAGTTGCATTCATCTAAAATTGGCAAAGAATCCAAAAGTAAATTACTTTAAGCTGCAGATGTGTATCATGCTGGCAAATATTGCATAATTTTAAGATTGCAATTGGGGTGTCAGTGATGATTAATTGAAATTAACCCTGGATGTCATAGTGACCTTTCCCGAGAAGTTTCACTACTTTCTTAGGTGTTTAATGAGAAACAGATCATTTACATACAGTTGTTTATCTTTTGCATTGATTGTGAGATTTTCATGCCCATTTAACTCATGGACGTGCTTATCCAATCCCATCAAATACTTACCTGTATACAACTCTTGCAGCATTGATCAAAAACCAGTTTCATACTGAAATAAACTGGAAGGATGGATGGAAGTTTTTGATGTTTTTAGGTACGTCTCGGTGCAGCTGGTAAAAAGCAACAGAAATGTGTTTCTCCAAAAATAATGTGAGAATAGTCGTCAATGTGATGATGACTCCAACTAGAAATAGTTCGCAGCAATGCCTCAAAACCCCAGCATAAAATGGCTGGATGCCACCAGGGAAAAGAGAAATGTGTTTTTTGAGATTTGGGTGATTTGATCTTTTAATCCCATGTAGCTATTCAGTGTTCAGTAACTTAAGATGAGCAACAATAAATTTTTGCATTTGAATATAGTTCTTACACATCATTATGCATATTTGATAGCTGTAGACTAGCACTTCTATCAACCACCTTAATAAACAAGGTGGCTTCTGGTGGTCACACAGCAGCACATTTCCCTGCTCTGATTTATGTTAAATTTTGGTTTGTGCTTTGAAATCTACTGCTTTGGATCTGGGTCCTTTGCTACTTACCACATCAGAAGACAGGATTATTCACATCTGGGGTTTGTAACCTAAAAGTAGAGTTCGCTGGGTGTGAGACTCAAGTCTTTTTGCTCTGTTTATATCATAAACAGAATCCATGGAAACAGGCACAACACTCGATCCGTAAATTTCATGTACACTATCATTCACATGATTATAAATGACATAATGCATCCCACTGTTCACTGGAATGGTTTTGAAATAGTATCTTGATTGTTCTCCAAACGTATGAGCTGCCAAACGGATATTCAAGGCATGATGAACTCTAGCAGATGATCTCGTCCAAGATTTCCAGTGCTGGCAAGCCAACAGGTTTCAGAGCACAGAGAGAATAGGAGGTGTGTGTGCGCTTGTGTGTGTATGTGTGTACCATATGCTGTGAATCTGGAGACTGTGTGACAGACAATGAGCATACTGTGGCTTAGACTCCATTTGTCAAGTATTGTATTGTGGTAGTTGTGGAGTCAGGACTGATCTGTGTGTCTCTCAGCCCACACTGTGGTGGGGTCTCTTTGTCTAAAATGGGTGGAACACACACATAAAAGAAGAAGTGAAATCAATCGGTCCACTCATCAGCTGGAGTTTCACACCTTACAGGAAAGTGTTGTTTTCAGTTGAAAGAGCCTTTAGCGTATGTAATTCATCAGGGTTGTTTGTGGTTGTGGGACCAAGAATTCTCATCAGATCAGATATTTTTACTGTCTGATGTTTGGCTTCCCAAGGGACTTTTATTTTTAAATGACCAAATTAAGTTTAAGTGCCATTTTGGTGTATTTCATGCCACAGAAAATACTTGTTTCTTATTAGTCTTGAGGAGATTCAGTCTCCAATTTAACCCCTGAGCCTAAGATCACATTCAAGGTTAAGTAACAGACAAAGAACAAGAAATTCTGTTCTGCTTCACCCAGGTTGTCTTTTTATAGGGATAACATTCATTAGTAAACTTATCGTTTACATGTCAGTATACTTTTATGGATACGTGTGGAGGTAAAAGTGATGAGGTATAAATTCGTACAGTTTTAACAGCCTGTAAGTAAGCAAGCCCTCTCTGTCCACTAGCTGTGACAGTCTTCATTTCATAATCTCAACACCAGCTTGGGTCTTGCTTTGATTAACATGAGGAAATACCAAACCTGACTGAGACGAACCATCAGTTACAACTGTTTATACAAACACAGACATGCATGACAGGAGAGCTTTGCGTGTGGGTAATTTGAGAGTAGCAAATCTGTCTCTCTCATGCTCTTTTCTCTCAAGTCTCCCCTTTCTGTATCTCTGTAACATCTTATCCAGTCCTTCCTCTCTCCCTCACTGAAGTCTAAAAATGTTCCCTGGCGTCTCTTTTAATGAAGTGAACCTGGACAGCTGGAAACTGCCAAGTCAGGGCCACTCTATCGTCACGCTCAGGTGGACTCTTCTGAGCATGAAAAGAGGAAACATCCGCTCCTTGGGGTCGCATAAAAGAAACTCTCTTTCTTTGTTTCCTGCTGTATTTAGACATGGCCTGAAAGGCCACACTGACACACAACAATGGTGATTGTTCCTGAGACACATTGGAAACAATATACGTGTACACTGGGGACTCTCACAGTGGCTGAACCAAATCCAAACTGAACCACTTTGGACAGCATGAGTTGAAAATGAAACAAATCAGATTTTTGGATGAGGATAACACAATTTTTGATGACAAAGATTTGAAGCAGTGTGTACATAACTTACCTGCTACTGACCTGCATCATTAGGACTCATATTGAAGCAATACTCTGTAGTTGGCAGGGTAAGAACTGAAACCAAAGGCACACTGGGACATTTCAATTTATGTATAAACAAAATAATCCCTCTGGAAAATAAGTGACCACACATTTTTCTGGCCTACACAGGCACTCATTTGTGTTTTTACTCCACAGATTGACTCAATTAACTAAGAATATTACAAAAGAGAATCAAAAGGGCCTGGCTTTTTCTGCTTTTTTGACCAAGTGCTACCACTCAAGTCTAATACATGCCCCCCCAAGTAATTATGAATCCAATGACGGCATTCTTCAGGACATTCTGTATTTAACATTTTCCTTTTTTATTCATAGACTCCTTGTTGTTGACCAACTGGCAATGTTGGAAATTCCAGTTCCACTCGTGGGAATAAGCTACTGAGTAGGAAGTGACAAATGGAAGCTATGAGGTGTTTCCTTTCAGCTTAGGAACATGGGAGACTCTCATAAAAGTTGATGAGGAAATGCTGTATTGTTGGATAAAAGTAAGTGTATGACTCAATACTGTTGACGTGACTGCTTTAAGTGCATCTTGTTATCAGTTTGGGGAATTTCGTTAAACTGCATGATGTGTTTCCAAAGGACTGTGATCATGTCTTGGAAAGACTGTCCTCAGACTGCTGGATGTCATACACAACTTCCTGAAATAGAAATAATTTGATAAAGAGGGCTGGCAGGGAGGAGATAATGATGAGGTGTCAAAAGTAAAACATCAAGTGCATGTGTAGGTTTGACAACCAAATTTTGACTTCAACTCCACTGTGTAGCTCTGGGAAGACATCTGAGTTGTAATCAGATGCTTCAAAGCTTCCAAATTTCATGCAAAAGAATAGGTTGAACTTGAGTAAGAGGATGTTAAGAAAATGTCAAGCTAGAACAGTATACTGAATGCCTCGTATTCTTGACCAAAATAGTATCTTTTAGTATTGAAGATCCTCTTCTTGGAAACTGACTTGCAGCACTGGTCAGACTTTTACCATTAAAAGCTGTAAAAAACATGATTCTTCTTGCAAATTCTGATTTCTTAACGACTAATAACAGCATTTGGGAAAATTAATACTAAAAACCGGCAAAGCAGAATGTCATGTAAATAAGTTGAAATTTTTAATTTGACAATCACCTTTTTTCTTGTCAACCTTATGAACCTTGTTATTCTGAATCTTATTGATATGACAGCTTCAGAGCACTGGTTTAATTGTTGTTCCTTATTCGTGACGTGGCTTTAAACTGGCTCTACATGTATATCCTGTGGTTGCTCCATGTCTATGGTATCTATAGTTGGACTGCTATTGCGGTTACCACCAATGCCGTTGTAACTTCCTGTGTGTCTGGACCCTGTGATGCACACACACACACACACACACACACACACACACCACTGTACCACTCACAGACTGGGTATGAAAGAACCCCCATGAAGCAGCAAATATGCGGGTAGGTGTTCCAATCAAAATGACATTACCGAACATAGTAGTTACTGGATGTAACTCCAGGTCTGTGAGGAGACGCATAGCTGTGAAGTACATTTTATAGTTTCTTTGTATAGAACTGAAAAAAATACTTAATTTCCCAACATAATACTTTTACTCTTTCGAGCAAAAAGAGTAAAAGCCATACACCCAGTGCATGACAGGATGGCTGATTTTGCTGTCCTCATTTCTCAGCTCTCCTTTAGTGCTGACCTCATCTGATCCTGATGGTTCATCTGATATTTTCATCAGCGGTGTTTGAGTGTTAAGCGGTCAAATGAGCAAATTATCGCTTGGCCAATGTTAAGATGAAAATGACATCAGGTGTTGCGAGATGTCTATCGATGAAATAATGTCTAGTGGCTTTAGCGTAGATACTGCTTCCAACTGCAAAACCTCATCACATATCTTAAATCTGAGGCTTTTTCCAATGAGAAAGACAGTTTAAGAGAGAAAGTGCCTCTCTGTGTTGTAAATGGTTATCTCATTGTACATCTGTCGGCTCTGCTCTTGGAACAGTTTTATTCAGGGGTAAAGCAACACCAGCAGTTACTGACATTTCAGGTTTTTAAAATTCCTTCCCTTAAATAACATAGTGGCAGCTTCAAGTAGGTGGGAATGGCCTATTGGTCAATGTTAAAGCCAAACATTGGGTTTTTGGCAAGCTTTATCAGGATACCATTGATGGCTGCTACCCTATTATTAAAGTGATAGCTGTTGTGGCCGAGCAGCACTATGGCCTTGTGGAAAGAATGAGGCTTCACAATGCGGAAGCTGCAAGGTCTGGATCACACGTCACAGAGGCTTCCAGTCTCAAGCCCAGGAGCTGGCAGCTGAAGGCAAATTCTCCAAGCTAACATTAATAGGAGCTGACAGACAAAGTCCTTGCATGACTTACAGACCGTAATTCTTTCAGTGCTTGGAATTGAATTTTACTTCATGCAAAAAATGTATGCATGAATACAGATTTGTTTTATGAATGGAACAAGTCAGTGGCTTTCCAAAATCTGCCATTAAGAATCATATGCCTTAAAAACACAAGATAGTAAGTTAAAACCTTAGAGCAGATGCAGTTCAAGATTTGTGAACTTAATTTGTTAACGATGTATAAAAACTGTTAGAATAATAGATATTGTAAAGAAACTAGATTATCTTTTACCACCATAAAGACTCTAAATTAATATTAACTATAAAGGCTTTAGGGTTTATCCTCATTGAGAATATGTTTTATTTTCACTGCTACTCAATCCCCCACCAGGAAATCTCAGACCAGTGGAGCATTTCTGGGAAGCCTTTTTAGCAGCTCCACATTCAGTCACACAGCAGGCCTTTTAGATCACAGACCTGTGACCCCACTTATTTGGTTGTTTGTGTTCACTAACAGCCAGTAATCCCCAGAAATGTCCAAATAAGTCTTTCAGTTTTCCTAATGGAGCTCTCCCTGCTCCACTTGGCTGTCAGAATGCTGGGGCACTTTGTGCTGGGCTAAGAAGGTCCAGAGTGGATGTCGCCATCTAGGCTCAGTCATATTTAAAAATTTAGAATGCTCTCAGGTTTTCTTCATTTTTATTTGTCCGTTTGTCCATTTTAGGCCATCTAATCATCTGTATTAACCAGCTAAATTTAGAATTGGATTTCTCAAGAGGTGGCAGTCACTTTCGTCCACAGTGTCACATTGAATAAGGCCAAATCTGAAATGTGTAACCTAAACTGTCAACTATAATTTTTGAGATATTCCCGTTTGTTTCTTACCCCAGTGGATTTGCTCCAGTGAACCATTTATGTTGAGTTCAACTTGCCGAATTTGCAAATTTTCACCTATGAGCGGTAGCAAACCAGCTTGACCATCTTGCACCGTAAACTTTAATCCAAGCCTAATCTGTTAGAAAATAAACTGCTCCACAAAGATCAGTGGTTTTTAAACAGTCTTAAGACCAGAATGATAATAAAATACGTGAATTATACACAAAAAACTCTCCAACTCATAGCTGAATGTAGTTAGCCGACATCATGTACGTTTAGTCCTGAATCATGATTCAGACTGTTGCCCCTCTTTATTGTTCACACTCAAAATTGCTTTCACCTGAAACATTCAGGCTTTATTATAATGCTATAATTAGCTTCATCATTTAAAATTTAATTCAATCCAGTATGGCACTAAAATAATAGCTTGATTCAGTAGAAGAAATTGGTGAAATATATCACATGTTAAGTGGTTTTTAATGCTACATCCATTTTCCCTGGAGCAGTTTTTCCTGTCAGGCAGGCTCATGGCCCTCAAATCGTCACCATTTTCGTCTGTCTTTGCCCCTCCCAACCCCCACCATGTACCTCAGCTCCCTGCTACCTCCTCTCTATCCTGTCTGACTGTCTTACGAGCGAGACGTCTAGGGCCGGGTCCTGGGAGCCATAAAGGGCTGGTTTGTGTTTGGTTAGTGGTGCAGAGCACCATGTGAAAAGCTTAATTTTGAAGGTCCAGGGGGATTAAACTATGCAGGGGGCATGGGTTGGGGTTGAGATGTTGTGCATGTGTGTGTTATCATGAATTTCTTAACATGTGAGGCAGGCACTCCAAGGTCTAGGTCCTTAGTTAAAGACACGCATATGATTTCAATTAAGGTCCTCCACCTTCTTCTCCTCCTCAACCCCACCTCCTCTCGTCTGTGTACCCTTCTCTGACCAGACTGTGGCTGTGGAGTGCAGTACCAGAGCTGAAGCTACAGTCTTTTCCATTATTATTCAGGGTATCTTTATTCATATGATGAACGGAGGAATTTGTTGCCTTTTGGCTGAATGCACCTCAGCTGCAATGCAGTGTAAAATAGTTAATATAGATGTGAATCCAAAAAAAAAAACAACGGCTAAATTCAAATATAGCAAACTTTCCCTTCTTTCTCTCCTTTTTGCCTTTCTTTGTCTTTCTTTCCTTCTTTGGCAAACACACACACTCATACATGGCCAGCCATCCTGAACCATTAGCCATGCTTGGTTGCCATTGTAAAACAGGTCAGTGAAATGAGATGGCAGCCTGAATTTATGTGCATACAGCAGTAGGCAGTGCTGGCTCTCATACATAGTTGCTGCTTTTGGTTCTCTTTTTCTTTCTTTCTCTGTCTTATTTTCCTCTTTCTCCACCTCTGAGCCAGGAGGAATGCAGTCAAGATTTGGGAGAAAATGAAAGAGAAGCAAATTCTCAAGAGAGAGAAATTATGAAATAGATGATCTCACAGATGGCTTTTTTCAGCAGTCTTATTATGCTGAGTTTCTGTTGGAGATAGACTGAAGCTGCTCATATTAACTTTTAAACTGTTTTGACTACATTGGGAAAACAAGATAAGGTTACCAGGGGAATTGGCCTGATAGGGCATTCACCAGATTAACGTGACTGTCACTGTAAGATAAAATATCTGCATGTAGTCCAGACATAAAGTTACAGAATAAATCTTTTTAATAATATGGTTTGCTTACAGCTGATTTTTGTGATAAAAAAGAAGCCAAGCCACCATACCTTCAGAGCAACTTGAAAGCACTTACAGGTCCTGAAAGTTACCAAACTGGCATTTTTATAAGGCAAGCACCAGATGTGCTGCCTTATAAATCTGCCATCCACCCAAAGCAAATATCTGTGCAACAGACTGGCCAGAGAGGAAAGAGTATTATGAGAAAGATAGGAAGACAAGAGGAATGGATAAGTAGGGGGAGTTCAGTTTCAGCTGAAACAGAAGGAGTCACACCACATTGGGCAGGAGTGTGTAGCTGAAAATGGCGGTGTTTAAAACATGTACTTGTTGCTGAGTGAAATACCTAAACTAATTTTTTTTTTGGAGGCTGCTTTTGCCTTGAGGGGCTGAACTAGGGCTGAGGAAGTGCATGTCTGTGTTGTTCTTGAACATTTGTGCAAAGATTTTTTTTTTCCCCTGGTATTAATGAAGTCAAAAGAACTTTGCATGTAGACTTCAGCCATGTCCTACATTTCTGACTTAGTTGTAGTTTGCTCAAGTGATTCCATTTTATACTGCATTATCCCTCTACAGACTACATTTTGGAGGCAGTATTTAACTTTGTACTTGTGTATTTAAATGTGATTATATGTGAAGTAACAGCAAAAGTAGCAAAATTACTCCCTGATTTTCTTATCAGCTTCAGCAATGAAGTGATGTTTACACGTTATACATCAATAATTGCACTCCAAAATATATATTCTTATGACGAGCCTGCCTGTAACAGATTTGTGATTCTGGGCTCAGTAAATAAAATTGACTTTTCCTCTTCAGTACAATTACCCCTCAAGTCAGTTTGTCTCCAGTGTTTTATTTGTTTTTTTTTCTTTTATCCTTCTTTAAATACATCCCCATATGTTAGTGTGCAATTACCTGTCCTCCTTTACATGTCATGTTTGAACAGATTAGGAGTCATAAATGTCTTTTGCTGTCATGCCATTGCAGGAGCGTGTAATATAATACCTTCTGAGGGATTTTCCTCCGCTTGCTTCCTTTATTCTCAGAACACAGGCATGAATAAGCTCGCCCGACAGTCGTACAGTTATTGTAATAATAGTGAATAATGGATTCTCCTGAAAAGACATGTAGAGACAGTGATTTGTTCAGAAGAACTTCGCCCTTCCTGTTCAGGAAATGAAAAAATAAAGTGATTAATCAAGTGCTGAAATAAATGCTGAAATTAAAATCCATCTATCCAAAGAAATGTCATTTTAAAGGAAGGATGGTGGTTTTACTCAGTAGGGTACACCAATAAGTTGTGAGAGAATCATTTAAGTGTGTCTCAGTGCCAAGCAAACTGTGTGAACAGCAGGGGTAATCAATACTATATTAATATGTCAGTGACAAGTTTTTTCAAGTCCTCTGAGAAGTTTGCTGCCTGGCAAAACTGAAGTTTTTGGAAGCATTTTCAGTGTAAAAAACGGCAACAACACAACTCAAAAGTATCTGGGGCAACAGTGATTTTGACCAAATGTCATTATTTCTTCCATATTCACAGACCTTTGATCAAAATCACATGAGGTCTAGCATCTGTACAAACAGGGCTAAAGATAACGAGTAAGATCTGGTTTGGCTCGCGTGGCCCAGTGGTGAGAACCAGGCTTCAGAGTGTCTGGTTCACTTGGAGAAGGAGCCACAGAGCGCTGGGTGTTTCTGACATCCTGCCCAAACAGGGTTTGGCTCTGGGAGAGAAACTGCATTGAATGCTCACTCCCCTGCCCACTTCTCCGAACTCTAACCATGAACGGCTATCAGGATCCATCCATCTTTACTGTCCGAGGTTTTCTGGGAGGGTAGGAAGAGGTGGTTTTGAATTTCTTGAAAGTCATCTGTCTTAACTGCTTAACCCATCTGTTGAAATGACAGGAGTTCCTGTCAGGGGAAGCTGGGAACCTCCACCTCCTGTGGCTCAGGCACTTTAAACCAGCCCAAAACACACACACACACACACACACACACACACAGCAACAAACAATCTCACCACACGCACGCACACTCATTCCAGTGGCTAATAGTTACAACAGTCTGACTGTCTCCCATCCTACTGCATTGCTTAACTTGTAAACAAGTTGCTTGGTTTCAGCTAAAATGTTTATAGTCTAAAGTTATGATAATGTGCAGCCCCTGTTTAGTCATTCAAAAGTGCTTGCTATCTCTGAAATTCAAATCCAAAGCACTCAAACGCTATCAGAGGTGGTGACATCATCGCAAGCGGTGCAATAAAACTTTATCTGCAGAGCTCTGTCTGTGAGACGGACGAGCTGGGCTGGCAGTGAGCATTATCACTGCAGAGCGCTGATAGCTGTGTTAAACACTGAGAGGCTCAGTGATGTCACTGCCGAGTTTGTGCAAATGCACAAGCAGGGCGTTGACCTCGGCATAAACACGCTGGCTGAGTACACAGTGGCGTAAGGGTAGGTGTCTGTGCATCTGTCCTCCATCAGTCCAGCAGATTCCACCAGACAGCTCCAGCAGTGCAACTATGTGGCAGCAATATAGAAGGTCTGCCACAGCATATCAGGAAAGACAATAATTTAATCTTCTGCTTAATCTGTGCTTTTGTAAACTCCTCAATCCACAGGAAAAGTAACTGGAAAAAAACACTTTTTTCAATATTTACGCTCCACAAGTTAATTTGTTTTGACAGAAACATCTGCAGGAAATCCAATGCAAGCTCCTTCTTAATAAGCCTCACTATTAAAGAGGGAAAACGAGAAATGAAGTGGAAAAAGCTATTCTCTCAACCCTCACCGCTGCAAAGCCTCATTTGTGAACAACCACATTTTCGCCTCTGAAGATTTGTGGTTTTCTACTCAGGGCACCACTGTGCTTGTTTTCTTGTTCCTCTCCCCTTTTTACTCTCATTTCCTGAGCCAAAACATAATGTGGCATTGTTTAATGGGTCCATTACCCTTTCTTTATTCCTCTAAACATTTGTATTTTTTTCTTTGATGTAACATGCTCTGTGTCTTTTACCGCTGCATCCATGTTTGGCTGTTTTTGCAGAAGTTTGGATTTTTTTATATTAAATGTATCCCTGTTTATGTGTTTTCTTCTTTTTTGCAGAATTTCCGACCCATCACCAGTGGATATGGCAGTTACAACCGTAAACCCTCGTACACCCCTGAACCCCAGTCCCCTCCGACCCTTCAGTCCCCGCAGACCCCCCAGCCCACTCACCTGAACAACGGACACTCCAGACCCAACAACGGCCACAGCTATGGATATGGGAACGGAACTGGGCACGCTCAGTACAACAACCCAGCAGGACTCTATTCTCATAATGGCAGCAACGGAGACAGATCTCTGCCAAGCAAGATGGGAGGACTTAGCCTCAGCGCCACACATAGGTGAGGTGATCAAAGTGTGCAGAGAGCAAAATACAAACAAAAGTCAGGGTACGTAAATACAGGAATAATAAGCTCCCAAAATGCAGTCCCATTGTATAAGCTATTTTTTATACCTGGTATGATTATCAGACCTTATTAAAGAAAAAACAACTTCACACATAACTTTCAAAAAATCTACTTTTCTTTTTCAGGGAAATGTAAAAACAAACAAAAAAACCCCTAACCCAGTCTAAGTTGTTGTAGTTTTGAGAGTTAATGGAAAATGCTGAGGCATTGACACACCCTCACAGAGGGCCACGTAGACTGGAAAAGCCATTTGTTGTTGTCCATCCCCCTCGAGCGGGCAATAAATGTGTGTGTTTAGTCTCCCGACGAACATCCTCTTCAGCACTCCCAGGGTTCCCCAGGACTGGACTGTTAATCCTGACTAGGCTACACACACACAACAACACCACTTTCACTTTCTTTCACTCATTCATTACTCAGTTTTACCATGTTCTCATGTTCTCTCACATTCACAAGCTCAGGCTTTCTTTCTCACACTCACACAGACACACACACACACACACACAGACATTCAGGCTGCAGTGAAGCACTTCCTTCAGACTCCTGGAGTCTGGAGACAAACATGCAGTGTGTCAGGATTTGAACACATCTGTCAGCGGCCCTGCTGATCTCCTAGAGGTTTGAATGTATCAAATGAACGAGATCCATCCTGTTAGGCTTGGGAATAACTTGATGGATGGGTGAACATGCAGAACCATAGCACAGAACTGTTGTGATTAAGACTTCATGCCTGTGGAATCACATGTCAAAGTATCTGTTTTCTCCTCTGTGCGTCCATCCCGGCTGTCTCAGTAAAAGACAAATCTACCTGCTCTACATCGTCTGTTTAAACCAAAGAAATATCTTGCAGTCCCTCTTTCATTTCTTCAGCTGTGTTAATGTTAAGATGTTTTACTTTTTTCCAATGGCTACTTCTTGGATCCAAGGCTCTCTCTGCTAACCAAAGAAACTGCTATTTTTTGTCACCTGTTTTCTAGACGTCATTAATCAGAATACACAGCAATAATATTGCATCCTGTCCCCCTTGTCTGCCTTAGCCCGGAGCCTCCCATACACTCCCCTGTGGGCCGTAACGGTTTCGACACGCAGTCAGACGTCTACAAGATGCTGCAGGACTATGAGGAACCCGTCTCTGAACCCAAACAGTCTGGCTCCTTCAAATACCTCCAGGGAATCCTGGAGGCTGAGGATGGAGGTAAGGATTTCTGTGAGGGTGTGTTTCTGTGAAGCCTAACTACATGTGTACATGATGGATGAAAATGTGGTTCTGTGGTCCAACATATATATTTAGTGTCAATTTCCAGAAACAGGATGTAGAAGCAAATGCTTGGAACATTATTCCAAGCATTTTTTAATGTTTAAAATTTTAAATGCCCAGCACAGTTTCTCCAAACCAAAAAATTACAAATTCATTTAGCTTTTTTTCAGTTAATCGATTATCAGAACAGCTGTTTTTAGTACGATTTTTTTTTTTTTTCAGTCAACTGACTAATCTTATCAGCTTTACATGACTACACAGGGCTAAGCAAGGTTCTTCATGTTCTTGTCACTGATTGGCTCAAAAAGTGCTTGAATCAACAACATGTTTTGCAGAAAAACTTTGGAGAGATATAACATCAACAATGTGACTTTGATCCACTTGTCTGCTCCGCTGCCAACAGGGTAGAAAATGTGGAAGTGACTAACACTGTGGAGTGGCCATAAAATGAGCCAGCTCTAATTTGCACCTGGGTTTGCCTGCGTGCATCTATGCAGTTAGCATGAATAGTTTTTTGTAAGTGAGTTAGGTGAATCGGAAATTTTTCCTCTAAGCAAATGAGACTTAAGATTCCAGCCGAAGGAACATTTTGCCTCACTCTGGGAGCTTCTGTCTGACTGTTTTGAGCCTCCCTGTCTCTCTGGCATAGTTTTCCTTTTATAGAAAGACACAGCAAGTGAGTTTGAGGAATAGAGAGGAAGAGCCGGAGAGAGAGCCGAGAGGAAAAAAAACAAGAGACAGAGGGAGTGGGAGAGAGATGAAGGGCTTTAAATAGCTCACACACAGATGAACAGGGGAGTGAAGTTTTGGTTTGGCAATTTACTGCAAAAACAACTTCACATAGGACAATAAAGTGAGAAATATGGTTTTCCTGTTTGCCTTTTGACTGCAGAGCATTCAAGCATTTGAGGAGGAGTCATGTGATGCTGACAACAGCAGAGGATGGCTAATCCTTTCAACTAAAACCTTCTTTTCAGGCTCCATGTTTGCCACTAAAGCTTTTGTGAAAGTGGTAATTATAAGCCAAGTGTTGGTATGTTAAAGCGGAAGTAGCCTGCACCTCAGAAGAGTGGGCTTCTGACCTGTTCGCACCGGATTGACAATGATTAATGGTTTTCTCAACCTCAGCGACCAACACTAAGGCGTCCTTTAAGTCCTTCAAGCCTTGCTGCTTTAGTGGAGAGTTACCAGCTGTGAATGCATGAATCTACGGTTTCAAAGTTAGCACGTACACTCAGTAATCTCTCCAGGGGTAAATACTGCTTTATATATACGCACTTTGTCATACTGTCACCTATTTGAACTCGAATTTCTCACTTAAATTAGAGAGCCACCCTCCAAAGAGAGTTTATATCCACTAGTTTGACTGATGCAGGATTTGGAAGATGTTTTTACTAGAGAATGAAATGTTACCCGATTGTTGGCACTGATATGACTTTTTGACATGCAGGAAAACATTAATATTTTATGTCTACTTTTGACAGTGGAGAAAATATAGAAAATTAGTCCTGACTTTTTGACTAGAGAAAGAAAATAAGAGGTCAGCTGGACAGATCATTTAGTGCCTGGTTAGTTTCTGGACTAAAGAGCTTGTTTTCAAGTTAAGAATTATTGGAGACTACTTTTATACTTTTATCCCAGAACAAGAGTTAAAACTTCCTGCTCAGTTATCACATCTCTGGGTCTACGTTGGATGTGAGGGCTGGCGGTAGAATCCACACCACAGGGAACAATGCTGGCTGCTTCTGCAGTGAGGCCTGGACCCGAGCCAGACCGTACTCTTTCCTTAATTTGGCACTTAGCATTACATTCACAGCAATAAGAGCGAGAGGGAGAGCTAAAGAAAGAGACAGATGCTAATGACAGACTGAGGGGGTTGGTGGGAGAGAGACACTGCTGATGGATTAAAGAGGCTTAAAGGGAACTCTTTTTTTGTCTGCTGTCAGTGGTCTTTCAGCCTGGGAGGCACGCAGGTTGATTGACAGGCTAAGCCCTCGACAAAACAGGGAGACACCTCGGGTTTACACTGGGATCATTTTAAAAGCTACCTGTCTCTCTGTTGATGTTTGGTGTCATTCAATCTGTGTGAGAGAGTGAAATCCTGCCACAGATGTTGCCACAGTTTGTCCCATCTATGTAGTACTTTTAATTGCTCAATGAAGAACAAACAAGTCAGATTAACAATTAAACACAGCTGAAGTCGAATCATCCTGTTTTCCAATGCATACCTTGCTGTCAGGCTTTTAAATCACAGTAGTTGGTCCCTTTTTGAAGGTGAAAGCCCATGCAGAGGGAGGCCATGTTGACTTTCAGGGGCTTTTAAAGTTAAAGCAAACAAGAGTGTCAGTTTACCCAGAATTCCACAGTCATGATTGGATAGCAGTGTGGATGAAAGAAGGATGGGATGTTAAATTCTCATGTTGAGTTGGGCTCTTTGGAGCAGGTTGATGGATAATAGAAAGTGGTATCACTATGAGGGTCTGTTTTTTTTTGTTGTTGTTAAGGTGTTGTGTGGTTGTGTGGTAGTAGTCAAATATGCCTTCACACATTAACTGAGCTGCTTCTTTGTGTTCAAAATAAATAAAGTGGTCTGTTTTGTTTAATTGTTAAATTCAGAGACTTGACAGCTCTTTTGCCAATCATTCATCATTTCTACATTAATCAAAGAATATTTGAAGTGACTTTAAGGCAAGACAGACAAGATACAGCATGGTGGAGGAGTGTTTTTTCAACAGTTGGAAAAAGAAATAAACAAACCACTCTGACCTCTCTGAAACCTCATCTATTACACAAACTCCAGGTTTATTTTCTTCAAAGAAATTTCTAAGAAATATGTTATTTTGTACTTTGCCTTTAATTAATTCCTCAGCCTGTGGTGGGGCATTTTTGGAATTGTCACAAAAGTGATGAATGATGATTACAAAATCCGGTTTCAGTGCATAGAAGATGCTCTGGAGGAAAGCAGGCCGTCGGTCCTTTCTCATAATAAGACGTCAGTGTGCTAAGAAAGAAGTGTTATAGTTTCAAATAGTTTGTCCAATTACTGATTTCCACCTGTATTATAATATGAAAAGCTGCACACGTATTTATTACTTTGCTGACTTTGATTCAAAAGTTAAATGGGAAGTTAAATTACTTAGTCCAGTGGACCAACTTGGATAGGTTTGCGGTTATGTGGTTAGAAGTATCTGTGGTGGTGACCGCAACACAAAAAGGTAACAGGATGAAGATAAACATCATATTAGTCATGTTTCCCTTTAAATGTTCTGCAGAGTCATTTAATGCTGGTTTTAGAAAAAGTAGAGGGGACATGTTATTCCTTAGGGATCAAGATAGAGCTGAAGATACAAGATTTAAAGCCTTAGCAAGATTTTCAGTCCAGCAGGGGTAAACGTGATTCCAGTGGCGGTGGGGGGCTTAACCCTTCAACTGTCTGTTGGTGGAGAGAATTCTTCTTTGACAGCACTGTAGGTCAGCAACCAAAGGAAAACAACCAGCATACCCTCCTGATCTGACGCACCGACCACCCTCTTTGACACTCTAGGCTTTTTCACTGCTAAGACTCCTGTTTGGTCTCTAGGTTATATTTCATGATGATCCTCCACATTAACTCAGGTTTAGCCCAGATTTTGGTGTTTAATCTATGGTGATGTTTGTTTTCTGTAGCACCAAAGCACAAAAGCACACAAGCAGCATCAGACACTGTCACATAATGAATTTTAACTTTGACAGACTCACACCAGTGTTAGCTAGAAGCTTCTGTTTTCTTCTTATTTGGCCATGCTGCATTCAGGAACAGCAGACACTTAAGTTATTTTGATTGCACATCAGATTCTTTAATTAAAAGCAAATGCAAAGTAGAAATAGAAGTAGAGTCATTGCCTCATTTCTAGTTGTTGAAAATCCCAAATTAGTTTACAGTGATATAACAAAAGCAGTACAAAATCCTTAGTTCATATTAATTCAATAATCGTATTCCAAACGATTGATTTAGTGTTCGATTGGTCGGTCAACTGTAATGTCTCAAAGTCTTGATGAAACCCTTTCTAACCACCTGGACACCACCCTAAAATAAGTGCAATAACTGTCTATAATTATATTATTACAGTTATTTATTTATCTTTCCACATTGTGGTTCCCTGTTTCTTAAATTCCCTGAGGCTTCACATTCTGGGCCTGACAGGTCTGAGTTAGGATGGGGGCTAAACATGTGTATGTGTGTGTGTGTGTGTGTGTGTGTGTGTGTGTGTGTGTGTGTGTGTGTGTGTGAGAGAGAGACTGTTTTACAATATGTCTGGTTGATGTTAGTCACAGCATAGGACACACATTGCACTGTGAATGCTGCGCATGGTGAGACATGTGTTGTAATAGGCCAACTTGTCACTGTCTGTCAAATAAAATATGGTGTCTGTCTGCACTTGGCAACAAAATACACAGGTCCTAAGTAGTCCAGATATTTAAAATGTAGAAGCAAGACTAAACAAGCACTGATTCATTCTACTTTTTGTATCCATTCCTGACTGTGGTCGGAGACTTTTATTAGTCAACCTTCCCCACTGTGAGCAAGTCACCAGAGTGCTGCACATTAAAGGTTTTCCATTAGAGTGCATCATTAGGTAATAGATAATAATCCCAGAAATAACATACCCAGCTAATGTCAGCTCTTAAACACACCATGGAGCAGTCGGAGGCTAACTGTTACTGAGGGATGGAAAGTGCTTTGAGTCAGGTGCCAGATGCGAGGTAATTAGACTGTGGTTAGTGGCAGTGATAGGTGGACTGTTGCCCTGTGTAGCCTCTGCTGGCACATCATCAGTGAGGGGAAGTCATGTTATTGCAGTTCAGCGGTGTGCGCCAACAGTCTACACTGGTGTACTTGGAACCACTGGAGTGGCTCCAGATATCCAGTAATAAGTATGCCCCTTTCATGCATTCCAGTCAGGCATGACTAAATGCTTGATGGCTGAAGCTGATCACTCTTAATAAAAAAAAGCCATCCATGGGAAGGTAGCAACCCTCGCCTACTGCCAAATTTATAAGCCTTATTCATATTCCACTGAGAATTTCTTACATTTGTTGTCACAGAAAACTTTAATTTTAATAGTTTGGTTTTTAGATTGAAAGAAAATCTCCTGTCCGTGTGCTTTCATTTTCATTTTCCCATAGATATTTTCATGTAACAGGGATCATTTATCTAACTGTTCTTGCCATTAAGATGAATGTCATCAAAGCTCACCTTGTGCTGCTCACAGATATCATGTGATTCTAGCATATTGGTGTGATGGGTAGCATGGGATGTTTTCCCTGCCAGGTGTCTAGCTGGGCTGACCGATGAATTCCTACTTGGAAGTACAGACACTGTACCTCTCTGTATGGAGTGCACAGGATGGAGCGAGGGATACAGAGAGGCCAAAGAGAAGGGAAATTGTAAAAGATGAAAAGACAGAAAAAGAACAGCAGAAGGGAAACGGTAAGGACAGGGAGTTACTTGTTATGAGTTAACACAAATTTCCTTTATTGGCTAAAAGAGGTCATGAATGCGCCATACTCTGCTTTTTTAAAAAAAATTTATCAGTGAACCATTACCACATTAATTTGACACCACCATCTACAGTGGATTATAACCTTGTGTGCCATATGCTGTATCTGATGAAATCTGGAAGGAAAGGCATGAAGCACTTCAAAATAATCAACATATAGACAAACACAATGCAGAGAATGAGGAAGAGGTGAAGTCGTAATGTCCTGTTTGTGAAAGCAAGCGACAAGGTTAATGAGAAATGTGATCTTAACTCACAGAAACATTAATGCTAACAATGCCATTATCTTTGGCACGAGATGGAGACTGCAGTTTTATATGGGAGTAAAAAACAGTTGAAGTTGCAACTATTAGTAGTGGTTAACATGTGCAAATGCTGGTTCTACCTGTGTGGCTGTTTCCTGCTCTCCTTGTGTTTAGAGAGGTTATCAGTTGTTGCCATATTAAGACAATGGTGATTGGGTGTTTGGCAGGGTGATGATAGTTGCTAGTGTGTGGTGTGGTTGAGGAAAGTTTAAGGTGCTTGTTAGGATGTTCAGCAATCTCACTGAGGCAGGACTAAATAGGCAAGAAAAAATACTATCTAAATACTATCTAATACTAAATACTATCTAAATACTATCTTTGTGTCTGGGTGACTTAGTAGAGTGTTACTAGGTTTTTGCTGGGTGGTGACTATGGTGAACTGGGTGTGTCAGCATTATTGATGGTTAATGGTGTGCTTGGTATGAAATGGGAGCATTATTCAGGTTGCTAGGCAGTAGCTCTACAATATATTTTATAACATTTTTAAAGTGCAAAAAAAATCTGACAATGTTTAAAGTCACTAGTGATAAAGTTGTAGGAAAAGTGGATTTGAGCAATCATCCAAACCCTTGTCTCTCGGCACACAGTTGCCATTTTATTCAGTGCACCCAGCTCTGACTAAGGTCTGCTACTATCTGCTCCAATTGATATAAATGGGGTGGAGAAAACAACAGAAACATCTGTGAATATAACATATTTATCACAAACAGTGCAAAGACTATGATGGATGATAATAATTTGTCACAACGTGTGTGTGGTTCCAACGTTGGGAAAGAAATCTCAGAAAACGTGACAGAAGATACAATAACATGCAAGATGTCTGTGTTTGTTGAGTAGTGAGTGCACTGATTAGTTTGTAACTATACCTCACATGGATACCTGTGCCATGACATTCGGCCAGCAGGGTATCACACAAGGGCTGAAAATAGTGAGAAATAGCTCAGTGGGGAACAGAAAGTGAGCCCTGGTGCCTCTTTTGAGGGTGATGTGTGAAATATTGGTCCATCTTTGCATCACTTACGAGGCCACTACAGACCTGACAACCTCCATGCTCTTGTCTTAGTACCTGGAACTCAAAGGGGATGTCCTGCAGTGTGCAAACACAACTCTCATGAATCTGTATGGCTTTTTCCCTCACACACACACCTGGGATACCAGGGGCCCACACAGAAGATATTCACAGTGATCACCCCACTGCTGAGATCACTGCACTGGCTTCCTGCGTGGCAAAGAATCAAGTTACAAATTCAGGTTATAACACTCAGTGGGTTAGGACAAAAATACATTTAAAGTTTCCTTCAGACTTCTCAGGTCTTCAGGCGCTGGCCTGCTTACTGTTCCCAGGTTCAGAACAAAGTGTGGAGAAACAGCTTCTTGCTTTTATGCATCTCATGCCTGCAATAAACTTTCAGAAAATCCAAGATCTGCCTCCATATTACAGCCTTTAAATCAGGACTTAGAACATTTCTGCCTTCCAAAGAGTTTGCTTGAGCTCCTTTTTAAGAAATCTGCTTTTCTGAACACTGATATACACCATCATATTTAGTTAGTTGTATATATATTTTATTACATTTTAAATGTAATTTTAATGTACTTTTAACTTTTTAATTCACTTTATTCAATGATTTTTAATCTTATGTTTGCACTGTTAATAATACGTTTTTTACCTGTAAAGCAAGGTATGCCTCACTTTACAAAATATAATATACCAATAGAGCTTCCTTGGCTTGCCTTATGTTGGCACCTCGAATTCTGGGAGCATCTTTTACATTTAAAGTATGTCTGCTTAATTATAAGGTCTGATCTCTGAATTATTTATGTTGTGGTTTCCAAAGTTTCTCTATTCATTCTGTGGTTATTTTGTTATTTCTAGGTTTGTCCCCAACAGAGAGAATGAGAAACTTAAAGTCTCCAGTCAGGTCTCCGATTCCCAAACTGGGAAGCCCCATCCCCAGCCCCATGCCTGGTCTTCAGAAGCTCCCCCAGTGCACACGCTGCTGCAATGGCATTGTGTAAGTATAGTACAAACATCAGAGAATACCTCAAAGAATAAGTTTGCTTGTGTTTTATTGGTCAGAGATCCTTTTTGAGAAGGACTCAGTTCATATTTTCGAATCTTTTGAAATATTTAAAAGTTTCAATTAGATCTTTATTTGAACACTGAAGAGTAACGTTTTCTGTAATTTAACTACCGCAGCAACTTAATGGTATAAAAATAATGGTTACTGTGGTCTACAATTACAGACTGCGGAAGATAAAGTAAATATTATGCTGAAAATATGAATGATTTATTTGCGGTTATTTGCTGGTGAAACTATTTTAATCGCCATCTGGAAATGATATGTCTCTGCCTAGTTTTATCACTCCTCCTGTGGTCATAAAGGCTTTTTTTTCTTTTTACATGAGGTGAGTTCTTCCCTGACTCTGAAACAAAGAGGTTAACTCACACAGGTCGACCTGCACCAACAGGCCTTTCACAAGTACTCAGAAAAAAAATCGGTTCCCATTCATCATTTTAATGATTAAACCATCCTCCACACCCTTTCACTCGCACACATGCTGTATACACATTCTGCACACCTACACAAAGTTTCTTATACACAAACTTACACTTAACATTAAGCGCAAGCATATGCACATACACTTTCCTTCCAAGGTAACCAAATTCACCGGTAATCCCCCCTCTCTATAAAAGCAGTTGCAGGTAAGTCGGTGATGTCATTGGCTTACTTTACGTGTTAACAAGAGTGCATTGTAGGAGCTCATGGGGCACAATACAGCTGTTGTGACCTGGAAGCATTTTATAACTTTATAAACAAATCTAGAGCACTGTGTCGAGAGTTTATCCTGCGAGTGGTGTGGTTAAACGGGAAAGCGGTTAAATAAAGAAGCAGGCTCATGACTGAATGGTCGCTGGCCCCATTCCTCAGTCTAGAAAGGAAAATCTTATTAGTAGCAGTGAATGAACAACGCCCTTAACAACTGCTGTCACTGTGTGACTGAGTGAACCAGTGAACTTCTAAATGCACCAGTGTTAATCAGTAAGAAGCCAGCAGAATATACATGTGCTATTCAGCTGGCAGGTGTGATAACATGAATGTCACCACTTGAAATTCCGTCTCAGGATGTGTTCTTTTAAAGAGGTCCCATAAAAATGACAAAATATATTCAAATGCTTGCATGGTTAGGCTGATTTGCATAATTGAAAGATCAATAAACAACTGAGTTAGTCAGAAGCTATTCATCATCTCTTACTTCCTTTTAAAGTCTTCTGCTTCTGTTTTGTGCTCTGCGACGATGACACCTCCATAAAACTGCTTGCAGTGCCTTTTAAGGTACTCTAGGCTTGAATTACAGGATTTTCCTATCATGTATTCACATAGTTTCATCCTTTGCAGGAGTGCAACCCTATGGTGTTCCATGACAAGGCTGCTCTGCATCTTCTTTGCTTCTTTACCACCTTTTTACTTTTCCATGACATGACATAAATGGCATGTTCTCTGGTACAGTGCAAATAACCATATCATTTAAATTTAAACTTAGTTGCAGCAGAAAATGTACCAAAAACCCCCAAATTCAAAGATTTCTTAAGTATTAGAGGGTGATTTAAAAAAGCCTTGATATGGCTTAAAATGTATTATTTTGAAGCCAAAATGTCAAGAAGGTTTTGCATCAGTGTAATTCTCATTCATGGCTATGTTTTATGATAGTTTCTTTAACTGTTCCCAGCATCATGCTTTATAAATCCACACAAAATAAAAACTGTCATGCAGCCCATGATTTCTGCATTTTTAAAGCCTTTGTAAGTTGAATGGTCTCTGTCTCCCTTCATCTCTCCATCCAGTGGCACCATTGTGAAGGCGAGAGACAAGCTCTACCACCCTGAGTGCTTTATGTGCGATGACTGCGGCATTAACCTCAAGCAGAGAGGCTACTTTTTCATTGAGGACAATCTGTACTGTGAGACCCACGCCAAGGCACGCGTCCAGCCCCCCGAAGGCTACGACGTTGTCGCCGTTTACCCCAACTCCAAGGTAGAGCTAGTCTGAGACAGAGATGGTGCTGGCTATACTGTAATATAACTGGGTAACTAAAATCTAGCAGAATGGGGCTACTGAGTATTCTGGCCAGCATCTGTCAAGCAGGAATGCTGACCTTGGATCAGTTTTGCCTTTGGGAGAGTCTTATGAATTTTGTGTTTGAGTGATCCAAGATCAGCGTTCCTACTTAGACTGATGTGATAAATGCCATGTATACTGAACATATTGAAATATGTTGACAGATCTAGGCTAGGATCTGGTGAGCATCCCAAAACTCAACCCCAAAAGCTGACATCATATATCACGTACCGACCTAACAGCTCTCATCTCTCAATCAGTGTGTTTACATGGATCAAAGAAAAATCTAAAATATTGAACCAGTTAAAGTCACACTCGTGTCCATACCCATGTTTCACATCGCAAGCACAGCACATTGCCAGCATATTCCATGTAATAACCAGATGCAAAATGTCTGCAGAAAATAGAATGAGATGTTGATGCAGTTTGAATTTACTAAACCAGCATAATCCACTTATCTGCTTTTCCAAAGTAACAACCAGCACACGAGTTAATCACCAGCATAATACTGACAACCCTCACTCGAGCCTTAACATAATATTAAAAACACTCATGCACATCTGTGATAAGGGTTATCACAAGAGATTTTTAGTTGTCTGGTGTGTTTGCTGTGATGAACTGTGCAGAGGGGTTGGTGGTTTTTCTGCCTTGTGACTAATTTTGCATTTAGCTTTTATAATACAATCCTCCCATGCAGCACGGAACACTACAAAATGTCTGTCTATGTTTTGCAAAGTCATTTAAGGTATAACGATATTTTGTTTAAGTTTTGGTTAAGGGGTTTAAAGGTTTCATTGTATCTCTAACTATGTGACAGTTACACATTACACTCCTGTTGTGGGCAGACTTTTTCACTTTGTAATTTACATCTATGCGGTTTACCTTTTCAGACTTTCTGTGTTACACAATTGGGGAGCGTTGGATGGCCACTTTTCAGTTATTTGAAACAAGAATTCATTCTTATTCTGTGAGATTGTGTGGAATGTGTGTTCGTATGCTTTGGTGAATGTTTTTAGCGAACTATAACCTATAGTAAATGGCCCCATATGCAGCTCTCCAAACACCACCTTCTGAAATGTAAACAAAAGCCTGCAAAAGATGTCCTCAAAGCTATGTGAGCAACTACAGGACTCAGTGAGAATCAGTTTAATAAAATTCTCCCACAAGTGTACACAGCAACCTCAGTTTATAACCGACGAACGAGATGACACTTAAATGATCACATATGCATGCAAATTGAGACATTATGCAGAAGCACAACATACATTCACAGAAGAATGTAACTAAAGGGCTCTGAAGCACCTGACTGGAATTTCAACACTCAGTCAGGTTCACATCAAGGAATTTCAGTTCATAAAAACAAGAGCAAAGAGTTCACCAGGTCTGTTTATTGAAAACCACCAATATGCTCTCATGTCAACTTTTAAAAATGGCCTAGTGCATTTGAGACAGGAGACATGAACCCCTGAAAACTGTTAGAAACTCGTAAACTGAGGTTCCACAGCCTACAACATGTGGGAGCAATATTCACTTTGTTTAGTTTTTTGGACCCACAACATAGATATATTACAGTTCCTCTTTGGAAAAGAGAAAAAGACAGAAATTGGAAGAATGCATAGCTGTATTCCCTTTCTACTATGAACTCAAATTCCTGGTCACAGCCAATGTCCATGAAGCAAATGAAATATACTTCTACATTTCCTTTGAGAGAGGGGGAACAGAAAGGGAGGAGATGAGAAAGAGAAATGAGAGGACGGCATGTATTTCCTTTTCTTGACAGAAATTTGTTCTGCTAGGAGAAAGCAGCGAGTCATTATGACTGCAACATGTGGCCATTGGTGTTGGCTTATTGTGAATAGTGAAGTAAACTGGGTGGAGAGGAGTGCTCTTATTCTTAATTTTAGAAATCTTTCTAACTAGCTTTTTCTATTTGAAATGAGAATGAGAAAATGAATTTTGCATTGCTGATATCCATCTTTTCTTTTTCTAGATCTCAACAGTAATGTGTAGCTGCTGGTATGCCCTCTATACTAGTTATCTTGTAAATTATGTGAAAATTATATTGCTACCACATTGTGTCTTTGGTATTGTACATATTGTTTTATCGTGATTCAGCATACAGTGTGTAACATGTCACTCACGTGCCTTTGCATACCCAGTGTCTTTAAATGATTTCTTTGACACAAAACCTCTTCTTGTGTTTAACTTATTGTTTTACCAACATGTGTTTAATTTCCTGGAGCTTCTTATTTGCTTTTTTTCAAGGATCTAAATAAAATGAGAAGTGCATAACTACAACATGACTGTTCTTATTCTTCACTGGTCTTAGGGGTTTGGATTTTCCACAAAGTTTTCAAGAGCCGCTCTGTGAATAGTATTCTAAAGTAGTCTAATTCCTCAGACAACCACCTCACAGAGGCCTTAAATCCGAGCATAAAATTGTCGGGACACAAAACCGTGTTTCATGCTTTCATAGTTTCGCATTTTATATGTCTTTATTGCCCTCAAGTTTTAAAAAGGGCATTTTTTTAAACTTATGATCAGCACCCAACCAGCTAAAACAGTTTATTCAGGGTGTGGGGCAAAACACACGCACACAGACACACAACTCTGTCTCTGTTCATTAAAGTAGGGCCCTGTTTCTGAGCAGAGTATAAATAAAGGAAGGAGTAAGCCTTCATTTAGTTAATCCACGTTTTAAAAGTGGCTTTTTGAAACCCATGTTACATTGTTTTAAGAGTAGTCATTTCTTGACTGTGGAGTCCTTAGATTGATTTCAGCAATCTGTTTTAGTTCTCATTTGGTCGGGTATGTGCAGACAGTGCTGGCCTAATGACGCTCTGAAAACCTCTAGGGCATCGTTTCAAGCCCAAGATGAGTAAAAGCTGAAAAAGCATCAAAGTGAACATAATAGATATTTTATGAACAAAACACTAAAATCCAGTTATCAGGACTTACAGAAAAGGGTGCATTTCTGCACAAGTAGCAGACATGCAAACTAGCTTTAATCTGAACTGATAAATGGATTTCTTTTGTCAGTGAGTACTTGACCAGTCAGGGGTTCCTATCTTCCATGAAATGCTGCAGTCCATATAATCCACACATCTCTACTGGCAAACATCATTAAACCTGCATCACTGAATGTTTAATTAATCCCTCATTTAGTCCTGCAATAACTAATCTCTCTTCAGGAAATGGGTTAATTAATTAATTCATATAAGACTCTATTTCAAGTGGTACTATTACAGAGCATTTCTGAAAAGCCAATCATATCAGGTTTAAAGGGGCACTTTGGCCAAGAAGTGAGTCTAATGCCTTTCTGGGAAATGGGCCAATGGTGCTTAAATGTTCTCACACTTGGTGGTGATGCTTTATGACACAGTAAATGTGTTGATTTTCATCACGTTTGTGGCTTCTTGTGTTGCCGTATGTGCATCAGCGCCTGCACCGCATGATGTCAAATATTATAATACATACAGTTGAGGCGCATGGCACAGACTCAAGGGACTTCTTGTAATCAAAACCAGGACGCGAGAGGCCACCTCATAGCCCATTAAATGAGTTTGCACCTTCAGTAATAACTCATTCAACAATTGCTGTGAATATGTGCGGATTTTAAGTGAACTGGGAGAGAAATATGCCACGCGAAAAGAAGGCGAGAGAGGTAGAAGTAAACATAGTGCTGCTGTCTGGACCGACAGTTAGTTACTCTCTGAAGTGTTTTTTGTAATCAGCATTACTCACATTTGCTAATGTTTCCCATGTGCGTGCCAATTGCATTGTGCTCTCTCCCAAACTTAGCATGATGTACAGTAGTTGTACATCTGTGTTATTGTGCTACAGGCAAAATCCAGAAATCCATTTTTAAGACTACACAGTTTAATCCAGATCAAGGGTTCATCTGAGTTAGTGCCTGTGCTTGGGTTTCTTGTTGTTTGCTCCTGTTTTTCATCAGAAATAGTAGTCTACATTTCTTAGTGGCAAAACCAGTGAAAGTGTCATTCTCCTCCTCAGTTGGACTCTTGCAAAGTAAATTTGAAATCCTCTGAAATTTGTAGTGGAAGGATTTGATTTACCAGATCAACACTGTGAAGTGAAAGAAGAAACAGTGAGGCAGTGAGAGATACACAGACACAGAGAGAGAGGGAAACCAAGACTTTGCCACGTGGAAAGAGTTCTGCTCCTATCTATAAATATTTAGTCCACTTTAGAGATAAATACTTCAAGTTGCTCAGAAACAGAGCTTGCTGTGCTCTGGAGACTGCAGTGGCAATTGCTGTGTCCATCACATCACGGAGCACTGACAAAGTCCCTCAGCTTACAATGAAGTCAGCCAGGGGCAATTCTTCTCAATGGCCTGTGTGGAGGAATGAACAAGCTGACTGCATCCCCTGCACAAAAGCAACCACAGATCTCTTTGCTATATACAAAAAGGTATTGTGCTTAACTAGGAGAGTTACAAGACATACTTAGAAAAGATCATGATAAATATGCATAAATGTAGTGATATTTTAGACACATTAGAGCCGACTCATGAACGTTACACAGCACAAAAATGCCTTGTGAAAAATTACTTAAGGAATTCAAACAAATAAAATATTTATTCAACCAAGTCCGATTCATCCAGTTAAAGTTGTATTTTTGCAGGCTCCACATGTGGCTCTGCTTTAATCTCTCTCTCCACTTAAAAAGCCTGTAGGACGAAAGTGAGAGGAACACAACCTGACAGCATCGACTATTTACTTGCTCTGTCTCCAGTCTCTTTGGTAAGAATGCTGACACTGTGCCTGCTGCTCCACGACTTGATTTGGATGTCTGACAGCTCTTTCTGCTGATGTAGCGAACCATCATGTGGGATCTGCTGCGTACACCAAGTTCTCGTCCTCATCATTTTCTCTCCCCACTCTCTTTATGTGTCATTTACCCACTTCCTGTTCCCTCATACACTCACTTTCTGTTCATCTTTCTTGCATTAAACAAACAATCTGTATCATGCTTATCAAAACAAAATACATACGATACAGTAAAAGCCCTAAATTCTTTGTGCTTAGTGCTAAAAAAAATTCTCATCTTTTTATCTTTTATCTTTGCCCCTCATGTCTTTATGGAGCACACTGTTCATTTCTGTGATGTGAGTCCATGCGGCACCAACCTGTTGTCCATGACAGCCAAGATTTGTAGATTTGAGTGCCGGCTATACCTCTATACAGCAGACTCTCCATACATCAGAGCTGCATTCTAGCCATTCCTCCTCAGATATAAATTAAAGACATGTACCATAACTCAAAAGAGCCATAGTATATAAGCAACACACTGATCTTTAAATTTATTACTCTAAGGTTCTCAGAAGGTATAATATGAAGCTCAGTTGGAGGAGTGTTCGGTCGATGATGAAAGAAGCTGGAGATAATCTTCTGCTTTGCTATGTATCAACACTGGCAGTTTAGTGTATATTAAAGGACTGACAGCTTTGTAATCAAGTTCCAGTCTGCTGGCTGTGGTGTAACTGAAGCAATAATGCAAGCAATTTTGTCTTTATGACCTCACATGTTGCAGAAAAACGTTACTGTGCTTGTAGTTTGACTCACAGGAACTACACTGTCAGTTTGAGCCTGTCAGCATGCTCCTCATAGTCCACTATGTACTTGTTACTGTGTTCAAAGTCCCCACTGCTATGAAAAACGTCAACAGCAAACTCTGAGCTAGGAAACGATGCCCTAAAAACCTTAAACCAGTCATTAACGTTATATATGTAAACAAGGTAGCAGCTGATAGCTTTTCTTTTACTTGTGTGTAGACATTTTAATGCCCCGGCTCAAGTCTGTGCTTGTGTAAGGGCACAGCACAGCACCTTGACAATTGGAATTGTTGTAAAGAAATACTAACAAGCCAGAGCATTTTCACACTGTTATGGAAAAGGTCAATATTCTACTTTTATAGACTCTTTGCTTGCACGATATTTGATATTTGTAACACTTTGGGACATTTGTCTCATTTTGATGGCCAACCAGGTTCTAGCCATGTGTACACATACAGAACATTTGTGCTTCCTGCAGACGATTCTCTGGACTTGGGATCTTTGTGGCATAGTTTCCGTGTCCCTCATGCTGGTTGGTTTACACGCTACATGCAAAATCGTCACAGGTGGCACCGTTTGAAGGTTGATTGAATGTGCCTGCTTTCACTCACACTTGAATCAAGTTGTCAGAGCATGTTGTTGAAATGTTACACAGGCAGATTACAAGACCAACATATATGGAAATATGATTCTAGGTTGTGTTTTGTCTTTATTTATGGATGCACGTGTGTGTTCTTGTATTTCTTCAAAGAGGAATTGATCTACACAGGAGGATGAAAAGGTGTACAGTTTGTGTACATACTGAACCCCTATGGTTTGTTGCAAGGACCTTGCAAGCCCCTTGATTCTCCCAATGTTTTTGTTAGCTTTGTGAGGAATGAAGCTTTGATTGAGCTTTGCTTTGATTCTCATTAAAAGGGGATTAAGAAAGAGACAGTCACGGATCTTGAGACATCCATTGAGTGACCTCAGGGTTGCTTAGCTCCAAGAAATAAATTCTGACAGACGAAAATCAGCAGGTGGTCTTGAGTAGGCTGATGAAAGAGAAGAAAATGGCACCGATGCCGCCATAATCAAGAGTTCACTGTCCCTGTACATCAGTACAATGTTTAATCAAATATGCTGAGTTTTTCCAAATGGATAATGTACAGATGACAAGTGGATCAAAGAAGGGGTCTTACTGGCAGAGTACATTTGCTTTGATCTATACTGAGCCAAACTGATTTCTCACCTAAAGCCAATAAACCTCCAGCCATCCAATCCACTTGTTTTTGTTTTAAATGAGAGTGTTTCTCCATGACAGAGGAGGATATATTTTTAGTCCCAGATGTTTGATTTAGCGGGATATCTTAAAAAATTGTGTCGACAGATTTCAATAAAGATATGTCCAAATATAAGAGTATGAGCCAAGAAACAAGTAATTTACTTTTGAAAAATTACTATTATTAAAAGTACTTTCAAGGAAAACAATCTGAAACATGTATTTCATGGATGTCTATCAGTATTTTGATGCCAAGATTAAACAAATCCAAATGTTTCTGACTATTTAAATACAGTAATGACACATTTACGTTATTTGTGCTGCCTTGACAGAAGCTCTTGCTCTCTGAGTAATGTAGTTTAGGTCAGTGGCATCACCCTGAACTCAAACTGCTTCACGGTGTCACATTAAAACAGTACAGAATGGCAAGACTGTTATGCTGTGAAGAAATATAATATGCTTGGAAGTTTTGTCGACAACATGTCATTTGTGTTTCAAAGTTTGTGCTGATTTGATCAAACCGTGACAGAATCCACGCCACTTAAGATGCACAAACAAGACTTGGTGTTGAACAGAGCTACAAAGTGAAACTGTCAGACAAATTTTATTTTACAGTCAATATTTATTCATGATGGCATTGTTAAAGATACGTTATATGTACCGCCCAGAAGGAATCCCCGCTGAGGTTTTTATGTTTACCCTGAAGAGTATAAATGGCCAAAGTGGCAATCATCCAGTCACTATGATGAGCTTGCTACAGAATCCACTGGTTTACAGACATATGCAACACATCTCGGCCCGCTCCAGTCTGTTTAAGTAAAAGTGGATATAAAAACCAAACAGATGGCTCGTGTTTTAGAGGCATGTCTGCTCTCACCAAAACCTGGCTCTGGATGAGATAAATTGCACGATTTGTGATGACAGATTGAAGCAATTGATGGATTTTCATATAAACAACATAATACAACAACAACAACAACAGTATATCCTCCTTTAAAAAAGAGCAACACTATTATTTAGCATGTAGATGATGGACATTGGGTTTTACAGGAACTGTTTTCATTCATTTTGTGACAATTCTGCAACAAATTTTGGTGAAGTGCAGCGTAACAGGAGTAAAACCTTTAGCATCACTTCAGAATAAATTATGGACAGGACTGACCTTGGACACTTACTATATGAAACACACTTCTGGTCACATCTCTTAGTACATTTAGAGGAAGTTAGAGAGACAGAAGCAGGAAACAAGAAAGCCAGATTAGGCTAAATAACAATGTTTTTATGGAAAGGCCTGTCTCTCTTGCTCTTTTCTCTTTCATCCATTGGACATTTGCGTACATCATTTGCTTCTCTTCATTTCTACCTCTCTGTACTCTGTAAACACTCTTTTTAATAACCTGTCTGAAGTACACATTCCCACAAACTTTGCTTTACATACCCGCTTTCAATACCCTCAAAAGAAGTCATTGCATGTTTTAGCGGATACCATAGTGACGATATGAAAAGTTTCACAGTGGCTGGTACTGTAGGACAAATGCTGCAAGGAACAAGTGCCAGCTCTCTCTCTCTCTTTCTCTTTATTCCTCCCGCTCTCCCCTTTTCGAGTCTTTCATCCCTCCCAGACATCTTTAACTGAGTGAAAAAGGCCTTTATTTCCCTAAACAACTCAGTTTGGACCTCATGCAGCAGACGGCATGGAGATACAATCGTCTGAGGGTCTAAGTATAGAGCAAAGAGAGTCGTAATTCTATCACAGAGACAGAGAGAGGTGGGTCCAGTCTGTCTCTTGGAGTTATTTGTGCTGCTGGCTTTTGGCTACAGCATGAATCACACAAGTACTGACAGCTACGCCAGTTTTCATCTCTTAACTTGATTCTATCTTACAGAGTCACTGTATTTTGTTTTTCTCTTCATATTCCCTGAGGCACACATACACCTAAACAGATTTCAGCCAGAGGTCAGAACATAAGGGCAGCCAGAAGGCTGAGTCCACTGGTTAGGCATTGGTGTCTACAAATAACATGCTGCCAAAGTCACAACCAAATCAAATACTGCAATCATTGTTGTCCCATCAAATATGACAGAAATTTTCTTATGCTGTATCATTTTATTTGTCACTGAGGGTTCAGAAGTACATGGACTTTTGGTTCCACCTTAAATTTCCAAGATCACGCAGGCAGTAGGTGGACAGAGTTTACTAACAAAGCAGCTGTGTTATGAGCGACTTTCATACAAATACAAGTTCATGTGTCTTTTTTCTTTCTCAGAATATACTGCTGACATCCTCAAAGATTAATAGTGTTTGTGGTGAGCTGTACTATGCTGTCACCATGGGGCCTACATAAACAGGAACAGCCAATATAAAACTAAAAAGAATACAACATCAACAGAGGATCATGAGTGTTGTGTATTTATACGATACTATATTTTTATATTTACGTAATCTTAGAGGTTGTTCTGCTTCATCTAAACAAAATGTATATTATCTGTTGATTGATAATCATGCACGCTTTGGTTCTGCCTTGTCTGTAGGTTAGCCTTGCAGCACATTTGGAATACAGGCCTCCACCCCACTACCACAAGTCTTGCATTTAGTACGGTAGGCTGAAAACTGTGGATTTACTCACACAGACCTCATTGTCACCTCATGTCATTTTCCACAATTTAAAAAACAGGTTTAACTGCTCAAATGACAGCTATACACACACACACACACACACACACACACACACACACACACACACACACACACATATATGTAGGAGATGACCAAAAAACACTCTAAAAGAGATCTCATCAATTGACTTGTATTCATCAAGTGGCCAGAAGCATGAAGCCAGGTAATGCTGTTCTGTAACTGTTTGCTCATTAGTTTGACATGTTAACCTAAATAGTTTTGATGGGTCAGCATTGTTTTCACAAGCTGTGGCCAAAAATATCAGTATTTACAGGTATAAAGAAATTATAGTCACAGTCTAGACAGAAATGGCTCCATATTTTACAGATAAACTATGCTTTCTGTCATGGATTTACAGCAGAAGCAGGAAGTTGCTCAAAATTAGTCCATAAAACCTGATAAGTGTGCCTTTCACACACATCACAAAGTGAACAGTTCATAAAAATTACACCAAGAACACCATCCACACACACACGCTCAGTTTACAGTAATCCACCCCTGTGTAAATGACAGGGATTGTGTAATTATAGTTGTGTTAATATGACATAATGTTCAATCCATCCACAGACGTGTGGGGTTTCTCAACAGACAGCTTGGACAAAACCATGCAGCGACACCATGTCCCTAGCAAACATGAGCTCATCTCCACATTCAGACTTATGACTCAAACTTGGAGCTTAAAAGCTGATTCATGTGCAGTCAAGAGTGAAGATATAATATTCCTCTTCCAACTCAACGCATTAAATTGAGATCTGCAGCTGGAAAACTCCATTAACCTACTTGGAGTAAAAAGTAGGTGAGGCTCTCTACATCAGGAAGGGTTGCACTGTGTCACATCAGTTGTCAAACATAAAGAAATCTATCAGGTTAACTTTAAGTTGCCTTCTTATCATGTTAGAATCTAAAACAAATACAAAATGTCTACAGCAATTTTTTTTACCTATATGTGCTACTTCTTCTTCTGTGAGTGAAAAGAGAGAGCTATTCTATTTTTCCAACAATCATGAAGCTGCCATAGTGGTCCCTGCCCTGAGGAGCTGGGAGCCATCCAACAGAATTTCATTAATATTGATTAGTTTCAGGGGCAGAGGTTTAATGTTACCTCATATAAATATTATTTCAGAGGCCACCCTGTCCAACCAAGAATAATATCTTAAAGGAAGAACAGCACTTGAAATTTGATTTATTGTTGTCTCCTGTTTCTCTGGTGAAATTGTTTTGTGAAAAGCACTGATGAAACCCATGTTGAAATCAGGCTGAGAGGGGATTCACAATGTCGAGAAACTATTTCAAATGTCAAACTTTGGTCTTACTGAAACTTGGCTATGATGAATGATCAGGCTATGATAAATGATCAGGTGTCTCAAGGACAAGAGCACACAAGTAGGAATCAGGAATCAATATATAACTTAATTTGCTTTGACTTTATATGAAATACTTAGCAAGAAATGGAAACCCTAAACAAACACAGGGGACGGATACTGTAAAAGATATATATTGTCAATACACACACACACACACACACACATATATATGTGTGTGTGTGTGTGTGTGTGCTCCGGTCTCTCAATTTACATGGTAATGTTTACATATTTTTACAGTTTGCACTGCACACTCTTGAGAACTTTCAGTTTCTACTGGCAAGTCAGAGCCTTGGCAATAACTGGAGATGAATGGGTGCAGGATCTGTGGTCCAGATGCACAGATTCACTCCGCTGCTGATTGATGCCCTGGAGAAGAAGAACAGAAAGTCTTAGTGTATTCCTGTCTTCATCCCCTGAAGTCACATTTACGTCAAAAAGTAATTTGTCAGTAAATATAACTTTTTACACTGCCAAGGATAAAATGGTATGCATGGGAACTCTTAATTTAATTTATCTGGTAAATAAAGAATCCATTAATGCAGATCAGTGAAAACAGTCTGAGGCCAGGCTAGTAGATGAGCAGATTCAGAGGACATTTGAATAACTCGAAAAGCCTGATGTGTAAGCTAAAAGTAGAAAAGAAATAAAACTGTAGTAGTTCAGCTCTCTCACACAGAGTAATGTAATGAGAACAGAGGCACATATGTAAATACATCCAGTGCCACAGAAACATTCCCATACATTTTCAGCATGGACACAAACTAAATCAAGACTGGATTGGATCTGAAAGAAGCCTCCGTGCACCTGCCAGTGCAGGTGCTCAGCTTCCCTCAGAGGAGCTATTGATAGCTATTGATAGGTAAATTCTGCTTTCTGTCAACACACTGCTGTATCTGTTATGAATGTACATTTTCCTCAGGTCTGAGCTATGATGTTAATGATGATGTGGCTGTGAAATGTGTGCTGATCCTGAAAGTTTGACTAAAAATGAATATAAACCTAAATGAATTGTGAACTGTGAGTAAAAATGTGATAAGGTAACAGTGAAACTGCATATTAAAATCATAAACACATAAAAGTAAAACTGTTTTTCATCAGTCGTTACAATATATACAACCTCAATTATGACTTCTGCAGTGACTATATCTACAGTATTTCAAACTGGAAAAGTTTGAAATGAACTTTTTTAAGCATCTTGAAATGTCAAGATTACTGAGAAACGTATAATTCCAACTTTGGTTTTTTCATCATTGAAGTGGACTTTGGGGTGCAGAAAATCTTTGGTAATTAAATTCCAGAAACTCTAAAATCAACTTAAAACCAATCCCAATCCCAAGTTCTGTTAGTTTTTACATATAGATGGGTTCAACTTACAGTTTCATCTGGTTCACTAAAATAAACTCATTGAAGATTGCTTGAGGTATTGAAATATCTCAGCCACTGTCTGACCTTTCTTTGCTGAGTATGGCAACAAAACAGAAAATGTATTTTTTAAAAGGAGGCTTCAACAGTGAATGCAAAAGGTTTAGACGGGCTGAGGGACCATGCAGTTTGCTAAAAACCACTGACACTGGTCCAATTACTGAAAATGAGGGTGTAATCGTTATACTGATTCTTCATGCCTAATCATCAAGTCAAGCTGCCTCAACCATTAGGGAATCAAAAAGGAAGATAAAAATGGTCCTCAGTGTTGGTTTGGCCATTGAAAAGCAGAACATTTTCCACAGCCCAAGCCAAACAATCAGAACAACAACTTGAGGACCATAATGGAGCAGAAAAATGCTTCAAAAAGCCCAGAAATGGATGCTACAATTCCTTAACATGGGCCAAGTGTCTGCTCTATTATATAGTATTTGAGCACACCGTGAACTGAAATTAGACAGCACAGCATGAAAATAGCTCTTACAAAGCCTGTGGCTGCTGGAAGCCATGCATGGATTTGAGCAATCAAATTTATCCAAAACAGAAATTTTGCTTGCCTCCATTGCTGAGAGCAGGTATTGCAGCTTCAGGTTAGCACTTAAATTCTTTTCCTGGTGTTATTTATCAGTTTATCATGACCAAAATGAAAAAACAGACTGCCACTGCAGCTCACACTAAAGTACACAACAGCGTTTCTATGAGTTAAAACACAAGTATGCTGTTGGTAATTTGTTTAACTTGGGCTTTAATCTGTGTAGCATTAATTGTCTGCTTTTCACATAAGGAGGAAGTAAATCTAGGGCAAGTATATCCATGTCAGTTACCTCACCACCCTTACTGCAGTTTAATGGTTGACTCGGGCCATCATAGATTTGACACAGCAGCTCACTACAGTAGTTCCCATAGACAGAAGCCAGGGAGCTGCCTGCCTGCCAAATGAGAGCACTTGTTTGCTTGGCATTTCCATGGTTTCCATGAGCAGGGGCTTAAAGGCAGTTTGTGTGTATTGTTGCATGTGTGGATGAATAAACATTAAAACAGAATGTTTTTTCATGCATTTGAAACTATGGTCTTACATGAACATGCATATATTTTGTCATGTGCAGGTGTATGTGTGTGTGCATGTTTGTGTGTGTGCATGCACTTTCCAACCTGTGTGGGCTTGTCTAAATCACTATCCCATTTGGCCTACTGAGCTACATAATGGCTCATTCCTCTCGTGCACCACGAGACCCTTTGGGACATGAATTCATTTACTGGCTTGTTACTCCGAAATCCCAATGACACAATACTTTCCGGTAGGTTCTGTTTGTGCATCAGAGTGGTTCCCTCTCTGGACAGAGACCACACTGGATCTTTTGTGCTCTACACTGACATGAATGCTTACTTGACCATTTTATTCATTTATGATTCAGGATGGGTAATGACCATGAAAAGCTATAATAGGTAGCCAAGCTTTGAGCCTGGCTGTCAAAGCATTTGAAAAGTAAATCACATAACAAAACAGTGGTTTTGATGCACAAAATAAATATTTTAGTTCTGGACTGATTTCTGTTTACTTTATTGAAATACACTGTTGAGTTAAAACTATTTTAATCACTTTTTTAAAAAAAACTGAATTAAGTAGGTACAGGCATTTCCCCCTCTAAATGCCTCCTAGCTAGGCACAGGGTGTTCACCTACTTCACTGACCAAGGAGCCTTTGTTGGGAGATAAGAGCCTTCATTGTCTGGGTGACCCTGAGAGCTTGACTGAGACCAAACCGGCTACTGCTTATTCCAAACGCAAATAATGTCATATTAATTACAATGTTCACAGAGCTTGACCCTCCTTTATCTTATTTCCAGCTGAGACAAAACTAACAGCTACTGTGTTCCAAGTGGAAGGCTGGTGGAAGTTTCCGATAAGGAAGACAGACAGCATGAGGAAACCTTTTGCCACAACCTTGGCTCAAAATGTTCACAATGTTGAAAGAATCTGATGATATCTGTTGACCAATTGCTGCACCTTGGCCTATGATGTCATTAATGTGTGATGGACCAATCAGTGGACAAGGACTGTTGAAGTGTTGCCATGAAAACAAAACAAAGATGACCCTGAGAACTATCATCTTTTGCTTCAATAGCCCTGAAGGAAGGTCAACCAGTGCATCCACTATTGTTTCAACAACAGCCTGAAAATATGTTGTTGGTGAGCATTTCTCCCTCCCTCTATTATGAGTTCAGTATAATAGATTTAATATGTTCAGGATCACAAATGATGGTGTGTGACATAGGTTAGAATTATGTTATAATCCAGTTTGTCAAGTTTCAGCTCTGTTGCATTTCACCTTAGTGTTCTTCAAACGCTGACATCTGTCATCTCATCTACCATGAGTATTTTGATCTTCAATCATTTGCCATGTTAGTACAAACTTCGGCTTAAATTGTCATTCTTCTTGTTATTATAAATTAGAGGCTCCTAGGTCAGCGAGAGTTCATATTCTCGCGAGATCTCAAATGCTGCGTAGTTACCGCGCGTCTCTGAAGAATTTGACCAGATACTGCTCGGGTTGTATGAAGGCCTAGTCCCACGCCCAGACGCTCACTTTTATACGAACTTCCTCGTCTCCTCACAACTCTAGCTACCGAACAACGCGAGAGCAGTCTGTGAAGTGGATTCAGACTAAATCCGTGTCGGTCCTCCCACTTCTCCCCTGGTAAGACAAATGTAATGCGAATAGTGAGTTTGAAATTGTGGTTCATTATGATACTTCTTGCTGCAAAAACTAATTGCATCAGCTCAACGTGATGTTACTAGCTAAATTATGTAGCATGATAAATTGCCAAACATTAACATTAGCTAACAGCGATAGCTAACGTACAGTTTGCTAGTTAGATAGTTAGATAGTTGTGTCCCAACTGACTTGTCCTTGTCCTTAATGTGTTAAGATTGTGACGTTAAGTTTGGCTGCTTTAAAACATTTCCAGCATGTGCTGAAATGTACCATAATCACTCAGGGAAATCACCAATGGAAAAACCCAGACGCAACTAATAAACTACTAATAAACTCTGTAAGACAGCACTGTTTTGTGCTGTTGGATACACCTGTGACTTTCTCGCTGAGGCGCCATGTCTGAGCCTGCTGTGCTCCATCTCAAAAAATGAAGAAATAAAATATTCTTTTTCTGGCAGATTGTGTTTCTCTGTGTGATGTTTTTACATTTCAAAAAACCTGTAATAATGCAACATGACTTAAGACTTAACGCCACTAGTGCGTTTCTGTTCATTTGTTTGAAAAACCTGTGTTCAGGGTGCTACCCTATGTAAACAATAACATGAACATGTTAGACAACACATACAGAGGTTAGCAGAGTGTTACTGTAGCTAAACACCAGCTCATCTGTTACAGTATTTTAACCTCCATTTGTGTTCACTGTTCTCTCTTAATGGAATTAAAGGACTGGATGTGGTCTTTGTCTGCCTACTGGAAAAAGTTCTAGTAGTGGTGTCTCTTAAAAAACAAAAGTTTTTTTAAAAAATTCCAAGATTTTATTTCAACATCAGTTCCTAGACTGAGGGCCTACCCTCTATAGGAAAACGGGACCATACTTTTTTTTCTTGTCTTTTTCTACCCACTGAATGTGGGTTGGTATATAAATGCTTAGACTGTGTTCCACTCTCTCATCTGGCTGACTGCCAGACCTATACAGTAAAATCCCGAGCCTGAATGGAGGATAAAAGCTGCAGCTGTGGAAGCAGCAGGCAGTCAGACAAAAGTAAATGGAGTCATTCTCCAAATCAAGGCCAACTCACTGGACTGCTGCAGTTGTAACCCAATTATTCCCAGGCCACATGTTCTCTGAGCAGGGGCGTCAGGCAGAGGGGGAAGCCCTCCTTCTTTCTCCTGCCGTCACCCCATAAAAACACATAGGAGAGAGGGAGGGTGGCAGGGAGAGAAAGAGAAGGGAAAGTTGTAAGTGTTATTCCATATGACCTAAGTGTAAAATCAGTTTCAAATGTTGTGGCTGTGGGTGAAGGTTGGCATATATGGTAGTGTGATCCTTATGATCAGTTGAAGACTGCAGCATGCAAGGGGATTCTCTAGGAATTTCCAGATATAAAGCCTACCTTGGAGAGATAAAGAGAGATGAAGGCGTGTAAGGTGGAATGACTGATTAGATACTCTAATAGTCAAAGACTACAGGTTTATGTTGTCCAATTTAATATATCTAATTTAATGTAAGAATTTGACAATAAATGACAAAAAATCAAAGAAGTTAACACACTTTTCTAGGACAAAACTATGATGGATGATTAGATGTAGAATTTCCACAACACCTGCCCACTTAGCATATTCTGTGTATCAGTTGTAAAGAATAATTGATAAAGTTCATTTTGAGAGACATTGTGAATGAAAGTCTGTCAGTGAACAAGTGAAAGAGATTACAGGATGAACTGAGACAGTAGAGCCGCAGAGGAGCTTCTATACTGGTTGTCCTTAGGATGTGGTTTACACTACAGTGTGTCGTAAGGAGTAATTAATGATGTGAGATTGAGTAGTTGTTATAAGGAACCTTGCTCAGAGTTAACAATTCTCACCCACTTCTCTCTGTTGAACCTCTCATCCTTCTCTCTCTTGGTTCCTCAGTTACTCCTTTTGCCAAAGATTGACAGAAAAGTTCCTCCTACAGCTGAAAGAACATGAGGTTTCGTGACATTGTAGATGTGGTGAGTTGTGTTATTCCACTGATACCTAAATTGTATGATGACCTGTCCTTGTTTTATAGCATGATGAGGGAAGTTGATCTTGAAAGTGATACAGGAAACCTGTCTAAACAAAATACTATAGGACCTGATTTAACAAAATGTGAACTGTCAAAATCGGAGTTTGATGTACCACCAGGTGTTCTTAAAGTATCAGGATGTTCTAATGAAAGCACAAAATGGCACTGTAATGGATGTCACACAGCAAAAAGTAAAGTTTAAGAAAGGATTAGGGTTACAGTTGCGTTCATTGTCCAAGATTGGAAAATTATTTTTGCTACCTTACAGTCCACTGTAAATATGAAGCGATATTAACAATGGAGCAACCATTTAAGCAGTAAATATATTCTTTTCACAACATAATTTTTTTGTTATCTTATTTAAGGGATGTTTTGTTGGAATTAAATAAAATACATAAACTATACATTTGATAAATATAACTAAATAAAAATATGCAAAATACAAATATATGACAGGCTTTTTAAAAATGGGTTAAAACACATAATGCTTGGCACTGAACATATAGCTAAGCCTTAGAAGTAGGCTGATAAGTGCCAAGGTCATACTTGAGCTTTCTGTCAATGTATATCACATTTCATTGATTTGTGTGCCACCAACTTTAATTCCATATACATATACAGTTACAACTTGAAATGTAGGCAATTCATACTTTCCAAGTTGAGAGATTTGCCCAAATATATGTAGGACCATGTAATCATTTCACAGATCCATTCAAATCAGTAAAACAGGTATTTCAAACCCTGTAATGATAGTAGTGGTTTTTTGCATGTTATTGCCACCCTGTGGTCAAAAAGGAAAGTCACGATCTAATTCATTACTGGTGCATATAGCATTAAGTACCATGCAGTTATTTGACAAAGCAGGAAATGTCCAAAAATATGCTTTCCTTGAAGTCCCAGTGCTCAACTGGTGCAACGTATAATTTTCACTATAGAAGATTTGGTCTGCAATGTATTGGAGCCTCTGTGTAGACTCAACCATAATTCCCATAATTCGATAGTTGGGGTTAGAATTATGCTGTGCATCAACTGGGTGTTTAAAATGTTGTGCCATACAAAAATTAACTTTGAAAATGAAATTCCCATAGATGTACTGTTCACACTGATTTTAGTGATTTCTGTATTGACCACCATCTATTATGGCCTGCGGCGCCATCATGTGGCCAGTGATGATCATGACATGACCTAACTATCTGCTAAAACACTGTTGAAGGCCCATAGATATTTCAGATAGACATGCCTAAGCAACACTTTTTATTGCTGTATCACTGACTATTTTACAACCAGTTTATAGTATCTTTAACAACAGTGCTGTTTTGCACGTTTCTAGTTTTGTTTGTTTTTTGGGGATGGTTTTTTTTTTTGTATGTATATAGTTTACAGCCTTGACTATACAGAGTATTTAATTGCAGATTTTCCAAAATGAATAATTGGTTTGTTTTTCTGTAGGATTTCCTATATACTGTTGCTGTATCCTTTTAGTACTAGTACTGATTATTTTAAAATAAATTACAGTTTGCATTTTTTTACATAATAATTTGACATCTGTGCTACAGGTACACTTCTCTTTAGCGTGTCAGTGGATCTGTGTTTTAGTTTAAAGGGTCTTTAAGGTTAGGACGGTACAATTAACATTGTAATAACTGTCAAAACATCTTTTCAAGCTATGGCTTGATGCTTGTCTCTCTCAAGTCTGCCATGTGGTATAATAAACTGAAGAGTCTCGGCAAGCTTTTATTATTAATCAAGTTAAGTGTCAGCTATGTTAATCTAAATTCAGATACAGACTTGAAACAAATGCATTCCATTCCATTACAGAAAACCTAGAATAAGTATCTTTATTGTCTCTAAAGGGCAAATGTCATCTTCTTTCTCACTTTTAAAACATTGGTTTTATGATGTACACAGGAAAAAACACAATTCCAAAATAAATTAAAACAAAACTACCAAAACAAAAGGTCTTACAGTGTGACAAACAAATGCGGGGATGTTTTCAGTCACACACAAAATTTCATATCTCATGTGGTTTAAATGTAGGGCTTAGTTTAAGGCAGACAGTAGCTATACATAGGTCACTGAAAGAAGAAGCACAAAAGGCATTACATTGGACAAGGAAACACATGAATGTGTGAAGAACAAACTTAACATTTTTAAAATAGTAGCTCAGAAATAGTTAATCATTTGTTTACTGATTGCATGAGGAGAAAATATCCCTTTGGATCTTGTTTTTCTTGACTGCAGCCAACACAGAACATTAACCAAAATTTGTTGCAAGTTTAAATTCCTTTCACTTGTTGAAGATGCAAAGATAATGATCCCATGTAATGTTTTAGTTTAGACTGACTGATTTGTCATGGGTTTATGTCAAGGCTGGAGCAGGAATTACATTTCAGGAGAAAATGAAGTTGCATTTAGATGCAAGTTGTGTCTGGTTTTCTTTGTATTCTTCGTCACTTGCACAGCCGAGTAAACAATGTCATCCTCACTGTTATCTGAAAGAGGTAAAAACAGACACTTGAAATGAATGTGACAAAGATAATCCATCACATTAACATTAATTAATGTATGGAGTTAATGTTGTGTGGTTAAAGTTTTAAAATTATTAAATCAGTCCACTGAACTGCTCTACTACAAATTGGCAACATAAATGTAATAATCAAAATTAACACAATTTTCATTTTGATGACGTAACTTTGGTAAAGATGGTCCTCTCATATTGATTATGATGGTACAATTAACTGAATTGGTGCAAGAGTTACCTCAAATGCTGAAAAATGCTTTCACAACATTATATTTTACATACTAATTTTAAAAATATTTGCTTAAAGTTCCGTAAGGTCCTTGTTGAGATAGAGGACAGTGAAGACAAGATTATGTTATGTTTCTTACCTTCAATAACAGGCACGGGTCTCATTTTCTTCTTGAAAAATTTCATGCAAAGAAACAGAGCCACATGGAGAAGTAGAGTGGCAATACTGGCTATTGCAGCCACAGTTGCAGGGGAGGAGTGAGCACTGAAACCTGGGAAATACAAACATCAACCCAAATTAGCTGTTAAGACAATTTATATGTGTCATTCCAGGGCTGCCAGCATCTTGATGAAAGTTAAACCACAGGTCAAAGTCGTAGATCTATACTTGCTACTTAAAAGACTCAAACAAATGAAACAAATCAGTTCTAAAAAATCTGAAATGGCTATGTGGTTATCATCTGAATGAATTAACCAATTCATACATCGACATATAACAACAGGCTTTAATACACTACCTTTACAGCTTGTAAGTTGGATAACAGTTTCTTCTCTGCTGACATTGTTATGAACGCAACACGTTAATTTTCCTGTCAATTGACCATGTAAGCTGATCGTAACACTGGAAACACTGGATTCATGTTGGTTATCTGTACTCCCAGCCAGTGATAGTGTGTCTGCTGTTGAATTGCCCTGGGACTGACAGTGGTCTCTAGTCTGCATCAGTGAATAACCATCCAAAGTGAAAATAAACTGTGCATCTTCTCCCTTAGAGCAGCAGCTGATGTTCATTCGTTCTGGCGACAGACACACCTGAGACAAAACTGGCTTTGATACCAGAGCTGAAAGACAAACACAGTTAGAATGAGTGTGAGAAATTTTTGTTCACCTACCACAGTGTCCTTGTTTTTCAACTTCAACACATACAACATTAAGGCAGAATTTGCTGTTTTATTTCATAAGCTAAATATCTGAAATCTTTAGGATATTACTAAAAGTGTCTCTCTCCTTGTATCTATTATGGACACAGGAATTTGTGACCTTATTTTGTGACACAAGAAATATACCCATCTCTTAATTTAAAAAAAAGAAAAAAAATCTGTTGAGTAGTTTGTGTAGTTAGACTGGTTTAGCACCTGAACTCTATGGGATATTTTAGGCTGGCAACAATTTTTCAATATATATAGTAAATTTTTGAGCTGGGGCGAATACAGACCTTTACTGTGTTAAATGTGCACCAAATTTGCACTCATACCATTATGCAAAGGTGCTCAGGAGGCAGCTTTCTAAGCTGAATGTCTGAAAACCATAGTCTCTCTCTTGACTTGCTATCTGGACTTGTTCACCATTTGGTTAAACATATTATCTTGCTACAGCACCTCCATTTCTATGTCACTCAAATAAGTTAAAAAATTAAACTAATAAATACATCCTCTTATTAGTGATTTTTTTTTTTGCAATAAGAGTGCATGAGCAGTTAAGTATTTAGCAAGCAGGTAGAGACGATTATTTAATTGCCTAAAATAAGTGGTTAATAATAGCTAAACTGATTGGACCATTAGACCATTATTTTAATATAATAACAGATATTGAAAACAATATTTACAAAACTGAATCATGGAGGCTGTCTCATTCATATCTGTGCCTCCAGAAAATTGCTGATTCAGAATAATTATAATTAAAAATGGACAGGTTTTAAGGTTCTTTCTTTAAGTTTTGCAATTAAATATTTTTATAGTTGTATAGATATAAAACTTTATAAAACTTTTTTTTTAGGTTTGCAACACAATTTTAGTCAACTGTAGTATGGATTTAGCTACAGTTTTCATTTTTGAAGAAACAAATTAAAAAAATATCCTACCTTTTATTTCTAGATGCATGGTGATATTATGCAGTAATTTGCCATCAGATCCATATGTTTGGAGCTTGTAATCTCCAGAGTCTCTTGCTTTCTGAAGCTTATTCAGTTTAAATGTTCCATTAGGGGAGTATTCCGAGTTATTGACGTAGTTCGCATTTAGATTAACAGGTCGCTCAGTGCCTGTGCTCAAAATGCTATACTTAGCATCCTTTTTCAAGAACAAACTTGTTACGTTTGTAGGCAGGTGAAAGATCAGTGGTTCCCCAAGTAGTCCAAAACACTGCTTGGTTACATTAGGTCCAGATAAATTGCATTCCACAACCCCTGATGGGAACAAGAGCAACTGAGATTAGCAGTCCATTTCAGTTGGTAAATAGAAAACATAACTTGCTAATCCATTAACATGTAATTTAAATATATATAATTGTACATGTGTATGTATGTATGTGTGTATATATATATATACACACACACACACACACACACACATATATATATATATATATATATATATATATATATATAAAAGAACTAATACAATTAGAAAGTAAGATTGAAATGTACCTTTTACCAGAGGCATTTGTACCAGAGCTGTGACGATCACATACATGGACATTTTCTGTTATACCACAAAATATCTTTAAAACACAATAAATTACATTTTAAGGTGAACAGTCAAGATCATTGCAGTTTAATGGTCTATAATTTTTATAAACTTAATAATATACTTAAATACATATACTAGGTTTAAATTAATTGCACAGTTAGAAGATTTTGGTCAAGTCATGAATTATAACTTTTTAGCACACTTTAACAAGTGTAAATTGCTCCAGGTCAAACAAATTTCACTCACCACTTTTATAGGATTTCTTCTTTGTGGATTATTGACTTGACTATGGTTCTGACAGGAGGCTGCTTTTGTTTTGTTGTGTGAGGAGAATAGAGGAAACAATTCAGAAGAAGATACCCAAAGATTTTTAGTATGCGTGCTGACTGAGTCCTGAACCCAATTTGTAATCAAATCTGTTAGAAAGTATAGAAATGAGTTATCATTTTATTATTCACTTTTACCTAACGCACATATTAAAGCTGTGTGGGAGAAGAAAGTGTTGTACTTTGCAAAGTGTACTAAAAGAAATTTGCAGTCTCGCTTTCAAACAAGTAACCAATTTGGTGATTTTTTTTCATACCATACTTGTTCACGTCAGGGGCTTGCATTACCACAGCTTGATGGAGGAAGCTAAAAGGAAATAACACCAAGAACACACACGTCTAAAGCTGACACAACCAGAACGGAAAAAGCAGTGGGCCACAACTTTTTCCATTTTGTCTCTGCTTCACCAACAATGACAGGCAGGCTTTTTGGTAGATTAAACGGGGAAAAAGATGAAAGAAAAGAAGCATGCTGTGGTGTGTTTCTCAAAATGATCAAAGTATAAAGTATACTAGGCTATGTGGCCAGGTTTAAACGCTTACAGGAGAGACTTAAAAGATACACATGTAGGTTTTCCCATTCACATGTTGATCAGTCACAACATGTAGACTGTCCTAACACTGAATATGAGTTGAGTGGACTCCAACATGGTGTTACAGTTGTGTGGGGATACATATATCTCACATCTTATATTTCCACACGTAATGGGGGAAATTAACACAGATAAAATCAAGTGCTTTTTTTAAAAGTATTATTTTCATGATATTTTGTTGAGTAATGTGAGGATATTTGGCTCCATCTTGTGCAAAAAATAATCCCTATATTGCACCCTTGCTAAGTCTCTTGGTAGTGCCTGAAGAACCATTAAATGTCACTCTCACAAGTTTTACTTTTATTATTACACTCCAAAAAAAAACTATCTTTTAGCTAATTAAAAAGTAATGTAGGCAACTGGACTTCTTTTTTGGTAGCTTGAAGACGCTTCACCTTCTATCCAAAGGCTTCTTCAGTTCTGGTAGATGGTAGGGAACCAGGAGTTAAATCTCTGATCACGGGGTGGAGCTGTGAACCACACCTATCGTCAGCTACCCAGTCTCCCTCAAGGTGTGAATTGAGGACAGAGTCGCTAGTGGTCATATGCTGTGAGCCACACCCGTCGTCACATGACAAACATATTAGACACATATTAGACAGGAAAGACAGGTGGTTTGAGAGAGGAGTGAAGGAGGCCATCTATGTCTATTTGGAAAAACCAACTCTGAACAGAGGAGGGGGCCTGCGTCATCATCTATCTGCTACATACCATTCTGCTTTTGAGATTCATCCAGAAGTTCAACTGCTCTCCACCATCAGAGCAGTTTCAGCCCGATCATGTGACCACAACGACTCTCACCCAATTCACACCTTTGAGGGTAGACTCGGTGGTGACCCTTTGTCATGTGACGACGGGTGTGGCTCACAGCATATGACCACAACGACTCTCACTCCAATTCACACCTTGAGGGGAGACTCGTGTGACGATAGGTGTGGTTCACAGCTCCACCCCCAGTGATCCAGAGATTTAACTCCTGGTTCCCTACCATCCTGCCAGAACTGAAGAAACCTTTCGGATTTCAGAGTAACTTTTTAAAAATCAAAATTGACAGTTTTCAAAATTTATCTCAAATGTGAGAGAGTATTGCGTTAAATGGTCTATAGTAGTGTATAGAAAGCTAACAGATATCATGAGTTTGTTTACTGTACTGTAGGTAACATTTCCACCCTAAAGCATAATACACTGAGTGGCAGTGGCAAGTAATAATGGCATAATGTAGCTGTAAGTTTTGCCATGACTGCTAACCTCTAAAGCATCTGGCATAAAAGGGCATAGTCTGGGTTTTTTGAATGGGGATATATTAGTTCATAATAAATATCATCATCAATTATACATTCGTAGTGTATAGTCAGTCTACCTACAGTAGATGTAGGTCAGCCCTCAGATTGGAGAAGCAGCAGGAGCATCCTGTAGTTGGAAGCAAAGTCCTGAAGACGTTTGACAATGATTTTGACTCACCTGTTAAATAACAGAAAGCGCAGCTCTGCTTCTGCCTCAATCATTCTTTCTATCAAAGACTGGTTGATTTGAAAACCTGAACTATCCTTCAGTGTCCTTCTACTAACATCTTTGCACTTCATGAGTGAGACCTCAAGACAGTTTAATCTGCAGAATTACCTGAGAGAAGACATTTAAGAGACTCAGTGTGTTGAATGTTTATTCTTCACGGGTAACATTAATCTTTCTTTTTGTCAAAGAGCATCATATGAATTTTTAAATTAATATTTTTCTAATCAGTTTAAAGTTGACTTTGCTGTTCTACAAAATGGTTATATAATATTCTGATGCATTACTAGTTAAAAGCATTTATCACATTTGCAAATGATTTGTCATAATGCACTAGACTGAAGGTAGTGCAAGAGGTTCTTCCACCATAGGAAATACTATTAAAGTATACTGTGCATAGTTTATAAAGTAATAATGCTTAAATAATGTTATCATTGTCTTGATGAGGACTGAAAGGAGATAAGAACATTGAAGGATAACTTTTTCTTACTAAGTCTTGCTTTTGTACATAATTCTCTGATACCAAGAGACTCAGCCCAAATGATAAATACAGTGACTACACTTGCTATCATAGCTGTGGTCACACGAGGGCGATGAGGAATGCAAACTAAATGCACAAATATTGCTTGTACCTAATTCTTAGAGCTGCCATGATGTTGATAAAATATCCTTTGTCGACAGAAGACAGAAAACTTGAGACATATGTCTTAACAAAGCCAGTGACAATAAATTCAAAGTCCTGATTTCCTACTATTCATTGCAAAAAACCCCATAAAATTAGAAAAGATCAGCTGAAGCTGACGTCTTGCATAGAGCTGATTTTTATTTAAAAAAATGAAAATTGAAATGGGAGTAGGGTCACATACAATCAGTCGATTGTGCAAAATGAGACTTTAATAATCCTGAAGTTGATAATTAACATAACATTTCAGACGATTTGTTACACAGAACTGTCTTGGACAAAGCTAACATCCATGTTAATCTTGTTAACAAAAGCTATAATGATGTTCATCTCCCACCTTTTTTCCATAACTGAGACATTAGTTGACAAGGGTAAACATAGACCTTGGATTGTAAAAACTACAATCTTGGCAGTGCTGTATGAGGATCTGGGGTAAACCTGGAGTGATCTTATGAATTGTAACCAGTACGTCTAATATCCAAGAGTATGGCAACTGGTAAATGCGGCATTGTGAAAGGCCACAACAAGACAAACACTTTTGAGCAAACATCCCCCTGCCATTCCAAACAGTATGCAAAAACAAAAGGCACTACAATGCAACAGAATCACAAAATGCAGCCTCAAATACTGATAACAACATTAAATTAACACCACTCTCAAACATGTTTCAGCAAATACTAATACTAACTGAACATAATTAGATTACATTTCATTCAAGAGGCTGTTATACTTTTTATTCAAACTGACTAGTGATCGCTTTATTGGACTTAAATATATAACTATCATGGTTCTGAGTTGAGTTTGTTGTTTCCTGTTTTATTTTGAAAAGTTGTTTCCCTTGTGTGTTTTTGTCTACTTGTTTCCTTACCTTGATTAGTCCATTGATTTCACCTGTCTCGTTTTGCTGCCCTCCCCTGTCTATTTAAGTTATGCCATTGCCTTTGTTCTCTGTCGTTGCATTGCTAGTTTAGAGTCCATGTTCCTGCCATGTCTGTATCCATGTCCTTTCCATGTGTTCATGATTTTTTTCCTTGAGATCATTTAGAGTTTGGATTTGTAGTTTTGCATTTTTGGTTTTTGGATTTTTACTTCCCACACCTTGTTTGGATTGACTACCTTGGTTTTTGACCCTGCCTGCCTTGACCACGTGTAAGCCCAGGCCATAAAATAAACTGTTTGAAAGATCTTTTTGCATCCCTGTCCCTGCCTGCGTCTGGGTCCTGCTCTCACCCCATAGCCAAGTCCTGACAATAACAAGTTTTACTCTTAGTGCTCTGTTGGTTTGTATGTGAATGTTGCACTGGCAGCAGGCTGTTTTAAATCTGTTCCTTTTGTTTTGTATGGGTTACATGAGGAAGTGATTCATTTTAGTTATGGCTTAGCACCACTGTAGTATTATACTACTGGAGAGTCTTTAGTTATAATATGTGTTGTTGTGTGGCTACAGGTACCTGTTAGAAAAGGAAATATGGTTTAGCCCAGTTTTAACTCTTACTTGTCAACTTATCACATGCTTAACTTTGGCTACATCTTCTCCTTTTTTTTGTTAAACAAACAAAAAACATTGGTTCCACTTCACCTCCTCTCTTCTGTGTTTCCTCCACATTTAGTATGCCAGGAAAAAACAGGAACATCAACTATATTAAAATAATTTTTATTTGAAAAAAACAAGCAACAATTTGACTGTTGAAAAATTCTTTACAAGACATAGTTCAAAAAAACGAATTCACATTAAAGTAAAGGTTGCTTTTAACAAGGAACGGCATAAATAAAATCAATGAAAAACAGTACAATTTTAGTATTTTAGCTCAAAAGTTACAGGTCAGTCACAGAGAAACAAACTGCTGTCTACAGATGGAAAATTATTTGCACTCTACTTTTTTTTAGTCGCGCTACAGACAGTGACCCCATAAACATTTTAGGGGAGAACCAAAGTAACACTATTCAGATATGCTTCTTCTTTAGAGATATCAAGATGAAAACAGATTTTTGTTGTGATCATTAAGTCACATTTTGTGCCCAATACCAGGATTTATTTATTTATTTAATTACTCTAACATCTGCGTAGACAATTTCACCATCAACGTTACCTGGAAAAATAAAAAACAGATGTGAATGTGTAAAGAGGTAAACTATCAGTCTGTTTTTTTAGCAAGTCTTTATATTGTTTCATGGTATTGAATTACTGTAATGCAATAGCTACGTCAAAGGTAGAAAAAAAATGCAACAATGTCAGATCTGTCCATATTGGTGCAGGTGAAGGCTTGGGAGAAAATCTTTCACTTACCCTCATTAAAAGTTGTAAATCTTGGTCTGTCGTGAAGACGTTTTGTACCAATACATAGTCCCACAAGGAGAAGAAGCAGAACAACACTAGCTATCACAACCATGGTTACAAGGGGGAAGGAAGAAAGATCTATAAAATATGAACAAATATCAAAACAAATTAGGTGACACTGACACAAACATTTCAGAGTAACCCAGATGTTTTCTAGTATTTCTTGATCTTTCTTTTCTTTTACAAGGTGTTTGACACATAGTAACCTCTATATTTGGAAGAAATGTCTAACAAAATTCTAATTATTAAAAACAAAGTTTTACTAAGGACAGTTTAAGATCCTAGACATTGGGTTATTGTTGATGAAATTTCAGAATAACGTGTAACAAAGCAAGTGTTTTTTAAACACTGTACCTGTACAGCCCGTCAGGTAAATGATTGTTTCATCTGTGCTGACAGAATTCCGCACTTGACACTTCAAGTTCCCTGTCAGCTCTCCATGTAAGCTGATGGTTATATTTGTAACTGTGGATGTGTCTTCAGTTTCATTCATGGGCTCATGGCTCCTGGACTGGCTGTAGCCTCTAGTCTGCTCCAGTAAGACATCGTGCAAGGTCAAAATGAACTCTACTCCATCTCCCTCAGAGGAGCAGCTGATGTTCATCTCTTCTCTCGAAAAACACTTTTGAGAAATAGTTGGCTTTGACACCGGAGCTGGAAAACAAATCACAAAGTCACATATACAGAGTGCACATCAAATCCACTACCAGCTCTGTCAACTACATGGAGTTATTATCCATGTAGTTGACAAATCCTGCTGTGATTGCTAAAACTAAAACATATTTTTCATCAGAAAACCGACTATGTATAGTAATTCGTCCATGCGTGTAATGAACCTTAAGTCTCAAATCTGTGTGCATGAGAGAGAAAGGGACAGCACCCTTTAATCATCTTTTTTAAGATATGTAATATTAGCTTAACATACCAGTCAGAGTTGACTATGACATAATCAGTGATAATGTTGTAAAGAAAATAAGCTAACTTGCTTCATCATGTTTTGCATCAGTATGTTTATACTCATAAAATCTAATGACACATATTTATTTCCTGGTGTCAGTGTACAGTTTGAAGTACTGTTACAGTACTTTTTTCTAAAAAATGCCTAATAAAACCAAAATGACAAAAATGATAAATGTCTTTTTCAGTTAGATGACACTATCAATAACATAAAAGCTTATTAATGCCAGATCCTTAACTACATACATATATAACACACATATTTACATGCACTATAGATTTTATTCCCCAGCAAATGTTATTTTGCACAAGTTTTGTTCAAAATAGAGTGTCTTAACTTTCCACGCATTTTGTTTTACCTACCTTGTATTTCTACATGCACACTGACTTTTTTCACAAGAGCTCCATCATGACCATGTTCTTCTAAAACATAATTTCCTGAGTGTCTCTTCTTTGCATTACCTAGTTTGAATGTTCCATTGGTAAAGAGTTCAGACCGATTTGCAAATTCCTCATACATATTCACTTTGTGATTTTTGCTTGTTTTTAAAATCATATATTTTTTATCCTTGATCAATCTTATATCTGTATTTGGCAGATGAAAAATCAATGGTTGCCCCACTGCTCCAAAACATTGAGCTTGAGTAGGTTCAGAGAAGTTGCATTCAATAGAGCCTGAAAAACAAATAAATAAAATATTAAATGTTTACGCATTTCAACATTTAATGTCATTTTATAAAGTCTTTTTTTTTTTTTCTGAAAAGAAACAAATCTATTTTAACTGTATGTCTAAATTAACAAATTGGGTTTGAGAACCTGTCTGTCTTACTTAAAACTGTTAACTACAGTAACTATTACCCTCAAATGTACCTTGAGCCAGTGCCGTTGAGGCCAGGATGGTAAAGATCATGTAGATGGAATTCATAGTTTGTCTGTTCTAAAAGATAATGAAATGTAATTTTAAATGTTACATTTTATTTTTGTTTTAATTTGAAAATTGAAAAAAAAAAAGAAAATTGTTACTTACTGCCAAGTCAAAATGGTGCAGTGTCTTCCTCATTTGAATGGTGGTGGTTGGTTTGATTCTGACCTGTGAATTTTCAGCTGACAGAAGCCTGGTCTATGCTGAACTTTTTTTTTTGTCTTGTTATGTTAGAAGAATCAAGGAAGCGGTTACTATGTTGTTTCCCACCACTTGCTTACAACCTTTGTACCACATTCTGTTTATAAACGTACCCAGCCAAAACATCGAGACAGTACTGAAATAAATACTGCTCACATAAATTCTAGTTTCTTAAACTTGAAACTGCACTATATGTGAATGGTGCAGATTTTCTGTTGTCCTTAGTTTTAATATTTATACGTTAGCATGGGCTGTGTAAGATGTTCTACTCATTATTTTATTCTAAATAATACCTATTAAATGAAACAACAACAAACTAATTAGGTGATTATATGCTCGGATAAATCATAATCCATCATAAAGTCTTAACCTTTGTAAACACGCATGCACAAGATGATGAGATGATTGAACTTCATTCTCATTAAAAGATAGAAGGACTCACTAGACACTACATGCTCAAGAATCTTTCCTGAATTTTGACTGAAAAACTGAAGAAAGGGAACAATGTGGCCATTTTCTGTACTTTAAATCATTGCATCTAAAGCTCCTTTACAGAGTGCCAGAATACTCTGTATTTTGGGGTAACACCCAAAGATCACACACCTCAACAGCAAATGCACAATGTAAGCCTCACATTTTCATGCTATTGGCATAAAAATAATGGGTAGAGTTTTATAAGTCATGGTGCTGAAATGTTACATTACTCAGCTCTTTCAAACTGCACTATAGTTTAAGCAGGTTTTAACTGTAATAATCAATAAACACAAAGTTTTACTGTAATTAATTATATAAAAGCAGTTAAATGAATGAAGGATTTTTTAAAATAGTAATCGACTCATGTAAATGTTATGTGAACTTGTATTGGAAGAAGTTAAGTGGTTTTGCTATGTAAAATATGTATATATATATATATACATATGTATATGCAAATGCAGGAAGTGACATATTCTGGACAGCCTCAAACAATGTCAAATTCAGTTGCATGTTAAATTAACAAAATAATTAAAAATAGGAATTGACCAACTTCATTGTTGTTCCATTTAAAACGTTCATATACACCCTTCTTTTTAGTAGTGTTTAAAAGAATTGTGTTTTGTTTGTTAATACAATGGAAATGCGTCAAGTGTCACCTAACAAGCTGTTGCAGCAAATGGCCACCTTTTGATGTGTCTACTTCCTCTTTTATAACCGCAGACAACACTCAGACAAGCAAATTCAAGAGCAAAAAGTACATTGTGGCCAGAGGTCTTAACGATAACTAAGTTTCCACTTGAGCTGCAAAAACAACTGCATAAAAGGCCGTCAGCTAAATAAACAAATCTATTTTAACTGTATGTCTAAGACTGTACGTCTAAATTAAGCTGTGAATGCACCATCCTTTACCTTTTTCATTGTACGCTGCACAACATTTCCCTTCCTATACTTGTTGCTCTTATGCACATGGCAGCAGTTTCTCTAATGCTATTAAAATTAAAGGATAAAGGATCATAGCTTTTTGCACTATTGCTAATGTCATAAGTATTTAAATGCAGAAGATTTGTTTCTTAGCATACAGGAACTTATAATAATATGGCTTACCCTATATGTTTAGAATTGTTCCAACGCCCATGCGTTCGGACCTGCTGTTTTGTTTTGGGGGTTTTTTAAATACAGCACATTGTGTACCTGCCTGAGGACGAGAGGACACATGAAATAATAAACACTTACTGTCTCATTTTACTGTACAACCACACCTTTATTTTACTGTTTAACCACAGCATAGGGTTTTAGAACCCTATGCTCTATATCGCTTAGAAACATCTGCATCGAAAACCTTTCTCAGAAGCAACTTGAATAATGTGAAATTAAAGTATGTGAGACTGTCAGTTATAAACCACAGCTTTTTTAATCTCTCACTCTTGCTTCCTCACTCAGGGTGTCTCATTTGAAACACTCACAGTCTCAGGGGTGATATGACTTATCTTTCCTGTATAGATGCACACAATTATACAAAAGGTTAGATTGGGCAAAATTTGATTTTCTCAGTTAAGTGCATTAGTTTAACACATTCTCACAGTTTACTTATAATCTCTTTTATATAGGCTGCTGTTAAAATACATATCAGAGCCAACATCATCATTGTATCTAGCATTATGTAACAGCATTGATATATTGTTGTTATAGTGTCCAGTCTGAATTGATACAAAGCAGAACAGAGGGGGTTATCGTAATATAATCATTATTATTGTTATTCTAAAAATTAGTTAAATATAAATGTCTCAAGCAAGTTAATGGTCCAGCAGAAGTTCCACCTCATGTCTCACTCATAGAATTCTGGGAGATTAATATAGAGACCCCTACATACCGGTATCTTTGTAAAGGTGTTGATTAATGCATTTGTACTAACAGCATTTTGGCTTTGGGCCTAAAATTGCATTAATACATAAAAAATAATTGAAAGAAATGCTTATCAATTTGATCAATTCCATCTCTATTATATAACTGTTTAATACTTTTGTTGGTGTTTTCTGTAGTTTCCAATGTGCGTGTTGGTTTGGTTTGACATACTAATAATGTTATTAGTAAGCAGCAACAGTAGTGTAAAATACATTTTTGTAAATTATTTGACTCAATCAGCACCATGGACAGAGATACAAAGACAAGGCTGTGTCAATATAAATTTTGCTTGTATAGTGGTGAGTTAGCCTGGACAACATGAATGGACCATCTTATTTCAAAATATAACTATGTCAAGGATAAGGTCTGCTAACATATCGTCACCGTCATAACATAATGGCCTAAGTCATATTTTCAATTTTTTCAAAAACAGAAAAAACTGAACCAAATATAGAGTATATGATATTTATTAATCAAAAACCATTTTTGTCAAAAAATGACTTGGGCCATTATTTTAAGAAGGTGACAATATGCTTCTTCCCCTTCTTGTTTCCTTCTGCCTTAACTTAGTTTAGGCAATTGAAATAAAGCAAATTAAAGCTCAGCTAATACTGTGTGGAAACACCTTTTGCAATTTTTACAGATGCAAGTCAATGTTAATAAGTCCCTATTAGGTTTGCACATCTGGACTTGAGAATTTTATCCAGATTCTTTGCAAAAACATTCAAGTTCCTTAAAACTGCAAGTGCATCTCCTATGTACAGCTTTTTTTTTGTCATTCCCCATGTGTTTAATTGGATTGAGTTCTGGGCTATGACAAGGCCATTCCAACTCTTTGGTTTTCTGTCTTTGAAGCCTTGGTCCACTTGGGTGTGTGCTCTGGGTCATTGTCAGACTGGAATCCTTAGCTTTCTGACAGAGGCCAGCAGGTTTTTTGGCACAAGAAATTGAAAAGTAGAATGTGAGGCCGAGCCTTTAGCTATCAGGCTCCTCTCTTGTGGAACCAGCTGCCAGTCTGGGTCCGAGAGGCAGACACCCTCTCTACTTTTAAAGTAAAACTTAAAACCTTCTTGTTCAACAAAGCTTACAGCTATCTCTAGTTACCATCTGAACTACACCATCCATGCCATCCCCTAGTTATGCTGCTATAGGCCGAGGCTGCTGGGGGGCATCCCATGATCGTCTCCACACTCCTCCTCTTCCCTCTCTCTCCTTAAACTCCATTAACTCTGTGTCCTCTCTCCCCTAGTGCTGTGCTTGTTTCTCTCTGGTCTCTCTCTCTGTACCTCTCTATAGATACCTGTGGCTCCAGAGCGGAACATCTGACCTGTGGCTCCACCGACCTGCCCCGTGTCCTCTGCTGCCTATTGCTGTCATTTGCTGTCATTATTCTATATTGCACTCTCTCTCTCTCTCTCTCTCTTTCTCTTTCCCCCCAACCGGTCAAGGCAGATGGCCGTCCACCTAGAGCCAGGATCTGTCCAAGGTTTCTGCCTGTTAAAAGGAAGTTTTTCCTTGCCACTGTTGCCAAGTGCTTGCTCATGGTGGAACTGTTGGGTGTAACTAATAGTAATGAGTGTGGTCTAGACCTGCTCTATTTGTAAAGTGCCCTGAGATGACTTTTTGTTGTGAATTGGCGCTATATAAATAAAATTGAAATTGAAATTGATATTTGGAACTAATCATCAATGACCCAGTTGAAGACAAACAGCCCCAAAGCATGATGCTATAACCACCATGCTTCTCAGTCAGTATGGTGTTCCTTCAACAATGAGCTGTATTGGCTTGTATACAAATTGAACCTTTGTTTTGTAAGTCTACCATTTTTTCTTACATGGTTTTAGGTAACTGAATACCTCTGTTGACATAATTTAAACATAATTAATCATGATTATTTTTGCATCCCTACCTCACAGTCCAGATGTGTGCCTGAATACAGGTGATGGTTGCCACATAGATTGACCAGTATTTGCCAGAAATTCCTGGTGTTCCTTTGACATGGCTCCAGGACACACCTAATATCACTCTCTAAATATTATCATTTTAAGAAAATACAATTTGGTATGTATTTTGAGCAGTACCAACCAGTACCACAAGGTGCTCAAGGCAGCTGACCTTTATTTAGGTTACCTACTGTAAGAACAGTTGACCAGAGCCTGTTACAACAACAAGGCAGTTTTAAACTGCAAGCAGTTATTTGCTGTTTATACTGCATTTGCACAGGGAAAAAACAAACAAAAAAAAGATGCATTACTTTCAGTGTTAATTCTATAAACAAAAAAGTGTATGTCTTGAATTTGCCACTTGATTAACACTTGATTTCACCTTGTACGATATTTAAAAAAAGTTAGTTATAATTCAAAGTCCCCTTGCATCAGTTGTGTAAAACTAAATCCAGCCTGTTAATAATTATCTCTCTTCATGGTGGTAAGATACCATCATGCTATTTATTAACTGTTCATGCTTCACTCATTTGAAAGCAGACCATGTGCCCTAAATTTACAGCTCTCACCGCTCCTCTCAGCTCAGTAAGTCGGGCCAACTACTTACAAATCTTCTGGCAGTTATATTAAGGCTGTTTTTCAACACACAATTGTAAACCATTGTGGCACAACATAGACACAGGAAAGAAGCACTACAAGCGAGTGCCACTTATCTGAATACATTGAATGTTTACATTTGTGTTTTCCTTTATGGAGCAAACTACAGCATAAATCGATCCATCATTCTCTGAAAACAAGTTTGTTGAAGTGTTTTTTCCCTGATTGTATTGTAACTCAAAACATTCAGGTTTGTCCAGTCCTCTTTGTTTCTGCCAGCTCTCATGAGTACTCTGTCCTTCTCCACTCTGCAGCGATTTCTGTCTGATTTTGTCTGGTTCGACAGTAATGCCCTCTAGTGATGTTGCTTGGCCATCATTTCGCTTACAAGTCCAACCTAGAAGCAAAATAAGGACAGGGTCAGTTTTTAAGGAACAGCAAAACAAGAAAAGGTAAGTCAGTGTCTTAAAAGCAAACAACAGAATGAAAGGTGGTGGAGTTTGTAACACAGTAGTACCTGAGAATAAACAGACTGAAATGTAATCAATCATACAGTTAATTTCTTCACTAATTTAATCAAAACTCTCACTTAAGATATTTACCGTTTCCCTGCCTGCACCACAGGGTCATTCTGGTAATAAGGTCATCAAGGGGCTGCAGTGAGGTCAACCAAACAGGAAGAAAGTCCCAGTTCTGCAGTCTAAGTGGCAAACAACCAGGTCGATGTGTCTGGAGCATGTTTACTGTTATACCAGATATAATCACCATAATGACTGGTGCACAAATCCCGGTCATCACCTTCCACCCAGCCATGGAGAGGGCAAACACGAGGGATGGAAGTAGCACGAAACAGAGGAGGAGGTACAAAACAGCAAACCAGCGGTACCTGTGTATGTCAGAGTTGGTAACTGAATATTTTGATTTCCTTTGATGGTTCAGCTACTATCCTTATACATTCCTTGCTTTCCTGTTGTTTATAGTACCTAGCAGTTTGTTTGCCAAGGGCACAGGCCATACGAATGGGCAAGCGGGTAGCTGGTATGGGATACCATAGCAGAATTCCAAGGAGGTTAAAGAAGAAATGACATAAAGCAACCTAAAAGAAAAGAGGAGGTGAGGATAAAAGATAAGCATAAAAGTAAAAGACAGTAAAGACAAAGTAAAACTTTGTCTTGTCTCTTCTGACCAGCAGTACAAAATCAAAGATATTCATTTACAATTATAGAATTTACAATTATACAATTATTAACAGTGAAAAGCAACAAATATACCCACTTGAGATGCTGAAAGTTTCAACTATTTGGCTTTTTCACTTGAAACAGAAACACTGATCTAATTTTTCCTGCTGACTGGTTAAAAGCTTAAAAATGCCTATTATATATAGGCATATTTACTGGCTCACCAGTTTGGGTACTTGCAATATTATATGGCAACACACTGTGCGTTATTGCTGCGTTGTTTTCTGTGGCTTGATTTCTGTGACAATACCAAAATTCAAGGCAGTGCTAGTTTTACAAGTGAATGTCAGGTGTTTTCCATGTGATGTGTTGTACATGGTTGTTCATTTATCTGGGATTCTACTATGGTAAAGTGGTTAAACGGCACTATGAGGCTTTTCATAAGACAACTTTAGGAAGTTGCTGGGGAATTATTAAGAATTATTATTATTAAGGGTCTCCCCCCATTGCAGCCAATCATATACGTGTTGGGTAGCTATATCTGCATAGTCTTAAGTTATTACTAGCTATATAAGGTAGCAGTCATATTGTTATGTTAATGAGGTGAGCAGAGCAAAGACAGAGTGAGAAAATTAGTGTATACCTGTGTGGCAGCAGCTAGCTTATCTCCCGGACTAGCCAGGGCTGCCAGCGTAGCTGTTGTAGTGGTTCCAAGATTGGACCCCAAGGTTAAAGGGTAGGCTCGTTCAATACTGATCACACCAATCCCTGAGGGTTCGTGGTATGTATTTCAACAAACACACTTAACCATTACTTGCTACAGTTCTGTTAATGCTGTACCAGTCGTGCAGGAAGGCGTTGCATGCAACTGTAAAAACACTGAGGCGGTAATTTATTAATTGGTGAAACTGACAACTAAAGAAGCTTTGAACAGTTTATTTCCATGTATAAAATATATTAAATAACAGTATATTAAGCTATTGTTCAATTTCAGAAACACTTAGGAAATCACTATTATAAGAGTTTATAGGCATAAAATTCATAGAAATCAGTTGACACAATAATGTGTGTGTCTGTGTGTGTGTGTGTGTGTGTCTGTGTCTGTGTCTACACACCTATGAGAGGTGTTATGGCAGAGGTGAAGACAGAACTGCTTTGAACCAAAAAGGTCATGCCTGCTCCCACTAATAGAGCCAGATAACCTGCCAGCCAGGTAAATGGGAAGGGAAAATCTACAAGACAAGACAAAGACAGGTCATGAATGTGTCATCCTGCACTTTGTTGAAATTAAGATCATCTTTAGATAAATAACCTTAAAACAAAAAACTGTGGTAAGCTCCAATGTAACTAGGATTGGAGCTTTATTGTTCCCCCTGTATATTACCTGTATTTATAACTCTATTGATAGCAGTAGCCACATGACCCTTCAGCAGAGAATTTAGCAGTTTAACCAGGAGTATCAGACAGCTGCACAGCACCAACAGGGAACATGCCAGGAGGATTAGTCCAATAGCCAAGTCTGACAAGGAACAATCTACAAAGAGATGCCTACCTGGGCAGAGAGACAGACACATGGTGTCATGCAGACTGCATTCAAAGAAAAAAAATATTGTTGAGCAATGAGCATAACTAGCCAAATGTCAAACTTGTTAAGCAGTCTGTTTCATTTGCAGTGCACATGCACATGAGTGCATGGAGAGGCATTATATCACAGAGATCTTAGAGAAATGACAAATCGACGTACATTTCTGTGTATGAGCTGAAAGGTTGTATATTCCCCATGATGTTTCATTGTCCTGTCACCAAAAATAAACCGGTAGACACAGATTGAAGCAGAGAAATGTTGTGACTGTCACTCATAACATATGATGATATCCCTAACATTATTAACATCTATTATGCATTAGATCCAATATATGATGTGCTTTGCCAACCTGGTCTTAAAACATTTTGTCAAATAAATACATTGTAAACTAAAAGTGAGAAAAATACTTCAAACAGATAGCAGGACACAAGGAGCAGAGGACAGTAACGTGACATATAATGGGATGCATTTTATGGTACCAGTACCTTCATAATTGTGATTTGACACCATTGCTTTACAAGGCTCTTGTTCCTCACAGTCTGGTCTCCTGTAGCAATAGCTGTAATGACTGACCGATCCAGCTACACAGAGAAAATCAGAAAGTTTACACAGAAAAGGAAGTGGCGGCAATATAACAGTACGAGTCGGGTATTAGTAGAAATGTTTTGTTTGATGACGTATTTACCATAAACTACAATGCTTTAAACTACGCCTGTGTCCCTGAATGAGGTGTGCATAGTGTGGAACTGTGAGAGGTATCTTGAATTTTATCGTTCCCAGGCTGCTTTGTTCTTAATTTGAATCTGTATCGATCTTTATAGTATAATAAAATCGCTCCTTTGCTTGCGGAAACATGTACCACAGTACCTGTATAATATTTCTGGTGAACGGCTCAGTGAGGACTTTAAGAAGCTCAGGGGCTTCCTCTCCAGTACTGAGCTGTAGTGTGTTAACCAGGGCCTGTGACATTTGCCTCAAAAGTCCACTCACTGCTTCCAAGGGGAGAAGCACCAAAACAGACAACCAGTTAAAACAGTCATGGACAGTAGCTCCAGAAAATGCCCTGGAATTAAAAACAGTTTCAGGGGGGGGTTTTTTGTTTGTTGTTTTTTTTTAAATAAACATACCTATTATTAATATATACACAGCACATACACATACAACTGTACCTTTCAAAGTCATCTCTTTCTCCAGCCTGCATTAGAGCAACAATAGTATTGGTGACTGATGTTCCAGTGTTGGAGCCCATGATAATAGGAATGGCTGACTGAACATCTAGTACTGTACAGAAAGACACAAGTAACAAGTAATATAAATATAGATTGTTGAACAGGAGATACAAGTGCTGTCATTACAAACTGAAGGACATTCCCTGAAACTAAGATTATTTTAGAATTATCAACATCAAATAATTATAATAATTAATTAATTAACTCACAACCAGAAGAGACGAGGCTGACTATGATGGAAGTAGAGGTGGAGGAGCTCTGGACTAATACAGTTACCAGTATTCCAACCACTAATCCTGCCACTGGGTTTGACAAGATTGCATTTTCCTTGAAAATATCTCCAGCCACCCTGCCTTGAAGGGAGAAACAAAAGACAGATGCAGGGACATCTTTCGTATTTAAAATAAAGCTTAACATCCATAATTGTAAAAAAATAAAACATACACTTACATGTCTTTAAAGCAGGTGAAATCAAAATTTTTCAGACTACATCTATAAAAAACTAAATTTTTAAATCTGATGTAAATTTGGCCTCTTTGAAGTAGTCACCTTGTTCATTGACCAAACCATTCTCAGTGCTCCTGTCATGCTTTGAAAGCACCCTGGAAGCCTCTTTGTGTAAGCGTATCAAAGATGTGCCTTGGATGTCTTCTACTGTGTCAAAATATCAACCCCACCACTTGAATTTAATTTTGGAGGACAGGGAAAGTCACAGGTCTCTGAATTTCTCTGTATGCTTACTCACATCAGCTCTGCTAGCACCTGCCACTTCTTTGTTACCAAGTAGTAGGTTGTCACCTTCTGAAAACATTTTAATTGATTTGGTATACTTTACACTGTATTACCACATACATGTCAATGTGAGTAACTGCGAGTACTGTTGAATTGAAACATTGATTAGGATAATGTGAATGGGGTGCTGAGGTTTCTTACCTCCAGCCAGTTGAAAGGCAGAGCTTAAAATGTCAAGGGAGCACACAAAGAGGTACAGGAGCAGGAGGAGGAGTGGGATTTTGCAGATATTAGAAATCACTGTTTTCACTTGCTGTGTTTTCAGGTGAGCTTCCATGGTGAAATCCTGAAGGGCAACAATTGTGGCTGAAAAAGCATTATTAATAGTGTTTAGTGCTTTTAGTAATGGTACTGGTAGTATTTATGTAAGCATCAGCAGAACAACTATAGAATACTCTTAAAGCATTAAAGTAAAACAATGTATATTAAGATGATGTGGGGTGGTGTATCAGTGCAACAAAGAGCAAAGATAATGTGTATTACCTATTTACAGAACTGTTACTGAAACACAAATAAACTGTAGAAATGCTTGTAATCAATACTGCCTAAAGCATGTTGAGTATTTTGGACAAATATATAATATTTCAACATACCTTTGATAAAATAGTGCTCCTGCCTCTGAAACAACGCTGAAACAAAGAAGAAACAAAAAGTTTTGAAGTTAAAAGACAAGAACAAATTGACGGTACCTTTTTAGAGCATACATTAGTTTTCTGTTGTTAAAGTAAAAAGACATGAAGATGAGAGGGAAGTTAGAGGCAAAGGGCATAAAAAAGGGCGGTGCTACGGTGCCGTGTACCTTAACTCAATTAGTGGAGCATGGATGACTGGTGGTATAATGGATAGCTAGGACTCTTCTTCATTCTTTCTTTGAATCCCTCTTCTCAGTTGGTTTCTTCCTTTTATTTCCTCTAAACACATGTTAACAGTGTTTTACATGTAGACGGATTTAGGCCGTCTCAATTCTTCCTTGTTTTGTATTTTTTATCATCTTGAATGCCACAGTTAGCACTTAAAATGCCCTCATCTACAGTACACCTACCACATCAAGTTCAAGTAAACTTTCAAGTAAAATGTGCCTTTAAATACTTGAAATGCTGATTACCTTTTTGTTTTTAATCCTTGCAGATCTCATCAGTGTTTTAAAATAAGGAAATCAGAATAATTAAAACTGCAAAAAATTCCAGACAGCTGTAAACTAATTTACCTTTATTGGGATGATGGCATAGAGCCAGGTGTGGTCCAATTTGAATCAGGAATTTTACTCTGAAAAGCTGTTATTTTATCATTGTCATTTATTGACCCTAAGTTATCTTCTTCTTTGATCACAGCTATATTTACTACAGGAAATAATGCTACCAGCATGTCTCTGGTGATTACAATGACCATTGGTCTTTTGGTCAGTCAACCTAATTGGTCCTGCCACAATTTACTCAGCAACTGCTGATGGATGAATTCTAATGACTCTAGCCCCACCTGCTGATTGAGATTTTTGGTAGTCATTGAAATTACTCAACAAATGTTGGATGAATTGCCGCACTACATTTGGTCCAGATGATCATACACCTAGCAGGCTGGCCTTGATGACCTGCAGAACTAATGACATTTCAATCAGCCCCAGACATACCTTGTGTTTAATTCAGATGTTAGTTTGCTAATACATTTATCTCACAACACCAATGTTGACAATTACAGCTTGTTAGATTATTTACTCCGTGCATTGTGTGATTTCTCATATTCAAATCTTCCTAATTTAAATCAGAATAGTGTAAGTATGTGTTCTTTTTTTAGAGTGGTACTCCAGACATGAATTTAGATTTTATTTTCAGCAACATATGTTATAGTATCAATCATATCTAGACATATACCACATATACATACAATCTGCTTTTGTTTAGCTGATTTATAATATATTCAAACTTGATAGATTCATGTCCTTCACTTTGTAATTTTAGTATACCCGCCTCTCCCTCCAAGATCTACAACAACACCAGACACCAGATGATGACACTAAAATACTTATACCTATGGTTTTTTTTTTAAATTGGGGTTGACGCCATAATAAACCAACAAAGATTATGGCACAGTACATAGGGCGTAGTTGTTAGTTACAGACTATAGATAAGGCACATATGAAGAAAGACAATTAATGAGAACAGAATAATTGAAAAGATGAAAACTCTGAGAACATGAATGATTTTGATGAAACCACAGCCTTCCTAGGTCAATGGGGGCATTTCCAGCAGATTGTCTTCTTCCTCCTCTGTGCCAGCACCATTCCCAATGGATCTGGAGTTTTATTCCTTGTCTTTTTGGCTGACATTCCCAGTCACCAGCGCAAGATTCCTGAGATCGATCTGACTTAGGACTGGCTCAGTGTCATCATCCCAACAGAGGTAAATTAGTATACAAATATAACTGCTGTCGTTTGGAACTTGGGACAAACCGATTGTTTACTTATAGTGAAAGTTGATTAACAAATTATTACAATATTTAGATTCTGAGTGCTGCAGACATTGCTTGACAGTTTTGTCACTGTCAACATGTTAATATGTGGTGATTTTTGCAGGATGTTCCATCCCACAGTACAGCCTGACTGCAAGTCTTGTTAGTTTATTTACTTTGTGCTCTGTGATCTTTTATTTCAAATTATCTTAATGTGAATCTGTATATAAAATACACATGCATATAGTCTTTTTATTTTGTTTGTTTATTTTACAGTTTAATTTTTCACTTTGCTATCACTTTGGATCAGAATTGTAGTATATTGAGTATTCCCTCTCTGCCTGGTAGTCAATTTATTAGTAATTTGTACATAAGTAATGCTATGGTTATGTCTAGGGTTATCAATAAGTTCATGAATCTAATAACGATGTTACACGTTAGTCTGTTGTCTACAGCTAATTGTCACATTATAATTAATGGTTACATGCTGATGCTTTTTTGTACCAGTGAAGTTTGGCAATGGTGAATGGGGAACAGGAGCTGAGCAGATGCAGCAGATACAGACTGTACGTGGTCAGAGCTCTGTCGTCTCAGGGTCTAGCGTTTGTCCATCCTTTTCCCTTGTTCATGAGAGCAATATCTTGATTTGGAAATAAGGTATTCAGCCTGTCGAGTAGACAAGAGATCAGACCCTGGCTGTAGTGACAGCCATGTTCTAATTGTAACCGCTGGAGGGTAAATGACACTTTTTAAATTTGTGATGTTTTTTTTTTTTATCCCTTTCTGACATTTGACAAACAACTAATTAATCCAAAAAATATTTGTCAATCACATCTGAGTTGATTTAATTCCTAACTCTGTAACTATGTTTCCTAGAAACAAAGACCTGAGACTGCAAGAGTGGGGCTTTATATTTTATATATTAATTTATATTAACAGTTGACTTTGTGCCACTATAGCTCCCCATAAAACAAATTTCACAATGCTGTTTTTTGGTGTCCTTGCTAATTTCTTGAATACTCCAGTTGTTTTCGTGAGATAAATTATTTTCTTTCACCTACAGATTTGCCAGCATTGTCTGTTGCACTGGAGATGATGGGTAAATAGATTTAACACTAGTTCCTCCCTGATATCTATCTACACAGCAGAGATTTACCAGACAGTGCTAAGGAACACATCGACAGGAGCATGTGCCACATTTTCCAGGGTGGGTACCTGCATTGCACCTTTTATGTTACATCTGAGTGAGTAAACTTGTCTTTAACTGTAATCATTTGTTTTAACCTGCCTGGAGCACCGAGGAGGAGCCAGGTCTTTCCATATTGGCGCTGATATAGAGTATCATGCTTAATCTGTAAAATACAGAAATGCCTAATTTTCCCTTCCCCTCCTACAGCTGAAGTTTTTGATTATCTCCCTTATAATACACTGGGTACTCTGTGTCTGCCTTTGCCTCTCTCTTTCCACCAGAGACCTTTGGTAAATCTCTACCTGGGACTCTAGAACAGATGCATCAATGAGAAAGGTGAGGTGTTACTACTGTAAAGCAACAATCTTTTCATGAATAACATAGAAACTAATGATTTTTGACATCTCAAAAGATGCATTGAAGATGTTTTTATAATTCAATGAATTATGAAATGATTCCAAAAAGTAAACAATAATAGAATATATCATTTTTAGTTGTTAAGTATTTACTTAATAAAATGTATTGCATTATCTTAAGCTTTTTAAGTACATGTGGCACTTGTCTTAACATGGCTGCTTATGATGGTGAGAAGTTAAGAGCAGTGAGGAAACATCCATAACTCATTACATTTAAATTAGCCCTGCATACTGTGCAGAACACTAAACCAAATAATGGTATGAAAGCCTAAATTTTGCCCCAGCTTTGTACAACTTAACACATTTTGGATGAAAACCTACAATGTTGCTGAAGAAATCAACTCCTCTTTCACCAACAGTGAAATAAAGTAGCACTGCCACGTTACAGGACAATAGCTTGTACTCTACACTGATGAGAAGGTATTGCCATACTGCGCATGTACAAAAAGGTATAGGTACTAGATACATATACTGAGTACAGTAATAGCCACTGTTGAATTTGTAAAATTAAGGTGTTTTTTTTTTCTTCTTTTAAAGTTGGCCATAAACCAGTGCAATACAATACACGTGTCACTGTTTCTGACTCAATTGGTATTAAAATATTAGAAACTTGATTTTATGTACACGTATATTACTGTTACCATTTTCATGTTTTACTTCTTGTTACATTATGAGTTTTGGAACAAACTGCACTGGTACTGAACAAATACAATGCACAGACCATTTCTACACATTTTACAGTATATTGACTTTTTTTTTACTTACTTTTGTGGGGCTATTTTAAGGCACTATTATTTTATTTGAATAATTGTCATTCTTCGGTCCTGTTTAAGTCACAATATTTCACAAATTCAGTGACAACATGAACAGAGACAGCTGTTTAGGAGACGCCCGGAGACTTTCTCTCAGCAGCATTTTCCTTGTCCTCGGTGTGTGCGAGTGTCCTTGTCCTCAGTGTGTGTGAGTGTATAAGCTGTCTTCCGGCGACAACATCTAAAAGCAAAAAAAAAGGTGAGAAAGTCACAGTAATGATCCATAGAGCACAAAAGAGCGCTGGGGTAATCGCCCTGCCTCACTGCCTTGTGTCTCTGCTGTTTTTTTAACTTTCCATGTGTTTCGGGTTTGTCCCCTGGTTAACCAAGTTAGCTATTGTTTGCCTGTGTATCAGGTTCATGTCTTGCCCGCCGCACACTAAAGTGTCATTTCTTGAACCTGTACACTCTCCACTCCCCACAAACTACTACCTTAAAGAAATCTTTCTGTGCCTGATTTTATACGGCACTGAATCACAATGCAGTTAGTTAGTCATGATGTTTTGTACCTTTCTTGAGAAAATTATCTCTAACTGGACCTCTTGGAGTTGTAATTCTCAGTTTTGTCATTACATGTGTCCCCGAGTTAAAAATGAACAAATTATCTTCTGCCTATGACACTCATTCTTTGAGACTGACCAAAATGTTACTATGTGACTATGTGACATCAAGTTCAAAGTCCATCAAACTACAGTATTTTTTAATGAATTACACATAAAGTGTCTCAAATATCTATTGAGTGCAGTATTTTGAATACAGTGGATTTAAGTCTACACACCCTTGTGAAAATGCAGACATTTCAACAAAATAAATGTCAGCCTTGTTCCATTTTTAATGTGATGTCATAGCAAAAATAAATCCATGGAGAAATTAACAAATAGTTAACTATTTGTGACGTGAAAAAAAGAGGAATACATCTTTGAAAACTAATACCCCACATGGGATAACTGCATCTATAAACATAAGTCAGATGGGCTTGGATGCTCTTTTCACCAAACTACCACATAGCTCTTACAAGTCCATAAATACAGTAGATGGTTATCACATGCCAGAAATTCCTGTAGTTCCTGTGTTGCTGTTTGTGTCTTTGTAGCCTCCCTAAAGAGTTTTCTCCTCATCCCCTCATCAGCTTTGGGAGATTGTTCTCATTTTGGCAATGTTGATCATTTGACAGTGCTGGTTTGTTCAAAGCCTTCTACATTCGTTTTTGTCCCTCTCCTGAGTGGTCTCACAGTTTCTTTGGTAATTCTTTGTAGCCCCTGGCTCTCCCAGTAGGAAATGTTCAAGTTCATCCCACACCAACAGCTGTCTTTAATCAAAATCATGACAGATGTATGCTATTTACTTAATGAATGAAATGTAATATTTCTAATATTTAACAATTTAAACTGTTCTTGTTTGTTATAAGATCAGATTTAAAATGGACCATGCATGACAGTTGCATTTTTATTTCTGCCTATATATTTTAAAAAACTGCAATGTTATGTGGACGTTCCAACACTTAATAGCCTCTGTTTCTATTGCTACAGTCTTACGGCATACATGTTGAGCTAAAAAATCCTTTGGCAAAAACATATATTCAGAGGGAGCAGGTCCTCTTCCACAGGGTTTGCCATGCTGTACCACCGTGTTTCAACAGTAGTCCACAACGACATACACCTGGACCGGACTGTATCTGGATCTTCTACACACTTTGAGTAAGTGAATAAATTTAAATCTGGTTTTACAAGGCAAAAACAGTTTTCAGGAGGTCACACTGACCTTGATTTTTGACTTTGAATAGATAGAAAGATTGCAAGATTTAATTATTCATTCACAAGAATGGGAAAGAAAGTGGTCATGGCAGTTAAAGTGAAAACTTTCAAGCCCAAATGAACTTAGTAAACTAAGCTAAAATCAACATAAATATTTTGAAGTTTATAAAATATGAACAAACAACCATTCCAGTACAATAAACACTGGTCTCTATGGTTATTTCATGACAGGGAGGGTGTACTCTTACCCAGGAAAGTGTTGCATGTGAGTGATGGTGTCAGGCAGAGGCATTCCATAGCTCTCAGGCAGCAGGAGACTCAGCAACCCTGACAGAACCGTAAGGCTTCCCATGAGGATGTAAGGCAGTGAAATGGAATAGCTTCCTGTGGCAATACATGAAAGAAGGAGAAAGAGAAAAACAACCCAGGCTTCAATGGCTCAATAGAGCAGTTAAAAACAAGAGTTGGAGAGTATTTAAGAAGTTTGGTGCAGTTGCATCAGTAGTTTAAATCCAATCCACTAAATCCTAAAAGAAACATAAATTTTAACTGAAAGCTTTGGGATTTTCAGCAGGCTGGTCTGTCCAATCTGAAGTGCTGACTAAGGACGATTTTATGCTTTTGTTAAAATTGTCTTTCAGTAAAGCCACGGGCTTCTTGTTAGCCTCTTGTTACTAACAGTGTTAGTGCCAGTCAGTTGGGTTAAAAACATTTTAGTGGATCCAAAGCCAGTTTCCAAACTAATAGTCTCTTTTGCACTTCCTGCTGAATTTAAGAACCATTGGCTAAAATAGATATATGCAACAGGGGTGGTACACAATGATAGCAGTCATCTTGTTATTTGTATGTACCTTTGCTCTACCGACTGAGTTAGACATAATTAATGATTGAAAAATGGAAATGCTTGGGTGGAAAATGGTGCTAAAAACTCCAGAGCGCCTCTCTATAGTCACTGTGAATGTGTTTGTCCAAGTGTGTAAGTTCAAAGATAGAAGCCTTACTATCTTCAGCCTCAAACAATCCTGAACAGGACAAGTCATTTAGATAATAGATGTATGGTCATTTTACAACTTGAAGTTTGCTCATGATTTCTCTAAACGAAGAAGTTGAAAAATGGAATATGACATGATGCTTAGTAACAGCTACACAATGTCAGTAGGCCTCATGCTAGAGCTTTTTCATATTCCTATTCTTGTTTCTTAATAGTTTGTTCACATGAGTTGTGCCAAGTCAGATTCAACTAACTCACAATAACTGCACAAACCAGACACTGCACCCTGATGAATGCCATGTGTTCATTAGTTCTATTTTTTTTAAAAACAAGGCACACAAAAGGTTAATGTATGAATGCTCTCATCAGCAAAGTCAAGACAGACAAAAGGAAATGTGAGCATGTAAAGATAAAAGAAATTTGACAGAACTGATAATGCAACTGATAAGACCAGAACATACTTTTGTGGTGCTTTTTCATGCTTATGCAAACTGAAGGAGAAATAGAGCATTTAGGATGTTTGCCTAAATACGTGCAAGCTTGTACTTATTTAACAGACAGCTTATTAAAATGGGTGAACCTATTGTACTGCAGGCAGAGGTGGGAGCGTCTTACTTAGGTAAATGAAGTATGGGGCAATGATGCTGCCTATTCTGGAGGCCATGGAGCAGGTGCCTACAGCAGTATTCCTCAATACCGTTGGGTAGATTTCTGCTGTGTACGCATACACGATAGCAAACGCTGTCGTCACTGAAAACTTCCCCATCATCTCGAGTGTTATGGAAAGATGGTACAGGTCTAGAGAAAGGTATCAGTGGAATCACAATTAGTTAAACAAGCTAAACATTGAAACAAATTCTGCATGGTAAACTGAAATGAGAGTTTCTTAAAAGGCGTGTCTGCTTGTCTGTGCTGCTGGCATCTGAACAAGTAAACACAATCTTGCATTTGAACATATGATGGTATAATAATGATCTAAACAAACAGCAACCAAGCCCATATTAATCTAGTGTTAACAAGAGTCTTACTTGATGGTATGAGCTGTATTAAAAGTAGAAACAGTCCTGCCATTAAGAGGGTTGAGGAAAGACTCAGTCGTCTGGAACACCAGCGAAACATAATCCATGCCAAAGTGTAAGCTGGCATCTCTACCATGGCCGACAGGAAACAGTTGAAGTATGAGTTACCATGAAGGTTTGCTGTATTCAGGGAAAGTGCAAAGTAGGCGATTGTCACGGTGTTCCTGTTGGTATAATTGTTAAAAGCTTTTGTTAAAACCTCACATTTAGACAATAAGGGGGGCTTTTATGTGTCTCAATTAATTTAGAAGGAGGAAGTGTGTAGGAAGAGCTTATGGTAGGGCACACAATACTAGATCCTCTAACTTAATTTAGGTGAGCTTTAGGCACCAAAACTCCTTGGTTAGGTTTTAGAAAAGATCTCATTGGCTTTGTAGAAAGTAAACTGAGTGTGTCTTGTAGTCAGCTAGAGCTTTTGGTGGATTCTGATGTGAATAAGCTCTTCAATTAGGCAGTCTTGGCCGTCCAATATTCTATGGTGCAATTAACAACAAACAAAACTAACAAAAAAGATATTTTTAAAAACTGTTGCAGAGACAAAGATATGTTGGTGCAAAAGAAACAACATGGATCAATTTAGAATGAAAATATACATTTGCAGAAGAAGCACAGGGCAGTTAAGTGTATTAAATGAAAACCTTAAGCTGTAATGATAAACAAGAAAAGACAGTAACTGTATTTAGTTAGTTATCCTTTCAACTGCCAAGCAAATAACATTCAACTTCAAACTGGCACCTGCTTTGATTAGCTAACACTTGTTGTAATTTCTGCAAGACAAAATAAAACTGCCAAACAGTTTTTGGACTCAGAAAGGAAGTGAACACTCAAGAAAATACAGGCATGCTGTGTTAAATAAAACCTGATTTTGACTATAGTTGCAGGCTTCACAGCACCTGACAGGTCATTATTTGTTATTGGTGCAATAGGCTGGCATGGTCTAAGGTGATGTGTGAGCATTGCAGATGTTGTGTGCATGTATGTATAGTATATGGCTGCATGTGTGTGCTTTGGTGTGTGTGGTTGTGCTTGCTGGGTCACTGTACTGAATGTGAAGGTCAGGGTTGACAGCAGGGACTCACCAGACAAGCCACAGCGTGACAGAGATCCAGCGGATGTTTCGAGAGCGGAGCAGGTCACAGATGTTGTGGGCCTTCCTTCGCTCAGGCTGATGTTCTTTCTGTGGGGCGGCAGAACATGTGGAACAACAAACACTTAACAAGCAGAGCCGTTTGTCTGGAAACAATTTCATTAGAGAGAAGCCTATGAACACATGACCACTCACTGAGTGAACTCAAGCATGTGCACATGTGCACTTCTAGGACCAAAATGCCAGGTTCGCTTTTAATGGAGGTAAAAGTTTAACATGCAAAAAGGAATGCTGGATTGGCCAAAGATTAATTGCATTATATATATTAGTGATTATGTCAATCAATAACAAGAAACGTCTGTACAGGTATGACAAACTATGTTTGGAGTCATTTAGGAAAAGTGTCACTATTACATCATTTGTTCACCTGAGAGCACAGTTTTATTTCTGCTCTGTAAAACTGCTACCTTCTATCTGCCTGTGCTCTTTAAACTGTGTATAGAGGTGGATGTTTTAATGGCCCGCTGGAGGCAATTCCACTGGTGGTGAAAAGATTCTATTGATTGTTTTGGTCATCTAAAAATGTCTTCTTAAATGGTGTACGGATACCTGCAATGTGTTCTCTAGCCATTAGTAACGGCAGTGCAATGCTAACCCCACGTAAACCCTGACATTTCCCACGGGTCAGACACACAGAAGAAAAACAAGACCATCTCCCCCAGGGTGCCATTTTTTATGACTGCCCATTACTTGGGAAAAAAACTCAATAATCCCATTTGACTGAAGTTGTCTGACAGTCTGTTATTCCAAAAACAAAACCTATCGCTATGATGGCTGGGGCATTTTCTGAGCCATGCAGTGGATCCATTGTTTGTAGTAGGAAAGTAGAAAAGTGGAGGACAACACGTGGACAGGGGTTCATGGGTCAATGTTCATGTGTTGGAGAGACCAGTGGGGTGAAAAACAAATGCAAAGAAAGATGCATTTAAAAAAAAAAGTTAGTTTAAAGCTCTCAGCTCTCTTGATGCACACCACCCAGTTAAGTGCAGCGGTGCTGTTTGATTTGAACACTTACTAACACTCACTATTTTCATGACACATACTTTATTGCTATTTTTTAAATTGCATAGGCCGTGAATTTTGCATGTAAAGATACATAAAGTGTACACAAATATACTCTACGTCAACAAAAATCAACATTGTAAGAAACAACAGTTTGGTGTTGGTAAATAAATGTAATTCTGACAAAGCAGAGTTTACTAAAAGTGGATATTTTAGCAAAAAAGGAAATGTGATGGATACATTTTGGCACAGTCTTTATCATCTGCCATCCAGATTAGTGTTCACCCCTGCATAGAGTAGTAAATGATTACATCACACAGAGCAGTGAACCATAAACTACCCTAAATTATACTCCCAATCTGGGGAGTAAACATACAAGGAGAGATCTGATTGAAAAGAAAACTGGAATTGGCAGGCAAACAGGTCTGAATTGGTTACTTGCATGGGGAAAAGGGTTAGAGGATTACAGAAGCAGCCATTCCCTACTGGCTTTGGTTCACTTCTGACTCTTGGAGTGCATTGCTGCTTCCCAAATGAAAATTCTTCCCTCAGTCAGGCTACCTGACCTTCTAATTAAATAATTTCATCACACAGCATCTGAATTTTAAAATCCTTTACATTCTTGTGTTGTAACAATTATCGATTTGGTATGGTGTTCTCATGACTGTTAGAGCCCTTGACTGATGTAGATCTTTTGATCTTTGTCTGTAAACCAAAATGACATTTTCAAAGAGCAGGAGAGCTGGACAGCCAGAAATAATCTCCAAGCACATTTACAACAAATACTGACAAAGTATTGCTCTTCAAAAGCTTTGTTAAAAATTGTCCGATATTGTTCATTGTAATTCATACCTCTCTGAATGCTTGCTCTGAAAGCTGGACCAGCTTGCAAATATTTTCCCCAGAAGTCATTCAGACACCAAAACAAATAATATTTGAAAAAAGGGTCCTGGAACCAAATAATAAAATTCCCCATTAACTCCTCCATGCCCCCTTCCTTCCTCAACTTAAACGCACTCTAATGTAAACCTAGATCTGCTCAGGAAAGAGCTCACCTGCAAATGATGAAAGATGACAGCCGGAGGCTCAATTTTGTTCCTCTTAGCAGCATCTCTCATGATAACCTCAGCCTCTTCTACTCTCCCCTGAGAGAGAAGCCACCGAGGAGACTCTGGAATGTACCTGCCTCATTACACATAGAGAGAGAAACAGAGACTCAGTCCTCTAGAAAAGAGGAAAACATACAGTACAGCAAAGGCACTGAGTTTTTCCCTTAAACACACAAATCAGGGCCTACTTAACGGTAAAATCTGACTTCCTCAAACTAATGATAGCTTTTCCGTTTAAGGTCCACTATGTGTCCACCTTTACTCTAAACACCTGTCAGGATGGCAGAAAAAGAATTCAACATTTTAAAATCAGTTGTCACCAAAAAGTTCAACATCAACTGTTGAAAAAACCCACACAGACAAACACACACCCACCTACCACCAGAAAGGCACATAGAGGAACCCAGGCACGGTGAGACCCAGGAGGAGCATCCTCCAGTCTCTGATGAAGAAAGCAAACACAGGCAACAGCATGTAGCCTGCACCAAAGAAGAGACTCACACCCGCCGTGGAGAAAATAGTTCGGACACGTGGGCCTAGTATCTCTGTTCCTTAGAACAAGAGAAAGAGCAGACAGGTTCAAAACACACAGAATGAATTGCACAGCCCTTAGCATTGTCATGAACGACTAAATACACCTGAGAATCAACACACAGAGGGGGAAAAAAGTACCTAGCACAAACGCAGCCACATAATTGGAGATTTGTCCCACCCCAACAACAAAGAAGATGGCACAGAACACGGCCCAGGATGGAGAAAAGACCTGGATGAAGGTGAACACCGTCTGGACCGCCATGGTAACAAACAGCACTATTTTTCTCCCGTACCTAAAATTCATACAAAGCCTGAGTAATGACCAAGTAGGCATGTTGTGTAGATCAGAAGGTCATCCACCCTAATCCCTCTTTTGCTGCTCATTATCTGTGTTTCCAGCAGTGGGCAGCTGTTTTACCCCAAATAGGCTTTAATAACTGCAGCTAAGACATGATCATTAGCCAGTGTAATAAGGAGGTAACTGTTTGATAGCGCATTAGCCATATGTACTATACAGGATGATTTTATGTGAAGCTGGAGTGTTTTATGTCTACCTTTCCGATCTCCTGCCCTAAAGCAAATAAAATTACATCACTTCTTTGTAGCGCTCAGATTTTTCTCTTTTTCAAATGTTTTGATCTGCCCCACCGACGCTGACTCATGGGACAACACTTGAGGCCATTTATCAGATTGTGTGCAGTGCTTTTTAAAGCCGCAAAAGTCTTTATGCAGCATTTTCATGCATCATTGCTTTTAAGATCTGTAAACCAACTTTGACTAAAACTGTGAAATCAGTGAAATCAGAGATCACTGAGCATCACTTGAGATGCGAGTGGGACCATAACATGAGTGTGGTCCTGGAAATACTGGAAATACATGCTGTTTGCTGCCATGTTCAGATCTGAAACAGGATGTACTAAACTTGTAGAGATTTGTCAACTACATGCATGATTTTTGAAAAAATGTGCCGAGTGACATGTACTTTCTGGAAAAACTAAAGATCATCTTTCATCCATAACCTGTCAGAGAATTGTCCTGAAATGAAGGAGCCAGTGAGAACACCACAGAAGAAGAGAGATGAAGTCAGCGGATTCTTCCACCTGTCATCACACACCAGGTCCCACTGCAAAAACACACACGTACATGCAGTACCTAGGTCAGTAATGATTACTAGATTACAAGAAATTATCCATAACCATTTTAATCATTTGTAACTATTCTTTGTGGGATTTGAAAACTTTGAGAGTGTATCAACTCATGGTTCTGCTGTTGTTTCATATTGTGTTCAAACGTTTATACTTTGAGGTGTGGACAAAACATTAGAAACACCTGTGTTAACATGTGCAAAGAAAAATAAAAAGAGCGGTAGCCTCCAGGTGTTTTTGGTATATCTTTAAAATATTTTTAATCAAGACCAAACGCAGTTTGAAGCAGCTCCAGTTTGCCTGCACATAAAAGAACAAGCAGCCTATACAAACCTCAGATACGATGGTGGAAATGTACACGCTGCGGTCGTACTCCCAGCCGTCCAGGCAGCCCTCTGTTGCCACATTAGACAGGTTGACATCAACACCGGGCAGCAACTCTCTGTCTGAGAAACTCACTATATCTTGCAGTTTGTATCGGGAGCACTGGCTGTGCACCAGAGCGCCGCTGCTGCTCTCCTCCAGCGGGATGCTGCTGTTCCTCCACGCGGCGGTGAGGTTGGCGTGCGCTGGGATGAGGCAGCGGTGGGGCGGCGTGTCGGCTAGGAACACGATGGATAGGGCGGTGAACCCGTTAGGGATGATGCTCAGACAGAGCAGGAAAAACACCTGCTGCTGAAAACGTCCCCATTCCCCCAGGAACTCGATGGCAGCCTCATAGTCGCTCATGTTGTGTGCGTCTGCTGAACGCCCAAGGAAGGTGGAGAGTTTGAAGCGGACACGATTGAGGGACTTTGGAGTGGGCATTTCAAACGCAGTGGTTTTGTTTCAGCTACTAAACCATCCCACCCACCCTAAATTAACTGATCTTTAAAGGCACAACCCGTGATCCAAACGCAGGCAAAAACCAAAACACAAGGATAAAATCCTCTCTTACTCACAAAATTATGGCCTTTATTATAGTCCACATTTCAATAGGAACACTGCATTTGGTAAAGTTCACACCATAATAAAATATCACAAAATAATACCATCTGTTAAGTGTCTTGAAAGCTTTATGCTGGCTGAGGTTTGTGTATATCAGAAGGCTACTAAGGGACAATGGACCTGTTTACACAGCTTCTTCTAATGAGTTTACATGTTTTATCACAAAAAACATAAGAGCTTTTGAGCAAAAGCTGTTGAACCTTGTCTCTATTTCATTGTCTCAATATATGTAAATCCTACAGTGCGAATAAATAATACAGCTTGGTCCTTCCTCACAAAAACCAGAGCAAAATGCATTGATTAGAGTCCAGTAGTTCACCTTACATCAGGGTGCAGCAGACATATATAAGCCGTCAGCTTTCATTAGTGATCTCCTTACAACTAATGCAGCACGTGGATGCAACATTCAGTCCCCCACATGCCCCCCCCCCCCACACACAGAAATGCAAAATAATCAAAATTAATGAAATTAGATCATAATTAGTAAGTTAGATATCCTCCCACAAACTTCCATGAGATAATAAAAAACATCACTTGTTTAAAAAAAAAAAAACTGACCCAGCTGGAGGCAAAGAAAACTTGTTTTTATCCAGATAATTGTTTCAAAAATGAAAACATAAATGACTGTGTTGGAAAAGTCCGTCACTGTGCGGTAGAGGGGGAGAGAGTACAGCAGCAGATACAGTCTTGCTCTCTCTCTCCCTCCCTCTCCTCTGCACTAACAGCAATTTAGGATTTTCCACATTCCCTACTTAGTACTTACTACTCAAGACTTGGATGCACTCTGTACCCTGTTATCATCACCTTGACAGCAGTGACAAATTGTCTTTAGTCCAAGGTCAGAAAATGAAGTGCTGCATTTTTCAGTTTCCAGTCTTATTTCCCAGAACAACAGACACTTTTGTAGGACTTTCCAGTGACTGTCTACCTCACACACACCCTTGTGACAGAAAAGAGCCATAACCTTGAACACCGTCATCATATCCCTAACAGCTGGTTATACATGAAAGCAATCATTTGATTTGTTTTAATACTCCCATTCATTATGTGACTGAGAACTGAGATGGTGGTCACCACTCTGTTGCATGAGTTAGCAGTCTGATTAGTATAGCTTAGTACTGATAATGGGTAAACAATTAGCCTAGGTCTGACCAAACATAATCAACATACCAAAGGCCTTAAAAGGTCACAGATTAACAAGTTATACCTTGTTTCTGTAATACAAAGAAACACCAAAGTGTAAACATGTGATTTATAGTTTTGTGTGAACTACCTGCCATATGTTTGACTATTTGGACTGGCAACAGGGTTGTAGTTGCCAAGCAACCAAGTTACTGCTCCCACTTAAAATATAGTCAACAGTGGGTTGTCTTTTGTGTGTGTGTGTGTGGGTGGGTGTGGGTGTGTGTCTGTGTAAGGATTAACCAAACAAGCTACTATCAGCTGCCTGTAGCTTCATACTCAATAAACAGATTTATTAATCAATCTTAGTCATCATCCCAAAATATTTAAGTACTCATTTAACAACTGGCATTAAAACATCAACAAAGTAAAATCAATGTTAAAGTTAAACTGAAGAAATGTAATAATGTTCCAGTCAACATTTATATTGAGGCATGAGGGAAATTACTGTTGCTATCAGTTATCTTTATATTTTCTACAATGTCACCTTGTACCTGTACACTGATACTTCGTTTGCAAGAAGTCATACATTCAAACAAAAGCATATCATCTTCCAATGCTAATCTTACCCGCATCCAAATTGATCAAGGTCCATTTAAGACTCTAACCTGCAGAGGACAACAAGATAGACTGCTGAAGAGCAATAGATTAACAAAGGTTAACCTATTCTGGGGTCTAGCAGCTGCACAAACGTATGACTGCGCAGCAACCACGTGCACACAACACATGTTCCTACAACCCAAACAGTACGTTCACCCACAAATTGAAATGAATGATTACACACACGTAGTTATTTAGTCATTTGTGTTAATTAGTGAAAGTGACTGGGCACATGACAGCCATCCTTTCGTTACAATGACCTGACATTAACAGTTTAAAACTAAATAAATAAATAAAAACAAAATCCTCTTGCAAACTGTAAAAGGTTTATACAGGTAAATTAATAACCTTTATTTAATGTATAAGAACTCATCAGTAAAGAGTGCAAGCAAATCACATTAAGGGCCATATTAGTTTATCTGTTCAGGTCATATCGTTGATGTAAATGAACATTTCCTTTGGTTTTTTTGTCTTGATAACTTGAATAAACTGACAATGGTTTACTTAAAACAATACTCAAATGCCCCTCCCACCTCCAACACACACACACACACACACACACACACACACACACACACACACACACACGCACTAAGCAGAACAAAAGAACAGTGCCAGACAGAAATCCTCCACATGTAGATACTGAATGTGCTGACATTTGCATGCTCTTCTTACATGTCACGTGCAGGGAAATCACTTTCTAATACATTCAGTGAAACCATTACAGACTGCTGTGAACCATGACCTTCTCAGTGTCAAACTGCTAAAATCTAGACACAGTCTGAGTTAATGATTGTACAGGCTCTTATCCAACTTGCAAGGGATTTGCAAGTCTCCTGTGTTGTTTACAAAGAAAATTAAACAAGCAGATATATTGGGACATTTCTCCTTCAATGATTTAGATAATGAAATGAAATAAATTCAGTTAGAAAAAGTGTAAAGTGTGTGTGTGTGTGTGTGTGTGTGTGTATCTAGGTGCTTCGGACTACCTTCATGTAAAACAATTCAAAATAAGATGTTTTATCCTTGTTCATCTAACACATTAAATGCATATAAGGGAGTCTTTTGCAGCTTAGATGCATCTGATTGTACAGTGGATCATTCTACAGTATATCTACTTCTTCCTGCAATAAATTAGCATAAAAGTCAGATATAAATGTCTCAACCTGGTGAAACCTGGTAATTATAAACATTTACCTTGCCACGGTGATCTTGAGCAAAAAACTTTGCGTGCATGGAGAAACCTAGTGAATTCAGTTTAGAGGTCACCCGCTGTGCGTCAGGATTGTCACGTGATGATCATAACTTGGTTAGAATAAATCATTTAATCTCATTATCCACTTAAAAGAAACTTCGTTTGGATACAGTCAATAACTTAGTCCATTACAAAACCTACCGTAGCATGTGAGCATCTTTAGTATTGGTTTACATTGTTTTCCTCGACACACTTTTGATGAGTTGTTTCTGAAAGCCCTTTGGTGTCATCAGTGATAGAAGACCACAGGTGATAATGACCTAATTTTGTCATGCATTCATGACAATCGCCATTGTGCCTTCCTGACAGGTCGTTCATGCACGCACTGATTAAACTGATTAACAGTGTCAGTCTGTGGCCTGAGGAAGAATGTCTGCACTTATCACTGATGGAGCAGAAAATTGAGGAAATATACATGTAAATAAGTATAAGTAAGTTAACCTAAGTAAAACTATAAAATTTTAACCATAACTATAAAATTAGTGTCCAAATATACTGAAGATATCAAAAGAAAAAGTACTCATTATGCACAGTGGCCTATTTCAGAAGATGGCATATGATATCACTGATATATAATTAGTGATGCACTGATGTTTATAGTTCACAAATGTTCCAGCTATTGAAAGCTGATGTCAACTAATTTATGTACTGCTCAGTAGATTAATCTGCAATAATTGCTTATTATAATGAAACATAATGTATTCCTATTAATAATCCAAATTAGTAATGTACTAACTAATGTTAAATATATGTAGTGGAGTAAAAAGTACAATACTGTTTTCTAAAATGTAGTGGAGTAGAATGGAAATACTGAAGCATAGTACAACTTTCCTAATATTATACCTAAGCAGCAAAATATTTATAAAGCAGTGTATGAAGTTAAATGCCACAGACTAAATGTAATATTTTTAAAACTAAAGGTAGTTTTAAAATATATATATATTTAATAAGCCATTTTAGCATTTACTCTACCTACAGTGAAATTTGAATTTTATAATTTTATTTTAATTCAGAACCTGCATATAAGACTGTTACACCTTCTGCTGAACTTCACACAAAGGCTACTTGCCTCTGCAGAGTGGCTTAAAATAGTCCAATGGGAGCCTTAATGCTACTTAGCAACATTTAGAGTACAGGCACGTGCACTTCTTTGGGGTATTTAAAAGTGTGGAATGTTGTTGAGAGAAAATACCACTTTGACCACAGTGGTGCGAGGACAGGGTGGTTAGATTGGACCATTCAGAGCTTTTGATCAAGTAAATCAAATCAAATCAGTGGGTCAGGGGTCTCTCATTCAATGACAATAGCACTAATAGCAGATAAATTGTTTCCCTGTCTACTGACAGAGGATCCTGCATTTTTCAAGTTGCTCTGGGATAACAAAGTTATCCCCTTGAGAAGGAGGTTTAATACTCTCTCAGGACTGGAAGCTGAAGTTTTTCAATTGTGACTCCATCCCACCAAGGGACCAGCTCAATCTGTCCCACAGAGAGCTCAAACCAACCAGTAAGCCAAAGACTTAAAGAGGAATTCCACGTCTCATACTCTGAAGAATTTCAGAGGATTTTTTTCTCCCTCAAGAGCAGGGAGACATTTTTATAAAGAATGGGAGACTATGATGAAGACACAGCATTCCTTGGACAGACTGGTCCTTATTTCTGGACCACATTCTTCCTCCTAAACACAGTTTTTGTCTCAACTGGATTCAACGGACTTTACATTGTCTTTGTTGGGGCAGCTCCCAAACACCACTGTCTCATTCCAGATGTCAACTTAACCGAGGAGTGGAGAAATGCCATCATTCCCGTCACAATAGTGGATGGTGAGGAGGTGCAGAAGCAGTGCAGCAGATATAGGCTGGATGTGGTGAGAAATCTCTCAGCTGAGGGATATATTCCTGGAAAGGATGTCAACCTTACCAGCCTGGAGCAGGAGGAATGCTTGGATGGATGGAACTACAGCAAAGAGATCTACCAATCCAACATAGTCACTGATGTCAGTATAAGCTGTGTGTATGTGTTAAACTGTGTGAGGTATATATGTGTGTGTGTGTGTGTGTGTGTGTGTGTGTGTGTGTGTGTGTGTGTGTGTTTGAAATAAGTGTTTAATTCATGTGTTTTCCACAGTGGGACCTTGTCTGTGACGATCAGTGGAAAGTTCCTTTTGCATCCTCAACTCTTTTTGTGGGATACCTGTTCGGGTCCCTAATATCAGGCCAGCTTTCTGACAGGTATTTCATCCTTACTTATCCCCTAAACACACTCATGTCATAGTCATATATGAACCATAAATCTCCTTTATGTATCACAAGACCAAGGGTTTTTTCCATGCATGTTGCTCAGAGTTTGCTTATAAAAAACTGAAACTAAAAATTAAGTTAGAGAGAATTTGTTGTTATATTGACAGCAGCTCCATCTGCTGTTGAAGGTGAAGACAAGACTTGTTTTCATTGAAAAAGAAGTCACTGGAACACATTTTTGTCTTCATTAAATTGTCTCTAATAGCAGAGAGACATTTGGCCAGGAATAGTTAGCCCAAAAATGATCTACAGTTTACTCCTTAGGAAAATTTTGATTACCATTGATGATGAATAGTCTTATCGTGTGTACACAGAAGCTGTCTCTTATAAGAAAAGTTTGAACATATTGCCATAAAATCATACACTCATGTCCTTGGTGGGACTGTAATTGCTATTTGTTATGCACGATATTACAAAAATCAGATATAAAAGTCTCCTAGTATTTGCTTAATTACAAGTTACAACAGTGTGATTAATATCAGCATTACCTTAGAGTGCTGTGTATGCAGATCTCGTTGTTGTAAGTGTTCGGCTCTGGCAGATGTTAGTCTTGTGTCTTTGCTTGTAGAAAAGCAGGGGGCTCAGGACACAGCAGTGTGAAGTACTTTTGTGTTTAAATATTCAGCTCCTTTGCAGCTGTGAAAACTGAGTGCTCAAGGGTTGAGATAGAGGGGGTGACCGGCTCTGAGGTCCTGCAGCTTTTTGATCACTCAACATAGTGAGTTTTGAGGTCAAGCAACAAACCAGTTTCTAATGTTTAGTCCTGGAGCTGATGTACTGTGGCCCCTACAGTGGCTTGTTATGAAACAATACACAAAAATATGTATTGTGATGAAATGTTGAGTCTTAGATAACACTAAATCACAGTTGTACCTGATCAAAAGTCATGTGGCATGACATATGCATTTTGGTTGGCTGTTGCATTCACACAGTTGGAAAAAAAGTTTCAATTTCCTGCAACAAAGTGCATGCAGCCTCTCATTCCTTGCAGGGGGTGTGTCTCACATTGCATATGAAATTGAAAAATGGCCATCAGGGTAATATGATCCCTCTCAACTTTAATTTGAGTACGTTAACCACAGTAATTGCATCAACAGGGAACAAATTGTAGATCTGCTTACAGATACAGTAGAGGCCCGGTTTTAAGAGTTGGAAGTAACTCCACCTTCGTCTAAACCTAAATAGAGTCAACATGTATAATTTTTGGTGGGTAAAAGTCACTGACTGACTCCAGACATCATCAGATTCATCAGCAGACACTTGATATCTTCCCTGCTCATGCTTTCCCTGGTCTGTGCTGCAGAGCCCTTGCCTGGGTTCTTGTTTACTGAACTTTTTGCAATCAGTCTGGGCTTCAGCAAGTGAAACAAACACACAGTTGGACTGAAGTCCAACTGGGGCCATCCAAGAACATTCCTCGGTTTGGCTGTAAAAAAAACTTGTTCATGATCACGGTCCAGTTGTGTTTCCTCAGATAAGGGGTTTGAGTATATAAATTCACAAACATGTCATATTTTCTAAACTCCCTTTGCTTGTGAATCACTGTCAATGACATGCAATTCTCTGACATTCAGGTTTGGGAGGAAGAAGGTTGTTTTCATCTCTCTTGCGGCCCAGTGTGTCTCGGTCATGCTGCAGTCCTTCTCTCAGTCATGGAGGATGTTCTGCATCATGTTCCTTTTTGTTGGAGCCTCCCAGATTTCCATCTATATTTCTGCATTTGTTCTAGGTAAGAAGTGACAACCGCATCCACAACCTTAGATTCACTAAGTAGAGTTTCTACTGACTGTTGCTCATCACTGTACATTACATTTTTATTTTGTTTTATCTTGAACAGGGACCGAGTTGTTAAGTAAAACTATGAGAGTGATCTTCACAACTCTCGGGGCCTTTCTTTTCTATTGCATTGGGTACATGACACTACCCTGGATTGCATATGGCATCAGAGAATGGAGGACTCTTCTCGCTGTTCTTTCCATGACTGCTGTGGTCTATGTCCCATTGTGGTGGTACGTTCCCCATAATACTCACTTACTTTAAAATGGCATTAATGAATATAAAGAATATAAGAGTCAGACAATAACAAGCAACCTGTTTTATTCACTTTGACAATAAACCTAAATTGTTTATGCAGGTTTATCCCAGAGTCTCCTCGATGGCTGATCACTCAGGGACGAGTGGAGGAGGCTGAAGCCATAGTGAGAGATGCTGCAAGGAAAAATAAAGTTGAAGCACCAGCAGTCATTTTTAAAGAGTCTGAAGTGAGGGTTTTTTTTTAAGTATTAATGTCATGTATGGCAATTGACATTTTTTTAGACATTAAAACACTAAAAACTATGTCTTCACCTGTGACATATACCAATATTCCATATTGCTGCTGTAGCTAAACATATGATTCCTGTTTCTTTACACTTAATTTGTAAAAGATTTTTGATATTCTACGTGGAACATGATAACATGACTTCTTTTGTTTGAATTGGTTTCAGCTACAGGCAATGCCTCCAAGCAGGACATACAATATACTGGATATTCTGAAATCCAAGAACATCAGATGCATCACACTGATGTGTCTCCTCTTGTGGTAAGCGGATGTTGTTGTTTTTGATCATTCACAGTTTGCAAACTTGCTTAACAAATGATGAGACAGATATCTGTTCCTATGTAGATGAATGAACCAAATGTATTACAACAACAAACCAGAAAAAAAAATGTGTACAAATGCATGTTGTGACTTTTATTTGGTGATGGTAATCGTTATTGGAGGTGCCATTAATTCCAGCTTCCTTTCTGTTTTCTTTTCAGGATGGCAATAAACATTGGGTATTTTGGATTATCCCTGAACACCTCCAACTTGAGTGGCAACCCCTTCATGAACTGTTTTTTGTCAGCCACTACTGAGGTCCCTGCCTATGTTGTATCTACTTGGCTACTAAGGAAATGTCCAAGAAGAGCACTTCTGTCATCATTTCTTGTCATTGGAGGAGGAGTTCTTCTTCTCATCCAGTTCATCCCTGATAGTAAGGCTTCTTTTTTGTTATGTAAACTGACATATCATAATATGTAATATGTACCATGATATCAAGGCAGGTGACAATACATATTACATACAAGATTACTTGTCTGGTCATAAATCTTATTCTTTCTGTATTTCTCTCTGTCTGTCAATCATTCTTCAGGGAGATTATGTTCAACCTATAGCTCAGTGTAAAGCTGGGCACAAAATGCATCGACGCACTGCTTTCCAGAAGTCGGCTTGATTAAAGACAGTTGAGCAAAAACACAATTTAAATAGTTATGCAAAGTACTCAGAAATTTCATTGCAAGAGGTTTTATCGCATTGATATTTACCATCTGTGCTGCTGATTGTGCATTTCAGATCTCTACATTGTAGGTTTGGGACAGTATCAGACAAAGTGTGTTGACAGAGGGGTGGAAACGTAATAAATATAGCATGTAGCATGCACTTTTCCAAGAAGAGTGATGCAACATCTGTAAAAAAAAAATAAAAATACTGTTTTACTACATTTTAAGTATACTAAAGTATGCACAGTGTGTTGCAGTGCTGGAATTGATTAATATATAACATGAGTGAATCATATGGTACTCAAGAAGCTATACATTTAACATTGCAAAGTGATCTTAGCTTCAACCTTCCTTGGTCACCTATCCAATCACCTGATTTTTTTTAATTTTCAATAAACTAGTTAATAAATAAACATCATCTTCACACATTTTGGAGAAAATCATTTATTCTCCCAAATGTTCCATAATATCTTGTAACATTTAGAATGAATAAATGTAACTCTTCTAGATGTTCAATTTAACCAGTTACTCCAAATATCCTCTCTCTCCACATGGCCCTCCTCAGCTCTTCAGTACATTGCTCTAGCGCTGGAAATGACAGGGAAGTTTGGCTTCACAATGGCCTTCAGCATCGTCTACATCTACACTGCTGAGATTTACCCCACTGTACTCAGGAATGTTGGCATGGGAATGTGCTCCTCCGCTGCACGCATTGGCAGTATCACAGCTCCTTATGTCATCTATTTAGGTATGTAGATTTTGAGTACAGTGTCTCACAAAGACACTGTATATTCACTGCACTATGATCCAATATGTACAAATATATAATATAAAAGTTTGCCATTATTTGGTGAAAATGTTGGTGCTTTATGATTTACAGGTACTTATAACAAGGTTCTGCCTTATATTCTCATGGGAAGTCTCACAATTGCCTCCTCTGTTGTGAACTTCTTCCTTCCGGAGACCCTGAATAGAGATCTTCCAGAAACAGTGGAGCAGATGCAAGAATGTCAGGGGTATGTACATTTCACTCAGGTTACTGTTGTTCATGAATCTTTAGGACACCAAGATTGTTTTAAAGCATGCCTATTAAGATTAGATGAACAGGTTTGCTCAGTCATAAAAACTTTGTCAATATTTTCAATGTTTTGCTATTGCTGCCTTCAAAAACACAGAATTCATCAGGAAACATATACTTAATTTCAAAATAAGAAGAGCACAATAATACAGAAAATATTCTCCTTTGCAGGTTGTGCAGTGGACCCAAAAAGAAGAAATATGTAGAAAATGGAGGAAGTGGCAACCCGCCCATACAAAGTGAGGTCAAATCTGATGTCCAAAGTCTTACTCCATAGTTTTGAGAGTGGTTTTGGTTAGTATTTAAACCGGACAGATAGACAGAATGAAAGAACATTTCTCTTGCTTGCAAGTAATGATCGGAAAATAAAATGCAAAAAACCATGAAAAGATGGGTCCAACAGTCCACACACTGTGGGATTCAGTTTCTAAAAACCATTTATTTTTGTATCCATTCAAGGCTTCCTAATTCCAAAGTTTCTTTTTTTAAAAATATAATTTCCAATTTTTGTAATTTTTGTAATTGTACAATTTTTTTGTATGAAACTGAAATATGTGTCTGATTGGTCTCATATTCTGTCAAACATTCTGTTATTAAAATATGGACATAAAAATACACAACCTGAGTTGTTTTTTTATCCTTTTAAAATCAATGGTTCTGGAAGAGCAAAGACCCACTTTGAAGTTACATAAATTCTCCAAATCTGGTGACCTTTGGAGCCCACTGCATGTAATAAGATTTCAAAACTACCTCTACTATCTGGCTTAAGATGCTTCTTAGAGTATGCACACAGAACTATGAATGTTAGAACAATCATTCATAATGTTTTCAAATTGTTATATATATATATATATATATATATATACACACACACACACACACACACACACACACATAAGTACCTGTGCTATGCTTATTTTGTTGTGCTTATCTCTGCAATTGTACCTACAGTATATCATGTCGCTGAGGCAATGCCTATAAACCACAATTCCCAAACCAGATTTTCAGTTCAAGTTGGAGCCTTCACATATTTTGCTGTTGCACAGCAAGGCCTTGAAAATTCTGTTTAATTGTTTTCTGTTTTAATAACTAAATAAAACTCTTCGTGGTCTCTTGTCCTGGACTTTGGTCCATTGTAAAAGTTTGCACAGAACCACACGTGAGCAAAAGACTTATCAACTTCATCTTTAAAACATCTGACTGTGGGGGGAAAAAAAGAAAATGATAAGCTGCCTTTTCTTTGATGATGTTGCGTACATAAGAATGATTTTCTTATGTCTTTACTTTGTTAGTAATCTAAATCTAAAAAGGTTATAATTTTGTTGCACAGCAAACTGTGTATAACTTGTGCATGAACTCAAGTGGTGTTTTACGTTTACACTGTAACCTGCTTGTTTCTGTCAGTACTGACGATTCTGCTTATCTTTTTCCTTCTTTTCTTTTTTTGAGTATTAAAGATTTTGAGATCATGGGCATCTTAAAAATTAGAGACTATGATGAGATTACATCTTTTCTTGGATCTTGGGGACCCTTTCAGCGAAGGATTTTTTTAGCACTGGCCATCAGCATCCTTCCAAATGGGTTTGTTGGCATCTATATAGTGTTTGTGGGTGATACCCTACCTCATGAGTGCTACATCCCTGAAAACTACAGCATCAGTGAGATGTGGAGAAATGTGTCAATCCCACTGGAAACAGTCAGTGGCATTGCAAAGCACAGCTCTTGCAAGCTCTTGCTTAACCTGGAAATTGTCAAGAACTACTCTCAAAAGGAATACATCCCAAATGTGGATGTGAATGTGAGTGAAATCCCCTTGGAGAGTTGCCTGGATGGATGGATATACAGCAAGAACATCTACCAGTCGACCATTATCACAGAGGTGAGCAATGAGTCATCAGTTCACTTCCCTTAGAAACAATTTCAAGGTTTTTCACAAAGAGATGTTATTTCGAAGCGTGTGTGTGAGTTTGTAATGCTTTTAGGAAGCTAAATGTTAAAACCATCAGCTACAAAAAAATCAGAATGATTTGGTTTATAGTGTGTATATGGTAACCACAAAGAGTTAAATGTTGTGAAATATCCCAGGAGGATATTTATGCACAGGATATTTATAGCTAAATAGCACTTAGCAGGGTCAAAGGACAAACTCATTTAATAAGGTGTAAGCAAGTTAAAACTTAACCTGGCTGTAATGATCTAAAGAGTAGCAGTTTAACTGTTGTTCAGTCACAACAGATTTAATTATGCAAAGTAGGTCATACCTAGATATTAGTTGTTGATATACATTTACACGCAGTAACTGCCAGGTATAATTGTTTTAAGGTAGCTGGGGCAGCTGAAGGGGCTAACATCAGCTTGCTAATATACATGTTACCGCTTTAAAATGAAAAGTAAAAAAAAGTTGCTTATACAAATCTGAAATGGCACTGAATTAAATTTTTTGGTAGAATCTTGAGATGAAATTACATTAAACAGAAATGACACAAGAAAAGTATATTTTACAAACTGTTATGCTAATACCATTTGACTTATTCACTTAAAAAAAACATTGGTTAGGTTAGCATAATTCAATATATTCCTCTATTTCAAACAGCATCAACTCAACTTTAAAATAAACATGTCTCTCTTTATGCACATATAAACATAAAACATTCGACTAAAACTGTTATATTTAGCATTTATGTTACAGCTTTGATGGTTGCAATGACTTATAATGTTAACAAGTCATTTCTGAAGTTGTGTAACCTGAGTTAATAAAACACTCACACACTTGAATGTTAATAACAGCTAATGTTAGCTAATGTTATAATCATCCATAATTCATCATTGTCATACTCCTGCCATTATTGCTAAAAATAATTATGATAATGATAATACAACCGCTGCTGCTACCTCTATTACTAGACTGCAGGTATTGCTAAAATATGTTATCAGTAACAGAAAGATTGAGAATATGTGTTGATTTTGCAGTGGGTCTTGGTCTTGGGTCTTTGTGAGAACGGATACAAACCTTCACTGACCACATCTATTCACTACATCGGTATTCTAGTGGGAGCGTTTCTCTCAGACCAGATGCCTGAGGAGGCCAGCTCTTTTCCTCATGATGATTCTTCAGACAGTGGCGATCACGGCACAGATATTCTCCCCAAGCTGGGAGATCTTCAGCTTCATTTTCTTCTTTGTGGGTGCCGGGGGATACTCCAACTATATCATTGCATTTGTGCTGGGTATGTTTTTATTCTATGGATTTTGACCATACACTATACCATACTGCTTAATGCAAACTGATTCCGACAGTGTTGTTTGCTGATGCAAAATAGTTGCATATGAATGGGCCAAAAGCGGCCCGATATTATTTAATCTTTAAATGCCATTATCTCAAGGTCATGGGTCAATTATCTCATTATCTTTCGAAAATAAATCTCACTTTTGTACAGTTAAGGTCAAAGTGTCACCTGAAAGTGTCACGTATGCTTTAAAGTATGGTATGCACAAAACACTGGACAAATTGAATCATGTTTTGATACAGTAAGAAACAGATCCAAGTGTTATCTTGAATACTAAGACAACATGCAATTTTTGAAGTACACATGTTCACTCTTACGCATTGGTTAATAATAGGTACACATTTTTAGCTTTGCTACAGTCATCAAGATAGCATGGCACTCCTGAACTCTGATAAACATAACCATCAAGAGGGAACAGGGTACAGGTTGAGTTTCTCTTTATCTCAAAATAGCAACGGTCAAGTTCTTGTCTGTTCTTGGCTCTTATACATATGAATGACTCTACAATGAAATGTTTATTCTACTGCTCTTGCTGATCTCACACAAAATTTGCCTGAACAGAAATTACTGGTAATAAAGCATCCAGAAGCCTGAGTATCCAGTTTATTCTGATAAGTTCTCCATTCATTTATTTTACTTATAGGTACAGAAATTCTAAGCTCAAAAGCACGAGTGGTCTTCTGCTCCCTTGGGGTTTTTATGGGCTCTGCTTTGGGGTACATGGCAATGCCAGCTGTAGCTTACTTCCTTCGTGAATGGCGATTGCACATTACTGTGTTCACTTCTGTGGTTAGTCAACGATTTCTTCACAATATAAATCCTATTCACAGATGATCAAAATCAGTTATGGTCATAATTTACAGAGAAATTCACAGCTCATGCACAAAGATCAAAAGGTTTCGATTATATAGGCTAATTCTCACAACTGCAACAAAAATTTCTTGGTGTTTCGATCTCTATGTTTAATTTGTTGTTTTGAATGTCTCTGCAGGGTCATCATCACCATTGGTTACTATGCTTTAATCCTCAACACTTCAAACCTGCACGGCGATCCTTACATAAACTGCTTCCTGTCTGCTGTGACAGAAGTGCCGGCTTACATCATTGCCTTGTTACTGCTCCAGTACTGCTCCAGGTGCTTCTGCCAGTCTTCTACACTCTTCCTTGGAGGTGTTATGATCCTCTGTGTTCACCTCATCCCAATAGGTAAGACTCAAGTCCTTCAGCTCATGAAGCATATGTTGTTCATATACAAGTGAGAAGTCAGCTGGTGATTTCTAATGACAAGTAAAACAGTTCTGTCAAACTAAAAGAATGTATTAAAGGTCAAAAGCTTGCCTTCATACGACAAACAGCACATGCAGCTAGGTGTGACTCATTTGTTTTTTATTGTGATGCACAGTTTCTCTGTCATTGCCATTTTAATGTCATTAAGCTATCTATAGTGGAGTTTCACCATTAGCAAAGTTTCTGGAGTTGCACACTAATGCAAAGTTTATAAATGGCCAAAAATGTATGTGTCAGTGCCCTCGAGTAGATTTCACTGCCACAAGCTCTAACAGAGTCCTCATATTATTAGTTCATCTTAAGTGATGGAAATGTCATGTCATGTCACCCATATACAGTGGAAAAATGTTAGGGGGATCACCTCAGCCTTTGGATTCATTGAATTCCATCCTCCTTGTTAGTAAAATGGTCAAAATGCACACCCCTTGTTGACCTGCCATCCGCCCCTTATCATTGATCCTTTATCTGACTGTGGTTTGTGCAAATTAGAATCCACAGCACGGTTTGTGGTGCTGAATTAGCAGACAGATTTGTAATTGCTCCTACTTCACTCAGTCCCAACCTTTTGTTAGTTTAATGTTGCATCTGTATAATTCTCTGAACTTCTATGCTCTATCGTTGCTGATAGACTTCATAGGAGTAGTGTGTGATCATGGAATAGTATGAGGATCATAGAGATACACTGCTGACTGTAGTATTCCTATAATATTCCTGTAATATTTATATGATCATTCAGTCTGTGCTTCTGAAAATACACCTCCAGACTAAGCTCCTGTCTGTGTTTCTTGAGATGTTGGGGAAGTTTGGCATGACGTCCGCATCTTGTGTGGTGTATGCTGTCACCTCAGAGCTTTTCCCCACTGTTATCAGAAACACAGCAATGGGGTGTTGTTCCATGGCTGGTCGTATTGGAACCATCATCTCCCCTTTTGTCATTCATCTGGGTAAGTTTACTACATTTTCTGTTTCAATCATTGAACCACTGATGAAGTAAAAAGAAGCATTTGTTACACATTTTATTCTGTCTGTAGTATAGAGCTGTAACAATTAATTGAGTTGAGTGTCAGAAAATTAATGGGCAGCTATTTTGATAGTCTGTTAATTATTATAGGCATTTCAGGCAAAATGCCAGTTCTCTGACTCCAGCTTCCCATAATTGACAATTAGCTGTTTTTTGTATGGCAGTAATATTTGAAGGTTCAGACAAGAGAAGCATCTACAATGACGAGCTAGACTCTTAACCTCTGTCGTCCCCCAGTGGAGAAATGTTACCTAACGCCATTCGATTCACAGATTCCCTCACAACATTCAAGAAACTGCTTAAGAACTTATTGCTTTCCGAACACCTCCTTGGAAAACAAAAAGGTTAAAAAAAAATGCACTTGACTTCAGCACTACCTGTCAACAACTTGGTCACCGACACCTGGACTCAAAACACTTCTTAGCACTTGTCGGCATTGCTTTTCCTACCTAGATCTTTGCTTGTGTTGTAATTATTCCGTATGTACGTCGCTTTGGATAAAAGCATCTGCCAAATGACTTTGTAGAAATTTAGAATTGTAGAAGCAGAATTAAGATGATTAAATTCACCTTTATCTTCTTGGTTTTTATATATATTTCAAGGACTAAACTATTAATCAGTGAATCATTTAATCAAGAAAAAATAATAACATGCATCCCTTTAGCAGTACGACGTTCCAAGATTTAGTTTTCAACAAAATGAACCACAAACAACTGTCTGTCAACAATCATCTATAGTACATGCATTTGTTTTTGTCTCATTCATGGTATATTTGGCATTCTCTAGGACAATACTACAAGACGCTCCCATACATATTGATGGGAGGTGTTGCCATAAGTGGTTCCATGTTGTGTCTCCTGCTGCCAGAAACTTTCAAAAAGGCTTTGCCAGAGACCATATCTCACATGCAGCAGATATGTGGGTGAGTTTACACACTTGACATGCTTTATATTGACTGGACACAAAATTATACTACTTGCACAGCTGTGGATACTTCAAACCTGCTCTCACAAACGTGTTGCATTGCAAGGTAACTTTTCATTATTTTGTTGCTCTAGCAGGTATTGTTATGAAAGAAATCTTAAGTTGACCAGTCACCTTTGATGTCACTACTGCTACACTGATGCCAAATGTCCTCTCTATGTTCAAACAGGAGAAGAAGAAAACAAGAGAAGGAAGCTGGAAATTGATTTATGTCTCACTTTAAAAAAAATCAAACAATGAAAATTCTACATAAAACATATTGAAATCCAACAGTTCAGTTTGGGGGAAACAAACATTATTTTGCTGTCCTTTTTTCTGGCTACAGTCATCAAGACACCATATGCACAATGGCATGGCACTGCATAGTCTCGTTCAGAGTTGGAAAAGTATTGTGTGCCCTGTCTTCTCTAAGCAGGACAAAACAAGTTTAATTCTGATTGTGGCAATCACATCAAAGTCATTCACTGATCTTCTGTTCTTCAAAACAATACCCTGTTCACCTTGATCAACTGTTTTGAGCAACTGTTAAAACATTAATCTTTAAACTGTATCATAACTTATTTCTTTACATCATTTTTTTCTCAATATCCACCCCTTCTTTTGTTACACACAGACACTTCAGAAGTCACAGTTTAAATAATTTAACTTTTGTGTTTCTCCACTGTTAATAACCCGGTGTCAGTGCCACATTTTTCAGCTTCTTCCAACCCAATACTTTGAGTGTAATATAGCCTTGAGCATTTGACACATGGGCAACACGATGGGTCAACTTGGCATGAAGAGAAATACTAGACAGAACTGGTGAGCCATGCTAACATTTCTTAAATAAGCCTTTCTTTGAACAGGAGAAACTAAGGAGCTCATGCCTGTAAGCATGCATTTTCCAACACATCATAAGTAGTGTGCACAGTATATGAGAGAGCTTCCAGCCAGGAGTGTGGGTTGTCTTCCTTGGCAGTTGGGAGATATGCTGAAGGGTTAAGAAGAGTACAACAGAGGTGAGAAACATGAGACATTTTGCTAATTGAGCATTTTTGAATCATTGGCCTGTTTGGCCTGTTTGGATGAAAAACCTGACCAGGTTTTGGTGTAAATGCTTGGTTTGACTCAGAGCTGAAGGAAGAAAGGTATGGAAGAGGATAGAGTTCTTCCCTTCTTCCCTTCACCTTTTTCTGCCCTTACTTTTCACAATTTAGTTATGTTTGTACATTTAAAAACAGTCATTACTAAATCTCCCTTTAATTTGATACATTTAAGTTATTTAATAATTTTAAAAAGTCAATTTATTTTGTACAAACTATGACACACAAAAAACAATACTAGCACCACACAAAACCTGACTAACATTCTGCACCTTTTTGCCATTAAAACTGTTTACAATACATTGCACAAGTGCAATAGCAAGGCAGTGATAACTACTGTCTCTTTAAGCCATCTGTCTGCAAAAAAGACAAGCATCAGGCATCCCTGTAAATAACCATAACAGGGTCATTAATGTTTCACTAGTGCTTGAAAATGATTAACTACCTTTTCAAGGATTCTTAGATTGACATTACATACATAACTTAAGGTAATATATATATATATATATAGTTTTCACATTACGTAAGTTTTATTGAAAACTAAAACATGTATATTCGAAAGCACTATGTTGCACAACAAACTGTGCATGAATTCAAGGGAAGTCACCAGCACTATGACTACGACTACATTCTTCATAGCACAGCAGTTTGTAACAGCGTAACCTCCCAGTTCAGGTGAAGCTCAGATATAAAACCTCACTGAACTTTACAGCTCACGTGTATGTCATAGAGCAGCAGAGAATGCTCTTGCTCGTACTGATTAAGTTTTTTTGAGTATTAAGGATTTTGAGATCATGGACAGCTTAAAAATTAGAGACTACGATGAGATTACATCTTTTCTTGGATCTTGGGGACCCTTTCAGCGAAGGATTTTTTTAGCACTGGCCATCAGCATCCTCCCGAATGGGTTTATTGGCATCTATATTGTATTTGTTGCTGATACCCCACCTCATGAGTGCTACATCCCTGAAAACTACAGCATCAGTGAGATGTGGAGAAATGTCTCAATCCCACTGGAAACAGTCAATGGCATTGCAAAGCACAGCTCTTGCTCGAGGCTTAACCTGGAAATTGTCAAGAACTACTCTCAAAAGGAATTCATCCCAAATGTGGATGTGAATGTGAGTGAAATCCCCTTGGAGAGTTGCCTGGATGGATGGATATACAGCAAGAACATCTACCAGTCGACCATTATCACAGAGGTGAGCAATGAGTTGTCTTTTACTTTGCTTTTAAAGTTTCCACAAAGAAATGTTTGGCAGCCTGAGAGGATCTACGGTTTTCAGAGAGCTAAATGACAAATAATTATAATGATTTGGTTTATGATTTGCATAAGGTAACCACAAAGGTTGAAATGCAGTAATAAAAAATCTCAGAGCCCAAGCTAAATTAACTAACCTGCAAAATGGCTGCAGTCCAGCTACAATTGCACATAGTAGGGTCAAAGGCCAAAGCTTTATACATTTCTAATACACACCTATTTATGGTTGTATCACAAAATATTTTTTCAGTATGTACATAATGTGACAGACTGGGTGATGTGTTGCTGTTAAACTGTAATTAGAGCTACCATATCGGGACATAGAAGTTTAGCCAAGGTAAAGAAAAGTTTGTTGCACTTCCTGGGATTTCCAGGATGGCACTGAACATTTCAGAAGATAAAATGTAATAATAAGATAAAGATTTTGCTGTTTCTGTTTTACCTACATTACCTCACCAATAATAAACCAGTTGGTCTAATAATCCTCTTAATGCTAAATACTACTAGGTGTTACCAGGATATTAGTTGTTGAAATACATTCACATGTTATCAGTAACAGAAAGATTGAGAATACGTGTTGATTTTGCAGTGGGACTTGGTTTGTGAGAACGGATACAAACCTCCGCTGACCACATCTATTCACTACATCGGTGTTCTAGTGGGGGCGTTTCTCTCAGGCCAGATGTCTGACAGGTTTGTACTGTACATTGTCTGAAACAGTCCAATTTTGCTGTTAAGGACAAAGAAAAATCATGAAACTTTCTCAACTACAAACCTTATTTCTTACACAGGTATGGAAGGAGGCCAGCTCTTTTCCTCATGATGGCTCTTCAGACAGTGGCGATCACAGCTCAGATATTCTCCCCAAGCTGGGAGATCTTCACCCTCATTTTCTTCTTTGCAGGGGCAGGAGGATTCTCCAACTACACAATTGCATTTGTCCTAGGTATGTTTTCCACTTCAGATTTCAAACGTGCAATTGCCCAGTGGCCCATTTGACCATGAAGGTGAAACTGAAAAATAATTGTTGTCCAACAAATATGCTAGCCTCAAAATTACTGGACACCAATTTGAGAAAGATGAGTAAATTAACATGCCTGACATCCTGGTAAACTAATGCAAATAGTACTAGTACTAGTTGTACATGATCATACTCTACATATGTGCATATTTTCTTGCTATTTTCCTGATAAGACGTGATTGGCAATAAAACACCCAGTCTCTTTTGTTCTGAGAAGTTCTCCATTATTTAATTTCACCTACAGGAACAGAAACTCTGAACCCAAAAGCCAGAGTGGTCTTCTGCTCTCTTGGGGTTTTTATGAGCTCTGCTTTGGGGTACATGGCAATGCCAGCTGTAGCTTACTTCCTCCGTGAATGGCGTTTACTGTTGATTCCAATGGCTGCTTCTGGACTGATCTACATCCCTCTATGGTGGTAAGTCCCTGTCTTTCCAATTGTTTCCATGCACACAGTATAGCGCGCAGTAAAACAATCCCTCCACTATGAGTGCAGTTTCTTACTAACTGTAGTTGCAGTGGGTGATTTCTGCACTCTGACCCTGAGGGAACAGAAAAAAAAATGGCTACCTGGTGCCCCAAAATGTGAAAAGAGTCTCACTTAAAAGTTTACTTGGCAAGTTGTGCAATGTCTACATTCATGGGTTTGCATGTCTTTATAAGTTCCAATAACCACCCACATTTCCAACACAGTGGAAAAGAGAAACTGGGCTAGTACTTTGGTAGAGCAGAGTTATATATATTTAGAGGATGCAGTCAGCTAATATTATCGCTTCTTCCGTATTGTTTTTCTGTCTCTTGAAGGTGAGCACTGTCAAAATGTTTTGCACTAGACCAAGTGACTTGGTCAACAATTTATTGCTATACAGTGCTGTCACCAGTGGTGGTGCGACCAGGCCCCCTAAGGATTATGGTTAATGAGCAAAGACTGTTTTGGTTTGGTGCACTTTGTGTGTGTTTGCTGGTAATGTTGTACCCCTCTCAGGTTCATCCCAGAGTCTCCACGCTGGCTGCTCTATCAGGGAAGAGTGAAGGAAGCTGAAGCCATACTGAGAGATGCAGCCAAGGCAAATAATGTAGATGCTCCACAGGCCATTTTTACACAAGATGAGGTGAGTATATCAGCTAGTTTTTATATTTAACATGTGATAAACATAATAATCACATCTGTAAGAACTATGTGAGTAATCAATGTCTACATTAACATGACATGTCTTTGTTTGGGCTCATGCTGTATTTACAGTGATTCAGGACCTTTGGACCTTTCAGTTTTAATTGTTGTAACCATTTCTTCTCAATTTTCCAGATTGAAGCTGCGCTGGCTGTGAAGGGCAAGAAATACAACATTTTAGTTATTTTCAGCAACTGCAACGTGTTCTCAATTACATTACTGTGTTCACTTCTGTGGTAAGTCAACAACTTTCTCAAGATATTAGTCCTTTAAATATGAAAACACTACACAGTCTTTCACAATTCACGTACAATTTAGAATCAAATAGTATCGGTTATAAAGTCTAATTCTCACAACTGCAACAAAAATTTCTTGGTGTTTCGATCTCTATGTTTAATTTGTTGTTTTGAATGTCTCTGCAGGGTCATCATCACCATTGGTTACTATGCTTTAATCCTCAACACTTCAAACCTGCACGGCAATCCTTACATAAACTGCTTCCTGTCTGCTGTGACAGAAGTGCCGGCTTACATCATTGCCTTGTTACTGCTCCAGTACTGCTCCAGGCGCTTCTGCCAGTCTTCTACACTCTTCCTTGGAGGTGTTATGATCCTCTGTGTTCACCTCATCCCGATAGGTAAGACTCAAGACCTTGAGCTCATGAAGCATATGTTGTTGGTTTAGAGACATTTATACATTAGTCTGTATTCATCACGTGGACAGTTAACGTTGCGATCTTCATAGTTTTTCACCAAAAACAAAACAAGACCACGATCTGCACATATGTTAATGGTTCTGTGAAGCTGCATTTAAGCAAAGTGGTGCCAAACTAAATATTGACATCAGTATAATTCTCTGTCCATCCTCTGCTTAGGGGACTCAGTACCTACAGGCTAACAATTTAAAGTGCAGCAGCATGTCCACACACCCACCAACACAGACACCTGTCAGTTTTCCAACAAAGAACATGGCTAAAGGTTGAAAATGGTATATAGTGGATGCCTGTATGTCAGCTAGTCAAATTAATATATACAAATGCACAACACCAGTTGTGATTATTACCTAGAGTCTCATCCAGCTTGATGAGCTCAGTCAGGGACTTCTTTTGCAAGATACTGTTGGCTGTGAATGTTATTGTATGTTGACCTCAGCTACCTCTGAAAGTTAACATTTACATTTAGAAATCACTTTCCATTGCAGCTGGCTTGATATTAACTTTTCCATTTTTCAAAACAAATGATTTGTTACATATTCTAGTCTTGTATATGTCATGTCACATGTACCTAACCTTTTTTGGTTGACACTACAGCCCCCCAGCAAACTTTGATAATTAACACTAAACTTTAAGGCCTAGTTCCAAGGTCCTCCCTGTGGCTAAAGCTCAGACCTAAGCCAACATTACCTGTGACGTCACCCTAAGCGTCTGAGTGCAGGAAGGTGTGTGAATATGTTCTGGGGAAACATTCAGTCAAATCATGTTGCCTGGACATGATATTTCCATGCAAAGTACAAGGTTGAAATCTGTACTGTGTTACAGCTTTATGGAGTATTTGGTGTTTGCTCTCTAATATAAAGTAAAACAGCTCTGTCAAATTATATTAACTTTTTTGTGTTTGCTGTAAATAAATAGTATTGTTTTATTTCCATAGATTTACCAGGTGTGGCTGTGTTTCTTGAGATGCTGGGAAAGTTTGGCGTCACATCTTCGTTTTGTGTGGTGTATGCCGTTTCATCAGAGCTCTTCCCAACTGTGATCAGAAACACAGCGATGGGTTGTTGTTCCATGGCTGCTCGTATTGGAACCATCATCTCCCCTTTTATCATTTATCTTGGTAAGAAGACTTAGTTTTTATCCTAGCTGTTGAAATTGATTCCTGGAGCACATATGGAGCAATATTCTCTGGTTCCAGCTTCTCAGATGTGGCAATTAGCTATTTTTATTTCTGGCATATATGATAGTATATTGAATATTTCAATGTTTTGGACTGTTAATCAGCCAAGTAATGGATAAACTGCTAAATGCATCGAGACTCTACAAGTGAAGAGCTTTAAAAGGTTTTCTTTTTCTGTTGACAATCACAGCAGGTTTGAAGTACCTGCTTCTTTGCAGTGCAGATGCGTTGCTCCTTGCTCTTGCCTGTGCTAGCGTTCTTTTGCTGATTTTCATAGTTTTTCCTGGTAGAAATTAGGTGCAGCAACAGCTGGAAACATATAAATCTTAGGGATTGTAACTTATATAGATATCGCCACATTTCAACACTTTTATGACATCCTCAGTACCAAGTAGGAGCACTGCCACTCTACTGACTGGAAAAATTATACTTAGGTATGTTAAGTACACCAAGATAACAAACCTGATCCACAGATGAGTTCCACAACTTCTACAGAAAATGCAGGGCTGGAAACCAAAATGCACAGCTTAGAAGTGAGCTTGTAAGTGACAGACTATGTGGGAACGATACCTCATGACCCTAATATCTATCTGCACATGGATAGTAAGCACAAGCAAGACTACCAAGAAACAGGAGGGCTGTGAACCTGGTAATAAATCTACAGGTTTAGTCCTTCCTGAAACAATCTTGGAGCAACGTTTAAGTTTAAATCATTTCCCTGGGAAAGGGGCACAGGGTAAGAATTGAGAGTAAATCATAGTGTGGCTAGTGTGTTGAACACAGCCAACACCATGAATGTTTAGGTGTTCATCAGTGGCCACCAGATGAAAGAGGAGTTTCAGAGCAGGCATTGTACATGTGATTTTAGATAGATAGATAGATAGATAGATAGATAGATAGATAGATAGATAGATAGATAGATAGATAGATAGATAGATAGATATGCAACACTCATCTGCCCCCTCTGCCAAGAACAAGACAAGAAGAGTCAAAATTAGAAGAACACTAATAATATAATATGGAAGAGACTTGACAGAAAGCACTGAAGAACTGTGAAATGCATGGCTCTCTGACTAATCATCGCCAAAACAGTAACAATGTACATTGTTGACAGACTTTTTGCAAGTGTTGACAGGCTATGAGAGGCTGATTAGAGATAGAGTGAACTTCTATCTACCAATGCAATGATATTTCCTTTGTTATTGCTAAAATTCTAAAAATTAGACCAGCAATCTGTTTCTCTAAACAAGGGACAGGATATATAATATCCCTGTGTCCCACCAACTTTAAAAACCATGAAATAATTTCATGGTTTGGCAGACATTATACAACATCTGCGCATTATCTCACTGCATGGATCATCTCTTCTCTCAGGCACTGAAAATAGACATGTCACAAATGAACAGTTTACAGGCCTATATTAAAGCTCTGTCTTCTGACCTCTTAGATTACCTGGTAAAGTTCTGCACTGAGTATTGTGTCACTTCATATCTGGAACAAACTCCCAGAAAAATGCTAGTCTGCTGTGTATTCTACTTTTTTTAAAAATTAAGACTGAAGCTTGTCATGCCTTTATTGATTAGAAATTGAGGCTTTTGATTTTTATATTTTTATTTTACTATATTTTAGCTTTTTGTATTTATGTTGCTTTTATGCCTTATTATGTTAACGGTAAAGCAATTTGAAAGACCTTGTTGTTGAAATGTACTACACAAAAAAACCCTCCTTTTCCTTGCCTTACAGGAAGCATACTAACTGTAGTTTTATCAAAATCAAATATATTTTTCAATGTATATGATGTAGGGTTTCTGTACCTTTTTAGTATTTTAGCTCCTTTTTTTTTTGCAGGTCAATACTTCAAGGCTCTCCCATACATACTGATGGGCAGTTTGGCCATTTCTGGTGCCATCTTGTGTCTCCTGCTGCCAGAAACATATGGGAAGGCTTTACCAGAGACTATATTACACATGCAGCAGATATGCGGGTGAGTTTACACAATGTAGTGCACAGCTAGGTTTGACTTTAATGACATAAAAAGAATTGGTTACGCTTTACCTTCATTATTGTTGTATTTACATGTTGTTGTGTGTATTGTAAGGCTCTTTGATAACTGAATCTCACGTGTGGCATAACAAGTTAATTATTCGGTATTTTGTTGTTCTTGCATAAGCAACGAGCCAAACTGTTGATGTATTGTTACAACAGAAGCTCAGAGTCGACCAGTGACCTTTGATGTCACTGCTGTTACACTGGTGCTTAATGACCTCTCTATGTTCAAACAGGAGAAGAAGAAAACAAGAGAAGGAAGCCGGAACTGACGAGAACATCACTGATTATCAGAGTAAAGAATCTAAGTTATAGTTAGTTCAGATTTTTGTTTGTTTCTAGTTTTGTTTTTTATCTTTTTTTAGGTGTCAAAGGTTTTATGATGAAACAACAATCATGTTCACAGTACTGTAACTAGACTTCATGTGATTACGTGCAATGTCATACGCAATACTTGCATTGCACTGTGAAGAAACAGTGATTTAGTAAACTGCGTACTTTTGACAGTGACAGTAAACTCTTAATTCTCAGCATGTATTTGTTTGTTTTGTTTGCCTTGATAGTTTTGGATTGAAAGACTTTGGTTTATTTCTTAAACCATGTGCAATAGTACATAATAAAAGCCTCCTGAACAATATCAAGTGACACAAGCTGCAGCACGCAGATATTGAACTAAGCCTTGTCACTAAACCTTGCTTAAATGTTTCTGAATGAATGTCTGAGGGTAAAACAATACATTTGTTTTTGTCTTTGTTTTTCTTTTTATAAAAGATAATTCCATAAAGTCTAATCAAAAACTTTTGATGTACAAAGCAGACAGATGTTTGTTTGTTTGTTTTTGTTGTTTTTCAGAATGGAATAGTTCTCAGTTTGAAGAGAGTATGTTGTTTCTTGCTCCTCTGGCTTCATTTATCTATATCACAACTGGAGATTGATCAAAGCCAAATGCTGTTTAAAAAATAATAAATGCTTCTTCTTTGTTTGTTTGTTAAAGCCAAATTAATATTGGTAGAGTCACTTCACTGACTCAGATAATGTGATGTTGAAATTCCAACACAAGGGATTTCTTTCAGTGAAACAATGAACAAAAACAATAGATCCAACATGTAGAAACAAAGCTGCAGGTGTCTGACAGGCATGTGTGTGCAAGTTCTGTCCACTGTTCTCACGATGCTTTCAATTTTCCCTCTTTTCATTTTATATTAATTTTGACATATACCTGAGTGGAAATGAAAAGCATCATATATTCATTATCTCAGATTAAAACGTCCTAGAGTGTGTTTAAGTTATACTCGAATAACGTCATCTTTTAAGTTCACTATTTAAACTCACATTTGCCAGGGCACTTTGAAATGGAAATATAAGACACGTCTGTGCATAATTTTCCTTGTGATACTTGACTCATAACGTGCACTTTCTACGGAATGTGTACAGCTACTCTACCGTTTCCGCTGCCACAGAGCCCAGCTGCTTCTGCTGCGTTACTGATTTCGCCTCAAGGTTTGATGAAAAGAAAAGTGAAACCATAGACTACCGTGGCACAGCAGCTTTCCTTTGTCCGCTTATTCAAAGTTTAATTCATTAGAAGATGTTTGCCTTTTTGTTTTTCATACAACAGCCTCCATATGGAATAATACGGTGACAGCATCGCTTAAGGTAAGTTTTCTCCTCATTTTGGCCTCTAAATGTAGCTCTGCACCCAGTAGCTCGAGAAGAAGACGGGTGTGTTTCCCCAAGAGAAAAGCCTCATTAAACGTGTTTTAAATTCAAGTACAACACACCGTCCACCTACATCTATGCTTTACAGTTGTCGTTGGATTTACAGGTTCAATACATTCTCAAGTTTTTCTCTTTTTTTTAGAAAGTGAAAGCGATGGTACCATCAATCTAATTATAACTAAGAGCCAGCCAGCACGATCTTTCCTTCTTTTTCTCCGTTTGTCCTGCTCTTTAATGCTTCTTTCTTATTAAGTATAATGAGTATTTTTTTCACTTCTGTGGCCAATATAAATCTGTGCGTTTTTGTTTCAATATTTATAATCGTGCACATAAAAATAGCCGATATTTTGCTAACATCTTTAATTTCAGCGGTCTAAATAGTATGGCGTTAATTTTCAGTGTTGAATCGCCGGCCAAATAACGGCCAAATAATGGCTATAACTGGTTTGGTTTGGTTTTTTAATGAAAAATTAAATGTTCATACAGATTCAAACAATATTGTAACAATATTGTGCTGTTATGTTTTTACACAGTGTGACTGATTTGATGTCAGTCTATGGGGCGTGCATTGCAGAGGTCTGGGTCTGTAATAATGTCCAAAAACGCTGAAAACACCTTTTGAAAGGGTGTTCTGCGGTACAAACGCATATAAGCGCTGTATCACCAAGAGCCACTAGATGTCACCAAATACGCCTGTTTGTTTATTTCAGAAATCTTTATTCTGTTGTACATGTTCAGTGGATGGATTAGTGTGTCCCTGTCAGTTAAACATGCAGTGTATCTCAGAACCGAGATTATTGGTTAATATTTTAGATTTGTTTTTTTGGTGACTTTGTACTTTTCCTGGACCTTGTAGTTCTTTGACTGCTGCACTCATAGTGCACAACTTGTGCTTTGCACACTGAAACTGAATCCAAAACAGTGGTGGAAAGTACTTCAATCCATATCTTAGCACAGCACATGCAGGTATGTGTACCTAATTTGAGTATTTCCATTTTATGCCACATGACACTTCATGACACATGACACACTACTCTATGACAGTTCAGAGGGAAATGGTGTATTCATGTGATGGCTAGGGTGATCAGTTACTTTTCAGATTTAGATGTGACTAATAAAACATTATGCCATTATGCTACAATGCTACAATTCATTTGGCAGACGCTTTTATCCAAAGCAACATACATATAGAATAAGCACAACACAAGCAAAGATCTAGGAAAGAAAAAATGCCGCAAGTGCTACAAATGTTTTGATTCTAATAGGGCGCAGGTGTTGACAAGTGGTGCGTGATGTGCACAGGGGTTTTTTGTCTGTTTTTTGTCGTTAAGTAAGTGATAGTACACAATTAGGTGAGCAGATGTTTTGAAAACATTTGGGTCTTTAGCAGATTCTTGAAGGTGGTGGGGGACTCTGCGTATCGAATGGAGTGTGGTAACTCATTCCACCATAAAACTTGATAGTGAAGCTAGTAAGATTCAACATAAAAAGTGCCCAGTGGCTTTTAGTTCTGTTAAGGATCTGAGTTGTACCTCCCTCTCTGGTCCAAAACACAAAATTATCTAATTAAAAAAATCACAACTACATATCAACTATCAGCCTAGTCTCAGCTTTGTCAATGAATGTAAACACTCACAATGTTGCAAAAGAAACAGAATGGATGAATTGATTGTTGAAACAACTCAACAGAATAAGCAGTGGTGGATTAAGTACTGATGTGAAGTCTGATGCTTTATTCAGGTACAATAATGTGTCATGGTGTCCAAGTCACTCCTGAATGCTGCACTATTGGTGTGTGGAAGTCACTTATCCTCTGATGAGCGCTTGGCACCTTCTATAGCAGCCTCTGCCATCAGTATGTGAGTGTGTGTGTGAATTAGTGAATGTTGACATGTAGTGTGAAGCACTACATGTCAACATTCACTAAGGGAGGCGCTGTACTAATGCAGTCTAGTTAACATTTACCTTCAAAGTAGTGACTTGTGAATGGAGAAAAAGGCACCTGTGAGCATTAAATTTGGATTCTTGGATTATTCTTATTGATGCACTAATGTGCAAGTAGATGTTTACTGCTGTTATTTGACAAGGTGGAGCTAATTTAAACAAACAAATTTACAAATTCTTAAGTCATTTACCAGCTGAATCTTTTTATCATTTAACGTTTTATCTTAACACCTGTTGTGGAAATTAAGTACATGCATCCATGTGCTGTATTTTACAAGGTTGAGGTACTTGTTCTTTATTTGAGGGTTTCCATTTTTGGCAACATTATAATCTGATTTATTCATTCATTAATCTGGTATTTTGCAGTTGCATTGATACAAAATATAATCAAGAAAAAGGCTTTAATAATCCCGAAGGGGAAACAAACAAATTATGCTCACACATGAATGCATCATTATTCAAAATCTGACATTATGTTAAGGATTAAAATTTGCTATTTGGCACAATGAGTACTTATGTTTGTTACTTTCGGTATATTCTGATGCAGAGACTTTGCTATCATTGCACTCAGCTGCTACCAGTTTGGGTTTTTTTAGTGTTCATTGTTCAGGAGTTTTTTACTTGGAGCCAAGTAACCTGCAGAGGCCTCATCATCTCAGGTTATACATTCTCACAAGTTTAAGCACAAGATCTGAGTACTTGCTGTCTTTACAAATTAGTACTCTTGATACTTTGATAACAAAGTTAGTATGCTATTATTGTTTATTTACTTATTTATTTTTAAAATTATTTGGGATCATTTTATTTCTTTCTTTTATGAAGATTTCATAAATGAACACCAGATGTCACTGTTGGTCAAGATTTAGATAAACGCTGCATAGTAAATTACCATAAGATGGCGCCAAAGCACTTTGATATTACCTGAACCTGCTGGGCTTATCTCTTGCCTACGTTCTGTTATAATGCCATGTGAAAAAGGAAGTCTGATGTTTTCAGTGTTAATGACTCACCCGGTTTTTGCCTTGATTGTTATTTATTCACCTTGAAACTTAATTTGCCTGCTCTTGTATACTTTTTTCAGATTTGCATGTTATCTGGTGTGAAGGTATAGATATGTGTAGATAAGCAGACCATGACGCGTCACCTAAAAACACTTTTTTTTTTATTACAGTTGCTCTGCATAGGTGTTGAATAACAGTGCTACAGTAAAAACAGGAAATGACTCTTCTAAACTGGGTCAGTTATACTTTATGTACTTTGAAACCAGCTGGCCAGGAGGGGGCCTTTTCATAACAGCATTATAGCAACCTTTGTGCTGCTCAAGCAAGTAACACAGAGGTATATGATATCGATATCACATCTTCCTCATACCATAACCTGGCAAAAACTTAACACTAAAAGACGATCAAAGATGATGAACAAATATTTATGTGGCTTCAAAGGTTCAACTCCTGTAGGCCCGTGTCTGTGTCATGGCGTATAAATGCTTGGGTCTTAGGTATGCTGTTTTGCTGTTGAATGCCTCTCTTATCAGTTATCATCCATTACTGGCCGAGATGTAAAAGTGCAGAGGCAAAGAGATAACGACCTTCACAGACATAGCAGATGAGACCAATGCTCAAGTCACAGAAGGGTATACGTTTTAAATCATCAAAAGCGAGTAGGAAGAGATTTCTTTCCTTTGTAGCTTATCTGTTGTGAGGTTAAAGAATGACTGAATTCATCAGTTTATTGGGGTGCATCGGGACAGTTCAGTCAATACATAGACATTGCATCATGCTTTCTTTGCACAAGAAACAAAAAAAGCTAAAGTTGTGGTTTACATCTGTTTGCTTTGGTACAAGGTTTATTTATGTGGTGTGACACCTTAACTCTTACTCGCACTATAAACGAATGTGACCCAGGCCTCAATTTTTTTTGCCAGTAGGGCCACAAATTCAAGTGCTCACCCTCCAACTAGGACTTGTTCAGTAAAAATAGAGCTGCAAGAGTAATGGACCCTTGATGAACTGAGGGTGAGAGCATTCCCCTTAAAGTACAGAGACAAAGTTGTCTCTCTTTTGGGTGAAGAGACTGAACCATAATTAAGCATAATAGCTGATCATTGGTGTTTTTGGCTTATGTTTGCATTTAAATCGTAAGTGTTTAGAACCAACAACTGTGCATAAACAAAATGTAAATGCAATGCATTAAAATAATGGGTGTTTCTAGAACAAAAAAACAAAGCAAAAACATGCACTTCTCAACATGATGGTGTCAGGTGTAACAACACTTTTAACTATGAACACAGAACATGCAACACATTGCTGAACTGACTCATTTCCAGCCTGTAGACTGTAAACTTTGTGCATATAAAGGCTCTGTCTGGGCTGTTGGATTGGAACACATTAAATTGTACAGATGTACCTAATAAATTGGCCACAATAAACACATAGATTTTACCTCTGTCTTTGTAAGGTGACAACTTATCTAACACATCTAAACTAATGCAGCGATGCGGTGAAACTCACCCATCTGGCGACAGGAGGAGTCTAAAACAAACAGCACTTGCACATTTGATTTGATATGAGTCTGATAGACAAGGAGAAAACATTCACCTGTCAGCTGCTCTCCAATAATTTCATTCACAAAACAAGCATTTCTCAAGTGCAAGCTGGCTTTTTCATTTCCCAGAAGAAAGTAGCCCTTATAATAAAAGCACAGTGTCTTTTTTTAGGTGATTTTTTTTTTTTTTTTTTGTAAATGGTATGGTAACAGTGTCTTCTTACAAAGCTGCTACTGTAAAGGCTGTGCAGCTCAGTTAGGATGACGTGTTTATTGGGAGGGGTGGTGGTCAGAAGCCCAAACTGAATTTCCCAACTTTAGGCAGATTTCTTAGAAATGCCTCGTTGCCCCGTTTACTGTGGACAATGTACCACCTACTGGTCAGATGGTGGAACCGCATGCAGCTTCTTTCAAGTCACGTGATTTATAAGAAGGCCTAGAACCGGCTGTAAAGCATTGCATCATGTGTTTGTGCAGTTTTATTCCTCTTATCTGAAGATTGAAAAGTTAAAAAAAGTGGCATATAAAGTTTCATTGTCAGTGCAAAACCCCCATGGCTCACAGGTGGGAGTTTTTGGGTTCTGTGGTCGCGTGATTTCAATTTGACACAATAGTGTATTTATAATAAGGACCATTTATAAAGGCAGGTGCCTCTGTCTAGCACAAGCAAATATGGAGCCATTTACTGAGTCTCTCATGTAATCATTCTGCAGGGATGCTGTAAATAGAAGCTTGTGTCTGATATAAAGTGATTCAGTTTTCTTTTAGAGCACAGAAAGGCAGCAGTACTTTCAGCTCGCTCTCCATGCATTTTCTTTAATTCTCTATCTTCCTGTGAAGTGGTGCTTTGAGCTAAACAATGTTTTTTTTTCTCCAACATTCATTTTTATATTTTTTTTTTTTTTCAAAAACTCAAGTTTGTTGCATGACAACCTTTTACTTGAGTGAGGCAGAGAAGTATCAAAGCTGTTGCACTGACTGCAGCCTTGCCTTTGGTAGTATGGTGAAAGGTGTTGGTATAAGTACCCCACGGGTGGTGAGAGTTAAAACGACAAGGTTATACAACAAGAACTAGATAAAAGGTACCCCCAAAAGTAGCCTGAGGTTTAGATTAGCAGCCACAATAACACCATCTATAGCACAAAGAACCACATGGCAGAATGCAAGAATACTGTTCCAAAGCAAGTAAATTAAAATCTTTGGTATGTTTTTGAACAGGCCTTTATGTTTAGTCAGTCTTTGTTTTCTTCCTGTTTTCTGTTTTTGTTGTTGCTATGTCAAACCTCACCTGTGGCCACACCCACAGCAGGTGGCACAGCAGCACAAAGACATTTCCGTTGAAAGCTGATTTTAGATAAATGGGGGAGTCGTACAGCCAGGCTGGCACACACACACACTCTCTGTTTTATCTTATGAAGTTATTTTGATATTAAAAAATCTCTGAGGAAATATTCTGCACATTTAAGCCATGTTTGTTTGTTGTAGCCTGCACCACTGTGTCTCCTGTAATGACCTCTGTCACATTAAACCAGTTCTGAAATCAGATTAACACTCACATTGCACATTGTAAACAGCAGTAATGAAGCTGAGCCATTCAGCGGGACGTTTTAGTGAGATTTTAGGTGTTTCCTGTCTTGTTAGACAAAGTGGCAGATCACATGCCTCTTGTCAAGAATGGCTGCAGCTCATTCATTGTTTACAGTGCTGTCGGTTGTGTTGAGGCTCTGTTCACTTCTTTAATAGCCTTTTGCACTCGCTGTAGATTTACTGACAGTATGCCTTGCAAATAATATATACACACACAAAATAACATGCAGTTATTGGGGTTAGATAAAGGGCTGTATTATCTTCTAGGAGCTCAGGAAGTAGGTTCACGAATTCCTGTCAACCAGCCAAAACGATTTATGTCCATTCAAGTGCCAAATCCACCCAGATTGTTCACAGAACTGATATCAATCATCTTCATTCTGTTCAATCTAGCTGCTCTTTGGTTGAATATTTACAACCTGTGCGGGCCTGTGAAACTATTCAGGGCCATAGATGTTAACATTAACCTCCTGGCATCTGCAAGGGATTTTATGTAACTTTAAGTGAGTGAGACATTAAACGATGCCAGTTGATGGATACAGGTTCCACAACTGGAAATTATGGGTGGATGCAGCAGGATGATCAACAGCCATTCCTTGGGTTCCCCTGTGATGTTTGCTATGCAGAGATGCTGGCAGCTGTAGTGTTGCTCTGGGCTGGTGTCGTTATTTTAGGTTTGCACACTGCATTGGTGATAATGTTCCAAAGTAAGGTCAAGTAAATTCAAGTAAATCATGTGATTCAAGAAAAACAGTCAGCATGAGTTGTTTCAGCAAGGTACTTAAAAACTGCACAATGGACAGAGCTCTCTGGTGGTCCTTGTGATTGTGGTTCTAGTCTGCTGGGGGTTGAGGAAACAGTGGTGTAGTGTAATTATAGAGCAACAAAAACAAAAACAGAAATGGGAGACGGTTGCGATGGATGGATGACTTTAACACAGGACACTGCTGTTTTTTTTTCCTGCTTTGACAGCCAGTGTTGGTCTTTTAACCATGACCTGTTGTTCCTAACAGTCATACAAAGGTGTTTTTTAACATCATGGTTTTTCAGTTTGGACACAAAAAATACAACTATGGACAAACGTTGCACAAACGAAAAGCTCAACAACAGCTCTAGACCACTAAACTCAAACGACACCATGCCACAGCTAGCGAGCATCCAACAGCTAGTGAGCGTCCAACTGTCACCTGTCAAAACCTTGGCTCGGCTCTCCATCTACTTTGAATCCAGCAATTTCAAATCTAGTGTTCCTTGCAGCACTGTCAATGCAACAAGCAAAAAACATGACAAGGCATCACTTTTCAAACTCACTTTTCACTAGTTCAAATTTAGTCGGCAAAACACTTCGGTCACCATTCAAAACAAAAAAGAGACCTCGGGTGACCTTTACTGTGCTGGTGGAAAAATAGGAGGGGCCTATAGAACAAAGAGGAAGAGGGACACAAAGAAGAGGAGGAGAAGGAGGAAGGGCAGGCAAAAAAATCAGTTTTAGGGGAAAAGCCAAAAACTTAACAAAAGAAAAAGAGGAAACAAATTCTATATAATTTCATATATTGAAATATTTTGCATGTCTTCATGAAGTCCAGATGTATATTTACAGTATTTTTATGGTTGTAATTTATTTTGTATTTTTATTTTCATGGTTGTTAGAACTGATGCTATAAGAGACATTCACATGATAACTGTGTGTGTCATTTTGGTAGAAAAGAAGCCTTACCTAAGCCTTACCATGATATTGTTGAGAAAGGCAAATTGTGTCCATACACTGATATTTTTTTTTTTTAAAAAAGTAACTAAAACCCAATGTATCTACTCAATTAGGCTCAACAAGATAATGTATGACAAAAATTTCACCATTATTAAGTCAGAAATGTGAATTCGCAAGATAAAAATATCAGAAACAAAGGCATGTTCTTCAAAAAAGCAATTAATGTAAATTTACACACATGTACAGTGACACTTAGCTCATGGATCACAGAGTTCATGAGCATATATGAGCGTATATGAAGCAGGAAAAATACCACACTGGCAGTTATGTATTTTGAGCTGACGGGAGTCCTGGAAGAAAAGTTATTCATGAGAGGTGATTTGGTTGAGTCACAAGACTATTAGATGCATCATTCTTCGTTAGGTGTAAGATATGTGGTGTAATATGTCAGGTATTCAAGTCTTCAAGTTGTTATTCATGTATATCAGCCTTTATGTCAATTTGCATGCACTTAGTTTCTGAAGAAAACTAAACTGCTGCCTGGTTTGACCTGTTTTGTTTTGCTGTGTGGTGTTGTAAAATGGCACTGTGCCACCCCGCCAGTGTCTGGTATTCACTCCCTCCCTGTGTGTAGAGGTGTGTGTGTGCTTGGGTATCCTTGCGTGTGTGCAGCCTGCTTAAATACAGACCCAAAATATAAGACCCCACAAGTTTGAATGGCTGTTTGAGATCCTGTTTTAGAGTAAGGGTTGGACTATCATGGCTAAGCGATCCATGAATTAAGGTTTCCCACGAAGATAGGTGGCAGCGTTAGAGCGTTATGGTCTTTCCAGTAAATCAGCAGACTCTAGTAACTGTCCTTTTTCTTTTTTTCCCCCTTTTTCTGTTACATATTGTCACAGATCTTCCCATGACAACCCACACACTCCGACACACACCCAGAAAGCATGCACTATGCAATGTCGCCCCACTAAGCAGCCAGAAACATGGCTTTAGCCTTTCCAGAAAGTCACCTGACTTACAGTTTCTCTCTCTGTATCTCTCTCTTTTTATCTCTCTCTCTCTCTGATCCACACTTATGAAGCCTCTGCCTCCTCTATGAGAATGAGAATACTCAAAATAAAGTATTCAGCTGCAAAAAAAAAGTTCCTGTGTCGTTATCGTGTGTATATATATATATATATATATATATATATATATATATATATATATATATATATATATATATATATAAATGTATTATATATATTTTATTTTTTTAAATATATATTATTTTATATATATAATTCTAATATATATATATACACACACGTGAACATTTCTACCTTATAATTATATTATATATATATTATATTTATAACAGGTTATGTAATTTTATGAGAAACAACATATGTTTAATACATGTAGTCTAACTAGTAACTATTGAGGTCAAATATATGTAGTGTAGTCTAAAGTGTAATAATTCTTGTAATGAAGTAGAAGTATACATGTGCTTAAATGGAAATACTCAAGCAAAGTAAAAGTCATTTATTGTTTAATGTACAATATTCATTAATCACCGTGACTGTACAGGCTTTAAAGTGCATCAGTCAAAACTCTCTAACAACATACATTTTCAAGTTTGCGCGCCTTTTCCTTCATCTTTGCCACCTTAACAAGCAGTGGCATGAATATAGACTAGGGTGGGGGCTTGTTACCATTGAACCGTCGCTTTTGCTTAACAGACCGCACATGAAGTTGAAGTTACTTTTCAAAAAAGGTCATGACTGTAATGTAAAGGGTCAAAGGCCAGGAACCTTTTTATTGAAGGTGTCTCATTTTAAGGCTTGTGCTTGTTAGTTTCATTGCAAACACTATAATAATTTGAGGAAACATGTTGGTCTGAAGTGAAGCACATGAAGGCTGCACTGCTGAAAGATGAGATGATTAGGGGTTCATATTTGAGTATTTTACCCCTTTAGGATCCCGTTGAGCACTTTTGTCCACAAGCTTTCAGTAAATTAATTATAGTTTGCACAAACTACAGACAGCTCTGGGATTTCCTGTAAATCAGCAGGCTAATTGCCATCTTTTGTTTCACCCTCACTCTCTTTCTAACACATAAACTCTTTTTCTTCTCTCACCCATCCTCCTTGTCTGTGTAAGACACACACAATCACAAACTCTCACAAACAAGCGTATCCACAAACATGCAAATAAGATCAGCTTCAAAGTGCACTTTTTTCCATCTCAGCCAGTCTTCAGGTCCTCACATGAACCTAAATACCAGAGTAATCCAGCATTTCATTATTATGAATTTATGGATGATCAATTTATCATTCTAGCTGGTATCGGTGAGTGTTGTGTGATACTGAGTCATGGTTCAGATTTAACGATCTGGTAAACTACTTGGTGATTCCAATGTGAGTCAATAATCACCTGAGCTAGACTTTAAATTAGATTTGACTCTTTCATAGACTGGTTGGATGACACAAACCTGAGGGAGGCACTGCCTCTTTTGGAGATGAATGTTGAAAATACAGCATGGATGGCTAAGATAAGCCCTCTGATTGGTGACCTGCAGCATTCTGCTTCCTGCAATTGTTTTTTATCTCACACTGACAATGAGTTAACTTCTGCCAGACTTTCCTCCAGTACTGCTCCAGCACAAACATAGTGTAGAAGTCAGTAAAGGACTGTTCAGCTCAGTTATTGTTAGCTGGGTTGTGATCCACTGACACACCTGCAGTTGTTACAGACATAAAATCCCATTTTGAAAATAGGAATTTGACTTTGAATTCTTTCTTCCTTAGGCTAATTTTGTTTTTTGTTCTTTTCTTTGCAAGTGTCTGCCAAATTATATAACTTATTTGGAACAACTCCAGCTGTCAGTGTTTAAAGTTTTGGGATATGAGTGTACTTCAGAGAGATCCATTGATGCCTCGCAGTTTGGGTCACAATGAAACTGATGCAAACTGCTGCAACTTGTTTTTCGCTTTGGAGGCTTTTAGATGCTGACTTTGATAATTAGTTGAGTCATCAAATCCATTTTTTTGGTTGCTGTTGTTTTTTTATGACACCAAAACAGAAATGCATCAGTATTCTCCAAATAAAGTCATTCTAATTGTGCAAAACAAAACTATAAAGTAAGTTTTGCAGACATGTCCAGACAACCAGCCATTATTGCATCCAGGTGTGGCATCTGATCAGGTGACTGTTTGTCATAAATGTTCCACTTACGTGAAAGTTCCTCTGTTAAGGGATGGAGACTAAGGTGGAAGAAAGAGTCAGAGTGAAACTGCTGCATAACTGTTGCAAATAACTGCCAGTTTTAGTAGTTTTTGATTCTGACTAGAGTCATTTAATCATAATTGGACAACTCTTATCCCATACAGTTGCAAACATGTTTTAAATTTTGCCTGACTTCAGTTTTTTCTTCATAAAGTCTTCATCAAGGAAGGAAAGAAATGTCCCAACAATGTAGCTGAAAGAGAACGTAGCAAATTTCTGTGTTTACATTTTATAGACAGAAAGTAAAGTGAACCCTCAGTATAAAGGACGGCACTTGTTTACTTTGTCTCATCCCATGAAGCGAGGCTGAAGAAGAGGGCATTCAAATTTTTATAATCTTTATTTATCCAGTGAAAGCTTGAAAGCAACAACCCCAGAGAAGAGAGATGCAAACTCACACACATACACACAAAGGCATACACACGCTCACAAAGGGTAATTTGTCTTTTGACTCCAATTTTGCTCCAACTGACACCTACATGAGCCATTGATTTGCTAAATTAGGTCAATACAGTAATCTACTCCCAGCAAACAGTGAGAACATGACACTTCATTAAACTCGTAGGATTGAATTAGATGTGCCATAGCCTTGGTATTTTAATTACTCTTCATACATCGTGTTGGTATGTACTGTGTGTGTCCAGTAGCAGGCAATACAGCTTAACACTGACAGTAAATGACACAAAGAAGCTGTCTTCAAACCGGAAAATCCACCTACCACATCTCCTCTTGTTATGTTTACTATGTTTGGCTTGTCCTTCCATCTCGACAGTTTGTTAAAATAATAATTAAAACAGGATCACTGCATCTTTGTGCCACAGACAGAACTGTAGGACGCCCATGTTTGTTTAACCTGTCTATTGTTTTTAATGAGGGATCCACTTTTATTGGTGCTTATAATTAAATGAGAGCAATAAAAATAGTGGTGATCTATCACTCAGGTAAAAGTTGCCGTACCACATTTTAAAAGTACTTCATCATAATCATCATCATCATAATGTAAAAGTGCAGAAGTATTTTCAGCAAATGTAATTTAAGTATGAAAAGCGAAATGCTTATAATGTACGTATTAACGTATTAACATATGTGCTGCCTTTTAAGCTGTAGCTGGTTGACAGTTAATTTAACCTTTGGATCATATGTAACATTTCTAACATTGCATCATGTTTTATAAAACTGTCGCTTTGTTTTGAATGTAAAATGCTAATCTGCGAAGTAAATTAAGTCAGCAGAGTGGAGTAAAAAGCCTCATCAGCTTTATATATTGTAGTGGAGTAGAAGTATTAAGTAGCATAAAATGGAGAGACTCAAGTAAATTGTACCAGAGTCTATAAAATTACATTAGCCCTCATCAAAGAGGGTAGTTTAACTTTCCTCCAATGTCATGCGGACAGATAAGCTGCTAAATAATGCAAGAGTCTGATGTTACAAATTCAGTAGTACTTTCCAAACCAAGCCATGTGTTTCCTGAGTGTAAATATGGAAAAAGACAGCAGTGGTGAAGCAGACAGAGGTTAAGATGAACTTGAGTCAATTATGTGATGTCCAATTTGAATTATTTTGTGCATTTGTAGTATATTGTGAGTCATGTTTTGTTGTTACAGTAATCCTTAAAAAAATGTCAGAACCAATTATAAATGCATATTTGATGCTGTGTAATTTGGTCAAGCTGGTGTATGTTCCATTAGACTGCACATGAACCAGAGATACATCAGTTCTCTCAGTTTCCAGGGGGACACTTTTTGTCTGTTATAAGTGTTGGTAAGTGTTGGTCACTCAGGACCACAGTAAACTATTTGTATGGTTTGACTCCAAGGCTGTCTTGTAATAATGTGTGAAAGTTTCCAAGTTGCAGCAACAGATGGTTGTCCTGACATTTTCCTTTTGTTGACACTGTGATAACGCTCCTTTACACATAAAGCAAAATTTGGAAATGTGTTTGAAATTATTTTCCAATTTAAGTAAGTAGACAAAGGGTCTGTTAAATCCAAGACTGGGCATCTTTCTTCTCATTATCAGTGCATATCAGCACAAGTATGCACGTCCTCTTGAAAATTTGGGCGAGTCCTGCGAGGCTCATTAAGAGATCCAAACTGAATGGAAATCCAAACAGGAAACAGCTCAAGTTTAATGTTTAGAAAACCAAAAATAAAAAATGCACTTAAACCCACTGTTTCATCTCTCATTCTGTAGGATTTTTTGTTTGCTTGCTTGTTTTGCCTCCCTTTTTCATTCTTGCATAGTTTCAAGTAAACTGGAATCTGTTGTCACCATACTAAGACAAACACACGTACACAATGCTATCACACTCAAAAACTGGAGTCTAGAGATCTAACACATACACATTCCTTCCAAGTCTAAGCTAAAACCTCTTTGATTACAGATCACAAGGTCAACCCATGTGCAGTTTTGTCATATAACTTTCATGTACAGGACATCATTTACCCTAACACACAGAACACTAATCTCTATCCACCAAACTTAGCTTCTTAATAAGTTTGAATTGACAAACACAAGAAGAGTTAAAAGGAGGCTGAGCAAAACACATCCCGGTCAGAATACTTATAAACTAATGGAATTAATACAGAATCAGCAGAGGCCTTTTAAAAACAACCTCAGAGTCTAGAAAGGCAATATGAATGTGTTAAAAACTGACTCATTTGTGTTAAATTGTAATAAAAAATAGAGTAAAAAGAATCATTCATTGAATCAGTATCACTTTGCATGTTGAGTAAGCAGAGTGCACAAACACACACAAACAACACATCGTAGTGTGGCAGTCTTTGTTGCTCATGGCACTTGGAGCTCATGGAGCCACTTGCAGGGCTGCTGCTCACTCAAACCCATAATTGCCTTTAGTGTAAATGCTCCCATAAAACAATTTAATGTGTAATATATTCCATTATGTAATTTTGCACAATAGGCATGACAGTTTGACACAAACCCCCTGTTCGTAGGTGCAACATGTGAGATTAAAGTACTGACTGTAGTGTTTACTTTTAAGTGGCATGAGTCAATGTCACGAGAGTGAAAAACTGAGGGAAATACCAAGGCGGCTTGATTTTACCCTTCTGGTTTCAACAGTGTGTGCATGAGTTTTTGGGGGAAGTGATGTTTTGTGTACATTTCTGTCGTTTCACAACTTTAAAAAAAAAAAACAACTCTCTAAAGGATCTTTAGTGTGAGGTGACCCAGTGTGTAGTGTAATTCAAAGGAGTGTGATGTTTGCTCTAGGCAGATGGAAAGCACCAGAAATATCACTCTGTTTCCCCACTGCATCTTCTGTACACAGACACACACACACACACACACACACACACACACTCCTACACACAACCCACACACACCCTTGTCTTCATCCACAGTTATCTCATGTGGTTAATTAAGTAGAAGTTAGGTGTTTTCACTGCCATCTCATCTTTGCACTTTACTAGGAGGGACAGCATTGCATTGTGGGTGCCACAGCTTTTCATGAAACATCATCAAGGCATTTTAGGGACTTCAGTCTTGCTAAACCCCCCTTTTTTACTTGAGATTTACAATTAGAAGCCTGACTGTCTTCTGTGTTTATGTATCTGCACCTTGCATCTATCTTAACTGAATAAAAAAAAAAAAACATTAGCCAAAACCTAATGTAAATGATTAATCTGTGTCATAGAGCTCCATTGTTACACACTGCGGAACTGGGTGTCATGTTTCTTTATTACCACACACACACACACACACACACACACACACACAGTTAACATAATTGCTGTTGTTTACAGACATTTCATGCTGTTAATACTCACAACTGCAATAAATGTGTGTTGAGCTGCAATTAAAACTAATCCCCATCAAATAGAGTTTTTCTTACAGTTTGTTGTAGTAGTTGTAGTTTGTTTTCTCTAGACAGCTGGGCTAAAATAACGTCCCTGTGACCCGTGCAATTGAATGGACTTGGGCTCAGAGTCATAGACAGTCAGCACCAATGTCATGAGCTGTCTTCTGCCTTCAGATCAGGTTTTATGGTATATTTTGTCACAGTTTCTTGAGAAAATAGAATACAGGCTCCTTGGCAGTTCAGGCACTTCCTGGGAGGCATTTTCTACATCCTCTTCCTTGACCTCCTGTTTGTGACTGATTGTGCTGGTGCTGCACATTTATAACTTTGCTTTACAGTGAAGGAATTGGATAAAAATATACAACCACAGACTATGCAGCTAGTCAGCTGACCAAATGAGAATGGCATCTTTTAACTAGAAACATCACATATTTGCCACTAAGCATCGTCCTTGACATACAATGAACCACTGTTGAAGCAGTGAGAAAAACATTTGAAGTGAAAAGCAGTTATGTTGTTGGTTTGGGTTTTTTTTTGTAAGATGACCAGCACCTGTTCACTTCACCTGGCCTGAGTTTACTACACAGAAGCCTCATCTGTCACTTATTTACATTAAATATTTCAAGAGGAGGGATCATGAGTGACTGGTTTTTAACTGGACAGTTTTTATACTTTTCCTATGTAACAACCAGAGGTTCAAAAATTATTCAGTACAATAATCAAAAATGACCATACATGTAATGTAATTTTATCAATAAATTTTGTTTTATTTTACAGAAAATCAACAAGGTAAATTGTTTTTTACTATTTTTAGAAGTTGTTTTTTTAATGGCGTGGCATGTGGAATGCCTGTGGCAAGTACTTTTACCACAGTATTGTACTTAAGTACACAACAGCTAAAATTGTCAGTCATTGTCACTGACAGACAATTTAATAGCAAATATTTAGATAAGTATAACTAGTTTTGCAAATGCAAGAACATTTTCATACATTTCATTCCTACATATTTTTATGCATGCACATGCATAAATACTACATTAATGCATGAATAATATCAATTTAATGATAGATGTAATACTAAAAAATACTGAATAAAAATACTTAAGTACCATTTTGTTTTCATTTGCCTTAAATTCCACTGTACATCTGTGAAATGACATTCTCTTCTATTTTCAATGTAGGACAGTTGATAATAATGTAAAAAATCTTAATATTCCCCCCACCACTGAAAAAGGCTAAATGTGTTCTTTAAAACAAGTGTTTTGTATGTAATGGCCAACTATTTGATGATAATTCAGAAAAACAGACAAGCAAAAAATCAACTACTTGTTTTACTAAAATGAACCTGTATATTTTAACAGAGAGCAGACCAGTTTTCATAATGTAGTAATACGCAGCTATAATATGGAAAATGTCTGTGTTTTTTCCTGTTTTTCATGTAGACTTGAAAAGGAAGCAAGAATGTTGTCCTGTCCTGTCCTGTCCTGTCCTGCCGTGACAAACTGTACAGGCAGTCTCATTCAGGGACTTCACTTTAGGAAAAATGAAACATTCTGTATAATTTTCACACTGGATGTCTTGAAGATGACTTCAGTTGTTTTTCTTAGTTCACCACTGAACTTTGATACATAATTGTGCAAATAAAGTATGGTACAACGTCATTATCCACCTGTACTTGGATAAAACTGTGGCACATGCAACGGGAAAAAAAACAGTGAGCCATAAGCAAAGCATGTAATAATGTCATTAAAAATCAAATTTAAATAAATCAAATCAACAATTGCATGAAGAAACAAATCAAAAGCAGTTTAAAAGAAAGGAGAAAAATTTAAACTCTTACCTATGGCTGAAGTTTGGGCAAACTAGAGTAAACAATACTGACATTAGGAGGAACCTAAAATTAAAATAAAAATTGGAGTAAGATAGTGAAATAGGTTTGGTCTGTCAAGATTCATTGAAAAACAGTCCCAAAATATGTAGTAACAAATGCTAAGATACAGCAAGGCTTAGGAGAGGAAGCCTGAGGAAAAGCTGGGTCTTAATGCATAATGAGGGACTTGTTAATCACGTCAGGAGTACAGTAGCAGACTTACCACAGACTTGCCCTGATTAACGCAAGCCCACTGCAGAGGCTGGTGTTAAGCTGTTAACAACAAACCCAATGTATCTTTAGATTGACTGCAGTGGAGGTGCTGTTCTGTATACTAAGGAATGAGGGATAATAAACAAATGCTCTTGCCCTTTGCTCAAAGCCATTACTAGGGAAAGTAGGTCCAACAGAAAATCTGGTGTAGCTACAGCTTAATTTGATAAATGGTTGTAACAACCACGTTATTGTTTTTGATTGAAACCTAGTAGGTGTTTGGGTTGTACATAAAACTTGGATGGTTGGATAGGGGTCAGGGTTTTTTTTAGAATCGCTCTCTTCTCCTTTTCAAACATAATTATTTAAACATAAATAATTATTTTGTGGTGTTAGTGAGAATTTGCTCATTGAGGGGTTTTTTGGGTATGTTTGTTGTTCATGTTATGTTTTTTCTTATTTTCTATTTTTACATGTTCAGAATGAATAAGCATAGTCTTAGAATAGAAAAAAACAGTCAGCACTTGCTTGCTAGATGTTTTTGTCAGAGTTGTGAAATTAAAGGTGGGCTGACATACATTAAACATACAGAACATTACATAGAGATATAAGAATAGTTATGTAAATTGTCTTTATGTCTTTATGTCATATTCAAAATATTTTTCTATTTTACTATTATTCATATTTGTATTACCACTCCATATCTTCCCACTCTCTTTTCCGCCTTTTCCTTTGTTTTGTTGCTCCCATATAAACCAAGTATATTACAAAACTGGATAGATTCAAAATGCACCACCCCCAAGACTTTTGTCAATGACATGTGTACAACAAACTTGAATATTTGCTGTAATATTAATCATACGCTGTTTATTGTCTTGTCTGACAGGATACCAAAGTATCAAAAGAAGGAAGGAGCAGAATGAGAACATGATGGCCGTCTCTCTGCAAAGGAACTATGGGTGAAAATGAGACTGAGGAAGACTGTGGGAAATGTACAAATATGTATTCAGCAACAAAATACGGACCTATGGTAAAAATGAAGTGTTTCACATCTGTTTTTTGGTTGTTTTTTTTTGGGGGGGTGGTCATTCACTTTATCCAGTCTACATTCAACCAACTTGAGGACATTGGCTCATAAACTGTCTGTAAATGTATATCTTAATGTTATTAAAAAGTCACTTTTTAACCAAGCTGACCTCAGTTTATTCCGTTTTTGTCATCATCAGCTCTGTCAAAATATTAATAGTTAATATGTGTTCACACAAGTGGAAAAATTAAAATAAGAACTCAGACTACTATGTTACCTCATTAAGACCTTATGATTTGATGAAACAGATGAACTGGGTCAGTCAGTAAGATCTATTATAAAATTAAAACCTCCTATGTTATATAACTGGAAGTCTGCACTCTCCTCATGTTTGTCAGTGGTTAAGAATAAAATGTGACTAATGATGACTAATTTGTTTTTGAGTCAGAAGTCACCTTCAACAAATGATTAAAAAGAACTACATTTGCAGTTTCATGTGTATGTGCCTCTGTACATCAGCTTATAAAACTGGTTTATTGTGGGCTACTTCATAGCTGGTTGTTAATGGCAGCAACAGCTGCAGGTCATTTATTCAGGGATTTAACTACAACAAACAGACAAGACTATTTGAATTACTAAATTCAATGTTGAGGCATAATGTGCCTTTCTAAATGGTCAAGACAATTGTTGCTTTAAAATCAGTTCAGCCAGTCCCTTTTATTTGACATCTAAAGCAGGTCATTTCCATACAGAGATGTCTTAAACAAGCAATCTGCCACACAATATGTTTTTAAAGAGGTTTAAAGCAAGTTAGACACCAGAGATAAGACACAGAAACCATCCCAGACATTTTCTAAAGTTAAAAATATATCCAATGGGATGAGATTTTTGACTTTTAAGTATCACGTAAAAATGTATAAATGATGCATAAAAACTGAGTCCCCAGTTTGTTCCTTTTCAGAATAATGCGTGAAATGTGCGGAAATGTGTGTTTTCCCTCAGAAGGCTTCACTTGCCCCATATGACAAGTAATTCAATGTAAAGTGTATTTCCATGTCACATGCACAACAATCGATGATAGCTTTAAAGTTGTTTTTTCTTTGTAAAGTATTATCATTAGTCATCACTTGCTTATGTGGCATACAGTCATCTGCAAACACCTGCGTAAATCTGAAAAGATCATTGTGATGAATGAAAAGAATCTCATTACTGTTCAGTGTGTTCTGCCAGCACTGTGGTTTATTATGAGGAAAACCTGCACCTGCCAAAAACATGCAGGCGACTTTCAAATTAGTCAAATTATAGGTTTGATTCCTCTTACAGTTTGCCTGCCCCATTGCAATTTATTGCAACAAAATGAAACTGATTGTGACTAATCCCAGTATGCACAGCTAACGTAGGAATAATGCTTAAATATCAACATTTTTGTAAATGTGCCAGTATTAGCTAGCTGAATAATTTTCACCTGCAGTTCTTAGGTGGGATGTTTTGAAAGCAATAAGGCAGTGGTTAAGGATCATGGACAACAACATAATGCCACAAAGAAAATCAGCCAAAGTAAATATTCTCAAGACAGTGCACAAGCTATGCAGCACAACAGGAACTAGCAAAAGATTTAGTGCAATAACAGTCACAATGGCCATTAATTCGAGACATGTAGACATCCATGCAGCACAATGCAGCAAAGCACATGCAGACATGGATAAAACCAATAAGCAATCAAACGTAAATAAGACTGTCATCACAATGGTGATATTGAAAACTAGCAGTAATGTCACACACCTAGCTGGCAACACACAAGCAACATTGGACAAGTTAGCAGCAACTTAGGGATGAAAATAATGATACAATTAGCAATGCATGTGGTAGATAAAACCTTATATTTGACTTTTCAAAAATCATCTCTTGAGAGCTTTTGTGAAGATATGGAAAGAGGTACTGTTTTCTCTTTCAGTTCCCACATTTTAAAAGCTGGCGGAAAAGCATAATTGTCTGGAGTAGCTGTCCCTATAAGCTCTTACACTGTCCCCTCTCAGAAGAACATTAAGTTGTCTCTCAGTCACATGTATCATAGGTGCACTGAGCTTAGCTTCTTGTTCATTGGTTTTTGTATTGACATTGATCACAGCATCGTCTGCTTACATGCAGAGTTTATTCTCTCTGCAGACCAATGCTAAATCATATACATATTAGCTGAAAAAGATAGGCACCAGTAAGGATCACTGCAGTATACTGATTCATTTCTCTGGAAGTGTGATGCGTGGGTAACATCCCTTGAACACTAAACCTAAGATTTCAACCAACTCCAAATGTTTGAAGAGTAATGAAAATTAGCTTGGGTACAGATGGGAATTTTGGGTTAGGAGAATAAAATTCCTTCTTTAAGTCTATGAAGGACCCCAACTTTGTCCTTTTGTTGTTGATGTTCAGCAAGAAATGACAGTTAGCAAGAAATAAACTGAGCTAGACACACACATTGACTGCCACATCCATGTGTCTTTTAGCATCTTCTTTTTTCTTACTCCTCCTATCAGTTTAGTAAATGAAACTAAATACTCTTTTAGAAAAATGGAGGGGTTTTTTGGTCTTTTAGACAGGTCATTTAGACGTGTTTAAAAAGTTGAGCTTTGTGTTAAGTTAAAATTTAGAGATCATTGTCAGGGAGAAGACAGGTTGAGAGACATCTGTTGGTGATGGATCTAAAGATTATTGCTTTATTTTAGGAGAGCTGTGGAGAGTTTCTGTTTCTACATCCCTTTAATCAAAGAGCTGCTGTCTTTAATCTCCAACTGCTTTGTTGTAGTTTTATGGTGTTATCCTGTTGGCTTTTTTTTGTCTCAGAGTTCATTTCAGTGACCTGGGTGACCTTGGTTACTCTTTTGCTGTCCATCACTCAAAAACGTGAAAATGTTTTCAGGGCATGGTCTCTGTACTTTATTAGTCTCTCAATGTCACAATTTATCCAGAGGAGTACATTTACAGTCATCTTTAATGCCACTTTGCAACATAGCATAGACATAGCATAAATTGTTCTGTTGTATTCTTACTTGTGGACTGAAATGCTTATTTGTCAGTGTCCACATTTGTACCAGATACATTCTGGGCTGACTGTGTTAGAAAACAAGAAGGACTGATTTAATGAGTTTTAATGAGTTTTCCTGCTTTTAGAGTTAAGTTGCCATCTGACAGGCATGTAATCATGGTCAAAGATTTAGTTACACTCGCAGGTTTGTTGCTGAATACTGGATCTAGAGTTTTTAGACAAGGATATTATTGCTGTTGGTCCTCTTTACACTTCAGCAAGAATAAAAGACATTATGACAACAGTGTGACCTTTTAACAAATATATTTTGGGTCATTTTCAACAGAGCATTGGGTCTCTCCACATGATATGTGATCTTTGGCAAAAAGAACAACCCTCCCACCTCTAGCCACAACCATCATCCTTGATTGCAAAGGATAGGTAAGGGAGAAGAGTTTTTAGGAATTTAGAAAATAAAGGAAATAAGTCGGTCAGAGGATTGGTCGGTTTTAATGGTGCTACTTAGGCTGATTTGAGTTCAGTGCTTTAATGACACTTTGTCAGGGGTTGTCATTGCCAATGTGAGGCTAAAACATTTTAGTCAGTCAGTCAGTCAGTGATTTTGTCACAGCAGAGCATGTGAGGACTTCCATTTCTGTTCACTCAAAACCCTTTGTGTTAATGATATACAGTCATATTCAGTCACTTTTAAAAGTTTTTATTTTAGAAAAACACACAAACAAACAAACAACTATATACAAATGTAATTTACACTTGCCTTAAGCAAACAAAATGTAAGATTATGAAGTATAGCTTTCACCAGAAGTTAGGTTTGCAGTTTTATCCCTTAAAATAAAATTCACTTTTGCATATAACGGAAAACTAATTTTATGTGGTCATTAGTCAACGCTATACAATAACAATCCTGTCTAATGTTGATACTCTGAGTATGATGCGGTTTTCATTTTGAAGCAAGTACAGGCTGCCTTGTACATGTTCATGGCTTAGAATGATGATGTGCATGGACTGCCTGAGCTAAACAATTTTCTGTGGCTTTCCAACTCGTGGTCACACAAACTAAGCACCAAAATGCTTTGAACCAGCCAAATACATTAAGAATGAACAGCAGTGCACTTCATAACTTCTTTACACAACTTCACAGAAAGGTTGAGGGGCACGAGGAAAGATCTCAGAACTTGCTGCCAAGTGTCAAACACACAGCACGCTGGGTGCATGGTATTGTAGCTTAAGGTGTAGACCCCAACCACCACTGACTGGTGGGATGCTCTTGAGTGAGTCAACTGGGAAAAGGGACCCGATGGTGGAGATAAACGGTGGTCAGGAAGAGCTCTTTAAAAGTCCAAGTGTCAAAGCACTGTCCTGTCCTGTAGTCCTCAAATGTTCTGCCAGAGGTCGCTTACTGTTAGATTCATGAAGCCTGAGTCCAAAGTTATGTACCGCGGTATGTCATCTAGTTCGTCGACTGTAAAACAAACAGGAAAGCCAAGGTCAGGATGGTGACAAAGGACCTGTGTTTGGAGATGCTGAGCTAAGCTAAAATACCTAACATTTCAAAAAGTGACGCTCTACAAAGAGGAAGTCTACATTTAGAGTTGTCCAAAGTTGGAGAAAACTACCCTGATGATCTCACATTGAGGTCAGCAGGGTTCATCTCAGACTGCATTTTGAGACTGTTATAAGCTTGAATATGAAGGAAAATGATACTCTTTTGCACATTAATTTCTATTATAGCTACACGTCCTTGCCAAATCCCTTTTCATTTCCTAAATGTATATAGTTCATTCTGTAGGCTGAGTGAGTGAGTTTGACCAGGGAGTGTGTTTAACCTGAATGAACATTTGAAGAAATGCACAATTAGAACTAGGTTTTACACTTAAAATCCTAAACTGTAAACATGGATGGTTAGAGTGTCTTCAGATGCACTGATGCAGATTGATTTGGAGACATCTGATCCATCAACTAACAACATTTACCTGAGGAAGATTCACTCCACTGGCTCTCTGGACTGGTGCATGCTTCATTGCTCAGGAACCCAGTGCCGTCTAAACTGCTTGACATCCAGTGTGTTTCTTTCTCCAGTTGCTGGCAAATCTGAAAGAGCAACACTGGACTGAGTATGGCTGCATTATTTTGCACAACTGTAGTTTTTCAACACCAAATGGTTTTTAACAGTCAGTCTTATTTGTATTTCTTATTACTGCACAAGCCAAACAGGCAGAATAAGACAAACATGGGTTTTCCTGCCAATGAAAAATACATGCTGTTAAGAGTAGGAGTCCAGAGTCCATGCTTACCTGGATAATGTCTTCTGGGTATTCGTAATCTGAAGGATCACAGCAAAGAGAGGGATAGAAAAGGAATGTGTCATGAGTGTGGCACTATAATTTCAATCTCTCTGTATTTTCATTTCATTAATTCTATACCATACATAGCAAGTATGTATTGTTGTCTTACCGGGGCTGTGTTCTGGTGAAACTTCAAATCTGCTGCAGAAGTTGTTTTGAAAGTTATCAGGCCCAATCTCAACTGAAAAAGCCCAGTCATGATCGTCCAATCGGTTGACAATTGGGAAATCTGCAAAGATGGCAAACAATAGCATTAAATAATGCTTTTCAATCAAGCTTTTAGTAGACAATGCAAGGCAGACCTCATATAGGGAAGGGGATATATATATAGGGAAAACGTGGAAGGCTAACAGACATAGCAGCTCCTCTTTTCATATTTAGCTACTTATAATGCAGTTTGGACTGAATGCTACAAGGAATTACGGTGTATCACCTTTTTTCTTCAACTACATATGTTTTTTTCCTCACCTTGCTGCTCTGTGTTCACTGTGCTGTCAACTGTGTTTTCCTGAGTGTCTTCCGCCACTGACACATTCATGGGGGATTGAGTGTCACTGTAGTCATCTGTGTCTTCCTCCATCTTGACAACTGAATTCTGCAGAGGCAGATATACAGTCACATTCGGTGAGATTCAGGAAATTAGAAAAAAAAATATGTCTGCACTTGTTTGTATTGCTACAGCAAGAAAATTAATCTGGGTCACTGTGAGTGTGGTGTGTAAATAGGCCTGATTATGCAACAAGAAAAGCACATGTCAATAAAGTCAATGTAAACATAAAATGATCATTGAATATCTCAAGTATTTACCTTTTTCCTCGACTTTGTTTCCTTTGCTTTGCTTCCTTTATCTGTGTAGATGAAAGAAAGAAATTTTGATTACTTAAACATCTTAAAAAGCTCACCGTGATTGTGTAACAAAAAGAAAAAAATATCAGCCGTAGGAACGATGCTGTATGCCAACATTGATTCATATTTTTAAAAAGTGTTTGCTCACTTCCTGTCATTTCTCTCACCTTTAGATTTTGGGGTGGAAGGCAACATCCTGAAGACGCGCATAGCTTGGTGGCCTTTGTTGATGCTCCTGTCTTTCACCTCCTCGATGTCAGGCAGTGAGTTCATTGCACAGCGGAAGTTGGCTTTCCATGTCTTTGGGTCACAGGTCTGACCTTCCACATATTTCCCTGCAGAGTGCATTTTGTTTAGCTTCACACCTTTTGAAAGCATGAATTTTCTAAACTATTGTTTGCAGAGGTTGCATGCATATTCGCACACGCTCAACCTCACCTGTGTGGATGGCCCACTGCTTGAACAGACATGCGTCCTTATCCAGCTCCCAGCCATGTCGAGCTGCGTGCTTCCAGGGAATTGAGAACATTCTCTTATCCTGTTAAATACAAAAGGAAATACTACATATTAAAATACTGCAACAGCCTGCCATTCAAACTGAGCATGTACTTATAGGTTGCCCAAAAGTCTCCTATTGCATGGCCTTAAATTCAATATTATTTGCTTAGCCCAATCACTGAATCCAGAGCAGAAAAAACACAAAAATGTAAGAAACAGAAAAACTCTGTTGGGTTTGACAGGCTGTCGTTTTTGCCAATGTTTTTCTGATCTCAACAATTAAACTGTTACTATATATATAGTTTAAATATATATGTGCCTATACACTGCATTTGATGATCCAAAATCCCTCTTGAATGGAAGCAAGCTACTCTAAAAAACACTGAAAAAAACATCAAGACGGGTAGGGCTCTGTTGCAAATATCACTTCCCTCTCTAGAAGATGCTTCAATTCTACAACAAAGATACATCAAAATATCTATTTTTGTACTTATTTCAATTTACTTACTACACGTTTTTGTTTTTTTGTTTTTTGTTTTTTTTTTTGTTGTTGTTGTTTTTAAGTAAATGCCATTTTCATGAACCCATCCAATCTGTCACAACAGGAACTACGCCTCGCACCTTGTCCACCCAAGTGAGACCCGAGATGGAGTTGGACTCGATCATCTTCTCCAGCCATGGCCTCATCCTCATCCTGGACACAGGCATGTTTGCCTAAAAAAAATCAGCAACAGAGGAAAAGAGCGCAACGTTAGATAAACGGGGAATGTTGTGTGCGCTACAGCCTACAGTAGTGAGAATAAATTAACTCCCGTATCTGCCTCAGCTTAACTTTAGTGCTGCCTGCTGGCCGCGGAGGAGGGTGAGAGGAGTTCACGGCCGGGGCACGCAGGCGAACGGGGGGGGCGTTTACGCGTAGGAGTCTGCGTTACTTATAGGGGTTACTACAGACTATAAATCGTTTCCTGACTATTTTTTATTAAGGTGTTTTTGAAGTTTTCAAAGGCAGTTGGATTCATTTTGCAGCCTATAAGTCTTTGTGTGAACTTGATCTTATCTTCGCGCGACGCGTTCGTAGTAGTGCGCCTCAGGATCTCCTGCGCGCGGGGAGAGTACACGCCTCCTTGTGCACGTCTGCATGCAGGCGATACACAAAAGCTTTTTAAAATACATTTATATATTTCAGATTTACAAAGATTTATCTTATCCCTCGTTGAATCAATATATCAAGAAAGAACAATTCTTCTGGTCGCATGGTGTGCATAAATCACTCAAAGTTAACCATCCGAAAACGTATAAGAATTCCTAATTTGGTCATTTAGAAATGTTAGATGCTACTAAAAACTTGACCTTCTTTTGAGCTACATAGAGTAAAGACTCAGTGATAATTTTCTCAAAGGCAGCTATCGGCGTTTTAAAAAAAATGTTAAACGCGAGGCATTCCACGCTAGAAAAAGAAAATTTAATTAATATGAAAGCACTTACAGACTGCTTGTTTTATGATCCGTAAGAGGACAGGAATAGTCCGAAAGGTTTTATCGGTTGGTTGTGCAGAAGCTTCTCTTCGTCTCTGTGTTATCCACTGGGAGACTTAGCTTGTCCAGACTTGGGCACTGACAGTTTATCGGATACACCAATGTTTTATAGTGTCAAGTGGGTTTTCCCCGGCAGGGTAAGATATATGGACACTATAAAAAATGTCCATCCTCTAAAATGAATGCAAATCAAGTCAACTGAGAATTCAGTGTTTTAAGGAGCAACTTAACGATTTTTCAACTAATTATCAGTTAACATGATCTTTTGTCACTGAAATTTCATGCATATCATGTTTTTTTTTCTTAAATGAGATGTGCACACCGGGAAGAGAGCTAGAAAGAGCAGCACACCGCAGTTAACTGTAAAATATGTGTCCCTAAACAATCACAGTAAATATCCTTCAACCAAAGTTACTTTTAATGAACACAAACGATGCAAAATCTGCATATTTACAGATTGATCCCCCCCGTTTACATTATAAATGCTGTTTGAAGTCACGACAGAGTCAAATATAAAAATCAAGTTAAGTTAAGATGGATATTTTTTACAGCGGTCTCCGCGCATGCGCTGCTGCCACCCCGTTCAGCAGTATACCTCTTTCCGAGAAATCACGCTGTTGAAGGCAATGAGGAAGTTACTAACAACATGGGTTGCTTACGGCGGCCCTTTGCACGTAGACTGAACCGACCCTAAAACCTGAAGGAGCCTTTTTCTTAATTCAGCACGGGACGCTTCTGCAGACAAATGGCCCGCTCAACAACCGTTTAAACATGTGCATGTATTGTCACACATCGCAAATGTTATATTACTTGGACATTTACACAAAAATAAAATACTAAGTATGATATACTAAGCTATGGTTCAATTATTATATTAATAATGTGTATAATATATAATTCATTAAACTGTTTCATGTACATATCACAGTTGCAACAATAGAAATACTGATCATATATGTTTTTATTTAGTAGCAGACAACCAGTGATGTAATTTGTAATATATATGTAGTTTGAAGATTGTACAAAATGCACCTTGTAAAAATAAGAGCATGCATTTTATTATGCTAATAAAATAATACTGAACACCTACACACACACACTTCGATCACGCAGATGCCAGTTGACCCCTGGTATGATAAACATCTGCAAGGGACCAGCCCTTCTGCATAAACTGCAACTCAGCGGAGAAGTCAGGCATTTACAAGAAATGATGTAGTAATTTCAGTCACCGATGGAGGCAGCGTGGTACCAGATTTCTGGTGGACTGCTTGTGTGAAGCAGCGGAAGTTGATGGTGACACAGCGGGAAAAAGAGCAGTTGCACATAGAAGCAGCAGCAGCAGCTGTTGGGGCTCAGCAAGACAGAATGCTCTACACCAGTGTTACACACCTTACCGCTCATATTGTCTGCATTAACTGCAAAGAAAATGCGTTCGCAAAAGTGCATGGGAATAAAATTAAAATGATAGGAGTCAACTACTTTGTAAACTTTATTAAATTTTATAAAATATTCTGAATTATTTTGCTTGGCTTTGTCACCGTTCGCAGTGTTACCAGCGTTTATTAAACACCGGAACTCATTGGATTCATCAGCATGGATGCACACATAGCTCGCTGTCTTCGTGGGAACGTGGGAAACCCCACTGTAGTGTTTATCACAGCTATCAGGGCAGTCCTTCTAGGGGCTTCCCGCGTACTGTATTTGTGCTCTCGCGCCGGCTGCGTGCCTGTGACAAGAGGCAAGAGCGCGTGCGCATCTGGGAGGGAATAGCAGGGAGTTTTCCTGCGGAGTTTTCGCAGGTTGTCAGTCAGTGGGATTTTCCAACGAAGGCAGAGATCTGGATTTGGAGGAGGAAATCATCCCGATTATACGATCGATTATTGTTTTAAGTGCACATTCAAAGCCCCATTACATAAATGCCAGCAGTGGGTGGCGGATAACACGTTCAACTGCGTGCCGTTTGCTCTTAGATTACAATGTTTTGCGCTATGACAAGGATTATTGCTGATAGTTAATCGATAAACAAGGTACTCTTTTTTGGGGGGAGGGCAGAGGTTGTCTTACATCATACAGATTCTGAAGCCTTTAAGGCAAATCTGGATTTCTGATTTAAAGTTATGTAAATACATTTTGATTTGACTATTGAAAGTTAACAGACTAACGACGTGCACCCAAATTGTCTGTAAAAAATAAATCTGATCATTATCAATAATTGGACAGGAGAGAATTCAAAGCATATTTCCTCTGTACAACACTTTGCTCATCTCTGCTTACATTAAGCAGAGAATAATAGATAGCAGCAGTGTCTTGACAGTTGCCATGGCAAATTTTGGGCTTTTCTTGGACTTATTCCTATAACATTATCAGATATTATAGCATTGTTTGCGAGAAAGCAAAAACCACAAAGTTTGGGATTCCACTATATTAGACGAGACTGAGAACTGATATCTCATTTCTTTTATTATATATGTTCTCATTTTCTCATTTCTATCCTAACAATTTCACATTCAGATCCCCATATCACCTTATGGAAATAGAACTGTACAATGTCACAGTTTGTTTCAGCCTAAATCTACTTTGTGTTTTCACACCCACAGTGACACATTCCTGTGCATTTATTGAACCCTGTGCATACCAGTGATGGTAATTCTGATTATTTAGGCCACCTGCGAGGATAAGACAGTAATTTGAGGCTTTGGGATGAGGCAAGCAGCTTGAGCATTCAATCTCCCCCAGGACCATCTGCTTTGACAATTCACTGACACTGGATCAAGTCAAAGCCCTTGTTAGTTAGCCTGTGACTGTGACCACATACTGTGGAGGCAGGAGTGGGAATGAGAGGGTGTAAAACAGCAGGGCAAGAACATTGTCTTTCTCAGATAACTATGATGCCATAATTTGGGAGAATTTAGCAGTTTGGCAAGCTGGATACTGGCAGCAGGCACAACTGTCAACTCTTAAATGTAGTGGTTTTATATCTATGATTTTAATGCCAAGCCCACAGATAATTTTCTCTTGTGTTGAACACTCACTAGGAAGTGTTTGTGTGCCACTCCTGCTTTTGGTTTCCTTCATTTCTAACACAAGAAACATTTTCCACATTTTCCAACACTCCTGCCAAATAATCATCCACCAACACACCTTCATGACTCACTCAATCGCACATAGCTTTTTGTTTAAATGTAACTATTTTCAGGTTCGTAGTAATTGCCTCATAATTTCCACAAAGTCCTGGAAAAAAAAAACAGTGTAATTTGGTCCTAATTAAAAGTGTTATGCTGTTATAATCAATTAACTGTGTACTTATTGAACACTATTTCTGTTTTCCCTATCTTCAAATACATACAGTAGCTCAAAACATATTGCAGGACACCTTTGAAAACGTAAAGAAATTCTTAAAATATAAACAAAGGAAGTGGAAACAGTGCTAAAAATATATTTTTCACAGCAACAAGATCCAGGACATGTGCTTCAAAATTGACAGACAGGAGTAAACATGTCAAGTTTCCATGACTGACCCAGACATCCTTCAGGCCAATCAAGACAGAGATTACATCAGAGCAGGTTTCATTGTGCTCGAAACTGCTGATGCAGAGTTTTTTGTAAGTGTTTTTATAGTTTAGCACCCCCCTCAGCCTAATAAGTGTACTGTTTGTGAGTGCCATAACACAGTAACACATGGCCCATCCTTATTGATGTAACCATTAGCAGTGATTAAAGAGTCTTCAAGTTCTTTATTCAAGAACCAAAACCACAATGTCCAAATACTCCATTACAAGTCTTGCATTTTAAATGCTACTCAAGTTAAGAGGCTAAATGTACTTACTGACTGACACTTTTTGATGCTGTTCTCTTGTCCTAACAATCCTACTTCAACAGAAACTCCATGTCCTTTTTCATGTATCTCTATGTCAAGAAGGTTTCAGTGTTATCACCGGCTTCACAGGAATCAAAGTAACTTTTCATGTCCCTGTATCAAGCAATGTTATGTTTATAGCTTGTTTCAAGTTGTTAGATTCTGATTCTGTGTAATAGAGCCTGTGTCTTTTTGTTTCTTGCTTGGAGGGTGAATATTTGGTGTGTCTGGAGGTTGTTTAATGACAGAATAAACTGAACAAACATGTTAATTTCAGAGATTATAACAGATACCCTGGGGAAATGGTTCATCAACAGCCTACTGTAAGATTCAAAAGGCTGCAAGGGCCTTCCAGCTCCAACCTCTGTCTTGACCTCTGTCTAGCTCCTCCACCTCTTTGTATTTCCCTATTTGGTCTTTTACTCACCACTAGTGTCATCTTGTGCTTTAGCTCTTAGTCACTTCTGTTGGTCTCACACTTGTTAGTTACTCTATGCTTCTCCTGTCATAAATACAGTCTACTTATCAAATTGTGTGCAGTAGCCCTAAAATAAACTATGCTCATGTTGTGTAAAGGTGGCTGTCACATTTGATTGCTGCTTTACAAGCACACATGTTGGTATACTCAGTCAGGATATGGTTACTAATTAAACCCCATGCTGAAGCAGAGAAAAAGACAGCAGTAAAACGTGTTCAGAGGGTTACTGGGTCAAACTGATGTCATGCTCCCGATAACTGCTTCTTATCTTTGGTGCACTGAAACATATGGTGAGATAAAGAAAGCAGAGACAGACACACTTGTTTTTGTCTTGTTAATGAAAATGCAGTGTATCGGTCCACATTCCTGTTGTAGTCCTCTTAGCACCATCCTTTTAATCTTTGTCTCTTGCCTTCAATAGGTCTTTACACAGATATCAGGTATATCCTATTGGCTGAGTTTACAAAGTCATGCATCCATCCAGACCAAAAGTCATCTTACTAACCTGCTTACAAGTTTAATTTGTTTGCTCTGTGTCAGTATTGTAACATATTTGTTATAGTGCCCATCTGGATTATTTTTAGCCATGCTGGTGGTGCCAATGTCAGGCTGTCCGTCTGTTGGTCGATCCACCACTTTGGTCCAGACTGAAATATCTCACCAGCTGTTTGGTGCATATTTGTACAGACATTCATGGTACTCAGAGGATGAATCCTAACAAAAGCCAGCAGCAACTGGCTGCTGTAGAAACTTTGAAATAGCTCATTTACACCTAAAAAAGCAGGCAGATTAAATTACATGCCCATAAATTATAAAGTTTTTACTGGATAAAGGCTGCAAGTCATGTTTTTATGTAACAAAATGACGTGTTGACCTTTAAACATAAGGAATTTATTACTGTCCTGCCATAGAAGGGATAAGGACAGTTAATCTCTGTTATTTATGCCTTTTAACCCCAGACTTTAACTCCATACTACCATATCTGTGATGTTTAAGAATGCTGTGTTTTACACATTGAGCTTTTTTTTTTGTTTTACTCAGCGCATTTTTTTTCCCTCTTGTGTGTACTTTGATCGCATTGCAAAATAAATAAACTAAATGATCAGTACTGTCCTCTAAACCACATTCACTGTCCCGGTGGTCCTGCTGTCACATCATAGGTATGTTGGTTACAATTCAAAAACTGCACTAAGAGTTTTTAAAAAAAGACAGTTTGTAAATTGATCATTTCTTCTTGTTTATCCATTTGCAGCGTTTTCCCTCCTCCTCCGTCAAAGAACTGCTTGACTGTCTGTCTTCCTTGCTTCTGACTTCTGACTGTGATTTATCTGCAGTGGGACCAAAGAAGAGAAAGAAGAACAGGAAGGTGACGGGTGGCACTGCTGGAAGTGACAGATTAGAGGTCCTGACAAGTGACCCATTTAATAAGGTCAGTCACATAATAATAATAATAATAATAAGACCGCAAGCAGTTACTGAAGACACCTGAAAGTTTGATAAACTCAAACTCAAACTCAAGTCAGGGAATTTACAGTTGGGGGAAATACTTTCATTGCAGGTTTTAGATATTTAGATATCTGCCTTTGTTGCACTCAAAATGGGGCATGACTAAAGATGCCACAATCTTCATAAATCACAATACAAATGTTATACATATAAATATGGATACTTAAATGTTAAATGAAATTAAATTATTTGGAAACCATTTTACATTAAGGGAACACATCTTATAAGTACTGCTTAACTATTGCATGATAATGGTCTAATGCATGAATGCTGGATGTATTATGAATTCCTGCTGCTCATCACTGACAAATGATTTAATCACAATAAGCTCATGTGATTAGATCACACAAACTTATTCAGGTATTAATTGAGAGTTGATTGGATTAGCTGAGTTTCAGTTGCATAAAAGTTTATTAGTGACAATACATTAGCTCTATTTATGTTTTTTATTTGAGCATCTGCTCTGACGACCAGCTTGGTGAACTAATAATATAAATATATAATAAACATATAATTTGATCAGATGAGTAATCCATATTACATCCCGCATTAATTCATTCATTGACTCATGAGTTGTGCTTTAGTAAAGCATTGTAAAGTATTTGCACTCTTATTATAAAGCTTTGCCGTCATCAATGATGCATTCACTTTTGAGTCTGAAGCAGAGATAAAATCACTTTAACTGCAGCCACTGATGAGCCCAAGAGTGATCTCCTTCATGCACAAATGATCCAAATTAAACATTATTTATTTATTTATTTTTTAGTACTCATTTATGCTGCGATTCACTCACTGCCCCCATCACTCTTCTCGCTTTCTCAAGGTTACTTTAGTTCATTGGGAGTGTCTTCGTGTATCACGTGATCCTGATGCAAAGTTACTCTGTGTCAAAGCTGCGCTCAGCTGCAGGGACGTTTATGCTGCATGGTGTGAGGTGCCATGGACTAAAAATAACACAGCTCCCTTTAAAATTCCACAATATGTAAAAAGTGGGAAATATATATATGAAAAATACCCAGTTGCAGTATTTACTCACAAGCATATATACTCATTTTATATTATAAAAACGTAAAGCATTGCTTTGAGAAACAACATTGAATGTGATGAATCCTTTGTAATAAATATAGGTATTAGACGAAGACTTGGTTAATCCGTTTCCATCGCGAATAGAGACTCCAACCCCGGTAACCTTGGCGTCGATGGCATCTTCCGTCCGACCTACAAACCCTCTAATTTCAGCAGGGGTGTCTGCTATTGCGCAGCAGCCAACTAGGTGAAGGTGGAAGATCCACCAGGAGGAAGGATGCTTCACTAGGCCGCCGGAGTCTCTTCAGTCAGCACGTTCCGTTCCTCAGTGAAACCTGCTGGACATCGCCATCCCCTGCCCAGCTCCCCCACTGTGGTCTGTCTCAGATATATTGTCGCGCCCCCCACCCCCCTCCTTAATCTCCCAGATTGTCGGCGACTTGCTGCAGTCGATGCTGCAGTTTTGAGCCGCTCCTGCACCGGGACCGCTGACTCAATGAGAAAGACATGCTCGCATTCGTTTTGGTCTCTGGGTCGCTCTGGATTATATTAGGTGAGTTTTGAACATGAGTTTCGCATTTTTCATACATACGGATGGTTTTGCATGGCAGGGCTGTGGCTTTAGGCGATGCACCTGCCTCACAGCGGCTAAAGCGCATCGTGTGTCATTCACTGCCGGCTTTTTCAATTCATCAAGGGCTTTTGGTATTTTAATTGTTTCTCGCTGCCCACTTCGTCGAGGTTTTAGACCTACTCTATCGCTGTCTTTTGCGCTTTACCGGTACGGCAGTGACGTTGGTGACATTTCTGATTTTTCTCAGACTACACGTGTACGAACCCAACCTCACTGCAAACGTGTAGTATCTCATTCAAACAGGCTCTAGGTGCAGCCACAGTGCCTGACTTTATGCTTTCAGCACTTACTAAAGCAACATCGAGGGATGCTTCCACTTTGGCTTTACCTTTAATCAGGTAGGCTACGGTTGGGGTGGACCAGCTGCCGTGCGGCTGAATGCATGTGGGTCATTATTCTGGATTTCATCAGCGGTTTCATTTCATTTGCGTGTTGAGAAGCACGTGCTTTTTGCGTTAAAGATGGGCCTGATCTCAATGTAAGCCAAACGGGATCAAACGTGTACATTTGAGGCCGGCCAGCTGCTAAGGTCGTGTGACATTGTGCGTAGAAACCGGACACACGTCATTAAAAAAACCCTATTAGGGAACAGCCTGTCTTTCACGACCTCCTTCTTTAGCTCGCGCTTCTACCCAAACAAGGCTGTGCAAACGTTCACCGATGATCCTTTTATGTGATATTAAACATGTTAGTTTGACAGGACGCCGGTTATGAGGCTCGGCATTATTGTCTGTGGTGTCCTCCGCCATGTCTCAGTGATGGAGGGTAGGAGGATGAGGAGGATGAGAAAGGATGACGCGTTTCAAATGACCGCCGCTGATTGGACGGAGCTGTCCAGGAGAGAGCGGTGCTGAAATCCTGTGGCCTACCGGCGAAGTACCGGGCACAGCTTGCCCCGCTTTTACCGGCACCACCCCCACCCTGCGGTTTACGGAGCAGGTTTAGGGGCATCGAAATGCTTCAGAGACAGTCGATGACCTCTAGTCGCACTAATTTTCTTTTTAAAGATACAATCCCATTCAAACTATGCAGTTTTAAACACTTGTGCTATTGATTAAACTCGTGCATTTAACGAAATAAAACAGTGTAATTGTGAAGTGAAAGCCTTTTTCGTCATTGATCGTGGTGATCTATTACATGCGTGGCTATATTTTATAGGCTGGGTACAATTGTTTGTTCCTCCGCCAAAGAGTATAGATCCCAAGCAGCAGCTGCACCGCATGGTTGCTAAGTGACGAGCAACCAGTAACAGTTGGGATTTTGGTTGGTGCATTAATATTAAAATCTGCAGTTACGGGGCTGCAGGTGTTACATATTTAATACCTGACACAGCCAATCAGGAGCTGAGGCCCAAAATTGTTTGAAACCGACTGAATTGTTTGGCTGAACAAATGTATACACCACAGTGAAGCTGAGAAGGGCCCCAGGGAGATTTATGACACCTTTAACCTGTCATCACATCCCAAGAACCCTGCTGCTCCTCAATATAAATTATTGATTTTAATCACCATCTAGTGCAGCCCTACACAGCCTGTAAACCTATTCTTTTTCCCTTCCTCAATATTTAATTAAAAGCAGGATGACAATGCCCCACCTTTTGGCAGAAAACAACCAATGACATTGTAATATTCAAGGATGGTAACTCCCCTGCTTAACATAACACAAGGCTTGAACCCACCAGAGGAGAAAAGACTTGTGAATGAATAGCATGTTGTTGGGTGTTTTTTTATTTAAATGCGTTTTGGGTGCTGCTGAATGAAATTTGTAAATGGCAGAGGAGAGAGTCAGAGTTATGGAGCTGCAAATTAACGACTCGCTGCATGACTGCACAATATGATGGGACAAATGCAGAGTGTAAAGTCTTGCCTGCTGTGTAATGAATGTCCGTCACTGTGCACTTGCACCAAGTGTTATGAGTCAGTCAGTACAATTATGATAAGAATCACACCAAGACCAATTCTTGTGCAGTAACATGTTTGATAAGTGATTATCCTTTTTCATTTTCATGATTTTGAATGGTTTTCAAGGTCGTGATTTGAAGATCTGCCTGACACTTACTCTGAGGTCTCAGCCCTGGTGTAATCAATAATACCAGCCAGTCTGGGTCCTCTCAAATCCACATGGAAGCTCTCTCCTTGAGTGGCTTTTTGCTGTTTCAGCACTTACTGCATCCTCTTCCTTATATTGTGGGATGCTGGACAGTAATGGCTCAGCCTGAAATGCTGAACCGGGTCTGTCTGTCACATCACATGCTCAAGTAGTTCTCATATAGATTGCTGTTCTTTATAATATCATCAACAAAAGAACTTTTTCCCCATTCCTCAAAAATAAGCAACAGAGGAAGCAGTAATATGTGGGTGTTTGCCTGGTGGCGGTCAGCCGTTTTGGATCATATCCTTAAACGTGCAGTAGTGCCCAAAATGACCCCACGGATGCGTTCGCACAGGTTTTCTCTTTCAGCACAAAGAATTCAACTTTTGTTAGCATTAACCAAAAATATAAGTCTAATTAAAACAGCCAAAATATGTTTTTCTTCTGTTGTTTCTACTAATAAATTACAACACAACCTGGAAAAGAGTATCAGGCCAACATCAGACCAGTAGGCATACCTCCACTCTCACTGAAAGAGTCAAACCAGAAGCAGCCATGTTCATTGTTTTTCTGCATCATTTGCTTAAATGTGCAAATATCGACATGCAAACAAACATGTTTATTTGCATATGTGTGTCTACACAATTGTGTGTCAGTATGCCAGTGTGCGTGTATATCGTTTAGTGAAGGAGAAGATGAGCACTGTATGCTGAGGTAAGGGGAGAGTGTCAGAGAGAGAGAGAGAGAGGGAGAGTGGTGGAGGGAGGGGTGGGTGGGTGTGGTGATAGAGCGCAGCGTCTGTTGAGCTGAGGGTGGTGTGATACGGAGGCCAGCCAGGCCCAAACTAGGCCAAAACGCATCGCGCTGCCTTCCTCTTGCTTGCCTCAGCTTAATCTGGCCGGTGGCAATGGGAAGGTAATCACTAGTTTGCACAGGGTGATGTGATATCCACCTGAGGCCCCTTGACACACCACACACACACACACACACACACACACATACTCACATATACACAGATATATCACACACCTCACCGGCTGCCTGGCTGCCTCCGACGCCTTTGTAAGTGCTACTGCCTATCCACAGCTGCTTCAATCCTCCTGCAATGCAGTTATACTTTAGACCTTTTTAGCCTTTGCTTGCTTTGTATGTAACTCTTTTCTTTTGCTTCAGTGCTGCATCTTTGATTTTATATACAGAATACATTACATCATAGCTTATATATAATACAGTTCTTCCTGCTTAATTCATCCCTGTTAATGATTTCCTCTGCAGCCTGTGTCAGTGTCCAATCTTTTTTTATGAATTCTAGCTGCTGTTGATTGTTGTGCTGCATCTCAACCAAGGAAATGTCTGTTTTCATGTCCATATGATGTAACAGCATCTGTACAAATGTGTCTCAGTGACGCTGACAAGAAGTTGTGGTTTGACTCCTCAAGGGTGGTTTAAGTGAAGAACTGGCAGACAGCAATAAGGATGAGTTGTTAAAAGGGAGAGAGAGAGGATGATTAAGCATTGGTGGTTAAAATAGAAGAAAGAAAGATGAAATGCTTTGATGTCACTGAAGATGAAACTGAAAAAAAGCATTTAAAGAGTAAGAGAAAGCTGAGTGGGATGTCTTTAAATAGAGTGCGGTTGTGAGGTTACTACTGGTCATCTGTCTCTGTGCTAATAGGCTGTAATCTCCCCACGCTGGACTCTAATCATTGGTGACGGCCTTCAGATGGGCTGATGGGGAGGGCCTTAAGGACGAAGGGTTGCATTTCCTCCGCGTTAAGCCTCAGAGGTCACAGGAAGCCTAGCTGGCCCATTGACTAGCCTTCATCTCTGCATAGCTTGCAGTACTCACACTGCACCAAAATCTTGCAAAGCCTGACAGAGGCAGAGAAAGGTGACATAAAAGTATAGATGAAGAGCTGCTGCATTGAATGGGCCTCAATGCTGCAACCCTTAAAAGCTAAACATCAATATTATGACAAGTTTTTACTCTAATGTTGTTTAAATGGACTGAATGAAAGTGTTGTCATGTGGGGACATTTCAGGGGTCCTCAGGGAAGTGACTATTCAGAGGCACTTCTGAAGCCATTTGTGGGAACGAGATCCCGCAAATGGATTTCAACATGTATGAAATCTGACAAATGTCTTTGCATTCCCAAAATACTGACACTTGTGGGACACATTAAGCTTTTTATGAGAGTGGATGCAGCTGGAAATGTCTATTTGCTCCTTGTAATTCATTCAAGAGCCACAGTTAAACCAAACCCTTTGGAAGGAATTTGACACCACAGTATATCCAAGACTATATTACGTTTTTTGTGTATGTTGGTAAGTTTTAGGATCAACAAATGTATTAGTTGAACTCACTAACGCTATCCATCTTAACCCACTTCTGAGCTTCTGAACCAATATTTATAGCCATACACTTTTCATTTGCCAATCAATTTTATAGATTTAATGTACTCAGTATGCTGTATTGCTCACTGTTGGGGATCATTAAGCTATTCTGTAGCATGTGCAAAGTTCAAATGTTTATTTTTTTAATCCAGCTGTTCATGCACAGTATGTGCCCTAAATGTTTTGTAATAGATGTGACACAGTTTGTATTATGTTCCCTCAGTTCAGAGTTTGACTGTGCACATCTGTCAGACTTTCTAGCCAAGTGTTTGTCTGCAGATGTTCCCCTCCACACACGATACTGATTGAGTTTGCAACAACCTTTTATCGGTCTTGGTTGGGTTTTGGTGTCTTTGCTGTTTTTTCTCTCCACAGAACTCATTTCAGATTAGATGTCAGTAATATCCGATACTGATCCTGTCTCCCTGATACGTTTCAAAACATGACAGACACATGGCTGATGGTGTAATTGATTATCCTAAATAAGGATAATCAAAAAGCATGAAAGCAGCTCAACTCTTCAAGAGAGAGCCACAGGGATCTGTGGAGCAGTTGGAAGATGTAATAAAATGAAAGTATGTAGCAACTGAAAAGTTGCTTGGCAGCATGAAAATACATATTAACATTTCTGTCAGTTGTTAATATATATCATTCTGTTGAGGATTAGAGAGTTACCTTACACAAAAACAGTTTGATCTTAACTTACAGCTTCAGCCCAATAATGCTGCTAATCAGCAGAAGATAAAATAAGAATCTTGATGATAAATAAGCAAACTGTGTGTGCTGATGGAAGTTCTAGACAAAAATATAAGTATAATTAAAACACATTCACACTCATGTAGTTTTACAGAGTTGTACTTACAATAAACCTTTGTTTCTACTTTATAGTTGCAATTACACTGATTGGCTTAAGTGTATTTCCTGTTTGTCCCAAACATCCTGTACATAAATATATTTATCAAAGCCTTTTTGATGCATCAGTAATGGGAGACATTCAGCTTTAAACTGGGAGGACTGCACTAGTTCTTCATCCTTGAACGAGCCATTCACCTTATCTGCATATTCATTAATAAATTCATCGACTAAATGCTTGAGCTGTAAATACAACAAAATCGTTGCTGCAGGGACAATAAAGATATTCATGAGATGATGTGCTCTTGATATAACAAACTAAACTCCGAGGTCTTTGAGTTCACATGCTGGTAAAGGTCATTGTTGTTGCTGACGGGAATGCTGCTGACCTGCTGTTCCTCTGTCGCACCAGCTGTAGCAACAGTCTTTGTAGAAAGCAACAGGAATGAACCTAAAGACTTGAATGTGTACGTGCAGATGCATGTGTGTGTGTGTATATGTGCGGGTCAGTGTCCCTGGGGCTGAGTTATTTAGGTTACCACAGGACAGAGAGCTGAACACCAAACAGGGCCATAGGCTGTAGTGGAGAGAAGGATCAAACAGCTGAGCAAATGACCCTGTTCATTTGAAATAGTCATGCAAATGTAAACATGCAGATCTCTACTATTTCTGCAAGTCTCCCATTTGTGCCACAATTGTTGTATCAAATAAACACAAGATCAAGTTTGGTTTCAAATCTGATTTTAGTGACTATTCTGATAGAGTTGCTGCAAACACAGGCGTGTATAGGCTGAGACAGTGGAGTGAGAATTGGCCAGAGTCATCTTGAAGGAAGGAAGTTTTTAGAGAACAGGAAGAAGAAGAGGAAGAGGGGGTATGTCTTGGATGAGCCTCTTGAATCTAACAGGCTTTTCATGGTATTTTGGTCAAGAAATAAACACTTTGAAGGGGGCTAATTGATTCTTGAGATCTTTCACTGCCTCCCACCAGGGAGTCCAGCCAACATCACTTTTCAGGAGGAAACATTTTTAGGGAAGCGTACAGTTGAGGTTAAAGTGAGTCATCAGAGGATGGCTTTAAGTTTACAGTCTGTGTAGGTCAGATTCTGCTCTGATCATTTCCTGCTCAAGCTTGTGTTTTATCTTTTATATTATAAGAAATATTTCTTTATTGGCAGTCAAACAGCAAAATGCAGATGAGAGCTGAACAAAGAGAGCGAAAAACAAGGCAGGCGGTTAGATGTTTGCATCTCTCCTGGAGGCCAATTAGGTGTCTGGCAGGCTGTGAGTCTCCTGCTGTTGTCAGGCTATTTCATGGCAGGGAGAGGTGGCGAACCAGCATGCCTGTACTGTAGCATTCGCTGGTCCATTTAACCCTGCAGCCTCCACACAAGAGCAGGTGCCAGGAATGGGTGTTCAGTTTTGAGTCAGGAAATGTCAGTTGCTTCAAGACGTCGTCCCACTTCTGCTCATCAACGTTAAAAGTGTCTAAAATATGTGCAACTGCATCTCTGCAGAGATGAGCAACAAAGCAATACTTTTATAGATTATTTATTCATAGATCTAAAGGATGCTCTTGCTTCATAGAGGACACTAAAACAAGGACACTAAAACAAATAATACCAGTAAAATTCAATATAAAACTCTGTAATTCAGATCTGAAGCTTGTTGATGTGTCACCACTCACATATTAAATGGTCCTTTCTACTTGGGTGAGGTTGAGTTAAGCCAAACCCTGCCTCCTCTATTCCAGCAATCTGCACAGTTGTGTCAGTAGGTTATGAAGTCTGTCTATATTTAGAGCAGGTTGAGTGTTGTTTCCCCTCCTCTCCTTTTCAAACACTAACTAATCCACTGTGGCTCTGTCATCCCTGCAGCCAGGCCACATTAGCCATTGAACACAACACAAAAGCACACACAGCAAGCTGCGTTATATGCATGTCATCTGCATGGCCCACTTCGGATCAAAGTATTCCCATAGTGATGCACTGGCCTTCATTGAGAACATCTGCACTTCATGTTGATAACAAATCAATCAAACCTGCAACAAGCAGACTGAGAATAGAATACAATAGTCTTTATTGTCGTTGTACATGGGGTGGTACAACGAAATTGTGGGTGCCCCCACAGAGCTTCCATACACCACATAAAACTATTTAAAAAAAAGGACAGAAACAAGAGCAAAGGTATTCTCTTAAAACAGAGACATGAAAAATGAGGGTGTAATATACGTTGCAAAAAGGTGCAATATGCACAACCGAGATATATATTGCATACATGTATACAGTAAACTCTGAAGTATGTAAATACTGTAAATGTGTCATCTGTGATTGTCAGTCAGTTGTAACGTCAGGCTCTTCAAGTCCCATTAGAAGTTTAACCATTGCTGCAGCCTGATCTCAAATGGTCTTGATAAATAATAATATCAAAATGTAACATAAACAGTGCTAAAATGTGTTTCCAGGTGCTTCTGAGCAATTTTAACCTGGAACTTTTGATCTTTAAAGTCCCCCTCCATCTTAAAGTCCCCCTCCACTCTATGTTTTCGTATGTTTCCTACAGTTTAATGTTTGTATGTGTAGTTTAACAGTAAGAAGCTATTTTCACATTCATCAGCCAAAAGTGAGCGGGGGGTGAGTGGGGTGGGCCTACAAGCATGACTTGTGACATCACAATCAGTTTGGGAGTCAATCCTGGTCCAACTTGTAACATATATTGGTGTGATGTGGAAACTTGAAGCCACCAGTGCACATACAGTTAGGACATACTTTACAGTGACGTATGAGACGTCCAGCAGGAAAACTACATGTCATCTACATGCTCATAGATTCTGACATGTTTGATGAGGTGGGGTGGGCCAGATGTATTACAAAGGTTTTTAATGTGGAAATTATATTTATTTGTGGAAACATTACATATCAGGCATTATAGTTGTCTCATTTAGCCATGCAATATGTCTCTGTGAGTTACGTCAATAATGTGTTTAAGAAAGTCTCTGGCAAGTTCAACTTCAATCTCAGAAACCGGAGAAACCTGTAATTATGGACTATCCACTGGGCTAATCATTTCCATAATTAGGTTAGTGGTTGTCTCTAGTCTCAACATATTTAAAAACATAAAAGCCTCAAAATCATCTCAGAAGTGATCACTATGAAGATTAAATGCATCATTATCAGGCAGTACATCCAATATCTGCAGTCAGATCACTTGTCGTGAAATGAAGTCCATGGTTACTGCACAGTTGTAGAACCAGTCAGATTACTGTTTTTTGTACCAAATGAGGTAAACATGGTGGCTGTTGTTGACGTTGGCCTGTTTTTGATGACATCAAGGTTTGTTTGTTTGTTTTTATATCCTCCTGACTACCAGGAAAAAAAATATTGTCCAATACATTTTTTTTAAAATTCCCCAATCTTTGTAAGGCACCAAAGCCACACACCTTCACATTTGGTATCATTGAAAAGCCCTTAATGTCCTCTGTAGATAGCAAAAGGAGTTAATTCAGTAGTATAAAGTGGGTGGGAGATATTCAGGTTTAGAAATGTCCTCCACAGAGGACAAAATTTGAACTACTGGTAGTCAGGAGGATATGACATGGTTCAGCTGTGCATCTCCTGTTGGTGCAACACAGACATGGAAATTATCTTGTGTGTATGTGTGTGCTGCCTGGCTGGCTGGTGCTTTGTCATTGATCTCCCATCAGAACTATTTAGATATATCTGCTGTACTGTAATGGAACAATACGATATGAGATGTAGAATACATCCTGTGATGTGGAAAATAAAGAGTATGATAGAAAAAGAATCATTTGTTTTGGGCAAATCATCAAAGACCTGATTTGAAAGGCAGAAAGTTAATAAGAATATTTCCCAAAATATAAAACCTTCAAAATAATCGAAAGTGTCTGACATGGTAAAATCTGCAATTATGGGTTGTGCAGAATATAATAGACTGAATGCAGAACAGATAAGATAAATCTCTGTAAATTGCCTTTCCGTTCCATGTGTCTAACTTTCCTTTTCAGACATACTGCTGCTTAGAAGATTTCTCAAGAGTTCGGAGTTCTTTCCAAATACCTGAATCTGTGCCAGGTTGTGTTTTCAGTTTGTCACAACTTTTACAATAATTAAATCTAATTGTCGGTCAAACCCCAGTTGCGCACAGTGGGCAACGCTGTGTACTCTACAGGCCTGGACATGTCACCCCAGGATTAACTTTGACATTGAAGCTGTTACATTATCCATAGGCATGCAAACGAACAGATTGTTTAGCTCAGAATTATCATCAAGTGGTTTTGATTATTTTCTATGCCTCTCAACATTTCCCAAAACTTGTGCAGCTCCGATCCCCCACTGAGATTACTGGAACAGCAGTAAGAAAGGGACAACAGAAAAAAGAGGAAATATCTGATTAATGCGGCAAAAAGAGAAGCAGGGAATCCTGCGGTATTAAAGCGGCAGTATTGTTTTTAGACACATTACAGGGATCTGTCATGCTGTGGTTTTTCAGTTACAGGTGCTGGTTTCATCTGAACAGAAACTCTGGTTGAGTTGAATTAAGAGGATTTGAGCCTGTGAAGAGTTTGGGAAAGCAGGGTCAGGGTTTTCACAGTACGGCAGTTGAAGGGACTATGTTTCTGACATAAACCATGCACGTGATGAGCAATCGCTGTACTACAATGTGGTGTTATGTGTCAGTGCTAGTTTACAAATGAATGTGGATGTGCTGACTGCATGGGTGTGTGCAGAAACAACACTTAGTCTGGTAACGTGAACACTGAGAGATGTGTAAGAGATGTGTAACTTAAAGATGGGAACATCTCAAGATTCAAAAAGACAGTTTCTTGTCTTGTTTCTTGGTCTAGCTCCCTGAAACCTGCTTACACCCTTGGGTCATATATTTAAGGTTCATTATTTACTAACCTACATCACCTACAGTACCAACATTAATATTGTCTATATTATTCTCTCTCTCCTTCTGGCAATAACATTTGATCAAGAAAGTCAGTGTTCCCACGGCCTTAGCTAAGTATACCTATCAGCCTCTTTTCTGTTGCTATCTGTGGTTCTGTGTGTGTTTGTGTGGGGGAAATAGAGAAAAAGAGGAAGAGAGTCAGCAGACAGGAAGTGATTCTGATTGGCTGTGAGCTGCAGCAGTGCCCTAACGCCATTCGTTTGGTCAGGTGGTGCTGTCTCTGACTCATTTCCCAGGGGGGAGGGAAGGAAACCCTCCAGTCAGTGCTGCAGCCAGCCTCCCCCTCAGATAAATTATGTATCTAACGGTGTGTGTGTGTGCGTGTGTGTGTGCGCATGTGTGTGTTTTATCTACTTTCTAGTCCCACCTCTTCTCAGTTTTGCAGTGTAGGTTATCTATTCTTAGCTGTTTTTACAGTAAGAGCAAAAATGCAGGGGGGACCCCGTCACCCCATCAGTCACCATTTTTTCAGGCATCAATGATGTGTTTAAGGTCACAGGATTTGGGTGGAGGAGTAGTGAGGTCAAATTTATTCATAAAACACTTTCATATGACAGGTAAAAGTGGTTTTAACACAGCACACGGAGACATTGGTAGGAGGGTCTTCTTTTGTGTGTCTGTGTGGTAGAAATGTGTTTGTATCTGGGCTTGTGCACCCACTTACATCATCAAATAGGGATTTCAAACTGCAAATAAGCAAATGTATGTTCTGAATGAAAATAGTTTTGAAAACGTGAGATAAATCTGATAATTTTGTCAATAACACCTTCACTTTCACGAGAAATCTGGAAGACAATCTAACATTTTTAATATTAAAGATATTTTTGACGCTACGTTATATCAATGTGTCAAATAAGAATTCAAGCTGTGGTTGTCATTGTGCTACTACTGTACACACACACCAACACGCAGGCACTCTTATAGAAGTTACAAGTCCCCTCTCCTGCAGAGCTGAGTTCCACCCTGATGGAGAAGATGCAGGCCCAGGAGATGATGAGCGGCCTGAGGATACCAGAGATGGACGATCTCGGCCACTTCTTTCGCTCCCTGCCGACCTCCACACTGGTTGGCATTGGCGCTCTGACTGCCGTGCTGGCGTACTGGTTGGCCACCAGACCTCGCCCCATCAAGCCTCCCTGCAGCCTGCTACACCAGTCTGAGGAGGTGCCGGTAAGAAGGAGCACACACAGTTACACACAAAAACATTCACAGATGCATTAATAAGTATATTATGGCTGTAAATATTCAGGAAAACGTGAACAAACAATGGCAAGAAACACTAATTTGTAGACACACTTGAATTAATAATTTGCACCTCTCTTTTTAAAAATTCTTTTTTGTCCCCCAAATGCCTTTTCATCTAGCTGCCAAAATCCAAATGAGAGAAGTCAGACTTGATTTAAAAAAAAGCTGATACACTCATTTAGGTCACCTTCAATTGTTTTCATGCACACAGCAATAAGCTTCATGAGCAGACTGGAGTGCTTTGTGTTGATGTTTTTTCCCCCTGGGTTTCACCTGTCAGGCTTAATATCCATTACTGTTGCATGTTACATATCCACTACTTCCATTACAGATGATATTTTTACATTTTAAATGCACCATTTTGTTTTTAACATGTACAAATCATCATGCAGTGACAGCGTCTACATAAATCCTGTGTACTGTCTGTACTATAGATGTACATGCAAACACTGTACATAACCATTCACTCCATGCTTTGTGTCTTTGACATAAACACAACTTGTGTGTGTGGGAAAGTCATGTAAAGATGAAGATGCACTATTAACTAAAACACATGCAACTCCACTTACAGTATGTATCTTGTGACCACAGACCTCATTATTGCTAAACCAATAGTGCTGCTAAATACTTCTGTTTTTTATGCTTTTCTCATTAATACCATCACAAATTTTTACATTAAAGTTAGCCACTAAAAACATGGGACTATTAACCTTAAGTAAACCTAGCTTGTTTTCTTTTGGCTTCACAGAATGCTCACACACGAGCTGTGTGTGCAACGTGCCCTTCTTGATATCAGGCATCTAGGTTTACCTTAACCACCATCCCAGCCAGAGCTAACATATGCTCTGTTTTTCACACAAACACATCACAGCCTTCTGACTGAAAAGTGAAGCTAGCAGCATTTGTAGTCGATATGAAAGACCTTTGAAAGGCTTTATGTGGCTACGAGGTTCTCTTTTTTTTTTTTGGTAACCTGAGAAGGTGATTGAAGTGGTGATGCTGCAGTCTAGCAGACTGAGACAAGTGCATATCTGACAAGCACACACATGCATGCAGGGACACACATATCCACCCATGGGTTTCATAACATGCCGGGTTCCTTAATCTTTTCAACCGACATGACTCATTCGCAAAAATGAATCTGCTTCAACTGTTCTTTGTCTATACGGAACAAACTCTAATCACCCAGAATGCAACACACATTATGAGCTAACAAAAGAGATGGATTATCATTTGGAGAACAAGGGAAACAATTTTATTCTCTCTCTCTCCTTCTGGCTTTGGTGTCTACTCAACAAGGTATTTATGATGGAAAAGAATTAAATCTTGTTTTGTGTGTGTGTTTGCACATCTTGTTTTTTAAATGTTGATACCAACACCACCAGAGTTTAGAGAAAAAGTTGTGAAAATGATTTATTTCTCTCTCTCTCTCGTTCTTTTTTTTTGCATCAGCATGAAGGCGGAGGTCGGAGGTCCATGATGGGCGACAGCTCTAAGCTGCTGACTCATTACCATGACGATGCCAAGACCATGTATGAGGTCTTCCAAAGGGGCCTCCACATATCTGGTGGGTATGATGCGACTACTTAGTGTTAACGAGCACAAAAACACACAGAGTAACCCCTCTTCCACTAGGCATTGTCTTTCCCAATATCTTTTTTTATTTCAGCCTAAAAAGTATATGATATTTAGGTTCCCTGTCCATATTTAGGTTTAATATACATCCATTCAATCTACAGGCAACATATATTTATTTATTTATATTTGTTTATGTATTTATATTTATTTAATTGATAAACTTAACTGCCTCTTGTCCTGGCAGAGGTGGGCACTTGTAGGGAGGTAGCAAGTGTTACACAGTTAGTTAAAAGTTAAAAATAAATACAATATGGAAAAAATAATCAAGGATCAGCAAAGTAATAATGTAAAATTCATGAAATACCACTTGTCAATGTCCCTTCATGGAGAAGAAAACATCACTTTTGTGTCACCCACAAATCTCACCACTATCTGCAACATTCCAAATTACACACTCTTTACAAGTGTGCGTGTGTGTGTGTAGACGTTTTTGGGGTTTTTTTAACAAACATTGATGCACACATATCAGCAACCACACAGGCAGGAATAGCACACAATCTGACAAAGCCGTGGTCTGTGTATGTTTCAACTGCTGGAAGTAAAACTAGTCCTCTGGTTACCAAGGTGATGACCATCGTTGCCAACGGTAACAGTGTCAGGGCTCACAAGGAGTTTAAGAGACTAAGTGACTGACTCACAATGCAGAGATATTTCTATCTAACATCACTCAAACTCACCTGCATCAGTGACCACCAGTGCCTGACTCACTGTAGTTTACGGTGGTTTATGACATTTTTAGAATATCTGCTCCAGCGTTAGTCTTGAGAGTATAAAAGAGTGACAGATCAAAGTAAGTGATTACTTACTGAAGCTAGAAGATATTTTGTAAGAAAAGTCAAAAGGTTATAGTCTTATAGTCATCAGATGGACACTATACATTATCATTCTTTAAGGGTTCATTTGTGTCCACTAAAACAAAATTCCACTTTGTTTTAGCTCTGCCTATGGACTCTTCCATGTGTTAAGTTGAATATCTAGCTGTTTACCTGCTAAATGATTCACTGTGCTCATCAGCTACTGGATAACTGTGTCTGTCTCCTCTTTGGTGCACAGCAGCTAGTGTATATCTGTTACAGCTGTAAGGTCTGTCACTGAAAACAGCTGTTGTAGCAAAAAAGTACTCCATGAGGTCAGGCTGAACAGCAAGATAATGAGCTACAACTCACTAAAGAGTCCCATTAATGTTTTTCACATTGTCACATAACGCAGCAAGAGACAATTTAGAGGGAATGGTTTGACTTTACAGTAACCATCAGTAACCATTTTTCAAGTTTACATCATGTATGTTTTGCAATGTCTCACTGTGTGTTCAACAGGTGATGGACCTTGCTTAGGCTCGCGACTCCCTAACCAGCCTTACAAATGGATGTCCTACAAAGAGGTTAGTGCCATTCAGGGGACTTCTCTTATTTTCTTGTAACAAGGACAGGTGCGCACCTAGCAGAGAAAGTGTAGAAGGGGAACTGTAGACTGTTCCCCTTCTATACTGAACTGTAAAAAGAGAAAACTATACAGCATGTGAAAATGACCTCAGACAAATGCTACAAAATGCTTCCTAGAATGGGAATGGAGAGGGACTTATGTTGCTTTTCCATTGTCAAATCAATTAACATTTTCTGTTCACATCAGTGTTTTTTCTTTTTTTTTGCAGACATCATGAAATATCTTTGCCGTGATAAAAATATTCCAATATACACACAGTACATTTTATGTAAAAGGCTCAAATGGCGTTTTCTAAATCATATCAAGAAATATCAGGATATATGATGAGCTTTAATCTGCCCATCCGGTCCATTTAAGCAACTCTGTAAGTCAACACTCAGGTGTAGTTTGCAACCTGTTCAACAAAGAAGATCTGAAGCATCAAATCTAACCCTTACCCTCAAAACTGAGAGGCTGGAACTATTTGCAACATTTGAATGGCAAAAAGATGATAATCAAAATAGTTGCTGAATCAGTCAGTCAGCTAACTAATCATTTCAGTTGTGCTCAGACAGTTGTGTCTCTATTAAAACAGGTCACAAAATGTATTCCTTGGACGCCTTGCCATACAGCATTAAGCAAGTTTCAGAAATGCGTTGAAGTAATCTTTCACAACTCTCACCGGAAAATTTACACACTCCCTTAAACATGGGAAATAAGCTGATATGTTATGGAAAGTGTGTTTAGTGGTGGAAGAGTGGTTGCAGTTGGCAGAGTGATGTAGAGATCTACAGTAAACGGTGTCTAAGGCCACATGAGTTATGAATTACACAACCTTCAACATTTATCAGTGACATCATTGTGCAAGAGCATAGTGGATGGAAGTTTTGTTTTTTTTGTTTATTCATTATATTGTAATTCCCAGGAAAGCCACAGATGCCCAGGTTGGAAAATAATGTGCAAGACTTATGATAAAGTGGGAGAGTGAAACTTCTGTAACTTTGTTTGCTGTCTATCAATAGTGTTTTCTCTGATGTCTTTCATAATCACGGTAACTTCAACAATATACAAAACAAAGGGTCATGCATTTCTCCAGAAATGAAAATCACAGATGTTTCCAAAATTGGCTTAAAGTTGAACAGATGACCTTTGATTGTCGTTGTGTTTAATAGCGGAATCAGGCTAACACCAACATGGATTTCCTTTTTTTTCCCCAAGTTATTACCACAAGTCTTTAGTCAGATGAATATATTAAGGAGCATTCATGTTTCCAGTTGAAACCGTTTCCCAGTGAATTTGTGAATTGAAAAGCAGAAAGAAGTGACAAAAATAGTTTTGTTGATACAGAGTTTTATAGTACACAAAGTAATCTCTATTTTTTGTTCCCATCACAGGTGACATCCCGAGCTGAGCATCTTGGATCAGGCCTGTTGCACCAGGGCTGCCAGCCCAACCCTGACCAGTTCATAGGAGTGTTTGCCCAGAACAGACCAGAGGTGACTCTTAGCCTTTGTCTTGATCTCTGCTGATCTCTTTTGGTCTGTCTCTCTGTTTCTCACGGTCTCTTCACTTCACTTCATCACACCCATCAGCCTTGGCAAGATACATGTAAACCATTTTACAGATGGTTTCATTTATACAGCCCACTGATGGATCCAAATACAGACTCACATACACTAAAAAACTGTAAACACCGCACAACTCTCAGTATCATCAACCTGCAGAGTGGGACACAGCAGTTACAGACTCACAGTTTTAGACGTACTCATGGGCCACCTGTCTCTCAGATTTATCATTGCAAATATTGATATGATTTGCCCCAAGGTATAGATTTAGATTCAGTGTATTGAGGTGTTCCCATGACATAATCCACTCCTAAATCATTAAAAATAATCATTCTGGTTAATTCTGCTTTGTTAAATGATATTTAATTGACTGAACGTAGAGCAAAGGCCCAGTGAACTAATGAAATGTATACCCCAATATCAGTCCTACTGATAAAACTCATGCTTTCATGCTGAAACTAGTCACCTATCCCAAGTCAAAACTGGTTTTCAGGGCCTTCCAATGGGTAGACTGACATTTCTTATTGATGATAGCTAGCTAATGTTAGCTTGATAACAGTAAATTAGCCAACGCCTCATCAGGAGTAACCGGCTGCTTTGAGGTTGACCCTAACCCTCTGAGGCTGATAGTTCTCTTAGGATATATCCTGAGAACCGCTCGTCCAAACTACTTCAAAGTCAACCCTGCACCTCCTTGGATCCTCAGTAATATACCCAAAAATCAGTGGACAAACAGAGACACATTGCTTGTTTTATTTGTTAGATAAACCTTGTCTCTGTTAAAAATTGTGAATAAATAACTAAAAAGATAAAAATGTTATGGTTTAAAATTATATTTGCAGGTATAAGCGTTGTCAAAAAATTGTCATATAAACGTAAAAGTGAAAGTATGTGTTTGACCTTTGACCCTTCGCTTGTGTGTGATTTTAGTGGATCATCTCAGAACTAGCTTGCTACACCTACTCCATGGTGGTGGTTCCTCTTTATGACACACTGGGCCCAGATGCCATACGATTCATCATTAACACTGGTAAGAACACACCCATCCCACAGAGAAGAAGAACGCACACACAAACACAAACACACACACACACACACACACACACACACAAACAACAGTATTCAGAGGGAATAATCTCTCTCTGTGATGTAAATAAAACATTTTTCTCATTGAAGCAATAACCCACAAAGCCTGCAGTTAAAGAACTTCATTCAATAGTTTTTACTTAATGCAGATACATTCTAGTTTTTGAAAAACCGTCTGACATGAGTGTCACAAATCTCTGAACTAATCATGAATGAGTGGCCCAAAGAAAAAATACAAGAACTGACTTACATAATTATTTGAATGTTTGGAGACCTATGATCTCTGCCAGCACCTCCTTGAAACTATAAATTTCCTTTTTGTTTGTTTTGTTCTCTTTCATTTTTTATTCTGCTGATATTCACACAAGGGTGCGTGTGCTCTTGTGTGCTTGTGTCATTGCAGCTGACATCTCCACAGTCATCTGTGACAAAGTAGACAAAGCTCAGGTGCTTCTGGATAATGTGGAGCGGAAGGAGACTCCAGGTCTCCGGAGAATCATCCTAATGGATGCCTTTGACTCTGCCCTTGTGGAGCATGGCAAGAGCTGTGGCGTGCACGTGCAGGCCATGCAGGAGGTTGAGGTATGACATGAAAATATACAAAATGTTTAGAAAAATCACTGCAAAGTTGTAAAAGGTCTGGTGGGGGAACTGACGCAGGGAAGTAATTTAAAATGTATATTCAGTAAAATAAACACATATATAAATGTAAGGTGTCCCTCTTAAGTGGTCTGAATCACTCCTTAAGAGTTATTTGGTGCTATGTCAATTAATGCAGGTTTTCACTTTTATTGTAATCCAAGATTTGATATTTGATATAAGATATTATTGTATGACAGCTGAGACTATTCAGGGAAAGTGGGTGGAATTAAGCTGGCATTGCAATCATAGCATTACTCATGTAAATCTTTGAAGTAACACAAAAGAGTAAGTGAAGAAATGTATTTCCTAACTGTGTGTCTACAGCAGGACATCAGAAACTACAAACAGAACTAGTGATGAATAGTGTTATTCTATATTTAACTTATTACCCTTTTATAGACCTAAATCTCAAAAACTCTCAAAAGAAATCTCATAAATCTAAAATCTTGTAAATAATAAATATAATTTCATTTCCAAGTCAGCTACACTTTGTAGTTTTTATCAAATGTTATCCAAACAGAAGAATTCCTGGACAAGTTCTCGTTGTGTATTCATTGCTCTGGTTAGTATTCACAAAGGCAGGACAGTGTATGCGGATCTCACACTAACTATACCACCGCAGGACAAGGGCATGCTTTTATATAATCCAGTTAAAGTCAAGAGTACTCAACTATGCACAAAATGAAATGCCATGAACAGCCAGTCAAAGCAAACTGATTAAATCAGCACACAGTCATGAAAATAAGGCATTTGTTGGGTACAATAGGTGAGATCTTTATCTGCTCCTTTCTGGCTACACAGAATCTGATATGTTTAAAAAGCTCACACACAAATGACTTGCATGTCATGTGGTGCATTTATAGTAAATGTGGTGCTCTTTTCTTCCTTTTTATTGTTAATGCTTCATTAGCACAATCACAACAAGCAGTGATGTAAAACTGGTCCAACTAATCACAACTGTGTTTGTCACAAAAGCTAATTTAAGATGAATGTGGGTTTCTTTGTTTTTCTCTCTGTATGAAACCATCACACAGACAGTGTGAGAATAACGATAAAACATTTTACAATTGATAAGAGTAAACAAGGGTTTTATAACACAATTAGGACATTCCGAATACAATACAATGGCAGGAAAGTAGTTGGCAGTCACACGAGTACATAACTGTCATGCTTTATTGAAGTATCTGAACTGTGCCAGCGCAGCAGACGCCCAGCTCTTGTGGTTTACCACGTGGCTTGAAAGAAATTGTAGAACTTATTGCAATTGCTGTTAAACACTGGCCCACAGTCACAAATTCAGCAACAAATGCAGGGGGTGTTCACAATTTTCTGTTTCTAGAGGTGGCTTGCTTTCTGTCAACATAGAAACCGAAATGTTTGGCATTTGGTAACCAGATGTTGATTCAAGATTGACCTATACTGTCCTCTGTCTAGAAATGTTACTGACTGAACTCATAGGATATCTACTATTCAGTTAGTAATGTAAAATAAAACTAAAGCTGTCCAGTTGGTATAATTGCAATGTCGTTTATGCATATCAAGTGTCAAGTTCTCTCGGAATAGTTATTTTCATGCTCTTTTTTCCTTTCAGGCTCTGGGCAGAGAGCACTATAGAAACCCTATAGTAAGTACCATTTCAGAATTTCACTATACACAGGGAAAGATGCGCTGTGTTAAGCAATGCTGGTGTGACTCTGGCAGTGTCAACTTGTTGTTCCCCCCAACACTTTAGCCCACAGTGAAATATTTCAACAACCGTGATTTGGATTAGCATGTACAGGTATTCATTAAGTCTACTCTACTGTGTTTAATGATTATCAGTAAGTGCTAGCATTCTAACAAGCTAAACTGGTAAACATTACACTCTCAAAATGTCTTACATGTCAGACTAAATATAAATTCAATTTAACAGCAGTTTAGCTGTGCAGTTTAGTTTACATAAACATAGCATAGTTGCCGGATGCTTTTATGTTTGCTGTTCTGTAACTTGACAGATCTTTTGCTTCGCTTTGGTTTTTGCTGGTTTGTACTATTAAAGCACTGCAGCCCCAACCCTCTGACTGCTGGGTGTAAGCCAGCTAAGCTGTTATTAATGATATATTGATATTGATGTAGTATTTACATCAGAGAGAATATCTTTTAATGGGGAAGGTGACAGCTTTTTATGCAGCTTAGACCTGAAAACCATGCCAATCTCATGTTCTGACCAATACCACTCTTTCTCCACAGCCACCAGTACCAGACGACCTTTCCATTGTGTGCTTCACCAGTGGAACCACAGGTAATAATTGTGCAAATAGTTTGAGTAACCATGCATTACTTTTCTTCACACATAAGATTTAGATTAGATAGATTTACAGCTTCTTAACAGCAGAGTTAATCACACATTTTTTAATGAGAAACGGGACAAGACAAGTGATGAAATGCATACACATGCGCATTTCCCATTCTGCACCTTAATGAGCTAAGGAACATGGATGTCCTGATTTAATTACCTGACAACCACGCCTTAAACAAGGTTTCCCTGAATGACGTCAGTCCAAACAATGTTTTTGACCTACCAGCTGCACTTAACATGCATACAAAGGGATGAGTTCATTGACCTGGTACTGATCCTTTAATTCTGGTCAAATAGCAATGTGCTATTTGCATAAGTGACAAAGAGAACAAACAGTATATTTATTTATGAGTCAAATAGCAATGTGCTATTTGACTCATAAATGTTCTCTTTGTCACTTATGCGTTTACAAGTTATGAAACACTCATTCAGGATACATGAATACACACAAAGCAGCTGCAGATGTCGGACAGGTCATAAATTCAACAAATTTAAAATACTAACAAAATTAGAAAACAAAACTTGTTGGACAGGATACAAATTGATGATTGCATAGCAACTGTTGAATAAACCACATGCATTTGTTGTTCTGATTTGTAAGGCTGTTGATGTCCAACCTGCAACCCTTATCAAGTTATCCACTCATAAAACTTTGGGTTGGCCGCAACTTCAGTCACTTGCCCTTTGCTTTCCAGCTGTTGATCCCATATGACTCAGTGGACACGGCATGCCGCTAACACTGTTGAGCTTTGCCAGTTTAAACTGGGATCACCCACGACCACCCTCCCTGTCGGAGTGTTGTCAGTGAAACATAGGAATAAAAATAATTAATAAAAACAAGTGCGATCCTGTTCAAAATGTCACTTTATTTATCTCTTGATAAAAAATAAAAAATAAATAACCAATAAATAATCTTTCTGTAATTTAATATTGTAAGGGCACAGGAAAAGTATATTATCAAGGACTTTTCAGTGTTCTCAACGTTGGGGTTTCTTGTAAAACAGACAATTTAAAGCTGTAAATACAACTGTGTATTCATTTACACCCTTCAAAAGTCATATTTATTATTATTAGACCCTTCAAAAGGGCAGCTCTCTAGTTCACGGGATTCTGCTTTTCAAAGCTAGAAATGGGGAGACAAGCATTTACTGTAAATGAATCTGGTTTCTTCACCCTATTAGAGTGACATAATAGTGAGAAGATATTTCCCCGGCATGTCCTGAAATGAGGGCGGCACATTCATATGAGAGAGGAGGCACCGCTGCTTTAAATGGGAGGTCTTATTGCTCAGCACCAGCAGCCTCTGAAACCAACCAGCAAGGGGAAGAAAAGCTAGGTTATATGAGGACACACGGGTGTCAGTTTACAAGCGACATCAGCAAAGGGTCGCCATGCACAGGGTCCACTGCCACCTGCTGGCTGTGAGAGGCCCATGCAAGCCGTGCAGCAATGAGGTTGGATTTCCTCAGATTTCTTTGTATTTCTCGAGAATTCCCTCTGTCTTGGTTGCAACATCTCTTCAGGTCTGAGTCCAAAACATTGCTCATAGCTGTGGGAGTCAGATGACATGTCTGGAAAGAGGAACAGTAAATTTAAAAGTCATTGCTTCATATAGTGGTGTAGTCTGTGCAATGACATTACAGTAACTGAGGGCAAAAAAGGTAATTTTAGCCAGTGGTAGGAATTTACACACATCAGAAAAACTCTGATTACGACTTTTTTTTCACAGGGAAAGAGCTGATTTAAATTTTGATATATTAGTATTCTAATGTCCCCCTTGAAATTTGAGAGTGGTGCACTCTCTTAAACAAAAAGAAGAAATAGTTAGTATAATATGCATTAGCAAATTTTAGAGGAAATGTTTTGTAGAGAGAGGCAAGCAAATTTGAATTTATTATGAGATTAAATTAGTCATTGGGGTGATTTTTGTAAATGATAATCGAGAGTATATTAAAGTCCTTTTCACAGATATACACTACATGTGTACGAAGAACGCTTGCTGCCATCAATCAGTGCAGGTTATCTCAGCTCATTTCTGGGCTGAAAGACATTACGTGCAGGTAAAAGTCCAAGAAATACCTTTGAAGACCCGGATTAGTCTTACCATTCTTTTTGTCCTCCTTTTTGATGACTGTGATCCACACTTCTGTGATGTCTGTGTGTGTGTTTTTCTGTCTGCTTACACAGGAAACCCAAAAGGAGTCATGCTGACCCATGGGAATGTGGTGGCAGATTTCTCAGGCTTCCTCAAAGTGACAGACGTGAGTGAGCTGCTTTTCTTTTGTCCTTTCCATAAGAAATATTTCATGTTAACCTACTGACACCATCCAGAAATATGTGATGATTTAACAACGATATTTGACTATGCTAAGTGATTAATCAGTCATTCATTGGTTTTACTGTGTTTATGTAATTTTTCCTCTAATTTCTATTTTCCATGTAGTTGTTGTAGTGCAAGATTGATGTTTTATTGACATCTGATTGTTCCCTTCCATCTGTCTCCTGCAGAAAGTAATTTTTCCAAACCAGGATGATTGCCTAATTTCCTTCCTGCCTCTGGCTCACATGTTTGAGAGACTCATTGAGGTAAATAAGCTGAAAGGGGCTATTTGACCACAGGAACGTGGGAGTCATAAGTTTCAGAATGTTACCAAAAGGATGTGTGCTGCATAATTTTGCAAGTGGGCGTTAATTTGAGGTCATTTAGTGAGTAGGAGGGAGAACAGGAGAGAGTGGGGGTGTCTCCTCTCCTTTTCTTTTTTTGTTTTCCAACTCTGAGGATGAATGCCATACCCACTTTTACACCCACGGCTATAGACATTGCATCATTTCCCAGCACACTTAAGCACACACACACATTTGTTCATTCAAGTATAGGTAATATGTGCATGTAAGTGTGTATAGAAGAATTCAATTACTGATAGAAATCAGGCGAAGGCAGGAAATCAGAAGCCATATTAAAAACCCATTTACTATAAATCCTGTATTTGCTATCTGACGTCTCCTCCAACGTGCTGCTGACCAAAGCTGGCATGTCTAAGTGTTTTCATGTAGTTCAGTTGTTGGAACGGGACTGATGGGCACCACTTGTCCTAACAGTGTCTGAAGTTTTTTTCTACTCTCTGTTCAGCTGTGAAAAACGTGCTTGACTTTTTCAGTTGCAGCTTTAGTCAGAAAGCAAAATATTTCCATTGAACCTATGGCAATGCTGCCAGAAGGGTAGTTTCCTTGTCTGAAGTCTGTGCCGAGCACATACTAGCCTGGAAAAACCCCAATAAGAAACCCGTTTGTCCTTCAGAAATGTAGCTGGAACTGAGTTTCTTTTAATCTTTTATCCCGCTTACTGAAACCAGGGTTGCCTTTTATGTGTTGTGAGAGAAATGACAAAACACCCCTATAGGTTAGAGGATTTTCCCATCTTTCTGTCCTGACAGTTAAGGACAGTTGTTTCTCTGAGAAACAAGAAAATGCCCATGTACATGCCCAGTGACATCTACATCAAACAAAGACATAAACACGCAAGTTTGCATAAGATTACCTAAGGGACGCTTGGTGTTTGTGTCTGTTTAGTCACCTGTCACAAACCCACCTTATAACAGCACCTCAACAACAATACCCAATCACAAAGCGCACAGGAAGCATCAGCTCTGCTGTTAACATCCTTTCAAGGCTTTTCATGAATGTTTATTTATTTCTTTGTCTTTCATATCATCACATCCATATAGGTTGTTAGTTTGGTCAGCTGGACTGGCTGCCATTTCATTCTGCCCTGCAAAGAAAGAGCACTTTTCCAGAAATGTTAAATTTTCCATTTTAAGGAGTCCTTTTGTTCCACAACATTCTTGTTTCACAAATAGAGCTGATTACATAAACTAAAATGTTGCAGTCTTTTCATCACCAAATAATGATCAGTCATAACATGAGACATCGAGCGTGCGAGAAAATGTGCTGAGACGACACTTCCTTACTCGACTCTAAACCCTTCTGAACCTTTCAAATCCCTGCAGGTATTAGTTGTTGTTGATTCATTAAGTGCTCACAGAGTACTTGTGTGCCCTCGTGTGGGTGTGTCATGTGTAGCATGCAGCCAGTTGGTGTGCATCAGGTTGAACCAGCCAGGTTTGTTTGCCTGCAGCGGCGTTGTCTGCAGCGTGAGACTCAGACACAGGAAACCACCCGACTCCCCAGCTTAATAGGAACACGTTCAAGTTTCACAGACATACACGTGGTCACATGCCATTTCATATATCAAACTGGTGTTGTCTTAGTCGAAAGACGGCAGAACATACGCTTCACTCGGTCTCTGAGACAGGAAGCAGATCACATAGTTTTTTCACAACCCCCTGATTTAAAAAGGATGTGTACCATGTTTAGACTGAGACTATGTTCAGTCTCGGAAGTCACAATCTGTAAATGATCTGTAAAGGGTGTGTTGTGTGTGGGTGTGTGTGTGTGTGTGTGTTGGGGGGGGTGTCTAACTGTGGGTTCTAGCTGTGAGAAGTTTCACTGATGTTTGGTAGATGATAAATATAGATGAGTCATGTCTTCTGCTGAAAACTTGAGTCAATCCTTTGTGAGCTGTGGCATCTCCTCTCATTTATATGAATAAGACAACCAAACCTGTCCATCACTCATCACTCACTTACTTACTCACTTACTTGTTGTGAGAAAAAATAAAATCAATATAGAAACCAGTGATGGAAAGTAACTATGTAGGAATACAGGAATGTTTGAGTATTTCTGTTTTATTCGACTTTCTCCTTGTACATCTTTTTCATAGTTTTTGCTGCTCTGACAGCTGGAGTTTCTGGTCAAGATTAAGACTTTAAATGAATGTGTTGTTACAGACAGTAACATAATAAACAATAATAAAATACAATGCGTAGTTCCTTCTGTGCAAAAGCTGCTTCAGTTTCTGAGAATCATTTATTCAGTTGAGAAAGCATTTTCAACCACATCGCAATGCAATACAGTGAATTATCAGTACAGTTCCTGTTTATGTTCAAATGACAGTAAGATTTGAGAGCGTGGGAATGACAACCTTAACCTTTAATCAAGTATGATGTATGGGTATTTTACGATATACAATTTACGATGTATTATAACATGGCCACTCAACACTGTACAGAATTTGGGATTTCTTTTGTCTCTCTCTTTATTTTGTCCTTAATGCACTCTGAACTATTGCCTGTTGTTACTCAGACTACTTGCTGTTGCTGGGATTTTATCTGCTAACCATTTGTGTGTCTGTCTCTGCAGTCTGTGGTGTACTGCCATGGAGGACGGATCGGTTTCTATCAGGGTGATATCCGTCTTCTTCCAGATGACATGAAGGCCCTGCGGCCGACCATTTTCCCTGTGGTGCCTCGACTGCTCAACCGCATGTACGACAAGGTGAGATGAACTGATGAAGACATGGCAGGCTTGGTTTTCTTGTGTGCTGGAGCTGTGTTTTAGGGAAAGGATGAAGTGTGAGTTATGTCAGAGGAGAAATTACAGGTTTGCCCCTGCACTTAAAGTGATGCAACATGTTTCCTGATTATTTCAGGGCAAATTACATAAATACGATCACAATGCATACGTTTTTTTACCAGCTGAAATAAGAAAGAGTCGCCAATCACAAAAGGGTGAATTTTCTTGGTCTCCTGTGCAGATCTTCAGCCAGGCAAATACCCCATTGAAGCGTTGGCTGCTCAACTTTGCTGCCAAGAGAAAAGGTGCTGAAGTCAGCAGTGGGATCATTCGCAGTGACAGCATCTGGGACAAGATCTTCTTCAGTAAGATTCAGGTAAATTGTTTTTGTCTGTCTGAACTAAAGGCACCACTAATTACCACCACTGCTAATTTAATTTCTTTATGTGCATTGCATGGTTCTGCTGAATATTTCTTTGACTTTTGACAAAGTCAAGGGATATAATGCATTTCAGTAATTCACACCAGGTGACTCTGGTCTTTAGAGCGGCCTTTAAAGTCATGACACTACTTCACTTCACACGTTTGAGGCTCAATGAGTGTTTTTGGACCAAACGGGTGTCTCCGACTCCCTGAGAGAGACAGCCCTTCTTCTGGTAGCTCGCCTGTGAGCTACTTTTCCAGGGGTTCTGTGTGGATTCAATGTCCGTCCCTTTGTCCGCATTTTGTTTCATTTTTTTTAGGGCTACCTGTATGAGCAGGTCTTTTGCACATCTAACAATCTTTCTCAAAATTGGCGGTTATGGATGCTGAATTGGCTCGTGTGTGTGACCAATCACTCAAGCTTCCTGTTGAACAATGTTCCAATTGAGTGAACCAAAGCAGTTCAAAACTGGGCAAAAAAACATGGCCCATGTTGGATTGCAACACGAAAAATATGAAGCTGATTAAAAAAGGAAAATACAATCCAAAGAATGTCTTGATAGTTTTTATTATTATTATTAATGATGTTACTTTAGAAAAGCAGAAAAAAAGATCACTCTGTATTATGACATGTTTCCTCTGTAAACAGGCCAGCCTGGGAGGAAGGTTGAGGATGATTATAACAGGAGCAGCTCCTACCTCGCCCAGTGTCCTGGGATTCCTCAGAGCAGCTCTGGGATGCCAGGTCTGACACACACACACACCTACAAGCACACACACAGGTTTTTTTTTCCAACAAATAAACACTTAGAACCCAGCTTACACATCCTGCTCTGCACTAAGTAGTAGACAGATGGAATGAGTGGCTATCTGGTGAGCATTTTGTATTTTTCTTAAGAGTTAGAGTTAGAAAAGAGGTAAAAGGGAGGGAGTATTCATCAGGTGGACACAACCCTGACATCAAATTTATTACAATTTTAACTGCTGGATGCTTTAATATAAACGTGCTGGTTAACAAGTCTGTGATGATGAGGTAGTCAGTGTTTCTGCTGCCTCCAAGTGGCCAAAAAATTGGGGCTCACTCAAAATCCTCACTGTCTAGGTCTAAAACTCAAATTGGTTTTTGCGAAGAGAGCTACAAAATGTGTTCAGCCAGCCTACAGAACATGGCACAGACACATGCATTAAAGTAACACACTAACACAAAAATTATGGTATTTGGGTGCACTCAAGTCCTTCATGCAAATTTCTTCTCAACATTGTCTGTGTCTGTTTGAAGGTGTACGAGGCATATGGCCAGACAGAGTGCACAGCTGGTTGCACCTTCACCACGCCTGGAGACTGGACCCCAGGTGAGCATCAGCATTTATGCAACAGGTATACAAAACAGAGGCACACATCCTTATCTCTGTCCAACTCTCTAAAGTTGTTTACTTAACTACAGGCTCAGTTCAGAGGTCTAAGAGTGATGTCAGTGAGTCATGATTTGAAGAAATAAACTCTTCTGCTGACTGGTGTTGAATTGTTAAAAAAGTTAAAAATGGTCACAATGAAGCTGCTTAGACATTCAGGCCACAAATATTTTACAGGGCACACCCAGTGGAAAAAAAAGCAAGACGAAAGTGAGGAGGTGGCTGCTGTGTGTAGTACTAGAAAGAAGGAAAAGCCTTGAAGCAAAAGAAGAGAGGGAAAGAAAGACCTGCTAAGCCACATTAATAACTTTCATAATGCCTGCTTAGATGATCGCCAACATCAACAAACGGGCATAAAAGACAAGTAGCTGCCCTAACTGCCTGTATTTACCCTGTGGTCTTGGCATACATGGTAATTTTCCAAATGACCTCAATGAAAATACAGAGATTTAAAGCTTGAGTTATAATTAGCTGCCTGATTTAGCGTAAAGTGTGTCTTTCTCTGAAAACAGTCACCAAATGACACCAATGTAAATCTGTGCTTTTTACACCACCCATCTCTCTTTTTTCATCGGTACATGTAGAAACAGTTGAATCTGTTTTTTGAATGTTGATAATAAAAACACATTTTTTTATACATATCATTCCTTATGTAGTTTGTATATAATGTATATTATTGTATAGCATGTATATTTATTTTCTTCCCATGTGTTCGTGTTGCACATGGAAGTTTTTTGCTCAAGTATCTTCCTTCTGTCCTTGAGCTGCTGTAACACATAGATTTCCCCACTGTGGGATAAATAAAGTGTTGTCTTATCTTATCTTATCTTATCTTATCTTAAACAAATCCACACATAATGGGAACTGCAATCTCCAGGATATGATACACAAAAATATGTTTATTATAAAGTTGGTTATATGTTTAATTAACTAGTTTTTTTATGTTTCAATTATCAAGTATCAAAAGCTGGAGGGAAAGGTCAGTTTTCAGTAGCACAATAACATAACTTTCAAAGATGGTGACCTGTTCACTCAAATAAAAGAAAGTCAACCAAAGACCTTGACCTTAAGGCCAACACACTGATGCATTTAATTCTTTGATTTATTTATTTATTTATTTTCACTTTTAATTTAATTTAAAAATGTGACTAACTGCATGCATGTACAAACACAAAATATATGACTAAGATGAAATGACACTAAAATCAGCAGACAGCTCGGTGCTGCTGAGCCTGAAGGAACATGTCATCACCTGTTCACTTACTTTAGTTTCCGGTGTGTGGACAGAGCCTTAACAATGCTAGTTTTTGTTTAAAATGGGCTCAGTTGGTTCATATTGTATTGTCTCAGTGCAATGGCAATATATGTCATGCAGTAAAATTAACCAAAAAGTACTAAAAAAAGAAAAGAAAACTTACTGTTACAACATTACTATAATCAAGGGGTATATATAAACTGAAACATATGCAATGAGAAAAGTAAGGGTAAAATTACTGACTTTGGAATATTCTTTACAGAGTATTTCAGTCATATTATCAGCAGTAAATGCAATTTAGCCCTGCCTGTTGAACTCAGTGTCAACCCTTTATGTACTTATGTTCACATATTTTTTTAATACCTGGGTGAACGAAATGTCATAAATACATGCCGTACCATTACACATCACCCAAAGCCACAACAAAACAAGTACATGGTATGTGCATCAGCCTGTTGTGCAGCTTGACAGCAGGACTATTAGATAACATCACGTTGTAGTCTAGTATCACCCCCTGCTGTTCACTCCATGACATACTTGTATTTCATTCAGAAAATTTGCCAAGTCTCTTCCCTCCTTTAGATTTCAAAAACATTAAGCTTAAAATAGTTTTGAATGAAAGTAACCAGAATTTGTGCAGGGGTACATTCTCCCTCTTTCTTGCCTATTTGATTTTATATGAGGTGAGGTATATCAGGTGAGTTAGCTTATTGTTGTGCTTAGAGCACAAAATGCCATTGGTTATTACCTATAGGAAACCATTTAGCAGTGACAATGGCTGCAATGTGGGCAAACTGAAAAGTTCAAGTTATGCCAAAAAAGGAGGGGAAAGTGTTATTTTGTTGAGTTTTAAATCATTTTGCTCATCCTGACTCTTGAGCAGGTCATGTTGGGGCCCCGCTGCCATGTAACCTCATCAGACTGGTGGATGTTCCTGAGAAGAACTACTTTGCCTCTAAAGGAGAGGGAGAGGTAAGTAACCGGATGTTAACATAAAGAAACTTACTATACATGTATATGTGTGTGTTTGTGATTGTGTCTGCTCATCGCAGTTTTCACACAGATTCAGAGAGCTAACTTTAAGCAAGTTGGTGTAGAGTAGAGGAGTTTTTTGTCTATTAGTTTACATGTAAAATATGAGAAATGTACATCCTCTAAACCCTCCCAGTGCATTTAATGCCACAGAATCTATGTGATGCAAAGGTACTTAAAAAAACAGTTTTAGTGTTTATATAGAAGATAGAGAGCATACTTCACCATTTTTCTTATCTCGTGTCTAGGTTTGTGTGAAGGGACCAAATGTGTTTAAGGGCTACCTCAAAGACCCGGAGAGGACGGCTGAGACGCTGGACGCAGACGGCTGGCTCCACACCGGGGACATTGGCAAATGGTTACCTGTATGTACATACAGCTCACACTCACTGCCCCGTTTTTAGGCATTATAATGAAACATCTTATTTGTTTTGAATGATGCATTGTTTTCACATGAGTTGCTTTTTTCAACATCACTTCTCCTGTAGAACGGCACACTGAAGATCATTGACAGGAAGAAGCACATCTTCAAGCTGGCGCAAGGCGAGTACATCTCCCCTGAGAAGATCGAGAACATCTACATTAGGAGTCAGCCTGTGGCCCAGCTCTATGTTCATGGAGATAGCCTGCAGGTAAGAATTTAAATGCACAGACTTTGCAATTGAAGTTCTATACACCTCAATTAGTATAATTCTTAGCTGCCTATATTAACTTTCCAAGGAATGAAAGGTATTACTGGCTGCTGACAGTTGTTCATGGTCTCCAGTTCAGTAATGACATGATCACCAATCTGGTGCTCATTTTAAGTGGAATTAAGTGGTACAGTCTATTCACTGTTTCGTCTAATGTTCGTGTTTGCCCTCTTCAGTCCTGTTTGGTTGGAATTGTGGTTCCTGACCCCGAAGTTATGCCTGAATGGGCCAAGAAAAAGGGCATATTTGGCACTTACCAGGACCTTTGTAAAAACACAGTAGGTGTCACATGTCTGAAACCCTTCAAAATGCTGTCAATTATAGATGCTGAGAATACTGTAGAATAGAAAATGACTTTCTTCTTTTATCCTCAGGAATTAAAGAAGGCAATTCTCGAGGATTTGGTGCGTCTGGGCAAGGCCAGTGGGCTCCACTCTTTTGAGCAGGTAAGTAGACAGTTATATGTTTAGGTTTGAGACAACAAACAGCCAGTACTTGATCTATCTTTTTGCTGCCAATAGCATGTACATATATGTACAGGCAGTATATCAAAGTCTGCTTTGATTACAACAATGCAATATTTCAGAATCGACTTCATCTGAGCTACTCAGTAAATTAAAAAACAAACAATAAAATATTTATACTGCTTCAGTTTATAGACATTCTATGGTTACATTCTATTGTAAATATGAAAGACGGGGCTAGCAAATTAGCATTATAAAAGAAACAAAGGAAGCTTAAATCAGTCAAATATAGAAGAGTTGGCATAGATATTTTTCTTCAAATGCAGAAAATACTGCATATTACAGGTCTTATAAAGACTGGTGTTATCAATAATATTAAAAATCACAATTACCTAGCGTATTTTTTTTCTACTTTTAAAATGATATAACCAGGGAAGCTTGCAATAACTTCAGGGAGACTCAAGAATCATCTGACATCTTTTCTATTCTTATGCACATTCATTGTCAAGGTGAAGAACATCTACATCCATAATGAGATGTTTTCCATCGAAAATGGCCTCCTGACGCCAACACTAAAGGCCAAGAGGCCGGAGCTGAAGGAGTTCTTCAAGACACAGATCGACCAGCTCTACAGCAGCATCTCCATGTGAAGGCCAGCAGACCTCACTTCCCTTCAAGCATCTTAACACTAGGATCTGCTTTAACCTGTAGTGGGGCAAAGATGTGACACCTTAGGCTTAACATGCTTTGGGAAAGCAAGCCAAACCTGGCCATACTTATGGAAGATATAAAATGCCGGAAAAAAATTACAGAAATAAAATGAAATGCAGTCCACATTGTTATGTGTATTTCCTTTTATGTATGCATTTAATGTGTCATAATTACATAAAAGCATATGTTCAAAAACTATTTGTGTGAATTTAAACAAATCAAAATGAAAAACAGTGGAGTATTTCAGTGTTGTCAGCAAGAGGAAATACTGTAACTGGTTTTAATAATGAAATTCAAATTTATTTTTTTTTTAATGAAAACATGTTGTCAATACCAAATGAAAGTCATCATCTGCCCAATTACAGCTTTGGGGGTGGGATGGAGCTTAGCATGGCTTAACCATGGCAGACATTGAAATAGTTTCATCTGCTAAATGGCCAGAGGGACACAACTATTCTCTGTACATTTAGTTACATTTGTGAGTGACTGCAGTTTTGAGGGATTGACTGTGCAGCAAGAGGCTGCACAAACCCTTAGAGGGAACTTGTGGTAAGTGTTGTCCTTTTGTTAGTATAAAGTAAACACTGAGTGGTTTGCTGAAGGAGGAGCTAATGCTAATAGGTTGTTGGTAAAATAGATATCTAGAGTTGCCTAATGAGTTTTGTAATACTGTCAACGGTCACTTTTGTTATAACAACACAACAAAGAATTTTAGAAAATTATTGTACAAAGTGACCTGCTGTGCACTGAACAGCACTGAAATGCAATACATCACTTTGCTTTCTGTGATTTTAACATTATTTACACATGCGTAAACTAACATGAGGACTAACATGAAGAAATGCATACAGAAAAGAGAAATAATATAACGGTGTGTATGGCACAGTATTTCTTTGTGTGATTTGTTTTCATTCAGGCATTTTAAATCTTCCATACATTGCTACCTGCTACCCACCCAAACAAACCATCAAATGCTCTGTCCCCAGCACCACAAACTCATCAGCACTTTTATGTTGAGCAATTCATTCCTACTTCTTATCAATTTGCTTCTCTTCTCTCCTCCATCAGTTTAAATCTAACAGGCAAACGCAACCTAAAATCCACAGCTGTTTGACAGCAAGCGTGAGGTCTTTGTGTTTAGTCTAGCTCAAGGAACAGTCTAGATCTGTGATAATGGCGACACCTTGTGGGACAGAAACTAACTTCATCACAGTTTCATTTGATTGGCTAAGCTTCTGACAGCTGTGCCATGAAGTGGGGCCTGAAAAATCTCCCCTGATCTAACACAACATGGACTGAACTTGTGTTCAGCCTAGACATATTGCAATTAGACCAAAAAGACATCTTCCTGTTGGAGGTCTAAATTAAGATAGTAACTTAGGGAGAGTAGCAGCTCCTGCCTTACAGATCATTGTTGTCCACATTGTTCCATGTGGAGCATCTGAATGTCTGAGCCACACCCAAATTACAGTTCCTATCATGTGTTCACTCGTTCATTAAGTCTTCTCTACATGACCGGCATTTTAGCATGCATGCTTCTTGTTTATAAGAAGGACTGGCCCACTGTAACAGTCATCAAGGTTTGCACTCTGCAGTCGGTTCAATCATGACTTCTTTTACATCCATCTTTGCACAAAGAGTATGTCAGGTGAAAGAAAAAAGAAATAATGCAAAACCAGGGCTCAGGGCAATGCATGCAGTTTGCCCTGCAATGCTGGGACCATTAGCATTTGACCTGGAAAAGTATGGAAAGTATTTCTTTGTGGCCATCAATAGCAGGTTGTATGCAGCTGCCCACAGCCACTGATGCTAGTGCAAGGCTTTGTAATGTAGGCAAAGCTGATGAATTCTACTCACTGAAGGAAAATAGAACAACTCTCAACTTTTAAACAAAAGAAACACATTTGTTCAGAGGGTTACACATAGAAGTAATGTATAGGCTTTTTAAGTTGATTACCGTCCCAAAGCATAAAACAATGTGGATGTACATAAATGAGGACAGCTAGATGTAAGCATATTTATTAAATCAACGGTTTGAATGGATTTTTTTCCTCTCTTTTTGCGTGTAGTGAGATGAGTTGTACTTATTTATTTATCTATTCTGCTGTAAAATGGAATCAGCACCATATCCTTGTAATGATTGAGTGCAGCAATAGGGATGAGGGAGGGTGGGGAACAGGAGGTGGGCAATGAAATAAAAGATATTCTGGAATGATTTTAAACTTGTGCCTTGTTTCATTTTTTTCATGGTGTTAGGTGGTGTTACATGTTATTTGCATACGTTTGGACTGCCGTCTGAAAGAAGTTCTCAGATCAAAGTATTAATACCATATTAGAAAGATACTCCATTACAGGTGAAAGTAATTAATTACAAGTACAAAAGTTATATATATACTTTAAGTATCAAAAGGGAAAAGCATTTTTTACAAATGGCATATTGTATATGTTTTACAGTTTGATTGTGGACTTACCAGTGTTTCCTAACCTGGGGTTCAAAGAGTCACAATAGTAATCGGTGAGATATTCAGTAGAGCAGAAAGAAAAAACACAAACATGTTTTTTATTGTGAAACATTGGATAATTTTAAAACTCTTAAAACCTCAAACAAATATGAAATAAACCACCTGAGAAGTTTAAATGCGGAAATTAGTCTTTGGTGGAACTGCTATAAACCTGTAGACATATTTAAAAACGTCTTGTAATTTATAAACATATCATATGTTTTTATGTAAAATCTTAACCTGAAAACTACATTAGAACCTACAATATAGCCTTCTAGTGTGGTGGAGTAAAAGTACAAGTTAGAATAAAACAGAAATACTCAAGTAAAGTACCTCAAAATTGTTTTCAAATACTACTTAACCAAAGTACATGTATTTACTTAGAACACTGGAGGGTAGAGAGCACACATACACAGTGTTATGTGACACACTCAAGACACCTGTCAATCTCCACCAGTGCCACTGGCAGATGTGTTACTAGTTTATTTGGAAAGTCTTTCAAAGAAGACTCTTCTAAAGAAGAAATAACACTATTACAGATTGTAAATAGTTTATTTTCTTATCTCTTTTTATTTAAAGAACAATATACTGGACAGTAGTTTATATAAATAAAATGAAAGCAACATGGGTACAAAAATAAAATGCAGATGAGAAAATGAAATTGGTCAGCACCATCTGTGTTTATTATGATAGCACTTTAAAGATACTGGAAACATAGTCCTTGATTTAACTCAGGTTCTCTGGATACAGTGATGTTCACAGATATTAGCATAATATTACCTGTTGCTTAAAGCACTTAATGCTTTCATTTTAAGGCCTATAATCAATGTAGTGAATTTAAGGTGAAATTGCCGAGAGTTTCCTTGGCAGAACAATAAAAGGACAGTAACAAGACAGACCGAGAGATTGTATGTTGCCAATGCAACGGCATTCAGCATCCACAATCAACAAAACTGATTAAACGGACATTGCCGGTTACACGGATTGTAAACGTCATCAGCAGCTGATTGGAAGATTGACTCTGCAGGTGTGCTCGGTTGCTAAGCACCGCACAGTGAAGGGAGGAGAAACGTTTTTGGGTTTTTTTTAGTATTTTCACCATCCGGTCCGTTTTTCAACCGTCAACTCTCTCAGCTTTTACGTAATAATATCGCCCGTTTTGTCCAATAATAGAGAAAATACGGTACCAGCGTAGGGATAGCGTCAGCTTTGTCCTTAAAAATCGTCGACTGTAATTTGGACGTCGATTTCACTCGGACATGAGTCGGTTCAAGTGTCGAGTAGGACTCAGTCTTGGCAGGGGATTTTCAAAAAAACGAGATACACCTGTAAAAGCAGCACTGAGCAGACGAGACAGTAAGAATCATCCACACACACACACACACACACACACTTCTGCTTCATGCACAGCAACTTTGAAGCAGAAGGCTGACCACATACTGCCTGCCTTGTGCAATACATGTGTTGATGTCCTGTCAAATTCCCTCGCGTCTTGCTACTCTTCTTTACATTGTTTCCTCAACACTTTTCAGAGAACAGGAGACTTTTGCCTAACAAGCATTATGAAGCATTTCCAGAGGAACCTGAGATCATCCATGTTAAACCAAGAAACTCGGTGTTGGTAGGCATTCTGTAAATAGATATTTATGAATAACAAACCCTGATATCTACTCTCTTCCTAATAAAAATATTGCCAGGCATAACCCACTATGGGAATGCACCATAAAGGGTGAGGAATGAGTTAAGGAAGCATTAGTATAGTTAAAACAGTGATGCTTAATACAGCCATTTTACTGTATTTTAGTTTGTAACTCCTTTTCAAACATGTGGGTTTCACCTTTCTTGGATGCTTGAATTTTAATTTCAAGTTATTTGCCAAGGTTTCTTTAACTTTTAAACACTGCCCTCCCTTTCCAGCCTTTACAGACTAGCATTAAGCCTGGCCACGTCAAGTCTACATTATGCTTGAGCAGCCCTGCATTTACTGAAAACCCCAAAGGCAAAGCTGTTTCGCCTGCTGCACCAGCTAATAAAAAATCTGACCACCAAGTGTCACCAGCCTGTCCTGATGCAAAGGCTTTTAAAGGTGTTGAAATGCCATTTAAAGAAGAAGAGCAAAACTTGGCTATGACTCAGGACAGCCTCACATTTTCTAGCATGGCGTCAGACACATCTTTCAGCTGTGATGATGATGAGGACAGCCGTTACCCCTCCGTCTCTTCAACGTCCAGCAGTCTTCCCTCTCCAGAGATCTTCAGGAAAGAGAGCAATGGTGTGTGCCTATTTTTGTAAATCCATGACCAAAATATAAAGTTATTCTATTCTAGTTTGGTATCTCTCTCTTCCCAGCAGAAACACTGACTTTCCCCATGAAGGAGGAGCTGCAGGGTCTCCATCTTCACATAAAGAACTCCACCTTGCTGGAAGCGAGCCATGCTGAGAGCATCCACATGCATCATCCCCCCAACCTCTCTACCATTGGTAATAGTATGAGAAAATCCCATGCACATAACAGTCTCAGAATAAATTTGTTTGGTGCAATTTAGTTTTATGATACTTTTAACAATTGTTAAATCCCATTTTAAAAAAAACAAAACAAAAAACTCAGGCGATATTCTGGAAAAATTTTTACTCTTACAAGAAAAAAGCTGAGTATGACATAATTTGATGTCTGATTATTGTCATGTATGTTAAACAGTCTGGCAATTGTCTAACAATAATTTAACCCCTGTCTGCAGATGCTTCTACAATTCTTGCTGAAAACAACTGTGAGATCAAGTGAGTTTTACAGTTTCTTTTGGAAAAGCCATTTGGTCTCTGGTCACATACACCAGGAACCCTGAGAAGGAATCAAACGTTCATGACCTATATCTATCTATAAATGACCAATGACAAAACCTGCTTCAACCTTTTTTTTTCCCTTTTTTTAAAGCCAACATAGGGGACCTGATGCTGAGACCAAAATACACACAGACTCATTCAAATCAGGTAAAGACTCAGTAGATGTATATCATAATCAAGATGTATAATATATTATATTATATTGTATATTATGCAAAATGATTTTTTTGTGTTCTTCAATAAACAATCTATATACAAAGCCTTCAAGTGGAAAACACCACCAAAAGTAAGAAAATCACCTGACTATCACATCTAAAATATGATGTGGACAATTTTTATTTTTATGTTTTAAATGGAAAGAAAGTTTTGTCATTGTCAAATATATTTTGCTCCTCAGCTCAGCAGCAGAAAGCCCATTTTGTGCAAGAAGAAAGTATGGTTCAAAAGCCCCATCATTGCAGAGACCCTTGAAGCAAAACCTATCCCAGTCACCAAATTAACAATATTCAACACCACTGAGCCAGTGCAAACATGCATCCATGCTCAGCAGATGAAACCTGATATAGACACATCTGGAGCAGTAGAGATAAATTCTGAAGAAGATGCATCACGACTGATGGTGAGGCTGAAAAGGCCTATCAAATGTGATCCAACAAAAGCCAAGTTCTTTGACTTCATGGACGAGGTTGACAGAGATGCGTTCTTTCAGAAGATGAGAGAAAGGTGTCTCAAACTCCGAAGTGCACCTTCATTTCCTCTGACAGCTGCTAAGTACACAGGACCTTCTATCCTGTGACATCTGAGACCAAAATATTGTATCCAATGATTTGATCGTAATCCCATAATCTGATAGAAGAGGTCTCTGTGGAAAAGAAGTAGTCAGTGTGCACTTCAAAACAAGATATCAAGACTCAATGTAACAAGTATATGAAACTGTCAAAACATCTAAAATGTGAAATTAATGTTGTTTAAAGAGAATCATTCAAAATAATGCCACACCTTGCCATGTGGGTAGGACCACAACTGTGCCAACCTGTGACATTTCAACCTGCCTTACTCCTTAACCTGGTGTGATTGCATAACATACTATTTAAATTGTGGTGCTTGTGCTTTTTGCAACTTAATTGGTCCATTGAATACATAATTTTCAATGAACAAAAACTTTTCAATAAGCACATTTTTCACATTCAAAAGATTGTTTCCTGAGTTGATTTGCTCAAATGAAATAAGTGTAAAGTGCAAGATGACCACTAGATGTCAGACCCATATTTGTGTAAATGTTTGTCCCGACTTTTGTTCCGACTGTGACTATTTTTTATTTTTATGTATAAATGTACTTGTTTGTGTTTCTTTATCTGTGTTTTTATTGACAGAACGTGCCAGTGCCATTAGCACTCAATCTAAATGCTTAATGTGACCTAAAATGTAAATTTATTTTAAATTGCAATTTTATTTCTCTATGTATGAAAAGTCTGTCCTGTAAATCTGGACATTGCTGAGCGCCAGAAAAAAAATATAAATAAATAAATAAATAGACAAACTAAAGTAATGCACAATAAATACATTAACTATTCCTCTTGGATACCCGTCCTTGTTTGATTTTTGATAATTTTGGCTTTTGCGTTTGGCTCTTTTCAAATGAATGTCTTTCAGTAATCTTCGGCTGTGTCTTTAGGCATCTCGGCAGTCGCACTTGTATGATTTCTGTGAATAAATTTCATGCTGTCACGATTCCCGACAAAACATCAACACAGCAAATCCATAGACCACGTGGTACAGGGCCAAAAATACCAGCCAATCAGGGATTTTGTAGTAGCAACAGCGTCGTCTCAGCCAATCAGAAAAATGTAGTGGGTTACCAAGCAGCTCCCGTGACTAATGCCTGTCATATGACTGTGACACCCATGGAGACAGTTACAAGGAACAAGATTTGCTCCTGGATTTGAAAAGAAAAGAGACCTTCTGTACCGACTTTATTTTGGTACAAAATGCCTCCGACTCTCTTTCAAAAACTTTTCAACAAGAGAAATGCGTTTTCGTCGCCGCCCCCGAGATGTAGCAAAGAGGACCCAGCTTTCAGGTAGCTATTGTGTGTGTGTATGCGTTTCTGGTTTGTGTGTAACGTTTTACGTGTGCAGTGCTAACGTTATTTATGACTTTCGTCATGGCGTCTAAAAGCATGACAGAGTTTTGGCTTGTTGTATGTTTTGAAGTCGCAGTCGCGTCACAAATCAACGCCATGTAGCTTTAATTTCAAACTGAAAGAGCAAAGTGCAGGGAGTCGTGGGGTACGTGTTGTGTCTGTTGGTGAGGTTAGCTAACATGCTAATGCTAGCTCCCAGACGATAGCGCGGCTGCTGCACACGCTGTCTCTTGTTGGGACTAGGCTTGCTTCACTTGCCAGCACTTTTTTTGCTCCTTTACACAAATATTAGACAACGTATACTGATGATATTAAAGCCGCAATAAGTTAACAATAAACACAATCTCCCTTCTTCAAGTGCGGTATGAACAGCTATTCGGTTTCATCGCTTAGAAGTTGCAGAAGCAGTGTCCCTCTTTCTCCTTTGTCTCCTCGTGTCCCCCTTTGTGTTACTGTGGCAACAGCCCTTAAGCCTGCGTGGTAGCATGAATACATCGAGACAGCGGTGACAGTAGGGCCACGCTCTTTTTGTCGTTTATTTTGAGCAATACCCCCGATAACTTAGAGCAAAGTACAGCTGGCTTCGCTCAGTCTTGCGACGGTTACTGTACTGCTCGCTAGTGCCGTCGGACAACGAGGAGGACACAGTGTGCCCTGTGTTGAAGCATATGTGATCACTACAGTCGGTTAGTGATGACAGACAGATCGGCTAACCGGGCTTCAGCCTCTATTGACAGACTAAGGTCTAGGAATGTACAATGTGTATTTTAATATGTTAATGTCATGTGTTGAAAGCGGTACATATGGATGGTTGTCCGTTTCATTGAAGTATAATTTCTGTCTAATTTTTGCGAGTGATGAATAGCATAAATCAAACACCCACCCCCCATTTGTATACTACACAAATACCACGATATGTATGAAAGTATGCTGATTATAGTACGTATCACTGCACTGGTTGCAGGTGTCCACGAAAGCAGACGAAAAAGAAATGCACCAATTTCAAATGTAGACTGACAATTCGTTCAAAACGTCTTTGCTGTTTTTTTTTTTAACCCATGTCAGATCTGTTTCAACGAAAACAATCATATTGTTGCATGAGAAAAAATACATCACTGATGATTGCAGTGAGATGCTGGAAACTAGCTACAAGTTTACCACGATAATGTGCGATCATAGCAGAGCATGCTGCAGTGTTTGGAGTAAATATAATGAAAATAGATTATGTAAAGGATTGTTAGAGTTTAAAAAAAATGATTTACTATGAACAAATACAACACGTAAAGCATGGCATGTAATATCATCATAAATATGCTACTTGTTGAACTATTCTAAGGTTGAATTCAACCTGACTAAGCAATGCATCATTGAGCTGGCCAAGAGGATATTCTATACTCCCTGAGTTGATTTGCAGTTTCCCTGTGTATGTTCTTACACACATTCTGGGTCAGGGTCAGGTCTGCCACCAAGGGGAAACAGCTCTTTTTAGTTTTAAATACACTTGCATTGGAAAATGTTGCTCTGGGCATGTCACCCACAGCGGATATATTTACCAATGGACCAGAAAGCTCACCTCCTTGTGGTGTTACTTGCACTTTGGCCCATGTCTGTGCCAGCGCACGTTCCATGGTCATAAAGGTGCTCTGCGCTCACTGATATAAATGCAGTGTGTGTGTGTATGGGGTTGGCAGGCAGGCTGGCTTCAGTCCTAGAGCAAACAGACAGACAGCAGGCGTTTCTGTTAACTCGGTGGTCAGCTGTGCTCTTCATACCTCTGGCATGTGCTCCCCATTCATCAGGCATGAATTGCTCTGGAGAGGGCAGAGCTGTGATAAGACAAATGCACACAGAAGGAGAGATGGATAGACAGGACACTTGGTTGTTACCACGAAAACGTTAAAATAATCAAGTTATAAGGGGTTTGGATAGAGGAAAAAAATGGTGACTGGGAGGGTTTGTTTTAAAAGGGAAGAAGAGAATGTCTGATAGTATAAAAGTGGGGGATGGAATTTGATGAGTGCTACTAGTTAGAATAATGAATAAGCAAAAGAATGGGAAATAGGGCCATGGTGGATGCTGAAAGCGAAAGGGGCAAATATTGAAAACAAAGGTGAGTGTTAGGGTGATCAGAAATTGAGGAGGCAAATTTAAAAACAATTGTCAGATGATAGACAGAGGTTGACTATGGTGATGATGTTCAGTATTCTGATATTCAGTTAAGGATGAATATAGCATAATGGATATATACTTTGCTTTGTTTTAGTTCTAGGCCACACCAGTGATGCCTAGCATTAACAAAATCTAGTTCCAAGGATTGGGTATGGGTTTTATAGTGTGCGCTATTAACCTGTCTTGCAGATAATGAATAAAGAAAGCTTTAAAAAAAGTTGTTGCCCAGGATTATGCATCACCCAAAGCTCTGTCACACCACAGTACTGTGTCCTCCAGAATACCACAGAGGGCAGCAGGTTGGCTGACCCTGGGAGGAAAGCCTAAAAAGCCTCTCCTGTTTCCCTGGCTGTAGCGCTTGACAAGGGACGGCATACTGTACATTACACTGAGAGCTTCTGGCTCATCCTGTAGCCACTCCGAGACCTGATCGTCAGCCAATAGCTTTGTCCTCCCCACCTACAGCCAGACTGCTTGTCCTGGCTGCACCCTGCCACTGCTGCCTGCTGAGGAAACTTCCTTCATGACCTGGGCCATAGAACTCAATATAGCTAAGGGAGTGTGTAAACAAGAAAGGATGGGATGGGTCTGGACAGTGTTTTTGTTTTTCAGGCACCATTTGTTAAGACCTCAAACCCAAATCAAATATGGCAAAATGATGTCTAAAAGCAAAGTACTGGACTTATACTGGGAAAAAAATTTTCATTTCATTTTCAAGGTGCACATAGTAGTTTTAAGTTGTTATGAAATGGGTGTTAGGATGGCATAAAGCTAACACCTTGTAGGGTTAATTATATTTAATTCGTATGCAACACATTTCTGGGTGGAACATATCTTGGCGTCCTCCTCCCTCTGTGAAAATGCATGACGTTGCATATTGCAGAACAAAATGATATACCACATCAAATGTATTTATAGTGATACTTTATTCCTTGGTAGTTTACAGGAGAACTAGTGTCTCAGGTTCCTGATTGGTGTGGTGTCCTTCCTCCACTGCGTACTTTCATAACTCAGTGTGTCATGTGAGGCTTTCATCAATCTCAGGCTGTCATGTTTGTGGGACAATCACATGGCTGCATTCTCAGTCACTGGCATAAAGCTACGAGCTGGATAAGTGAAGTGTGTGTGTGTTTATGTGTCTGCTACACAGTATTTTTATGACTTGGGCATATTTAAAGCATGGTAGAATAATGGAGTAATGTATATATTATAGCTTTGCATTTGCATCACTACTTTTCTCTGTTTGTGTGTGTGTGTGTGTGTGTGTGAATATGCATGTGTGTGCATGCTGCAGGCTTACCAGGGTTCTGTAAAGACAGTGTCTGTCATCAGGTTCCTATCAGGGCTATTTTTAAGTGTCCACACTCAGGCTTCTCCGAACTGCAGGGTCATGATAAAGATATAGTTTTACTTAAAAGCTGCACACACATAATACACTTGCAGAAGCTTTCTGGTGAGTGCCAGTATGTTGGCTTAACATCTAGTTAGGCCTATACGTCCTCAAACTTTTTGAGGACATTGTTCAAGCACTGAGCATGTTGCACTTGCTATTGCAATCCTTCCGGGTTGTTAGTTAGTTTTGGCTGTTGGTCGTTTGGTTGGTTGGCTTCTTTAGAGTGTAGTAAATGGACTTATGAAATTACTATACGTGAAACATTTTAAAGAACAGAGAACTTGCGAAGCAAACTAAATGCGTTTTTCACAATATCCAGAATCAAAATACAAAATGACAAGTTGTTTGTTGGAGGTCAGTTTCCAGGTTCACATTTAACACTGATACATGATACAGTGGAAGTAGGACCTTACAAGAAGTGCAAAGATACAGTGCACACTACAGACTGTAGACTGTGTTAGGGGGTGATCACACTAAGATTGCTCACTACAGGTGCTAATGTTTTCAGCTTGATATACTGTATACTCTGAAGTCCCATCTGAAGCCCCAGTATTAATGTATGGGTTAACTTCTATTGAGCAGAAGGTACATTTGTTCACCTTTATCCTTAACCATGAAGGTAAATTTAAAAATAAAATTTTTTACATGCAGTTTCAGTTTTATGTGGTAAATCACAAAACCCTTATCAGCACAGGACACATATTGTGATCTGGCATTAAATATCTACAGATAACAAGCAGCGTGATTAATTTGTCTGCTGGGAGACTAAAAGTAAAAACCAAAAAGTCTCATCACCTAATTAGCCTACTTTCAGCCTCTAGATGAGAAAGAAGGAGAAAGGAAGATGGGGGATGTGATGTGGCAGAGAGCTATGATGTGCTCACTGACAGTATAATCACTATGCTCTAAGACTTAGCAATTAATCATGTATCATCTGAGTTTTTCTGCCCCTTTTGATTACTGAATCCAGCAAAAAGGGAAGACATGTTGAATTTTCATGAGTAATACCTGCTGCAGGTGATGCATCATGGTGACCCATCTGCTTTTCACTTTGAAAGCAAAATTTAACATGCACATTGATTTTTACATATCTGTCACATGTGATTCCTTTGTGTGACAGTCATACTCTCATCACTCACTCTGTCTTGTGTTGCTTATTCAGACAAAGTTGTGACACAGGAGTGAGCCATAGTGTACACAAGTCATTTGATAACACACACACACACTGTGTAAAGAGAACAGAATTTCCACAGATACATACAGCTAAATGTTACGTTGCAGATCTTATTGTCTCTGTGTAGTGTTGTGTAACTCTTAGATATTTCTAAACATTTTGAAGGCTTTGTACTTAGGTCTTCATAAAGCATTATTTTTAGTCTATTGTATGCACACCATTGTGGCTTGAAGTCATTTTGACTCAAACGGAATCAGACACTGACTTTAGTTCCCCACAGTCAACCAGTTGATATTTGACTGTGCTTTAGCTGTAGGTGCAGTGGCCTCAGGGCGTTGTAGCATCTTTACCAACTCAGTATCATGTGATTGCTGGAATGCAGAAGATCTTAATGTAACGTAACCAGCAGAGAAAACAGAAGGTATGCAGGTAGTCAGGTGCTGTCAAGCCACGTGGGCTAGCTACTTCATAGAGCTGGTGTACACTACAGTATAGTCAGAGCAAAACAATAGTTCGTTCAAGGAAGAGCAGCACTTGCATTGGTGTGACAACTGGTATACACTACATTGGGTTTCACCCTGTAGAAATTGGGACTTGGCCTCTTTAGAAGCAAATGAGTGTTCCCATCTATCAGGGGTTGCTTTTCAGCCCATGTAGCATTACACTGGTACACCAATCTCCTACATTGAGGATTTCAAATTTGAAAAGCAGGCACATTTTTGGAAGCACAACTTTTCATATGCATCTCATGCATATGCAAAATGTGCAGAAGGTTCTCCTATAAGGCTAGAAATATCTGAAAGACCAGACAGTGACGTATATCTAGTAGTGGGTGTGTATGCCATATGGGAAAATAGCAGCACAGGCTTTCAGTTAACGGTGCTGGGACTCATTTCCAACCCAAATGTATTAAACTATTAAGCATTAAGCTCATGAAATTTGTCAAGGTACAGGGACCAGTGTGATACACTTAACTAAATACACAGTTGGGATGCAATCGGTTAAGGAGTGCTGAAATATCAGTTTAGAAATATTGCTGTGCAGTGCTCTCTTAGGACAGTTCACCACAGCAGTCATCACCCATGGAGCAGACAGCCCTTACAGAAATAAAATATCCTTGCTTCATCTAGATTGTTCTTGGCATGACTTGTTAAATATCATACATACATGTAAGATAATCTAACCCTTAATGTCTGTGATTTAGTTTTCACTCTTTACCTTTGCTTTATGTTGCACCATTGATGCTGCCTGTCTGTTCCATATCTGTTAAGCAGCTATAATGTAAAACCTAGCATTATACTATTACCACCTGACAACACTGTTGCCAGCAGTGAAATGCTAGCTACCATAGGCCGGCACAAGACCTGACAAGTGAAATGTCAGTACCTGAGAAAGTCAGGGTTGGAGAATGCTAGATTGTTGATCTCAGTATGCTAATGTAGTGGTTCATATGGCGTAGAGTCAGAAACTGTTTTATGATGATCTCCAACATCGGCTGTTGTCTGCAGCTGAAATGTTGCAAAAATGGCTTTTTAAAATACAGTGTCATAGCCTGAGGACAAGCTGCTGGACCAGGAACTTCTGTCACACTCAGTCGGAAGAACGTCACACAGCTCGGACTGAGGGGATATTTATGTAACGGTCTCTCTGTCTCTGACAAACACTAACACACACACAGATGTTCCAGTGGCAGTGGAGAGAGAGTGAATGTTCTTTGAGGTCAGTAAGTAGGCTGATGTTAGATTCACTGCAGTCAAGGAAATCTTTTGTTTTGACTATTAGCAGTATACACCTTGGCCAGGAGCAGCTGTAGATGATTTTACCCTGGGAATGTAAACTTATCACCATATGTTGCTCCCGTTAGTATAAGTATTTTCTTATGCATGACTTTTTATTTCTTTCATAGCATATGTGATATTATATCATGGTCATTATTTGTAACTTCCACACTTTCAGGCGTACAAACTTAGGTTAGTTTAAAAGCCACCCTCTGTGTATTTAAAATTTTAGTCCCTTCCTTCATGTTTTCATGTCACTCTCTTCTTTTAGGTAGTTGGCAAATCAGCTAAAAGGGTCACTGCTGCCACCAACTATTGCTCTCACATCACAAGAGAACATACTAAACAAATCACATTACCTTGCAGACAGCTGTATTCACAAGATCACATGAGATTCCAGCCCTGAAATGTAACATAGCCTGGCTGAAACATATAGCAGAGATGCCAAGGGGTAGCTTTCATAGTGGAAATGATATTGACAAATCTGTACCAGTGGGAGACATATCTACCTTTGCCTACTATCCTATAATTTAGTCCTTATCCAGCATAAAGCAGTGGTTCTGCTGCACAGTCAACATTCAGGAACCTGAGGCAGATGCGTGATGGTAAAAGTTTCTGTTCTCTCTGGTGCTCACTTTCTTACTTTGCCACAGACTTCACTGAAGCATGAGAAAACAAACCACAGTCCATTTGTTGGTAAAGGAAGAACTGAAGAGGAATCCAAATGAAATCAACTGGGAAGCTTTCACTTTTAATAGTCTGGGCTCTATATGCAATTTCTTTCCCTGCTTCTCTGTTAAGAAGACAAGTTGTGCATTTCTGCATGTATATTCTAAATTTACTGAAGAAGGAATGATGAAAAATGGGATAGGCAACACAGTAGAGAGAAACAAAAAGAGTGGGATTAAGAAACGCCACACAAACAAATCCCCACTGTCACTCTTATCACAGTGCTCTCTGACAGTCAGCAGTCCAGGCTCGCGCTGCTGTTGCTGCCTCTGTACTGTCCAGCACTCACAGTGCTCCTGCGATCACCTGACAGTCTCATGTTGTTGTGTGAATTTAGTTCACCGCTATTCTTAGACCCTGCTTTGGCTGAGAGAGAGCAGAGGAGAGAAGAAAGAGGAATAGAGAGGGAGAGGGCTGGGGAAAGACTGGCAGACTCGCAATGATGCCCAGGTAGGAGTTGGTAATATTTAACCAGGCTTACGTGCGTGCAAATGGGCATGGTATTGTTGGTCAAAGGAGGTTTGAGAACAATGTTTGTGGTGTTGTTTAAGTTTTGTCTTCTACGTAAGTGGCTGTTTCCAGCTGGACGTTTGCAGTTTGGCATAGCAAGACAGTACTGTAAGGTGCCAGGGTTTGTGGTGATTACAAAGACTGATTCTATCATTTGAGTTCAGTGTTAATTATAAAGAAAATTAGGTTTGTGGGGAAACATGCCTTTTGTCTTTCCCTTTGTTTTTGGCTAAGAAACCACTGTTGTGGCATATTTGTGTTTGGGTGGAGTTGTAGTTCAAAGAGTTTCTGTTTGACATAACTATGATTGTAGATTTGATATCTTCTGTAACATTTAGGGCTGTGTTGTTTTTTTTCTCAGCGTTTTAGAAGTAGTCTGAATAGACCTGTTGCAGGGTTTTTTCTGGTAAGATCAACAGGTTGTTCAAGGAAATGAATGTGAATGTATGTGTGTGAGAGAATTTTTCAGTCATTTTTGGTTCCAACAGTCGAGGTCAAAGTAGTACAAGTATGTTAGGGTCATGAAGTCATGTGCTGTTTTTATGAATGACTCTCCTCTCTCTTTTGTCAACGCTGTGACTGTCACAAGCTCACTGATGGGATACTTCCTCCTCTGACTTTGTCTTTCTTTCAAATCTCTTTCTGTCTATCACAGATGTTTTTGCCTTCCTGTTTTTTATGATCATTTCTCTCATTTTGTAATCTTATTTGCTTTTTGCCGGTGTTCAGCAATAGCTGGAATCGCTTGCTCTTATTTTCTTTTGTTGTTCTTAGCTTTTGTTCTTTGTTTCCATCCGCTCTTGTTGCGAACCCAATCTTTTTGCTCTTTGTCTTTTGTTTCTTTAGGAAAGATTATTCACTCTATTTGCTGTTGCTTTTAAAAAGGTTTGGGTTAGCTTTCTGTCCTGTGTTTATTCTTTCTTTCTTGCATCTTGTTTTTTGCATTTTCTCTCTGTTATATTTAAAACAAAGGGAGCAGTGAACTTGGTGTCAAATTATGCAAATGTCCTCTGGGCTGATCTGAAAACAGCACATCTTATTTTTGCAGTTGTTGCACTCATTTTAGCCAGAAAGTGAAAAGGTAACATATCTTTGGAGCAATGTAATGCTTTGTTAATTCAAAATTGTATTAAAAAAGTAAATAGTGGCATAAAAAGGTTAAATCAGTAAATGCAAAGAAATTTCGTTGTTAATTGAAGACTGTTGTGTCAGCCAGAACATAAAATGATGCACAAAGCTAAGCACATAGAAAACAAAAATAAACCAAAAATAAATCATTTCTGAATGACAATAGTTCGATTTCAAAGAGGAACATTACAAATTAAAACAACTGCGTGATGTGTAAGCTTACACACAAGTGTATTAGCTAAACATCAACCCATACAATGCAATTTGAGCTTATTATGTAGGCCAGGCAGGTATTACGTCACCTATTTAGCACTGAGAGTGGATACGAGATTCGGTCATCCCTCGGATAGGTGCCAGGAGGAGAAAACCGAATACTTCGTTGAATATTTACTTTATTAATCGGCAATCTAGCCAATGGAAGAGCAAAAATACAGCAGCTGAGTAATATCTGCACTTTCAACCTGTAACAATTCTGGTTGGATGATATAGGTTGAGTTGAGCTGTTTTCATAATGAAATAAATCAGTTTGAGAATTTTTAAAGAAAAAAGTAGATAATTGTTTTCTGGTTTCATTAATCCTCTTTGATGGTAAACTTCATATTTGAGTTGGATTATGGATTACTGTCTGGGTGTCACCATCAGCAGTTATTTGCAATTATATGTCGAAGCTCAGGTATAGACAAGTTAGGCTTTTTGGCAAGAGACCACTGGTAGTTTCTCACAGTGGTGACTTTTTGTTATTCCTAGAGAACCATCCAAACAACCGGTGACTAGAATACCAATAACCTTTTGAACTATGCAGAAAGACCTGCATGGTAGGATTTCAGCAGTGCCTTGGAACACAAACCTCAGTGCAAACAAATTATACATCTTTTTGGTTGTTTTTTGAGAACTTACTAGAAGGTTAGTAATATTTAAGTGCAGGCCATTGGGGCCTATGAGATCCTCAGGAATAGATGGAGTTGTGTTATTAGCTACAGGAAGCAAACAGGTGAATATTATTTTGAATGCCTGAGAGAGACGAGACAGAAGTGTCTGTTTGTACGCTGAATCCTCTATAGACACAATGGAAGTGTTGTTATCCTGCAGTTTCAGGACTGGCTTGGTCTCATGGCCACCCTTACATCTCTTTCAATTGTGTTTTTCATGCCAAAAGCCACTTGTTGATAATAGTTTAACATTTCCTGCAAGTGTTTCGTGTTTTAATGTAACAGCAGTGGTAGGCCTCTGTACTGAAACCATGTCAGGAAGTGCTAAGACTGTGAACAATGTTTGCTAATGATAGCAAATGCTGAATTAATACAATACATTTATCTGTACTTTTTGTCTGAAAGTCATTTTAAACCTTTGTAACAACAAAATGCATTCCATTGTACTGACTAATATTACATCAAATAATCAACAAAAACTTCTAGCAACTGGGGAACATATGACAGGAGGTGCAGCTTGTGCTTAGCACTTCACATGCATACATGCACACACAGTCCACGGACACAACTGTGCTGCAACAAGCGTGCACTGAAGTATGGCTTTGTGTGTTCAGTCCCTAAAACGGCTAATTTAAATTCAGATGATGGTTTTGGTTCATATTGATTGACGGTGCTTCTGGCTAGTGAAAACTCGAGGCTCCATCTGACAAATGACTTTGGTTTAACAACTTAACACTGCAATAGATTGCTGCGCAGGACTCATATAGCCCTACAAGACTGAACCATTTTACCTCCAAGAATACTGGTCATACTTTGACACCAGTGTTTGGTAAATAGCAGCTGACATGCATGGGAATGTACACATAGACTTTCTCTTTGTCACTCACTCACACACACACACCCACACACACACCACACACACACCACACACACACACACACACACAGAACCACTTAAAAACACAAAGGTATTCCCTGCCCTGTCAAGGCTCACTGACCAACAACTAAAATGTTGTTTTTGAATGTGGGCTTATGTGTGCTGTTGTGTTGGCAGGTGAAATGGACTTAACTGTACCCTTTCTACCCCTCCCCACCAACCCATTTACTATAAACACTTGTGTTTAGGGACACTCCCTGCTCCCCAATAAAAGGCTATAATTAGGTCCAGCTCTGTGTCCATCTGCCTGACCCATCTATCTGTCAGACCAGACAGAAATCCTCGACTGCCTATCTGTCCGTCCAATCCCCTGTCATCTTTATAACCCCTACTAAATCAACTAGCGGACGCAGTTTCCCTGAAGCTTAGGTGACTACCAGAGAGCTGTGAAGGTGAGCTTGAACCCTCTGTGAGATGTAAATACAAATAAACAAAAAACAGCTCAGAGGTAATTTAACAATACTAAAGTCAATAAAAATATAAAATAACCCAAGTCTCTTATATGGCTGTAACCTGTATCTTTTATTTTTCAGTTACTCATCTGTGGTTGCTTCTCTCTTCTCTCATGAAGATTTAAGCTCATTGCTTTGAGCAAAGTATTAATAATGACTCAACTCATCTTGTGATGCTGCTGACTGGTTATACAGGGTGACTGTCACATGTGTAACTGCATGAATGTACAGCTGAGAGGAGCTGCAAACAATATATGTTAAGATAAGGCATATATTGCTTGGAGTGTCTCGATTACTTTCTTGTTATCCATGTACACTATAAATCTGTAGAGGGAGGATAGAGAGTGGGAGGATAGTAGTTTGTCTTGTCGTATCTTTGGTCCCTCCTGGTTGAGGTATGAGATGGATGAATGGTAGCTATGGCATGGAGTCTGCTGTCTGTGCCATGCCCACTGGGCGATACAAAGGCTTGACAATTTTTTTTCCCCACTTGTAAATAATTTCAACCTTTTTGCTCCTGTTAAGAGCACGCTCAGTTTCCTTTTCAAATATAAACGCTGATACCTCTGGTTTTGGGACATAAATTTTGGTCCTTCTTTAGTTTGTCCAATGTGAGTCTGACAGTGTCATAGAGTATTCATTTTGATGTGCCAAGTGTTTTGATTTTAACAAATTGTAGGGCTCATTGATAAGAACCAGTTTTGTTAAGATAGTATAATGAGTTGTGTCCATACTCATTTATCAGATTCATAATTTCAAAATCTTGCTCAAAGAATTGGTATTTACAGTGGACAAAGATGTATTGTTCTTTAAATGCTTCATTCAGTATTATGTTGCACCAGATTGTTTTCAAAGTGCTATTGGAGCATGACCTCATTGTCTCTAAAGTGCAAATTTCCTGGAAGAAACACTCTTGAGAAATACCTCAAAGATGTTTGAAGAATACGTGAGATGTTTCTTCACTTCTTACATTCTGCTGTGTTATCACTTGTTATTATTTGTACTGAGAGTGTTATTTTCTCTCACCCTCCCATCACATCTCCCATTTACCTTTTTTTTTTTTTTTTTTAACAAAACTTGGTTCTCACCTCTTTTGATTCCTCTCTCATCTCTTCCTTCTTCCTTCCACTTAGCTGGCCAATTCCCCAGCTGGAGCCCAGTCAGATCAGGCTGATAGTCTACCAGGACTGCGAGAGGCGCGGGAGAAATGTCCTCTTCGACTCCAATGCCAAAAAGAGGGGCACAGAGGAAACCCCCATTACTGTGAGTCATATGTTTGTGCAAGTGTGTGTGTGTGTGTGTGCGCGCGCGTGTGTGTGTGTGCGCGCGCGCGCGTGTGTGCGAGTGAACATTTGGAAATACATCCTTGGTGTTGTCTATAGGAAACTGATGAAAGGAAACTGTGTGTTCTGGGTGTCAATGGGTAATATCAATTGCTTTAATATCTCTAGGTTTCTTTTCATATGCCTGAAAATTTTAAAAGGTTGTCTTTCTATCTATCTAATATGATCCTCATCTAATAAGATATTAGAATATATTACAGCACATGGTCTGAACAGCCACGTTTCTGTTTCCCCTTATTTATTTAGCCTGTCTATTATATTTTGTCTTCATTAGTTTTATTCAGGCACAGGTACAGTTGTTCCTTCTTTTTGTTCAATTCAACTCACAGCTTGGCCTTAAAATCTTAAATTTAGCATGAGCAGAGAGGAGGGCACAAGCAGTCACAAAGGCGTGACATGCAAGAGAAATCATGTGACTGTTTCATGACGTTCAGAGGACACAAGCTGCACCTTATCCTGCTTATCCTGCAGGACACCTCACTGCCCCACAGTGAGCAGCGTTTGACTGAGGGATCAAGCAGGGAGAGCAGGGAATATGTCCTGCTTGACCGTGTTCAATCCTGTTTGACTGTGTTTTTTATCTTTTTGTGTATGAATCAAACTTGTTTCTTATTTTTTTTCTTATTTTTATTAAAGCGCGGTAATGAATAATAATAAATAATAAATAAATAATGAATAATCAGTTTCATTTTTTTCTGCAGATTTTTAAGACAAAATGTCAGATCTACAAATGATGCGTTAATTTTTCAGGCCAAAAGGCAAAAATTTACCGTAAAATTATGAATATATGTCAGTGAGTGCAAGAGACTCAGCATGGGTTAAATATGAACACACCCATGTCAGTTTGTGAGACCTGATGATAACAAGTGTTTTACTACAGCATAGCAGTCTTTGTCAGGGTGTGAGCAACAATAGCTTTTAAACATATTAATTATGTCTTGTGACTATCTGGTTTGATTGTATGACCTCTCCCAGACTTCACCTGTCAGCTGACTTTTCCAGCGCTGACGTGTGGTCATCATGTTTTTTTTTTTGTTTGGTTGGGTTTTTTTTCCTTTTTTAATTTTGAATAGCATGCCTAATATTTTCATAATGCTGCTGTGTGTTCCAGTCTGACCCTAACCGGTTTGTTCTGGTGCTCTTATCTCCAATAATAATAGCCTCAGCTGACAGCCCATGTGTAAGCAGCATTCTTTCATCCTCACATGACAGCCGTGTCACTCGCTGTCTGTCGTTCTCTCTGTCTGTCTTCATCTGTCTCTGCTCTGGTCTCACCCTCTCTAAATTTTCCTCCCCTTCAGTATCTTGCTTTTTTACATCTCTTGTCTCCCCATTGGTTATTTCTGTCTCTTTTTAATGTCCTGAACTCTGTCTTTTCCTACATTATCTTAATAACTCCCTACCTTTCTTTACCTTAAGCTCCCCCTCTCTTCCTAAATCAGTTTCTCTTCCTCTCTTCATAGTTTAAAGTTTTCACTCTACACCTCCCCATCCTTTCTGTCCTGGCTTGTCTTTTTCTCGCATTGTGCCCCTTCATCCTCCTTCTCACCTGCCTCTTTCATGTGTCTTTTTGCTGCCTGTGTTACTATTGACCACTTTTTTCAGTCTGTTGCTTCAGTCACCTTCTTTTGTCTGTCCAACCATCTGCCTCATTATCAGTCTGTAACTGTGCCATCACACGGAAACACACAGACACACGCTCCGTCTGTCTTAAACAGCCTGACGTTGAAAATTGGTTTGTCAATCACCTCAACTTTTTCAGCTCATTCACAAGGATTTATTGAAGCCATACATTTGATCTGGGCTAGTGCCAGATATAGAACCACAATGAGAGGAGTTACGCAGTGTCTGTATATATGTGTGTGTGTGTGTGTCTTACACAGTGACATTTCTTTAAAATGAACTCTTAAAAATAAACAAGATAATGTGTAGAACAATGCTGTAAGAGCAGCCAGGGTGGTGCAGTGTATGAGAACGTTGGATTGGCCAGTGTCAGTATTTTGGTGCATTCTGCACTGTTAGGGTTTTGCCAGCCACTGTGTGACTCCTGTCACATGATTGTTGTTTTTTTTGTTGTTGTTGTTTTTTTCTGTCAACTCAGAGGAATTTGTTTTAGAAAGGTCAACAGCAGGAACAAGCAAAGCACAGAAGGTCAGAGAGAATGAGGAACAGAGGAAGAAGGAATGGACAGAGATGCATGGTTGGGTGACAAAGAGTTGAGAATAAAAAAAAACAGGTGGGGGGCTGGGGAATAGATAAAATATAAGGAAAGTGAGTGAGCTGGAAAAGAAATGTGTTAAACGAGAGAAAGAAAGCTGCAGGAAATAGAGAGGGATAAAGTTGGAGTGGTGGAGGGAGGGAGGGAGCGAGTGAGAGAGAGAGAGAGCGAGAAAGGAAGGGAGGGAGGGAATGATTGCAGTGCTGCTCGATCACGAGTTCCCGAAAGAGTCATATGACTGGCAGTCACATGCTGCTGGCCTCTGTACACACACCTCACATTGCACTGCAGCAGATACACACACACACACACACACACATGCACACACCCATGTACGCACACAAACACACGTTTGCTCAGGGTCAGCGTGGCTTCATTAGCATGAGTACGTGTGTGTGTGCATGTGCAACAAAATCACCAATATAAATGAAAGAAAATAAAAAATCTCTGCAGCAAGTTGCATACAGTGTCTACAGTGTTTAATACTCACTTTAAAAGAGCAGAATGAAACAAACCAACAGTCCATCCGTCTGCCTTTTTCCCTTCTCTCCTCATCTCACTGTTTCTTTGTCTGCGTCTCACTTTTCCCTTCTTTTCTCTTCCTCTCTTACATTGGCAGCAGTAGTGGTTTCAAGTGAGCCATTACCAGAGCCAGGCTACACACACACACACACACACACACACACACACACACACACACACACACACACACACACACACACTCCCACACTCCCCCTCTACTCCCTACCCTCCCAAATGCATTCCTCTTGAATAGTCTGCCAAGTTGAGAAGGCACATGACACAGTCTGATTGAGCTCGCATTGCTTTTAGTTTGCTGTTTACACGAGGGTCTCTGGGTTATATTTCTATGTTTTTTGACCTGCACAATTCAACCTTTTTCATGTTTTTCTGTTTATTTGATTGTGCCAGTGACTTTTTACTTTTGGACTTAACAAATAAGACAGAAAATGTGACTTTTTTTTTAATAGACGTGCTCTTACTTAGGTTCTTACTTAAGTTATCAGAAACAATCATTCCAATGAGCCCCTGCAATAAAATCATTTTGACTTTGTTATCTTCCTATGTGGACTGTTCCTGCATAAATGGAACCAGCCTTTTTAAGAAGTAATCACCCTAAATGTCTGTTTTAGTGTCAGTGTTTTCATCTAACTGTGCACAAACTAAGGGGTTCCAGATCATTTTTGTTGCCTTAATTGTTGCATATTGTTTTAATTTAGTTTTTTATGAGGATGAATGTACTAAGTCAAAACGCAGGGTTTTGTAGGCTTTCCTATATTTCAAAAGAAAAGGAAACAATACCTTAAAACAATGAAAGTGGCTGGTATGTTTTGTACACCATGTATTTATGTTTTCAGACACTGCTAAGTTTGTATCTTTAATGGTAATAACTCTATAAGCTTATATCTATATGGGCCTTAGATTAGGATTATAGGTTTTAAGTGAATTAAGTGTATTGTGACTGTGTGTTCATGCGATTTGCCCTATTCTGCCTGTAGAGCACTGAGGGCCAGGTGAAGATGTTTGGGAAATGCTGCCAGCTCCGACCTACAGGAGGCAGCAGCAGTTCCCTCGACAGTTCCTCCTCCTGCACCTCAGAAACTAAGGAAACCAAGGAGCAGGGCCTGCGCTTCCAGGTAATGCAGATCTGAGACTTGATGGAAAATTCACACACATATTCCTATTAAAGATCCATCAGTCACCACTGCATCTGCATGTATAGGCACAAATTGCCCACATGTACACAAAAATAAATAAAAAATGTGTGCCCCCTCTCCCCTGACCAGAGTTCGAGGTGTTCGTCCGATGTGGTAATGCTGGGAGAAATGATGTTCGGCTCTGTGGCTATGAGCTACAAAGGTTCGACACTAAAAATCCACCAGATCAGGTGAGAAAAACTGGGACCATAAACATGTCACTACTCAAACAAAACTCATCCTTCACTGTGAGCCAGATTGTAGATCTGATTGAAAATAGCAGAACAATAAAATTGTCTTTGTCATTTTTACATGGCTGTAGATAAACAGTGCTGGGTCATGGGATTATTTTTTCAATTTGTTCAAATGGGGGTAAATTACATTAGGTAAAGAAAGAATGGAAGGACACAAGGAATATGAAAGAAATTTAAAAGTTAGCATTGTTGTCGTAAAAAATAAATAATGCTTTGACATTAAAATTGAAGTTGAAGAGACTAATATGGCTTGTTGCCAAAGACACACAAAGATGCACAAGAACATGAATTACACGCGCATGCTGATGATCTTTGTCCCTGCACTATCGTCATATCAGATCGCCACCTCAGCTGATGCTGAGTAAGGTCTTCACCGCCAGGACAGGAGGCAGCGTGTATGGCAGCCTCAACACGTAAGCACACACATGCTTATCAACACACACGCACCCACTACTCGCTCTAATTCCTATGGCAACTTCTTCCATAAGCTAGCACATCTTTCTGTCTCCCCCTCTCCATCTGTCTCAGTCATGGTCTAGTTTCCTTGTTTATGTCAAATGGGGATAGTGTCTCTCTGTTTCTCAATGTCTTTCAGTCTGCAGTCCATTGTTTGCTTCTTTTTTATTTTTTTTATTTTATGTTTAAAGCACCATGCACAGTGTTAACCATACATGTTACTTTTTTTTTTTTGTTTTTTCCAAAATGTACATACAGTATATAAACCATATATTGTGCCCTGGGTACATATTTTAAAATCATTCCCATTAACCTAATATTTTTCCTATTTTTCTTTTTTGTCCCTGCAGGTTACAGGACAGCCTGGAGTTCATTGGACAGGACAGCAACACCCTAAGGCCCGATCAAAACACTGGGGCCAACAGTCTCTTGGGGAACATAGGTAACCACAGAAACCCAGTGCCCCACCAAACCTTTTCAAGCCACAAATGATTTTGTTAGGTTTATACGAAGGCCATTGTTAGAAGAGTGAGGAAGCAGATTGATGATTTTTATTGTTTCTCTTCGTCTGGCACCTTAACTTACCCATTTGAATACAAACCAGGCTGGATAGAATCTGCCAGTAGCTCTCCCTTACGGCCCCCTCTCCACACTAACCTTGTGAGCATTTGGAGGACTTTCAAACTGACCTTGTAAGCACAAGTTTTCTTAACAAATTAGCAGAATCAACTGGTATCCTGTAAAACACAGCATAGCTCTGCTGTGACTCATCTGGTGCTTCCCTGGCACTCGTGATGACTCTACATGTTGAAACTCTGATATCAGTTTTTCAGATAGACTCGGCTGTTTATAGTAACACCCTACAAGTCTGGCTTAAAGTATGAATACAAAGAACTGTTGGCAAATTCTACCCTTTTTGACAATTTTCTCTGTCATCCTCACAGAAAAGACAAAAATGTTCAGCTTGTACACACCAAAGATTTAAAACCTGTCATTGTTTATGTTTGATAAGCTGTGTTTTCTGTGAGTGATACCAGTCTTCTTGTTTGTCTGACTGACCGATCGACCTACACAATGATTATTTCATTCCAGACTGAAAAGCTCCTATAACTCAGTTGTCTGAAATTGTCGGACACCAGGAGGCAGCCAGCTTTCCTGCTTACTCATTCACTAACCATGGTTCATGTTTTTTTGTGTCTCTTCCCTCTTCCTCCCTTTCTTCTTTTCCATGTTTTTGTTTGTGCTGCGCAGGATTTTCTCAGCTCTGCAGCCCTCGACGGGCGTTCTCTGAACAGGGCCCTCTGCGCCTCATCAAGAGCGCATCTTTCTTTTCAGGTTGGCGCTTCAAACTGGCCATGACTGATGTGTGCCAGTTGCATGCGTGTGTGTAGGCTGTAGTTGTGGAAGCAGTGGTTGTACAGGCTTGACTCAACGGCTGCATGCCTGTGTGGTGATTCTTGCACTAGCAGTGGTAGCAGTAGTCATAGCATGCAATATCACAGCATGTCTGCAAATAACTTGGGTCAGATAGAAGCTGTAGATCAATTCTCTTAGATATGTTTATCTTTAAAAACAAGAGAATATGAATTTGCATTCAAAACCAGTTCACACCAAATAACCGTGAAGATGTTGTCCCCTCCCCTCGACATGTGACTTGTTCTGGTTTACTTAAATACAGTGAATCTTACCCCCAGAAACTGTCATGCAGTGAATGAATGAGGCATCAAGTTTTCTCAAACAAATCTTTGCTATAAACATATCTGCCTGACTATCTGACCCAGGCCTGCAGGTGCATCACGCGTGCAGAGATGGTGTGCATGGGTTCTCACTGGTGTCAGTGGCTGTAGTTAGACCTAAAGTTTTTGCTCCTTCTCCTTCTCTTTGTTTTCTTCACCCACATACTTTCTCTAACTTGTCTTTGACAGTGACCGTGATACTTGGGCAATGAATTTAGGCCTTTTTAAACATCTACTGTGACAGCATCCTCAGTATTTTGCCCCCATTTAGTGGGGCACTGTTGTGCTGTAAACTGTGTATTGTATTCCTTCTTATAAACCTTTTAAATGATGTAGTCAAATAGCCTGAGCATGCATGTATACATTTCAGTAACATCCTCGCTGACATGCAGTTACACACAGTCTGCTCTGGGCTAATGGGCCTCTCCACTTGAGCTGCTAGTGGTGAAATGCCTTGTTCAAGGGCACTGTGGCCGTAACTGTTGGAGTAAAGGAAAAAGTGACTTAATATTTCACTTTTCTGATGTCTAGGTATTCGAACCAGTAATATTTCAGTCACATTCCCACTTCCTAAAATACTGTGCATGGCACAAATGAACAAAGTGGGGAATCTTAAGACATCTAATAGCACCAGTGACATGTGCAAAAAAATCCCACAATACAGCACCCACTGCATTGCTCATGTATCATCACTGTGATCTGAAATCTCTCCTGATGAACTTTTATGATGGGCTTGGTATTTTCTAGCTGGGAGAATAAGTAACTTAATGATGCCTTTTCTAGATAAAACAATCCACATATCCACACGAAGCCTAAAAATCCAGTGTTTAACTGACAGTTTTGAGCAAGTGAAGTAAGAAAACAAGGAACTATAGTCCATGCTGATTACAGAGCTTTGTTATCATAAGTATTTAGTGGTTATTCTACCCTCTCTTTGGGGACAAATCCTCTGCACATGCTGTAAAAAAGGGATGGTAACTTGGAAAAAAAAACCCTTGGCATGCTCCATGCGACCAATCCGCAATCCTGTTAAGGGTACCCTTAGTTTGGCATGGGGTGTAGCTCTGTCAGTTATGCAGTGTTGGTATGTGCATAAAGCACAGTGTGCCACAGGATCACTCACACTCAAATGCCTTGAAAAAGAAACTGCCTATTAATCAGCTCAACTCCACATTGAAGGCGCTCCACCATGAGCAGCGCTGACGTTTTCCCCGTCTTTGCCACAAAGTGTCGACGAGAAGGACATTTAATAGCGAGCAAACAGGCTGTGTGACATCCATGTTATGGCTTCTGTTGTAGAAAGTTACATCAAAGCTGTGGCAGCTGCTGTAGATGGTGACAGAGTTAGTAAGCGGGCCACAGTTGAGTACGGGAGTAGTGTTTTTTTTGCTGCATTTGTTTGGCTTGTGACACTTCCTGTTTTTGGTGTTACAAAACAAATGGTGCACTAACAGCATTAGAATCCATCAGCTTTTTTCAGTAGAAATGACTCCGCTTGTGTTTGAAGCCTTATTTGTGGTGACCTCACCTGCAGTACTTGTGTGGATCATAGTCTAACATCCATTTCAAAAATCAAAATATTAACTGTTCTATGTGAAATATTACACTCTTGGTTAGATATGCACTGGCCAGGCAATAGTATAGAACTCCTTTCTGGTCTCACAGTTGAAGGTTAAAAAACTAATGATTGCACGTCTTTGGGGGTGAATTGAGATTATCATGCTATAGTTCAGGCATCCAAAGGCATCAGCCTGTGAATTTGTTGGGACAGAAGGGCACCACAAGGACCTAACTAGGTGGTGACAAGAGCATCCTCACTGTGCCTGGTACTCCATTATACTGATTATATTTTATATTTCTTATATGCTGTTTTTTTTTCTCTTTGTCTTTCATCCCTCTTTTTTCTCTTTGTTTCTTTTTCACCCAACTGCTGTTGACCTTTGTTTCTTTCTGCCCTCTCTCCACCCCTTCCCTTTACCCAAAACCCAACCCTCTTTTTTGTCTCAATCTCCCTCTTTCCTTTCTCCAGGCCATAGTCACCCAATGGACATGCCAGGCCGAGGTCTTTATGATGAGAGGGACAGCGGCATCGCCAGGTCAGGTAAGTTAATGAGACTAGGAGCCAAAGCCTGGATTGACCTACACTCAACGCAGCTTTCAGCCTTACCCTTGAGGTTTTAATTTGGTTCACATTTATTCTTGTCAAGACCAAAGAGGTTGAAGGACAGAGAAGATCAAGTTTAGTCCAGGACCATCTCACAATACATACACACACGCTTCCTTTTTACCTCAAACAAAACACACAACCCCATAACTTTTCAATTTCTGGCTCTCATCATCTGCATTGTGCAAAACACGAGCAGTGCAATTAATTAAGTACTTCGTGGGTCAAAATGGCTGACATGCTTTAGCTTCACTGTTGGTCAAGGTCAAGAGAATGAATGGTTACACAAGCTGTGGTTACTTTAACCCTTGGCACTTCAGCTGTGATGCCACTAATGTGGTATGCAGACGGACGTGCACACAGTTTTCCATTCATTACAACAACCCATAGGTTCACCCTCAGGGCTGGTTGTGGCGTGTATGTAGAAAGATGGACTGAGAAAGGTGAGAGATGCAGAGGTAGACAGGCAACACTCCGCTCTATCTGCCAGTCCTGAAAGGTTTGAAGTATGTTGAGCTGAAGGAAAAGAAAGAAGACGATGTGAGTGTGGAAGACAGCGTGGAAGTGTTTACAGGGGGCCTCTAGGGTCCGGGAAACCTTGTGCAATGGAAACTGACCCTGGTCCTCCCCTCTTTCCTCTGCCCCCTACCCCCCTCCGCAAACACCACCAGCTCCCACTGGCACGACCGGTATGAGGGGAATTGTGCTTTCTGCTCAAACCCGGGTCACATGCAGGGGATTAAATATAGCAGCTCTCAAAACCTGCTACTAGTAAATGAGCTTCTAATTCAAGCCTCGTCCTCTCATCTCCACCTCCCCGCTGCGGTTAGGCTGGAGAGCTCTCTATCTAACTCTGACACACACAAATACAAACACATCCCTCGGTGGCACAAACCTCTCATCTTCCATCGTAGCTTCTCTGCTACATATACAACTCCCTAGCTTAGTTTTCTCTTTATACTTTGCACACTCTGTCATTCACCTCACTCAGCTCGTAAAGTTCATCTGTCTTTATCTCTTCACACACATACACAAGATCACACACCATCTAAATGGTTCATGTGACCATTGATCAGAGCCCTGCTGCCTAGGCCGTAAATAACCCTGTGATCAGGGTTTGTATTCTATGTGTGTGTGTGTGTGTGTATGGGAAGGGAGGTTGTCATTACCATGCCAGTCTGGTGTAAAGCCAGGTTGTCCCATCAGCTGCAGCATGTGACTGTTAGCAAGCTGACATTAGATCTCATATGAAAGCCATCCACAGTGTGTTTTTAGGAAAAGGGGGGCGGTTGTGTTTGGATGTGTTTTTGTGTGATTTGTGTGCTGCATTTGTTTGTCCTTTTCAAGTTCTTTGTTTTCATAAGAACACTTATTGTCCTCTAGATTTCTGTCTTACTCTGTGTGGTAGTGTGTGTGCATGTGTGTGTACAAAGTGTCATTCAGAATGAGTAACCCTACGCATTTGTTGTCTGACTCACTCTTGTCCTTTTTCTTTTGTCACCCACCATTCCCTTCATCTGTTCCTTGTTCTGGTCTTCTCCTCATTCTTGTGCTCTTAATTCCTCTCCTCTATCCACCTCCAATCCTTCTCTCCATCCTTCTGTTTTTCCCTTTAGCTTCTCTGAGCAGCCTGCTGATCACTCCCTTCCCATCTCCTGGCTCCTCCTTAAGCAGCAGCTGTGCGTCCAGTTACCAGCGCCGATGGCTCCGCAGCCAAACTACCAGCCTGGAAAATGGCGTCTTTCCCAGATGGTTAGACACACACAATCATACATGCATGCGCACATGTGCAAGGTTCATGTTCAAGCACATCTTCTACCTATGAATGTGCCTACATGTGAAGAAACTTGCTAATATTAACTGAACATTGAGAAAAGAGCAACTCTCAAGAGTCAGATCTGTCACACTCACTCTTTGAGTAGTTAACATGACGCTTAGGAGAGGAAGAAAAGTGTTTCAAGATCTATAACCTTTCAGCACAACTTTCCAGACACATAGTTAACAGAGTATCTGTCTTTTGCTCAGCCCCTCCATTTTTCTTTCCTGTTCGGGGCCTCTGTCAGGCTTTTGTAAAGTTTATCCCGCAAGGACTTCCTCAGAATCCAGCAGGCAGCTGGGAAAATGACACACACTACTGCTATGCACTAATAACTGCGCTCCCAAACACACACAAACACACTACCAGTGCTGTGACTAGACAGGATGCTGTGTCGGCCTGTTGCTGTAAATGCAGCTGTCAGCCTCTGAATGCTCTAATCTTCCAGGCACTCCAGTTCAGCACCACTAAAGCATCTTGTTTACCAGCTGCAACATTTAAAAAAAGGCCAAGATTAAAAGTCTTTTGATATGTTTCCTTTGTTTAAGAGCCGCAAAACATTTCTGCTCAAGAGTTGAATCAGATAAAAGTGATACTGCAGGTAATACTTGAGCAGAAGTTAATAATATTCACCTACTGCGCAAGTACAAGAAATACACTGAGCAAAGGGGACCCCAAGCAGTATTATAGCTGGTTAGTTGAAGTGTACAATGTCATGTTATTGGTCAGCATGGGCAAGGGTAGCAGGGCTCTGCTCTGACACTATCTCCCTGTGTACTGATCAGGTCAGTCGAAGAAAGCTTTAACATGTCTGACGAGAGCGGTGGACCAAGCCTCGGTGTGGCTCGCAAGAAGAAGATTGCCATCGGTGTCATTTTCATGCTGTCCTCCAACCCCGAGGAAAACAACCGCTTCCAGGATTTCTTTTTTTCCCACTTCCCCCTCTTTGAAAGCCACATGAACAAACTCAAGAGCGCCATCGAACAGGTGAACTCCTATTTTCAAATGTGGTTATAGACCAACTACTTGCTGTATTTTTCAGCAGTTGAACTTCCTTGTGATTTTATTGTTTTTCTCCAAAGATTAGTGCTTATTAATGCTTTTATGAGAGGTTTGTTTCCCTTAATGCTTTTGTATTCTTGATCACCCCCGACTGACACTGTGGAGGGAAGGTTGTCAGTGAATCATCAGCCATTTAACTGTGACATGTAAATAGTCCCAAATGCAAACCTTACACCCTTTGCTAGTGTAATAAGCAGAGTTGCTGTCAGATTGCCTGGTCAATGATCATACCTCTTATATCTGCGGTTCTGTTTACTGCTGTCTGTTGTTGGCACTGTCAAAGCTCTGGATGGCTTCCAAGCTTTAGCCTCCATCTTCCCTTCTGCCCCCTCTGCTGTGCCTCCCTCCCTCCCTCCCTCTCTTCCCCCTCACAAATTCCTTGCTCCACCTTTCCTGCAACTTTGTTTGTCAGCTTGAGTGCCAAATATCTCAAAGCACATTTGTGTGTTGTGTCACTCTCAAGGCCATGAAGATGAGTCGGCGGTCAGCTGATGCCAGCCAGAGGGCCTTGGCTTACAGCCGAATGGTGGACGGACTCAACGAGTTCAGGTTGGGCAACAACTCTCATTCAATCACCTTGACACAGACAATAATCTTACATCACTTCTTTTTGCCCCATTTCTCTCATGGTCTAACTCGCAAACATTCTGTCCCTGAGTACTCATCATAGTGAAAAACCTCAATGTTTTTGGGAAATGGTGCCATGTAAATAGAGTATCTGGTTTTTACATTTTAGATATCCGTATCATAAAAATATGACACAAGAGCATACTCTGCAGCACGTATTATACATTCTGTTGATATCAATCCCTACTGCACACCATGAGACATTTGGAAGCTAGTTTACAGGATTCTGTTTCCTGGTACTGAGGGAATTTATGCAGATTAGGATGCAGGCGAGGCAGGTGTGAGTGAGAGAAAAGGGGGTAAATAATAGTTGTAGTAAACTAAACTTATTGTACCCTATCAAAAAGATGGTGTCACATCTTCCTTTTTTCTTTTTCTTTGTAGGATTTGTAGCATTATTCAGAATTGTTACTTTAGTAGAAATTTAAATACATGCATACAGCAGCAGCGAGCTCTAATGTTCCCTAAAGTAGGTCACAGAGTCCTCATACTTGTCCTGTGTAACTCATGTTATGACTAATATTTGGGCAGCTTTAATGACCTGAGAAGTAATTTACACATGCCTTAAATTCCAAGCATAGTTTGTACAGCTGGGGGGTTACCCGGCATCATTCAGAGTTTCTTTTCTAGAAGTATATCAAGCAGGCAGTAAACTGTGTTTTTGCTGACACTCCTGACAAGCTTACATAAAAAAGCAATAGCTCATCTATTATTATAATTCATAAGAGAACAGTTTTGCTTTTGATATTCATGTTTACTTGTCAATGATGATTCAATGGATGATTTTTACTGGACAAGGAGACCACAAAGGTTTGTAATCTAAAAAGTAACTACTAACCACAGTTGTCATGTAAAAATTGTACAATATACAATGTACATTTTTTGCCTCTGAGATGTAGAAGTGTAAAGTTGCATTAATTGCAAATGCTTACCTAAGATACAAATAATTAGTATTTGTTCACAGGTATACTACTTGGTTAAATGCACTTAGTTACATTTCACCACTGACTGTCAAGTGTCTCTGTTTAACAAGGTGAATTCATAGGGCCTGAGGGTAACAGGGTGAGGTGAAGGGATTCTGTAAGTCTGCTCCAGTTACTGATGCCATGTGCTGAAGTGTCACAGCAATCAATAATTAATGAATACTCACTGTGGTTTATGTGTTAGGAAAGCGTGATGCTAACAGTCTCTACCCTTCTTCATATGGTCTCCTTTTTGCCAAAAAAAAATAATTCATAACATGCACTATAAGCTGTGTAAGAGATATTTACATTGTTCAACAGGAAATGTTGAAATCTGTTGGTTTAGAGAGAGAACACACTGTCTTGAGAAACCAAAGATATTGCAGTTGAACTACAGTGCATGCTGGAAGTTCATGTTTTCAGCCTTTGTATGTGTTTAGAGAGGCCTATTGTGTTTTATAAGCTTTATATCCCACCTACAGTTCTTCTCATGCTGGTACCACAACTAGCCTTTCATTGTATTCAGTCATTTGTGATGACATGGAAATCATAAACTTGTGCTGATTAGGTTCCAAAACATGCGTTTGTGTGCAATGTGACAGACATGCTTGTCAGTAATGTATGACATCGCTATATTGGTGCTCATAAAACACACTGACTTATTTTATGTGTGGTGTGTGTGCATTCCTGCCTGTCTGAGCCAGTACTTTCACTTGCAGCATACACAGTGGCAGGCAGTTCCCTGTCTGAGGTCCCCTCATTGCTGCAGTCATATGCCTGCTGGCAGCCGGCCACAGCAACCCAAGCCTCCTGAGTGGCAACCCTATCTACCTCAGACACTGGCCACGAGCACCAGAATAGTAAATAATATGCGAGTGCCAGCAGGAGGAACGCTATTGCTCAGGACAAACAAAATATCTGTAAAATCTCACCTTCATGCAGCAGCTAAATATAAGTTTAGCCACCTTTGCCATTAAGGGGTTTTGACTTCATGGAACATTATGGAAGGAAACTGGAAGAAATACCTTTTGCTTGACGCTGCTCTGACGTAGTTGGAGGGTGGGCACACTCAAATACTCATGCATGCGGGCAAAGATAAGCTGCGCACTTAGCAAAGGCATGCGTACATAAAAGTGGGCTTACGTTACAGTCTGCCGTCAGAGTACAAGCAGGAGCACTGAGAGAAGCAAAAACACAGCAGGGTTAGCAGTCTAATTTCCATTTTATCACACATACACACCTGAAAAGTGCTGTTATCCTTCTCTTCAATGTTCATGCCCAATTTGTTGGATTTTGAGGCTTGCATTAACACAAAGTGAAATGAAATACACCCCCCGTTCAAAACCGTTCAGTTGTAAAGCAGAATTTTCAGTGTTATTCTACCCATCTGACTGACAGTACATTGTGGTTAGCATAAAGGTGACCAACTGTGCAGCTATACTCTAGCTTGCCATACTATATATATGAGGCTTGCGGATGTTAAAAGCCATAGACGAGGTCAGAAGTGTTTGAATTGCTGCCCTCCATAGTGAAGTAATTTAAGTCTCTTCAACCTGACACATCAGTTTAATTTCACATCACAGCCACGCGCTTTAAAGTTCACCTGAACAGCTGCAGCGGAGAGGATGAGACTAGATCTCCTTCTCATCTAGCGCTGGCTCGGCCTCACGCTTCTCCCCACTGAGGGGGCACAGTGGGGTCAAGTGGAGCTTAAAAAGGCCGCGGCCAAGTCAACCCGTTTATAACACAGGAATGAATAAAGCATTATTAGCTCATTTGATGCTCCTGTCCAAGCGATGGCTCATCTTCACCAAGCTGACAGCGAGATGTTCTCAGAGCCAGAGACGTGTTGAAACATGCGAGTGACATGAAGTCTGTTCTAGTTTACACTGCTGTGACCGCTTTGTTTTCGTTTCTCTTTATTCTAGTTCCTACTGCTCTCTGGTGTACGTGTGATAGCTTGTGCTTGTTTGATGGTTCATTTATTTTAGTGTGAATGTAAGGTGCTGCCAGTTTTGCTAGCCTGAAATTCATAATTTAATCAAACTTAAGAAGAAAGAAGAAAGCTTTATGGTGACAGCACTAAACAGTTAAGTCTAAAACAAACTGCATGCAACAGCTGTTTCACAGTGCAGTTTAATAAGTTAGTTGTTCTTTTCACACCCTCTTGGTAACTTCTTATTAACCCCATAAACAAAGACCAAACATGGTCTTCCTGTCTTCCTTGGAAAAAATGCATTACCTAAAATAGCTTGATTACTGGAATACTGGAGTTCTTGTCAAGGTCATGTTCACTGTATGACACCTGTGCTTTCTCTCAGCATGCAGCCTGTCTGCATCTCCTCTGTCACTGGGTTCATCATAGGTCAAAGAGATTGTAAGTGAGTTAACTGCAGAATTAACCTTGTTTATGGCTTGAGATCTCCTGCAATTTCCAGTAAGACTAATTCAAGCTTTGGAAAACAGTACAGAGTTATTATTCCTTGTCACTATGATCTGCAAAGTCTTATTACATTTCACCTGAGGTGATAGCAGCTGGTTACATCATTACAGTTTATTTTAGTATGTTTATTTGATTGTTATTTTGTATACTTTATCACACTTTCACATTAATTTGGTTTTAATGTTGTTTTAGCTGTGTACAATTAGATTGCCATTGTAATATTGATTTTTGTTTGTATGTTTGCAAGAATTAAGAGTAAATAGATAAAACATCATCCTTGAATAAAAACCGTGACCTTTTTATTGATTATGTGTACATTCGCCCATATTGAAACCCAGACTTCAGCCATAGTCCATATATCGACTCTGACTGAAAACGCCTGATTCTCAACATTCCTCAAACTGCAGAAATTCCCTTCAGCCTGTGTCAAAGCTTGGCCCCCAGCCGAGACGTGCTCACCAACACAGCCCACGTTCCATGGAAACTCTAGTCCTTCTCAATGGACAAATGCCCCAACTGAGCCACACACAGATAGATATACACACAAAAACACACTGTACTGGGCAAGAGACAGGGTTGTGTGTGAGTGCGCGCAAGTTTGTCGGACTGTTACAAACACACACACACCCAAGGGTCTCCCATGCCCTCAGTGCAGACAGCGAAGCTCTGTGAACTGAAATCTCTTTTGTTTACCCCGAGAGACAATAACGTATCTGTTCTCTCTGTCTGTTTTCTCTCTTTTCCCCTCATTCTCTTTCATTCGCTCTGTCCATGCCCTCTCCCTCTTTCATCCCTCCCTTGCCGTACCTCATCTCCAGAATGACCATCTGCGACCTCTACACCATGCCCCGCGTTGCTGAACCCGTCTGGCTCACTATGATGTCTGGAGCATCGGAGAAGAACCAGCTCTGTGGGCAGTTCATGAGGGAACTGTCCCTGCTGATGGAGCAGGCCTCCAAGAACCAGTTGAGTGTTGCTTGTACTTGTTTCTGGTCTGCTACCAGACTCTGAAATTCTACAAATATCACAGGAGCTGAAGAGAGGAGCAAGACTTTATCAGAATACATTTTCAAACACATCTATCATATCGCATAGTGGTTCTCAGCAGTTTTATGGAGACAGCAAACACACCTGTTGGGGAAACCAGATCCCTCTGGATCTTCTTTGAGCTGAAAGCATTAAGACAGTAGGCAGATTTAAACTGGCATAAAGAGGGAGAGACATGCACAGCAGCACTTAGACATTAAACAATGTTCCACGTGTATGGACGTTCCACATGTTTTGTTTCCTTCTGCTTTCTGGTTGTGTATCAACAGGGAAACACGATCACACTCACACTGGTCATTTTGTGTCTCTCAAACACACATTCTATGGTCTATATCTCCCTTTCTCACACTTGAACACACACACAAAGTGAGCATTTCACCCTCTTGGCATTTATTTGTCTGCCTTAGAGAGCCGTGAATGAGAAGATCCCTGCCAGTCTCTAACTGCTTATTGTTGCTGTTACAAAGACATGCGAAACCACTATGAATTGTACATTTATGAATTGGTAGCAAGGCTTTTATTGAACATAGCACACGTATTCAGAAGAGCTGATTAAATTAGCATCCAGTCCACTGAGCTGAATTATAATCATTACATTACATTACATTAGTAGATCTTGGCAACATTTTTCAATGTGTGTTGTTCTTGTTTACTGAGTGACACAGTAGAAATGAAGACTACGTGTTCTGCATGTCAGAAGCATTCAGGCTCTAATGAATACTAGTATCTGATGAAATGAATGAATGTTTATGACAGCTGTGTTCAATGTGTTTTTGGCACAAGCAACCAAAAAAATAGAATAGCACCAACAGTTGTAACAACCATGGCTGAAAAATCAAGAGACTAGAGTGGAAAACATGAGCAGCAAGTTCATCTTTAGACTTCACAGTGTCATCCACACTGTTTGCTTAAAAATGACTGAAGTACAGTATTAGAAATTGTATATAAAACCATAGCGTACTACATGGCCCAGAGTAATTTCTCATGTTCTCTAGATCCCTGCACCATCTCTAAATGTTGACTATGAATAGAAACTGCATCTCCTAGGCAACCATTGGCTTTTCTTTATCAGTATTACTTCTCAGTTTAAATCGTTATTTCCACCAGCACTGGTTAGGATGACCACCACACGACTGTGTGTGTGTGTGACTCATGAATGAAGCATTGTGTCTCCCTGGCAACCACCGAACTTACTGTATCACATCATGTTTTTTCTGAGGCATCTTGTTAGTATTCCCATGACTGTCTGATGGTTTTGATGACTACTGCAGTCGCTTTTTTGTACGTGATTGAACTCGAATGCCATGACAGTGTTGAGTCATGAGACAGGAAGGGAAGTAGACGCTTGTGGTCAGAACTGAGAAGTGAATCAAGCATAGCAGCATAGCGCGCGCGCGTGCATGTGCTTGTCATTTATCTGTGTATCTGCATATATCTGTGTTAGTGTGTTGCAACAATGTATGTATTTCCAGCTCAGTAAGAAACACATGACTTAAGTTTTTCATGTAGAGAGAACCTTTGACCCAATCAAACAAGGTCAGAAGGGAAACTGTAGTTTTAGAGAGAGACTGGCTAAGAGGTTTCACTCTTAAACATTGTGATCCTTCCCTGTTCTCCTCTGACCAACCTATGTCTGATATTCCAGATTCCTACCTGCGTTATTGACAGCTATCCTGACCAATCATCTAGCCTGGGTGCCCACCGTCATGCCCAATGGGCAGCCTCCAATCAAGATCTTCCTTGAGAAACACTCCTCCCAGAGCGTCGACATGCTGGCAAAGACGCACCCGTACAACCCACTCTGGGCACAGCTAGGTGAGGGTTTCACACACACAGACACACACAGACACATGAACACACACCACAGAGTGAGTTGGAAGTATCTTTTGTTGATCATCAGAACACCTGTGTTAGATTTTCATAATCTTTATGTAGCTATTTGTCCCATAATCTCATGTGCAATGTAGTTCCTGTAGTTATCTGTAAGTCATCTCTGTTGCAGCATTTCACAGGAAAGAAGAAATCCCAGGTGTGACAAATGTGCAGTTTCGAATGTAGATGTAACAATGCTGCATCTGCAATAAAATTTTAAGACTTGGGTATCGGCCGGACACTGTGCATGTACTTCACTGGTTGATGACGATAGGAAACATGGTTTCCTCCAGTGGTACATGCTACATGTTGGAAATCCATAAGCTGCATTTCTGTGAAATAATTTGCTGATGTATAAGTGGATTTAGGTGCACGTATAGCATGAGCATGTAACCTCATATATATGGCTACACCTTAAAGCATATGTTCAGTAGTACACACTTTCACCTCAAGTGACACTGGAAACGTAGAATGTGAACTGTCTTGGTCATTGGTGTATTCATTGAGTAAATACCTGTTTTTTCATATACTTGTGTGCATAACAATCCTTTTACAGATCTTTGTTTGTTCAGCTCTGTTGTCTTTCTTAGCTGTACTTCTGTTCCTGTGTTAGCACATTGAAAGCATTGAAAAAAAAAAAACAGTAGTCAAATTCCTTGTATGTGTACACATACTTGGCTAATGAAGCAGATTCTGATTCTGATATAGAAACTGAGTTTGTGGGGACACCTGGTGGTCAGAGATGAGAATTGCACACTGGAGTGTTGAAAAAAGCCAATATGAAAAAAGATAAAAGAAGAGCAAAACAAGAATGGTATTGTAAAAACAAGTGTTCAGATGGATGGTTTTGAAAAGAATAATTGAATATATTTAATTATTATTCAAACTCAAAAATCATTTTGTGGGACTTCACACCCACCAGAGATAAAATATGAAACCTCACAAACTAAAGAAAATTGTTTTTTGTTGATGTCTAACAAATTATTATAAATAACACCTGTTGCAAATCACTGCATTTAAAGACTGGCTCAGTGATGCCTGTGTTTTGTCTTGTTTTGGTTTTTCCCATCATGGTGTGCAGGCGACCTATACGGGTCCATTGGGTCACCAGTGCGGCTGTCAAGAACAGTGGTGGTTGGCCGCAGACAGGAGCTGGTCCAGAGACTCCTCTACGTCCTCACCTACTTCATCCGCTGCTCTGAGTTGCTGGAGACCCACATGCTGGACAGTGCTGAGGATGAGGCCATTGTGATGCCTGGCTCTCTCATCACCACCTCTCTAAGAAAAGGAGAGGTGGAGGAGTCAGACTATGTCCTGGTTACTGTCCACAAACCTAGTGGGGACTACTTGTCGCAGGGAGCCCATGGTCGACAGACTGAGGCAGAGGACAGCAGCTACCGTTCAGACAACAGCCTCCAGAGCAGCACATACACGGACACAGAGGTGGAGCACGGTGCTGGGGATACACCAAAGGAGGAAGATGAGGATGAGGAGGATGAGGAAGATGAGGAGGACAGCAGCGAGAGTCAAGGCTCTAGGAGCAGTGTGCTTCAGACAGAGCACAGCCAGGTCAACAACCCTGTTATCAGGACTACAGAAGCATCTGATCCCAGGGAGCTGCGCAGGGAGTCTAGCAGCCCGCTGGCCACAGAAGCCCGACTGGAGACGGTGCTGCGTGTCGGCTCAGCCTCCCCCAGGGAGCAGGTCTGTGTGCTGGATACAGAGACCAAGGGCGATCTGAGGCTTATAGTCCCATCTGTACCAACAACACTTGCGTGCACATTGACTCCACCCCCAACTCCCATCACCGCAGAGGATAGAAACTCTGGGGCAGAGGCTGGGATGGATGCAGGCAATGGTAACCAGCCCACAAGACTACTGGCTCCTCGGCCTTTGGGATTCCCTCCAGAGAAGAAGCCCCCAGATAAGAACGTGGCTGCTGCAGTGCCAGTACCAGTACTGGGAAACATAGTGATGGGGCCCATGGCTTTGACTTTAACAGAGGAGGATGAGCCAGCAACAAAAGTCACTTTCCTCATCGGAGACTCCATGTCTCCTGAGTCGGACACGGAGAGCCGCAGAAAGAAGGTCGAGGAGGAAATCAAAAAGCACAAGAAACACCTTAAGGACAAACATCTGCTTTACCAGCAGCTGCTCCTCCAACAGCAACAACAGCAGCATCATCAAGGGCAACTTTATCAACAGCAACCCCAGCATCTGCAGACAGCAGCAGATTCAAAGACCAGCCACACCAGTGCATCAGAGGACCAAACCAAACAGACCAAGGTGGCTCCAGCCCTACAGCGGGTGTCTAGTAAAATGCCTCACTGGAATCCGAATTGTATGGACGACTTTGACGAGTATTTCAGCCTGGAGAACCCTGTGGAGACAAGGACTATAGACGATGTGGCCAAACGGCAGGAGGCCAACGCCACAGACAGTATGCACAAAGACTTGTTGGACCCCTCGGGAGTCTCCCGGCCTGCTGACACTGGGGGTCACAGTTTTCAGGGTGCAGTCAGGAGTCAGGGTTTGAGTCTCTGTTTAGGTTCAGGTAGTGGACAAGTAGGGTCCAGAAGGAAGGGAGACACTTTGTCAGATGTCCAGAGGAGGTGCAGGTGTGGGTCCACAGATTCCTCCGACACCTGCTGCTGCAGGGGCTGTTCTGCTGAGCAGGACAAGGGTCTTCTATTATCAGTCCCCGTCCCCCTGGATGGAAGCAGCAACAGCAAAGAGGACCAAAAGCGCAAAGCGGTGCCCATCATTGACTGGGAGATACCACGCAATGAGAGTTCTGACAGCGCGCTCGGGGACAGTGAGAGTGAGGAGACAGAGGACTGGCAGGAAGAAGTGCTGGTGCCTTTCCCGGGGTGAGTAGATCCAGCTATTCACAGACACACTTCCTGTTTATAAATCATGAGCTGCCTTGGCACGAATACCACTCTTAACAATAACAGGCAACACTCGATCTGTTTTTGATCGATTTGAAAAGAAAAAGCAAGTATCTCTTGTCTTATGTTTGATTTGCAGGTCAAAGCTGGTGGAGAACTACTCAAAGCCAAGTATTGCAAATTTTGGCCGATCACTGTTTGGAGGCTATTGTCCCACCTACGTGCCAGACTTTGTTCTGCATGGGATGCCCAGCGACGAAAAGCTCAGGCAGAGCCTCATGGCTGAATTAACCCATGCTGTTCAGGTAAAGGACTCGGTGGTTTAGACCTGTTCTTTGGGGGATGCACATTTTCGGTGTGTGTGTTTCACTGTAAAACATGTAGTTACCTTATTACTGCTGATTAGATTCAGTCATTTACCATTTCAGCAGCAGTTTTCCTTTGGGCATGTATTTTAAAATGGCTGTTTTTGTACTCTAGCATCCAGTATTGGATGAGCCCATAGCAGAGGCCGTCTGCATTATAGCAGACACTGACAAGTGGACGGTGCAGGTGGCCAGCAGTCAGAGACGAGCCACAGATGTCAACAAGCTGGGAAAGGAAGTCCTGGTGTCCAGTCTGGTTTCCAGCTTATTGCAGTCCACTCACCAGCTCTACAAACTCAATGTTTCACCTAACTTTGTAAGTCAGCCCCACTGCTATTACTAGAGAAGCTGGTTTCACAACTCTTTATAGTCAAGGTGCTGACCTCTTTAATTCTTTGTGCTTTACCAACAATGTGCCTTTCTCTCTCCTCTTCAGTGTATAATGCACCTTGAGGACCGCCTGCAGGAAATCTACTTCAAGAGTAAGATGCTTGCTGAGTATTTGAAGGGCCAGACAAGAGTCCATGTTAAAGAATTGGGCATGGTCTTAGGGTAAGCAGTTTACCTTTATCCTCAACTAGCAACTGCTGTATAGCATCATAATAAAACTATTACAGACACACAAGTAGGAGCTAAGCTATCTATCTATATCTATAGCTATACAGTGGTACCTTGACTTACGAGCGTCCCAACTAACGAGTTTACAAGATACAAGCCGTCTCTCGGCCGATTTTTTGCTTTGAGTTGCGAGCTAAAATTCGGGTTACGAGCCAGCTTCAGATACCCCACCGCTAGTTGGCGTAGCGAACGCCACAGTGAACGCCGTAGCATCCGCCCAGCATCCCGTGTCTCACTTGATAGCTAGACAGCTGCAGATGAAAGTGAGGAAAGCGTGGCGAAATCTTATTCGCAAAAATTAGCGAATAAGATTCAGTTATTCAGTTCAGCTTTTCTCCTCCACCTCCATCAGCATCCTCAAGTTGTCTGAGCTCCAAAGTAAATGCTGTACATTATACTTAATAAAACCAGTTTATTGCAGTACATTCTATAGTATTGTTTTTTATACAATATTCGTTATTTATAATACACTTTTCTTATTTAAAAAGATGTAGCAAAAAAAAATTGCAGTGTTTTTTTGGGGGCGCGGAAGGGATTAATAGCATTTCAATTCATTTGATTGGGGAAAAATGATTTGACATATGACTGACTTGAGTTATGAGCTCCATCAGGGAATGAATTAAACTCGTAAGTCAAGCTACCACTGTATATTATAGATGAAAATCAGTGTTCTGTATAAAATCCTGTGCAATGCCAGAAAAAAAATCATAATTTTAGCTTTGATATGATGTAGTCAAGAGTTCTGCAAAAAGGTGCAGGCAGGCGTCAGACCTCAAAATGTACAAGCAAGAAGTATATCACATCAAAAAAGATAAAAAACTGGTCCAAAGAAAACTGGTGCTGAAGGCTTCAGAACTTCTGTATGTTCATTCATCATTTGAAGTAGGGCACTTAGATCTTGTCGTATTCTGATCTTTGCTCTGGTGTGTTTGCAGAATCGAGTCCAGCGACCTTCCCCTGTTGGCTGCAGTAGCCAGCACTCACTCCCCCTATGTGGCCCAGATCCTGCTATGAGACTATGGTGGCTCTGAGGTCCAGAGCAAGTGGGCTGCCCGAGGAAACCAGTCAGACCTAGACAGCGCCACTTTGGCCCCAACAGCGACTGTCCATGCTCCGCAGCTGATCACCATCTACATGGTTTCCTGAGCTGCGTGCCTGGGCTAGATGGAATCTTTGCTCTGAGCCTGAGCAGTGCACGTCTTCACGGACCACAGCCAGCACCTCCCCTCACAACCACTGCTGCTGAATTTGTTGCAATGCTGATGTTGCACCACATGGGGGAACTACAGCCCACAGTCCCACAGATGGAGCGAGGCGCTGCGGATGACTGAAGCATCCCTGATATGACCTTCTCCTGTCGTTTGAATGTTTCTTTTAAAACAAGACTCATTTTATTTTTGGACACAAAAGCCAAAGACTTTATTAATTTTTCCAATTGAGAATGAAATGTTAAGATATCTACTGCATAATAACGATGGATTTTATTTCTTCTACTGTTTATTTTCTGTACAATCTTAAACCCAGTCGTACGCAGTGATGGACTGCAAGTTTGACGGACAAGATTTCTTTGAGGAAATTTTCATTGAGAACAGTATCAGTCTCATGCCAATTATGCTCTTTCGTTTATCTTCATGCATTTGTTTACAAGCCAAATTTCCCTGAGATATCTCAATGACAGCGTTTCTTTTTTTGTCAAATTGCAATGCACAGCTGACTTAAAAGCCTACTCTCTGGCCATGTGGGAATGATCGATGCTCTCCTATTGATTTTTTTTATTTTGTTTTGTTTCAAAAACTGGTTTTGAAATGGCTAAAAGTGGCTTTGACATTCTTATCATAGGTACAGCACTACCTCAGATCTTCATATGGGCACTGGATGATATACACATTTACAGTCGCCCCATAGAAAACCGTGAGGTATACTTTTTAAGCTATTTTAATCAGAGGATTGTTAGCGTCAACTGTGTGCAGACTCTATGCTGTGTTCTTTGAAAGGGGGAGGGCTGTTAAAAATTCCTTACACAAGAAAATGGAAGAAAAAACATATTTTTGCTTCGGAACGTGATTACAGAGGAGAAAAGGTCCCTTTCTACTGTGGAAAAGCAAAAACATGCATCATCTGCATATATTTTCAAACCAAAATGCTGAAATATTTTCACACTTTTATAGCTTCCCCAACCTTTATACGATGTTTACGGCTTCGATGTTTGCTGCAGAGAGAGTAGTAGAGGAACACAGTAGGCCTTATAGTGATGAAAACAAGTATCACTTAACACTATGTTTCTATGATAGTTATACTCACAAAAACACACAAAATACAAAACTATAGTAGCATCATTTTTTTTTTCTTTAGATCTTTTAATAGCATTGACAGAAAAATGATTTTGGTTGTTTTGCCATATAACCAGGGTGCGATTCGCATTTGTTTCTTCACAGCTTCTGTTTTTGGATTTTCTCCTGGGCGTAAAGTGATTCCTTCAATGCGTCCAACTGGAAATTATTTCATTATTTTATTTATTTTTTTTGTTGCTATTAGGTTACAACATTGGAAATTCATCCACAGTATAGTTCCTTTGTTTGGCTACAGATAGAATAGGGTGAGTTACAAATTCCCCACTGACTGACTGGATCATTTGTTAAACACAGTCAAAATCTCCTGAGTTTCAAATATGGTTAAACTGTGTATGCACAACCTTACAGTACTCTGTAATTGTACTATGTTTTTAGCCTAACAAAATAACCTTTGTGGACAGAGAATTAAAGTTTAATGTAGCCAGCAGCCAGTTCAATAAAAACTCACCTGAGTGTTTCAGGGAAAGCAACTTTCCCCCCTTTCCAAAAATCTTACTCAAAGATTGAAAAAAACGCCACAGTCTCCTCAAGCACTGTACCAGAGCTTGTTGATGGGCTTTTAGTTCATACCATGTTCAACTTTACACGTGTTCAACACTGTAACCCTGAGAACAGTGTTTGTTTCTTTCATAAACTCAAATCGCACCCTGTGTATGACCTAAGTCTTAACGGAGAGCATGAATGCTTCACAGGCTCATTTTGCTGGTAAAATTTGATATACATCTGCTTGTTACTGTATCGAAGATGCTCCACTGTATCAGCCTACATTTTTTACAACCCAGCCATTATGTTTAAAAGGTATGAATTTATATCTGCTTTTCCCTCTTTGTATATAAATAAATTATTTAGTTGCCCATGGTATGTGTTCATGTAAACTGTACATACTCAGTTTATTTCCATGTATTTGTACAGAATGTCTTTTAAGAATTGTCTCCTCAAATTATTTTTTCCCAATTTTATGGGAACGTTGTGCAATAAAGATGCCGATGTTAAGAATTTATGCGTCTCTGGGAATGTCTTCTGTCACTGAATCAAAGGGAAAAAATTCTGGAAAAGTTGAATATTGGATGTGTGAATACAAAATCGCTTTCCCAAAACTGAAAACCAGAGATCCAAGAGCTATAATTCAGATCCAGGAATTGATGAGGAGAGAAGTACACACAGTGGTGTTATTCAGAGATACAGTACAGTAGATGTGATCACATATCCTGGTTTGTATCTACTTGAAGGACATTGCATTAAGGTCATTTTCCCTCCAGGTTTGTGTTTTTTTTAACATCTCAGACAAGCAGCTGTGGTTTCTTTTCTCTTTTCCCACAGTCTGAATCAAGACGCTCACGTGTGAATTGGTTTCAAATTTGGGGGGAATCCCAGTTAGAAAGTACAAATCTTAATTTTATAGAATGAATGGTTTATCCGTTTGTAAAACTACTAAAAAGTTTACATGGGAGCAAACTCTATCCAAAATATCACTTTTGTTTAGACTGGTGGTGGGTTGACTTCTCGTGCTCAACATCTGGATCACACATTTTACCCACCTTTTACCACCCTCAAACCCGCTGACTCCACCCCGCCATCTGTGCAGCGCAGAGGGAAACACGAAACTAGCTCTCACACACACACTCACGCATACACCGCAGTTATGCAATGAAGGAAGGAGTGTCCCGGCCGAAAGCAAATACAGTGGCAGCAAATGTGACTGTGTTTCCTGTCAGTAAGAACATACCTACAGCCCCGCTCCTTCCACGTGAATAGCTATTTCAAGTGGCGGTGGTAAAAACATAAAAAAACTGCGTTTAGCCTGCTTTAGATAAAACTAAGAGAAGCGTTAGGCAGCCGATCAATTGTCCCTTCACAGTGCAACTTTAACTCTAAAACAAACAGGCAATGATTCTTCACTAAAGCAGACGACGCGAATGTTTTGAGTGAGCCGCTGCTTGCAAATTCACCAGTAATCTGGTTATTCCGCATTTTGAGCAGCGCTCGTTCATGGTAGCAGGCTGACTTCAGAAGTGTCAGAAGTCAGAGGGGGGATTTGTGCTGCATTCAATGACTCATTTCGAACATCGTACACTCAAGTCTCTTAAACCAAAAAGCGTAGCTTTTTATTTTATCACAGCTAAATCATGTAACTGTTGAAAAAAAGGAGAACTGAACTCCCTGGCAGCATAGTATGGCTAATATCAGCTTCTTTTAGCTTCAAAAAATGCTCTTCAAAAATATTTTTTGTGCTACTGATGTTTTTTCTTTAGAAATTCATCATCCTACTCGTCGCCTGTGTAAAACATCTAAATATTTGTTTTCTTGATTACAGCAATTAACAGAAGACCATTTTTCTGTTCTTTGGTTACATCTTTCTTATAGAAATAGCAGAGTGCAGCAGCAACATATTGTTTTATAATGATCCGTAATGCTCAAACTTTTTTAGCTGAATGGCTTTGTAAGAAAAAAAACTACACAAAGTCCAAATTGTCTGGTGTGCTCTGTGTCTCAAAATCAACATTTCTAAATATCTTTGAACATCTAAAAATCCTTAAACATCTGCTGACCATGCAATGTCGTTCATTGTCATGAATTGCCATTTATCAGACAGCATTTTAACACATCATCTCCGGCCAGACAGATGTCGTCAACTCTCCACACAGATCTGGAAGAGGAGGGATCTAAATCTGAACTCCTGGATCTGACGGACGCCAGCTACCGCGGTGGATATTTCCTTTACCAGAGATGTACAGAAATCAAGACAACATGTCCAGTAGACACAACTTTCTGTCACAGTTTAGCGCCGTCGACTCTTTCTCGGACCCGCAGTAGTTCAGAGTGAAGTTTTGCGTCTCTCCTGGAGCAGAAGGAGCTCCCGGTCGGTCCGTTTCGGAGTGAACTCCATCCATGCTCGGCTCGGCGGGGACAAGATTCGCGGGGATGTGAGTCTGCTCAGCCAAAGAGCAACCAGGAGACGTGAAAGCGAGGTTACCTAAAGCGGAGGTAAAAGTCCTGAGGTGGAGTTGAGCCGAAGTTATGAAAATGACCGGAGCCATGGAAACTTCTTTCAAACAGGCTTTGAAGAAACCGCCCTCGCTGCGGACCGCAGAGGTAAACAAAACTATTGTTTCTCTAATTAGCATCGCCTTGCTAATGTTAGCCCAAATTTAAACAGTTGGTAGCCTCTCCTCGCTGTTTGAAAACGAACTTACTATATGTCTGTGGAGATCGACTGACATTAATGAAAGTCAGTCACATTTGGACCAATTAGCTATGTAAATGAACTTTTCCCTACAGCTGCATGCTAATTAGCTCACATTGTATATGGTTTAACTGACGGTCTGAAGCAGTATTGAAGCTAATTAGCTTGCTAGAGGTCCTTCTCAGGTCAAATACAGCAGTTGTGCAACTCCTGCTTTATGACTTGCTAAAGCAATGTGCTATACATGCAATACTGAAATATCAGATGGAAAACACAGGCCAGTCAATTCTCACAGTACAAAATGTATCATTGCTGTCCAAACTGAGGTGCAGGGGCTGTATCGGGTCACTTGGAAGGTGTTGGTGGTCCCAATCAAAATGTTATTCATATCATTTCAGTGTAGGTTTATCGCCTGAGGTCAAGACAGAAGCTTCTGTATGGATAATGATTCCAGTCAAGACCTGGTGGGTTTCTGTGCTTGACATGTGGGATAAACCCTCTTTCCTTGCACTGCATCCTGGGCCTACACAACACAGTCTTGAAAACTATGGTAGCACAAAGGTTAGATCAGAGCTTCCCATCACAGGGCTCATACCTGAGCTCAGGAGATAGTTTGTGTAAACTTCAGCCTGAAGGAGGCCAGTAAAATTTAATCAGTGCAGCGTTCTCATCCCTCCTCCTCCTCCACCTCCTCCTCCTCTGCTGCTGCCTCCTCCCTACATGAAGCTGTGGAAACACAGCTGGCTTGTCACTGCTTTAGTTACACTTGTTGCCCAAAAATAGCCCATGCTGTCTACTCCCTTCCATGTTGGGCTGCTGGTAATAGTTTTAAAGTGCAAGCACTTTTGAAAGCCCTATCAAGAGTACAAAAATGTTCAAAAACTGGCCAGCCTTCAGCTTTTGCGTGACGCTTTTGAAAAGGTCCCTTTTTATGGCTCTGATCCTCTGTTTGTTTGTGGGTGCATGGGACGAAGAAAGCCTCTTTCACACCTTCATAGAGGGCTTTTGTGCACACTTGAACAAGCCATAACAGCCGTGTTCAGTCCACAAATATATGACAGACGTACCAGTGAAGTGGATCTGTGGTTTGGTAATAAACTGTGATATGTAGCACTTTGACAAAGTACCTAAATTTAGTCTTGTCCTCCCGAATGCAATGGAGGTGTCCCTTTTATTCTGGAGTGCTTCAGAGCTGAAGCTAGATGCTTCAGAAGTGTAGTTATTCATAATGTTTGGGTGGAGATGGAAGGCTTCTTTTCATGAGTACTGTGGACTAAAATAGTGCCTTTAATGGTAAAAATAAATTTCACATGGAAAATCACGTGCTACACCTGAAAAACACGCCTGAAATCAGAGCCTGAGCCCGACCTGAACAAGAAGCCACTGCACTAATGTCCCTTTATTTTCAGTCACAGTGAAAAAGGAGCAACGCTGTATTTAAGCCACATTGTGGTCTGTAGCTGTTTGTCGTCCTGGGATGGCGATTAGTCTGACAGACCGTAAATATTAAGACATAAACAGTTGTGAGACATAACTCTTACCAAGCGTGAGATAGCCAACCATAACACAGCCAGTCAAAATCATTAAAACCTCTCCCACTGATAAATTACACCCTAAACAACCACAACACCAACACTAAACAATTGCTTACTAAATCAAAACTGACTCATCATTTTTCCAACACAATGAAGTTCTCTCACAAACTTTCACAAATGGCAAAATCCTCTCGCAGCCTTTGGTACTTTTATAAATATGAAGCTAATTCTCCCTGAAGTTTTCTTTAGTGTCTTTACTCTCCATTCAAAATCCTCCAAAAGCCAGATGGGAGCTGTTAGCTGCTTAGCTCCTGATAGAGCACGGATGCAGTCCATCTCTTGTGTGTGTTTTTATATGCTCATATTTGTTGCATTGTGTTTTATCACATCAGTATATATTTTTTTAATGAGTTTGGACTTGTTCAGCAGTGCAGAAGCCTGGCCTCCAGACACATGGGCAGCTCAGGCCTATTAGGGATGGACTGTGATACGTGAGGAGGTAAAAGGCAACGTGAGAGCTTGCTTCGCAAACTGAGTGGAGTTCATGTCTTGGGACCTTCCCAGATTTCAAGGATGTTGCTATGAACCCGCCGATGTAGTTAACTGTATGTGTTACCAAGTGCCTAGTGGAACGTGGCTGGAAGACCTACTTAAGCTTTGCTGTACACACTGTACACACTGTCAGGTGAGGCTTTTTGTCTTTAATGGTGCACAGCCCCAATTATGCAGCAGGCTGTATACACCGAGGCCGTTAAAACCAAAACTGTATGCACTGAGTATGAGTTTTGGGGAATACTCGGCTATTTTTGTGGGCGCTATTGCTGTTTGAATGTGTTGCATTGAATGTGTGCTGTATGTATAAAAGCATAGCATTTGGTATTTGGGAAATTATTTTAGACATTTCATAACAATTTTGTGAACAGTGACCAAGAAAATAATCATCAGATTATTTGATAATGGAAATAATTGTTCGTTGCAGCCCTACAAAGAAGAACTAGTAATATTCAGGAGGTCTCAAATGAAGTTGTGATTTCTGGTCAAATCAGATGTATCGTCCTTGATTGAAAGTCGTCCTGGTTGAGAGCAGCTAAATGTCTTTGGTGTGAAGGTTCTCGACGTGCTGTAGGTACGTCTGTCTCCTGTGCAGATGCTTGGCTCAGTGGATAATCTCTCCTACCGCAACTTTTATGCCTCGTCAACCTTTCCCAGTTTCTTGGGTTTTCCGTCCAGCTCGTCCCTCCCTGCCTACCTTTCTCAGTGCCATGCAGACAGACAACAAATCACGCAGGGTGATTTATGGCGGTTATGACTGCGCCCAGTACAGATCGGACATTTATGGGAATTCCAACCATCACAAAGCCACAGGCTCCCCAGGGAAGGTGCGAGTGAGGGAGAGGAAGAGAAACACAGACTTAAGTGGTGACTTCTTGCTTTCTAAGCAAGCAGCGGAGCCACTCTGAACCAAACAGAGGAGGAGATGTAGACCAGTGTGTGGTCGTTGCTGTATTCTTGGAGTGTGTGCAAAGAAGCACGTTTCAAAAAAGGCAGTGTGTGTTTCAGCCAAAGAGGGTGGTTTGCTCCGTGCTGACGCAGCACAGCAAATTAACGTTAAAGGACAGTGCTGGTGTTTTTGTTTGTTTTTTTTTGTTTTTTAAATGTGTGTTTGCCCAGGTTGCCTGTCTTCTTTAACCAATTCCCGGAGCCATTTGCACACAGTCAGCACAGAGATGTCGGGGCTGGTTGTTTTCCTCCCTGTGGACGCCTTTGGCTCTCATTCATTCTTGCCCAGAACAGCTGCCACACGCCTGGAAATATCGCAGCGGGAAGATTCATCGTTCTTAATGTGACACTTTATTTAGTTTTGTCAAACTTTCATCATTTTACTATGTACGTTTTGCTGTTTTTGAGTCCTGGAGTTTTACATTATGGCACCAACGGTTAATCATTCACTCCTGCATGAGGAATTGAGAGGCTCTGTCAGGAAACTCTCAGATGGGGCCACATCAACTTGGCATTTGGCAGTTCCTTATTTTCTTATTTTGGACATTTTTCTGAGCAGTATTTACACTTTACTGTACAAAAACAGAAAAAAAAAAAGTTACATGACGTCTGTGTTCCAGTTTTCAAAAGAAGCCCGACAGTAAAACACCAACTCAGAGGTTAGAATGTGAAACGCGAAGCCTTTTGGTTTGAGGTGTTTCACTCTGCTGAAAGAAGTAGATGTAGGTCACAGAGGACTGTGGGATCTGATATGAATACATATGTTTTTATTTTGTCAGGCCTCTCTGTGTGTGTGCTTGTAGCTGCAAATGTATGTTTATGTGCATGGTATACACACATACTTTAGCTTAGTGGCTTATACATCAAAACATGTCTGCAGCCCGTCGAATCAGACCGCTTGTCTCCTGCTTCCTTCCCTTTTCTTGCCAGCTTGCCTTGAGCTGTCTTCAGTTTTTCCGGGCATCACTGTGTTGCTGGTGCAGGACACCTCAGATACCCTCCCACCGCAATTTATTTCACTGATGCACACAACAGTACAGTCTGCCTATTCCAGAAGTAGGCGGAAGACACACTGTACTGTCTGACACCGGTGATTATAAAACAGGTATTCTCAGCCGTGGTATACATTACAGAGAGTTTCCATAAAACAAGGCCAGCAGTAGCCGCTAGCTGTGCCAACTGTGAGATAAACAAAGAGCTCATCTCCTCAATAGTTTAGTTTAGTGTTCTTGAAATGAGTTTAGACTATTTAAAGGTCAAACAAGACCATGTCCCAACTGTGATGTTAACAAAGTCCAAAAAGGACGAAACTTTGGTAATAAGAAATAATAACTTGACATTGAACATGGCAGCATGATATTCATTTAGCTTTTATCTAAACGAACACTCCAAGAATTATTTCTGTATTTCTTGAGAATGCCGTTCGAAGATGAGAGTACCAAATTGACTTTGTGTTATCACGCAGTCCAGAGTGATGGATATGAGCCAGACAATTTACAAAATGAGCTGTCACTCTATACCAGTGATTTCCAAAAAGACTCCATGGATATTAAAGTTTTCTTTGATGTATTTCCACGTTGCCCTGCTTTTACTCACTGCCACTCCTATATGGAGCCATGTCACACATATTTTTGCATTCGACTTTAAGAGGGTTTCTTGCTGTAACTGTTGTAAAATAGCATAAATATAAAGAGTTAAGGTTGTTAAGACCCCTGCACCCTCTTCTGGGGTAATTGTGGGAGTAACCAGCTAGTTTGTTCGACGAGTGAATACTTCAATCTGACAGGTTCTCTCCTAAAATGTGAGCAAACATGCATGTTCACACACAGCCGAGGAGAAAACCAGTTAGACACCAGCGTCGTCTTGACTAAGGCCTGAGGGTTCGTCTTTGGAGCGTGGTGGAGGTTCAACAACCTCGCTGAGTCTCATTTAAGGAGAGATGCATGAATTGTTCCAGTAACTCTGCAGAAGTTAATTGTGGCTTTGGCATCTTAGCTGTGGTTGTATTAAGAAAGTATGTTATTATGAGTTGTTTCTCTGTGGTTTCATCAGTGTTGGTCAAAAATTGTGAAAAGTGAACAGCATTTGCTCGAGTAAATATTATGTGCTTGTTTTTTTTGCAACTGGACAGTCAAATTTTCTGTGACTTAACTATTTAAAGCAGTTTTCAATGAGCCTAAATAAACATCTTTCATCCTGTAAATAGAGTAAAATCTCAGATCAGCAGGATGAATGTAGGCTGTCAACACTCTGATATACCAGAGGCTTGTAGACTCACTGTGACATTGAAATGCATCCAGAAATGCATTTTATCTCTTTTGCCTGTGTGTACCTTGGCAGCAGTTGGATCAAGGATGACTACACCAGGATTAAAAGTATATATTTAATGTTCGTTGCGACATGTTTGAGAATTGTGTCATGCTCGGGCTTTGTTGCTTTGCCTGGATTTTCCCCTGTGGACAAATTTGTTGAGGTTGATAACCTAGAAGGGTTTTAGAAGGCACATTTACCCTCCAAACCTAAAATGATGAAAGCAGTGCACACAAAATGTGCAATGTCGGCTTCTGTTGCACTAGAAATACACTTAAAAATATGTCTGTCTGTCTGCTGCAGCATTTTGTGAGAATTTCTGCTTTAAAAGTCTCTGAGCCTTTGGTTTATGTTTTGTTAGTTTCAGACCCAGCTGGCAGACTTGTGGGAAAGTGCTGATTTGAAACATTCGTGGTGACACTTCCTGTCACAGTAGCATACTTTTAGCCACATAACACAGCTGATAACTGACTTGCTATGCTAACATGTAATCAGAGCAGTGGAAAGAAATGAAATTGGAATAGTAATCTGGAGTGGGATGTCATGAAAGCAAGAGCATATATGTGCAAAATAAGAGAAAGAGGCTGTTGGAGATAAGTTGGAGGAGCGAGAGAAAGTCCTGTGCATTCAAGTTGATGAAAAAGTTAGTTAACAGGCATGACAGGAGACAGAATCCAGGTGATAGGTGACTAAGAAAGAGCAAATGGTTGCTGCACACAAAGGAGGCTATCACCTCTGAGGAAGAGAGATGAGGGGAAGTAAGAGAGAAAGATACTTGCAGGTAATCAGAAAAGATGACTGAGAGATAGGTGAGAGGTAAGATATGGATGTTTCAGTTGAGAAAGCTGGCGCGTCAGCAGAGAGAGAGAGCAATACATCTATATGTAATCAAAAGCTGGGCTGAGAGAATGAGACGAGAGCACCAGAGACAGTTTGGATACAGAGGAAACTTCAAATGGAGCTTGTGAGTTGGCAGGAGAAATAGAAAGTGGGAGTGAGAGGTTCTACTTATTTTACGAGGTAAAAGAGTGAAATTGAGTGAAGCTACAAAAAAGAAAATTCATCACTTCAGATTCTTTTTTTCTTTTTTAATCTGAAGCTTTGTCCAGTCGTGCCAAAAGCGACGTGCACTGTGAACACATGTGAAGATGAGTCAGCACAGGAGAGGATGAGGTTTGTTTGTGGGTATAAATACTCGTTCAGAAACTATGTCATGAGTGACATGATTGGCAAGTGTCAGGTGTTGATTGTTACAGACAGGATGTCACTGGCGTATTGCCACGCATTACCTGTGAAAAACTGAAACATAGCCCATAGTTTTAGTATGACACCAATGAGTTTATGTGTCTTGCTGTTAGACCAGAGCACGGCATAGAGGCTGTAAAGAGTCCTCTGCCCACTCAGCACAGCACATCAATAAATAACCCTCTTTCAGGATATGGAGTTTAAAAGAAAATATTAAAACCAATGCGGCAGAAATAGTGACTCTCACCTGTATTTTTCCCCACGCATTCTTCTTTCTTGTCAAAACATGGCGCCTACATCGCCCACAGTGCAACCCAACCACACAGTTTGTCTGGAGATTTGCTCACATAAGCCCACTTTCACATCTCCTTTTTCAAACTTCAACCCTGACGCTGATTAGAGTGACCTCACCTGGGGCAGCTTGTCAGTTTGTGGCTGTGATGTGTGAAATTTTGGAGTTGCATTTTAAAACTGAGATAAAAGATGATGATGACGACGACGATCTTTCGTTTTGACGATTGTGAGGTAAAAATAGCATTGTTCTTCATTGTGGAATTTGTGCTAACACAGCATTGGTTGCACTGTTTTTTGCCAGATGATGTTGCATTTTGTTTTTGCAGAAATTCCAGCCAGGTTCAGACGTTTTTGCCAGATGACCCTGAGGGTGTCTGTGCCTTTGTTTTATTCACTGGTGATGTCGGTCTGAACGTGGCATTTTAAAGTTTGTAGCGCTTTGGCACAATGACATCACTCTCCACAGGAAATTGTGTGTTTATATAGAATCCCATCACTCACCGTAGGTTAAAATAGAAAATTATGTTTTCAGTCCTTTCAGGCTGTTAAAAAGACCATGAGTGATAACCTGACGTTACTTTAACCAATCAACCAACCAATTTTCATCACCTCGGACAGCCAACAGCCGCATGTGTGGCCATGTTAGCTGCAGTTGTTGCATTTCATATCTGCAAATGCCTCCAAGCTGATTTTCCTCCCAGTTTAATTTCAGTTAATCCAGTGTGATGTAAATGCAGCACCACCTCACACACACCGACAGCACACACTCAAAACACGCACACACACGCCAGTAACAACATCAACAAACTTGAATGTGCCAACAAACTGCAGGGTTGAGAGAGAGCCCAAAATTAAACAGATACAGAGGACTCAGTGTGTGAAACAGACTGAGAGGGGGAAGCCTGTGTGCGTGTATGTATGTGTCCGTGCGTGTGTGTGTGTGTGTGTTTGTGTTTAAATGGGTGAATAAACACAGCCTTCCCCTGACCTGGAGCACTGAAAGCTCTCCTTGTGGAGCCGATAAAGGCCCCTCCTAACAAGCTGAAGTGCCTGTGGACTGGAGGGCAAACACACGGCAACAAACTGTAGTGATTCAAATTTCTCAAGCAAGTTCTCGGTTGTCTCTGCTCTGGGGTTTGTGGTTGCTGGTTACAATGTATGACACCAACCAAAAAAACTATATACATGTCTGTGTGTGTGTGTTTATCATGTGTTTATTTTGCAGCTCCCTGGTGAAGCCTGAGAAACAGCACATAGGCTACACCACACTATTATAAAGACACGTTGTCACATATTTAACTAATAACTCGTCGTTTGTGTTTGTGTGTGAAACACTGACAGAAAACAGAATGACCTGCCTCTCCTGATCAAGTCTTTTTTATGTTTATTTTAATGCACTGTTTGGCAGGATAGACCATCAGTACATGGGATGTTTGTGTATATGAGATAATATTGCGTTCAGCCCACTCATGCAGCAGCAACACTAACTGATGCAGAGTAAACTGGTTAGAGTTGAGGAAATAGATGATGGACAGAATTCTTTAAGGGGAAACTGTTTCAGCACTGAAAGACTAACATTGCTATACTATAAGTAGATCCTAAGGTGAGATCGACATGGCTATTTAATCAGTTCATTGTTTGAGAAATAAATCAGCTTCACCACTGTCAGAAGGGGAAGCTTTTATGTTTCTTAGACAATATAAGCAATTATACTTTGGCTCTAGTAATTTGAGATTTGGATATTTTTATTAAGGATTTGTAAATAAACCAATAATTTAATTATACTAAAAATTGATAAATAATGAAAAATTCTGTTAATTCAGACTCACTTTTAAAATCCACCAAAATGAAGTTAAACAGCCCTCTGACATAAGGCCAGATGTGTTTAGTTGTTTAATCCATTGTAATCCTAAAAGGCAATCTAACTTGTGTTTACTGTCTTAACGACACTGTAATCAGCATTGTTTACTTAACTTATTTAATCATGAGCTTGTCAGTAAGACAGAACCACTTGTAGCGCCAAGTGGTTTTTTTAAACCCTGTTTTGAAGTCCCTCATTTGCACAGCAACAGCCCGGCTTTGTCCTGCTGCGTATTGTTTGAATGTAAACACGTCAGCTTTTCCTGTGGGTACCGCCAACCTCACAGCACAGCAGCCCAGGGTTCCCAGTGTGCGCGCATGTTTGCCTGCGCGTGCATGTGCAAACAGTGGGCTGTGTGCTGCTGTGTGTGTGAGATGTGGGAAGTGTAGCTACATTCCCTGCATGACAGCAGGCGTGAACAGGCAGATATCATCAGCTCTGACCTGTTTAGTTTGTGTGGAATGCAGAACAAGTCTACAGGTGGACTCACCTTGCATAGCTTAGTCAAGCAATGAAGGGTAACCTTGACATTTTAAGTATCAGTTGATCATTGGCTTTCTTCACAAGGCAAGCAGTCATATCAAATAAGGAAGTCTAAAGAGATGTAGATTATCCTTTTATGGAAACTTTATTGTTTTAGCCTGACTTAATGAGATTGTAAGCTGGTTTCTTGGTTGAAGATTGCACTGTTGTGTCTGGGTCTTTTGAATTCTGAAGTTAAATCTGTTTACTGCAAAAACTGGAACAATAGGATGTTGAGGACGCTCTTTAAAACATAGTAACACATCAATTTCTGTTCACTGTGACACAAACTCTAGAAGTATTTGCATTTTTTTAATATATTAGTTTCTAATTTGCGACTAATTTACAGTGGTTTTCCATAAAGGCTGTGACAGCTTCATTTCTGATTTCTCAGTATCAAAGCTGTTGTTGATTAGTTTGTTTCTAGTACCAAAAGGGCGTGATACCAGAAAATTGGCTCTTTACTATTTTGGATCTCATTTCCACTGAGCAGAAGTAGGCTAGGAAGCAGCCTGTATAACAACCTGTTGCCACAGTGCTCCCATTAAAGCAGTTTTAGGACCTTGCAAAACTGGTCTGGAATGTGTGTCAGAAAAGGAAAGCGGCACATACTGCCAGCACTGTGTGTGTGTGTGTCTGTGCTTGAAGTGGACTTCAGTGCGCGAATAAAAACCATAATTATATATTTATGGAATTTTCTTTGTAAAAATGACATTACACCTCCAAATTGGTGCATTTTGCAATGTAGTGTCAGATTGTCCATCTGTTAAAGCACTTTCTGTAAGGGAATGCCTGCCTTCCAGAAGTCTGTAGGCAGCAGATAATAAAGGTATTCCCCTTGAATTAAGTAGCATGAGAAAAGACTGGCGGCAGAAAGTGCAACATAATCATCACCAGACAGTTTTCATTTTATTGTTCGGTCAGAAATGCCAGAAAGCAATGAAAAGTGTCCATGGGAACATCCTTTCTCCAATTAGTTGTCCAAACTGAACTTTTTATTAATTAACTTCATTGATTATCAAAATAGTTTTCTTGATAATGTTCTCATGATCAACTAATTATTTCAGCTCCTAACATGCCAGAAAATAACCCTACACCCATTTTTTTGGAAAGATCTTCTATATGTTTCCTGTTGACAGCTTAATGTACCACATCTTCTGCTTACAAATCTGATACTATAGCTTTTACCCTAATGGCAAATACTTTTTACGAGCCAAGTATGTGTTGTGTGTGTTGAAAGTTACCATTTGAATATTTTCAGTTTAGGGAATCACAGAGAAGTTTTTGATCCTACTTCGATGCTATATATGTGGCGAAACTGACAGCTGTGAGTACGAGGTTAGACACCAACCATCTGCAGAGCACTGCAATGTCACAAAAATCCCCGTCTGTTGACCCCACAGAGACCTGTCTGATGTCAGCAGATATGGAAGTCTTTTCTGTAGATTAGCTGTGCCTCTAAGCGGGAAAACCCCACAGGCTGTATTTTCAAATCGCCTCATATCACGTTCTGCGAAAATGATCTCAATCCCACCCAAATTCATTAAGGCACAGTTTAAGGAACGGACAGAACCTGGCGTGATTTCCTGTTCACGTCAAAGTAAATTTGACTTGCAGCACATTTACAACTCCATCTTTCTATCAGCCATATGTTGTCTATTATCCATAGATGGTGTTACACTGGCCTCATGCTTTGTGTAAGGATATACAGCCTTTGCAGTAAGCAGAATATAATATCTCTCCATGCTAAACAGTGTTTGTTTTGACCAGAAATTGTAGTTTTAGTCTTAGTCAGTTTCTGAAAATTGTTCCATGTCAAACTTAAATCCTTTTATTTTGCTTTAGTCAAAATTTTATCAGTAGAAATACGTTTTAGTCAATGTTTTAATCAATGTGAATAGTGATTGTCACTTTTACTTTGGGAAGGATGAATAACTCTGCATCTTTTTTAATACACTTTTTAAACAGTACTTCTGTATAATCTTTAGCTTACAAGATTCCCTGGCCTTGTTCGGACCCCATTAATAATTTAGACAGGATGATAAGCAGAAAAGCAGACATATTTCATATCAGAATAGCATTTATTTAAAATCTGGAGTATGAACAATCAGGATAGATTAATAAACATTTCCCTAAACCTCTCCCTGAATTAGGCTGCGATTCTTGTGTAGGAATATGAGCGATAGAAGTGGAAGCGCTTTATTTAGAAGAAAATTACTGTTTTTGTGTTGCCATCAGGCCAACGGAGGTCTCACTTTCACAGTAACATAACTGATACAAATGATGGAAATCTTCATTGATAGGTTTTAGCCACTTTTCCCATCTGTACAATAAAGGGACCTGCCTTTCTGTTAAAGCACTGAGCTCCTCACTGTGCTGCTTACCCCAGATAAGGCTTGATGTCAGTTTCAGCCACCATCTAGGGTTTATACAGCAAAACAAGCCTATTCCATACCCACCTATTTCTACAAGCCACCAAACAACAGGTTACAAAAATGCAAAGAAGCTCTTTCCATGTGTTTCTCATGTGGCTGCTTGTTCATGCATTTTTGACCTTCAGGATTTTGAATGCTTGTTGTTGTCACAGTAATAAAACATGTTCCCTATGTGGTACGGCAGGCAATATGTAGGTTCCAAACATCCTGCCCTGTAAATCCCTCAGAGACCGGGCTGTAGTCAACAGCAGCAGCATTCCTCACGGTAGCCAAGCAGTGCTGATACACGAGGGAACTCATCATGGAAAAAGAACTGATGTGCTTTCTTATTTTAAACTTGTACTCGCCCCTTTGTTTTGCCCGTGAAGACAGAAAATGTCAAGAATGAGGGCAAGGTTAGTGCACAAGCTCTCTCCAGAGGTCGCAGCTATTGACAGTGACTTATGCAGTCTGTTGAGATGAGTCAGGACTTTGAAGACTGAAAGATTAAAAATACTTGTGTGTGTTTATCAGCATTTGCCCATTTCAGCAATCAGCACATATTAGAGACTGGACGTCCTCACACTGTCTCTTAGAGCGCTGATGTACCAAGAAGTACAAATAGACGATGTAACAAGGCTGTTTTATGCCTCTAAATTAAATTGTCTTCTTGTTTGCTCGTATTTCAAGAAGTAGATGAATTCAAATGGGTATTATTATGAAAGTTACATCTGGTTGTAACTGGTGTATTATTCAGTGCAGCCAAGGTCTTTCAAAAGAGCATTACTCTGATGAAGCCATAACTCCTGACTTAGCAAGTCAGTGTGTCAAGAAATGCTCTCCACTAGTTTCGAGTCTTCATGTTTTGCAGCTCTGCCTTTCATGTGATTTTCATGATTTTTTTGGAAGCTGCTTTGTAGTTCTTGGCAGAGTGCACAGGTAGAGGGCCATGCAAAGAGACACACCTGCTACACATCCTTCAAGACCTTGTATATATATTCTTTTACATTTTTAGCTTGGGACTGTAGAAATGTAGTCTCACCAAGGGATTCTGGGCTCAGTTACTCAGTTACTGTTATTCTCATCATTAGCAGCCGTGACCTGTTCCTGATCCATACCAGCAAGTTACGATGCCTCCGTCAGGGCCCAGAATTCTGGTGTCTACAGCCTGAGAAAGGGGAAGTTCTGCTCCAGAGGATGACCCAACTCTTTATCCTTCTTCTTCATTGTTCATTCTTGCACATGATATAACAAATTTGGGTAGGTTGCATCAGTGGGCTGTGAAAACAAATCCAGCATACAGTGAGTGAAATGACCACACAGTTAACTGACCAACAGTTCTGGTTATTTCACGACACATTTCTGTATTAGTGTTTTTGTATGCTCTTTTCTCACTGGAGTGAACTAGTAAGTGCTCAGCTGGAAATGGGTCAGGATGCGTACTTAATGGACGATTAAAACTATTTTCAGTTACAGTTGCAGTTTGAAGGGAGCTGGTTGTTGTCATGGTTTACCATTGTGAGGAAGATCTGATCAAACCACACATCAGTGTTGATGAAACATTGCTAGGTTTTCAAGGATAAAGTCTTAAAAGTTTTAGGGGTATAAGACTCGCATTTTTCCAGTAAACTGTAGTCAGATAACTCAACTGAATGTTCTTCCAACACTGAAGTGAAGGGAAGAGTGGGTAATGGATACCAGTAATCTGTGCTGTCTGCCAAGCCTTGCCCACTTTGGCAGGGTCTGGAGTTTGTTTCCATTCCAAACTGAGATCTTGTTCATCAAACACAGAAGGAATATTCTGAGTTTATGAATCCACCAGTCCTTAGCAGATCACAAAAATAGAACTTCTTGCGCAGCTTTATCTTGCTGAGATTTTCAAAGTCTGCATCAACTGTCTCAACACATCCATTTGAAATTGACCAGCTGCCAGCTGCTCCTATTGAGAGTGATCGAGTCTGGAGCGCTGACAGAAGCAGTGCTGTGGGAGGCCAACAGATCACACTGTGGAAACACTGAGTCACTGTCCACATCACAACAGAAACCGATGTCTGACTACTGTCTGACCTCTGCTTCCTACTGAGCTCTCTCCCCAACACCTCTTCTCCAACTCTTTTGTATGTATTTTTTGATGTTTTAATTTTTTTCTTTGTCTTACTTTGGGTATGATATCATTGGTTAATATGTTCACAAGAAAGTTGAAAGCAAAGTTAACAGTTTTCATTTTATATTTAGGATATGTGTTGCGTTGTGGCCCTTTTGACATACTATTATGGGTCTCTTTTGAAGTTATTCATATAGTTTGGAATGGAAATGTAGACACTTTCAGTTATGTTTCGTTAAAAGACTGAAATCTGTTATAGGGAAAACACAAAAGTAGTGCAAAAACTGCAGAACAGTTACTGGTATTTAAGAATATTTATAAGCTGCTACAATGTACTTTTATGTGTATTTTCCAAAGGCATGTTACATTAGAGGAATATTTGATCTTCACGTATGATCTTTGTTTTATCTCTTTTTTTCGGGATTATCCATATATTCCTACCAACTCAAGACATGTATCTCACACACTGCATGCAGCAGCTTAGCTGGTATTCAGAGTCACAGATGCACTCATTTATTGCAGTAGCAGCTAAAAGTGGACCCGAAGATAACAGATCAGAACTAGATCCTGAATGATGGAATGAAAATAGATCTGCTGTATCTGAACTGTGCACTGATATGACTACGCTGTTTTTTTTAAACAAATATCTTTTTCAAAGAATCTATTTCAAAGCCATATCTTTATATGACTTTTTTGTGACAACAGTATGGTACCACAAGCTTTTTCTGCATTATTACCAGAATAAAAACACTATATATTTTAATGCAGTTCAGGAATGCTAATACTGCTTTGACACCGATATGTCCATGATAGATAAGAGGTATCGGTTCGTACCAATAAATCTTTTGGGCTCTAATTGGAAAACATTGTTTTGATGTTAATACAAGGTGCTTGCTCCAGGTTTTAGTGTTCAGTAGTCAACAGTCACACGTTATAATAAGGTCAGGAATGTGTTGTGATCACTGTGACCTGACAAAACATTTTGGCCTTGTGAAGGCAATACCTCATAAATTATGGGAGTAGGGAAACATCAACTTGGACTCAAGGATGAAGTGATTGTAATTTGGTGGTCAGAGATAAATAGTTAATGTTGCTGTGAAGTCATAAAACATGCAATATCTCAGTAATGTTTCAGGGGACTTCCTTGTAAATTGGGTGAAGTCTATTAAACACTCATTTTGGTAGTCAGTGTTTGTGTCACACTGTGCGCAGTGTTTGCAAGTTTGTGCAGCGATTTTCCACTGAAGGTACATGCAACCTGTGAGGAATTTACCCAGCAGTTAGCAGTGTGATTGAGAAACATATGGTAAACTATAGTGGGAGTACATGAAATAGTCTGTGATCATAGATATAGTTCTCTGAGGCACAAGCGGTTTGATTGACAAAGACTTGTGAGTAATACAAGGTGTGAAAACTAGAAGGTTCATGCAAGGTGATGATGAAATGCATACAAATGCAATTGCGTGTCGTTTGTGCGAACAACACAAGACAGCAGTGGGAGTGCAGGCAGTTTGATTGTTGGAACTATCATTATTTTGACTCACACACTCTTTTACTCAATCCCCTTACTCAATTCATGAATCACTGGTTTGCTTACTTACTGGTTCATTCAGTCAATTGTTCACTCAGTCCTTTGCATGCTCAGTTACTTATTCTCTGATTCATATTATCACTCGTGTTTGATCAGAAATTCTTAGACTTACTCATTTTGCTGCTTGTCTACATGCTTACTAAAGTACGCTGGGTGTAGAGAGTCTAAAACACACAACAGTGCAGGTTTTTTTTAAATTGGAAGACAAAAATAATAAATAAACATTGTAAATGTCACACATGTAACATATTTTATTTGATCTTATAACATACAAAAATCCAGAAAACACATACTTTTCATAGCAAAAAAAGTTCAAGTTCTGTCAAAATTACAAGATTACAATCTCCACTGGTCTCTCTTTAGGTCATTCCACATGTTTTTGATGGGTTTTAGGTCTGGGGCCTGACTGGGCCATTACTAGACTTTGATTTCATAAGCTGTGCCTTAGTCCACTTGGATGTGTGCTTTGGGTCACTGTTGTGTTGGACTCTTGACTATTTTGATTCAGAGCAGCAGCTTTTGTGCCAATTTTGTGAGCTATTCATTAGCTCTTCTGTCTTAACAGCAGCCCCTAAACGACCTGATGACAAGCAGCCCCAGAGCATGATGCTACTACCACCATGCTTCTCAGTCAGTATGGTGTTTCTTGGATGATGAGCTGTATTGGGTTTGTGCCAACAAATCTTATAGAATTAAGACTGAACAACCTTTGTTTTGTCAGACTAACATATTTTTTATGTATTTTTGGGTAACTGAATGCATCTCTTGGCATAGTTCAGACAGTTTAGATGTTTCCTTTTGTAAGAAACGGTTTCCATCTAGCCCAGACATGTGCAGAATAGAGGAGATGACCACTACCTGCCAGAAATTCCTGTAGTTCGTTTAGTGTTTCTGTTGGCCTCTTGGTAGCCTCCCCACTAAGTTTTCCTTGCCACAGACATTACGCTGTCGTTTGCGTGCTCACCCAGCCATTCTGTAGATCACTTGGTGCCTTGTTCATTCAACTCCTTTGCTGACAAGTTTGAAAAGAATGCAGGGCTCTCACCTATGTAATGCTAGGAATGTGACAGCTGGGATCCCTGAACTTCCTGCCCACAGCACGATTGTATTAAACAATTTAATGAAAAACCTGCTTATCTCATTTTAAGACAAGGGCATTGCATTTCACATACACAATGTCACTAAAGCTACACTATGGACACTTTTTCTTTCATTTATATTGTCATGAGTATGGCACAGTTAGATAGCATAGCCTTCACTATCAGTATGTGACCAGTTACAGATCTGGGGCTGGGTGAAACAGCCTCATTTAAGCAAATATGGACTGTGCCACTTGGAGTTGATATAGCAATTAACTGTTAACTGAAACCCATTGGTAGTGGGAGAGTATATGCATTTCATTGGCAATTATATCTTAACTTTTAACAGACATTTATTATAGTCTGTATAGTATTTTAATTGGAGATAATAGGCATTTATATTAGAGTATATGCATTTTCTTGGCTTTGGCTTTGTTGTTCAGGTTCAAATACTGTACATTTTGCTCTGATCTGCACCGAGCTGGCCTACCCTTTGACAGAGTCAACAGTTATCACACACTTCTGTCAGATCAAATCATAGCCGCTCATTCCTTTCTTATCAGAAAGTTGTGCAAAAGTGCATCCACAGGCCACTGGGCCGCGTCACATCACTTTCCTTATAATGCACAAGTTTTCAAAGTGTTCAAAGCCCTGGCATAAATTCATGTAAGCATGTAATGTATAATAGATTTGCAGACTTCTCTACAAACTTTAATTGATTTCTTGCGCCTTATGTGATTGCCAAAAACTTGATATGAAAGTACTCTTGACAGGATTTCCTCTTTTCATCTTAACTGGAAGCTCTAGGATGGTTGCAAGAAACTGCTGACCTAAGATCAATTAGTTCAATGGCATTTGCAGATGATTTTGTTGATGTATGCATTCATATGCTGTTCACAGCTTTCATTTGCAATGGTTGTACTATCCATACTAGATACATGTTTGTGTGAGCAAAATCCTAAATCCTAAATATAAGTCTAACAAAAACATACATTGACTCTAACAGCAAATTGCTACTATCTTTGTAACAACTATGCTATATTCCTCTTTTCCCATCAACGTTGCAATGCAAATTGCAAGTGAAAGTAGAAACAACTTAAAACATCTAATTTGTATACTCACTTTTGACTGAATTGATTCAGATGACAAAACAGGGCCAGTCCCCTCCCTTCTGCTGTCACCTTTTAACAATTAATTCCTTTCAAAGCCCTCTTCTTAGAAGTCATGACAACCAGAGCAGAGGTCATGACCTGGAAAGTGTCTGCTCTCAATTGGAGGTCCAAGTCCCCTCTCCAGTCCAATTCATTGGTAAGTGTCAGATCAGCATCAATGGCCCGATTGTCAGTGAGTTTAGGAGAAGGATCAGTGGGCTTGTGCTGCATGATAGGAGGTCCATTGACTCAGCAACTGTGAGCAGGCAGCGCATTTAAGTAGGCATGTCAGGGGAACAGAAGGAGACAGATTGATCTCTCCGTATGGAAACTACTTCCACGCACCCATCCTTTGAGACGTTTAGAGTGAGGTTAGGTTTTAGTGATGTCAGTGATCACTTACTGTATCTGCCATCAACAAAAAAAATGATGACTATACATTGCAACTTCTGATACATGTGATGATGTGCTTTTATGCTTAAGTGTTTTTTCAGTGCAGATTCTTGTATGCACTTGCCTTCAGTCATAATATTGTACATTGTTATGCCTGCTTTGCCAGATGATACGCTCTTACTCAAGACTAATCAAACCATGCAAATTAAATTTTCTTTGTTTGTGAGGATGTAAACTGCAACCTACCAGATTATCTGCTAACGTGTTTCTGAAATGCTGATCCTGTTTAGGTCTGTGTACATGGGCTTCACACCTGGCGTAGACCATTTTTTAGCTATTGTAGCCATATTTTAATAACCATGAACATTTGACAGAAGATGAAAGAACAAACACAGAAGGTCGAAAGTGTGTTTTTTTTTCTTTCCCGTACCTAATATATAAACAGATTGCAGCACACAACCGTTACTTGCACCTTGCAGACTCTGATTGAGCCTGTGGATAAAGTCAAATTTGAAATCCAGCAATAACTAATTTATACGCTGTCCTTGGAAAAGGATTTCTCACAAATAAAACATAACTAATCTGATAACAACTTTAGACGTAGAAAAGAGCATTGTTGCTCCATAACTCAGCAACTCAGATCGCAGATGAACCCGGCTGCGGACACATTTACCACCTGACCCACCACACAATGCTAATCCAAAACAAAACCCTCACAGACACAGGCACAATGCCTTTAAAGAGAACGTTGAAGATGTAGACAGTTAGCTTGTTCAGAGAGAGTAAGACCTTTGTGCAACAGAATGACCATATTGTCAGGACCTATTGTTTTCGGGGTAAGGTTGTTGAACTTTTATCCGTTACTCACTCAAATTTGAGCAGCTTTTTTACATCATTGTAGAGTGATTGATATGGTTTTGGATATTTTTTGGTCTACATTTAAGGCAGAATATAACAGACATTGTGGAAACCAAACTTCTGTAAAAGGGGCAACTAATCGTCAGTACCTACAGTTGGTCACAAGTGGCCAAAAGTGGAAATCTAGTGTCTTGACACGTGTAAACTGTCGCTGTGTGTCTATAGCCCTTATGTTTGCTTTAAAATTCTCTTTCTGTCTTGTCTTGATAGTGGCTGCACCAAGCCTAGATGTACCACGGTTAGATTTGTGCTTCACTGAGATGGTCTAGACTTCATTAGCCTTTTTCATTTGCCTGGTTTTCAAGGCAGAAACTATATTTGTCCAAGGTCTGAGAACGTTTCAAGTACCTAGAGTTGAGTAAGTGAGAGAAATGTTTTTTCCGCCAGCCTCTGTGGCTTAATCTGCAGTTGGTGAGCTCAGTCAAATAGTCTTCCGCTCAGTCAGTCCACTGTTAACTGGAAATTACATTGGGTTGTATCTACACAGATAAGAGGCCATTCACTGGCAGGGATTTGTGTGAGTCTGGTGTGTGTGTGTGTGTGTGTGTGTCAGTGTAAGGTAGCTGGATGTGTGTTTGTGTAACTTTGGTGATAACATAGTCTGTTGGCCTCTGATGTTGTGATTCAGCATGACAGACCATTGTATTTCCCAGGCAAACATATTCAAACTATATGTGGATGGTAGCACATGCCCACATATTCATGCACAGGGTCATTTTTTTGTCTTGGGGTTGCATCTTAAACAACTAGATGTGAATAGGAGTGTCATGTTTTTATAAAATGAATGCTGCACACTGTCTCTATTTTGTGCATCTATGCAAACTATTCATTAGGTTTTAGATCTGTATTGACTGTACAGTATGTAGGCTATGGCTTAGCTGATTACGATCTGCACTAAAGCCCTCATCAGGCCCTGCACTCCCACTCCCTGCACAAATGGTGGCTTTTAGGCCTAACCGGAAACCCTTAAACAGTGCTGCTTTTTCATCTTACCAAGAATAATGAAGCATACATATGAGTCCCATTTCTTTAGTGTTACAAGTGGTTAAATTTCGCTGATGTTTGTTCTGCTCCACCAGAGAAACCGTGCATTCCAGGTTCACCTGGTTTGTACATGACCCCGGGGGCTTCAGAAACATCTGAGGCTTGCATGAAACCAAACCAAACAAAAGTGGAATTAATTCTTCGAGTCCCACAGGCTGGATAAAGCTAGTGAACCCAGCTGCGAGGCACTTGGTGCTTTTTGTCTTCGCTGTCTCATACCGTGTCCCGAACACGCTTCAAAACAGTTGAGCAGAGCTACGCTGCTCAGTTCTGCTCTGGATTTATGGCGCTGCAGTGAGAGTGTGAGAAGCAGTGCAGAGCTGCCTGTCTGAACAGATTGGTGAAAGAGATCAGCTATCTGTTCCATATCTTGGCTATCTGACAGCCCGCCTGTGGCTATAAGGCCATGCAGACGACAGCTCAGCGTAGGCCAAGTGGGTGCATGCATCAGCCGCTTTAATTTGGCTCCTGTAGAAAACCATTTTTTTTACATGCTTCTTCTTGTTTCTGTTTGCACACTTTGTTTGTGTGCAGGCCTAAAGTTAGCAGCCCACCCTCAAACTTGCCTGTCAGCTGAACTCTGTCTGGCAGTAACTTAGCTCAGCTCAGCACTGTGCGTTCAATCTGTAACATCTGCTGCTTTGCACAGACAGAAACTTCTCCGGCTGCTCCGTCCTCCGCTGCTCAGGCCAGGCGAAATGGTGAAGGGTAATGCGGGAGAGGTTAGAGAGGCAGACGCATTAAAGACAAATGAGTTTAAAACCACAGGAGATGAAAAGCCGAGGAGCAAAGTGTTGAACTCTCAAACTTATGGCCGGAATAATTAAGATTAACTATGGAATAATGTTAACAGCTGAGTAAATGGGAGCTTGAATCAAAGGTGCAGACTGTACTCAAGCAATGGAAATGATAGATGAGTTATAAGTGAGTGGGTAATGAGAGGGAGAGGGAGTGCAAAACACTTACGAAGTTATTTTTAAGGGTGTTTAAGATGTCTTTGAAATTTGTGAAACCCAACAGCTCGTTTGGGCAAGAAGTACACGGTAATTAGTCAAGATGAAACGTTCAAATTTCCACTTATTCCAGGCTCGACTTGTATCGTTTTTAATGGAACATAATAGAAAGTCATATAACAAAAAAATCTAATTTCCTCACATGTCAAAGGCCAGTGGTAAGGCTGATATTGATGGGCTTTTTCAAGCCGTGATATTGATTTTTATTTTTAGCAATAAAACATTTTAAAAATAGACTTTTGTTGTTGCACTGCAGCCTTCAGATGCATCGGTAACATTGACTTCCATCCACTTGACGTCTTTAGCCAGCCAATGTGCATAAAAAATCCCCAAACAGCCCAGCCACCTGCGAAATATCGTGCAATGCAAAAACAACAACAAAGACGGCTTCAAAAAGTAAATGTGCATGTTTTCCCGCCCCACCAGAAAGTTCATTGCAGACAAAGAAACAAAAACATCCTCTGCCTCCTTCATTCATTTCAGCAGAAAACTGCAGCTAAGATTACATAAAGGCTCAGATTTTCCATTTCTGTGTGTGGCAGTGTTTTTCGTGCGTATGTGTGTGGCTGTTTGGTTTGGCTGGTGGAGAGAGGGCAGCTGGTGTGTTGCTTTCTGGGCCAGTCTCGCTGCTCGCTGTCTTTTCTAGTAGGAGTAAAGGAGGAGCAGACCTTCCCAATACAAAGTCAGAAATTACTGTACGGCGCTTGCAAAGTGACACGCTGAACTATTTTTTTTTTTTCTTGGGCAAAGTGGTAGAAATTTGCCATGCTGCACAGTTGGCAATCTTCCCAGGAGGGAGGTAGTGATTCATCAAGTGTTCATACCCTCTATTCACTTCAATTTGGGCCATTCATCTTCTGTTTAGCCGTGTTTAGGGCGGTTATTTTCTGCAGCTCCACATGTTTTGCTGGTGATTTCCCAAACATATGCTGCGAATGTAGCCAGCTCAGTCAAGTCAAGTCGCCTTTTCTGGTTGTGACTGACGCCGCCTCTTTCTCTGTCTTCCTCCCTCCTTCCCGCTGTTTCCATAACCCTCTCCACCACCAGCACCACGACTGTCGTCACTGGGCTTTTTTTATGAACCCAGCTCCTGCGTTTTTCAGTGCGGAAACTCTTAGGATCCAGGATGTTCACTGTATTTGTTTTCAGTTCAGTTTCAGTTTTTTTTTTTTTCTTTTCTGCCTGTCACACATTGGCTGGTGTCTCTCCCAGCTCTGACTGACCTGCTGAATGATTAAAATGTGCTTAATTCTGCAGGATCATGTTGTGATGAAAGCTCAAAAAGGGTTCTTTGAATCTTTCTGTGTGTGTAGTTTCAAGCCCCTCTCTGTGACCCGGGGTTGTTTCTGAAAGTGATTTCTTTGTTGAGTGGAAAAGAGGCTGAGCTGTGAGCAAAAAGAGGGGATTTAAGATTTAAGTGCTGCAAGTGTGCTTGAAACCTCACACTGATGCTGACAGTGATAAGGCCGAGCTGTGCAGTGGAGCAGGGGATTGTCAGTGAGCTTCTGTGTTGTATGGATAATGATCCTGTCTGGAGTTATGATACCATGGGATCATAGTTGACCTTGTAGGCCCGCGTAGGTTTAAACCATTAAGGCTTTAGGAATATTAATGCTATATCGTGCTAGATGTTAAGCTTCCACTTGAGCCTTTAAACGTCTGGTACAGAGATTGTGCAGCTATGAGAAATGACCACTCCTCAGCCCCTGCATTACTTCATTTGACTCCAACTCGATGTATTCCAGAATAGATGTGTCGCTTTCTGCAGTAGCTTCCAAGCATGAGGCACGACAGAAGTCATCAGCACACTTGTTTATTTGAAATTCGTTACTTTAAACAATAAAATTAGGTCTATAGTGATTTAATCAAAGCTTAAAAGAAAGTGCTCCGGATTCTCATTTTCTAAAAAAACCATTGCATCAGCATCACCACTACAGCTAACTAGGTAGTGGGAGATAATAACAATGAAGGAAAAATACACAGCTGTTCATTTGTTGCCGAAATGTGTTGTCAGTATAATAAAGGTATCGTCAGTTTTCTGGTGGAGCACAGGCCCTTCAACTGCTCATCACCACTCTGTTTTAAATGAAACGCACTGCAGCTCTGCATTCATTTCCACTGACCCACTGCCTCACTCAGGTTTATGGTACAGGCGACAGCGCTCATGCTGAATTCCCAACTCACCCAACCTCTGACAATCTGACATCTCTGCTGAGGACTATTTGCAGTCGCCGTGTCCATTTCTGAAGCTGAAACAGAGAGCAGGGCGATTCAAAGGGTAGTGGTGTCCTGTTTTGAAATGCCCTGAGTATTACAGGTATGGTGTGAATATAGGCAAGTTTCCGGAGATGCTGTAACTTCAGTTGTTTCCTGTGGAGACATCTGAAGTCTTTGTTTCAGGCATGCAGCATAGTGTGTTATTTATGTATATAGACCCAGTCAAAAATGTTTTAACGTATACAAGCTAAATGGCCAAGTTCTTATCTTTAATATTCATCCTCTTTGATCCATTATTAGAATAGATAGAATTTTTTTCAAAGACTTTCTAGCTGTTAATATCCAAGCGCTCTGAATATACCATACACTAAAGCATTTTAGCTCATAGCTTTTAGCCTTGTTCTGCTATATCCCGGCACAGTGTTGACACAGAAGCTCGGGACGTCAGTAGTCTATGTAATGTAAATGTTAAAGGCTGGCTATGCAGGCAGGATGTTAGGCAAGCTGTTTGTTCTCCTGGCTTGAATGGACTTGTTGTATTATCTGTCCACAATATCCTCTCTGTGTCAGTGACAGAATCGAGCGGCATACTGTACATTCTGGTGAAGGCAGGTGTGGGCCGAGGGGTGTTGAACTCTTTACAAAGGCAGGTTCAGAGCTGCTTGTTCCTGTTAAAATCGACTTTTCTAGTTTTCGTGAACATTTGTTGAACGAAATTGAATATATTTTTTTTGTCAGCACAAGATGATGGCCCAAGTTCAAACAAGCAAATGAAACCAATGACACTCCTACCAGTATGTACTGTAACTGACACCCATGCTTTCCTTACATTCCACAAAGTGTTTGGGAGGATTTTAATGGCCTTAGGGGGATTACCTGGTACATAAAACCAGCTCAAACCACAACCAAGTTAGATGATAATCACTACAATTCTGAACCTTCCCAGTTGAAATGTCAAGGTTTTTGCAAATAGTAGCTGTAGCCTGTTCATTCTTACTCATGTAGGAGTATCATGAATTCCATGTTAATAAAGCCGCCCCTTGATGGGAAAGGGAGAAATGTTGTGGGTGGGACGACAACCTTTGTTCTGCAACAACTTGCGTTTTGTGCGGCTGGTCACGGTTCTGTGCTGCCACAGCTTGTTTATGTGTGAGTAACAGGCATGCTTAAACAGACCACGTGTCAAAACTGTCAGTATCCTGTCAGCGCTGTGGGTGCGAGAAACAAACACTCACACACACTCATCTACTGTTACTGTTAGATGTGCTTAAAATAGCTTCACTGAATTAAGATAGTAAGATATACTTGATAGAATAGAACAGAATGGAATAGAATAGAATACAGTAGAACAGAATGGAATAGAATAGAATACAGTAGAACAGAATGGAATAGAATAGAACAGAACAGAGTAGAATGGAGTAGAATGGAGTAGAGTAGAATAGATGAATACTTTAGTGAAAAGTGTCATAAGGTAGATATACAGTGGCTGGTAGTCCAACAGGTTTGACTATAATCCATTATAATCAGAGTGACGTTTCTGCCAGGAGGTGGCAGCAGCAGCACTGTAGCTACCTGGGTCACACACATGCTGTCCGTCAGCACACACACACACACACACACACACACACCGGGACAAGCACAGCAGGCACAGAGCATCACTGATCAGCTCCATTTGTCTTACTAGTCGTCTGACAGCCACACCTCCGAGGATGAGATTAGACTCGATTTTTAGATATTTCTGCATTCAGTGCAAACACCGCACCTTCAGCTGTTTAGAGTAACAGCCTTTTTCTCTTGATTTAGTTTGATTCTGCTCATGTGCAACTGCAGTGAGAAAATCTGAGTACTGACAAATGTAACTTGGTGTCTTTGTTTTGATGCTCTGACTAACATAGCACTCATGAGTAATATTACTATAATATATAAAAATATGTCATAATTGAGCACAGATTCTGGGAAACATTCAGCTATTTCGGTACCTCAGTCACAACCAGGATCAAAATGTGTAATTTAAGAATTGATTTGAATTGCATCTCATTGTCAAAAAGTACGTTTTCCGGCTGTTTGATTTCGACAAGATCATATTGATTTAAATGAAATGCTCCAGCCTCAGCTGGTGGTGACTTAATGGATGTCTCTCCTGAGTTTGTGACGTCCTAATCACAGATGGGGTCATCAAGCCACCGCACGAGCCTCTGGGGAGTACGGGCCAAAGTTCAGAAGTCACTGAGGAGGGTTACGCCTCTGTCCTGTGCTGTCCTGAGGGAGAACAATGAGACAACAATGCGCAGCACGTGTGCTTGAGTTTAATGACATGAAGCTCATGGCTTTGACAGTTGACACATGTAAACCTAGATGTAAACTGTAAAGATATGTCGACATATGTCAGATTTATTCCCCTGACAGGTGAAAAGAGATGATTTTTAGTAGATTCTTGTTGTGTCTGCTGGTGTGTTTGTGTGTTAAAACAAAGCAACTCTTGTTGGAACGGGCGCATTGGAAATCACTTGGAATTACTGTCTGGGAAAACAGCTTCTAAACTTGAATCCCGTTTGCATTGCACAACAAAAACAAGATTGTGTGTCGGTCAAATTTTAATTACATTTGGGTTCGGTTTTCTATGTGGGCTGGGAGTGGAGGCACCACTGCGGAATAGATATGTGGACTGCCACTACTCCATAAAAATATGGGGATCGTTTCCCCAGTGTAGGCCACCAAAAACTAGACCACAGCCACCACACCCTCAGTTCATTCCAAGCAGTGTATATACATGTTTAAGGCACAGTGAGAAAAAGAGAGAGAGAGAGAGAGAGAGAGAGAGAGATTGGCATGGGCGGCAGAGCGATCACATTACCATCCTCTCTCTGGGAGACCACCGATTGAAACGACAAGGCAGAGATCCCCTCCTCGGACATCCTGCTATCTGTCTGTCTGGGCCTATTGATGACCTGCTTTACACTAATCAATACATGAAAAGGGGGACAGTTGGCTTCGTGGATGTGTGTAGTAGTAGTGGCAGTAACACGTATGTTGTTTAAGGACTGTGCCACTAAAGAAATCCTTATGTTTGCTAAATGTTATATGTATTTTCAGTGGGTGTATTCCTATTTCTGCTGCAGTGCCTCCCTTTAAAGACCAGTAGTAGAATGTATGTGTCACGTTTTGGTTCAGACAGAGTCACCAACAAGTCAAAGTAAAAGCCAGAAACAATTGTGGTCAACAGCTGACGTCGAGGCCCGGTTAGGGGTAATTGACCACAATTCTGATAATTAACTAATGGTTGTTTTAGCTAATATTTGCAAGTTCCAGCCTCTTGTCAGCTTAGTGTTTTATCTAGTTGTGATATTACTTAAAGGTGCACACAGAGAAATGTTCTCAGCCGGCGAATGTGAAAACATACTTTGCTATTTTTGTGCGCATTGAAGGTCAAACATCAAGTGAACTGTTCACTGTTCAGCAGAGGTTTGTTGCATAATAGATCTGTGTCTTAGGTAGTCATGTGGGACATTTCTGTATTATTGCCTCCAACGTGCCACAGGGGCCACATTATAAATAGTGTCAGTGAAATAATGTGGTTGGTACCACTGTGTCTCTTTGAATCAGGCAGAGTATTTAATGGAACCCAGGGTGGAGGTGTGTATTTGAAAGGGGGGGGGCTGTCTCGCCTAATCTGATCCCCTGTGATAGCCTGTTGCCTCAGGCGCGTATGTCCTGACATACACACACTTACTGTACATACACATGCGTACACACACATGCATGCTCAGCAGCATGACAGAAGTGCTTACTGCAGCAGTTTGTTGCGCTCACTAACCCAGTTAAACTGCGATTTAAAGTCAATATAGTTCCAATATAGTTCACCACAGCGAGCCAGGCTTTTCCACGGCCGCTCTCTGCTCGCTGCTTCTGCCTCAGGATCAGTAAATGGAGGTTACCGCTCTCGCTGTGAAGCGGGTGGCCAGGTCAAGCTCTCTGTCCTTCAGCATTTAACTCTTATTTAAATGACTGAGGCGGATTGCCCAGTCATCAGTGTCTTGAGGAGCTTGTACTTTCATCTTAGGGGGAACTAAGCAGGTTCCTCTTTACAGTAATCAGATATATCGAGTCAAAAGACTGAATGTATGAAAGACTCAGTGAATTAAAACACCCTGCGTTTTAACTCTAGTGACAGGAGCAGTTTATCTTTTTCAGGTTATAACTTTATTCTGGATAGTCCATCACAAGATGTTTCCCAGGGGACCAAGAACCTTTTTAGGAACTATGGAATAATTTGTCCAGAGGAACCAAAGACAAAATGCAGTTCCAATGAGACATTTCCAGGTGCTAAAACAGTCTCTGCTACTTTCCACTAACTCAGGAACTTTAGTGGCAGGGTTTGCAGGGCTCACTGTCACTGACGCTGGTCAAATATAGATGCAATGGAAACTGCAACTTCTATACCAACTGCAGCATCAGTTTTAGGATTTAGGTTGGGCATATCTTGTTGTAAACAAACGTAGGATAAACAAATCATAAATGAAGATGTGCTGTACGTAAATTACCGGTGACGATGTTGAACTAAGTTGAATGACTGGTGCAGGGACGCACCAGGTCAACTGGTGGTCATCTGATTTAGTTTTTCAGCTTTATGTCTCTCATGTTTAATCCCTGTCTCCTTCTCTGGTTGCTGTCTTTCTCTCATGGTATTTTCCTTTGTCTGAGTGCTTGCACACTCCCCCCTTTCTACATCTTCCTCTTTCTCTCTTTCCCTTCATTTGTACTTTCCCTCTCCTCCTTCCTTCCTTCTCGTATCAGACAGAGCCAACAACACATCAGAGGTGCGTTGGTTCATTGCATTAAAGGCTCCCCTGTCCCAAGTGTACATCTCTGCTTCCGCTGGCTCCCACTGCTTGACTCAGTTTACTAGTACACACACACTCACACACCAGAAACTACTGTATGCTTTCACAAAGGCATGTCTCTTTCTCTTTTGCTTTCTCTCTGTGCTCTATTGATTCTATTGTTTTGCTATTATTGTGCTGTGATACTTCACTGGTTTACTTTTATTTATTCATGTTATAATTAAATGTTAGAATATCTCTGACACCGCTTACAACCTTAACGAAACTGTATTAAAATGTCTGATTTATAAAAGAAAACACAGCTGTTGTTGCATGTTAAAATGAATCAGTCCTAATTACTCACTTAATTTCTCTACATTTGTGTTTATCTTTGATAAATGTGAGTTACACGACCTCAAAATACACGTAAACGTTATGTCTGGCTGTCAGTATTTGTATGAAACTTTTGACAATGATTTCAAACAAATCCTCATTCTGCTTAAGCACTGTGTAAACAAAACTGGTAGTGAGGAAATGGTGTTCCAACAAAGGCAACACACTACAAATATGAATTTGTGCTCTGGGGATTTTCTGATTTATTACTTTCAGATTAGGGAAGCGCAGCTGTCCCAATTTTTTGTGCCCTCTTGCTAAACTGCAGCTGTGGGTTGGCCTTGTCCTAAAAGGGGGATGATTGTGAGGGGCAGCCTTTTTTTTCCTGTTTCAGGTCAGTTCACTGGTATAGGAAATATGATTGCACGATGATTAAACTACAGTGGCTACAACAGATGATACAAACATGTTGGAGAGTCAAATGTGTTGATTTAGGTTTAAACTTTAGTTTAAGGTCTGGCATTTTGGAAATGTTATGCTTATTCACTTTCTTGGCATTGATATCACTATGATCTTAGCAGCCTAATCGTGAATAACAACGTAGCTTAGCATAAGCTAAATTGGAAGCACGGAAGCTAACCTCTGTCCAAAGGCCAGGACCAGTTGCCAGGTAACCAAAGGAGACTTAGGGAACTTACTGGTTCTGCCCTGTGAAATGGTACATTGATGTAGATGTACTAAGCTAGTGCTAGCAGAAGGATGTTTGTTTGCTTTGGACATAGTCAGGCTAGCCTCCTTTGTGCTAAGCTGAGTTAGCCATCTTCTAGTGCTAGCCTTACATTATTATCAGTCAGACATGAAGGTGGTGTCAATGCCCTCATCTAGTGTTTGTCAAGAAAGGAAGGTTCCCCAAATGTCAAAGTGTTACTTTAACCTGAGGATTTACTGTGGCCTGTTAAAACATAAAATATCACACATTAATAAGGAGAATAGTACTTGAAAGCATTGAATGTTTACTGTATACCGTCAGTTAGACTGGAATAGAAAACAGAGCATATTTCCTTAGGGAAAAAAAACACGTGTTGATCTTTGCAATGAACTGGCCAGTGTCTGTGTGTCTTTGTGTGTGTCAGCATGTGTGTGTCCACAACCAGTCAGCTGTGCGGTCCACCTGTTAAAACTAGTTGCCCTGTGGCCTCAGTAGCCACTGTGTTTGTTTGATCCTACAGATGCTTATATGAAGCTGTTCCCTTCACACAAACACTCTGTAGCCTCTTAATGTTTTGACAGCTGGCCCTGATAGTGTACTATTTTAAGGCCGTGGGTGGATATATCTGTGCTTGTCTCACTGCTGTCATGTGCATACATAAGTGGTATGCCTGCCTGTCTGGTTTGAGGGTGTCAATTTGATAGGCAGCGTTTGGCATAGTCCAAGTGGCCCCTGTCAAAGTACTGCACTCCGTGTGATTTATACTGTGCTGAGACATCCTGCACACTCCAAACAATAAACTTTCACTGGTTTCACTGTCGCAGTACTAAATACACTTTTAACAATTTGCAGATTTCACATACTAAACAAAATATTTATTGTTTGAGATGGCAAGGAATGTTGCTTCTTCTTGCCAGTGGCACAGGTCACCACAGAGCACCATGTGTAAGCGTGTTGATCTTTTGTGTGCGGAGGCCTGAGATCTTGTTGGATGGCTGCATGGTGTTCATTAATATTAACTTGATTGTATTTCTGTCCTGCAGGATCTGCACACCATCTACTGCCACCTCTACCACATGGACGTCCTCTCTCACCTGAGGGAACATCAGCTAAGGTGAGTCACTTTCATTTCACTAAAACCGAAATTCAGTTTTACTCCTGACTCCTGATGTATCTTTTAGTTTTGATTTGCTGCTGTTAAACAAGGTGCCACTCGCAGTGTCAGTTCACCAATCTAACTTCAGAGTAGCCTTTAGGCAGCCTTTCTACATGACGCGTTATATGTGGCACACCCTGCCCAAACAGGTTTGAAAGTGCTTTGAATATTTTTTGCAAATACCCCATGGCCCTGGTTGGTTTTCCACTCTGACTTCATTATTCAGAGGACACTGAGGCTGACATTTATACGTTCATACCATACATGTTTGAAATGTTCCGCCTTAAGTCTGGAATGTTTTGTTTGTTAGTTTGACTCCGTTAAGCAGGTGACGACAATGGCATTTCAACAAGAGTGTTCACATTAAATCGTGGCAGTGAGCCCTCTTCGTATGGTCAGAGGTAATGATCTGAACCATTTATAAGAAATGGTTTCACAGGGGGTTTTAGGGACACAAAGAGACATCGACATACATCTGATAGACAGCAGTTTATCATGCTTTGTAAATAAATGATCCAAACTTCATAGTGTGCTATCAAAGCTCTGTTCAATTATCAATCTACTTTGCATTTGAAGCCATTTGACTCGTGTTTACAAACCCTGGTTTTCTCAGATTTGGGTCCAATCGACCAAAGATGCATCAAAATTCTGCTCCAACTCAGACCAAAGAAAATGAAAATGTAGGTTGGGCTGCAGCCAGAAATTGAGTAGTGTGTCACTTTAACACTCTGAGCTGACAGACAGTAATGATGGTGTCTAAAACGGGAGAGCTCGGCGCCTTTAGAAAAAAAATATTTTTTTAAGGATGGATGCATGATGGATTGTGAGAGCTCAAAATGTATTAGCAATGTTTTTGGAGAGGAAAAGTTAACATCTCTGCCTTTCTGTCTCAGGTCGATGTGTACCTCGGCCAGGTATGAGAGACATGAAGCAAACCGCATCCTGTTCTAGTAAGTACAAGTTCCTATGCTAAGCAGGAAGCACTCTGCTATGTTATGCTGCACTTTTTTTATTCAAATATGAATGCTGCTGAGAAAAGCTTCATTTATTCAAATATGAGTTTTATGAGTTATGTATACCCAAGTATTTACCCAGTGAAAGCTTCGCCATATTTTTCTACAGTGTTGTACTTCACAATCACAGAATCTTTAACATTTGCACTTCATAGGCTGGAAAAACAACAGTGAGTTGCAGTTGGAGCAAAAGTGCGAGTCTCTCCTAACGCAACTACTGTTACCTTAATCAGTGCTACTAGACACATCAGGCATTTAGATGTAATCTGAAAAGGTGGGATTTGCATGTCCAGCCAGATTGCTGCCACAAAGTGGGGATTTTATTGTTTTGATTTTACTGTTTCTGTAATGTGACTCATAAAAACTGTTCTCCACCTTTTATAGTTCCCATTTATCTTCTTATAACTCCTATTTCCCAAGCTTAATGTCATGTGTGGATTGTTTTGTCTTAAACTTGGTCTTTAATGCAGTGTTAAACTATAAGGCTGTGATATTCTGCTTTATTGTTGCCACCGAATCCTATTAAAAAGAAAAAAAAGCACTATTTCTCAGAACTGTCCAACAAGATTGATGGAAAGAGATGAAATGGGCCCCTTCAGTGGCACTAAGAACTAAATCTTCTAAAACAGGCCTCAGATGTACTCACTGATTTAATGACAAAATATAATAGTTATTTAGAATCAACAGCTGGAAACGGCATTGTTCAGCATTTCTCATTGCCTTTAATGGAATGTGTACATATTTTAAACTATCTGGACTAATCTTGGTCTTTGGAGCTCTATGCCACGCAAAAATAAGATGTATCAACCTCTGATACAGCTGTTTTCAGTCTATTGTTGGTTTTCATCTTTTAATGAGATTTTCTTTGATAATAAGATGATATTCTTTGAAAAGGCATGAAACAGATATCCTCAATCTGAGTTAAACAGTTGTCATCTACTTATGATCAGTTCAAGCAGCGCCTTGTTTAGTATAGACATATTCCTAAGTTTCAGAGTTCAAAACTATGCAAGAAAAAATTAATACAAGGAAACATTTGTGTTAAAGATGCATTAAAATAATGCTTCAAACCCAGTTAGAGCTCAAGTCTTTTGGTTTTTAAGGGTTAAATTACCATTGTGTGATCAAAGATCTAGCACTAGTAATGCTGATTGACTGGCTGATGGCCTGTCTGTCAGGATGTGTTGGTGAATGGACACCGAGATGGATGAGTCAGATGGTAAACATAAGTCATTCGGCATCATACGCAGTGTCGATTTGCAGAGAGAGGAAGTCTGATTAGAAGGAGAAGGTGGATGATGAGATGAGAAGCGTGGAAGTGGCAGCAGAGATGTAAGAAGGCATATTTAAAGAGAGGACATGAGAGGAGAGGACTGCGGGGAAAACAGGAGGGGAATATGCTAATAAGGAAGGAGGAGGAACGGATTGCAATGTCGAGAGTGAGGAGAGACAAAACAATGGAGGGGGAGAAATGAAGAATTTGAAGTGATGTAAAAGAGGGATGAGGTGAGGATGTGGAGGAAGTGTGAGAGGCAGAGGGAGGACAGAGATGGATGAAAGGATAAGAGAGAAGCTTCACATGCTGGTGATGTATTGTCATGCTCGCTAGAATCACATTAGACACTCAGGAGTTTAATTTGCCATCACATAAACACACAAACTCTCTCTCACCAATACGATCCCGTGTCTCTCTACCAGGGGCTAGTCTTAAGTACCTTAACCCAGAGCAAAGCGCCTGCCATGTCCAATTAGTCAGCTGTTATGCACACAAAACACACACAAACACACACACTACAGACAACGGATGAAAGCAATCAAGGTCTCTCCTATGAAACCGTATTAGAAGTTAATCACGTTGGCCTCAGTTAAACCCCAACAATACAACAAGAACCAAATAGGTTCTTTCTTATTTCCAACATGATTATGTTGATCGTCCCTCTACAACGTTCAATAATCTTGAAGTAGTGGGACTGCAGCTAATAATAATTTTGTGTGTAATTTGTCAGTTATTTTTCAATTAGTTGGTTAATTTATAAAGTTTCCTTAACATTCCCAATCGCCAAATGTATCTTCAAACGCAAAAATCTGCAGATCCACATTTTTGAGGAGTTCAACATGACTTCATGTTTACCTTGAGTAAGTTTAACCAGCTTACAGTTTGCTTTTTCTTGTCTTTCGCTCTGCACCATGGTGAGATCACTTTTTGGAGTTCCTCCATTTGCTTCTTACAGTCAACATTATTGCCTCTTTTTTGCAGAACCGCAGCAAAAGTGTTTAAACCATATAGAGGGTTAATTATATTGTACTGTATTTATTGTACAATTCCACAAAAAATCTTTTTTGCGCATATTGCCATCATTTTCCCCCAAACCAATTAAAGAAATTGTATTTTTTCCATTTATTTTCAGCTTCAGTGTGTAGACCAAGTATCGTCTTTTATGAAATTTCTGAGTTTGAGTTTCAGAACTTGATTTAAAAAACTACTCAACAAAAGAAGAAAATAACTGGGAAATAAAAAGCTGTTCCTAATCACATCAGGCAGCTTGCATTCAGATCAACACCAGACTTACACCTGAGATGCAGTGGGTTGATTGCATTATGTCACTCTCATCTAAAATTAACATGGTTATGCTTTAGTTTTCCAAAATGACATAATGAAGAAAACAAATCAGCCCAAAGAACAATGTGAACAAATGCATTCACAACTTTGAACATTCACCTGCACAAAAGTGAGTACACCATAGGAATACGGCATTATTATTCGATTTCATTCATTTTATATGAAGAATTTAATCAGCACAGTTCACAGATTTTATCTTAACACCCATATTTTAAATCTTAATTTCCTTTACACAACCTGTGGTCAATCCTGCAGCTCCAAGCTGGATGTAAGTAATTTGTCACTGACTTACCATGGATGAAAGATGGCATCAGTTTTATGCACTGCACCATAATTTAAATAGACTAAGTATAATCATGATGTAAATGGAGGTCTGTGTTTTAAAAGTTAAAAAAAGTCTGATGGAGAAAACCCTTTTGTGATGACATCATTAATCAGATGGTGATTAAGTTCTTCAATGAAAACCTCTGTGTAGCTGTTGTAGCTGTCATGCTGTGTCACCTTGTAGATATGTAACCCTGTGTTTTGTCCAAAGTTTGTGACCTTGTCACAAGGGTACAGCTAGATGTGAAAGTGAATACGCTCTACCCATATTATTTCAATGCACCTAGAAATTGTTTGCATTGTTAGTATGACACAGAAACTGCCTTGTCTTTTTTTCAGGTAATAAGTTGCAAAAACATTACAATCTTTCCATAAGTTGTCACTCTTCCCACTATGGTGCACCTCTGATCTCCTCCTCGAAATGCTCCACATTACTCAGTCTCTGCTCCCATCGTCTGTATCCCTACTCATAACCAACCACAGATACTGTCTGTCCTGGAGGGATGATGGCTTTCTGCTGACATGAGCTCCCATCTTATTATAAAGCAAATGTTGGGGTTAATAGATGAAATGTGTACATGAAATGGCATGGACAATCACAGAGGCCATGTGTTGAAATTGTGTTGCAGCTATACTGGATGGCAGACCAGACTTTGCGGCTCTTTCAGCAGTGTTTATTCCAGTCCTTCCTGCCTGTAATGGATTCGCTCCACCTTGCAGTGATGGCACATTATATCATGGCTCTATAGTGCTTGACGCTCTAAGAATATATTCACGCTAATGCAAAATGCAGCACTTGGGATTCAAAGCTCGGATGTGCACTTTATATTTACTTTCAGATCTCTGTGTCCAATTCTTTTTACAGAAGTCCCACATTTTTCAAAGCGTTGGATAAAATGTCAACTAATAATATATTAAATTGTTTTTTTAGCAGTTCAGTCACAAATGTATGGATAGCCATGATAAACAGAACAGTCCCAGCTTGACTTTAGCTCTCCAAATCATTGAACTTTAACACATGCCACATAAAATCTACTTTGACAGCAAACAGGACTCATCAGAAAGATATCACTGAACTTGTTAAAACTGCACATTTCTCTTTAATTAACACTTAAAAATATGCTTTTCTTCTTGCTGCTAATTTGCACAAAATTGCAAAGAGTAGATTTATACCAAAGGTACAAAGCTGATATTTGACTGTGAGGTGTCATGAAACACAGACTGCAGTGTTGGACCGTTGCAGTGTTTCACACCGGTGTGTTCTCTCTCTCTGTTCCAGCCCAGACAGCATCGCTACCTGTTGGTACATCCTGCTCTCTGGATCAGTCTTCGTCAAGGAGCACATGTACCTGGCAAGGTGCTGGTATGTAACAACCTCAATCGCACACACGCACAGAAGACGAGAGAACAGCCTTGTGGCCTGGTTAGACAAGAAGTTGTCATCTGTAGTAAGAGGAGGTTGGATTTGTCTGACGTGACCTGTGAAGCTACCCTGTCTTGTTGTCAGATGGAGTGTGTACGTGCACTTCTGCATTTCTGTCTGTGTATGTGTTCATCTGTAACATGAAAAGGGACACGGTGTGGCTCAGAGCTGTAAGTAAAATATGACAAGATTTTAATGGAAAAGTGTATTTATACCAACACACACTCACGGTTGTTTATCGCTGTGAGATTTAGTCCTGTGTTTAGCTTCGTTCAACAGATTTCTCGTCTGAACCGATGCCTCACCTCCTAAAGCCTGTTCACTCTTTCTGAAAATGAGGCAAATGTGATTCTGTGCCTTCAGTGTGACCCAGTGAACCTTGACGAGAAAATTGAATTGAGGTAGATGTGTGAGTGCTCGCTTGCCCACTCTGCCTGCTGGCTCACACCCAAATAAACTGGCGATTTGTTGACTTTGTGTGTTAAATTCAACAAGATTCACAGTGCAGTGGGACATCTGACACAAATGTAGGCAAACCATTTTTTAAATTATTTTTATTGTAAGTACCCAGACTGATGCAACCCAACACAACATCCCTGCAGTAAATCCTACATTTATGGTGCTTGTTGTTGTCATGTCAGTCAGAAATGATGTTAATGCCATTCAGTATGAAATTTAATCCATTTACCTTGTTACTTAAGCATAAAGGAGCAGCTTGCCTTGCTCTGTCTAAGGGCAGCAGCACCTCACAAGAAAATAAAATGACAAATGATGTAGTTCTAAGAGGTGATTTTAGGACAGTTTTGAGGCGCTAACAATCAGTTTCCTGATTGATTAATCCATCAAACATTCTGTTGATTGGTAAATTAACTGCGTGGTAATATGGCAAAGATATGTCTAAAATAGGCCTTGGCATAACGACCGGTTTGCATGCAAAAAACGTCAGGCAGCTTGCTGACACAGTGGGACCTGCGTCTGGACACTTTGTCCTGTCACTGCCAAGTGAGGAAGGAGCTTTGAGGTCTGGGTGGAGGTTCTTCGTGATGTGATCTGATAAATCCACGTCATAAGAAAAAGTCAGGTCCGCTTCCTCAGACGCAGTCAGCGTGCCAAATCAGCCTATAAATTCCTTTTTAAACAGAGATGCTGCACCTGTTCAAACAAAGGAATTGAGCGTAATAAAGAAAGCTCTGACAGAAATTGCTCTCTTGTTGTCGTTGGACCCAGACAGAAGCAACACATGCCAGAAAACCTTCAGATCAGTAAAATCTAAATCAAAAAATGATGTCCTTCACTTGCTAAACACCACTGGTCTGAAATTGAGATTGATGGCTGAAGTGCACCCTCACATACCAGGATACATTCAGCAGGGTTCCTTCAGCTGTTGCATTTCTGGGTAAGGAAGCATCGTTTAGTGAGTTGTATCTCAAAGGGGGACCAGTCAGTTTACCAAATTTGTTTGGGGAACCAAGTGAAAGTCATTGATAATGATGGGTTTACAGCAGCTTCTGAAACTTTCTCTGTCATAAGCCCCCTCACCCGGCAATTATTAGCAGTCATTAACAAACTACCAGGGGCTTAAGACAGAGTCAAGTTGAATTTGAATGAAATAAAAGTCAGCTTGATTCTGTTTGCTCCTTTGATTTATCATCTTTATAGTGATTAACAGTGATCAAAGTAGTTGCGGATCTCTGTATCACTAAAAAAAAATGTTGTTTGCTACCTGCAGGCCAGTAAGTGTGCTTAGCTAAGACACCTACCTGTTACTGTTAATTACCTCCTGACAAAGCATTGGCTAAATGGGCAAAACTGCAATTAAGTCGATAAAACCTTAAAGCAACAGCTGATGCAGTTGTTTTCACCGACTGCATGTTGGAGGAGCAGAGGGATGAAAGCACCTCGTGTGATGTGAAGGCAGTTTATCCAACAACAGTAACAACACAAAGCACCAACTGACTGCCAATTATCAATAACCTCAGGGCAGCTAGTGTGTGTGTGTTCATTCTAGTGTGGGTCAGTTGATAACAGAGTTGAGGTTTGGGTGGGGGAAGGTTGATGCCCTGCAAAGGACTGCAGGGTGGGTGTGTGTGTGTGTGTGTGTGTGTGTGTGTGTGTTGGAATACACAGGGAGAGAAGGAATGGGGGCTTGGAAAGGGTCACAGAGGGAGCTAGTATGGGGGTGTAGTGTGTGTTTGTGTTTGTGTGTGTGTTTGTGTGTGTGTGTGTGTGTGTGTGTGTGTGTGTGTGTGTGTGTGTGTGTGTGTGTGGCCTGCTCATTTCCTGCCTGGATGTGCTTCTGGGCTCCAGGCGGGCAGGCTGCTCAGGAACACATGGCCAGCCACTGTTCTGCCAGAGGTTCCGCATTCCACACACACACACACACACACACACACACACACACCCACACCTCCCGGGAGCCGACAGACAGACAGACAGACAGACAGACAGAACAGAGTAGAGCGGGAGGAAACGTGCACTCCTCCCTCAGTTTAAGACAAACTAAAAGGCTTGACAGTCACCTACTTCTGCTTTCTGTGGAAACTTTTCTCTTGTTCCCACTCTGGAGTACAAACCAAACACTCTTGAATCTCTGCCTGGATTACTGGAATATTGTACTGCCTCGCTCCTCATTGTGGATAATATGCTGGATAATATTTCACTAACAAGGAATCCAAAGAAGCGGACCCCCAAAATTCCTGTTCCTGGTTAGTGATCTTGAAGTTTTGTGGATCTTTTAGTCCAGCGACAGTCGCAGTAAAGTAGCCGTGATTGACGTATAATTCACTTCAGATTTTTCAAAACTCCCTCTCTCTGTCTCTGTGCATTCTTCAAACCCAGCATGCTCCATTTCCTGCCTGCCATCATTTAACCAACTGGATAGCCAGGAATTCCCCACGGCACTGTGGCAGGATAGCTTACCACCACTGGGCCCCACAGCTCTCAAAACACACTCCTGTTTGTTGTCCCTTTTTATCTGCACTGATTAGCCACAAGAGAAGCAGACTTCTCTTTTACGTTACAGTAAAAAATTAAACAAGTCTGAAGTGAACTAGGCTCCTGGTTAAACTGTTTTTGCAGACAAGATTTAGCTGGTTTCTGTTGGTAAGTTATTAATGATTTCATGTGCAGTGCGGAGTGACAGAAACAATGAGAGAAAGAGGAAATAATGGGGATCAAATCCTGACTTGGCTGCACCACATTATCAAAAGCACATGCTCTGTGCTACACAAAACTTTATTCAGCATGCGTCCTCTACGATATTATGCATGCTGGAATAAGGTTCGGTTTTAACAGCCAGTGACATTTTTGATCTAGTTCCTGGTCGAAAAAAAATCTGTATAATAAATTCTAACAAATTTGTTATCGAACCTTTGATCTCTCCCTGTTATTTTTTGAGATATTGGAAAGATGTTCCCGGGCTTCAGTCACCAGTCATCAACATCACAAGCTGTAGATTAAGAGTTTAAGATCATTCATTGTAATTCTGTAAATTTAGTAAATGGATACACTGCGCTCTGCATCACTCTATGACTGCTAGTGAACTGTGTTTTTCTAGTTCTTCACAGTTTTGACACTTCTCAGGAGAAATGAAGGATTTTCTGCCAATCAGATAATTATTTTTAGCTCTTTAACTCGCTGCTCGGAACCTCCATTAATGACTCCATATGACTCCATTAAGTCAGGAGAAATCAGGAAGTTGGTATGCTGTTGATTTCTGTGTTGTGATGTGAGAACAATCATTATCAGTCAATAATAAACATTTCATATCTGTTTCTGCTAATCCCATTGTCAGGCTGTAGCTCCTGGTTGTCAAAACTCAAAACTCATTAGCTTAATTAATGTCAACAACAGTTGAGTTGCGACCATTAAAAACTCCCAACCACATGTGATCACAAATCTAAACTGAGCTTTTGAGTTGTCATTATTGACAACTATAACTGAGCTAAACTCGATGAGATTTGAACAGATTTGGATCTCTTTGGTTGATGTGAACTGGACTTGATAAAATACGACTGAAGCCCAGCACTGAAGGAAAGATTTATCAACAATCTCCAAAAGTAAAACATTTACAGCGCTGCTCACTTTTCTTTGTTTCTGGTTTTCTGAGAACTTGCTGCGCTACTAGACAGTAAAGATTAGAGTCGAGCACGAATCCTTATCTCTGTTGTGGGGACACTGAAACTCTCTGCAGTGGACTCTGAAGCAGCTGTCGGTGGTGCTCTGTTTCGCTTCGACATGCTTAACTGATCTCCCTGTTGTTTTGCAAATGAATTGTAATGTTTCTGAATGACCCACTACGTCATTACTTGGAGTCTGGCAGTTTAATGTGTGTGTGTGTGTGTGTTGGTGGTCTGTCTGTAGAGCTGGCCAGCTCTCCAGTCTTCTTTAATGTGTGTGTGAGTCAGAGCGGTCAGTGTTAGCCAACCAGACGCTAAAACTGAGTGGGAGAACGGCCGAACTGAGAAGTTGAATAATTAGTGTGTGTGTGTGTGTGTGTGTGTGTGTGTGTGTGTGTGTGTCTCGGTGACTGTGGTTTGCGGTTTTCTTTCTTTACTGTTGGTCATCATTGCCATGGAAACATTGGTGCCAAGCGGACCCAGATCTCTGTTTGGTTTAAATTTTGGCCCAAACTCTCTCAAAGTTTCTATTGACTGCTCAAATTTCATTCTCCTGCATCGCTGTCTACAAACTGTGCATCACGTAACTTGTCACTGAAGGAGTGAGGCTCTTAATGTTGGCCAAAAACAAATCTCTCTAAAAGAGCTTTAGGACAGGCAAGCAGTTTGTCATCAGTCATTTGTAGGATGATTTGCAGGCTTTATTCAAGTTGTATTCTGACCAACTTTAACTCTGTGAGGACAAAGCACGGGCCTCTCATTCATTTGGATTACTCTGTAATGTGAGCACCCTCAAAAGATGAAAGAATAATCCACCATTTTGACGTATAAGATTTGTAAAAATCACATTTCAAATTATTATAAACCTGCTGTGCAGTGATCCGGCCTCTGATAAGCCTTCACACTCACTGATTTGTCACTTTTCACTCAAACTGGACTTCCTGGATCATACTGGATTTCTCATCAGTACCACGCCCTCCACCAGCATGGCCCTGATGTTTTGAAGTGAAGGCCTGTTTTTGGTCTAAATGGTGGCTACGTAGTTGCTCATGAGACTGATCCAGAGCTTCACCAGTGATTTTCAGTAGTGGCAGAGCTGCAACAACAAACGTCCACACAACACAACACAACACAACAACGAATATCAGACATTTCATGAAGAGATGATTCTAGAAGTGGTGAAGTGAACTTCAGTTTCCTTCACACTTACAGCAGCTAGTGCGTCCTTTAGCAAAGCACTTAAAGTGCACCTTACTAACATTACACTGCAATCATTCTGTGGTTCAGTCTGCAGAGAAGTGTGAGTTAAATCAGATTCTTAATTACACAAAAATGGTATAATTGCTAGAACAACTTAAATATGATTTTAAATAAGTATAGGCTCTATTCTCATGTCATTTCATAGTTTTATAGACTCAGTTTTATTAATATGTTGCGCTCTTGGTCACATCACTGGGTTTTCCAGGCTTCTGACACCAGCTGAGGGTGTGTGTTTGTGTGAGTGTGTGTGTGTGGCCATAGTTTCTGTGCCGGCTGTCATGGTTTATTGCCCCGGGTGCTGCAGCTGTCACTGGACCGGAGCTGAACCTGTTCTCCCTTCTGCCAACAACTTGTTTCTGCAGGAAAAGAGGGGAGAGAAATCATCACCTGCTGAAATCCAGCACAGGCACTGTTTCAGTGTTTCTGTGGGAAGAGCTTTCCACTCCAAGGAGACATTAGTTATTTGGAAAAAAGAAACACAATAGCTCACCCAACAACATGTAAAAAGTAAAGGGTCCAAGACATAATTGTTTTAGTGATGTGAATTAAACTATAGTTCAGATTAGTGGGGGTGCTTCAGACACATCTTCTTTAGATTGTCTGGCGTTATCAATGTGTAGTTGGGTCGGGTTTGGTTGTGCTTATTCAGAACTCACTCACAGGAGTAGCCGTGATTCATGATCAGTATGTTTATCTGTGTGTTTGTCAAAGTAAACCTGTGGCCCTGGTGCGGTTATAGAGGTTTGTCTTTTTTCCATTTCGAAATTCACACCAGCTGACAACAGCGAGGTGTCAGATCTCAGTACAGTCAGGGCAGCAGCATGATTTGGTGGGTACACACTTGTACTCAGGTACTCGGAGTTGACTCAAGTCTGTTGATTGTTCTACTTTTGCGGGAATGCGGCAGTTCAGACGAAGGAGCAAACGTGCGAAGCCGCGCTGAGAGTGCAGATATATTAGGCTACGTTCAGCGGCCCAAAAATTGTACAAGCTCTGCGTCTCCTGTAATAATAGAAAACTGTATTTTTTTCTGTTTGTATCACACGACCTGTCTCACCACCCTGGACACACACACACACACACACACACACACACACACACACACACACACACACACTGTGATGAGACAGGCTTGGCAGGCTTTGCGCGGCGCTGACAGGGACCATGCGTCTCGCCTCAGTGGAGTGTGGAGAGATCTGTCAGAGCTGGGCTGACCTCCAGGCTAAGGGCTCTGAGAGAACACTGAGCCCAGCAGACTGCATTCCTCCCTGGGAACTCTTAAAACCACGCCTGGGTGTTCATCCTTTGATGGGGGCTGCTGTGTAGACCTAGTCTACTAATTTCATTGTATTTATTCATTCATTCCCTCACTAGGCTTTGTGACACAAGACTCTGGCTTTTGTTGTTGTTGTTTTTCTGATCAAACAGGTTATTCAATTCATTCAATTCATATTCAAAAAACAAAGCACACACAGTCCAATTTGGGGAAACAATTTGGGGAATTTTAACTGCTGGAGGTTGTTGGTGGTGATCTAGCCCATGTGTTTTCATGCATCTTCCCCACTAACGCGTCATTGACAGATGACAGTAAACCTGCCGCAGCTCTAGGAATGCTCTCTGCAGCTGACACTGACCTCTGACCTCCATGCAGGGAGGCGAGCAAAAGCAGAATTTCCCGGAAGCAGATTCAGAAATGCTCACTTCATTAATAGCAATATATGTACGTTGAAAGTATACATATTGTGTCAAATGATTTTTGCGTTTCAGCTGCTTGAAGTTTTAAAAAAATCACTCCGGCTAATGAAACTCTTCGCTCTCAGTCAGTGCTATAAATAATATTAAAATAAGAAAGTTTGATACAAAGGGATAAAGGCTTTTACTGTCCCTGGATTCACCTGCCCAGTGCACTTCATGAAAAGAATGCGTGTTTATATTTTGCACATTTAGTGAATAATTTAGTTCTCTGTTGAAACCCTGATACAAACCTTTTAGCCTTAATTTTATTGCCAAAAAGCATTAGGGCTGTATCAGTGGGGTGACCTCGTTCGTGAAATCTTGAGTCCAACCGTGTGGATACAGTGAAGTGTCACATCAATCCACTCACTGCAAATTTGGCCCGTGTTCCTCTACAGTGATGCTGGTCTCCAGCAACAATATAGTCGTTGTTGGACAGTCTTAGCTTTCTCCATCTCCAGTCGCCGTGGCTATCACTCCTCCCTCAGAGGAAATCGGTGTGACGCACCAAAGCTTTGATTTCACAACCACTTCCCTTTACTATTTCATAGAAAATACTGCTTGTCTAAAGAATAGAGTATATGCTCATTCAACACAGAAAAAAGGACTTTCATCATTATTTCCATCATCAGAACACATTATGAAGACAGGCTTTCATCTGAGCACTAAATAAAGAGGCTGAAATTGTGAGAATACTGTTTGCGCTGGAGCGAAACTGTGATTAAGGATGTGATGAGATGAAAGTTTGCTTTTTTTGCCCAGAGAGAGGAAAGGCCAACAGTAAGGAGAGAGAAGGAGAGGATGAGAGGGAATGCAGAATGAGACAAGGAGAGAGAGGATGAAAACAGCAAAGCAGAAAATAAGAAGAGAGGAGAGAAGGAAGAACAACAGGAAGGAAAAGATTAATACATGAAAATGAATGGAATGGGAGAGATGGAGGTAGGAAAGGGCTGAAAGCAGCAGGGAGCAATAATAAAAGAGCTTAAAGTGAAAGGGATATTTTAAAATGGCACTGGGTGGAAGGAGAAGCATAAAACGGGGGAGAGATGACGGGAAGAAAAGGAAGAAACAAGAAGGAGGGAGGAGGGAGCGACTGTGCAGGAGACAGTGTGAGAACGTAACTAGAGAGGAGATGTGAGAGTGAAAGTTGGCTGTTTCCCAGCACAGCACGCTTCCATAATTAAAACCAGCCGCTCCTTCAGCCTTTAAACAATGCTGAGTTGCCACTTTTAGCACGCCAAAGGGTGGGAGACATGTTCACGGGCCTGTCTGTTCTCAGGGATCACCGCACACAGTGACTGAGCCGCTCAGACGGAGCATCTCTCACACACTCACACAAACGTACTGTAGACGGCGCATGAGAAACAAAAGAGACATGCATAGTTAGCGTATGCAACGCAGCAGCACAAGATGTGTGAGGAAACTACTCCAGACTCAGTCGAATAAAGAAATCTAATTTGTATTTTAAGGTATTAAACGATCAGTGCGTCAAATTTGTTCTCATAGGCAGACAGACATGCTCAGCTGACAGCACAGTTTGATGTATGGGCTGAAACCTGAGTGTGTTTAACAATCAGAAGTGGGCCTTATTTTTAGGAACTTAAGGGTGAGCACCCCTGATGCTTAGTGAATTTTCACACACTGAACTTCTAAACGTCAGGCCACCTCACTCACATAGATCATTTTTGACTGAGCAAGATCAGGATCAACACACCGTGTTAGCAGTTAAAAATCTTGTACACAATGTGAGTCTTTGTTGTGCAGGCCTCACAGGTTTAGCCGCAGCCGGCTGGGCTGTTGTGTCCTCTGATAAGCAGGAGGAGAGCAGCTGATGCTGTGGTGATACCATGTGGCTCTGTCTGCTCTGTTCTCGTCACATGGAGATTCTGCATGATGATTCAGTTCACTTTGAGAACGTGTTTGGTGACAGTAAAATCCTTTTGTTACCATTTTCTCTGTCGTCTTAAAGCCCCACTCTGAAGATACAGGAGCAAAGCATGTTGGGAAGGGTTCCAAACACATTTCAAAAAGCTGATTTGTTGCGGTGAAATAAAAAGACAAAAAGTGTCTGAATTATCAATATAAATATAATATAAATAAACTTAAATAGCCATTTACAATTTGTATGATAAATACATTCATGACAAAATAAAACATATATAAATGTGTATAAATTCCTAACTGTCTCACTTAGGCTTATATTTTTGGTGGCGATCACAGTTGGTTAAGCATTGATTGTGTTTTTAGTCGACCATGAAGGCTTATCGATCTGCGCTCTCTTTACTGCCGGTGGTTACACATTCACCACAAACTGTTGGTTCAACTGTACTGCTCTAACACCAGTTTCTCACATGTAGGAAAATATTTTTTATGATAAAAGTTTGTTGAAAGGTCATAGCAGACTGCCATTGGGTTAATGCTGTTGTTTATCAGTAATGTGATTGACCGTTGCCTGTGTGTGTGATTTGTCTTACCTTTGCCTTTGGTTTATTTCTGTCTCAACACTTATTTTGTGTGTTTGTGTGCTCTCCCTACAGTTTTGGCAAGCAGCTGGGGGGCAGACGAGGCTGTGAATGCATCACATTGGAGCCGTCAGAAATGATTGTGGTGAGTAGAAACACTGCATCTCTCTCTCGGTGTGTTCGTTTCTACCCAAAGCACCTCCCTTTTTATCCTCCCACCTCTCTCCCATCTCTGTCCTTTGATTTCATTCCCATTTTTTCCATCTTTTTTTGATGTCTGTCACCTTTTTTTCCACCGTACTCTCCTCTTGTTCATCCTTTTTCTCCCTTTCTTTCATCTCTCCCCCTTTCCAGCTGTCTCCCCATCTCCCCCTGTGTGCCCTCCTCCCTCTCTCTCTGTATGTGCCGTATCTCTGTCTTCAAATTCATATTCAAATGAGTTTCATTGCTAAATCATGTTGCCAAACCATTTGCCGTTAAAACTGAATTGTACAGTAGAGAATACTTGAGTTGAATTAAATATATCACATACATACATTTATTTACCAAATTAGCCCAAACATCAGGTGATAATTGATTTGATATGAGTTGCATCCTATGTGTTTTTCAAAGGCAAGAAAATTGAATACTCCCTTCATCAGGTATTCATTTTGAGAGTAACCGTGTAGCACCAGCTTCTGGGTATTTTAGCAGTGTAATGGTTGATGAGTACCATGTTCCTGCTTTCCTCGTCTCCTGTCTACACCTTTCACCTGTAAAAATCTGTAAAAAGGAGGCAAAAAAACATTACCTCCTGCAGTGAGTGTTGCATTATGGGTCGCTAAGTCTGTTTTATAATGCAACTTTAAAAGTTCTAAAGTGTTAAAGTGAAGTCCGGTTTAACCTGTTTCTTTTTCAGTTTGCTTTTCTGTCAGAGAAGAAAATTTCCAGATGAGTGAAAGCAAGTCAGAAGTATGTGTCTCTCTTTTTGCAGAACTCATTAATGGAGCTTTCAGTTTAGCTTGCAAAATCTGTAAGAGCTCATCCTTCTGTTAGTCTAGTGGTAGCTTTTGTGATTAGTCACAGTACAGTCATGTCATGTCATGTCTAAAACTTCTCTCTTCCAGCGTAGTTTTAGAGTACAGAGACTTTGTAGATCTTTATGATTAGATAATGTTAATGTTTCCTTTAAACTTGTAAGAATACCTCTTTGAGTTTTTAGCTTAGCATCTCACCCTTTGCATATAGTGTGTTTCTGTTCACCTCCACAAGGTCGCAGTGCTTGTCGTCTCCTCTAAATATCCTTCCTGTTCTCCTATCTTCCCTCTCCTGAGTCTTCATGTCTGAGGGACTAGAGGGATCAGGTGGGATGAGACAGGATAAGCAGTAAAGGTTTACACACAAAAGCAGCAGGTAGCATCAGTCCCACTGTTACTGAATAGGGAATATAAACCCCCGGGCAGATTTGACATTGTGACTCCTCCTTGTTGTTGTTACTTGTCTGTTTGTCTTGAACTGTAACAGTGAGGTCAAAGGACCCTCAGATGTTGCAGGATATCCCCTGCAACCCTGAGACCATGATCTGAAATGTTTTTTACTACAACTGTACAGCATTACACAACTGTCATGACTGTAGTCAGGGGAACAGTGATGAAACCTTATCATCCTTAGACAGGCTATCACCCTGTTCACTGTGAACTGAGTCAATACCATGCAAGATTTTTATATGTGAATTAGTGTCAGTTTCCCACTCTTTGTCACTTCTTGGTGTTACACAACGATTAAACCACATTCACTTTGAATGTATTTATATTTAGTGCTTCAGGCGGTTTCTTTTACTGGGAAAAATCCCCCTGATTTACAGGAACTCGTGCTTCCCCTCTAGCTCAATAGTAGAAAAGTATCTCTTGCAGAAACCCCTTTTTCACTCTTGATTGCAGCAATTAACCGTATCATTTAGTTTCAGTTGACGGAGTTCATAATGTTAGCATATTAACGCAGCTGGAGGTTGTTGTATTTATGACCTGTGCATTGAAAATGTATCCAAAAATGCTCAGAATGAATAATTGTTAATTATCATGACCGCATTACAACATTTTTTTTCTTTAATCTTGCAGCATACCCGTCATATTCTTTTTTTCAATTCCTTTTTTCACCAAATAGTCCCAGGAAACAATGAGCTGCAAGCAGCTAAGCTCAGACACCAAAAGTCCCTTCTGCTCCTTGCGTAACCACTGCATCTAAAGAAGTTTGACAAATGAGATGGAGAACGGAGCAGTGACAAAGCAACAACTGTGACACAAAGTCAACACGTTGTTAATGCTGCTTGACTGTGATGTCTAAAAACTGCAGCTGTCTGAAGGAAGATGTGCAAAAGCAGAAATGGATTAGTTAGAAGTGCACTGTCTTCGCTTAAACATCAGTAAACATATTAAGAAGTTTCAGTTCCTCCTCGCTGTGTGAACGATCGTCATACTGTAGCTGTAGCAGACTTGAGGATGATGCTCAACTTGTCAGTGACATTCAGGGCAGCAAACTCCACCCCAATAGCTCCAGAGACAAAAGAACATAATTTTAACTGAAAGCTCCTGCAGTGAACAGGGTTGTAATAGTGATGTGCCCTTTCAACAGGGCACTTCATCCTAAAATGCCCCTGTGGGTCCATTCGGGGGCTGTTGCTACAGTAAAAGGGAGCACTGCTGCTGCTGATTGTCCAGGTATTATTGTAAGATACTGTGTCAGTGTGCAAGAGCCAGAGAGCTCAGTTGTCTCAGTTCCCTGGGGAGCAAGGGATGAAATCAGCCTAAATTAAAAACGTTACTGACTGAGGAAGTAAAAATGGTCTAAAATAAACTTAAAAAGAGATGTTGGTGGTGATGAGGGGAGAAGGAGAAGAGGAGCGAATGCTAGAAAGAGACAAAGTGGATCAGCTGATCAGAGCCTGAGGGAGAACATGAGGTGTTTTTCTCCGTCTGCATCTCCACATTCAGACATGTCATGTATTAGCATGTTTGTCTGAGAACAAGGAAATGAGATTATATTATTATTATTGTCGTTAATAGCCAAGCATATCCTTGTCTTGTCCACCTTTTAATGGTCTATAATGCTTCTGCCAGCTGCAGCACAGCAGGACAGGGTGGGTCAGTGGATCCAGAGCATCAGACCCAAAGGAAGTAAATAACAAAGTACAGTATGTGAAGGCGGGACATGCCAAACTACACTATAGATCCAGACTCTGAGATATGCAGATGTGAGATTTATTTTGAAAATTCAGGTGGTTCTCAATGCTGTTCCTTTGTCTTAACTTGCTGCCCATCTCATCTGCTCTGTGCAGTTTGACTTGACTGTCTGAAGGCACATATTGAAGCACACTTCTAGGATGCCTGTGAAAAGTAACAATAATTTAGATGTGGAGGGTTCACAGTTGTGCAAATAATAAGGACTTTAAATCAATGTATATTTTAATTTCTTTGTGAAGGGATCTGTGTTTAGGTCTCAGGCCCTGTCACTTTGATCTACTGTTATACATAAAGTACTCTGTGTTTCACCATAGGCAGGTAACGATGTCATGTTTGAATTTGGCAGTTTGTGACTACATCGTTTAAATTTAGACAGGTTTGCTCTGTTGACAGAACAGACCAAAAAAAGATACTTTTATACTTCTCTAAAGTGTTATAAGTGTTATTTATGACACTACTGGGCCCACTGTGCTCAGAATATATATAGAAAGCCCATGAATGTATTTCAGAAAAGCCAATAAAAGCAAAACCTTACTGAGAAGCGACTTTGATTTGCAGAGAGTCATTTACACGTTCTAAGAATTGCTAAAATGAATACATTGGCTAATAATTTCTCAATTGTTTAATGCCTGACAAAATTCTGTGACCATAAAGCAGCTGCTTCTTCAGTTTCCACAGGATCTAGCCTCTGTTGTCAAGTCAAGGCAGTCTCAGGTCAGGAGAGTCACATGTGCCAAGTTCTTCCTTTTCGAGGCTCAGGACTGATTTCACAATGACGTTTTATCTGATTAAGTCCTGGTTGATGTCTTAGTGAACAGTCGGTGCAAGCAGATGATCACTGGGTATCAATCGGTAACATTCCTTGATAAATAAAATCCTTTCATTGCAGTTGCCATACAACCTATTCCCACTGAATGAAAATGCTTATATTTGTTCTCAGATGAGGCTTTCCTGGGAAAATCCTTCTGACATACAATATGTTGATGCATCTTGGGTTTGGTCGTGGGTTGTTTTTAATATATTGCCAAGGAGCAGACAGAGTAAACAGAGGTAGATCTTTTCCCAAATCCTCCAAAACAGACACTATAGCACTAGATGAGTGACACATGATTTCTCTGCAGTGAGAGCGTACCATCAATGCTGCCTTCAGGAATGAAAAATGGAGGAATTCCTGGACAACCAGTATAACACTTCGGTTTTAAAACTACAAGAAAACCTGTCAGCAACACACATAAAGGTGCACACACAGGCAGGCAGGCACACACACACAGTTCTAGATAAATGCATAAACACACAAGAGCAGAGGGACTGTGGTCTAGTCACACTGCATTGCAGCCAATCAGCTAATTAGGGCCATGGGAATAGTAGAGGGAGTGTAATTTGTGGCTGTCGTCATGACTCTGGTCACAGGATGGACAGGAGTGACATTCACAGACTGACAGGGTGGGGTTGTTTTTGAGTGTGAGTGTGTGTGTGTGTGTGTGTGTGTGTGTGTGTGTGTGTGTGTGGTGGGGTGAGAAAGAGTTTGAAAACACAACAAAAACAGTCCGTGCCATTGACAGCTGAGGACCACAGCTGACTGGAGGGTCAGAGCTTTAAGGCGGCTGTAAACAAACACAGAGCTGGGTCAGTGACAAGCTGATGGGATCAGATCCGTGTGATTAATATCTAATCGACAGAGGAAACAGGAAATATGGTCATGTTATGTTTACATAGCTGTCAGAAAACATAAAGGCGAGAGTTCTCAATGGCTGGCAGTCATGGGATGAGGCACTGAGACAAGAAGATGCACAGATAGACATGAAAGTCTACCCCCCCCCCAATGTATTTCCTTCAGGCTGTCTGTCTCACGAGGCTCATTAAATTGAGACAAGATGACATTTTTTGCCGTGAGAAGGGACACATCAATACCAATCCTGGCCACTTTTACAACTGTTCTTTGTTATTTCATAGCAGAACTACCCTTCCTGCAGTTATTTCATTGTTCATTACAGCTAAAGTACCCACAATGCAGTAGTTACTCTGTATATTACGGCACAAGTCCCACACCTAACGTTGTTCTTCTGTCTGTTTCAACCCATAGCGGCCACTGAGTCCCATTTCAGCAGTGACAGAAAATCGTTTGGTTCATCTTCCCTATTATGTTTTATTTTAAAGCTGTTGACTGATCGATGTGAGAGATTGTCTTCAATCAATCAGCTCTGTGATTTTTCCCTCTGAGGAAAATAATCCTAGTCTTTTCATGGCTTTCAGGTATTATGGACCTTTAGGTCTGTTATTGTATATGTTACATGTGGGAATACAGGAAGGCATATGACACAAATCTCAGTCTTATGAGCTCTGTCATCATCGCAACACAAGCACACAAACCCAGTAGTCATATCTCTATCTCTGTGGTGGATCATTAGTCTGTATATTAAAGACCTCTTTGTAAACAATGCCGAAATCTCTATCTCCGTATAAAGCACATTACTGAATTGTAAGTTCAGAAGGGCAGGTAGAAGCACTCTGGAAATACTTGAAAGATTTTGTCAAAATTCTGCTTAGCAGAGCTTATAAATGTAAATATAACCTGTAATGTGTTTTGTATCAGCATAATACATAATAACAAAACAATAATATAATTATAATACTTATAATAAATAAATTAAATAATAATAATAATAAATAATTATAATACTAATACTAATATACTTTTTTATATATTTGATGTGTCTGACATCACTCCACACAGTGGAAGAATGCAGATGAAGAGTAAGACTAAAACTAAGGGAAGACTAAAGACTAAGGAACTGATGAAGACAAGAGCGATAAATTGAAGATAAGTAAAAGAGAAAGGGACAGATGGAAGGAGGAGTGGCAAGAAGATGCAGCTTAAAAATGTTCAAACAGCAGCAGATGGATCCCGTTAATATCTTTCCTCTCTTGGCTTCTGAGACAGACACATTGACAAAAATGGCAGACTTGAACAACAAGCAGACATACTCTGACCAGGCAAATGGAAACACAGGGCACGCCTCTTACAAAGTTGGAAAATCAACCAATCTATAGTCTGGACGTTCGCTGCTGACCACATGCCCCTAAGCATGATGGTCAAGTAAGCAGTGGTGTCACACAGGTGAATGTATGGACACACAGAGACAACAAACATTAAAAAATCATTAAATGAATGAACAGATGTATACAAGCGCGACCATTTAAAGGGTAATTAGGGGTGTAGGCTCCAGAGAAATCTGCGGGAAGTGTGACTAATTGCCTCATGTGATGTCACCTGAGTCGGGCTGAAGGCAAAATTGCAGACCTTATCCCTGCCTCAGGCCACCGGCTCAACAGCACGTTAGCAGCCACTAGCCTAGCATACCCAAATCTCCAACTGAACTGTTGGTGATAAAGTAGTACTGTGCGTAATGTAAACACAAGGTTTTAGGAAGAAATCTGTGACATAGGAATATGGTGTCCCTGCTTCTGCTGCATGGATTGTTCATTTTTAAAAAAAATGTTTTCATCATGAGTCTCATAATGTTATAAAGATGGAACAATTTATTGTTATAGCAGTCTTTATTCAAGTTTTGGAAGACTACGATACAACAGAAAGGGTTAAAGTGGGGAAAATGGTTTCTAGGTTGTTTTTTTTTGCTGTATCACAGAAGCTATCGATCATAAAACATTTAACATTTAGGTAAAAAAACAAAAAACAAAGCAGAAAATAAATTTAAAAAAAAACAAGTGGTTTACAAAATCCCAGCAAAGCGTGTCCTCTCAAAGTTGGTTAACGTATTTCGAATTTTTTGAATATCGTCATTACTGACATAATAAGGCCATTGACTTACTTAACATTAAGCAATGGGGAAAGAAAACAAATTCCTTCTCTAACAACAGACCGGCACAAAAAGCCTATGGGGAGCAAATTGTATGGCCGGAATCTGTGTGCTGTGCTGTGCTGGTTTTTTTCTTTTTTTTTTTTTCTGCCTGGCGAGGATATTTGTGTATTTACGGTTTCCTGGAGGAAACTCAGGGCTCAGTGTATGCTCTGTGCGCGTGTCAGACCGCGAGACCGAGCGAGCGAGCAAGCATGTGAGTAAGTCTGTTAGTATGCAACGTGTTGAGCAGCTGAACTCTGTCTTGAACTCTCCTGCCCTAAGAGGAGGACGACTCTCGCCAAATCTGTGACAAAAAGACAGACAGTCCGTTTGTTTGTTCTTTTAATTTGCTCTCGTCTTTATTTAGTTTTGGATGTTTGCCTCAAAGGATGTAACATCGCAGGATCCCTCAGGATTTTGGACCTTTTTTTAAAATTTGGATTCGACGCTTCTATTCAACTCTTGTGTAGGAGTGTTTCCCTGCTGGGTTCTTCTCCTCTCCCATGGTATTTCCTGCTTTTATGTGTTGTTTTGATCGCGTCCTTGCGTCCGGATGAGTGTGCTCCGCTGGCACCGGCTCTCTGCGCTCTGGAAGAACTGGATGTTCAACCAGGAGCCAGCAGAAGAGCAGGACCAGATCCCCGAAGCTCCAGGCTATGAGGCAGAGTCACAGAGAAAGGAAGGGAGCATACTCAAGGATCACAAGTCAGACTTTCAGAACTTAACAGAACTTCAGGGGCAACACTCGGATCATGCAAACCAGGAAACAGAAATTGAGAACCAGAACTTGGAATTTACAAATCCAAACTCAGTTCCTAAGATCCAAAAGTCTGAGCTACTAAAACGCAGTAGCTCCGAGCCCGGCTCTCAGGTCTCCAGCAGAGAGGATCAGTCTTTCAGCTGTCCCCACATACCGGAAAGTTGCGATTCCTACAGAAGCTGCTATTGTAAGGAGAGTTTGGACTGTGTATTGCAGGTGGATAACGGCAGCGAGGGAGACGACAGCTTTCTGCAGAGAGAGGGATCACAACGGAGGTCCAGACGGCGCTTCAGGAGGGTCAACCCCAAGGGAGAGCGGGAAATCATCACAGACGGCCAAGAACCCGCCGGCTACACCACGGTAGGAGTAACACCATTACAACATCACATTACATGACATCAGCACGGGATCTGCACAGGACAAACCCTCTTAAACATATATATGTATCCAGATGCAAAGAGGTGTTGTTGATTAATCTTACACTGAGTTGTTTACACTTCCCGTTCACTTTTATGTAAAACAGGGATGTGGGTGGCAGCAGTGGCAGGCGACGAAGGTGTCTCAACTTTTAATTGTCAAACCAGTGCAATTGTTGCAGCAGTCCATCCTCCTAGTGCACTGAGTACAAGTGCAAAGATCAAAAAGCTTTTTGACAGTCATATCTATCGCCCAGTCATTCTGAACATTTATGTCAATGTTTCGGAGCGCTCACAGACGAGACAAATGGTAACAAAAAGTCTTGTCCACATTTTCATCACAATAGAAGTGGAATTTTGTACAGAGAAACAAAGCATCTCTCTCTTAAAGCCACTCAGTGGTGTGGCAGGAGTTTTCTTTAACAATGTGTGTGTGTAAGACAAGGACTGAAACTGTGCCTGTGTGTCCTTTTCTATGAGGCTGAGCTTCCCTCCCTCTGATAGGATCGCCGGGGCTGCAATGTGTCAGTTACAGTTTCAACTAATCACCAGAAGCCACGCTTTGCCACACACAGTCACAAAGGCGCACATGCAGACGCTTGAACGTTTAGCTCACATACACACTTTTCCCAGCCCATGCAGAGCTCCCTGGGGCGTTACAAAGGGGCTTAATGGAGAGCTTAAAGTGTCCTCTGCCAACCCTATGTGCTTCTGCAGTCTCTTGGTGATTGTTCCACTTTTTTAAATTACATTTTATAGCCGTCAGTGTCGCAGAATCCCACCACGCTCTTTTTTTTGTGAGCGCATTTATTTTGTAAAGGCCAACCACTCTGATTTGCTAGCTAGCATAGCCCTGCTCCAAAGAAGCAGAAGAAAACATAAGTGGAACAGTGTGAATGTCCTGAAAGAACATTAGGACATTAGCAGGAAGAGACGGAGACAAAAAGAAAACATCCCTTATACAAGAGATCACAGCGCTGTGAGTTTGTCATTATAAAGTGACTGAATGGAGCCCTTGACATGCTCACTTTCTTTTATTAAATGGGAATATAGATTAGAAGAATATGATATGGTGGCACACTCTCACTCACACACACACACACACACACACACACACACACACACACACACACACACAGATGTACAGAGTTTGAATACTGTCCCTTTGTGACCGTATCTGTTTTTTTCTCTTCTCTCTTCATGTTTCCCCTGATTTCCCTGGTCTTCAGGATTATGTCAACAACCAGGTAGGAGCAACTACTAACTGAATCTTTCCTTACAGTTCTGTTGATCTCCGCCTCCATCTGTTGACTTGTGTGGCGTACGTGTGTGTCAGTGTGTGCGTGTCACTCCTGCTACAGGCACCTGTTGTTTAGAAACAGGCAGCGTTGGGAAAAACGGGTAATTTTGAGGCTGCCACACACATGCGCACGGCACTGTGGGTGGCAGATAGGAAGGGGTCTAACTGTGGAATAAACAGATGCATGCTGGGAACAACAACTAACTAGTTAACAAATGGAGGGCAAGGCTATTTTTGTTTTAACATTTCAACCCGACTAGACTGAGGCAGGAAAAATGTGATTTGTTTTGCGATTTGATTTATGAGACAGTGGAACTCTCTGACCATCTAGTGATTTCTTTGTGGTTGGGTGACACATAATACCAGCAGTCAGTTTACCAACAGTCAATTTCCCCACATTGTCTTTTGTGTGTGAGAGAAACTCCCACATTTGGCTTTTCTGGTTTAAGTCAAAATCAAAAGAACGATCGAATACGGCATCATAAAAGCACAATGTTGAAGTGCAGTGCTGCAAAGTCATTGTCCAAGACACAAAATGTGCTGCTAGTATGAGCAAAAATTAAGAAAACTTTCAAGAAGATTAAGAATAGTAAAATTATATATTTTCATTTCAAATAAAAATAAGCTGATCAACCTTAAATCAAACTTAAAAAATATAAAGTAAACAAGAACAAGCATGAACGGATATAGTAGTAGCAGTTTGTTTTTTTCACAGCTGTTTTTGTAAAAAGAGAAACGTAACTGTGTTAAACGTAATCACACTTTTGTAGCCGGCTACATACCACACCTTTGTTTGCACCTCTCAGTGGAGAAGAGAACTGGCCTTGTAGTAAAACTGTTTGCAATGGCAACCTCTGGTCAATGACCATCCCTTTATTTATGCCCGAACTTTACCATACTGACATGAAACGGGGATCGTGAGAAAACTCGCATTTCCGACTATGGATTCAAGTTCAAGCATCATGTCTGCTGCTTTGGGGATGAAGGTACATTTGTTCTCTTAAATACTTTCACATGTAATTGATTTATTGATTGATTGATCATTCGGTCAGCTAAAGACAATCCCCCTCTCTGTAATTGATAAACCACCCGGCTAAGTAACTGATCGCAGCAGAACAATGTGTTTAAAAAGTCATACAACCTCCCAGTGTTGTACAAGACACTGTGTGTTTTTTGCTTTTTCCAATATGTCTTAGGGGGTTTCCCATTTATGATGATATAACGATGGTAATGAGTGGATGTTACACAGGCTATGTTGTACAAACACATACACACACATAGAGAACAGTTTTCTCTGGCAGTGGATGAGAGGATGTTGTTCAGAGGCCTTATTAAACCATAATGACATCAGTAATCCATTATCACTGGTGTGCACTAGTGTCTGGTGTCTCTCCCCTCTCTTAATGGCTCGCCCTGGAGTGAATTAAGTTCCTGAAGCTCTGAATTGAGAGGAGCCCAAAAAATTGTGCAAAAAATAGGAAGAAAATACAGCATCTCTTGTATGATGAGCAGAGAATAAAGAACTGCACAGCTTCTACATACAAATCACACCAATTATGGATGCACCGATGTGTTTTTCTTCATTTTCAGAAGCAGAGAAAGACAAATTGCTGATTGGATCAAACTTTATTTCTTTTTTCTTTTTTCTTTTTTTTTTGCTTCTTTGATTTGCACCAATGACTCTGATTTATGATTGATCCAGAAACCTAATTCCCCTTTAAGCTGGATGGGAGAAAGAAGATCCTGTGCATTCTCTCACTCCTACAGCAGACCACTGGGATTCACTAATGACTCAGACCACACACATATACTGCACATAAATGCTGCACAGAGACAGACACAGAACGACACACACATGCACGCAGAGAAATCATTTCATTAAGACACTGGATGCCTTACCGGGTTACTGTCTTTCTCTCACTGGACAAACCCAGAGAGATAGATGAACCCATCACCTCATTTGCCTTGCAGGGGAAACCTGCTGTAAGGGCTTTTACAGCCAGGCTACTCCGTGGCACCCCCGGATCATTAATTTAACATGATGCAGGTTGAGCCATCTGCATGGGATAGATCAGCATGCACAATGCCTGAATGAAATCAGCAAAGAGTGATATATTATGCTGTCTGAATGATTGGAGCTGTGCTATAATGTACGATGTGAATATAGACAGATGTTTACACGCTTTGTCGAGCCCTGTGTGTTTTTATATGGATAGATATGTCTTGAATATGGTCATGGAAACGTTCAGAGCATGAAGCAGCATCCTCTCTGCTGTTTTGTAGCAATTGCATGTCGGTAGACACCGGAAACACCACGTCTTTTGCAACCACTGTGGTTAGCTAGCTTCCTGTGTTACAAGGTAAAACGTCTGACGTCTGTGTCTTTTTTTTCTCCTCCAAACGCTTGAGCATTTCTTTCCCCCTCTCGGACTAACAAGGAACTCACATGAGTTATTACATAAAGTATCAGCCAACAATGAATATCTCATGACATTCCTTTAGGTTAAGGAAGAGGTTGATAAAAGTTATTCAAGGCAAGATCTGTAGACTTACACTTGGTTTGACTGTCGGCATGTCCTGCTTGCCCACATTGTATAGATGATGTGTTTAGTCACTGATTGGCAGTCTCGATAAACAGGAAGAAACACATCACATCTTCACACTAAACTTGTTCCTAGAGAGTCCAAAACAGAGTTTGCCTCAAACATTGACACTAAATGTCTTATGTTCATTTTCTGTGTTCCCACCACACATTTAAAAGAATTTAGAAGAAGGATGCTTTGCTGTCGGGTTTTCACAGACCAGTTTGATAGTCGAGGGCTCTAACGTCTAGTTGTGGACAATGTCAGGGTCAATGTCAATGTTGTAGCCAGCTTCAACAAAACAGTTCATTTGTAGAACATCTTTGATTAAAATAAGAATATTTTTTTCAGCTTTAACATAGAAATACAGTTGAGTAGAATATATTCATTTAAACATTAGTTCATTAACAGTGGAAAAGGATGCATGCACACAAAGAGAAGTAATGCAGAAAATACTGTCCTCAGGTTTGTTCTAATTTTTAAAACACTGATTAAACACATCATTGGTGGTAAGCAGAGAAGCAGCGCCACTACCAAAGAAAACCGCTAAAATCAGCAAGCAAGAAACCTTTCTGAAGTCCCGGGAGTGCCAGGACACTAAATCCTTAGTATAAACTTACTTACTTGAGACCTGACTAATGGGTTGAGGGGAAATTGTGCTGCTGAGAAAGCGCGTCAGTCGAAAGCTTCAGAACAGCCACCTAATTGTCAGCTATTCCTTAAAATGTTGCTAATTTGGCTTGAAGCTTAAAAAGTGGAAAATGTCTTTGTTGTTCATTCTTGTAACAGGTCTCGTATGCAGCATATTTAGATTTAAAAGCTGAACTTACTTTAAACAAAACGACAGCTGTACAGTGATTGTACTATTCCATCATACAGTATAATACCAGTTTATTTTTAGGGAGCCATTAGGAATGACTGGACCCTGATGATGCTGCCTTTGGTGGTGTCATATGAGCTTAATCTGGTGAGCTTGTGTTCGTCATGCAGTGACACTACTCAAATTACTTTAATGTCACAGTTTATGATCAGGTTAAATCTGAGGTTGCGTTCATCATCCAAAGTCATAGATGTGACTCATACAAATGCTTTGTCATAACAGTTTCAACTTGGTTTGGAGGGTAATGCAAAAATTTCTCTGCATCATCTTTCAACCTTCATCATGTCTAAAGGACACCAGGACGGGGTGATGCTGCTGAGTTTCCTCATGTTAGAGAAGACGGTAGAAACAGTGAACATGTCTGAGAAATCTGTGGAGCACCAGGCACTGTGGTGGTTTGTTGAAAAAGCCAATTTGCTGTGTTGATTGTGTTGGACCGAGCTCACTGCTGTTGGTCAGTTTTATTGAGTTTTGCTTGGCATTGTGTAATGATGAAGCTGTTAACATTCCCGTAATAATCCTGGCTTTATTTTCATTGTCATTACTTTGCGAGCGCGTGTTTTTAAAGGCCTGTGTGTCGCTTAAACTGCACATGTGTTGTGCATGAGACTTCCTCTCAGTGTTTGGGTGTGCCTGGCTTTTAAGTGCTTTTTTAAAGCGCTTTTCAGCTGTGAGTTTTAAATGCAGTCACGTGCAGTATGTAAGTTTTATGTGCATCTGGCTCGCTGTTCATCTTCTCTCTTCCTCTGCAGTGCTTAAACACTCTGGGCTGGTTATGTTTTAAAGCCCCTTGCTGCTTTAATGCATCCAGTCCGTTCCTCATCTGGTCTCATTCTATCAGAATGCAGGTGGGGCCAGCTAAACCCCGAGGGCCACGAGCCAGCTCTGCCACTGCTAGACCAAGCAGGGCCCCAGGGAGAGACAGGGAGCCAGGAAGAAGGGGGGAGGAGAGGAATAAGAAAGGCCATGAGAACAAAAATGTGTATGTTTTCACTCAGAAAATGGTGCAACTGTCAGGAGAACGTTGTAGCTAAAATTCTTATTTTATTTGCTATTTAACAATGATAACAATAGGTTTTATTTGTGTTAATATTAATGTTAAAGTGTGTTACCAACTAATAAAGTGTTGTATTAATCAGGGAATTGCAACAACAGTGTAGAACACTTCCTATCACTAATGATAGTAATTGTCATCAACAGTAAAGCCACTTTTTCATAAGAAACACATAGAAAATTGATAATTGTGATAGGAATAGAGCAGTGTGATATTGTATGGAAAGCCATTGGTGTTGATTAGCAACTGTGTTGAATTGTTGAGACACATTAGGGTTGTGATTTGTTGCATGGCAGGGCAAAAGCCTATATGTATCTATTTCACCAATTATAGTAACTTGTTTGATTATTCCATTTACAAATATGAGTCGCTTGGCTGAGGAGAAAGTCAGTTTCATGGAAACAAAACAGACTGAGTGAATGTATTTAAACACCACTAAGGTTTCTGCTCTGCTCCTGTTCTGCTTTTTTGTCAACTAGTCAAACATAAAAACACTCAAACAAAAATTCAGGTATTCAGGTGACTCAGCAGCCACAGGAAGAAAACTGTATCTTGGCAATGTCCCCTCATTTTGATTTGAGTTTCAACCTTTATAAAATGTCCCGTCCCCTTTTCCTGTTTTTCGTTTCACTCTCCAATGGCTAGTGAGGCAGAGATGCCATGAGAATAACCTTTTAAAAAATCAAAGAGGAGAGGAAGGAGGGTGGCAGGGAGAAGGACAGGAGGAAGGGGGGAGTGGAAGAAGCAGGGGATCGGTTTGAAAGAGCTGAATGAGACTGGGAAGCAAAGTTGATAAAATATGTAACAAAAAGGAAGAAAACGATGATGGAGGAGGTCTGAAAATGGAAAGAAATTACAATTGTCTTTGGTCATGTTGAAGGCGTGAAGGAGTGATATGGAATCAGGGATTGAGAAAAGATGTAGATATACTGCAGGCTTGAGGTGCTCTGAAGAGCCAAGTGTTGAGATGGAGACAGGGGTTGAAGGGGGAGAAAGGAAGGTGAAATGAAGACGGGGAGATAATGGGGGTTGACAGGTAATGAAAAAAATGAGTGGGCGTGTAGCAAAAGGGGTGGTGAGGCCATGGATGGAGGGATGGGGCAGGGAGGTGAAGGTTGTGGGAAGGTCAGATGGGGATTTAATGGGAGACAGGAAGGATGGGGTGAGATAGAGGCAGGGTCAAGAGAGGGTTAAGCTAGGAGAGCGAGTGGGGGAGGTCAGTGAATGGGGTGGTGGGGGAATAGATCTAAGTAGGGTTAATTGTACCTTGAAGTAACACGTGATAATAGTGTCAGTGAGTTGAAATCATAGCTGAAACCTTTTCAGAGTTTCCTTTCTCAGTGTCAAACTAAACATCTGATCATATCGATGTTAGTATGTAAACCCGACCTCACGTGTGTTACAGTCATATGAAATAGGAACAACTGTATCTTCACCCAGGCCTGAAATACAACTAAAACAAATAAGACAGGTGCAGTCACTCAACATTAGGGCCAAACAGTTGTGTTATCGTTGTACATTGATTGCATCTATTTGAGGTTCATCCACCTTAAAATTACGCTATGGGTAATTATTTTAGTCATTTTTTTATTTTTATTTTTGTTGAGATAACTTATGGTAAACAAGTGATCACTAACCCTCCCATCATGGTCCTTACAGGCTTAGTTTTTATCATAGAGGGCAGTGACAAAGCCTTATTGTAACTCTATAGAACTTTAATCTGATGCATGCTGAGAGCTGTGCTAATAAGCTAACACTGTTCCTAGCAGCCTCATTTAGGGGTTGATTTAACAACCAGTCGGACATATAGTCAACACATGCATCGTTTACTGTGATGAATCACAGCTAAAGATTATAAATGATCGAGACTCATTCGCTTTAATTGAAGCAAGAGTCTGGCTCAGCGTGTTGCCATAACAGAAACCTTTGCTTCATATTCTGATAATATTTCATATTTCTAAGTACAAACAATTTCTAATCCTTGTTTTTTGAAGAAGATATGTTTTTGTTTTTAAAGGTTATTGATATAAAAGGGTGTCATGGATGGAAAAATTTGAGCACTGTTTGTGCCCAAACTGTTGATTCTTTGTCATGCTTTTTTTATTTTTAATGCAAGGTCTTGTTTTGTTTGCTTCACTTTTATTCTGAAACTCACTCTACTGGCTCCAAACAGCTCATAAAAAGGTGATGAGGATAGTCAGACAAAACTCTTTTGGCTTTAGAAAGTCCTGTCAGAAACCAGAGGATCACATCAAAGTGGCTGTGTTTCTATGTTTTTCTAGTCTATAAGTCACACATCATCTACGTGTGTCTACAGCAAAAGCGGGGGCAATCAAAAATGAGAGAAAAGCTGCAGATTAGATATGTGGCGACAAGCAAAACAAACCCCAAACCAAAAACAGCAAAATGTTTTTCAGTGAAACAGCTGGCGGGATCGAGTACAGCGATCATGTGCTAATCAATGACTTGTTTACTTCCTCAAATTGTGACTCAGGCTCAAAACACTCAACCCAGTCTTGGACCAGTGCCTTCAAACAACCAACTAAACCACAGACTTCAGTCGCCTAACGGTTCTCCAGCCCAGCTGCTGGAGTCCTGCTGTATTCATAGTCCGTGCACAAAGCACATAACCAAGACACTTTCATGCATCTGTCAGATGAAAGTCCAAAAATGACTAAAAATTAAAAATAAATCCTGTGACACAGACTCATAAACAGTGGTATTTTTAACATGCAGTGGCAGCTTTCAATGGGCTGCATGTCCATTCTTAGAATATTGTAGTATATGCAGAGCATTTATTTTGTGCCCTGATGTGCATGAGTGTGTGTAGAGTACAGTACGCCGGGCAGCGCAGTGTACCAGTGGGGCACTATCTGCTGCTGTTATTGCTGCTAATTTTAGGGATTACATCAGCAGCACTGAGATGACAACGTCGTTGAGCTCCGTCTGTATAGTCCTCTCTGCCTCTCCTCTCGTCCTCCGCCTCCTTCCCTCATACCTCCCTCTTACCTCTGTCTCTTATCCTCTGATCATCTTCCCTCCCTGCTCTTTCCTTCTGTCTAATCTTCACCTTCCCTGCTTCTGAGCCTCTGGCTGACACTATTTGATTTTCTCACTGTGAAATATGCACAGACATACAGCCACACCGTATCCATACATTGTGTTCTATATTCATATTAATACATTTTGTTCGGTTTCTTTCTCTTTTATCACTTGTTTCTCTTAAAATTGTGATTAAAATGAATCTATAAACCAAATAAAACACAAGACCTAAAGGTTTTTGATTTCAGTCGAACTCTACCTGCTCATTTCCAAAATTCCTCTGCCTGCCAAAGAGCCTGTTTGAGCTGAAGGACAGTTTACTGTTTACAGCTCATGTTGTGTACAAGGCTCCAATTGGGAAATCAGAAACAAAGTATTTTAACAGTGCTAGTAAATGCGTGTTGTCCGGCAACAGAAAACAGTATCCTGAAGAAAACAAAGCTTTTTACTGTGAAGGAGAGGTAAGAGAGGAGTCTTACCTCTCCTTCACCTCCTGTAATCCCTCTGACAGCCTTTTCCCTTCTCCTTACCCCCACCCGCCACCGCCCCTTCCTCCAGTTTGTCTAAATTTTTCATTTAGGAGTCAGCTCCTTTCTTTTTTTCCCTGCTTGCTGGTCTCTGACTCACAGGTCCTCTTTTTCACTTTCGATTCACGTTACTCTGATCCTGACCCTCTGTATTATGTCTCAGTCCTTATGATGACCTAGTCATCTCTGTTTAACCTAATGACTTTATTCCCTGAAGTAGAAGAGGAATACAACGACAGGTCATCCTTTTGTTTATCCGTCATGTGCGTCATGTTCAGGCGCCACGTTTCTTTAGAAATGTGTGGAAATTCAAGATCTAGCTCTAGTGGTTTCAGCTACAGTTGAAGGTCAAAACATGGATTATTGGCCCCAGTTGGCTACGAGTATGATTCCAACATATTGGGGATGAATACCTCGTCCGCTTTTTTCCAGTTATTGTGTCCGATTTTTCCTCTTCCTGTTTTATGTTTTTGCCACTCTTGATTCTGCCCCTCTCTCTGCGGGGACCAGTCGGAAAGGGAAGGGCTGATTTAAATGGCAGGAATTCCTGTCTTGTCCTTCAGACAGACCCACACACACACTGAGTGTACACACACACCAACACATAAGCTCAGATAGCTGCAGTAAGCACTTTCACATAGTTATGTCCGTCTGTGGTTTGCATGAATGTACGTGTCTGTGCGTTTTTGTGTACTCGTCCACTGTACACAGGAAACCGTCAGATTATATCTGGCAGAGGTACCTTCATATTCACAAACAATGTTTTTAGCATCTTCTTTCTGATGGAAAGTGCCGCAGAATTGCTGACTGAAGGCATGCAGTCGTGTAGTGTTTAAACCTTGTCCATAAGACTTTTCATAATGATCTTCTCAAGTCATCTTCAGGTGAGACTACAGAGGGATGGAAGTACAAATAAAGCTTTGTTCAGTGGGGCATTAATGCAAGTGGCCTAACATATACATACACATGTGATAGTCTTGTGTCAGTCCTGCTATCATTTATATTGCTGCTGATCGTGTGTGTTTGATTCAGATGCTTTTTCACCCCCCTTTTTTTTAAAATGATGCACTTTCGCAAAAATGTGACTGTTAACAGCTTCTCAAATCATTGTTGGAGTTGTTTTGCATCATCTGATCATAAACTCCTTGGGATTTGTTCTGTCAGTCGTTTAAAACAAGCTGCTTGACTGTATCGACTTTTCTTCTTCTGATGGCCATGTTTCACAATTTTCAAGAATTTTATGTACCAAATGGATGAAATAATCAGATTGATTGAAAACAACGTCACCCACAACACAACAAACCAGATTGGACTGTTTTTCAAACCAGCAACTTCCCGGTCCCAACCTGCTGTCTGTTCTGTTATGATGCCAAAAGCCAGTCTCATTTTGATGGCGAAAAGCGACGTGTGATGCACCAGACCAGCGCTGGTTTATATCTCCACTCATTAGTTGTGTTGTAAAAGAGGCAAAGTGTCTCTGTGACTCTCCACCGCTCATGGAAATGACTGTACAGACACTGACCAGAGCAATATAGAGCCTTAACAGCTCAGCACTAGTCTTTCTGCCTGTGTGTGTGTGCATGCACATCTGTGTGTTACAGAGCTGCAGGGGCTTTAGTCAGCTGACTCTCTTTAATTAGCCTGGCAGAACTGATTAGCTGTGAGCAGTAGCCACACACACACACAGAATGCAGTTGGCCACTTTGTGCAAGCACGTGAGGGTATACAAATTAACGTGTGCGTTGTCCCAGGGGAGCAATTGTCCCAGCAGCACCAGGCCGAGTGACAAAAGAGAGACAGGACTCCCTCAGAAATCACTGAGCTATGTCACGCCTCAGTGAGCAACACACACGAAACATGCTCACGTGCACACACACACACACACACAGGACGCTATGGGTCTGATGTGTCTGAGTCTGTCTGCCAGCTTTTAGTTGGACAGGTCACATTTCCTGTCTTTTGGTGGCTGTCTGAGTGTGTCATGTTTTTTTTAAATCCTACACACACTTTCTGTTTTTGTCTCTCTTTGTGTTTTTCTCTCTTATCTCTTTCTCATGCGTCTCCTCTTTCATTTTCTGACTTTTCTCCCAAGCCATTATTTGCAGCCCTGACCACAAATAACGGTAATGATGGTAAATAACGTCTTGTCTGCAGTCACCTGACGTTACACGTGCTCACAAACGGCCACAAGCACAGACAGACTGTTCCAGGAAGTGTTTCCTGTGTGACGCGTATCCTGCTCCGTGTTTTGCAGATGGATCCGACACGATTTTACATCACGTTTTACAGTAAACGGTTGTCTGAGGCACGTTATGCAGATTAGTCTGTGTTTTGACTCTTGGCAGCTGAACTTGCATGTTTTGAAACAACCTCATAGTGTGCTTCTGCAGATTACTTTCACAGAGCTTTGTTTATAATGAGCGTAATACTCTGTATTCCTTCAGACAGTTTGACTTATTCTCCCCGAAATCGCCCTCCCATATGGAAATTAATTTAGATAAATGCTTCACATATTGCTCCAGTACATTGATGTGTGGAGATGTTGATGATGTATGGTGGTTTTTAGAGTCACATTGTCTCCATCCTTTGTTTCTTTTGTCTCTTTGTATCTTTCCTCTGCTTAAATTTCGTCTGGCATCTGGACTCCTCTTCTCTCTCACAGACAGACAGGTAACCGCACCTTTGACCAGTTCGGCCGATGTTGTGAAACACTTTGATTTTGTTGATTTTTTTGCAGCGCCTCTGCTCATCGCTAAGTTGTCAAGGTCCTCACACAGAGCTCAGGTTCTTCAAACATGCCACTGTTTCCGCCACCTGAAATGTGTCGCTGATCAGTTTGCAGCAGAGCTTCAGGAGACTCAAAGGTCTTTAAAACGGGATGGGCTGAATGATTCATGCATTTCATCAATCATTGATAATGAAAAGCAAAACATTCACGCACAAAAGAAACTTTGGTTTGTGACTTAATTAATGGTCATTAATTAATCACTGTGCACTCTAAATATTTAATGCAAAAATGAGTTTTGTGTTAAGACCAGTCCAAAGCTCCACTTCACTGCAGCTTTTTCCGGCAGACCTGTGGGGGCTTAACTTAAGAAGAAGTGATTTTCCTTTCAAATGTTCTCTCTCATAGTTAGCCTTTGTTATATTTCTTTGAGAAAGCAAACACAGCACCGTGTGTTTGTGGGTGTGTGAGTGAGAGAGAGAGAGAGAGAGTGTGTACACACATGCGTGTTGGTGTGCGTGTGTGTGTGTTTATTAGGGCTGGGGCTTTGACAGCAGAGCAAGGGAATGATGTAGTGCTGCGCACACTAGTATGCGAAAGGGAAGAGACTGCAGTTAGTTCTCTCTCTCTCTTTAACACACACACAGTTTGAACTCCGTTCTATGTGACGCTCTTACTTACTTCATCTCATGCCTTTGTTGTGTGTCTGTGTCCATCTGTCCCTATATTAATGCATGTCTGTCTATATGTCTATTTCTGTTTCTCTCTGTCTCTCTTGTGTACATAACACTCCTCTGAAGGCAGGGCTCCATGTGCTTGCTTCTGATTGGCTGCAGAGTAAAAAGATGATGTCATTCTTAGTCGGGAGGTGCGTATCGTTTCACATACAGACAGCAGGGAGAGAATTGAGGGTAGAGATCCTGGTTCAAAGCACTGAGCAGAAAAATGAAAATAGGAAAATAGGAGCATGGAAGGAGGGAGATGGAGAGATCGACAGCCGATGATAACGGGAGGAGTGGAGATCTTTGAATAAGGAAAAAAGAAGTGGCTAATTTGAGGCGAAAATGACGACGGCAGATGGGGATTTTCAGTCAGAGAGAGGGAGAAGAGAGGCGGAGGGAGAATATACTGAACAAGAGGGAGGGAGGTCGGGGAGAGAAAGGGAGAGGGTGTGAAAGATCCTCCCCACTCTGAAGCGTCTGGTAATAAGAGCCTGTATCTCTCCTCTGCTGGAGGAGAATCAGCCATCCAAACACACAGACAGCTCCTATTGTTTCTGCTTTCAATTCCTCCCTCCAGTCCCTCATCTTTTTCTCCTTGCCACAAACCAAACAGAACAGACGAAGAAAGAACGAGAGGAAGGCAGTAAACATGGCACCAAAAATAAAACTGAATTATTTCTTTATTTAAATTATTTAAATCTTTACAGGAGACCTCGTTTTCTTGAGGGGTTTGAACGCATTCACGTGTGCAACTTAAACTCTTTTACCTCTCACAATGTGCGAATAAATAATTGAGTTTTATACAGTAGTCATGTCTGTTGCTATGAAAAGGGACTTAAATGCATCAAGTTTTTCTGTGTAACTCCTTCTGAGGGAACACCGTATCTTACAGTGACATTAAGTTTTCAGTTATTGCTTGCTGTGTCAGATTGCAATGGATTAAAGAGGTTAGCACTGTAAACTCCAGACTTTCTGAGCTTGTGAGATCTGGATTGATTTGAGGGGGAAAAAATATATATAAATATAGTATATTATATAGATTTCTTTTTCTGCTTAAGAGTTTGGGATAAATACCATTTTTTTAAATAGACAAACTTTGTATTTTTAGCCTCCAGGTGTCTCTCTAATAATTAGTAAAAGGACCTGGAAAAGGGAAAGTAAAAATCATTGTTTCAAGTCACGGTTTTACTTTTACTAATTTCTTCCTGCTGGGTTTCTGCTTCATTTGCTCTCATTAAAGGAGTTGTTTTCCCATTAACTATTGATTTAGTAATCTAGTAAAAACTTTTCATTGCCAAGGTCAAATATAAGCCTTATTTGAATTGCATTCATTGACTATTTTGCAATATGTAGTCTGGAGTTCATATTGATGGAAGTCTTTGAAAATGCTCATAATTTCCCAACCATACATTGCCTTGTTCTCGCTTAAGACAACTCAGCGTCCTCTGGCTTTAAACCACCCAATCAGAGCACTCAGAGGTTACTGCCGGTTGTTAAACTGGGAGATTTAAAGCTGAAAGGATGCCAGAGGAAGTTTTAAAAATATTTCTTTGTCAGTGTAACTTGCTTTGGTATAATACATGTGATGCTTCATGTGGGATGAATCACACTTTGTATTTATTTGTAGTTGCTGTCAAAGCCGGTCTGCTCCGTAGTTTACAATTAGAGCTGTCATTACCTCAGTATGTATTTCAGCACTGTACTGTATTAGAGTGATTTATCTGTGATTACACTGAGCCTTTCTTACACATCAAATCCCGTCTACTGTGTCACAAATCCTCCAGACGGGAGCTTTTTGTGGTGGTGGGGGGAAACCCATTATCAGCTTCAGCTATTGTGTCGCATGTTCACATTCGCCAAAATACTGCCAGCGTCTGTCTTTGTATCTGATAGGATGTCTGTGATTTATACCCCCCCCCCCTTTTTTTGTGTAATTTATGCTCACAAAGGGGAGGGGGCTGCCCTCAATATACTCAGCTTTATGTTACCAGCCGATCAATAAAGATGCTGCCTCTCTTTCCTCTCTATCTCTGTCTTTCCCATTCCCTCTCTCTCTGTCCATCTCTCCCTCTCTCATCCACATCTGCTCAGCAGCCAATCCATCTAATGCAGTTTCTCCCCTGCTTGCTCTCGCTTCATCCACGCCACCTCCCATCCCCTCTCTCTGTCTCTCTGTCTCTCTCTCTCTCTCTCTCTCACTCTCTCACTCCCTCTCTCTGCACAGGTGATGTCATTCTTTTTCAGCTGGATTCTCCTCCTCCCTCCTCCCTCACTCTCACTCTCTCCTCCGCTTCCCATTAGCGGCTGGCTCTCCACAGCACAGCATCCCATACACGGTAGCATCTCTCCGAGGGTGGGAGGGGGAGGAGGAATGCCGGCGTGAGGTGTGAGCGCTAAACCAGGGGAAGAGAGCTTGAGGCTGGGGGTAAAGGAGTAAGATCACTGGCCCCTGCCATGGAGCTGCACTACTGGGCATGCATTGCTGAAGCTCTCTAGACAGAAAAAGAGTTGCAAAGAGACAGAGAAAGGAGTTTGACAGACCGAGACAGTGAATGAGGAGGAAAAGGAGAGCTGCAGGCAGAGGATCCAAGCGTTTTAAGGGGTGACAGGGGACTGTTTGGATGACTTTAAGCCAGACAAGAGGCATCTTCCCAGGGGGCTGCAGATGCACAGACAAGCCCCTCTTTTCATTCTGCACTGGCTCATCTAATGAGGAGAGGAACCTCTGTTTTTTGTTTTTATTTAAAAAAGGAAAGTCAATCTAAATGAGGACAAAAAGGACTCAACGAGTTTCTGCATTTAACTTTCACCAGAGAAAACCACTGAAATTGGATGTCGAGTTGGATGGCTTCATCTTTTGACCATGCAACCTCTGGGATTAGTTTTGAATATTCTGCAGATTTCCAGTACTCAAGATTTATTAGGAGTCTCTGTTGCAGTTCATTGTAATGCTTCAGTAGAAGAAAGACAGCTTGACATATAGATGGATCTTCTTGAGTAAGTCTCCCTTCTATAGCGACGTGTGACAGTCATCCAGCCACTCTTTTACCTTTTGAAGCCGAATCTTCACCAAGGATTTTTCTGGACATTCCTCTTCTTGCAGCAAAGAGATCGGCGTCAGCCCTTGCCCTCCTCTTTTACTTATTATTTATTTTTTTCTTTTTTCTTCATCTCTTGGTGAACGAGGGGAAACTTCCCCTCACTGGCACCCTCCCTCCTGTGGAAATGGCTTTCCTGGTCCGTTGCTATGCCAACTGCTTGCAGCCGTGGTCCTCCAAAGTAAGCGATGTCGTAATCCCTTTTCTGGCCAGTGCCTCTGGCTTAGGATGTTGCTGCCTCTGTGTGTGTGTGTGTGTGTGTGTGTGTGTGTGTGTGTGTGTGTGTGTGTGTGTGTGTGTGTGCGTGTGTGTTACTGAAAAAGAGAGATAGGGTGGGGATGAGAGAAAATTTGCTTCATTTATATGCATATGACGAATATTTATTGTGTCTCTTCATAAACACATTCAAGCTTTGCTTCTTCCTTTTTAGACTGAAATTGGAGTGTAACGTCCTGGAAAAATACTGATATCTGCAGCAGCCTTTAGCCGTTCCTTCACCCTAAATGAATTTTAAAAAGTAAAAAAAAAAAAAAAAAAAATCACCTGCACAGGTTATATGCAAGATGTTTCGATTGACCCAATAGACATGCTTTTAACTCTCTGCAATTAAAAGTGCATGGGGAAAGGGCCCTATATGACATGCTTCCTCATATTTGTACAGTGTTTAGTCATCTGAAAGGGGAAACCTAGTGGATATCAAAACACTGCACTGTAGTTTGTGTGGTCATTGAAGAGCTTTGATGTAATGAATGATGTCTTTGCACCAATGTTTTATTATTCCAAGCAGCTGCAACACTCCTTGCTCTCCAAAGGACAAACTGAATCAAGAGTTTCCAAAAATAATCTTAGGAAGCCACAGCACTCTGCCCCTATGACTGTTCATATTTTAAAAATCTTTGTAATTTTGTCAACAAAATAGATCACAGTTGCAACTAAGGATGCATTATTTATGGCCTACAAGTCCATATATAGTAATATTAATTTATGTATTTATTAACAGGAGTAATTTGAATGCTGACTATTGAACAGATGATATGTGAAAGTATAAGATGCCATTTGACACTAATGGTGATATTTAGTTATCATTCCAGCAAAAAGTAGCGGAGGCATTTTAACAAAAACTCTGCAGATAAAGTGCTTTTGTAACCATGGCGACCAATGATGCACATATTTGTAAACTTCCTAGTTTTTCTTTGTCAGTGTGTACATGTAATCCATGTGATCTGTCTAATCTGCCTGTTGGCTCCCAGTAGTCAGCAGTGGACTGGTAATGATGTAGCCGTGTGTATAATTAACAGTTTGATGTCCTAGTTTTAGTTGCTCAGAATAATCTGCCAGAGTTAGCCAAGCCCCTGGTGAACTTCCTGATGATGCAAGGAAAGCAACCAGAGTGCATGAAACATGATATGTGTCTTTTTTGGATTCTGGTTTTGTTGTTTGTAATTCAAAGCAAAGGGCTCAATGATTAAAAGGAATCATGAGTGACAACGTGTCAGGACCCTTCCGCTGTATGGCTCATTGGTTGTCCTAGAAGATTGAGCGTCGGATAGATCCCTACGTGTTCGTCTCTTTGGGAGCGCCTGTCTGGGTGCCGAAAGCCTCAGAGATGTTTGTCTTTGTTATGTATGTGCGCGCATGTGTGCACGAGGCTGTCAGTACGATAAGTAATAATTAGGTCCCTGGAGATGAAAGGGGATAAAGTGAGAAGATGTTCAGTCTAAGATAACACATTAAGTCTGTACCACACGCAGCTACAGAACTTAAACACTGAAGTGCTCATCTTTGTTGCTTCTCGTCTCCTGTGTGATCCAAATTATGCATCAGTCTCTCGTTGCTTGCAAGGGGTCTAATGTTAACGCTGCTAAATAAAAACCTTATTTTTCCCATTAAATCTCATCAGTGACACCTTGTAAACTGTAGTTTTATTGTAATTTTGACATTATCTATTTGCTTATTTTAAGTGACATTGTAAATGACCTTCGACAAACAGACATTTTGAATAAGAATGCTTTGAATGGTTTATTAAAGAATATTAACTAAGTTGCGTACACAGAAGGACATTTTACAGTTGAAACTCTCAGTAGGGATTCTTTTAATCACTGATTTAACTGGCAATTTTTTTTCTTTGATTTGTTGAAATGAATGAAAACAGTGAAAAAGGCCAATTCCAGTTACCTAAAGCCTGAGCTAATGTCTTTTGATAGCTTATTTGTTTGATTGCCAACACATAACCCAAAAATTTCAGTTTAATATCACAGAAGACAAGAGGAAAAGTTGAACTAAGTTAACTAGGGATACTTTGCATAAAATGTAACAATTAATTTTGTTAAGGTCTATTCACAGTCGAACATCCTAAACCACAGCCGCTGCAGGATAAATCCAATCTAATGTCGGATTTTCAGAGCAGATGACCTTATTTGTCACTTGTCGACATCTCAAGGCTCCCAATCACTGATTGATCACCCTGAGACTGTTTTTTGTTAAGTCCAACGTTAAATCATTTACATGGTTTTAAGTATTGAATCTATATGTTCTTACTTGCCCATTGTTGCAGACTAAGTCTAGACCGTTTAATGTCTAGAGCCAGAGATTTTCATCCAGCTCGCCCTGTTTGAAGTCCATAGTTAATTGGTCGGTGTCTGTGATGAGTCCACCTTTTGCAAAGGTTAATTAAGTTTCCTTTTTTCCTCCCATTAGGTAACATGTGCTCTGTCTGGAGCTACAGTAGCGATCAAAAACACTGCAGTGGGGTTGGAGGGAAGAGAGGCAAAGTGTGAAGTGGAAGACAGAGTGTGAGGGTGGTCTGCGAAGGGATTTTAATTCCCTGAAAAGGTTTTGTAAATTCATCCTGGGATCTCGAGGAAGGGGGGATGAGGAAGGGAAGAAAAATGAAGAGCAATGCTAAAATGTGGTGTGAAATTTGATGGTGGAGAAAAGAAAGAAGATAGAGAGAAAAATACATTAGTGAGTAAGAGAAAGCCTCTATAGCAGTAATTTATCTTTTATACCACATGAGGTTTTCACAATTTTATCATTGACTGCTTTCTCAGAATGGCAGCCAATTATTTTCTCTAGAAGTCGGTCTCTTTTGATAGCTTTGGCTGGCCTGCGCTGGCTTGGATTGGTGCTGTTCTTTACTTTTGTGATCTTGGATTCATCTTGAATGATTCACCAGCCAATACAGCACCAGTGCAGCAAACGGCAGCTTTGCATCTAATGCACTTCCAACCAGCTGGAGGCTTAATCAGTGAAAATGAATATTTTTTTCCCTGAAAAACAGAACTACTAGAGAGCAGGTCGTTGTTTGATTCATGTGAATTACTTAGTTTTACTTCTCTACAGGGAATCTGCAGCTGCCAACAGGCTTTTACAGTCTTTTCTGCTGCTTTGTTTACTACAGGATTGGAGAATAACCCTCTGGGCTGAACTGCAATAGAAAGCAAACAGTTTATTTTGCCATTTTTGTTGGTTCCCACTGTTCTGAACTGCAGCTCGTACCATATAGCATGCCATACTCGCTCGCTCCAATTTCTAACGTCAGAGGATAGTTATTGAAATATTGACTTTGTGGCTGGAAATTTGGCATCAGATGACAGACGGTGAAATGTAGGCCAGTGGAGCTGCTCAGTGGGGCCAGCGAGGCCTTTTTTGTCCTGATGCAATGAGCAGTTATGAGGCCTAGATTTATTTACATCGCCAATAAACAACACAGAACTTTAAAAGGGAGGTCTGCTCGGGCTAGGCTCCTCTCAAGAGTCAGCAGTTAGTTGTTGTCTTTTAAGAGGCTTTCAACATCTTGCTTGCATTTTATTGTTTTATTGTGCTGTGTTTATGGGTGAACTGTCCCTTTAAATCACATCCTGCTCATCCCAGTGGAACACAACCCCAGTCCATGTCCTCCCGCTGCTGCAAGACTTGTCAAAATGTTCTGCCGCCGAACTCTTTGACCCTCCCCGCTGCCAACATGGGACCTGTACTCTGCCGAGCCTCCCGAGCTTCTGTTCTTTTGTGCCTCACCCATGTTTTCGCTCACTCTTTCTTTTGCTATCATGTCTCACTTTTCCTTCTGTTTATAAGCGGGGACTTCCTACTGTCTTCTCCTTCACTGTTTCCTTCCTTCCTTTCTCATCTGTTTTTAGCAAGATCCTCTAGTATCCTCTACTACTTGTTCATCTCTTCTTCTTCTCTCACCCTCTCTCTTTCCGCATCTATTATTTAAACATCAATAATGGGGCCTGTTGTTGTTGTTGCCAGCCTGATGCTGCTGCTGTTGTTGCTGCCCTGCTGGGCTGTATCCTCACTCATCTGCCGCTTCCTGTCTTATAAATCATACCATCTCCTTCTAAAACCATCTGCATCCTCACAGGTCCAACCTTTGCTCTCTGTTTCTGCACCAAATGGCACCCATTACTTATTGCCCTCTCAGCTGCGATGTATTTTCGTTTTAATCCGGTCTCTGTGGATTCTCAGTGTGGAATTGCATCTAAAATGTGATTTTAGAGTTGGCAGTTTTGCATGATTGAACATGAACCAAATCACAGTGTCACTGATTTTGAGCTTTTTAACTATTTAAGATGTAGTGTCACGTTGATTTCTTCCGTCTATTTTTTACTCTGTGTGTAATTGTTTTTCTTTTTGCTGCTCACTTGAAAAAGTTCTACATAATTTATAATTGATTAATTTCCCTCTTCTGAAATAGTCTGAAACATTTCCCGCCATCAGTCATTTTTAACCAGATATGATTTTGCCTGAAAAAACAGGAAGTGTCTCACTTTGCTGATAAAAAGGATTTGTGCTCAAAACAAGCACTAAATTACTGAAGATAATTGTGGCTATTCCTGCTTCTCAGTCGCACACTTCCTTTGCACAGTGCAGCAGGTCCAGACTCAGGCTGACCTAGGCTGCTGCCGTTGCTTCCCCCAGCAGACGGGCCTTGCCGAACATTTGCGTAATCGGTTTGTGTGGGCTCATGCAGTGCTGAATAGTAATGGGGCTATTGAGGTGTTGGTAGACAGTTTCAGTGGGATGACAGATTCAGTGCCAAGGCAAGAAGGGCAAGGCGATGCAGGTCAGACAGATGGACAGGTAGACGGATAAAATGTCTGGCATATCCAAGTAAGAACCTCCTGTTATCCTGCATCATCCATGGAAACATTGTAGAAAATACAAAGTAGATTGGAAAAAAGACAAAAAACCAATCAAATTCTCTTCACTACTGTCCTGAACTACTGTTCAGTGTCGTCAGACTTCTGTTTGAACAGCTAGATGCAGTATTTGATTTGAGCTACAGTTACTGGCCTACCATCCATCATCAGATCAGATAGGATAGATAGCTACATTAAACTGCTGAACCTCTATCGAGTGGAATAAGGAGATTAATTATTCTTCAGTTCAGTCTATTGACCCTTTTGCTCGGTGCAGTGGCTTCATGCCCAGATAGTGTTATGAGTCTGATTAGGAACGGAGCGCCTCGAAGCTTTACGCTTTTTATCCAGAAGGTACATGGTCAGATGTCACTCTAAGGGGTAAAGATAATTCCTCAAGTAATTACCACACTGATTTCAATTCAAAAATGAAATAAAGTGATTGTTCTAGTGTAATTGAAGGAGCAATTGGCTAAAACCCATGACCAACAAAGTATGGTCACAGCATTTCATTTGGTTCCTCATGGTCAGAAAGACTTTTCTCTTACTGACCAGTTCCAGGTTGGATCTGCTCTGACTTGGTGGCCTTAAGTCAGACAGAAATCTCGTAGAGATACATTCATATTGAAGGAACTATTAATTCCTGAAATGTACTTTTAAATTTTGTAATCAAACTCAGAATAAATAGTACTCACCCAGAGGTTTTCCACGTGCAGTCTGTAAAATGACACAATCTGAAGCATTTAAGTGTTGTATGAACATGGAAAACCAGTAGTATCTCTCATTGCTTGAGAGGAATTAAAACTCGTAAAACAAGAGTTTCTAAATACCAGGGACCCATAGAACAGCAATAGCAAACCAAAATAAGAACCAAGACAATCTACTGTAACACAGTATATGACATTTAAATAGTGTCAGGGGCCAGCATGCTCATGATAATTGCACCCTGTGTCATCAAGGCAACACAAACAAGTCAAATAAGCAAAAAAAATAAGAGAAATGCTAATTTATTGCTAGCCTGTTAGGCTCATTGTGTATGTAAAGAACACAAATAAAGTTTTAACTAAGAAAAAGTAAAGCAACAAAACACTGTTTTTGGCATCCCTATAATATTTGGTTCATTGAAAAGATGCTGCGGTCCACAGGTTGTATTAATCTGTCGGTCATAAAATGCACTTTGTACTATAATCCTCTGCATCATCAGATCGGTGGATGGATATTGCAGGCACCATTAAAAGAGTATTAGATAGGTGCACCGTGGCTCCCCAGGTACCTGAATATGTTGACAGATCCATTTTTGTGCACTGAGAGGGTGACCTTTGCCAGGTGATGTAATGCCACGGCCCCTTCACGTTGGCCTTAACAGATTTACTCTGACCTCGAGCCCACAGACAGGCTGATTGACGGACAGACAGAGCTCACACAGGGTGCCAAGGTAATGTGGCCTTTAAGTCCGGAGAGATGGGGAGGGGAGGGGGAGAGAGAGAGCGAGCGTAAAAGAGGGAGAGACAAACACCATGAAAGAGAGAGAGAGAGAGAATCTGAGCGAGAGGCAACAATACAGAGAGAGTGCTTTTAGCATGCCGAGGGAGGTCTTGGATATCATATGCACAGGAAGTAGGGGTGATAAAGATCGATATGGGTTGCATTAGGCCAGGCCATACCCAACTCGCGTCCCATAAGTCATGAATTACCATTCATTCCCCCTAAACAAAAACACGCCGTTTATCATTATTTTTCTTCTTCCTTTGCATGTGAATCTCTTATACAAGGTCACGGCAGCAGAACATACCACACTGCTGGCTTGTGAGCATGACGAAAAACATTAAATGGTAAATTCCATGAGCTTTTATTTAAAACAATTTGTCTTTGGTGCAAAAAAGAAAGTCTCAAAAAGCCTGTTTCCTTCTTTTTCACTTCCTGATGTTTAGAAAAATAACTGAGATGACTGACTTAATACCATGCACCATGCTGGAATGAACTACCAAGTGCTCTATTTAAGTCACTGAGGAATGTGGATGGGCCTGCCATTCATTGCGATTCACGGTGAATAAGCAGGGGAGCAGCACAGTGCATCACTCAAGGACGATACAACTAAAGACTTTAAAACCTTTATTTGTGGAACAGCTGACGAAACACGGTGGCTACACTTTTATGCAACTTCGCCTCTGAGATTTGCTCAGTTAGTAGCATTAGAGCTGTTTGTGCACATTCGGTATGTTGGTCAAACCATCATTGAGTTATTTACTGTTGCTTGTATTTTGCAGCTGGTCATGTGGATATGAAGAGGATATTAACCACACGTGATGCTCAGTCATCCATCCTGAAAAATGCACATATAAAACACACATCCTAAAACTTTATGACAACCCTAATTCAAACACTAGTTATACAAAGGTCACAGATGACCTCAGCTGGTAGAAAAGGCTAGTCTTAACCTTTTTGCAAAACAAAACAAAAAATACAGTGCCAATTGATTGTTTCAGTAGATACAGTGGCATAAAAGAGCCAGTGTTGTGTCCTGAATGGTATAATTACTGTCCATTAGCTATGATAGGCTGAAATTGTAGAGTGAAAAGCCCACTCAGGCTTTGTATGCATTAATATGCCCAAGCTGGTCAACATTACTGGGCTAAATGGACTAAAAGTGAGGCTGCTCATGTAGAGGCGCACTCTGGCCTTTGTGCATGTACACACACACACTCACTCAATGTACACCCATGCATGTGACCCCTATCCTTGCTGGCGCATGTGACGCTCAGATACAGTTTAACACCCACAAAGGCACTGGCATGCGCACATGCGCACACACACACACACACACACACACACACACACACTTGCAATGATCACAACATAAAGCACACATGCATACATTATATATGCAGACTCCACCTACCAGAGTTCTGTCAGTCATGAGCTGCTACCCCCACCCATGAGCCCACACAATGCTAGTGCTAACATTTCAACCACTCATAGCCCCCACCCCCCCCAATTTCCCTTGCTCCCATTATCTCACTGCTATCGATCCACATCCCCTCTTCGGCCTGAACAGCCAGAGAGCCTTTACTGGATAATTTTCAAGGGCATTTATAAACACAAGATAGGATGGATGGATGATTGCTCTGTGGGTGTTTGTGAATTTGTGAGTGAGAGAGAAGAGAAACAAAGAGAGAGAGAGAGACAGTGTGTGCGTAGCAGAAGCAACGTGTGGTATGCCTGTATGAAAATAAATGTGACCAGGCAAGAGAGAGGTCAGTTTGGTGATGCAAAAACACTAAACTCTATTAATTTACCAATAGGATTATTGTATGTGGACTAACATGGAAATGCATTAAAGTGATAGACTTACCTGTGAAGTAAGGGATTCTTTGTGTCTCTGGCGCCTTTGCACATTTCTGCAATCATGTTTTTTGTTTGCACGTTTGGTTCAGTGCATAGAAAAGCCATTCTGGTCTATTGTTTGGTTTGATTTTTAGGTTGTTCTGTTATTTCATGTTTTTTTCTTTACACTGTTGTAAAAGCACATTTCAGCATTCACATTTCACACTGAATATTCATCAACACATAAAACTCCTTGTGCACATCTGTAGACTGACACATTGAAACACACTGACAGTACCATGGGACATTAACATCAAACACAGCCAAAGCACTATCAATTAAAACCATAATGGAAAACAATTGCTACCTTTGAACATAATAGCAACAGTTTAGCTTAAATCTAGCAGTCGCTCTGACTCCGTGTGCTTGTCAAGGCTAGTTTTTGGCAGGTAAAATCATAAAATGTCAGTCTGGAGCTCACAATTAGGGTTAGGTCGGTAGGCAAACAAAGTTAATTTCCTGTCCTGCCTGCCCTGGTACCAAAATTGTAGTCAGCTCTGTCTGGGCTGAGGTGAGAGGGCCAAGAGAGTGGAACAGGATCCAACATTAATAAAAACACCACAGGAGAACCAAAGGGTGGGGCGGCCCCTCCACCTGGCCCCTGGGTCAACCTGTTGGGGTGCCAGGAACGCGCTGCATGTGTATGTTTGTATGTGTGAAGTAGTGTGGGTTGGGCTGCAGGGCAGGAAGCATCTGTTAACAGAGGGGAGCCAGGAGCTACTAAGGTGTATGTGTCTGTATGCATCTGTGCACGTATGCGTGTGCATGTGTGCATACACAAGTAGTTGTGTCAGTATTGAAGTGTTTAGCCTTCCCCTCTGTATCCGGCAGACCTGACCATGGCCCACCTTCCTCAGGGGCCCAGACAGAGACGCCTTGCAGCTTCCTGTAACATACACACACACACACGCATACACACAGAACAAAGGAAAGAGTTGTAAGCATGATCAACTTTGCTCTGTTAGAAACCTTGCAAATGCACTCTGTCCAGCATACAGAGTAGTTAAGGTTAAATTGCCAGCATCAACAAAGCTGAAGCAACTTCCTCACATATCTGCTCAGCCAGTCGATGCGAGTGTCATCCCATTAATTAACATTAAAACAACCCTATCAAAACCACATGCAGATGCTCTATCATAGCACCAGTTTGTATTCATACTGTTCTCTCACAGCAGGAAGATGAAAGAGGGATTGCAGAATATGGAGGCGGTAGAAGAAAAAAGATGAATGAGGGAGGGATGAGATGGATGGGAAAGGCTGAAATAGCAGAAAATGTATCCCCTTTTTTATTAAACCCACCTGGAGGAAAAGATTGGTGAGGTTTACCACGCTGGTTGGACAATCCAGTGACCCTCAGAAAATGTACACTTTTAACATAACATAACATAGTAGACAACTACCCAGCGCTGTTGGTTTTAACTTTCCTGACACATTAAACCTTGATCATGCAGGTTTGAATCATACAAAAAATGTCCCCACCCAGGTGTTAAAGCGAGCAGAGGAGGAGGGCGGAGGGGCTGCGACAGGTTGAATATCCCTTTCACCAACCTCTAACTCTGTTTGGCAGCAACTGCTGTCTGCTGCCTGCCACCACACGCACGCAAACACTCTCTCGAGATACTAACTGGAAGGAATTTCCACTAAAGCCTGGTTGTAATACCCCTAGTCCTCCAGAGAAGAATACTTGACTCTGCAGGGGTGCCGACCCATGCTAATTACCTTATTCACTGTGTAAGCCGCCAGAAAAACTGAATGAGTGGTAAAGACTTTGTGGGACGAATGAGCATGCAGCCAATTTAGAGCCATTACTCACCAAGAAAATCCAGACTGGCTTATTCTGATGAAGGAAGTGTGGCTCAGACATTATTTTTGTTTTTGGTTGTTATTACATTAACAACAGAAGTGCTTTTCCTTTATGGTTCTTGCAAATTTCTGTGCATGGCTTCCCTAATATCCATTTCTCTGTAGGAAGCAGTCAGACCCTAACCACTGATCTGCTACCTTTAAACTTGACCAAAACACTTTTGGCATCGCCGACCATTTAGGTTGTACTAATCATGTTGCACAAGCATGAGTGAAAGGTACATTGAGCAGTGTTCACAAACAGATAAATAAATAATGACTTTGTATTTCGAGACCGTTGTCTCTTTTGACTTCAGGACTTCATTACTGAAGGGCCCAGATGTGACACTTACTTGTGACCTGCAATATAACAGCTTTATGTCACCTATACTAATTTGTCATCATTACGTGGAAATTTACTTTAAGTTCCATTTCCAATAAAATATGTAAGAAAAAAAATGTCTGAATATCTGAGTCAGGACTGATTCAGGGTCGTTGGCAATTGTTTGAGAGATATTCCCTGCACTTGGTATTACCGTAATGTTTCTGGCGTTTTAAAATGTGTGGATGAATCATCAAACATGAAAATAGGGCACAAACATTTGCAGACACGCTGTCTTTTCCTTTCCCCTCATTCCCTCCATTTTTTTGTACTTACTTTGTTTATCCTTACTTCCTCTTCTCCCTGAGCCTCTCCCTTGCTGCATCTCTCCGCTTCATCACTCTCAGACAACTGGGGCAAAAGTCACAGGCCTTTGGCAGTGTTGGCGACAGTGCCATTCAGCATCCCGTCTGTCACAATACTGGCAAGAAAAAATGTGGACACTGCCAACTAATGGCTGTTTACCCACTGCCGAAGCTTGCCAGCCACTCTCTATCCATGCTAAAAACTTGCCAACCAATGATTGGTGAACCCTGTACCTCACAAACCAGCGCCTGCCAAATCAGAATACAGGTTTTTTTTTTTTCAATAACTGGGATTAAAATGTGTTTCAGAGGGATTTCTAGGCAATGTGTTGCTATGCAGACTCCCTGACGTATGTTGGAAAAAAGTTTTTCTTTCAAGCTGCCACACTTTCAGCCTCCAATCATTAATGTCTCATTTTCTCCTCCAAAACATGTTTGAGCATATGTTGCTAACTGTGGAGCAAACTCACACAGTTAGGACAAAGGCGGTAGGTGTTTATTGCAGTCATAACTCCATCAGTTGTTGAGAAAATTGTGTAATTTGCTTCACAGCCTACTTTAATGTCAACCCTGCTTAAAACCTGACTAGAGTAGCAGCTGCTGTTCCCTCGAACTGCATCTATTGTGTCTTTTCATAATGCGGTGAGCTTGACATTTTAAATACTCGCTTCTAAAAGTTGCAATGGTTTATCATAAAGTTTAAAAAGAATCAAAGCAGCAGGCCGGGGTATTCTGAATTTAGTCACTAATAGCAGGCCCCATATACTCTGGATCCTACATTTCCCATCATGCAACCTGACTGCCATCCATTGTGCTCTGGGACAGAAATGACCTTCAATGCGAAATAGTGTCAGTCCAAGTTAGAAATAAGTTCACTGTAGCGACGCACACAATGAACATTAAGCCGAACTGCTTTAACTCTTTGTAGTGATCGAGAGAGTCAATCTGACCTCACCATTCAGGTTGTTTTGTTTTGGGGTTTTTCTTTCAAAAACTGAGATTAAAATGTGTTTCAGAGGGATTTCTAGTCAGTGTGTTGCTATGCAGACTCCCCACTGTATGTTGGAAGAAAAACACGTTATTCAGCAGGTTCGGCAGGACAGCTGTTAGCTGTTGTGCTTTATTTGAATGAGCAAAGATGAGCAGGACAGTTCATTGACTTTTCTACATCGCTAATGGCGCCGTGGTAATTACAACAGGTTCTACGAAGATGCTTGTGAAGTTCAGAGACTTACCATGCAACCAGTCATCTCTGCTTGACTGTGTTTGAGTTCTCGTCTCCTCATTTGGTCCCCTGCTAACTCCACCCCCTCACCCCCCATCTCTCCCTCTCTCTGTAGCATGTCTGCCTTTGCAGTTGTCACCTCCAATTCCAACTTCAATTCATTACATCTCCCCTTTGCCCAGCTGGTGTGCATGCACACACACACACACACACACACACACACACACACACACTTACTCACTCACTCACTCAAAGAGAGAGAGGGGGAGAGAGAGGCAGACTGCCATGGCACCAGAGATATGGCAGTATGGACTGAGGTAGAATTGGATTCTTAAGAGCATATTTGAGACTTTTTATCTTCATCTCTTCCTTCTCTTTCACTTCATCCTCATTCCACCATTCGCTGTCAGCCCTATCTCTATTATATGCTCTTCTCCACTCTCTGCTACCTTTGCTCTCTCTCTCCCACACACACATACAAACACGCAGACTCGCACTCAATCCAGTCCCAATCATATGCTGCCCTCTGCCTCTCTCGCTGTCTCATCTTGCGCTCTTTCCTTTTGACCCACTCTTGCTGTCTCTCCATCTCTCTCTCACTCAGTCGCATTCTCCCACTATTCTCTCCCCATCTCCATCTGTCTCCCCTGCACTGTATTTTAATCCAACCGTCTGTGGACTTGCCAGTAATAGAGTGGCGCATGGCTGAGAGCTGAGCCTATTCTACAGGCTTAGCGCACCTTTTACTGAATGGAGCCCATAGATAAATGCATTCAACTTATAGTACATCCATCTGCGTGTGTGCACCTTGGCATGGTTTAGTGTTGTGTTTTTCTTAATTTCTGTGTTGTTTTAGCCATTCCTTCGTGCATAAACATTAGTGTGTATGAATGTATGTGCATGCATTTATTTTGCACTGTATATTGCAAGTCAGTAGTATCACAACTGTGTACGTTTCTCAACACCGTCCGCCACTTACGACATTAGCGCAAGCCAACTGTGGCTTCGATTGATCCAAGCTTTCTGCAGTGCTACAGGGCTAAATTTGGAGTTGAAAAATGTGTGTGTGTGCATGTGTAAGTGTGGACGTGTGTTCCCTTGCAGACAGCAGAACCAGTGTTATCACCTGGCTAGTCTGATGAGGCTACTTGCAGTCTTTTCACTCCTCCTTGTTGCCTCTGATTAAAAACTGTGCGCGACGCAGACATTTTGATCCAGAGGGGAGAAAAATACAAGAAAAGAGTCTCCTAAAAAATGGACAGAGTGCTGAGGGCCCAAAGAGAAGGTGACAGCAAGTAATACTGGAGGGAAACCGGAGAGTGGAGGCTGTAATGAGGGAGTGAATCATTGGACATAGAGAGAGACAGGAGAGTTAATAACCAAGACAATCAAAGCAAAGGGCTGAGACCAGGCCGGAAAGAGACAATGCAAAGAGACAGCTGGACTCTGGGAGCAGAGAGATGAACAAACCAGTGGAACTCAGATTCAGACGTCAACTTAAGTGTAACATCAAAGGAAGGATAACTCCTGTGTGCTCTGTGACTGTAGCTAGATTGTGTCTTCGTGCGGAGGTGGAACTGCTGCTGTCTGTGGTTTCTGCTGTAACAACCTGCTCTGAGATAAGTCAACACATGGTGACAGCTGTTGGATGTGTGAAGACATGTTCATTTCTCTTTTAAGTTGTGATTATTGGTTATAATTAAACCACAGAGGTTTTATGGAATTTACCTTCAAATGAACACCTTTATTTTCTGAGGTTTCTCTCTGAAATGAATATGAATGACTATGACAGTGAGTTACAGGTAGATACTTGTATTGTAAATATACATCCTCTTTGTTTGTTACGTCCTCGCAGAGTGATGGTTGTGTTGGTTGTTGCTTGTACCTCACTCAAGTCGTGCGGGGGCACTTTGTCACTGCTGACATCTACAGGCCAACCGTGTTCATGTCAAATACCGGACCAGTGACCTCACTGCCCATGACCATGCCTGTATTTACTCAGCTGTGCGGTTATGAGGAGCTGCTACATCCAGCTAAGCAACTTCTTTAACAAGACTCAGTTGTTATTATTCCCTAAATCTCTCCAGCCTGTCCACGTTTTCAGTCATTAGAAATTAGATGATGGCCTAGTTGTTTTTTCTGGGGGGCGAGGGCTTGACACCCCCACTCTCTCACCCTTTTGTATCTGTCCTTAATACCATCATAATCCCTTTAAGTAACATTTATTGATTGTTTTATACAACTAAAGTAATAGCTTTTGGTGTATTGTTGGCTGGTTGGTTGGTTGGTTGGTTTAACATAACCTAATAGTTCAAAAACCTCACAAAGGGGGATCTTTAATGGTGCAGCTCTTGCAGAAACACCAACTTTTTCTATTATGTAGCTCTGGTGTTTGTTTGGATTTATAAATAAAAAGGTAAGTGAATGCACAATTTACTGTCAGCTTATTTATGCCGAATATCTTTTAGTTTCCGCACATCTTTGTTAAAACAAAGACTTTCTCGTGATCTCCAGCAAACTGAACAACCTTCAAATCTGAACTGAAGATGCTTTATTGCACTTCAGTGTCTGTTTGGAGACTGAGACTGAACAATGGCTCTTTCTCCATGATCCCTTCACTTTGTTTTCCTCTCTGCAAATACAGCGCTGCCTTTAAATATTCATTGAGCTTTGTTTGTGTCATTGTTTGTTGAACCCATTTTAATTATCATCCTCATCAGGATTCATCAGCCTCATCACATTTTCTTTAATTACTTAGCTAAGCCATTTGTCCTCTTTATTATTCAGCTTAATGTATTGTTCTTACTCTTGCTTCTGTTCCTCTTTGTCTCATTCTGCGTGTTGATTTATACATCTTCATCATGCTCCATCTCTTTTGATAAATCTCCTGTCATTGTCTGACGTCTTGTGTCTCTTCTGCCAGTTAGTCATTAATTGCATCTGTGCATCTTAAACAATCTTTGCATCCTGCATTAAATTAATATGGGGTTGAGTATAAGTTTATATGTAAGCTAATAATTAATGCAAAACAGAATTAAAGGTAAGGCATTAGCACTGTTTCAACACTGATCAGCTTTTACCACATCCTACTTCTGTCTGTGTGGTTTAATGGTGGGGCCCCTTCTGGGACCCTTAACCAACCAATTCCAGACTATTATCATAGACAGACTAGGCATCATCCATTAATGTCTTCAAGGTTTCCTAAAACATCTCTCCACACATTGACCTACAATGTAGGAAAGATTATCCCAACACTAAATTGCCTTTGGGAAACCCAGTCTCTTGTCTGTGTAGCCAAATGGCCAGTCTGGGCTTTATAGCCCATTTTATCACTGAGGACATAGGCGGAGCGGAGCACTCAGGCCCACAGCTAGTTAATCTCATTGTTAAAATTGGATGCAATAAGTGAAACAGACTTGGGTTTTATAGAAGGAAAAAAACCCATCACCCTAATCTGTTTTTGGTTTGTTTTGCTTTCAGGCCCCCTAAAAGACAAATGTAATCATAAAGTTATCAAAAAAAAAAAAAAAAAAAAAGCAGAGTGGCTATTTGGGTGTCGCTTTATGGGTAAAGGAAAGGATCCATATTTGTGTAGTAAACTGCCATGATCTGTATGACATTTCGTTAGCTTCCTGGTCTGGGAGGTTAGAGAAAAAATGACAATATTATATGATGTTCCTTTTTCTTTTATTTGGATGTAGAATCATTTCACTCACTTGTGACCACAGACTGAATGGGGGACTGAATGAACAAATTCACCGATACACAACATTGACAAGAGTATGACAAATATATGGTGATCATTACAAAATGTATACAGCATTTTGCCCAGCCCTGCCAGTTGTGTCCTTTGTTCCTGAAGTTAGCAAATTATTCATTTATAAGCTGCCAGACTAGGTAACAGCCTGATGTTGTGACAGCTTCAGGCTTATTCCATACGGAGTCTCACCCTCTTTGGCACAACAGCCAAAGATTTCTTAGATTAAATCTTTTCCCACCATTATTTTGATTGATGATGAGGTTCATATCCCTGGAGTTTATCAGACTTTGTAAGTGATTGTTGTTGAGAAAGCTCAGTCTGCTTGGCTGTGACATAACATCTAGAGCCAGCTTGATCCTCCTATGATTGTGCCCGCTTGTTGACATGATAGAATTGTACAGCTGAAGGAACCTTGCACATTTATATTTAATCTCCTAACTCTCATCCTTAATGCATGAGGCGAGTGGGAGACCCCCTAAAACCCCCACGCTTCCCCCTCCCCCCTGCAACTTGGCCCACTGGGAGAGGGAAAGAGGAGGATTAGAGCAGGATTAAGTCTGTGGTGTGAATAGGAGCCACGAGACCGCCACAATTATTCACTTCCCCCATCACTCCCTCGCCCAACTCCCCCCTTACATCTCCTACCTCATTCATACATTCACACAAACACACAAACTCTCTCTGCCACTCCTATTTTATTCCCTGGCACCTCAAAAATACACACTCTTCTATCTAACCTTAAACTTATCTCCTAAATATTTACCTTACCTCGGAAATTAACAAAAGAAACAAGGCAAGAATGAACTGAAAGAACACATCGTGAACACCTCTCCATCCAGGACCTCCTGACAAAGAGGAACCAGGATCACAGGCTCATTCAGATTCACATTTTTGTTAGTTTGTTTTTAATGCAGGATGTGCACTATTTAGCATTATTTTATCTGCCAGTTTTTTTCTGCCATTGTTGGCTAAACACACAGTTATTAATATAATTCAGGGAAAAAGAACTGCCTGAGGTGACTGCCATCAGTTCTGTACATACTTATTTGCGTGGAGTCCATTGTTTACAATGCTCAACAGCCTGTGAGTTAGCCAAGTAGGATGTTACAACTAGTGCTGCAGAGTCTGTCAAGAATATTAAAGGTCTGTTAACGGACCGGTAACTTCCTGGAGTCTCTACTGGTTGCCTGGCAACTGGTCCCAGCCAAATACTTGCCACGCATATACTACAAACTGTTTTTATACTGTGCTTTTTTTTGCACATTACAGAGTGCACATATAATGTGCTAATTATTTCTTGCATGTTTAAAATGCCTGTACAACCTCAGTAATGATCTGTCTCTCCATACACTGTATGAATAAATGAATATCCAGCAACCGGATTTACATTCAGCATGAGAGCTACTAGGAGTTTAACAAATCCCAATTTAACATCCAGTCATTTAGCGCTTGTGCGCTGTTGGATTTGATAAAACATAAAACATATTAAAAGATGAAACTGATGTATGTAAATGTATCTGTGGATTTCCTCGTGCAACAGCTAAGTAAGTTTTAAATGTCCGTCAGTGATGCAGCCCATGGGAGAGCAGAAAACCGCCTTTTACCTCAGCGTTTAACTCGCTGCTATTCTTTCTCTCTCTGCTCCCTCTTGCGCACCAGGTGCCAAACATGAATGAAGTGTAAAAGTCACCATGGTCTGAATGACAAAGAGCCAATACTTCCACAGCTAAATGGAGCCAGCACTGTTAGGCATTTCGTCTGACAACGGCTTCAGTGTATTTCCTAAAATGTCAAACTTCTCCTTTACTTCTTAGATAACCTCTTCCTTTACACAGTGCTTCCTTATAGCTTAGATTACCAAAAATCTGTTTCAGCATCTGCAACATCAAAGTCTAACGTCAGTCAGGCTGTAATTTTTGGTTAGTCTGACGGCTCATCTGATCCTGCTATGAAGATAGCATCCACAACACCTGATTAACCTCTTGAAGAATATAGGTTACATTTGGCCAAAGCTTTATCAACCATAAACCAGCCACTTGAAATGCTGTTGTTGGATTTCTAAAACGTCTCTCAACTTTACATTCATATCCCATGTTTTTCATCCTTCCTGCAACTATTCTTGGATCAGCTCAGCTGTTTGAAACATTAACTTCTGTCTCCATGCATGTGGACACAGGTGAATGTCTTGAATGGATGCGGGCTAGGAGCTTCATCATCACTGGCTCATAACCCCTCCATCATAGAGAAATCAATAAGTATTTACCTGTAATGAAATTAGCAATCACTCTTTGTTTCTCCCGCTCGCTATTTCTGTCTCTTTTCATTCACATGCAAACAAAACAAACTACTAGTTAAGAGCTTTGGTCAGCAGTAAGCATCGGGGATGAGAGGAGAGAATTCTACTTGTGTATATGTGTGTGATTTAGTCAATAGCACCAACAGTTTGGGATTAAGTGTTGCCTGTGGTTCGATAAGAGGAACACACAATGCATCACACTGCCCTGCGTAATGGAGAAATGGATTTCACTTAAATTCTCAATCACACTAAAACTAATGTAAGAGACCTGTGAAATTAGAATTGTGATGTATGCATGTTGCTGATTGCACTATTATCATTAAAATGTTTAAATGCCAGAGAGAAACACAGAAGGACCCAGAATATATTAATAATGAAGTGGTATACTATATTTATTTAGGAAGGTGCAGCAGATACATTAGGCTTATAGATGCTAAACTTACATTAGTTTTACAGTAGAGCCATCGTCAATAAATAATCAGTGTATCCATAATAAGTCAATCCTTGAATTGCTTTTTGTTTTCACCACAGTGTAAAGCACCTTCACATGAGTTTATCACATACAAGCTGACACTATTGTATCCTGAACTGAAGGAATTAAAACAAAAGGAATGTAAGCAGTGATTTAGGACACAGCCCAGGAGACCCTAACATCGTGTAAATCCACTGTACAAAAATGAACTAAATTGACTTATGTCCTTTTAATGTGCAACTCGTTAGGAACAAGCCGGTGAACTTCTTAAACTCCGCCCCTCGATATTGCGTTTCCCTGTGGGTTTGCGGAAGGAATGGGTCGGGTGGGGGTTAAGTGCTGATGGGGTTGCACTGTACAGCAGGCCTATTAGCAGAGAGCACTGAGGGGGCAGCACCCCCAGACTCAGTGTCTTTAATATTACATGTTAGCACCATGGCTCCTCGCGGGCTCAGCCAGCATGCAAGCTTCAGTTTGACTTGGTGCGGCTTTGCACGTACAACTAGTGAAGTGAGTGTTGATGTGCTCGTTTGGGACGTCCAGCACTGCCTGATGTGGCGATGGAGGATGTGTGCTGTAGGTTTGTGCATTGTCGCAGGAGGACATCTTCTCTCACCCTGACACTGCCCCGGTCTAAACTGGTAAGACGTGAAAATCACAGGACTGGTTTTCTTCCAGAACTGAGGGGGCACTGAGTACATTTGTCAACTGTCCAGGAAATGGAGGTGAACCTTAGCTGCCTCCTGTCTGTTTGCAGTGAGGACTTTAGTGAAATGCCTCTTTAGTTGTTTTTCCAACCATGTGTTGATATATTTGGGAGTAAAACCTGACTTGACTTTTGGTTGACCTGCTTTTAGACACTGGATAAAGGTGCCTTGACTGTTCAGACATCGAGCATGTGTGCAGTGTTGCATCTCTGCGATTACAAGAAGGGAGTGTATTTTGGGATTCTATCATATGTTCTCATATCATATGTTGTTAAAAGTCTGTTTTGGTCTTAGTACATGATATACAAATGTAATCACTTCTCAGTAGTCTCTCTCTGTGGTGCTGAACCATTCAAACTGTGTCACTTTCCCTCTGTTTAGATCATTTTTCAATACTGAGCATGGTGAGCCCTTAACTAGCATTATTGTTTAAACTGGACTTTGAAAATAGCTAAGTGTGGTCAGTCTGTTGGCATGTGCAGTTATTTTAGGTTTTACACATGCTGTAAAGTAGAGTGACAGTAGTTTAAAGGTTAACTAATGATGTGGTGACCTGTTGTTTTTCATTCGTTCTATGTCTCTGTGGCAGTTTTGGTCAGTTACAGTTTACACAGTCAAATAAACTGCGGCGCTCTGTGGGATATTCATGAAAACACCTTTTCAGCAGTCACTTGGCTGCTTGACTGACTTTGTCTCTGTCTGAATCTGAGGGGATGATTTGTAAAGGAGCTTTAAGAAATTTGGGTTTTGGAGTATTCAATCTTTGCAAAAGGTGATAACAAAATATAAATAAATAAATTTTGTTTGTTTCAGTGCTCAAACATTGCCTCAAACAGAAGTAAACAACCTGACAAAAGAAAATTTGCTAAAAGACTTTATTTTCTTTGTGGTGGGCTCAATGTCTTACCCTATTTAAGTATTAAAATGGCAATGTAATTTTGTGTGCATTACTTTTTGTGTTTGTTTGGGTTCATGTGATTATATTTCTATTGTGTTCATAAGCATGTTTGTCTATTCAGTGTTCACCCAGCACGTTGCACGTAAGCTGTCTGTGCGGAAGACAGCAATACGACAGCCACAGCCAGAATTTACAGTTTTATAATTTTGTTAAGGTCACTCCACAAACATAAAACCTGCCTCCAGCCCTCCTCTGTCTGAAATCATATCAACCTCCAGCCCCAGATCATAATTTACAGCTGTCTGAAGTGTCTTCAGCTCCGTCCTCTTCATGTTAATTATCTTAGAGTACAGTAGAACATGCTAAACGGTGCCAAACCACTTTGGCTTTCAGGTGTGCGTGCGTGCGTGCGTAATCTCATATGTTTGCCTCTGTTGAACTCATATCCTCTCCGCCGTCTTCGGTTTTTCCTCTCCTTCTGTCTGTCTCTCTGCCACTTCCTGTCTGTCTGAACAGCTTCCTGCTGACCTCAATAAGATGCACCTAACAGACCATGCCCACCAGCAGGTGATGCACATGCCTCCCAGCCAATCAGGATGCAGCATCGCCAGCGACTCGGGAAGTAGCAGCTTATCAGATATTTACCAGGTGGGTAAATCTTTGCTGGTTTAAATCCTTTTATCTGTTTGTTTTGTTTTGGTTTTTTTAAGTTTGGAACTTTTTTCTTTCACTTTTCACTTTTCACTTTTCATTTTGCCCATGTGCATTTTTTGGGTTGGCACTTTATTACAATTGTTGAACACAGCATCTAAAATACAGAGAACTAGGCTGTAGCAATGTAATGCCACAGTTTATTTGGCTACTTCTTGATTCACAATATAGGTTTTAGAATATCTTATAACTTTTTCTGTCAATGCAAAAAAATACATAATGAATCAGATTTAAAGTTCATCTCTTCCCTGCCAACGTTATTACAATAGATACAATGCATAATGACGCCTGTCAAATCCAGTGACAAACCCCTGTCTCTTCCACCACCAAACTGTGACAACATCTGCTCTGTGGCAATAATGTTTTACTGATGGTGGATTCTCCGCAGCTTGATTTGCTCCAGTTCTGTCTACTTGTAGCATATCTATCAGCCCTCCTCCCTCCCTCCTTGTAATCCTCGGTATCTCGCTAATTATCGTGCATCAGTTGTGCGTGCTGTTGATCCATCTCCCTCTGTACTTCCTGCTGCGGACAAAAGGTCAAATGCAGGAAATGAACCTAACCTTTCAAGCTCATCTATACCTGTGCTACAGGTATAGACGATATAGACATCTAGCACTACAGCTATGCAGATGATGTTGGACACAATGTTTGATTCAGGTTTCCTCTAACAGGAATCCTTGACTCGATGTCTCTGTTGGAAATTATTTACATCATGACCTCCTCCCACATTTTGTGATTAAATATAAATAAAGTAAAGGTCACCTTAAACAAGGCCAACACACAGACTAGTTTAATGTAAGCACTGGAAACATGCTGAATGTTGAAATTGTTGGTTGTGTCTTTTTTTTAAATATGCATGCAGACATTTTATTTGACTCTTGAACTGCAGTTTTTTTTTTTAATGTCAGCAGAAAAGGACGCTTATTCTACAGTTGCAATGGTAGCAATCAGCAAGCGTAATGCACGATTAGTGAAAGTCTAGTTTAAATGTATTATTGTAAGACCAGGAGCTTTATATATTATACTCTCATCCAGACTCAGTCTTACCTTTATCTGACATTTCTGAGCATTCACTAGCTGTGTGCTTTGGAATTAAATGCCTGTCTCTTGAGAGTAGGGTATTTAAATGGCTATGAATCAACAATCCATAAAAGGGTACATGACAAGGCTGTCATCTCATCATTTTAATCCCTCAGATCCCCTAATCTCCTCTCTTTACACAGAAAGTCGTCATAAATCCACGAACCTTTTGGTATTGCCTCACTTTTCTTGACTCTTCCTCACGAGTTGCTGCAGTATTTTAAGCTTCTTCTGTTCTTCTTCACACCCTACATACCATAATCTTCATGCATCTTTTTGTATGTGTGTATGGGCCAGGATGGGTTTCATCTGACACCACCTTGTTAGCATTGTTAGCATTCATCAGTAGGACTGGTGAGGTCCATTAGCTTCAAACTAATGAGCTAGTTACAAGTTAATGAGCTGGTATGATCAATAGGCACTGCTGGCCACAAATCTAATGAGCAGGTTTCAGGGGGGAATATTAACAATGCTCAGGAATATTAACAATGCAAGTGTATAGATTTTACTTTACTCACATTTTAACAAGTCAAAGGTGAGAGCTACCAATGGGAAGTGAAGTACAGGTTCTTCATTCCCCAACCACCATGCAAAACTAATTTAGAGGAGTCAGTCTCTATTTAAATGTATGTTATTATTAACTCATTATGTTGCACAATTAACAAAGATTTCCCCAAACAAAACTTTCAGCAAAATAAAATAAAGGATAAGGTAAAGTAATATGGAAAAAAACAAAAAAAGCTGCAACTAGCACATATGGGAATATTTTAGTCTGCTGCAAATTACTGTCAGCGCTGCACTGATTACCTCAAACATAATAGCACAAGAATTATCGAAACCATTAGTCATTGTCAGCAGAACTCCACAAAGTCACCTGTGCTCTAAGTGGAAACCGAGCAAAAATGACATAATTCACATATTTGAACCTCCTCACTTGCCACAACCCGTCCTTCCTCCACAGCGTGTCTGCGAAGTGTTTGCAGATTGATGCAAGTCAGGCCAACCGGGGTCAGACATTTAACACCTGAGACCTGATCTCTTCATCCTGAGATTAGATATTAATCACACGGATCTGATCCCATCAGCTTGTCACTGACCCAGCTCTGTGTTTGTTTACAGCCGCCTTAAAGCTCTGACCCTCCAGTCAGCTGTGGTCCTCAGCTGTCAATGGCACGGACTGTTTTTGTTGTGTTTTCAAACTCTTTCTCACCCCACCACACACACACACACACACACACACACACACACACACTCACACTCACACTCTGTCTCTCTCTTACAGTCACCATCTTTTCAACCTTTTTCTGCCTCGTTCTATTCTCTCCTGTTCCTCCCTTTTGCCCTTTCTCTCCTTCACACTTCCTCTCCTGTCAGTCACCCTCTCTTTTTACAATATTCTCTATTCTATACTCTTTTCTTTGCTTTTCCATCCTTTCTTTCATCTCTTGCCCATATCTGAACTTTGCACTGTAAAATCTGGGGGTTCTCGGGCAGATCTAAATGTCCTACAGGCTCAGGCGCATTCTGAGACCTGGGGACTTGGACCGAAAGGCCACATCCTGCATTCTGAATGAACCGGGCCTCTCAAAAGCCCTGAAAGATATGTCAGTGGCAGAGGGATGGGAGGAAGGCAAGGTGTTGTCTCAGGATTGCACTACTGTTTAAATTGAACAAAGTTAAAATTGAAAGGTGGGATTTAATAACAACTTCACAACATCAATCTGACAGTATCTTCTGTTGTTGTTGTAATAGAAAAGTACCGCTCCCCTAAACACTGTTTGAATTACATGAGACAGATGCCCTCCATGACTTGATGAATTAGAGCTGAAGCAAAATTACAAATTTATTTTTCTACACTGCAGAACAACATCCAGGATAAGCTGCTGCTGAGATGTTTGGTATGAGTGTGTTGAATGCTGGTTAATGAATATGGAGTATCTGTCTCATTTATTATGTTGGTCATTTAGTGTTGGTGTCAAAGAAAATAAAATCAGCATTCATGTTTCATTTTAGACAGTATTTTTCTCTTGCTTTTCTTTTCTCATCTATAAGGCCAAATTAAATGTGTCTGGTGCAGAGCAGGGGTGAGCTGAGCAGCTGGTGTGTTTTTTAAAAGTCCTCTAAATAGCTTGTCCAACCTAATTTATGAAAACAAGAGTGGACCTGTGCCTGAACTCGGGATGGACTGTTAGCTTAATCCTCTTGCCTCAGAGAAACCCATAAAACTCTTTGGCTAGGTACCAAATCTCTATAACCCAAGAGCTCGATCACATTGTTGTTTAGGGAGTCCATCTTGTTATGTGTAGGGCAGAAAATCAACTTTTACCCACCGACTGCAACAGCTAAAATCAGTATCAGTAACAGGTATACTGGTGCCGGCAAGAAAATGTCCCTGGGACTTTGAAACAGAGTTATATAGTCATTATTACAGATTTAAAAAAAAAAAAAAATAGAAGCAATAGAGAAATAAAATGAATACAGTTGCGTGCATGAACAAGAACACTGGTAAATTTTCAAGAGTTATTTAAAAGTTGCCATTACTTAAAACGTGTTTTTAGTGTTGAATAGTTTACCAATGCTTTAATTGATTTATAGTATAGTCTCATGGGTCTTTCAGCCGACAAACTACTATATAATGATGTAATGTTGAACTCCAGTCAAACAAAGTACAGTAGTAGTCTTGAAAACACAGTAACATAAATGTCTCTTTATTGACACTGGCAGATTACCACACCAACATTTAGACATATTAGTTCTGTATGCTAGGCTAGGCAGAATAAAGAAAAACTTTTTCACTAACAGGAATTATGCCAGTCCTCAAGATCTGTGTTGGTGCTACCATTTTACAAAAAATAGGTAGAATAGGTAGAAATCTGGCTCAGTGTTTCCAGACGGTTGACTTTGTTTTTAGGCCTACCTGTAAGAATTACAGTAACAGATGGCCTGCAGTGCTGCCTCAACCACTGGAGAGCTCCTCCTTTCACCTCACGGTTGATGGTTCAATTCCCACCTGACCTGAAAGCCCCTATGCCCCTTCAGAGCCATACTCTGCCAACCATCTGTCCGCCCCACACGGGGGAAATATGGTGGAATATGAGTTATTGCTGCTGGATTTAAATATTTGGCTGTTTGCCTCCATTTTCTAGTTTGGGACTTGGTGTCAGGGTGTTAGCTCAGGGTCACAGGTACAGCTGCTCATTCCAAGGTTATTCCTCATGTGCTGTGTGGATGAGACATCACTGAAAATAAAGTGAGAATGGATTAGAGCTTTAAAGTTCGAGGGATACTTTATTATTAGTTTTAAAAATGTCAATGTTACCTGACTGAGAGACCTATGTTCTCCAAGGCTTAGGTACTGCATGATTCCCTAAAGAACAAACTGTCAGAACCTGAAACTACAGCAAATATTCAATAAAGAAAGATAATCACTTTGGCAGAATTGCTGCTTTTGTGTAACTTTGAGTTTGACTAGTTGTTGTCCTGTCCATCTGTTTTTGTACTGCCTTCATAATCATTTCATTTTATATAATTAATCATTACGTACCAATGTCTTCAATGACTCTAATGCCCTTAAACCTTGTTTTAGTGTATTTTGAATCAAATCTTTGCCATGTCACAGTGTTGTGCCGCCCGAAACTGAAAACCACTTTCTTAAACAGGTGCACCATTTCAAAACCCCATGAACATCTTGTCATTGTGCACATGACTGCTCCAATATTAATTTCTAGGTCACATTTTGACTGGAAAAAAAAAAGTTTTAGATGGTCCCTTTTTTTTTTTTTTTTTTACTCAAGCAGGTTTATACCTAAGGCAAATAAAACACAGTTTAAAGTAATGATAAATTAATTAATCATTATTAATATGCATAAAATTAAACTTTCATGGTTAATTCAAAACTTTTTTTTCTTAAACCAATATTAAAGTACTCTCCACAGACTCTCTTACTATCTCCCTTGTAATGTTACCAAATCCAGGCCACCGAGAGCGAGCTGGGAGATGTGGACCTGTCCGGACTTCCAGAGGCTGCGGTGGACAGCGAGGAAGAGGAGGAGGAAGATGAGGACCTGGAGAGAGCTTCAGACACTCTTCTGGGCCGAGACCTAGTCCGAGAGTGTCTAGAAAAAGACCCTGCCGACCGCAACGATGACGACATTGGTTAGTCTAGCTCTCTGCTCCTTTAATAAAACAGGCTTTCCATCTCATATGTCCTTAGGCTCGCTGTAAGTGATGCTAAGATTTATAAAACGGGTCGAGAAGGTTTTATTATTTTATGTTACTCCATCATCAACCAGTAAAATGAATTTTTATGAAATTTACTTAATTGTAATGAAAAGAGGCCCTGACACAATCGGTGCCTGCATGTCACACTTGAGGAGGACTGTCAGTTGCTATTTTTAGATGCCATGTACAGGAGAAACAGCTCTTACAGTCACCATCTATCATTCAGTGAGCACAGGGGAGATACACAAATGCCCCTCTCACAAAAAGACCCCTCACAGTGGTCTCTAAACACAAGTGCCCTTCCAGTGTGTATTTTTAAGCAGGCAATCAGAGAGACGACCTCATTAGCAGAACCCAGTGGGGTCCTGGAGGAGAAGGTGACCACATCAGAGAGTTGAGATGAGTTGTAAAGGCCTGGCCTGCTGTGTGCCTGCTGGGAGGCTGGCCTTCTCGTGGCCTTCACCACTGACTGGTTGCACTCAGCTCATTCAGAGGAAAGATACTGTGGAGGGGAGGACACGTCTAACCCAAGCTCAACCCTGACTCACAGAGTCTCTGAAATATACAGATGAATAGATATATTTCTAGAAAGTTCACTTATATGCAGTTTGGCAAATTTGAAATGTATCCAACAATATGGATAAAGTGGAAAGTTCTGAAGTGACTCAATTGATATTGCATATTATTATTAATCACTGAATGATTTTGTTTTCCAGGCCCTAAAAATATTCAGTTGAAATAATCTTGAAGCAAATTATCAGACTACGGCTGAACATGTGCAAAATGATGAAGGTTCATAAGCAGACAAGTCAAAAAGGTTGTGAACCAGCGCGTTAGCCAGTCTTCAATCCTGTCATCAGCCTTATAATTGCTATAGATTCCATTACTGGCTGATTAGTAACGTTGCATTGGCTCATTATCTGTCAGCTTTGCCAGTTCGCTGTAGTCAAACATGTGCCTTTAGTCTAAAAATTATTTTACATATATGACTTCGTCTAGTTCTGCTTCACTCTGCTTAGCTCAACCAGATTTTGTTTTTTTCTACATCAGGGTAGTTTCCAGTCACGCTAATCAACTAAATTCAGTCCAACCATCTGGAACCTCAAACTAAGCATCACTAACAATGCTGTGACTGTTTAACCAAGGTTTTTAAAAGAGCAGAGAAAAGAGGGACGCAGGCGAAGAGGACGAGAGGAAATGAATGAGGCGATATCAGCAGGGGAATAAAAGGCAGCTACTGAGCCAGACTGCATAGTGTGCAGGTTGGAGCTGGGTCACTCTGTTCTGAGCCACAGTGCAGAGGAAGTAAACAGACGATCAGTAGGGAAGGAACAGGGAGTGAAGGTTTCTCATTAGGCATGAAAGTCTTAAGCACTGATGGTGGCTAAAAGCAGTGTGTTATTAGTTTGGGGTCAATGGATGAAAACATTCAAGATGGACTGTGAACTGTGTGTGTACATTTTTCTGAGTACTCCATAGTTTCAGATATGCTGCTGTTTGTCAGTGGGAGAAAACCAGTGTGTGAGAATTTATGTTTTTTCTGTCTATTTAATTGCTTCCTTCACAGAGCAACTGCTGGAGTTCATGCACCAGCTGCCTGCCTTTGCCAACATGACCATGTCCGTGCGCCGAGACTTGTGCAGCGTCATGGTGTTTGAGGTGGTGGAGCAGGCTGGCACAGTAATACTGCACAACAAACAGGAGGTATGAATGAACTCATAACACACATAAAAGCCTGTAAACAGCAGACTGTAAAAGAGCCCCATAAGTCAGAGAAAGATTTAAAATTAGTGTTCTGAATTTAAGGCTTTACGAGTTAATTATTTTTCTTTTGAAGTAATTAGAGTTACTTTTTTCACATTATTGGCCTCTTTTGCTGTGTGTCCCATGTAAATGAAACATTAATAGGGTAATTATGATGTGCAAAATATGCTTTGTTTTCTAATATGTCTGCTTCATTAATACAATCAAAGTGAATTCCCTCAACACTTAGATTAGAGCTGGTCTTTATTTATTCAGGAACAAGATATATTTGATAGCTTGCTGACTCTTAATTGAGTCGTTAACGTAATTACAATTAAAACATCTCAAATTTGTCTTTCGGACACCTGCACAACAGTTGCACAACAGTTACACAACCGTTTTCAGAAAAATATGCTTAAGCATAAAAGGCAGATCATCATAGGCGAGCTAAATGGAAGAACCAGTAGACATAATGCAGATACCCACACCCACACACACACACACACACACACACACACACTGAGGTTTGAAGGAGCACATGCAAGTGTTGACGTTTTCCCGTTTATACAGACACTCACGTCCTCAGCCTTTTCCAGTTTAACCAAAGCTAACTCACATAGAGAAACTGGTATCTGTAAAGTCACTGCAGAGTAAAAGCCCCGTCAATCACCTCAGCTGCTACACAGCTAATTAATTAAGTTACATGCCTGAGAAACAGGAGCTCTGTCATGGCTGTTTGGTTGCACACAGCAGCATTAGAACTGACAGGGTGATAAATGGCAATGAACTGCCAGCCGCCAAGCTCCGGGAGGACGGGAATCCGCATCAGCAGGACAGAAAGCACCAACACACACACAGTGTGCATTGCATGTGTGTCTGTACTTCTGTACCGTCTGTGTCAAGTCTGCTTGATGGACGGGTCTTCTCCGCTCTGTCTGTCTCTCTGTGGACTCTGTGTTGAAGGTCAAAGAGAAGCACTTGGCTCCTCTCACAAGTGAACACAACTCTGATAAGTGAGGGAAAGGGAAAGGAAAATAAAAAGTGGCTAAAGTGGTCTGACGGAAGTAAAAAGAGAGTCAAAGTCCTCCGGAGGACAGACAGGAAGGGAAAATAGAAGTAGAGGCGAGCCAACAGGGGACCGTCAGGGTTTCAGTGCAGAGTGAATCCATCTAAAGTTTCTTTACACACCATTTTATTTGAAGATTTAGAATTTGGTGAATGATAGTACCCACCTTTGCAGGCAGCCATAAATATTTATAAATATTTATATAAATACATATATAGAATATATACTGTGAGATCTATGCAAACACTACAAACATAGCCTTATAGACTCTCTCTCTCTCTGTATGTGTGTATATATATATGTATATGTGTATATATGTATATATATGTATATGTGTATATATGTATATATATATAGATATATATATATATAGCTATATGTGTGTGTGTGTGTGTGTGTATATATATATATATATATAGATATATAGATAGATAGAGATATCTCCCTCCGTTGATTACCTTAGCTCACCTTCTATATTACTATTTCATCATGACTGGCTGGCTGGCTGAAAAAGAGGCTGATGAGGAGAGAGAGTGAGAAACACTGAGAGAATAGAAGATTTGCTGGGTGAGAAGCAGTAAGAGAATGAAAAGGCAATGAAGAGGAAATATCAGTTATAGTTGTGGAGAGAAGCCCAGGGCTCATTCACCCTCCCTCCCCCCGCTCACACCGGGGATGAATGGCTTGTTATATTATGCCTGCTAGCATTTCCTTTTTCAAAAGCCACCACTAGAGACACAATACCTCTTCAGCACGATACTCATACCTCACACCACACATTATCCTCACAATACACTAAATGTCAGCTAGTAATGCATCGCCATTTAAACAGTCTTTCTTGTGCAGCAGTGCAGTAACAAAACTGTGTCAAGTGATGCTAATGACGAGTCCTATCGAGTGAAACACAATGATTTTGCTGATCCAGAGTCAAACCATTATTTATTTGACGTTGCTGCTTGTGTTCCGACTCAGTTATACTGCATAGGTAGTCTATTGAGTTAAATGTGGAAAACATGAATGGAAAGCAATAAGAACATTCACAAGGCAGCATTAGTACTGGCAGTGTAACTTGTAGCGGTTCAAAAATGTTTGACATTGTCCGTTTGATGTGCGCAGCTGGACCTCTGGTATGTTATCTTGAACGGGGCGGTGGAGATTAGCCATCCAGAGGGAAGAGTGGAGACTCTTTGCATGGGCAACAGTTTTGGCATCTCACCCTCACTGGACAAGCAGTACATGAACGGAGAAGTCCGCACCAAGGGAGACGACTGCCAGGTAAAGACTGATCAAGATGAGAAAGAAAGCATCTAGTATTTGTTGAGCTGCTCTCTAGAAGAGTCAAATGCACACTTACAGCCGCAGCGTTACCAAAACGATGCTATGACAATCTGTTAATAGCATTTCAGCTTAGAGGAAAACAACTTTGCTTGTGCTCATACATGGCAGACTCAACACACAATTGATAAGCGTAGTTCAACAAGCTATCATGAATGTTCTGTATGTGTTTTTGCAGTTATTTGCAGTTTTCAGTTAATTTGTGCGATGTGAAAACCGTGTTTCCTTTCAGATCTTGACTTTCTTTTTGTAAATTTGTGTGTCAGAGTGCACAAAATACAAAGTGAAGTCCTTTTTTCCTCAGCTTCCTCCTTTGACTATAGTAAAAAAGAACTTCAACTAAATATGGCATTAAAAGTATAGATTTTTGTTGACCTTTCTTTCAGCATTACAAAATTTTACATTTGTAAAAACTAAATTCAGTGTAATGAGACAGAATCTCAGTTCTCAGCTTAGTCATAGGTCTGTTGTACATTGTCATGAAATGGTGTATATCTCAGATGTGTTTAAAAATAGCCCTGCAGGTTTCTCTTAGAAAGCCAGTTTTGATATAGAGCCAGGGGTGTGATGTTAATAACTTTAGAAATGTAAAATAAGCCTAGTGTGTACTTGCAGTGACCTCTGGTCACATTGGTCAATTCCTCCACTGCCCATGTCATTTCCTGTCTTCACATATAGAGGAACTTGCAGAGGTAAGGCTCGGCAAGCCAAATGCAGAAATTCATGATTTTGTCAAGGGAAGCGCAGCGAGTCACAGTGCTGTAGGGTAGTGACGAGTGATGTGTGGCTCTTTTCTTTTCTCTGTGCAGTGTGAAATAATGGAAAGTTAGTGTAGCTCCAGTGTCAGACTTGAAGTGAAGGATGCTTCTGAGAAATGGATGGTTGAGAGGATTTTGGACCTCTTTAGGTTACTGACTCTTAATGAACTGAGTTTAGTTCTTGGACATTCCTTCCATCCCTCCCATGCCTTTCTCTACTCAACACCATGCTTCCTCTGTACTGTTGGTTGAGTACCCAGTTGTGGTGCAGAGCAGTGTTTTGCTCTACTACAAGTTCACCCGCTTTCCCCATGTCGTCCTCGACCAGTTCGTCTGCATCGCCCAGGAGGACTACTGGCGCATCCTCAACCATGTGGAGAAGAACACGCACAAGGTGGAGGAGGAGGGGGAGATCGTGATGGTGAAGGAGCACCGTGAGCTTGATCGCAGCGGGACCAGGAAGGGACACATCGTCATTAAGGTATACGATTTTAAATGTGTAAGTGTTAAGTTCGCTGATTTTAAGGAACCAGAACTCGACCAGATTTCGAGAATGCGTTTTGCTGTTCTGAAATGTCAGCTGAAACTTGTGTAGTCCCAAAGCTTTCTGTTCTCTCTCTGACCGCGTCCTCTGACAAAGACCAACAAAGTAACACGTTATTAACATCTGTGCAAAAAGCAAATCCACTGTGTATGGTAAAGCATGGTTAGGGATAGTTTAGGTTCAAACACAAGGTGAAGTTAGACTGGTGTCTCACCCAGAGCTCAGCCTCTGTCAAATGATTCGATATAGAAATACATTTAACCTTGTTTGAGGGCAGAGGTGGTTTGATGTCTAAAGTTAAGGTGCGTGCCAGGAAGCTATTAAAAATGTTTAATCTTGGCCAAAGTTTGAATACAGGTAACTTAAATAAGAAAATGGAGTTATCAGCCATATTTTTATTATTATTATTACAGACTAAATACACTGAATGCCTTGCACTGATTTGAGTACCACCTCATTATGAATCCCCTCACCTACAGTATCTTGCGAAAACATCAATGCAGCTGCTTGGTGTTCTTAGTTGATTGTTTAGTGGCACTGCTAGCACTATTAGTGTTTGCTGGAGCATTTTCTTGTCCGCTACATTGCAAAGCGCTCCAAGGCCTTTTGATCCTTCTCCTGAGCCTCCAGAGGCAGCCAGGTATTGATCGGATAATGGGCCTCAATGATTCTCTTGGCCACCGCTCCGAGGAAGGCTGTTGGCTCCAAAAACACATCCAGTGGAGATGAGTCAATTCACAAGTGTTAGCATTTCCGCTTCTGTTTTTGGCTTTGTTCTTTTTGTGTCAGACAAAAGTGGATGGCGTTTTAGTTTCTGTTCCCTGTCAAATGAATCGTTTCCCCCCTAGAAACATCTGCTCTGGTAGCATTAACAAGCCTGCAGTAACCAAAGGAGTCGAGATTATGTGTCTCGGACATTTTTTTTCTGCTACTTATGAATACAAATGCACATCATTTTGTCCTGAACACATTCCGATTTGGTTTTATGTGAATGCAGAAAAGATGTGGCACCTTACTTACAAAAGCTTGAGTGTCCTCTTGTTAAAAAGCTGTTGTGTGTGCGCGTGTGCACATACATGCCTGTGTGTGTGTCTTTGTTTCTTGAGCCGTGACTGACAGCTCAGTTCAATAAGCTGCGATCTCTATAGTTTATGTCCTTGCCACTTTTATGATTGATGTCAGTATAATTTATTCAAATTGGTGTTTACATGTACTCTTGTGCCTGCTTGCTTCAATGTGTGTGTGTGTGTGTGTGTCTGTACACCTCTGCAGTGCTTTTGTATGCTTATGTGAATGTCTGTATAGATTAAGTGTGCCCTTGTGACACCTCAGCTGTCTAACACGTGTATGGAAGAGTGTGAGCCGTATGTTTTTCTCTGGGGATCCTTATCTGTGTGTGTGTGTGTATTTTTCACTCCAGGGAACCCCGGAGCGTCTGATCATGCACCTGGTGGAGGAACCATCGGTGGTGGACCCCACCTACATCGAAGACTTCCTGCTGACCTACAGGACCTTCCTGTCAAACCCCATGGAGGTCGGCAAGAAACTGCTGGAATGGTTCCAGGTGGACAACCTCCGGGACACAGTGAGTTTGTCTGTGTGGTCGGCTGGTTTAGGTAGTTGAGGGTGTGTGTCTCCACAGATGACGAGTAAGGAAGCAAAAGTTCAGAAAGTTTGTGTGGACCAGCAAGATTTGTATGCGTGTCTGCACTGGTGTAAAGCAAAGGTCAAATGGGTCAGTTGGCATGGATGGGAATGTAGGTAAATGCTGGGAGGTAGCAGTATAGGGTGCGCATACCAAGTCAAAAGTTTATTTCCTTTATGTTCTGCACTATGTTGAGCAGAAATAAATGATGGTGTTTAAGCTACTGTCAGCATTTCTAATGTTTTGTATTCATGCATGTTGATGGAAATCCACGTGTTGTGCCGCTCACATGCTGATCAATATAAGTTCAGCCAGCTCAGCTGTCCTTGAGCCCAGCAGCGATTTGTTCATGTCTGACACTCCCATTGTCCATAACTGCTTTAACCTAAGATTAGTCTTGTACTGTCAATAGTCTTTATGTAGTTGTCATTCAGGTTTATAATCTTCAGCTCCGTTAAACAGAATCTAATCCTGTGCAGAATGAGAGAAACGGTGGAAAGAGAGCTGGGCAGATGCCAAGAGAAACGAAAGAGAGGCTAGAAAGTGGACATTGATTGATGCTGTGTGTTGATTTTATTGGTTGCTGCTCTGACCTTTTGCAAAGGTTGCTACAATGTTGCCACCGGGGTAAATTTTCCAGAAATAATTGTTTCCGAATGCCCTTTTCTTTAGGTTTTTCTTCTAATTATTGTGGGACAAAATTAAGCAGTCAAACGTGTTTTACGAGCCGTTTATTAGCTAAAGCTTTTTTTTTTTTTTTTTTTTTACCAGAAATAAAGACGAATTAGATACAAAACCTGGGCTAAATGAAGGAGAAACTTGACCACTGAGGCTGCTTTTTTTGTAAACTACTGCACATATCTAGACTGATTTAACCACACATATAAATAAGAAATACTTATCATGGTATACTTGGTTGGTATACTATGGTTTGGAAGTGACTAAGGAAGACTGCACTGAAAGCACACATGTTGCACATTATTTAGCCTGGAAAACCAACACCTCCAGTACAAGCATTCTGCAAGATGACTCAAGAAATACCTTGTCAAAGCAGCTTGTACTCAAATAGTGAAAGAAGCGGGGGGTAAAAATAAATTGTTGAAAAGTAATGTGAAGAGAAGCTTTGTGTTTCTACTGCATGAAGGTCTCATTGTGTCTCACAGGTGACGAGAATAGTACTGCTGTGGGTCAACAACCACTTCAATGACTTTGAGGGCGACCCGGCCATGACGCACTTCCTGGAGGACTTCGAGAAACATCTAGAAGCAACAGTAAGAACAAGCGTCAATCCAAATTTACCTTCACTTGCTTCAGTGCATTTGAGCTGCGGTTCAGCTCATTGTTTATTTTTCCACATTTTACTCAATTCAGTTTGTAAAGTTTAGTCCCCAAAAGATATACCTGCAGTCCACGTCTTGTCAGAGTAGTTGCTCAGATCAAACGATTACTATGTTATCATCTATATCCTTATAAAAACAGCTGTTTTTTGAATTTGCTCTAAGCACTTTCACATAATTAGATTCCCAAGTTGTTTCTCCGTGCAAATCTACATTGCACACCTTAGGACACAAAATGCTAATTTAAATGCGAGACTGTTCAGGCTCATCGTTTTCCTATTTGTCACTCCTTGTCAGAAAATGAAGGGCCATTTGCGGCTGCTGAACATAGCATGTGCAGCGAAGGCTAAGTGGAGGCAAATCACTCTGCAGAAGGCATCCAGGGAGTCCCCGCTCTACTTCAGCGTGCAGGGCGGCAGCGAGCGTGGGTTCGGCATCTTCGTTGAGTCAGTAGAAGTAGGGAGCAAGGCTGCAGAGGCGGGGCTCAAACGGGGAGATCAGGTAAGAGGACACCATGTAATATCTCGTAAAAAACATAGAGGTGCCATTAGGTAGGATACATTGCTACCTGACTTTCAAAGAATGATACTTGCTGCAGTATGTTGCAGTACCCATGACTGTAAACGGTGACAACAATGTTTAATGAATCAGAGAGACACATTCATACCTTATATATATGCCTTCAGGAGCTACAGTATTATTACATCACTATCCTAACAAACCTTTCATTGCACTTCTGTGCATCCCTGGATGTGAATTAGTTCCTAAATAGGTGTTAGAATAAGAACCATCAGAGTACAGAGTATAATTAAAGGTTTATCTGATTGAATTTAATTTGTTATAGATATACAATTGTTGTGAAACATAGAACTCCAGAGACAACTCCAGAGACAACTCCAGAGACAGAATCAGCACACAAAGATGTACGCTGATTCTGTCTCCTCATCAGGAGTGTGGATGTTTTTCTCACTTTATATTGTCTCATGACTGACCAGTCCTATTGTCAGCATTCTCATTTTTAACATCTGATGTGATTGTCATAGAATCTGCACATAGATGTGCAAATTGATATGTTTTAATCAACATGGATTGTTCCATAAATGACAAGGTGTACCATATTTAGACATTTTTTATAACTCTGATCATATTATGTGTTTTAAATCTATGCAGAGCTTCAAATATCTTCAAATTTAGCTTAGCTTTGTGTTTACGTCATCATCCCTGACTGTGAGATGTCTCCATCATTTCACGGAAGCACACCACTGAATCATCACTGTGAAGTAAAAGATGCTGAGAAGCTGTTTCGACTGCTTTAGGATAAGAGGAGCTTTTATCAGGGAGGGGAAGAACAACTTAGAGACCTCTAGAGAGGAGACAACCCTCCACATCTTTGCAGCAGCTCATCAGTCATGTTTTTATGGTGAAGTGGCTAAATGGAAGCCACTCTGGACTCATAACATGACCACAGATTATGTGGTCTGATGAGACAAAAACTGCAAAGTTATGAACCCAGGTTACGACCATCACCTGGTGACAGTGAAGCACATGTCAATGAAGGCACAACCTGATACTTTGAAGTTACAGGACCTTGGTCGGTATGTAGGGAATGGAAAAAGGAACCAGATACAGTAATGGGACGTGCTTAAACATGATATACTGTAGAGAACACAGCTGATCACAAACTGAAATGATTCTCCTCTCAGCACAACAACAACCTAAAGGGGAGCAAACTCAAAAATCTGAGTCAGTGGCTCTGCTGGAAATTTGAAGCCTGAACTTTGTGAAGTTGCTCGTCTTGAGAGGATCAATGAGAAATATTGGGAACAAAATATATGAATCCAAAGATCCACCTCGACTGGCCTCAAAAAATACTATCCTAACAGGGATTTGATTGATCTATCTGTAGCTAAACTTAACATCTGCTGGTATAACTGATTCGTCAGAGTTAAGACTTCACGTCTAAGACTTCACGTCTTAACTCTCACAGTCTCTATTTATTGCTTTGATCAAGATCCGTAATTCTACTTTGCCCTATGCAGCGCATTTTGCAATCTTTGTTCAAATGAAGCTAACACGAATTCACACAGCATGCTTCCCTTTTTGTGTCATTTAGAGAGTAAGTCGGTAACCCTATTGTTAACCTACTGCATTTAGTGAAACTGCTTACGGTTATGCTGAGTCATGAATAATGTGTAATGTTATTATAGGCAAACCTGAAAACCACTGATGTGTCTCGAGAACTTAGCTTTTTCGAGTTCAATTGAGTATTGACTTTCTCGAGACGAAGCCCTGCGGAAGTCACTTCACTTCAGTCACTTTTGATGGAGTCCTGCTAATATTTTGTCTTTTCACCTGTCTTGTTTCAGCTCATGGAGATCAACGGTCAGAACTTTGAGAATATCTCTATCTCCAAAGCTGTTGACATCCTCAGAAATAACACACACCTTTCGCTCACGGTCAAAACCAACATATTTGGTGAGCAAAGTCACAGTATTTCTACTCACACGCTAAGGCATACAGAGCTCATTGTGTCTCAGTTCAGATCAGTGCTAATCATTTTAGATGATCACCAGTCATCATCCTCCTTTTCTCTCTCCTCTGTACCTCTAGTCTTCAAGGAGCTCCTCAGCAGGATCATGCACGAGAAGAAAAATGGTGGGCCTCATATTCCCAAGATCCAGGAGAAAAAAGGCAATCGCTTCTCCATCCCCGACCTTCCTGGAGACATGGAGTTCCCCACAGACCACAAGAGCACCAGGAAGATGAAGGCCAACACTGTGTCAGGGGGACGAAATAAGATCAGGAAGATGTTGGAGAAGACACGCTTCAGTATTCTGCCACCCAAACCATTCAGGTAGGACTGCTCTCTGTGTGGTTTCAGAAAGTGGTTGAATGGAAATAAAATTTATCATCAGGAATCTTTCAATCAGATTTTTTAAAAACATTGTACACAATAAAAAGAAGGAAGGAAGGCGTCATTTGACTTTCTCTGTCACAGTAAAATGTATGTTCTCCTTATAAGTTAATGCAGGCTTAAAACGTTAGTAATGTGAGTTCAGTTGGATTTACCTTGTGCAAAAACCCTCCAGAACAAGTTAGTCACAATCCTCTGTGACTGGACCAGCCGTCTGTCTCTGCATCAGTATTGTAGCAAGCTGTGACCATCTGCACACAGAAAATATTGGAGGCGTGAGCAGAAATCCAAGCTTCTAGCTTCGCTGCTGACCTGAGCCACTTTTTGCACCTCACAAAGTGATAGAGAAGCTCATTTCAGCCTCCTCTCACTGCTTGTATGTGCAGCAAATGGAGAGATTTCACTCTGCTTTAGCTAAAATGCTTACCTATGTTTACTGGAAAGTGGGGGTACACAGAAATAAGTAACAGTCTGCAAGTCCCATCCCATTTCACACTGTGAACGTTGCCCTAAAATTATTTACTTTTTGCACTCTCTTCCTCGAGGTTGTCTAGGATGCAGAGCCCTTATCTGCAGCTGCTCTAACGAATCACAGAAATGTAAAAGGCATCATCATCATCATCATCATCAAATAACCATTGTCATCCATAACCATCCATTGTACTTGCAGCATCTGGAGCAATTGAAAGCAGTTGTGCAGATGGAGGTTCATATTCAATATTCCACCCGTAACGTGCTGATACAGGCTTGATTTCATTTCATCATTTCATGCCTCTCCAGGCCTCATTAAACTCCATACTGTGTCAGTGTGTGAGAGAGAAGACATAGTTCTTGCCCTGTTAATTACAGCGCAAACCGCCATTGCGGCTCTCACATACTATAAACACACTACTCACTGCACTACGCGCACATGGTCGTGTGTCAGTGTCACTTTACTTTTTTCTCTCACTGTCTCCTCTCTAACATTTTCCAGCCCTGCAGTGATTATGTCCACAAAGCCACACAGTTTGCATGAAAACTGATTGTGCTCTGTCTCAAAACACAAAACACGTTATCACACGGCCATTGATCCGACTCGATGCACAGCTTCCAAAAGCTCTCCGCTGCATTCTATTTATCGACCAAATCAGGGCCTTCATTGCTTTTTATTTTGCCTGTCGGCACCATTCAAACCACTCTTTGGTTCAAAGGAATTGATGGCTGATTAAAGGGGATGGAGATGAGACGGGTGATTTGGGTCAATCGGGATTCATCAGTGCCTGTTGTGGGATGAATATTTGATGGTAACATTGTATAGTTGTCTGCTGGGTGTATGTGTGTGTGCGTGTGTGTTTGTGTGCGCGTGTGTACAAAAGTAACATACGGCAGTGAGGACAATGTCATTTAAGATACCATGCAGCTTTAAGCACACCCACACACGCACACTGGACTGACTGTCATTTTAAGGACACATTGGCTCTCACAGGATGCAACCTGTGACTACTGTTGCTATGGAATAGTGTCCCTCTCTCACACGCACACACACAAAAAGACTTCATCTCAAATGCTTTTGCTCACTTCTTAAACATCTGGCAGGTTAAATTAAGCCAGATGACCTTGTTTAACAATTGAAAATCCTATTCAGATGCTCTGCCCAGCTACATAAACAAAGCCACCATCACTGCTGCTGCCTCTTTCTGTTCTTGGCTGACATTGTGCTCCACTTCAGACGAGGATATTATACGACAAGGACACACAGGCAATAAACAAGTCGTTTTTCTGCCAAATTAAGATGTCCATGCCCATGCGTGCACCTTTACACACATCCCATATTGACCAACCCAGGTGATTTACATTCTACAGATTGGAAAGCAATAGACAGAGGTTTTAGCCTTTAGTCGGTTTGTCTCAGAAGTCTGAGGTGATTTAGTGAGATGACGATAAAGTAGTAGCCCCATGTCCCATGATGCCATTCTCATCCTCTCTGCTTCTTTGTGATACAGTCACATGTGCTAAACCATGATGCATATCACTGTACTTTTAACAATAATTGAACTGGAGCCTCCCATAACCTGAACATGTTAGATCCCATATGTGTGTTATGAACGGGAACGTTTTAAAAGATGTCAGTGAAGAGGCAACTCCATACGGCAACAAACAAACATTTTTATGAGCTGTACAGCCGGCGTACTCTTCACTTGTGTGTCACACAACAGTGGAGAAACCGGTGCTCATAATAACTCAACTTTATACATTTTACACATTTTACAACTCTTCCTGCAGTGGGAGGTTGACAGAATGGAGCAAACACGAGAACAGACCAGCTCACAAGCATCAGAAACGCGCACGACAAAACTCCATTTTCAGTCTTAACCTTTTGCAGGAACATCAATGTAAATGTGCCATTTGTGGCTGTTATCCCAACACTTTGAAGAGGGGCAGCCCTCCAAAAAATCTGCTGTTCTTTAGGCATTCTAGTCTTTTGGCCTTCATCAAGTACTGACACATACTTTTATATTTGTCTGTGTTTCAAAATGTAACCACAGTAAATATGAAATTATTTCTTTTTGAACTTACATCATAAATCAATGAATAAACCCAAACTTAAAATGCTTCCTAGGAAAAAAGACGGTTTGTTCAGCAGGTTCAAGTGATGGAGCTTTGTTTCTGCACTTGCATCTTTAATTGGGTCAAAGTGATTAATTCTGTTATCTGTACATTTTTCCTATAATGCTTGCGTGCTTCCTGCTATAGGTTATCTCACAAGTACTTTTTGTGGGTACGGTCGAATAGTGGAGTTGGATTTCCACACAAACTGCAATTTCCTGTCTTGCTGTGAATTGACCTATGCTGACATTATGCAACTGCTCTTGACTTTGTTTCTGCTTATTTATTTCAGCGAACGTGTCAGTGTGTCCAAACTTCAGCTACTCTATACTCTGTCAACCTATACGTGTGTTTGTGCTGTTTGTGTTTGTGAGGAACGAGAGACCTCGTCACTCTGCTGCTGCACTTGTATTGCTGATTCACTTCAGCAGAGCTCTGCTTCTGTGTTTGTTTGGTTTTTTTTCTTTTTCACGCTTTTCAATGTCGTCTCTCTTCCCGTTTGTCTCTGCTGCTTCAGGGGCCTGTTTGGGTAAGACCTCTTGCGTAACTCCCCATCCTCTAACCATTTGATTCAGTATCCATCTGCAGACCTGCACACAGCAGGCAGCCACACACACACGCACAATCACACACACCTGCATCAGTGACCTTCAGCAACATTGCAAGAGGACTGCATTTATAGATTTCATGCTAATTCCTTCCACACATGAATCCCACTTTTCTACGGAGTCGAGATGTTCTCTGTCCTTTTCAATATCTTTTCATATTCAAACTCAACAAATAAATTTGTGTTTACCAGTTCCTCCTAGAGTCCGTCCCAGTTGATATGTTATTCAACCAAATATACAAAAGATTCTGCTACAGATGGTTTTGGTTTTTTGACTCTTACCCTTCACCACAACTGGGCTTTAAGTTAATCATGTTAACACCTGAATGTATAAAAACTTAAAAGCTTGAGAGATAAGATTTTTTAAATTTGTCTGTGTGCCACATTTGATAGTCTCTTTAATGCTTTGTTTTCAGTGAACCAATAAATCTTTAAAACTGTATTAACCTTTTCTTAAATCCAGATTATTTAAAGCAGATAGAACCATATCTGTGTTAACCTGTATTGGTTCAACTGTGAATGTTATTGACCTATTCAATTATTCAACTTATCAAGGTCAGCCTAGTCTTATTTGAGGCTTGTGATAGCTTTATCCCCCTCAGTGTTAGCATTACGCTCTTCATAAAACTCCTGTTTCCTTCCACCACCGTCCAAGTTATTCAATCATTTTATTTATTTTTCTCTATTTTCTTTAATTATCTCTTCTTTTCATCTTCTCTGTCTGTGTTAACTGCCCTATCCTCTTTCTTTATCTTTTCCTCTCCTCTGTTTCTTCCATCTTGTCGGTGCTGCACCTGTCAGCCACTGAAGTGAATGTTACAGAGGCTTCACTACCACAGCACTCGGTCGCGTTAGTGGATGCCCTGCATTACTGCACCATGTTCAGTACATAGTGTGCAGACACACAAACAGCTAGAGGGGAGATGCAGTTAGTATGCAGGCAGGATGAGATGAACCCTCTGTCTTAGATACTCAATTACAGACTGTCACTCTAAGTCACAGTAATGACATATTTCAGTGTGTGAAATGTGTATTCAACATTAAATCATCACAGCGTGTTAGTGGGGCAGATCCAGGTTGATTCCATTGTTCCTAAGTTTATGTACTTTCATTCTAAAATGTCGTAATGTCTGACTAAGGTCTGCAGGTCTTAAAGCATTAAAAAACATTTAGAGTTACTGTTACTGTCTAATATATGCCGCTTCTCTGGATCTCAGTCACATTGATTTGTTTGGATTAATTAATAGAAATTATTGTTGCATCTGATGAGAAGTATTGAACATAAGGTGATATAATGATGGATAATTCCAGGCCTTATCATCCAAACTGGTTTTCTACACATGCTTTCATTGTTTGACGAGTGTGACTGGCAAAGAGGTGTTAAATACATTTCCCTGCAGCATCAAAAAGAGAGTCTCAGATTTAACTTGATGAACCCGGGTTGAGTTGATAGCAACAAGATCTGTTTGAATTGGTCTTGGAACCACATGATTTGATTCAGGACTACTTAAAATCACAAAACCATCCAAGCTGTTAACTGTGGGTTTGTTTCAAAGCGTTGCCATTTCCATCACATGTATGCAGATGCAGGCAGTCTAATGAGACCATTAATGTAAAGGTTGATGTTTGCATATCCCTCTGCGGCGGCAGGGGAGCCAGGTAGAAAAGGTGCCTGTCTCTCAAGTCCAGTTTAGCCACATAATGTGACAAATTCTTGGACACACACACGCGCGGGAACAGATGGCTAAACACCACCAGATGTTTCCAAAAGCAACAAGCAGGGACACAGTGTACAACTGTGCGAATAAAAAGATCTGAAAAGCCGTTGGAAAACATCTAAATGAGCTATAATCCTCATTATTTATTGTTTCTTTTCATATGTGCTCTGCTGTTTGCCATGCTTGTTCGTGTCTCTGTTAGCTTGTGCGTACCTGTCTTATTGTCTCGTGTGGTGTGTGTGTGTGTGTATGTGTTTGGTGGACTTGTGTGCCCCTCTGTCTGTGAATGCTCCTTATCAGTTTGTGCCTTTCATGAAACCTCCTCATGGACGAATTTCAGCCGTGTCACTGCTGCATATTAAAAGACAAACAGTGATATTGATATTTTGTGTTGTCATTCCGTGAGAGTAGACATTTTGATTAAATCTCTTGATATTTTTTTTCCCCACAGTGTTATGAGTTTGAGCCTTTCATAAGTTGGAAAAGAATGAAGGAAACAGACTCTAATTCTAATACTTACGCTTAAAACTCATAAAACAAAAGGGGGAAAAAATCAGTTTTTTAGGAAGATGTCTACTTCAGCAAAAAAAAGCCCAAAATTAATTTTACAGAATTAAGTTTTGAAGTCTATGATGGAGAAAATCTAATTTTCTCGTTTCTCTCCCTTCCTCTCTCATATCACTCTTCTTCTTTTGATACCATCTCTCCTCTCCCCCGCTCCAACTTTCACCTCTACCTCTGTCCTGTCCCTTGTCTCCCGTCCGTCCCTACTTTGCTCTCAAGTGATGGTGGCATGGGTCAGTCTCAGGACGACAGCATCGTTGGCACCAAGCAGTGTCGTCACAGCGTCGCTATCATGCCCATCCCTGGCAACCTGTCCTCCAGCAGCCCCGACCTGCTGCACCCGGCCACCAGCGTCCTCGACTTCTCCAACCCCGCAGGTAAGAAAACTCTGTGTGGACACAAGACAAGAATGTCGTCAGGCAACATCCCATTATTATGACCCCATGATGGCCAGATTGACTAAACTGTTAATCTGATTGAATCTCTGTTAATCTGAATCTCAAAGCACTTTTTTAACTTATCAGACGTACACTATTTTTAGCTTTTCTCTATAACTGGAGCTCAGTAAAACTCAATGAGAGAAAGCACTGGACTCAAGCTTATATTTGTATATGTATTTCACACAAAATTTCATTTTTATTCCTATTTGTTTGGCAAAATAAGCACTAGTACTTTGTGTGTAAAGCCAACCAAACTTTCATTGGACTCATTCACAGTTCATGACCTCAGATCTTCTTCCTGAGGCTGTTTATCACACTTGACTAGAGACCTCAGCCGCATTTGAACAGCAAATGCCACTTGTGGAGTGAAAGACTCCAATGCTCAGAGACGCTGCACAGACAACCTGTCACCCTTGAACATAATGTCATGAAGCAGCCATATGACAAGTGTAGTGTCATGTGCAAAGTCTTCCCGCTTTGGTCTTTTTCTCTTTCTTCAAATGAATGCAAACTCCCCTCAGAAACACTTGGGCTCAGGGTTCCTGACCAGACACACCGGCTTCCTCAAAGCAACTGGAAGTTTATAGCAGAGGTGTTTGCACATATTCACACACACACACACACACACACACACACACACACACACACACAGCCTGGGGACTTTCTTCTTGAAGTGTCACAGAGCCGTTGCAGAATTGTGTCCGTCTGACAAGAATTAACCTCCTTGACTAATAGACTTATGTATTCCTTTGCTGTCAGACGTGTTTCTACGGCCATAATTATTTAATCTAACATGAAGGACTCCCCGTGTGTGGGATTTGTGTGCTAGCGTGATTGAAATATAGAGAGAGCGGGGACAAGAAAGAGAAAGTGGAAGGGTAAAAGAGAGAGAGTGAGTGAATGGGGTCCTGATTTATTTCACCAGCCATTTGTCAATGAGCTGCATGCACACACACATGCACACACTGACACACACTCACACTCACACCTGCACGTAGACCTCTAGTTTGTAGACCTATACATCACATGTGGTTGTGTTGTGCTAAAGTGCAAACACACACCAACTGGGCCTCATTAATCATCCGCCATTAGATCAAGTTTCCTTTAGTCCTCTGGCCTCCCATTAGATTTAATAGTAGAGTTTGAGGCCGCTCAAACTAAACCTTGTTCCAGATGCTCTGCGGGGATGGTCATACCTCCTACAAGTCCTACCTGTAATTACGTTAGCTTAGCTGATGCATCATTATCACTTCTGCATCTTAGGAGGAACGAGAAACCTGGCTGACAATGTTTTGGGGTATTTTAAAATCTTGATCTGTTCTCACTAAGTTATTTATGATTTTAGACACCTCTTTGGTTGTTTTGGGAGTTTTCAGATTAAATCATTTCAGTTTTGTTGTTCTCTGTAAACTGATTTTGTGGCAATTTGTTATTAGGCTTCCATCTGATTATCATACTGATTATCAGTTCCTCCTTTAAGCTCAAAGAAGCTTTAGTAAACTTAAATAAATAAATTACTGAGCTAGTCCAATTCAAAGTTAGTCATAATTTGATTCATGTGTCACAGTAACCAGCCAAAGTATGTATGTACAGTACAGACATACCTAATAATAAAGAAAATAATCATAAATAAATACAAGAGGGAGCAGAGACGATGTTCAAATGTATATTGTATTTCAGGCAAACAGGAACAGAATCTGTTGATTATTTTTTTAGGTAGAAAATAAATCAACAACACTTTGACACCAGATTTGATAACTGGTTGATAATTTAAATCATTTGACAAGCGAAACTTTTCTGTTTCCAGCTTCTAAAAAGTGATTGCTGTTTCCTCTCTCGTGTTTTAACTTTAAATTCTTGATGTTTTGGTGTCTGACTGTTGGACAAAGGAAGCAATCCGACAACATCACACTGAGCTCTGGGAAATTGTGATGAGCATTATTCAACAGATAGATCCTGTACATCAAACATCAGTGGATCTGAGAGCATCTCAGTTTCTTTGTATCTTCCTTCTTTTGTCCCTCTCTTTCTGTCCACTCTGCCATTCCTTCTTCCTCTCCTTCTGCTTCTCTCACTGTTTTCTCTCTCTCGTCTTGCATCTCGCTTGCTGTGATTTTAAACAGATGTTTTGGTGTCGACGTGATGAGTCATACTCAGCCGCTCTGGTTTCACATGAACAGATTAAGGCTTCACCAGAAACTCCACTGGTCTTCCCTCCTTTTTCATGTCTGTCATGATGTTTCCGGTTACTATGTCTATTTGTACTCCTCCCACACTCTCTTCCTCTCATATTCATTGTGTTTTCTCTTTTTCCTTTCTGCTTGCCAAGCCCTGGGACTGTACTGTAAGTATACGTACCTTCTTGCCTCTGTTTGATTGTGCTTCAGTAAATATTCTTCCCAAATGTCCTCAACGTCCCATTTTTCATGAAACCCAGAACTCATTGTCCACACTCGATCATTTCTGCATCCTTGGGTGCAGGCATCCTTCAGGCTCTGGGTATGGCTCCTGTCGTATGTTTGTATATCGTCCACTGTTCATCTGTCCTTGTGAGGATGTATGAACATCAGAGTAGGGACATTTGATTTTTAACTTTGCAAGGGTTCAGGAGAGAAGCAGGACATGCTTCTCCCTGGAAAACAGCTGTAATTCAAGCCACAACGCGTTCATACTCGTTGATGTTTTCATGTGTTCATCAGCAGTAAAATTGTTGTTAGAGGGTCCTGCTGACTAACAGCCAGACAGCAGCCACAACACAAGAGCCACAGACTTTGAACAGCAGCCCACATTAGTTTTCCAACTAAAGTCTCCTTCTCATCTAACTTACAAACACCAACAAATGCCTTGTCCTGCTTCTCAGCTTATTGAGTGAGCGACAAAACCAACTTTCACCAGGGAAAAGTGCACCAACACCATCAGTTTTCTGCTTTGATGCTAAGCTGGAGCACATCGAACAGCATGTAAACTTCAAATGTCACCTTCTTCCTGTTTGATGCAGGTGTGGTCTTCACCCTTTAATACCACTAACAGTCCATGGCTTGTGAGCTACAGCGCAAGCGTTTTTACTTTGTTTCTCCTGCTGCCAGTAGAAAAGCAAAGCCCACGGGCTGCTGTCAGTCACAACACAGCCACTGACACATCCGTCCAAGACAAAAATGTGCATGAAGTAAAAATGGCACCTTATGCTTTTTTGTGTTTTAAAAATATTGACTTTAAAACTGAGTCTTGTGGTTAATACCGACTACTCCATTTCTGTCTTGCCCTGCCCTCTTCTGCTCTGTATGCTTTCACATGTGATTTATGTCCTCTGACTGTATGATGGAGTGACTGGGAAAAGCTAGCAAACACCAGAAAGGAGGGTGGCGAGGAGGATGAGGCTTGTGGAAAGTGTGTAGCCTCTCTAAATGCTGTGTTTGCAAAAACACAAGAATTTTTTTTTTCTTCTTTGGCTTTAGTCCATGAATAAATGTTCTGGTGTTGACAAAAAATGAATGATAACTTATTAAAGATGATAATTGATTGGATGTTTGGCTGGATGGGCAGCGATTGTCCTCTTGTGTGCAGGTCGGGTCGCAGCTCATCCAGAGGATTAAATATGATTAAGCCCCCTGGATATGGTAGCCAGCTATTTAGCCAAGAGCTTCCCACTCTCTAATCACAAATCACAGCTAATGAGACACAGAGCATTTAGCTTCCACTCAGCCCACACTCACCGCCCTGCTGCACACAAACAAGAGAGGAGCTCAGCTACTGCAGCAACATGGGAAACATAGAGGGAACCACACACTTATTCCTTTGACACGTGTGTTCCTGCACACATCACCTCCCTCAGGATGAAAGCCAGTCATCATTTGACTGAAATATTAAGAGCGCGTGTCATGTGATTTCAGTCAATGTGTGCACAGTCCATAGTGAGGTCATCCATATTCAGAATTCGCCTCTAACATCAAAACGTCAATAGGTACAAATTCTGTGAAGCTGTAAGTGCAAAACAGAAAAAAGGCAAAGTAACAATCACAAATTGCACAAAGCAGAAAAACATCTGGATGTTTGCATTCAAATCAAGAAATGAGTCCATGAAACAGTATAAATATGGCAAAGTAGTATAAGTATGAAAGAAACAGAACAACAGCATCATGGACTCATCTGGACTGATGCTTCTTCCTACAGAAAATCCTCTTTCTTTTATTGATACATCACACATTGAAAATACAATGAACCTGTAAACACACACACACACACACACACACACACACACACACACACACACACACACACACACACACACACACAGAGCGACACACAAACAGACTCTCTAAACAAGCAGAGGTGATTGATTACCAGCATTCTAACGTTATTGTTATTGGCTTTACCTTCAGCAGTTTGTTTCTGCTTATTGTGCTGCCGCTGCTGCTGCTGTTGTAATGATGATTATAATAAAGCTGCTCGAGCTATTGTCACCTAAACACATACGCTCCCACACCTAAAGTCCCCACAGTCACAGACAGATGAGAGATTTGTGCTAATAAAGGTGAAGGTAATGCCTTTTTGCCTGAACACGCTTAACACTTTTCAGCTTGGTAAACAGGAGGGCCACAGACTCATCAGTCAAACAGCGTTTTTACTCTGTTTCTCCATGATCTCTTCATGATCTCCATCCATTTTCAGTAACATGATGGAGCTCTTTGGCTGCCTGTGGCTAATGGGCCGTAGCCTCTTCCTTACTCAAACACAGGGATCTTTAATGCAGTATTTCACTCAGGGGGAACATTTCCATTATTTAACACACATCGCGCTGTGTGAGTCGCGTGCAGCTGCTCCAGCATCAGCTGCCCACAGGAAACTGTAGCTTTTCCTTCTACCTCTCAGTATCAAATACTGTTTTGAACCAATTAAACAATAATATGCTATTTCTTTTAGCATGACAAAACATTCATTATGGGAGATGATGCAGTTTTATTATGAATTATTAAATTCTGCATTTCTAGCTTTTAAATGGTACATTACATAATGCGGCTCAGTAAATGATTTAAGTTTAGATGATTAATTATTGAATGAAGAAAGAGTGTTTTAATCAGTTTTTTCCTGCAGGGCTTCAATAATCTCAACCATAGGTTGGCTTTAACTTTTATCACAAATGTGTAATTCTTAAAACCAAAGCGAGTACTACACATCACCAAAAGAAAGTGAGAGATGATCAAATGTGGATATTTAGTGTGAGGTTCCTGCTGCTTCTACCATTGTAACACAGCTCTGAGCACTCTGTTGTCTCCCGTGTAGCTTCATGCACCTTGCTTCTTACTTCAGCTTTGTGTGAGACTCAAAACTGTGAAAGATGAGAAATATGACTGACTTGTGATGTCACTGATTATGTTATGTGTACACACATCACACATACACGCATATATGTGTGTGTGTGTGTGTCTTTTTGTATATATGCATGTATGTATCCTTGTGCTGTGACCTTGTAGCAGCCCATATCACAACTGCATCTAACATAAACAGTGCAAGTAATGTTAAAGTTATCCCACTAAACATAAGCATGTAGAGATGTTGCCAAATGTAGTGTTACCATGCAAGTCCATCAGAAAATTGGCTCCACAAAAAGAATGACTGAATTTATGTTGGCTCGACAGAAGACATAACCCAAAGTTGTGATGTGGCTATACGGAGATGTTATTTTGGTTATTAAAACACCGGAAAACCATTGAGTCTTTGACCTTCTGCCCATTTGGTTTCACATCAAAGACGTTTTGGCAGGAGAGCAGTCAGCTCAGCAAATCTATTGAGAGAAGAGAACATAAGTTTAAGTTGTGCCATCTGAAACTCCCAATAATATAATGAAGATAAAGTACAGAGAACATAACCTTCAGCATTCCTGCCATTACTGGCACAGGCCATGTCACATAATGGTCACATCATTTGTACATTATTTTGCTCTTACTACTCTCACTATTTTACTGTGTTGTCAACTTTTTTTTGTGTTGTCAAACATTTGCTTTAGTTTTATTGCATTACTGGCATTTGTTAGAGTATTTGTCTCCATATGCTGAAAACCAACAACTCTTTGAACCCTAATCTATCACTGACAGCTCTCCTGTTTTCACTTTTGTTCTCCACTCTCAGACATCCCAGACCAGGTGATCCGGGTGTTTAAGGCCGACCAGCAGAGCTGCTACATCATCATCAGCAAGGACACTACAGCCAAGGATGTGGTCGCCCACACTGTCAATGAGTTCGGCCTCATCGCAGCGCCCGAGACCTATTCCTTGTGTGAGGTTTCGGTTAGCCCAGAGGGAGTTATCAAACAGCGACGACTGCCCGACCAGCTCTCCAAACTGGCTGATCGGATTCAGCTCAACGGCAGGTAAGAAACACAAGAGTTACAATGGTGGTTTACAAATCTAATACTAGGAACTTAAGCATTTTGGATGCACATGCCTTGGACAGCATGTGTTGGATATTAGAGTGTTTCCGTCTTTGCAACTCAGCAAGAGAGAATGAAGAAACCAGTAAGCAACAATATTTCAATGTCAAGGAAGCACATTGGTCCTGGACATGTATTTACAGCACATCCACAGTGGGAAGCTGGAACAGAAAGCAGCTGGAAGTGGAACAGACAATTTGAGAATTTATATAGACCAATGTCTTGTTGAAGGTTTGAATGACTAAACCAAGGTGATGACCTGTGGTGCTTGGAGTCCAAGCCCAGAATCCTCGGCCGCGGGAGATTTTTTTTTTTTTCAAATGATTTCAGGGTTGAATGAACCAAGCACAAGACCCACACCGTGCTCAGTATTTTGCACGACTCTGAGCTTCCTCTGTAAATAATTCTTCGCCCCTGCAGAATAATTTAATCCAATACCTCACTACCCTACACAGTACCATTCTGTGATGTTGTTAATTCACTTAGCATCTCCAAGGTATGAATCAGTGCTGCTGAGCACATGGCAGGAATGAAAACCAGCAGGGCTCCAGGTGCTGAAGAGCAGGATTCAGAACCACTGACTGGCCTAGATCAGTGGAATGAATAAATCAAGTGGTGTTGCCCCATAAAAGGGCTGGGAAACACTTTTAGTTGCTGGTTGTTCACAGTGAATTGCATGTGATTCTGGTCAAGTGCCTTTGTGTTATGTTGTTTGTTTGTTTTGAACCATCATCACCTCTGAATTTTTATTTTTTAGACTTTTTTTAGCATCTGTGGCACATCACACCGCCTACTTGATTCCAGACGCATTTCCTTTTTCAGCTGAAAGTTAGTAGGACATGATGGATAATTGGACTGCGGCTATAAAACTTGCTTTAAAACAGCTCCTCCGTCAGTTTTTCACACTTTCCCCCCTCTCTCCTGGTCTCCTGTGGTCCCTCATCAGTCCCCTCCCAACTAGGTTAGCATGAATATTTCATCCTCTGTCAGGGGCGGAGGCCTCAGCAGACAGCATGGCACGCCTGGAATTATTCATACACACACTCGCATGCACACACAGGCTCGAAAGATATAGATGCAGACGAGTCCCCTTCTTATATACAGTCACGCATATATATATATATATATATACACACACACACACACACACACACACACACACACACACACACACACACACACATACATACATATAAGCACATGTATGAACAGAGACACACTCATCCACCTAGAAGACACTCATGGCAGCAACACCCTCTCTGTGTTTTTAACGGATGGCTGAGCTGTGTGTTACACTGTGCGATACTGGTAGGAAGAAGACTAGTTTAACTGTGAAGGTATGAACATGTACATGAGGATGATGAGTCCTCTCTCTAAAAGTTCACTATTTACTGTCCTGTTTTCTGTTTCCTATTATTTTTACTTATTACAAAATTTATTATTATTATTATTATTATTATTTTATTTAGCCAACATTGCTTAACAAACTGATGATCCAGTGGCATGTTTGGCTGTATTATTACATGTATACATATACATGGTGCTGTGTCAGCAGGATGTATTCTGCATGCACTATGTATTCAGCACAGTTTGCAGAAGCAGGCGACAGGCCAAGCCACACTGCTTGTTCACACTGCTAAAATACATATGGAGACACACACACACACACACACACACACATACACACACAAAACCCACCAGTGGCCATCCACTGGATTGGATCCAGTTGCAGTGCACAACTTTTTCCATCACTAACTTAGTCTTCTTTCATTCATGTTTTTTTATTTACTTGAGAAAACTAAGGTTAATGAATTAGTTAAAGGTCTCCTCTCACTCCACTCCTCTCCTCTAATGTTTGTAGCGTTTCCCCTTATATCTGCTTCTTTACTTGTCTGTTGTCATCTCATCTACACTTCTCTCCTTTCCTCTCTACATGACCCCCCCCGCCTTCACCCCCTCTCCTCCTCTCCTCTCACTTCTTCTCAACTTATGTTAATTTGGTGTGTTTATAGGTTCTTCCAAAAATGTCTCAAATCTTAATCTGTACATGCAGCCCTCAATGAAGCCTGTTTTTGAGCTCTGAAAACAGTTGCCACCTCTTTCTGAGTGTGAAACAAGCCTTGGCCTTTATCTTAAATGTATGTAAAGCTTGATTTTGCATTCTCACGTCCACACATCTCCTCTTGCTCGCTGCTCTTCTCTCCAACTCTTCTGGAAGAGTCACAGAGGGCACTTTAGAGTGACATATATGCCAGCACTGTATCCCTGAGGGCTGAAGGTACAGGGCGCTAAGGTGATGCATTCTTAGATGACCACATTACGGCTCCATTAGAGTGGAAGTGGGGGGGTGTGGGTAGAGGTTTTAGATTTATAAACACAGAAGCACATAACGAGCTAAGAGAGATGACCTGCTGCTGGAAGCTCTCCCAGAAAACTGTTGGAGATCAAGTCTTAAGAGAAATGGCTTTTTCCCCCTCACTCATGTATCTGTCGTCTTTCTTACCTCCCTTTTTGCTGAGTGCCCCTCTCTCCCCTCTCACTCTGTCTTTACCCTTCTTTACCCCAAGGTAAAATATAGCTGTAATCTATCAATACTAACAGAGTATCCATTCCCTTTCCCAAAACTAATCTTAAGTTGGAGACAGGAAATGTGTCCCTTTAAGATGAAATGTGAATGAGAGGAACATTCAAGAGATTTATCCAGTTTTTTGTTTTTTTTAAGATATGCAGAAAGTTACAGATGGTTGAAAAACTGGATCCTGTCCACCCACCTGTCTACCTCTGCAGTCTATATTAAAGCATCTGAGGATACTGCAGATCTAGTTACCTGCTGCTCTAAAAATACACGGAGATGACATCGCTTTCAAAGTATTTTACTTTCTTGGTCCTCTTTTCTTTTTTTGTTACTCATGGGGTTTCTCAGATATTACACTTTTTTTTAGGTTTTATAATTTAAAAAGAGAAGTCTGGGATTATTGAAGAATCATGCAGATGAATACTGTGAGAAGATAATAGGAGAATAGCAGGAATATAGTTTCTTAACGCCTTCATTGCATTGTGATCTTCATGTCTCTAATTCCTACAGGACCAGTAAAACTTTAACTCTTTACCTTGTTAAACTTTGTGTTTTTACTTAGCTATAGTAAAATCCAGTGCTCCAACCCCCATGTCTTATCATCTTTCCCTCTGTTCTGCACCCTGTAGATACTACCTGAAGAACAATATGGAGACGGAGACGTTGTGTTCAGATGAGGATGCCCAGGATCTCCTTAGAGAGAGTCAGATCTCTCTGTTACAGCTCAGCACAATGGAAGTTGCCGCTCAGCTCTCCATGAGAGACTTTGAGCTCTTCAGGAACATCGAGTCCACAGAGTATGTCATTTTGTTTTTGGTTCTTTGGACCTTAGTAACTTTAGGTGTGTGGCAATTTTTAAAAACACACTTTTAAAAATGCTTTATGGTGAAAGAACAAAAGATTAAAAGGAGAGAAAATAAAAGGAAATAAAACTACCGGTGGAAGATCGAACATCACAGAATCTTGGAGAGTTTTTTCTTGAACTGTGAAGAAATTGTTGTACACTGTTAAGTTGTCTCTTGTGGTTTCTAGGTACGTAGATGATTTATTTAAACTGGACTCCTCAACGGGAAGTGGTAATCTGAAACAGTTTGAGGAGGTAATAAACCAGGAAACCTTCTGGGTTGCCACGGAGATCCTGAAGGAACCCAACGCCCTGAAGAGGATGAAGACCATCAAACACTTCATCAAGATCGCCCTGCACTGCAGAGAGTGCAAGAACTTCAACTCCATGTTCGCCATCATCAGGTGGGATCAATGTAGACGCTGCTATAAGAGTTTCTGTGTATCTAGGCTTCCTTAATTGAGGATAGTGATTCAGTGTTTCATCATTTTCCTCATTTTTGCCTCAGCTGTAGTAAAATAGCAGCGTTAGAGACAGGAGTCGGCTTGCTTTACTGCTTTTTTTGCCACATGAGCTCTGGCCATTCGTCTCCTTCCACACGTCCTCAGGAGAAACCTCCCTTGCCTCCTCCTCTTTCCCTGCTAGCTCACTGAATCAGCCCTGATTCTCCCAAACCACACAGACTCTGCCTCAGCAACCTTACAGCATCCCAAGAGTCCCATAGCAGCAGCTACACTTATTGTTTGTTGCTGTTGTTAATTCCCTCTGGCCTCTGTGGTTTTGGCTCTCGATTGCTGTTTGAGTGAGTAGACAATGGTGTGAACTGTGGTCGTTCTATAAGGGATAAAACCCACATGAAGGAAGAAACTCCATGGCTTAAAATGTATTTTATTTATTAACTTAAACTCCCCAACATCTGCATACAAGTGTGTTCTGCGCTTGTGTATTTTGGGTTTTTTTTCTCTGTGGATATGTAGTTATCCCTGCATTTATCCATTATTTAACAAGACTTAGAGGCTTCTGTCGGTCTGAGCAGTTGCCCTTTCAAATAATGCCATGATTCTGTTTCAGGACCGCTTCTGTTTCTGCTCCAGATATATTTGATCATCTGCAAAATTAAAAAATAAAATCCTAAATTACCTTTTTATGCAGATGACACTATTTTATATACTGTAGCATCTTCTCAGTCTGTGGGAATGTTAGATCTACAGGAGGTTTTTAAGATCCACAACTTTTATTAACACAAACAAGAACCAATAAACACAGCCGTGTGACTTATCTAATATATATGCCTTTAATGGCTTGAACAGACAACACCTTACAAAGACACCTGAGACTGAGGGTTTATAGGAAATTATCTGTCAGTTTGCTGGTTGAAGATCTTTCAAAAAAAAACCCATTTTTTTAAAAAGTGAAGAAAACTGCTTCATACTTTTATAAAATGCTAAAATAAAGGATGTTCTGAATCCTATAGAGTCTTTTAATGAGAGCAGAGGATGAACTCTGCTGCAAAGCCTCTGTTGTGCATCCTGACTATGATTAAGTTAAACTAATTATTTTTTATACATACATACTAACAGACCGTGTGGAGATGATGCCACTCGACATCTCCTACTTCTTGCTCCATATTTGCTCATTTACTGCTGCAACAGTGTCCCAGTCCCGAGAGTAATTATTCAAAAACAGCACGTCATGTTCCCTCTGTAGCTCAGCCTGCTTAATAGGTTGCTTAGACAAGTTTGTTTTGCAGCTTGCTCTTTTCAATCTATAGTATAAATAATCAGAAAGGATTGTCTACGTTTAAATGCATATATTTAAATACAAATGCGTGAGGGTACAGTTCTGCAATAACTATAACTGTAGCTCTAATAGATTTTAATTAATTTATAATTTTAATTGAAGTAATTATAGTTTTCATCACAAGCTTCTCTTGACTTTTTTCTTCATATACAGTACCAAGAATCCATGTGAAGAGTCTCACTCATGCTAAGCTAGTCTTGTGTCACTTTGGTTCCTTTTAGATCTAGATTCACAGTTAAAAGAGCTGAGCAGTACAGTGATTGTCTGCTCACGGCTGACCCCCGTATCACTTTACACTCCTCCTTGCAGCGCGATGTGTTGCACATATGGCTCTCTGGTGCATAACCTGCCTGGTGACAGCAGTGTTGCAGCGTTGCTGCTGTGAGAGTGTATAAAGAAAGATAACAGGGTTGATGCAGGGTTCTCCATAGTGTTTTATAGAGCACACACCCTGCTCTATTTTTAAAAGAGATGCCAGTTTGCAGTGTCTGCAGTAAAGTGTTCTAAAATAAAGGAAAGTAGTAAATGTGGTGAGTTCAGAAATGAAGAGACAGATTTCAATATAAGATGTAAAAAAAGAACTTTACCGAAAAACAAAAAAAAAATGAGGAAGGTACAGACGGAGAGAAGCAGCAGCAGTGGAGGGATGGACAGTTGATGAGGCAAAGAGAAAGAGACAGGAACTGGGAAGATAATGAAAGACGAGAGCAGAAATAAATGCTGTGCCAGTCATAATTATCAGCTGTCTAAATGAGTCTGCTCAGAGATGACATTGCCTCAAGGGGTCTTCTGCTCTGGAAAGTGAAGACCTCACTAACTGGAGATTGTTAACTTGAGAAGTGGTAATACAGCAAATGCCACTATAGAGTTTAATTGGGATGTATGGTATGTTTTAAATATAAACACTCAAACTAAACACCACATTCCTACCTCTGTCCTCCCCCTCCTTTCATCCTGCTATAACCTATGTATCTCTTCCTCCCCGGTATGCCTCTCCTACCCTCCTTGCACCTCTTTCCTCCCTCCTGTAGCGGCCTTAACTTGGCACCAGTGGCTCGGCTGCGGAGCTCGTGGGAGAAGTTGCCCAGTAAGTACGAGAAGCTGTTTGGAGACCTGCAGGACGTCTTCGACCCATCCAGGAACATGGCCAAGTACCGAAACATCCTGAGCAGCCAGAGCATGCAACCACCCATCATCCCTCTGTTCCCCGTGGTCAAGAAGGATCTCACTTTCTTACATGAAGGTAGATGACTTCTTGATGTGCCTGTTTTTGTGTGTTAGCGACCCTTAGCACATGTGGCTACATGTCCATGAATTGTGTAAAAGATAAAAAATACTGAGGCCTTTTCTGTAAGTCGACATGTCATGTTGTGCAGTATAAAGTCCTCAGCTTCCTCTGTGTTGCACTGAAAGTCAATTTCAGTCTCACTCAGGAGGTTTACTTCTGCTAAGTGTTTCCTCTTCTTGCCTTTTAAGATATCACAGAGTCAGGTCAACAATATGTAAACTGACTTCTCCTCAAGGTCGCTTCTCTTAAATCTACAGCGATGATAGGAATAGAAGAGAAAGTTTCTCTAACTGTGCAAGTTGCTAAAAATTCTGATATGGCCTAACATGACTCAGTATGAAAGGCCGACACCACTTTGATCTCCTAGTGGAATGACAAGAAAGAGACCAGAACAAGGAGAGTTTTACTTTGAAGAGTCCCCCTAGAAATGTTGTTGCCATCCTGCAAATGTCCCAAAATATGAATTATCTCTTATAAATCTGACAGCTGACTCACACTCACTGTTTTTATGTGTGTTTTGTATTTTTACTTGTCCTCTCAGGCAACGACTCCAGTGTCGACGGTCTCGTGAACTTTGAGAAGCTAAGGATGATCGCCAAGGAGATCAGACATGTGGTGCGCTTGACCTCAGCCAACATGGACCCGGCCCTCATGTTCAGACAGAGGTTGGTTGTTTTTGATGCGATGAGTCCTCAGAACCTTTTATTCTCTACCAGTTTTTCTTCAACTTAAAGCTGCGAGTTTCATGGATACGGATCACTTAAAACCCATATATGGGCCTTTAATTAGCTATTTTCAAAAGTGTAATGTCCAGAAATTCTCCCTAATAGAGTAAGGAAAGCATAGAGCGTCACTGGCTAATGTCTACAAAATCTACATCTTGTGTGGTGGGAAAGGCAGCTCGAGGTGGCTGAGAGATCGTCACAGGACCCAATTAACTATAGATTTACTATTTTGTTGACAAGAAAGTAAATTCACAGTCACTTAGTAGATACCTAGTTATTATGTCCGTTCAGTTGTGTGTATCTATGAAACTGACTCTTCCTGTTTTCCATCAGCCAGACTGTAGCAAATTGTCACTTCTCAGAAAGAGGAGGCAAGAACACAGGTTTTAGAAAAGACACTGTTAACACAGAAGATACAAATGTGAGCAAAAAGGGAAATGCACCGTACCTCCACCAGCCAACCTGGATCCTTCACCCACAGGATCAGGTACACACTGGCGGTCTGGTTCGATCTGGTCCCGTTCACTTCCTGTCCAGTTCATGGCTCTTGTTGGTCAGATTGCAACCCTCAGCTGGGACGTAATGCAACAAGGGTTCAAGGCATGGACTGACAGAAAGTGAGGTAGAATTGATGCCAACCACAGTGTGTAGTTCACATCACTCAGTTTGTGTGCGTTGGTCACAGTCTGTTGCTGCTGCAGTGCATGACTGACCCCCGCAGGCACTTCCTTCATACTGCAAGCTCAAGATGTCAGACTTTTACTTTTGACTTAAAAACTCTTGTTCAACATCACATCATACGTGACAAAACATTTTCAGAAACCCCAAAAGGTGACACAGCGACCTGGTTTCAGGAGAGTGTGATGCACAAGGCCATGACACACACTCTTCAGGTTGATATGGGGAGATGTCATATGTCTGGTGTCGTCCCATCGCCAATCATTTCCTGTTTGTTTGTTGTGGCATGACCACTACATAGTCTTGTCCACCCCGACCCTGAACTTGTCTTTAAGTCACGCTTCAATCTTCACGCCTCTTGCTTGCAGGAAGAAGAGGTGGAAGAGTTTAGGGTAAGTTTGTCCTGGTACCGATTTCATCCTGTTTCAGTCTGGACCAGCAGAAATTCCATCCGCCCTGCATCCCCCACCATCATAAGCTCTGCATGCCCCCCTCCACACACTATCTGAGTGTACATGTGTCTGCCTGTGCTTGTGTGTGATTAACCCTTCCATTTGCAGTGCCTATTCACCTGAACCAAACTGAAGTCCATCATTGACCCATTAACTGTTTGCCCTGTTTATCAGATTGTATGTTTGAGTCATATAGTAACTTGAAATCATGTTTGTTTTTACCAAGAAGGTCTAACCACATTCACATAGTGGTAGGAGGCATTAAAGAATTTGAGATTTCTTGCATTTACTGTTAGTTCAGGTTCAAATTTATTGTTGTTCATCAGTGTTCAAGTACACAGTGGAAAGAAGTGTTCTCGTCTTGTCGTAAAACTCTCATATTAAGGTCCCTTTAGTAGCTCAACAAAAGCCCTTGGTCATATCACATGACCTCCGCCAGCCGACAGAGTCATGGAATTGTAGACGTTCAGTCGGCGATTAGTTCAGCTCAGTGCTCTGACAGCCTTTTGTGAATACAGTTTTCTGTCTTGCGTGTTTTGTGTATTAAGTTACGGTTTTTAAAATGCTTTTTTTTTAGTATCATATTATAGCTAAAGTTTTAAGGTCATCAACTGAGAATGCAGACAGGGCCCCTGTGCCGCTGCAAATCACATTGTTGGCAAAGAGTAAATTATCCTAAGTAGTAAGTACTCTGTTAGTAAGTACCTAAGCACTCTGCTGCCACCAAGCGTCTACAGCTACCAAGTGCATCCTAAGCTTGCACCAACATCCGTACCACTTCAGATCTCAATCTGATGATGATCCAAAGCTCCAGATCACTTAGTAAATGAACTTTTTGTTGTTGTCAGCTGCAATTCACAAGGTCAGTGACTAGCATTAAACCCAGCACGGCAGACAAACCATTAGAGATATTAACAGGTACTATTTGACTCAGGTTTGGTGTTTGTTCATATCTGCATCCTGGCATAATATTCCCCATATCGAATCTTGTGCATCTTTTGTTTCCTAACCCTTTTTGCCTCCATCTGACAGAATGTTTTGTACTGTGATAGCATGGCACATGAGCGAGAGCTGACTCCCTCCCAGTTGCATGGTCCTGTTTTAAAATGCTATGCTCCAACACAAAGGCAGACATACAGATTTTATAGCAGACGATTTGATAAGAAAGCATTGGCTTTATGCCTGTTTTGTTGCTGATCGGACTGATCGTTGTTTGCCATTCTTCCTCCCTTTTTCAATCTTTTTGTTTTCTATCTTTATACCATGTGCATTTCCTCTGTTCCTGTCTTCTTTTATTTCCCACTATCTTCTTTTTCAATCCACCATCTTTTGCTTATCCATCAACATTTCCCCAATTCTCACACCTCTTTAAATTTCCTCCACATCCCATTATCCATCTTTTACTCTGTTCACTTCTGTCCTCATTATCCTCCTCCCCTTTCCTTTCTTCCCTCTTCTTCCTCCCTCCCTCTTCCTCTTTATTAGGTCTTTGAGTCAGGGCAGCACCAACTCCAACATGCTGGATGTGCAGGGCGGCGCCCATAAGAAGCGAGTTCGTCGCAGCTCGCTTCTCAACGCCAAGAAGCTGTACGAAGACGCTCAGATGGCCAGAAAGGTGAAGCAGTACCTGTCCAACCTGACCGTGGAGACGGACGAGGAGAAGCACCAAATCATGTCCCTGCAGTGTGAGCCATCCTACACTACCTGTGAGTAACATACACACACACACACACGTATCAGTAAATCATAAATAAAAATTATTTTATAGATTTTAACTGGCATTATTCAAAGCATTTTTAATATTGTGTGGATGCACTTTAAAGTATTTTAGTACGGCTCAATATGTAGGGTTAAACTGTTGGAATGTAAGTGCTGGAAAAATGCTTTTAGTGTTTTTTTGTTTATATTTGTTTGTTTGGCAGTATAAACTTGACTGTTTAACCAGGGTACATTTGTAATTCTGGCTTGCACTGCCACCTAGTGCACATGTCTGGCAGAAAAGTACAGGGTTTGATTGTCCAGTCAGTTCGTAGCTCCTGCAGTACACACGTGATCCCAAAGATGTGCACTTGTCTTCTATTCTTAGCGTGCCAGCACAACCTACATGAGAACTTAACAAGAGTGATTCTGCTAAAACTCAATTTTGGTTTATTAGGTAACAATCAAATTCTTCCTCATCTTATTGTTGGGGGATGCCAAGGAGTGGCAGCATGGTGAAGTGATACTGGTAATGTGGTAATTGGGCTTTCAGCCTCTGCAAGACAGATCTGCTGCATGGTTTCAGCTCAGGTTAGGGAAAATCTTGAACCAAAATGTGATATAATTTAAAAAAATCACATTTAGGTAGATCTTGAAAGCTTTATCGATTGAACAAAAAGCTTGGAAAACATTTCTCCACTCTGGTACACATCTAAAAACATCTGACATTGATGTAAATCAATCACTATATGTCTGTCATATAGTTGTAACATGAAATATTTAAGGAAATCTTTTCCTTCACACTGAGCAGTGGATACGAATGGTCAAATTTTGAAGTAATGTCATTTTAATTATGCGGGTTGTTGTCTTCTGTCTCCCTGTGGTTGTAGTGTCAAAGAACTTGAGCGAGAGAAGATCCACCAAGTCAGACATGTCTCCAGTGTCTCTGCGGTCGGCTCTGCCCTCGGGGAAAACACAAAACAGGGTGTCACAAGTCCTACAGGTCCAGGTCCCACTGAACCCCCTGAGGAAGAAGAGCACTGCCAAGGACATAGGCACACCAAGTGAGTACCCTGAGCTCCACTATATATTCATATTAGTTAAGTCTCATCTGTAGTGTTTCATTTTAATCGTCCTGTCTTCTGTCTGTCTACACTGATAAAACCCTTACCCCCACTTCTGAGTTTCTTCATATATATCACGACTCCCAGGATGATAAACTTTTCTGCCGCCTTTTTATCTCACTGTTTGTTCTTCTCCAGACTCCAACTCTCCCCAGGTGATGAAGAAACCTCCAGTGAACCCATCAGAGGAGTGGAGCACCAAGAGACCATCTGATGACACCGTCTCCACCATCTCCTCCCTTCACTCCAGCCCCACGGTGTCGCCGCAGGGCTCCCCACGCAAAGGTGTGCTGCAGAAACTTTTCACCCTGTGCGCTTTTATCTGAGGAAGGTTACACTTAGTGAAGAGGAGTAAGACAGTCATCTCCAAGCAGAGTTCTGACACACTAATAATAATCTTCCTGAGTTACTTTTAAACTATCTTTTGTAAATCCCGGTGCATTTATGTCCAGAAGTCAATACATGCTTAATTTTACACATGAAAACTTCAAAGATTTTGCATGTTTTAGTGGCTGAGATGAGCGTCTTCTCCAAACATCTCTTTGTTCCCAGTTGAATGAAAGTCCTTCTCCTTCCCTCCTTTTCAGTGGGAGGCGTGGCCAAGTCCCAGAACTCAAGCCAGATGAACCTGTCGGGATCTTCTTCGTCACTGACCAGCGACGCCAGCACGAAGGCCGGCACTGTCAGTCTGCGCAGCTACGGAATAGGTGGGGCTCTCCTCCACAAAAGGATCCTGCTGATGACCAGACAGCACAGCCAAGAGAGTAGCAGAGAGAGAGAGAATGAGGCAGAGGAGGAGGAGCAAGAGAAGGGAAGTGAAGTTGAAAAGGAGGAAGAGAAGATGACACAGGAGGAGGCAGAGACAGTTCAGAGAGGGAGGTCCAGGCAGCAGAACAACCAGGGTGCACAGGCAGATACAGGGCTAATGCAACGGAGGGTAAGAACAGGAAGGACAGGTAGGCATGGGGTGCATCCCATGGCCCACACTGAGTCATCCCCCAGTCTGCCAGGGTTGGGACCCATGACTCTGTCACCCCTCTCCCAACCCCAGCAAATGAGACCCAAACCCCCAGAGACCCCCATCAGGACGAGGCTGTTGTCGCCCTTCAGGATACTGAGGGAAAGGAGTCGGTCCAGGGAGAGGCCAATGGCAGACAGGCCACAGCTCAGTGGTGGGGAGGGGACAGGGGATGTTGCGCCCTCCTCACCTCAGGATGAGAGACAAGATGCAGAACAAAGAGCCAGGAGGTCGTTCAGCCCCAACCCCTTCCTTTGGCTCTGCAGGGACAGACACAGCAGGAGAAAGACTGTCTGACAAGAGAGAGAGCGAGAACTGATTCATCTACTTATTTGTGTTAAAACACTGATTTGTAGATAAAATATTAAGTATTAGTGGTGTGAATTTTTGCCAGAGGTTGATGATCGATTGTGTTTCAGTCACACATGAAAGAGATTTCATGTTAAAAACAAAAAAACAAGTCGAGAGGTTGTTGAGTAGTAGTTGAGAGGAAAGAGTCTCATGTCCACCATCAGTTGGTGAAAGGTGACAGGAGTTGTCATAGCAAACATCCATAGCAGATTAAAAAGATGATTACAGTTTGTTCTCTGAGTTCTTCCCAGTGTTTGATTTCAGTGTTGCCAAGTCAACAAACATCCAAATGTAGCAAAAACAACTCATTGTGTTGAGGGTGAGTGAGAGAGAAGTGCAGGTCTTGTCTTTCAGGCTTTTCAACACAATTCAGAGACTCTGTTGACGTTCATCTGCACATTTTAGAAATGGTTGTACTGTGACTTTATGGCCTAACGGGTTCTTAAACCACCTCCTGTGCTGCGTAAGCATTCATGGAAATGACTATACATGACAAAGAGACAAAGATGAGTGTTGCTCTCTGAGTTAGCAGTGTTGTTTTTTTTAGTATTTGCTATTAAAAAGGGATCACAAACATCAGTTTGTCTCCCCGTATTCTGAGACCAGAGGTGATTCATTGATGTTTTTGCTCCTGATTGATTTAAAGTGCATTGGTTATTTATTATTCCCTAAGAAACTGATGCACAGCAGTTTGGAAGAGCTACACACTAATACTGCCAGGGTTTGATTAAAATACTCATCACAGCCACTCAGGGCAAAAATATCATTCAGTGTTGCCAGACAGGCCACAGCTCAGTGGTGGGGAGGGGACAGGGGATGTTGCGCCCTCCTCACCTCAGCACCTTCTACTGGAAGGTGCTTTAGGGAAAAGGTCGCTATGATCGAACGTTGCTCGTCATTTCTCTTTACTTTATCTTTGTTTTCTGCCCTTTTCTTACTTTCTTCATTATTATAATGTGCACTTTACTTCACATGTGTTAACGTCCTCCATGTTGCTCCAGGTTACAGCCTCCTACCGGCTGGTAAGGCGGACAACCTGTCGGACTCCAGTCACAGCGAGATCTCCTCACGCTCCAGTATCTGTTCCGTCGACTCCATGCCAGCTCCCGGGCCTGAGGAGCGGTGTAATAGCAGCAACAGGACGTGTACGACTACTGCTGCAAGCACCGCTACGACTACTGCTGCAACGGCTGCTGCGGTTGTTGAGAGCACAGCAGCTACGCATGCACACTTAAATGCGGATTACAGCCAGCCCAGCACAAGGTAATTCACTGGAGTTCAGTTTAGTATATCTTTAGTATATCAGATTTTTCTCTCCTGTTTGGGGAGCTGTCTCGGAGACTGCAGATTTCTATGCTTTTACAACATATGAGTCAACAGCTCTCTAACTTTCTTTTTATGTGTGCTCATGTTCATGAAAATAACTGCTGACAGGGAGAGCAGCACTGTGACAACAAGGAACCACGGGAATTAAAGAAATCATTACAGCTCTGCATCCTCTCAAACTGAATAAGTTCATTCAAAGTCAGAACACAAAAAAATGAACATTGAGTCACGACAGTTACAAAAGCCAAGCCGCCCGGTTACTCATCTGCTGCATATACATGCAGATTTACACCCAACTCCAACTTTGCTGGCTTATTTACTTGTCCCTCGCTTGGTCTTCTCCCATTGACCTTAGGTTAGCAAAATTCTTTTGACTTTGTAGAGCCAGTGAAACTCAGTGCAGCCGTGCAGCTCCACATATAAAAACTCCTCTAAAATGCAAAGTGTGTCTGTGGACTGAACATAAATTACAAGAGGACCTGCCAGTGCAGTGAAAAACAGTAGGTAATTGTCTCTGTAGTTATTACTGGGGTGGGGGGTGAAAAATCAAAGACATATGCGTACAGGAAATCATAATGAAAGCACGGCACCTGCCCCAGGTTTTAAGTCTTGTCTGAGAGGAGCTAAACTCACTGGAGGACTTGAGATTTTTGGACTTTGAACATTACAACTGAGCAAATTATTTTAGCTTTCAACCTTAAACACATTTTACTTTATCAAGTACCTGCTCACACTCATACCCCGGCAAGTAATGAATGGCTATCAGAGCGCACATGACTCAAGCTTCCAACCAGCAGGACACACAAACGCAGAATCATCAGAAACCTTCGGAACGGCCAAGATGAGCAAAAAGGCGCCGCACGCACCGTCGAGCACCTCGAGCCACTCTCCCATTTCCTCTCCCAGCTGGATTCCAATTATGTCCTTTCCTCATTAAAACGGAGTGAACAGGAAGTCATAAAACACAGTGGGTTTTTATTAGCATCCCACATTTACTGCCCTCCTCTCTCCTCCGTTTCTTCGTTAACAGCATATCGGTTTTCACGCAGGCGGCGTTTTAATCTGCCCGAGTAAACAACACACCTTTTTTATCGTCTGCTGTTTGTTTATTGTTCCGACATGATCAGGCCGTTCTGTCTGGCAAAGTGGAGACCATAAAAATATCTCCGGACGCAATAATCTGTCTGCTCGTCTGATATTATATTACCTCGGCAGCCTCGCCGTATAACACAGGCTTGTTTGTATGAAATACGGCTCAGTTTCATTGAGTGGCTTGTTTGTCCAGTAAAATCATGTAAGTGAAACAAACGGCTGCTTCATGACAGGAAAAACTTTTTTTTTAAAGTTTTCTCTTGTCTGTCAGAAGCCAGACATGATGATCTGTCATGAGAGAAATGCTGCAAGAAATGTTTCTTTCATGATTTTTGGTTACAGATGAAGCATAAACTCTAATGGCCCAACATTAACCATATCCATGTTTTACGGCTGTAACAACAGAAACATTTAAAGAATTAATATTAAAACTTCAAAATTTGAGTTGCAAGCCAAGGATCTCTTCAAGGCATTGCTGAACTTTGTCCCGTAGCTTTTTATATCTTGAACCTCCTTTGCCCTCGTCTCCCTCCCGCTCCTCTCACTGTCGGTTCATTTCAGTCTCACCTCCACTTTAATCAAAGTCAGCAGCTCGTTATAATCTTGGGATCCAAATGTTTCACTTCCTGTCTCTGGGTTTTTCTTTTGTCGTGTTAGGCTTAGCCTCATCTACTCTACTCTACTCACACCCTAAATTAACTTGATTCTTAAATAGTGTCTTTACCTACAATGCTATCCTGGTCATGCATCCCTGGCTTTGTTTGTCCTTTTTCTTTATGAAGGTTGTATAAGGATCCACAAACCTGATCAAGATGTAAACGCACTCCTTCTTTATTTGTTATTATATTTATATATTTATTATTGTGTAAGTGCACAAAAATGAATACTGAAATTATTATTATTGTAAATAAAAAGTCTTTAAGTTGTCACTCTGTCTCTCCTATCCACACCAGCTCCTCGTCGTTGGCCCGTGGATATGTCACCCGAGCCTCCACCTTCACCTCCTCCACCTCGACAGAGGAGCTGACCCCGGACCACACTTCTCTGGACTCTGTGGCTGACAGCGGCCGCGGCAGCTGGACATCCTGCTCCTCCAACTCCCACGACTCCTTCCAGAGCCTCCCCACCTCCTCCTGCCGGCCCTGGGACCACGGCATCCACGGGCATCCGCTCTCCCTCCCGCACACGCACCTGGGCGGCTTCAAGCACACGCAGCTGGCTGGGCCGATTGCTGAGATCGAGGCTGCCACTCAGGCGTGGGCAAATGAAGATGGAGCCGCCAAGCAACACTCCAGAAACTCCAGCTCGGACCTGTCCAATCAGTCGCGGCAGAGTTGGGCGTCATCCAGCTCGCTGTCAGACACCTACGAGGGGAATTACGGGACAATAAAGCGGCGAAACACCTCAGAGCACCCCTCCTCGCCAACCAACGAGGACGGAGGACAAAGCACAGACCCTGTCTACAAAACGGTGACGTCAAGCACAGAGAAGGGCCTGATAGGTGAGGGTCCAGGTTGCAAGTTTGATTCCCCATAAAACACAGCGTGACGGATAAACTCTGTCGCTGTGTGTGGGCGCCTGTTGACATGTGTGGTTGTCTGGGTAGTTACAGTAGAAAATGAAGTGAAGTGCGCTGTTGGTTTAGCTGAATCACTGCAGCTTTCTGTTGCTTGACTTGCTGTCAGGGTCTAGTGAACAAATGACGCACACGGTCTCGGGGCCAAAATCCCAAACAGATCTCATTTTTTGCTGCTGTCGGCTCTCCATCTGGCTGGAGTTATAGAGCGTCTTCATCAGTCTGAGTGTAAATCTGTCTTCCCCCCCGCTGTAGTTTCCTGGCGAACTAGGAGATCGTGCAGCAACAGAGGAGGAGAAAGACAGTGTTCAGTTAATCTATTAGCAGGATCAACAGAAAATCAACTGACCAACTATTTGATAATCGATCAATCGTTTAGGACAGTCATTCGCTGCTTCCAGTTACTCAAATGTGAGACTTTGCTTGTTTTCCCACCACTTGTATTGTAAATTAAATATTTAGGTGCTGGACTATTGAACAAAACAAGTCATCTGGAGTCAGAGGAAATTATCACTGGGCACTAATTTCACTATTTTCACTATTTTCTGAAGCAAACGATTGATCGATTAATCTGGGAATGATCTGACAGATTATTAAATAATGAAACTGCAGCTCTAGCTCACCTGTATCCGCTGCAGCCATCCATTTCATCAGTTATATTTTTATTTTCAGCATGTTTTGGTGCATGTATAGTCGTGTATTGTGTTCGTGAAACATCACATTGATTTACTTTTTCCATTGTTTTCTTTTGTTTCCCCCCTCCTCACACACCTCCCCACACACACCTCCTTTATCCGGTGACCTCCTCATCCCCTGTCACTCCTCATCCCTCACCTCCCTCCTTCTTTTGCTCCACCCCTCCCCGTTTTTCTTTTGCTCTTTCACCTCCATCCAGTGTACTGTGTCACTTCCCCCGCCAAGGATGAGCGTTACCGAGCTCCCCCTCCCACCCCTCCAGGCTACCAGGGTCTGGCTCTGGGGGATCTCGGCCTGACAGACGGAGTAGTGGGAGGGCCAGGAGGTCACCCCCCCAGGCCTCCTCACCTCAGACCTCCAGACTACAGCGTGGCCCTGCAGAGGAGCAAACTCCTGCAGAGCCCCGGAGCGGCTGGCAGCCTGGCTGAGGCACGGAGGCTGGCTGCCAACCATCACCTCCACCACCAGGAAGCCCGGACTGCCGGCTCCACGCAGGGCCACTCCAGACCACCCAGCATCTGCCTCCCACCACAGGAGCTGGCTGACAGTGAGGATGGTACGTTCCCCAGGATGGTGAAATGAGAAGCACCACTCAAAGCTTGACTTTTAAAGATTAAACTAGAAACAATACATGTCTCTACTCACCCTCTCACTTAACTCATAGTCGGTTACCGTTTACAGGCTGGTGATGGTTGTAGGGCCGTGATGTTTACAGTGTTGAGGGAATGACCACAAGTTTACAGATTCATACAAACACATTAGTTTTAAGATGAGATTTCATGAAACAACATTTCTCTTTATTTAACTGATCACTTCAGTAAGGTTTATTTCATATGAACGCACACATTTGTATGTTTTTTAATGATTTTTATGATTTTGTTTACAGTGTTTTACAGTGATTCATCATTTACCTTTTCCCCAAAAAAATAAAGCATGAAAAACATGTAAATCTGATTTAAGATAAAAATGGATTTTAGAAAATATCATTTGCACTGTCTTTGTGAGAAATGCATTTGGGGTTTTCTGCTCACTTTCTGTTATTTTAAGATTTCCTGTGGTCAATGTTTGCAGCAGAAAGCAACAGCTTAAGGTGGATGGACTTAAATTTGATTAAAACCCAAACTAATATTAACAAAAACCAAAATTAAATCAGATCAGGTCAAAGGCTTCTACCAATTATAATGCAACCAACATTATTGTAATCGGTCATATCGTCCCTGCTGGGCATCTTTCATACTGATTTGATAGGGTTAATTAACTTAACACTGTGCCCTTTCCTGTTTTTCAGATGAACAAGTGTCGGCGGTGTAGAGACGGTGACATCACACTCACACACGCTCACACACACATTCTCACACATGGACCAAGTCGTGTTGAGCAGGCTTTGGACTAAACTGGCAGCCTGTCGTCACCGCGTATCAGAGCACATTCTCCAACGCCCCCCTCTAGTCCCACTATTACAACGGACCATAATGCACCTGGGGACCAGAGCAGCAGGTCATGTGACCCCTCTCCACCTCTCTGGACTTGAACATTCATCTCTTTTTAAACCCATTTCACCAAACAAAGAAGAAAAGAAAGATTTTAGACACTTTTTAAACAAAAACTCTTGAACGAAGCAGATAAATGTCGGCGGACGTAAAAACAAAAAAAGGACAAATAAAGAAGGAAAGAGGGGCGATCAGCACGTCTCATGAGAAGAGGTCAGCCTCCTTGGAAACAGACCACCATGTACCTCCATTTTGCGCTCGAAGCTCTCTAGTTGAAGATGTTTTACATTGTTTTTTTTACAGTTTTATCATGTTGTACAGTGACTTTATTCTTTTCATTTGCATCTGTGAGTGTTGCAGCGTTTTCTATGAGCGAATAGTGAGGAGGAGCAGACAAAGGGATAGAAAGCTGCAATCAGTAGTGTAAGTATTATCACAAACATGAACTCCTTGGGGAATTTTAAGAATTTTCAAAGGAAGGTGAATGTCGATAAATAAGAGACAAGAAAAAACTTTTTAGATTTTGGTTTGGGGTCTTTAGGGGTCTCTGTCAAACCCTGACACTGTTAATGTAAATTTATAAAAATGACATCAGTTCCCATGCAAACAAAGCAAATGCACACAAGAACAGCTGCAAAACCAACTTAATTAATCCCAGTTCTTACACTTTTGACTGTGTTTGAGGTCACGAAGCCCTCAAGAGCCACACACATCCCCTCACCATACTCTCATCCCTCTTTTGAAAAGAGAATTTAAGCTCCTGAAGTAACAGAGAGCCCCGTTTTGATTCCTACTCATCCGACTCTGTTCAGCTTTATAGAAGAGAAAAGAAGATAAACAGCATCTCTCAGGCAGCTCTGTGTCTTCGTGTCGCGCTCTCCGCCACCCCAGCCACCTCTCTTATTGCTCGTTGAGTCTGATGCGAGGTACTTTAGCGGCATGCTGCCTCCTGGATGTTCTATAAAAAAAACTGTATTATAACTCGTTTTTAATGAGCTGCAGAACAAATGCCTCGCTGCTTCCTGTTGAGTAAAACGCGTGTCGTTATTCTATTGCAGCAGCTATAATAAAATGATAAATTAGCACCGTGTGGTCACACAACGTGCATGCATACTCACACACACAACCCACACACCCAAAACCTAGTTGGTGTGCACAAAGACAAAGGACAGTGTTTACACCAACGCTTACACATTTTGTTTACAGTGTTTACTAGACTAGTTGTCTTTTGAATTACGAGCTGAAATGTTAAAGTATGAATCTCCAGGTTTATATGACCTTGTAAATTTGTTTATAATGTCGCAGGAATATGAGATGCAGCATAAACTTTGACTATGTGCTCACAGTGTACCTCTCCTTTAGGTTTTTTTGCATCATATTTAAAAAGAACGAGCAAACACAACAAGTCAACAGATGATGTATTTTAAGGCCTGGCTCGCATCTCATTCCATGTTCATAGTACATTTTCTAGAATATTTAAAAAGGATCTGCTTGAAAAATTAGTTTATTTGTATTGAAAACAGAAGCAAATTTGTACATTGTGAGTAACATTTTGGAAACGGAAATTTGTTTTTAATTGTGTTTATCTGCAGTGCAGCAGGGGTGTAACTGGAATCGGACGCTCTTCTGCTTTCTGTCTCGCGCTATGTGATGCTTCTTTCTTATTGTTTTGCCACACAAAGACTTGAACGGATTGATGCTAATATATATATGGCATATATATATGAATTTATACATATATATTTTTGTTGTTTCTTTGCCATAAATTAATGTATAGTTGAGAGAAGAGAGTCTTCTATAAAGGCTATTTTTGAATATTTTGTTATATGAAATAATCCAAGGTTGTGATTGCCCCGTTTCTGTCTGCGGGCAGGAGTCTTTAAAGGAATTAGTTCTTGTTGTTCATGACTTGTTTTCTCCCCTCACACTCACATTGGTGCCATTTCTGCTCTGTCTATATCTGCAATTGCTGCTGTGTTTTGGGACTATGACTGCGTGTGTGTGTGTGTTTTGTGGAATTATGTTTTTGCGAGGTTGGGATCATTATACTTTTTTTTTTTTTTTTTTAAATCACATTTTGATGTTTTCAGTCTGGGCTCGCAGGACATAAAGAAAGGCTCAGAAGTCAGTTTCAGTGAAAGCTTTCCTTAGTTTGCAGCTCGATGGCTTCTGCCTGCTGAAGGGTGGAGCCCTTTCAGGTCTCTTGCCATCGGTTTCACGGCACAAAGCAAGTTCATTTAAACTCAGACTGGATGGTGCCATGTCTAATATGGTCTTCTGGCCCTTGTCAACTTAGCAGGACTTTAAACCTTTCTCCTCACTGTATTGACTGTGACCCTCACCTAAGCCCCTTGTTTTTCTTTCGTTAATCTTAACAGTAGAAACTTTAAAAGTGACTGACAGTTCCACTTTTTTTTTTTGCACAACTGATTCTTTTTCTCAGATTCTTAACCATAAATCAGTATTAATCTTCTGCATGAGCAATTTAAATAACAGCAGCATATAAGAGTTGGCCCAGATGTTAGGAATGGCACGGATCTTACTTAGAAGTCAGATTGAATGCTATATTTTTACCTGCTTTCAAATCTTGAATCGAGAGCTAAACATCAGGCAGCAGTTTTGTTTTTATGGTTTTTTCCCATAAAGTTATTGTACAGTTAAAATTAAAATGAAACTTTTTTGTGCACAGAGTTGTTTAATTCCTCACCTGAGCTCTATAAGCACTCCACATCAAATGATGCTACTTTTATTTTGTTTGTTTGTTTTTGCTAAATTTCATTTAGCAGTAACCTCCTCTTCTGTTTTGGGTCTGGCAGTGAGCAGCTCTTGGCACTGTGAACACAACATGTCAGCGTTTTTAACAACATAAAACTAGAGAGGAGGAACTTCACTGCTCTCACAGCTTGATGGATATCTGGCTGATTGTATTTTAGCCCCCTCGTGTCCTGCCATGTTACCTGGAATGCAATAAGAGAGATGTGAATGTGTTTTATGTAGACATCTTTTGGCATTACAGCAGAAATGCACAACAATAAGCTTAAGTGTTGTGAGTGTGCTGCACAATCTGTACAAAGAGGTATTAACTTGGTCTGTGGCTTAAAGTTTGCTTTTGTCTCACTTCTCATAGCTGTTGTAACTTATGTCTTTTAGAAAGACAACATGATTTTGCTCGTACGCTTTTTATGTATTTTTTACGAGTGATTGTAAATAGTTGTTATATTTTTGTTTAAGAGAATGTTTAAAAAGGAAAAATACCTTTTATTTCTCCAAGTCTACTGATATGAATTTGGAAAATGAATAAAACGTTAAGCAGAACCGATGTGGTGTCTTTATTCATGGTTGATACCATCAGTTCTCCCCTAAATCACACCTGGAGTCATTTCTCTGAACTCTCCTCATATTTCAGCCTTTCGATTTTTAAACACAACATCATTTTACCTCTTCAGGTCTCTTTAACAAGTCCAAGGAATCAATCCACCACTTTGTTCCAGGCTTAAATATCTTAACAGTTGATGGATTGCTGTGAATGTTTTTACAAAGGTTCCCAAAGGATGGTGATCTCCTAACTTTTCACACTTAATGACCAATTACGTGAAAAACTGACATTCCTATTAGCTGTAGCCACAATTTGTATTTGTGGCTACAGTATTTTTCAGCTGAAGTTATCCCGTTTAGCTACATCTCTTGTTGACTTTAACCTGAGACTAACAGGATGCTTGTTGCTTATGTTTTGTTTGTTTCCTTATTGCCAAGACAAGAGCAGCTAGGATTTTTGGTGCACTGTCCGTTTTCTGATAGTTGACGAGTAAACGGTCACACAGAAGAAGAAGGTATCTAGTCTCTCCTTGTTCTGTTCAGATGTCCTCACTTTCGTCCTCGCTGTCTCTCAGCCTTCTGCTGCGTTCAGCTCTATAGCTGATCTGATCAGAGCTGGAGACCATCACGCTGTGCTCAAGGTCAGGTTCCTTTTATAACTCATTAAAGGTTTACTGTCACGCAGAGGGGCAGGAACTCATGCTGGTTTCTCTGTCTATGTGTGTGTAAGAGAGGAAGAATACACCAGCCATTTGAAGTTCTTTCACAATAAAAAGGCTTCTTGTTGTTCACATACTGGACGTGATTGTCACTGTCAACAGACTGTAAACACCAGCAATAACTACATGATTTGTAAATCATAAGTATTACAAAGTAGAACTCCATAAAAGTAACCTTTACAGGGTCGGTTAATTTCAAGCTCAGACACTGAAAGCATTGGCTCTGAACCAGGAGTCTCACAGAACAACCACTGAAGGTCTACTCACTGGCTTTTTCCAGAGCCTTTAACCATATCACTCAGGCCTAATCAGCTCAGTTTGCTCAGTTTAAATTGCAATGGATCTGTTGTCACACACACAAGCTAACTAGCTGTTGTGATTTCTGCAAGGTCTTGTAGAAGTTCTCTTTCATGTTGCTTTAAAAGTTAGATGAGAACATTTCTGTCATGCCCTTGGAAACACTATCCAGCCAAACGTTTCCAGCTCTAAGTCCACTTGGCAGTTTCACAAATCTTATAACTTTCATTTATCTTTAAAATATCACAGATGAGAGGGGCTATGGATGAGCTATTAAAGAGCTAAACATCCAAACACATCCTGAACTCACAGGAACCACACACTGTATGTCCCAGAGAGTTTTTAAACTTTTGCTCAATCTGACTTTGGCACCGTATCTGAGCTGCATCTTAAAGACACTGAGCTCTTTCTCTGTGATACAGAAGTTAGAAGGATGCGTAACAGAGATGGGTCAGGGAGGTGAGGGTGGTGGTGGTGGTGGGGTGTAGCAAGAGGTATGTTAACCAGCATGTTCAAAGAGCTGGTCTTTCCACTTCAGAGAGAATATTCCAGAATGATGAGAGAAGTGAAAGTTCAGCTCCGAGTGGGATTCGATTGGAAACGAGTCGGTGAAATTACACACAGCTTCAATTATACATCACAAAGGGCGAAAGAGCCCCACTGGATGGCAGGAGAGGAAATGTGGAAAAACGGCAACGCTCAGGTCTTGTAATATGTGCGGCCTGCATGCACGTGTGTGTGCGTGCGTGTGTGTCACACCTCTCCTCTGTTTTGACTTTGAAGTTGTGACTTTGTCAGGAGCAGAAGCCGAGAGCACAAGGTGGGAAAACGGAAACTTTACCACCTTAGGGGCTGTGCGCACACGTGGGGGTTGGCTTTTAGCATATTCCTGTCTAAATGAAAATTTGTGAAGCAAAACAGTTTGGAAAATATTCTGTCACCTGTACAGTCTCAGCGCTGCCCTTGAGCACACGTATGTGTGAGTGTGCATTTCCTTCCACATACGGAAATGAAAAGTAAGTTGTGTCTTTAACCTTTACTGTCGTGTTTCCTGCATGATCACATAAATAAGTTGTCTGTTCTCAGGTATTTCTGATGTTTTATGTCTTTCTCTGTTGTCCTCTTATTGTACTGTATGCATGCAGGAAAGGTTTGTTCACATTAATTAACATCAAAACAATTTAGTTATGCACTGCCATGAATTTTAAAGGCTGTGGGTCAAAATCGAACCAGTGGTGTGTCCTGATGGCCACGGTGTTTAAGATGCTGCCTGTGTAATCTCTATTGTTCCACTGAATCAGAGAGGCCAGTTCTTACCTTCTGATGAAATGTCACATTAGTCAGATTAGAAGACATCATACAATATACATATATTCATATATACACATATGCTGTTTTTTCACACTTCTGATGATTTTGAGGTCTATAGTGTGTTTGGATCTACGGTACTTTGCAAACAGTCTGTGCTCTTTGAATGTTTTAATGTTGTAATGTTTCAGGGACAGCATGACTTTAAGGTTCACACACTGTTTCCATTCAGGTCAAAGGCCAGTTGGTGATCAACGAGGCTGTCTGAGGACAGGTGACGTCCAGCAGAGTCAGTACTACAGTTCATCTTGTTCTTCACCTCACACACGGTCACTTGAGTCGTTTGTCACAGAGTCCCAATAAATATGTTCGGGGCTTTGTAATCTTAACTTTTAAAGGTTGCACCAAAATTTATCGGAATGAAAACAGTTTTTGTCCCAAATTGACCAAGAAATCTGCTCGCGCACCTTTTTGTTTCCATTTTATTTCCTCTGAAGTTTCCTTAGTGAGATTCAGGTTAATTATCAGCTTCTCCTGTTGATTACTTTTCAGATCTCGTCTTCAAAGTGTCAACAAGGTCTCGCAGCAGAAGCTTTGTGTTTGTTTTTCAGACACCGGCACTTCTGCTGTTAGCTTGTTAGTGGTGTTGCTGCAAGCCAGCCCCTTGTGGCAGCCTCAAAACTGTTTATATATACGTATATTCAAACCACTGGAAATGTAACAGTTTGTTGTTGTGCTGCAGATAAATGTAGTAAGGCTCTCCTGGACTCCAAGTCCTGCCTCTTTGGACCATTTGTAGGGCAGGGAGTTACATGTTGAGTGGCACCCTCCAGGGTCACTCTGGCCATTTGTCACCAGTCCACAAGGCTTCCTGCAGCTTGTAAAGAGGTTGAGGTCAGTGTCCTTGCATCTCACTGTCCCCAACAATGTCAGAAGTGCAGCTCAGATTAATGACCTGACAAGCCCACAGATTGTAACCCAGTGTTAAAAAGCCTGCAAGTGATCCTTCAAGCTCCTGCTTTTTTTCTCGCCCACTTTTCCTTTTTACGAGATTTGGGTGTCTGTGTGCCTCTCTTGAATGTCACTGAAGTTTTAGTTTGATTTATTTTCATTTGCTTTGGTTGTTTCATTGGTTTCCAACAGAAGAAAATTCATTAATAAGTAAGGTGACCTATTGTCTGATAAATGAGCCAGGAATGATGAAAAGTGCTGGTCCAAGAACATTTTAGTTCCTTTTGGACAATTTTCCAAACTGTATGGACTTTTGGCAGTTCCGTTTTACTGTCTCTCCTTAAACATGAGACACTTTAGTTCAACATAAGATGTTTTTTCTAAAAAAAAAAAAAAATCAATACGTTATCTCCACCCTCCATTCAGATCCACAGGATCCTTCCATGTGTGACAGTATTTAGTGTGTGTTTTGAGTGAAAGTTTCACCTGAAAACACAACATACATTTCTTGTTTCATTTTTCTTTCCTCCAAGCTCTTCTAAGATTCATTTTGTAGATTTTCTTTTAAAGGAAACCTCAATCTTCATTTTAGGATCAATTTCTGTAGTTGTGACCTCTTTGTATTCTATATGTTTGTGTGAGATACTGTGTTGGTTGAAAAACAAACAGAAAGAAGTAACAGACTGTTGCCAGAATTTAACATTACGGAGCCTCTCCTGCTGTTCCACTGATGACCATGCGGGGGCAGTGCTGCATTGTGAGAAGACCTGGTTGTGACTCATGATCAGCATCTGCATCTCTTCACCTGACAGGCATTCTGCAAGATTTGTGAAAGAAGGCTATTTGGGGAGCATATTTTCCCCCAGAGATCAGCCATCCTATTAAGGTGCAAATTACCAACACGTTGTCCGTGTTGGAACAATGCAATCCTGGCTTTGTGAAGGTAATGATTATATCTGTCTCAATTGTCTTTGCCCTGTGTGCAAACGTCTCCTCTCATCCCTTAACAAGTAAATGTTGGTTCCTTAAGGGGGGATGGCTGCCACTCCTCCATACTGAGATTTAATTGTTGTTTTTAATGGCTGGTTGCCTCACTTTGTGTGTTTGTGTGTGTGTGTATTTCTATGTTATTTAATTGACTTAGTGGTTGTGCAGCGTGTGTGTAACTTCACTTGGTGTGTTTGTGTGTGGGTGTGTACGTATGTGTGTGTATTAGTGTCACTTTCAAAGAAAGTCGTACATTTAATGTCTGATTTTGTTGTTTTTACCATGTGAAATGGGGTGCGTGTGTGTGTGTGTGTGTGTGTGTGTGTGTGTGTGTGTGTGTGTGTGTGTGTAAGAGAGAGAGAAAGGGATAGCAATCCTTTCAGAGTGTATCCTAGAAGATGTGGTTGCTACTGCGCATAAGGGCCCCGTCATCATCATCAAATATCATCATCATCATCATTGGTACATCATTACCTTATCCAGCACAGTGAGACGTCTGGGAGGACTATCCATCGCTCTGTGCACAAGGACAAATAATCTCTATTGTTTATTTTCTGCTGTGTATTCAATTTACAAGTTCACATTCAAGTTTTCTTTCAGTCTGTACACACATGCAAACACACACACACACACACACACACACACACACACACACACACACACAAACATTACTGCTGCACACGAGGTTAGCTAACAAGAGGTTAGCTGCAGTTCACATTCTATCTTGCCCTTCTTAAGCAAGGTTGGCAAAGGATCACTCTGAAAATGTGTGTGTACGCGCATGCGTGTGTGTGTGTGTATGTTCAAGCTTCACAGGAGTAAGCAAGTGTGTCTACAGCTTTACAACCTCTAAACACTGTCAGACTGTGAGCCTGCACTTGATTTCTGTGCAAGTACGTGAGCAGGTATGTGAAATACAAAAGTGCATGTGATGTACGTGTGTGTGTGTGTGCATGCCTCTCACATGTTTAAGTGTGAGTAACTCTTGCAGGGGAGAAGCGGCTCACAGTTGACAGAGTAAAACTGGATGCCACTTTCCCAATAATGAGTTAGGGTCAAATATGGTTCCAGGAGGGAGGAGGGTCAAGAGTTTGAATAGGAATGATAGAGCCATCCAGCCTTTGCCTCTACACAAACACACACACAAACACACACACACACACACAAACACACACACACACACACACAAATAAGCTCACACAAGGAAGAGACACACTTGACTTTTGCCTTTTAGAGGATGCAAGTGGAGAGTGGTGAAGGGTGAAAGGGAAATGAAAGAAGCTAGAAATGTTAAAGGAAGAGGGAGGTGATTTGTGTGTGTGTGTGTGTGTGTGTGTGTGTGTGTGTTAGGGGCAGGGAGGGTGAGATGGGGGTAAGGTAGTATCGTCTCAACAGGACGTCGCCTTTGCCCGGAGCACCCAGCTAGGAGAAAAGAAAGAGGAGGAGGAAGGAGATGGGATGGGAAGGAGAGAGAGGGTGAGAAAAAAGTCATTGGGTTCTGTGACCAAAAAAGTAAAATCATCCCGTGTTTCCTGCTCACGTCAGGGGCGAAAGTGTTTATAGCAGATCCAAACTGTCACACCTGAAAGTAGATTACCAAAGCTTAGCATTGAGAGAAGGAGATGTGATATCGTTTAAATATTCGAGTTAATGCTGCATATTTTCAGACTGTCTCTCCTGGAATGTGGACATGTGTTCTTTTCTCAAACAACCTTTATAGTTTCATGCTTTGTGTGGACATAGTTTAACGGCTTGAGTATGTCTGTCCAGGCCGTGTCCATAGTCAACATGCAACAAGGCTTTTCCAGAACCTGTAGTAAAAAGTGCATCAGTTTAAATGTACTTTGTATGAAAGTTACTATGTTTTATGGTTAACTGTTGGTTGCCTATTATAGCCTTTTCTGCATAGCTCTGCAAACACCTTCCTGTAATTTTGGCAGAATCCACAGCTCCAGTCTCTGATGGAAGGGCGACAGAGAAAGAAACACAAGTAGAGAGAGAGAAAGTGAAAACTAGAGAAGGAAGAGTGAAAAGATGAAGAGAAAATGAGAAACTGAGAGTGTCCAGAGGAAAACCTAAATACCCCCGCTGAGGAGAAGAGCTGCAGAAATGGATGAGAGAGGTGATGGGGGGTGCTTGAGTGAGGAGGCCCCCTCCTTTGAGCTATATGTCAGAGGAGAAGAGAGAGAAAGGAGGGAGGAGGCATCTCAGAGCAGATCAGAATGTAGACAGAGCAGATTAAAGACGGAGAGATCACAGCAGAGTTAAGGAGACTGAGAGAGGAAGGTAGAGACCTGATAAAAAAAAGAAGATGACACTTTGGCAGCTCGGTGAAGGGAGAGGAGAGGAGGGGAGAGGAGAGGAGAGGAGAGGAGAAGAGAGGGGAGAGGAGAGGAGAGGAGAGGAGAGGAGAAGCTGAAGGTCTAACCTCCTCTGGTGCCGCTGAGCTGCAGCCAGGTCTTTGATCCTGCACTTCATTTAGCTCCACTGTAGGAGACCCTCGCAGTCTGATGCACAGGATTAAAAGCCCATTCCAGAGTTTATTTGACATATAAATTATTATTCACACAGATTCACAAGGAGTTTGAGTTGAAATTGAAATGTATCTACGACTGACAACTTTACTGGTGGCAACTTACCTTATACAATAGAGTGGGACATGCTCGAGGCTGCACAATATGAGAGGTGTTTGATATCTGAGGGTCAGAGTTGGTCCGCTTCTTGCTTCTTGTGTGTCATACAGACAAATGTGTGGAAATACCTTTAAAACAAATACATAGCTTTAGTGCAAGACTGAGATTCTGTAATTCTTTCCCCACCAATATGTGACTCATTATCTACTTTGACTTATACTGCCAGACAGCAAAGTAGCTGCGTTTGTATATGGAGGAATTTGGAGAAAACTCTTAATAGAGTGAAGGGTTTTTATTAATCACAGATTCCTCAGAAGCAGCACGGAAAAAGAACTAAAATTGAGTTTCGAAAGCCATAAACATCAGCTCTGGGTTGATTAACTGGCATTTTTTAAAAAATTGTTAACCTCATGAAACCTGTGAATTATTTAAAATGATTATTTCTGGGCCTTTAAAATGACAAAAACAAAAAAACCTAGAGAACAGCTGAAACACAACAACACTTGAAAACATCTAAAACCCTCCCCAAATCTACACATTTAACAAGACACTCCAGCATGGAGCTGCTAGTTCTGTCAGATAAAGAACAAGAGGCTCCATGCTGCAAAGGCTGCCCAGTACTGCCAGTAATTAAGCCCATATTTGATGATTCATTTCCCATGATTTATGTCCAGTGCCAGTGTTCAGTGCCAGTGCAGGAAATAATGTGCACTATATGTAGCGAGGAAAAAAGTAAGGGTGTGTACATCAGAGTAGTTGGCCACTGGAAAAGCTGGCCAACATACAATGGCATGATAAGGTTTAAACACAGGGATTAGGATGCACTTTATTAGACAGGTTCTCCTTTGTGTCGCTTTATAGTGATGCACTCTGGTGTCCATGGGAAACGTGGCAGAAATAGTTGTTCAAGAATATAAAAGAAAAGCTAGAGAAAAGAAGAGGATCCAGCCTTGCAGCTTTTCTCAACTCTACACAGCTGACCAATGAATGGCTGTGTCAGAAAGTTACAGAAATGATTGTTTGATCCTCGACCAACAGTTTTGAGGAAATATTGAAACACTGTATTTTGCGCTAAATTGTTACTGAACAGCCAGACAGTAACACAAAACAGATTACACATAAATTTGACTTTTACATCAGCAGTAACTTGTTACATTTAGATGTTGGCAGAGCAACCACAACAATGCTCACATCCAAGGAGAGATACATAAGAATCTATAGAAAAACAGACAAATCAGACAGCTGAACCATCATCTGGCATGTGTGCTGGTAAGGACTGTTGCAGAATCTGCAGCAGATGGTGGATGTGCAGCTGTTGCTTTGCACATATATATATAAAATGGCAACAGTGTTGTCATCCATGGTTAACACAGGTCACATTGTGCAAAAACACTTCAGCTTCCCTGGCTCTTGAGAAACATACTAGATCCAGTATTTTTCTCGCCAGTGCCAGGCTGCTCAAAGCATGAGTAAGAACTTCACCATTTCTTTGAAATCAGCAAATTGATTCTTGAATTATCCCACCAAATACATTAATGACATCAACAACATATCTCAGCTTTAAAGAAAAATCTTCTGTCTACTACCGGCCAATCATGTGTTCTCAGTGAAAAAAATCCCTATTCTGTCAATTTGAGTAAACTCTGCTGAGCTCCTCTGCAGTATTCCCCTCTGTGTCTGCACTTGTAATTTCCTGATCAGTCATAAGCTCTTTAGATGAAGTGCAAATTTTATAGATATAAAATATCTGTGCAAATTTCTATTTGAATGCATCAATTTTTACAGATATTTTTACAAGCTGGCTGTGACACATGACTTTGAGCACTTAAGCCTGAAGGCCCCCCTTGTGCATTGTAAGGCTCTTGAGTTACATTTTATTCTTGGTCTCATCTTATATCTTAAGCTCAAGGTTAGAAGGCAATACAAGATATCTAAAGTACAAAACACCTTTGCACAACAGATGTGTATAGAGCATTGATTGTTTTTACAGTGGGGATTTTGTTTCTCTTTGAGTTACAGTCCTGTTAAATGGCCAGGCATCTAAAGCTTCACTTTTTTACAAGATCAGCTTTAACACCAAGCTCCTTGATGAAAAGCAAAAATCAATAAATACTATATAAAACCCACACCATTGGGAAATTCTAATTTTTCAAAGTGCTTAGTGTTGTTATATGTTCAAATTAATGACAGTGGAATCTGTCCTCTCTTGGTATTGTGAGTCAAGAAGAGGAAAGAAAAAATGTTGCCTCAAAGAATCCTTTTTTTTGTTGGTATTGAGGAGTATGAAATAACCAGCAGGATTTACCAGCTGATGACGTCTGTTGTAGTGTGTGAATAACACACAACATAGAAAAAAGTTCATATTACTGTGTGCACCTGGGATGCCAGACTCTGACAAACTAATCCTATAGCCCACTTTAATAAAACTTTTTATGCCTCTGTAAACATGATTTGTTTACAAATCTTTCATTTTTCTGAAATATGTGCTAATTTATGTAATAATATCAACATTGATATCAACATCAGACTGATTTTGGATCAAAAAATAGTTTAGCAGAGAATGGGGCAAGTTCACTGGTTACCACGGCAGTGGTACAAGACTGCAAAAAATTACAGAGCCTGACAACAAATTATTCAATTTTATTATTTATTATTTATATGCATTTATACAAAAGACAGTAAAATAAACAATTTAAAATTCCTGAGTTATCCCTGGTTACCTGATTGGGATATAACCCCTCCCCAAAACAACAAAAAAACAAAATAACAAACCCCTTAAAATTGTCAGCAGTCTGCCCACTCTTAACAGCTGTTTAAGGCGCAGCTCATCAAACTCTCACTTTTTTTCTTTTTGCTTAAATATAAGAAAGAAGAAAAGAACAGAAAAGACTGAGGTTAAACATGATGATAAACCACAGTTAGTGAATGGGTGAAATAACTGGCTTGGCTAAACTAGCTTAATCTGCTAAAAGAGCTGCTTTAAGCAAATATGGCGGACGGACAGAGCGAAAAGTAAACCGCGGATATTGAACAACACACGGTGGGATTAGTCAGTTCTAACATTACTACAACTCTTGGTGCTACTGCTGCTAACGTTAGCTTCAACCGTAATATGAACAGGTTTGCTCCCGGACAACGGGTTCGTGGGTACCATGACGTTAGTGCTAAATGTGGGTCAACTGTCAGCTGTTCAAGTCGGAAGTTTCCTGTCCACCTTTTGGCAATGTGAAGTCTACAGAGCTACAGTACTGTAAGTACTTGCTGCTTGTGCCAAATCGGAAGTGTTCTTGTCTTGAAAGTTATCAAGCTGTTGTTGGCATGAAATGCAGTTAGCATGTTGGTCATGTATTGATGCCTGCTGGGCCTGGTGTGGTGTGATGTGATGTGATGTGATGTGATATGATATGATATGATATGATAGCTGATAATATTTGAGATTTTGGAAAAATGATAAAACGGATAACTCCAATTGATTCAAGTGATACCATACTTATTTTATTGGCCCCTTGTCTGAACCAAGCTCATACTCTGTGGTTTGTGTTGCTGCCACACTGAGTAACACTTCTCTCCAATATTAAGATTATACTTATGTGTTTATGGACATAATTATTATATTTTGAATATATATTTGAATATTTTTGAATATATATCTGATGCACATGTTGTTTACTGCAGCTTATCACTTTTACTCTTGGGTTTGGTTTATCCAAATCCTCCCATCCTCCTTTTATTTTACTTACTGTAACAGCTGGGAAAGGCCATGTGGCAGATAGTATTTGACCCTTACATTTTGGACATGTAATAAAAGGAGTCCTGTGCTGCATCTAATGAAAGTCAGGCAGGTATGTTTATTAAGGTCACTCCCAGGCACCTGCTGGGTTTAGGTTGGACTTTGCTTGCTGGGAAGAGGTCAGAGCCACGTGTGTATGAAACAGGAATATTTTCCACATAATACTGGGCTGAGGAACTCTCAGCAAATTTTGCTGTTCACGTGCGCTTAAAAAAAAAAATCAGTTCATGATTATGATTCATTCAAAGTGCTGTTATGAAAGTGTGATCAGTCAATTTCTTTCCTGCTGTTTCTCTATCTCTGTTAGCGCTGCTTTCAGAGGTAGTTCCTTCTTTTCATTGCAGCGTGTGGCCAGTTTAACAGAAGCTGAGAGCAGAGTAGAATTTTTTTTTTTTCCGCACTGCACCGATTAGGAGGTGTAGCACAAATGTAGCACAGACTTTACAGAAAAGGAGACTTCAAAAAATAGAAAAGTAAGAGTATTCATACATAAAGTTCAGTTATTATGATACTCGTCTCTTGTGTCTTTTGTCTCTCCTTTTTGAAGTTTGATTAAACGTTCTGATATGAGTGTGATATTTGGTGCCTGGAGGCAACTATTTCAACTTACAAGCCTGTCTGTGTTTTCAAACCAGCTTTATATGATTTAGAAGGAGAAGACACCCACATGTAGACACATTCACACACACACACACACACACACACACACACACACACACACACACACACACAATGGAGTTGGTAGACATCAGCCTTGGCTTTATTATTAGTTTTCACCACCACTCTGCTTTGACTGGACCTGTAAGAGATAAACGTTGACTGTTCGGATGGGTATGTGTGTGTGTGTGTTAAGTGTATTTGAAATGTGTGTGGGTGTGTGTGTATCTAACTTAATTTGACTCAAACCGGGAAAGAATTCTGTTTTCTGTGTTAAGATGCACAGTGCCTCTCTGCCATCCCTTAGTGTTGCAGAGGAGGGAATAATATGTTGAATCTCATTAGCAAGGAGACTGTGACATCCTCAGTGCTCTGCTTAAACCTTAACTACTTGTTTGTGCGTGTGTACAGTTGATGTGGTTGTTTTTATTCATGCCCATGTGTGCATTTGTTGGTGTCCGTCTGTGCATATGCGCTCCCCTTAGCATCTCCTGTGTGTTTTGTTTGTGTGTGTACCAGTCAGTCAGTGAGCAGTTGGTATGCACTGACTGGGGGTCCAGATCACTGTTGTGATTGATGTAGCTGTGTACACAGTGTATCTCAGAGCTGTCCACCAAAATGGATCGGCCATTCTGTTGATTCTATTTCCTCCTCGTCAGGTCCTTCCTCGCTGTTCTCTTTTTCCCCTCCTCCTCATCCTTCCTTCCACTTGTTTTTCCAACTGTTTTCTGCCTGAGACCATAATCTTTCATGAGAAAAGGCAAAACTCCTTAATATCAGTCAGAAGGCAGTGTCTGGGCTTCCTTCCTTAAGTGGTGCCTCAGTGCATGAATAGACTTGTTGATGTTTAAGCTCTTTAGTGTGTGTATGTGATGGCTCAGGTCAGTGCATTGAGAGCAGTGTTGACCTTTCTGTGTGCTTAATGTTGACTGCCCTCCTTTAGTTTTAAATCTATTGGACTAACAAGGACAATTAATTGACGACAGTTTTGAGAACTAATTAAATGTCCTTTCAAGCTTCTCTCTTCTCTTCAAGTGAATCCCTTGTTAAATCTCTCATAAAACAGGCAAACTAAATATAATACCTAGAGGTCCTAATACCTTGTCATGTGATTGTTTTTTTGTGGAATACATGATTGATTGATAGAATCATCAACATCTGAAGCTACAGTCTCTTGTTCAGGATGACACACATGGTGCTGATGGAGCCTAGGTCATATTTTATGTATTTGTACAGTGTTTGTCCATGCTGACTTTGAGATGACATATGATGATGCAAGGTTTCTCTGGCAAAAGAGAAATAGCTGTATTTTTCTGGTTACCATAACCCATCTACAATCACGGACACACCCCTGCTGTCCAATGGTGACACTTGACTGGTTTAATTTTAAAAACTGGCCCATCCTCCCGCTGCTGACCAGTCTGTTGTTACATATTCAAGAACTCTACAGCTGATAATCACTCTCCTTATTTTTCATTTTTACAGTGCAGCTTCACATAACCTGATATAAGCTTTCTCTCTGGAGAGAAACCAATTAACACTGCTTTAACACTTTTCTATTTCAATTTCTCTGCTTTCTTGCTAATTAACTAACTCTCAATCACAACATGTGGTATAGATGTGTTCCAACTGTCTCATATCGGCCTAACGTACCTGAAAGTTTACTGGTTATCATAATAGACCCTAATCAAAGCAAAATGTAATTGCATTTGTGCGTCTATTTTTCCCCCTCAACGAAATGTCAGATTATACTTTTTCATACTTTTCACACAAGTGCTACATGACTGCGTAGCTATTGTTTCTGCAGCTTTGCTAAGGGCAGAAATACCTGTATCCTTGGTTGGGATCTAGTTTGTGATGCTACCTAGAGTTTATATATAAGCAGATTACTTTCGCCCGTATATGATAGTTTTTTTTATTGAACATTTAAAAAAAAAGCTGACATACTTGTGCAGATTCTGAATTTATGCTTTCGTATTTTGAAAAGGGATTGATACCTGCTCTTACATGAAGCTGCACTCATTAATTCAAATTCAAATTTATTCTCAGTGGGGTGTTTTTTCTGTCTCTTTGCTGTTGAGATGGGACAGCATATACAAATAGCTGTGCAATTATCTTCTATTCAAGTTCTCTGATGGACCTACAGGCTACATGATTACTTAGAATACAGTAGAGATACCAGTGCTGGGATACTGCTAAACTGCCATGGGAGAAAGACTTGGATCTTACACTTTATGATAAATTGTTACTGCAAAGTTTGAAACTAATTTCTATGTAAGATGTAATCTCATCCAAATCAAAGAAATGCATCAATTGTGCTACTCAAATGAGAAATTTTCCACAACATACCTTGCCACTACCACCGAGTGCCTGAGGTTTTGTCACAGTCCAGCTAAACAGGCCACATATTTTAGTTGTGCAATGGGGAAATGCTATAGCTAATATAGCTAATGCTATATTTGTAATGCTGCTGGGCTGGTAAGCTAATTCTCTTGTGCCTAAAGTCAATGAAACCTCCCCTAATGTTAACACTGGGTCCAAGACGGACTGTCTGTGATTCCAAGAGAGAAGTGGAAGCAAAATCAGAATGGCTCTTGGAATTTGCTATGTTGAAACTCTGGCACTAGAATGTGTTGAAACCAAACTCTTCACTTGATATAATTTCCTTTTGTAAACCTACGCATGAGATAGCTGGTTGGTTCCAATGATGAACAGTGTTACATAATGTTGACCTTTTTTTTTATATTCGGCATTAAAAAAACAATGTCCATATCAGGAATTGGTACTGCTGATGTTTGTTGTTGTTCCATAAAACAAAAATCTATTAATAAAGTGTCCATAAAATAGAGAGATACCAGCACTGCAGCAGCTGCAAACAACTTTGATCATAGCCTGAAATGAGAGTATGATGCAAGGGCGAAAATGCAGTAGGAACAGGGGACATGTTAAAGGCTTGAAGTTCTTCCAAACTGTAGTTGGTGCCAGTCATGTACATCATTAGGGTGTGTGTGTGTATGTGTGTGTGTGTACATGTTTGTATGTGAAACCTTAGAAGGGCAAGTGGAGGTGAATGATCACCTCGTCCTGCTCTGTTTAATCGGATGGAGACTGTAGCCCCTGGCTAGGATGGCTTTTTCTACCAGCACACACACACACACACACACACACACACACACACACACCTCAATGACCCATGTATTGCCATTTGGAGTCATTTCAATGAAACAGTCATTTTCCTTCAGGCAGACAAAGGCTGTTGATCTGCCCAGGGGCACATACAATTTTCTGCAATCTGAAGTCTCTTTTGCTCCACTTCTGATGGATAGACTTGGTGATCCAACTCTCTTCTCTAGATGTGTCTCATTTCTTACCTACACTGTCAGCATCCTTCTTTCTCTTATATGCCAATGGGTCTCTTTATCGGTTTCTCCCTCCTTTTATCTCCTCAGAGTGTGGAACAGGCGTTAGATCATTTACACCTCTGTGTTGCAGAGGAACCAGTGATAAAGGATAGTTATTATAAGAAAGCTGTGATTTGGCGTCCAAATTATGTTAGTATTTGGAACATGAATTTTAAATGTCTTTGATTTGGTTTACTGAGAAGACAGTCCTCTTTGATTATGGACTGTTGGTCAGACTGAACAAGATATGTGCAGATAGGAAATAGTATTTTTGATATGTTATTGACCAAATTAAAAATCTATTTATTTTTTATTGTTTAAGCTCATAGGCATCAAGACAAGCAATCATGTAAATAATGAAATAAATGAAGTCATTGGGCATGCTGGCTCACTGTCGTACTATCATGGTTTACTAGGACTAATCAATGAAAAGAGGACATTGTCAGCATCATTAGCAGCACCTGTCCATTTTCCTTGTGTGATGAAACAGAATGTAGTGAAAGAAACACATTCATGTCCTCAGAAACTGCAGCTTTACAAAATAAATTCCCAACACAAGGTTCAACTACATCTCATGGCCTTCTTATGTTTGTGGGGTTACTCAGTTTTCACAGAGAGGGATTAGATGTTAACATGTGAAGACATTATTGTAATTTTGGTGAACGATTCTGTTCGGATCTCTGGATTTGAATGTAGAGTTAATTTGGATGTAAAATTAACTTAGTTGTCATCCTGTGGAAGTTTGGACCTTTGCTCAAAATTGCAGCAGGTGTAAGGTACCGCAGAGTTTATGGAAACTTGAAGTCTGGTAGTGTGTGTGTGTGTGTGTGCACGGGTCTGTGTGCGTGCACATGCATTTGTCTTTCTTTCACAGCCAGATATGAGAGTTCCTGTGTGACAAAGTCGGAGTGCTCATTACCTGCTAAATTACCCAGGATCCTATGGGAGGCCTGTCTCTGCTGCTACAGTAACTCAGTGGTAGATGGGGAAGCACAGACTCTGATGGGCTTCACAACATTGGATGACTGGACTCGACTTTGCGTCCAACTCTGATCCTACCATGAGAATTGAATGTATTCTATGTCATCTAGTGTTTGAAATGAAATCAAATTGGCCTGTTCATTGATCTGCTACTCTGCCATTTTTAATCTTTTCTTCAGGGGAACGTCTGGCTGGGAACAAGTGCTGTTTTTCACAGCAGAACTCTCTGTTGATCACTGAGCAACTTGAGGATTGACTTTGCTCAAGGGCATTCGTAGCAAGTGTAGTGGCTGTATTATACCACACTATACAACAAATATTTTCTAACCTTCGGCTCTATGATCTCGGTGCTCCTGTCAGTCCTTGTTTGGTTCAAGCCTTTTTCACTCTCTCTTGTTATTGTAATATTTTTCATCAAAGTGTTTTTCCTTTCTCATAGATCTGCACTGACTTTTGTGAACTGTGGGATCAAAGCTAGATCCCACCGCACTTCGACCGTCTGAATTGCCAGACAGCATCTGACCCTGACCCCCAGGAGTATTCAGGCTGAGCTCTTATGGGTTTAACCTCTACTTGAAATGACCAACATCAGATCAATAACCACAACTGTAGTTCCTAAAGGTTTGTACGTTCAGGTGCTTGGGCGATTTATATGTCTTACTCTAGTATTAGGAATGCTGAGCGTTTTTACTGAAAGTTTATTGAAGCTTTTGTTGGGATACAGGAATATGCTGCTGTTGTGTTGTGCATAATACATTGCAAGTTATAGCAGCGTCTTTGCACTTTACTGGCTATATTGTCTGCTGATGTAAGGTCTTATGTGACATTTCCAAGCAATCGATATTTTGTTTGTATGTGGCATTTGCAAGCAGTTCATAATTTGAAATGGCTGCAGATTTAATGGTTTTGACCAGAGTGTACGAGAGAAAGTTGAACCAGTGATCCGACTGTTGAAATCTCCAGATAACACGTGCTGATTACACACCATATATAGATGTGTTTCTGCTTGCTTCCAAGAAATCTTTTCAGCCTTTTAAGATGGAGCTGCGAAGCAAATACCAGAATGCTCATGGGGCTGTGGAAAAGGAAATTAATCCATGACCTTGAGTAGGAAAGGTCGAGGCATTGTCAAGCTTGTGGTGTATCGTGTGGACCTGACACTCTTGTTATAAATGAAACACAGAGTTATTTACCAGCACACAGGGTCTGATATAAGCAATCATTGTTCCACACCGGGAGAGGTCTTTATTAGAAACCTAGATGGGATGTTAAAGGGAAATAGCTGTGGTGAGTTTGATATGATGAAGTCTTATTTTGTTCTCAACCACACTATGCTCATAAGATGACTGACTCTTCTGTTATCAAGGAGCATTCACTATATTGATGACTTCATTAGACCTGGGAATTTTTCTAAAGTCACTTTCTGCTATCCACCACAACAGTTAACATTTGCTGCACTCATTTTGTTTTAGGGTTGAAGTAATTCTCATTTAGAAATTCTGTTCCAGAGAAATGAAAGTTATGGCGAAGTAATAAAATAGCAGACACAGCTAGCAACCAGGCATAGCAACATGGCTCTGCAGTGTGGTGGACTGTAAGTTAAGTCGTATCCTCTGTAGATACAAAGGGCTTATTTTAAGGTAAGGAAAACACAATGATTCTTTGCTGATTATACACTATTGAAATATAACTATAAACATTTCTGCATTAACCTAACAAAATCTTACGCACTGGACCTTTGAAATGTCTGCCTCAAGCAGTAGTTCCCAGTAATCGGCTGCTTTTGCTGCTGGTGTAAAACATCAACCCTATCTGTAGCTATCTAGAATTGCCAATACTGAACAAGAAAAGGCTATTACTTGATTAGATAGTTAAGATGGGTATTTACCATAGAAAGCTAACGTTTTCAGCACATAGCTCTGAGGTGCAATCATGAAGACGTGACTGGTTTTATAACAAGGAAAAACTCATCAAGTTTTCAAGTATCCAAAATAATATCCACCTCTCCCTTTTTCCAAGTTTTTAAAATAGTTTTTACCATTCTCAAACTTGGCTCTTGCTATCAATATAGTCTTGGATGTGTCACAGGATGGGTTTTGTTTCCAATGTTTATTATCACGAGGAAGTTAATCAAAATGCTTTGAATAATTCAAATAAATTATGTTTTCTAGACATATCAGTATAACTAGTTTATAAATATCTGCCGGCATAATTTGATTGCCAGTGCACTTCCTTGAACATTGAACAGAGAAAACACACAGCGGGGTTTCTACTTTCCCACACTTTCCCTAATCAGATCTTAACTGGCAGGTTATGAGTTGTGCCAGACAGAGACTGCCAGTAATTCTGACTCAGAGGGAGAACGCCATTTGCAACTCATACATGAGTGGGTCTAGAAGACAGAATAGAGTTGTGTGTGTGTGTGTGTGTGTGTGTATTATGAGTTGAGAGCATATTTTGTTTGTGCCCTTTTTTTGTGAAGAAATGAAGAAATCCACTTCACAACTGAGATTCTTGGCGGTACTGTCAGATGCTTGCGCTGTTGCTTTGATTAATGACTCCATGTTGTGGCTGTTTGTGTGAGTGCACTCATTGATTGCATCTGGTCAGGTTTGACTTTGCTGTCTGGGGTTGAGGCAGATATGGAAGGTTTAAGAAAAGGAAAGAAGAGGACAGAACAGAGGGCAAGACCCTCTGAGAGAGGAGGTGAAGGATGCAGGAAAGGAGAAGGAGGCTTGCAAGTCAACACAATCAGGGATGGGTGGGAGGTTGTCATGGTCACGACAGAGGTACCATGGGTGAACAGAAAATTGCAGTTTTACTGACCCTTGCTTTGTGGTGGTTGCCTTTAGTAAACACAAGAGGAGCCTCTCTCTTTTCCTCAGAACTTTAAACTGAGGCTTTAAATGCCATGACACATCCATTACACACACACACACACACACACACAAATACACACACCACCTCAGTCCCACCATTCACCACCCCCTGCAATGCCTACACACCCTGTACCACCTGCATTATTGAAATAAACCTGTCACTGCAAAAGTAGGAGGGCAGGCCCAGATCAAACAACAGTCTGTGTGACAGAGACAGAGGGGAGGCCCTGCTGAACTAGAAAGACCTAGTTCACAGCAGGGCTGTGAAAATGACTTTTTGGCTACAGTTGGAAAAAAGTTGAGATTTTTTTCACCTCTTAAAGAAACAGTCCTCACAAAAGAAAAGTTGCAGTCAAAATCCATGGAGAGAAGTTATGTTTCTTAGATTAAGTGTTAGCCCTTTGTATTCAGAAACGGGGAAGAGAGGATTACTGACTTTTACTTTTTTTACTTCTAGATAGGTTATTTGTACAATAACTGAGTGTTTTGTCAAACAAAATATGGATAATGCAATCTTATTCTCATTAGAAATTGGTAGGTGTTGTGCATAGTTTGTCTGTTAAATACACATGAAAATATTCATATGAATTTAATTAATTAGTGCTTATTTAGATTTTTTATGCAAAACATTTAAAAAAATCAACAGGGGTCTATGTTGTTAAAAATGAATGCTTGCTATTTTTTGCTGTTGTCTATGATAGTAAATTGAACATCTAAATATATATTTTGGACTGTCTTCAATTTCCTAATTTGTTATTGACAAAATGGTTGAGTCATTAGGTTAAATGAGAAAAATAAGTGGGAATTGAAGTCCCGGTACTTTTATTATATTTGTGATGCTTTGGAAAGTGATAAAGCCTGCGGTGATAAACACAATTAAAACTGTTATTTACCTATCAAAAAAAAAACAAAAACAAAAACAAAAAAACCCCAACTTATTAAGACCATTAACAAGCTCCCAGTGTATGAATTTTATCTTGTTTTTATCAGGCCAATAATGGTCGATATGAAGCCTGCTGAATCTTGTTAACTTTGGACTACTTTTGAATTTTTAGATGCAGCGATCATATATAATCATCTTAGCAGTCAGTCCTACTTTATTTGTCTTAATAAATTAAAAATATATTCATGGTTTCATACAGTAAGTGTGCTTGCCCAGGTGATTTCCTTGGTTGTAGTCGAGGGGCATTGCTAAGGTGGTTGTCAAGGTGCTGTGGTTGCTGGGGTGGTAGTAGGTAGGTGCTGAAGGATACAGGCTCTGCTTATTCTTGGTGTTTGCTAGGATGCATGCATGATTCCTTAGGTTTTCTATGTGCTTGCATAGTCCTAGTGGTTATGGTGAAGGAGATGGTATTGAAACATTTCAGGACCATGGAGAGGGACACAAGGATGCATGTGTTTTGTGACTTTGATTGCCAGGATCAGGGTTACTCGTGAAGTTTGTGTCCACTTACAAGAAATTTGATTGGCTTTTTGGCTTTATGATGTCTATCTGTCTAAATAAATGTATAACGTGTAAATGTATAATGCGATTTTATACATAAATGTATAATGTCACTACATATGTATGTGCTTGTTAAAACTGTAATTTTAAGATATGTAATTTGATTTGTAGATAAGTGTATATTTAAGTAGTTTTTGACTGTAAGTGATTTAACTAGTCATCAATGTCGAGGCCTGTGTAAAGGAACTGTTCGTATTTCTAGTTGTTTTGGAAAACAGTGTTCCGTGGTGGGACTGGGTGATTAATCCAATTTTATTTTCAATTATGATTTCAGCTTCCAGTGATTATACAAACAAGATAATAGAGATGACCTGATTATTCTGCATTCCGCCATGCTGCTCTTGTGTTGCCTTGTTTTCAGATCCCACGCAGCCATTTCATTTCCAGTCTTTGTCCAAGCTCACTCTCTAAGGCTGTGGCACGTTTAGTTCAGCTAACTGCAGTGAGCCAGTGTTTGTGAAAACATGCCAGCTGCCGCTTGGGTTTTGATGCACATCTACCTGAGTTGTTGCAGTACTATTGCCTGGGGTGGCAAATTCTAATACACATGATGTATTAAATAAGTCTTAGTCTGATAGCAACAACAATAATAATAATAAGAATAGAAGTAATCAAGTTTTTTCCCCAGCTGAATTATATTTAAGGATTAAGAGTTTTGCCATAATAGGAGAGCCCAACACTGTAGGGGCCTACCAGACGGAGTTGTGCCCAGGATGTGAGGGATCTGCAGTGATGTTGAGATGTTTCCTGACTGTGATGTGTGCTGAATGATTCTTTTTTTGCTGTTATTGTAGTCTGCCTGTGTCCTTTTTTGCTGGCTGATCCAAACCAGACTGTGATGGATGAACAGAGAACTGACTGGATGGATTTTAAACAAAGATAGCACAAACACAGCCAGGAGAGCAGTTTAAACTCCTGACATTGTTTGTCCCTTTTGTTACATTCGTATGTTGTGCCTAGGAATAGCTAGCTTGTGTGATTTTTTTTTATTTTATTTTTTTTATTGTACCTCACACTCTCCTGTGTAACAAATGAACATGACTAAACATGGAATAGATTGAAGGAGAATGTGAAAGACCACTCTTTCTTCTCCTGCACCTCAAAGGTGCCATCACTTTGTGTTTGGATTGGCAGGTGAGCACAGCTGTTCAGCCTCTCAGACTTCTGCTACTGGTGGGGGAGGTGAGAGGGAGGGACACAAGAAAAGATAAGAGAAAGCCAGTGGGGAAGAAAAGTAAGTGAAGCAGGAAGCTTTTTATTGTTTTTATTATTATTTTGTAGCTATTGTATAAGATAAAATATTATTGTAATCATATCTCTTATACAAAGAATTGGTTAGACTAAACAAATAATAGCATAATGTATTATCAACAGAAATGGAAAAGGAAAAATAAAGGAAACAAGATGAGATGATGAGATGATGATGATGCAGTCACACATTGTGTTTGAACAAGTAAATTCCTGTGTGGCACTGGAGTCTTGATAGAGAAAAAGGAAAAAAAAAGAAAACAGTGACAAGCCATTGAGAAACAATGTGTAGATGAGATACGAAGTGAATGAGAGAAGGAGAGAAGCATTGATAGGCATAAAGAGAAGTTGGACAATGCCAACACAAACACAAACAGACAGCAAACAAAGGCAGACTGAAAGGAAATAGAGACAAAAGTACTGTGTTGTAAGAAAAACAAAAAGTTGATGTTGAAAAATGGCAGTGAATTTGTTCAATTAATAAACTCCCAGACTTAGCTGATTTATGATTTGTTTCACAATGTTTTTTTTGTGTGTCCTAAAAGCAGTTGATAAAGAAAATCTATGGTCTTAAAAGATACTCAGTTAAGGGTTTTTTCTTAAAAAAAGAAAAAGCAGATTCATGTAATTAATATTTTGTTTTCTCAAAGGTTTTGGATAAAAAATTAATCCCAAAATGGATGAAATGGCAAAGAAAGAACAGCTGGTGGAAACACAGAGAGAGAAAGAGAAAGAAGGGCGACACTGATGGAAAGTAACTGAGAGCTGTCTTTACTTTGACTTTGGCTTTGTGGACCACCTGCCCGAGCCTCAGTTTGTGTGCTGTATTTGACTCCTGTCTTTCTGATTTTCAAATAAGATTTACTCCCGTCTTTTTCTGCCATCACCACTGCCTTTCTTTATTATACACATAAAACCTGTGCTCTTTTATCTCACATATATTGTTCCTTGCACACATTCCTGGTTTTCTTTCCTGCTATTTATCTCTATGGCATTTTTCACCGACACTAGAGCGCAAGATGCACCTGAGACCTCCGCTCTATTGGCGTGCTCATACTTCATCTCAGTGGGGTTTGGTTCGAGGGCACAGATCTTTGTTACTGTGTGTGCTACAGAGGAAGATCGAGAGGTAGAGATCAGGTTTGGAGAAGTGAAGCGTGGAGGCTCGCTCATGAACCACATCTAGCTCAGGAACTATGTCTAGAAAATGAGGTAGTGGGCTGGCCAGGTGAAAGGCAAGGCCTCAAACAAGCTTACAGGAGAAACTAAATAATCAAAATTTACATATTAAATGAGCCAGTGGGGGTTCATGGTTAGCATAGCATTTTCAGTCTATGGGATGGAAGGATGATACTGTAACTGTATGGGATGTGTCACTATAAGCAAAATTAACAGCAGTCACTTGATAAATGTGTTTGCCTAGCTATTTGATTTAAACCCCCTGCTCTACTTCTCTAATATCCTTGAGGAGCACTATCACGGCCCAAATGTTTGGTGTGACATTGCAAATTCATCAGTTTGCCTTACTTCAGACTGTTTTGGTCCATGTAACAGAGAGACAACATCAAATATCACCACGTCTTCTGGAAATTATCACGCAGAGAATGCAAATGATCTCATTGTACTCCTGCCTCTGATCCAATTGATATTTTGCCCTTATGTACCAGATGAAGTTGCTAAGTGGCAAGGTATTACAGTCTCCATCTTGTTTTGGAAAATTAGTGTGCTGCCCAGAGTTGCTACTTTGATACTTACCAATAGATTGGATTTGATGCTGGTCTTTAGTTGTTTTCTCTCATTCCACAAGTGCAGCTGGGGAGAACGACAAACACTGCAACAACATATCTAGCAAGATATTGTTGTTATAACTTGTGGTGGACAAAGTTTGAGCCAGAGAATACCTATTTGTGCCTTCCGCAGAAAAAAAAGATTAATTTTTCTTATCAATGAATTTAATTCTTTATTGAGTAACCTACAGATAGATAGTGATCTGGACCTCTAACATTAGACAGGGCCTGAGATGAATTATGTGCTTGTCCATTGCCACAGAAAGAAGTGGAAGCATCCCTGTTTGAGTTGCTTTTTGTGGTCAATAGTGAACAAGTATACCAAATATTTTTCCCAAGACAACTTCCTCCAGATCCTTCTGAGACATTCCCAAACACTCTTCTCACTCTGTTCTCCTTCCAAATGATCTTCCGCAGAACACTTCCAGAGGGAGGCAGCCAGGGGGCAAACTTAGTATCCTCTCAATAAAAAAGAGCAACAGCTTGATATCAGCATCCTTCCAAACTGTTGAGTCTCACGTAGGGTTATACCAGCCACCCTGTGGAGAAAGATCATCTTGGCTGCTTGTCTGTGAAATCAGTCTTTCAGTTACTGCCAAAGGCTTGTGACCACACATGAGGAGGGGTTCAACTATGACTGACCGGTAAATTTCATCCAGAGCTCCCGAGCAGTTGTCACTCATACATTTTTTTATTGTTACTTTGGAATAAAACTGTTTATATTCAGTCTTATTCACATGGGTATAATTAGAAGAATTTGATGTTTGAAACACTGCTTTCACTGCCTGCTTTAGGCTTACATGTGCATGAGAGAACCTCAAACCTGGTATAGATAGATAGATATAATGAGATGCTCTTTAAAAGTTTGTTGATCAGATGTTGACATTTTCATTGTAATTAAAACACTAGTTTGTAGTTCCACATACATTCCACATACATATTTCAAGGTTCCACTTATAATGATTGGACGTGTGGTTGTTGCTGTCTGCCAGCTTTGCCTATGGACTAAGAAAATAGACTCAGGAGTTGAGGCTGTTTTTCTCTATTAGGTGTGCATCAATAGCACTTCCATTGCATGCCAGAGCTAATAAGTGACCAGCTGGTGCTTAGAAATGGAGTGCCTGAAGCCTTGTCAGGAAGCCTGCCGTCACAGTCTAGTCCCCGCCACAAAACAAATTTCTGGTGACAGCATGACATACGCTTAAAACAGAGAGGACCATGGCACTCCACTTCTGTCCTCGCTATTAATTAGCAGTAGGTGTATCGCTGCCAGAAGTGCAGGCTGTTGACAAAGAGTGTGGGCACCTGCAGATTACTAGTTTTTCGGTGGAACAAGGACCAAACCAGGCCACCCTCCCTCCTAATATTTCTGTTGTCGGACAGTTCAGAATCTATAAAAACTGTTGATGTTGAGATACCAGATAGGTAAATGATTATTGATGTACCCAATTGCGTTCATTAACAAATAATATAAATGTTGGTGGAGCTCCAGCTACTAGGTAATAAGCATTTGGCAATATGTAGCAGAGTTTATGGAAACATAAGCAAAGTTAAAGGGGAACTTGGGGAATTTGTCAACCTGGAGCCTATTGACTGGTCCTATATGACGTTAACAGACAGGTATAGGCTACAATGCACATTAAAGGCCAATTGTGCCCCCTCTAAACTAAATGTTAGCAGCAGATCTCTCCAATCTTGAACTGCATTCTCCTGCGAGATGTTGTGCTATGGCTTTGGCTTGTAGTACTCCAGTCAAATACATTACTTCGTCACTTGGGTTGTAGATTAAATACATTACATTACTATCAGTTATTAAAGCTTATATCAGAAATGGTTACATGTTGTTGCTCTGCAGTGGCCACCTACAGGTTAGATGGATGAGTTATTATATGGATGTGTCTAAGGAGACAGATCATTTATATGAGCTGTTGCTTGGAAAATGTATCAAATGTATCAAATATACTGAGAAATGCATGTTTCTGTTGTACTGAAACACAACTTAATTCTTTGTTTCATTATGATTTTTCTCTTTGTATGGAAAAGAAAATATTTACTGACAATAATTTGTATTATGTTAAAAGGTGCCCGTGTTAATCTGTGATTTCCTATTAATTGTGTCTCACTGTTTGCTTTAAGTGCCCTCTACTGGCCAAAATATGTTTGGTAAAATGTTTTGAATAGCTTTTATCTGTCAAAAACCACTCCTAATGGCACATGTAATCTTGTGAAACCTGTGTTAGGAGTCCAAACTTTTTTGACCTCACTTTTCTGACCTCAGATGGGATCCTAGAAAGAGCTGCTAAAAGTATTTGGCTTTTTACTTTCCCCCAAAGTACCAGCTTCAGATTCCCATACTAATGAAAGTCCCGTCTTATCTGTTCTCATGAATTTTAATACAGACACACAGATTACGTTTCTGTAGATACTGCAAAGCCAGAGGAAAGAAATTGCCAAGATTCAGACTGTATGCATGTGGAAGAGCGCTTATTGTTTTCTATGAATACATCAGCAAGTCCAAGGGGGCAGGAAGCAAAATTAAATTGTTCCTCTAAAAAGGGATAAGTGAAAATGTTGAATCTCAAAATGCATCTTTTTTTCCAAGATTCAAAGTCCATTATAAATCTACTGTCAAACTTTCATCTTTCAATTTTGAGATGATAAATTGTTTGATACTTAAATCAGAGTGTTTTCTCTCTCTACTGGTATAGTCTGCAGTGTAGTCATTAGAAGTCTTCAATATGGTTGGAAGTCTTGGGATAAAGACAAGTGTTTTAATTTGTGAATGATATATATATCTGAATACTCATTGTCATTTCTAATAACCAGTGATCTGTTTATCTTTTTTATAACGCCTCTTTAAAAAAATCTCAGATTACTGCATGGTAATTTGTTATACAAACTTCATACAAGCTTTAATTTTTCATGTTGCATGCAAAAACAGAGCCGCTGAAAAAGAATGTCTTTTCATTTAACTGTCTGCGTGACTTGTAGCCAACATGCAGCCTTGACCAAAGCGTCCTTCAGTGTCATTGCCAACAACTGCAAGTTTTCCCATATTCTCACATCGCATCAAACACTTTTCTTTGTTGTTATGCTGATGGGGGGGATGCCTATTTGTCTTGTTTAATATCCCCAGAAGATCAGATGCTCTCAATTTTTCCCTTTTTTAGTGTCAATGGCAAGGGGTCACCTTGTCCTTGAAGATGAAAACAAGTTGCACTTAGCTACCACGCTGCAGTAGAGTGTCAGGAGATGCTTTGCTCTACATTTGGAAAGCAGCTCAGGGACCGGCGAGAGCATCTTTACTAACACAACTATATATGACAAGGGAAATTACTGCCACTGAATGACTGCCAACCTGCACACACAAACACACACACACACACACACACACATGCACACACACACACACTTGTTTTGTGTTTTGTGCAAACATGGAAAGATATAAAACCACCTTCTGGCCCACTCATCTGTTCCCAGTTGGCTTTTTCCCAGTTCATATATAACCAGGAAAATAAAGCTGTTTTGTGACTTTGTTTCGACTTGTGGCAATTTTTCCAATTTCCGACGCTCAATTACTGACCCCTGAGAGAAAGGGACAGAAAATTGCAAAGAAAGGCAGTGACCCCCCATCTCAGTGGAGGTTCAACTCATTCTCGATATTTTCACCCCCTTCGGAGCAATGGCGTCCTCTGGAAAGGCCCATATGCCACAATGGGGGTGTGATGATACGATTTGCCATGAGTGTGTGTATGTGTGTGTCATGTGCTGCCTCTGCCGCTCAGAACACCATTTAGATTATGTTCACCTCATCAGCCCACACACACTTGGCTGAGGCCATTGGGACATACTCTCCTGAGGACAGATGTTTTCAGTGCACCACAAGCATATGTTCCTTCGTTGTGTGTATGTGTGTGTGTGTGTATGTGTGTGTGTGCATGTTTTCTCTGTATGTGGTGAGATAAGGACAGAGAAAGAAGGAGGAAAAGAATGATTCAGAGGGTGAGAAGGAGAGAAGGCAGTCACTCAGGGAAATAGGGGGAACTCCATGAACACAGAAAATTGTCTGTGGACATCTAGAGCTTGTCTGTCACCACTGCCACCATTTTTGGTTGCAGAAGAAAAGGAAACTGTCCCTTGATGTGCCAGCCACACATTACAAGTTAAAGTTATCCAAAGCAACAGCAAACAAATCATTATTTTCTTAAAAGATAAAAAAAGAAACAAATTTCAACATATTTGATATCATATCTGATTAGGTAATGGCTCTTTTGGAAAAATAAATCAGCTGTAGTCTGAGCATCCAGCTGTGGGTGATTCATCTTTTTTATTGAAAAAAAAATTTCATATATTCATATAATATTTTAATTCCCCAATGAGCATGTAGCTTTGGTTTACTTCGGATCTAAAGTCCTTTGAAACACAGTGAAGAAAAGTGTCCATCAAACTTATACACATACATGTCCAATATCCAACAAGACATACATGTCCAGTATCTATGCCCTATTAATTTGTTTTTTCCATTTTAATAATTGTTTAGACATTATCCTCCACATTCCATCAAAGGACCTCTACTCCGCATCTGATGTTACAGGTCAAATTGTCGCATACTTATGCACTCTCAATAAGTATCAGCTGGCTCAGTTATTGATGTCTTACTCTCGAGGTAACTCTGATGACCCCAAACATTGGCTGCAAAATCAAGAACGGGGCAAACACAGGCCTGAAGTTTGGTGCATGTGAGAAATCCAATAACTTAAATTGACTTAGTTTTGCCAGTTACTCTCAAAGTGCCTTTCTTGACCAGTCTGAAAGAATGCTAGTATCTCATCCAAAAAATATATGCTGTCATGAAATTTCTTAGTAAAGTCTATCTTCTTATCACCAAAATCAAACTAATATAGATAGGATAGCGTTTCAGAAAATATACTTTGTTTTTTTATTCATAAACAAAAGCTGTTGCATGTCATTTTCCTTCTTGCACACGACTAGACCTGAAATTATTAATTGTGTAGTTGTGTAGATTGACAGAAAATTCACAACTCTTTTGATAATTGTCTTGTTTGAGTCATTTATTAAGCAAAATGCTAAACCTTTTCATGGTTTGAGCCATCTTTGGTCTTACATAATGGAAAATTCATCCTGTTTTGTTGACAGACGCCACTATTTTTATACTAATTTCTGACATTTTGTGGACTGGATTGAAAAAAATTCATCAAAATTAATTAAAAAAAGTGATCATTGGTAATGAAAAACATTGTTAGTTGATAACCTAATTTGGACATTGGACAAATAGCAGTGCCTTCACCTCTACACCAAAATTAATGCACACAACCATTCCCTTATGTAAACTACAATTAAAGGACTTAAAGCACTTCCTTGTTTTATTCTTACACATATGAATGTATACTTTAAACTTAGTGTCTTTAGTCTGTAAAATATAAAGCAGAGTCAAACAAGGAGATGCATCAGTAAGATTCTTGACTTTGGGACCACAGTTTCACACCCACACAAAATGCTAACTTGAGTCTGAGCACCAGTCCTCCAAGGTCACAAGCAAAGCAATTCGAGGCTGTCAATCATATCACATCCATTGAATTAAAGTAATATTTTCTGTGGTTGGCTCATGCTGCTCTCACCTCTAAATGACACTGAGCCCCTTGGTGGCTGTCCACAGGAAGCATGGAGGATATGGCTGACTACTATCAGATAAATTAGACATTCTGAGCATTTTCATGCATCGCTGCCTTGCTTTTCCTCATTATGTGCACTGGATGGATGCCCTCGTTTTGGCTTGGGGAATGACTGGAGATTGAAGTCTATGGGTCAAAACACAGGTTGAGAGGATGGCCAATAGGCAGTTCAGATGTTCAGGCTTCCTGTTTACGTTCAGACATGTTAAACCAGCGGGTTTTTGATAGGTGGCAATGATCAGAGGATCTATAATGACATTTCACTGTTTACTACATATTTAGCTACTCAATTCACATTATATAGACACAGAACACCATAGGGAGATCAAATAATTGCACTTTCTCTAAGCATTTAACATTTCTCTGGTCATTTTGTGAAGATTCAAGGAGAAATGGATTGCACTTGTTATCTCAACTCATTAAACCCTTTCTCCTCATGGGCAATTGATTTTCCGAATAATCTAAATGAAAACAGATATTGACTTTTGGCAGACGTGTTGTTCAGTGTGAACCAGTGAACTGCTTGGCGCTCAGATTGCTTTTTAGAAAATGTTTAGATTTAATGCAGAATGTCTTCATTGGACTGGTAAAGACTATGTTTCTCTACTAGTGCAGAGACATCAACTAGTACAATACGACTCATATTGTGGTGCTTGGTATATTGACAACTATTCTTCCAATGCGTAGGATACATTCGCTGTATATGTACATCCAGTGAAAATATAACACAAGACCTGCATATGCTTTTATGGCAAGCAGAAGCCAAAAGAAAACAAGCTTTGCAAGGAATATTTATGGTGAAAATGAAGGCCAGACATCCGATGTAATGACATATTGAATCATTTCACATCACTTGCAAGGCAAACAGCCAATGTCTGAAAGCCAATTTCCAATCTTGGAGTATCAGATGTGGCTACAAGATGTGCACTATCTTTCACTATGCAGGCAGAGGTTCACATATACGCTGTCCTTCAGTATTGTTACTTCTTGCAGTTCTGATACATTGTATGCTTACATTTCTCTGTATTGGAGGCCTGGGAGTCCTTTTCCTGTCTATAGAAAAAATGCCTGCCTACTGCTTTCATGTGCTCTCACTTCTTTGACAACAACCCAATACAGATGACAGCAGAGATCTGACACACTGGCTGAGTTGTTATAATACTGGTGGATGATTTTCCACCATTGTTCCAATGCGTGAGTGAGTCACAGTCATTTGTTAGGCCTTGGACCTGCTTCTTTCAGGAAAGCTTATGTTCCATCCCTCGATCCCTCTCTCCCTCCTCTGCTTCCCTGCTGTGTCCCTTTCATCCATCCCTTTCACCACCCCACGGGGATCTACGGCCATAGCCAACCTCATTAAACTTACAACCATCAAGATAAGACTCAATTACTGCGAGGCTCTGCATTGGCACCTACGATCAATATTGAACTAAAAAAGGGGGCGTCTAATAGTCTGATGTGCTTGCGGCCGACGCAGGGAAGTGAGTAAATTGAGCAAACCTGGTTTCCAAGCCTCACCAGAACATCTTGTTTGCCATACCCAATAATGACTCAGATACATGCTCATCCACGTTGTTGAGATTTCCTGACAGATTTGAAAGCATTAATTTTGAGCAAGACTGTGCCTTTAGTGACCTAAAAATATCTAATGCTGCCCTTTGTGTTCTTTTAGGCAATTTGAAATAGATTAGTAAGTGTTATGTCTTAAAACTACAACTAACAGCACTGTGTAAAGCCAGATTGAACTGTGCACGTTGTGATGTAAGGTAAGTCATTAGTTAGTCATCAAAGTAGCATGCGTAAAACTTATCACGGCACCAGATATTAAAGCAGTAGGGTGCAGAAAGCACTTTACTCTATTCCATGCTCTTTTGTCCATGAATGTTAATTTTGCATTAGCTCTTGCTTTTGTAATATATATTTATTAAGTGTATTAGTGGATGGATACATTTGCTTTATTAATGATAATTTGTTTTTGTTTTTTCTATGATTTCTATGATTCCTTACAAGTCATCAACAAGGTTAGTTGTTAAATGGGTGACCTGTCTGGTCTGCAGTATGCAGAATGAATTTGCTCTTGGCCGGGTGTTGTTGTCTTCAGGTCGATGTCATCCCTCTAAATGTGGCATTGCCAACAGTGCTGTAGGGTTGGATATCCTTGTAAATAAAAGAGTGTGTGCAAAGCTGTAGTAACTGTTAAATTCCTTCACCTGGGATGTTCAAATTGCTAAGCTAACTGTTCTCCACACCCTACTAGTACCCACCTTGAAAAATACATTTAGACAGGTTCTCCCGGTAGTAGCATGCAGGTTCAAAAGCATGTTCCCGAATCATTGGATCAGATGTGATTTCTCTACTCATCCTTTCAATATACAAAAAGGTCTTGATACTAATTTGAAATGTTATTTACTTTTTACTCAAAACATGTCAGCAGAGTGTATAGGCTCATTTACAGTGACGCCTTGTAAGTGCAGTTTTTTTTTTAACTTTATTCCAGAGTAAGAAATTAGACAGATGCATGCAGTAATCAGACAGTACACCGAGTGCATTGAACTTATAGCTCTGAGGGTAACTGTACTAGATGGTAATTTTTTCATCAGTGATGACTGTCTCTTTGAAATAACTAGAAATAAGTACAGTATTGCTGAATATGAATGTGTTGTCAAAGGGGAAATATTTACCTGGTAAACTGTTCAAATTCAGATTAAAGTGCTTCCAGTTTATGTAACACTTTCTGGATGCAGCGATTTCAGGTTCATTTTGGTTTCATGATGATGGTACTCTAAATTCAAATTAAATCTCTGTTTAATTATGAAACAGGTTTTGTGGTTGTGTCTATTATGCTAACTTAATAGATGCACCAAACTCTGTCTTTTCCTTACATAGGCAGTTCACATCAGAGCCCTCTGTTTTACACACACACACACACACACACACACACACACACACACACACACAGTCTCCCTAGCTGTCTCTGTTGCTGTTTCACTCTCCACATCCCTGCTGCGGCAGTGAGCATAAATAGCATATCAGAAATATTCAAATTGGGCCATGCTTAGGGGAGCATGAAAGATGTATAACTCTGGTCTCCTAAATTCCTGCATGTCCATTAGCTTTTGCCCGCCTCTCACCACATTACGCTCACGCTGCCTGGACGTCTGCATCATCAGATCAGCTCAATTGAGGGGTGGCTACATTATTGAAAATCGTCAGAGTAGACCAGAATAATGTCAGAAAAGAGATCCTGTTTTGCTTCAACACTTTGTTTGAGTTTGTGAGGGACCAGAAAGGTTTAATTGGTAAAAAGCAGCCATACAAAAGTTGTTTTCTGTATCATGTCGCGTTTTTCTTAGCCTTAAACAGTAATAATAGTCCTCCAATGTCAGCACTCAAGCTGAAAATAGTGTCCCAACAAATGCAATAATTACTCCTGTTTGAGTGATGTTCGCTAAATACAAGTTTTTTTCAGTGTTAAAAAAAAACAAAAAAACAAGCAATAAACCAACACAAAAGGCTAGGCAAGTTGGAAAGTTTTTAGCATCAAACTTACAAATTGTCTTTTTGTTTGTCTTGTTGGGTTGATGTGCCGACATAAATATAGGCTTTCATCTGCCTCATCCTTCATGATTTAGAGGTTAAACCATTAAAAAAAAATATTCAAGCTACAAAATACAATTCATGAACGGCTTAAGGAGACTACTCATGGAATGAAGAAAAACCCACAAAATACAACCGTTATCTGCAGAACAAGAGGAAGAGTTTTGGCATTCAAACAATGTTTTCAACTCAAATGATGCCAGTGGGATAGAACAAGATGGCCACCTAGTTTAGCAGCCAAAGGAGATGCGCCTAGTTAATAGACATCTAAAACTGTGATATTGTTACAATCAGTTAGAGCTATGAAATCTGGCTCAGATCTCACTCCTGGAATCTCATCATTGGTTTGGGTGTTACTTTCATCCTTTTTAAGTTTACTCTCGGCAAAATAATTAATCTCTCGGTGGCGTTGCAGGTATCTAAGTGTGCCAGTGGGTTAATGGAACATTGTGTGAGTTGATGGAGTTGAGAGTTTTGAGAAAGTTCAGTGTGAGGTTATACAAGGTCACAAACAACCAGTAAAAAGCCTGGCCGTGGGGGGGATTCAGGCAAAGAAATGGTATCTACTCAAACAGCTCTCAGCCTGTCTTCATTCCATTTTTATTTTTCAATTTTATTATGATTTTCATTGAGGCAGAAGCAAAGAAAAAAATCATGTGCAGATATTTCCAACTTCAGTCTTCCTCTGTGTGTTGGCTCTAGGGATGGATACAAAAGGTACTGGTAGGTTGCAAAGTTGTTTTATATCACTTACACACTGCAAGCTTCACAAGCACACAGTGGGGGCAAATGATATTGAAGAGGCCACTGAGAAAGAGTAGGGCAGAAGATTGGTGCAAAGTGTTAGGCGGCTTTTGGTATCTCTCATGGGGTTCAGTGAGTCTCAGCTCAGTGAGAGCTAGTGCACAGCTTGGGTCCCTGACCAGGTCTCCTCCACACACATAATAGCAATTACAGGTCCTTCAGGGAGCACAAGGTGAAAGCAGCAACACTCTCAGCTCATCAGAAAATGGGAGGGAGGCATCACTGAAACAGGATCCTGTGATTATTTAGGTTCACAAGCTGTTAGTGCGATGGCTTTTTAATCGTTGCTAATGGGGTTCCCACTAACATAAGCACCCACTGGGAGTTTGGAGAGTGAGTTTGGCCTACTCCTTCCCCCCATTTACTTAAAATCTCTCCCACTTCTATCACATCCAGCCTCGTGTCCTTCATTGTTTTCTTCTCCCCCCACCCCCTTTTTTTTTTTTACCTTCCCTCTCCTTAGACAGCAATTATGTACTGGAAAAGGAGTGGCTGTTATTTTTAACATAGCACCAGCCTTTTAAAAAGCAAACACAAACACAATATTGCACTCAGCAGCAGCCAGACTCACCCCTGGGCAATGTATTAGCTGCTGAAGTGGCTATTTAGAGTGAAAGTAAATGAGTCAAGGGATGACAGGTGAGCTGAACATTTTGAGCTTGCAACAACCAAGGACATACCTCTGTCAGATACCTCTTTCTCATGCCTTTTTATTAAATAGTTAGGAGGACAGTGGGGATATTTTCCACCATAATCTGTTTTTTCCCTATATCAACCTCTTCATTGTCTCATTTCTCCCATAGTCTGCCAGAGCGAAAGGCATCCTGCTGTGGCTGTGTCTTTCCTGCCCTTCCGCCATCCCTCTCTCGTTTGTTCACTTTCCGTCTCTCATCCTGTCTCTCCGTATTTCTGCTTGCTGGTGCTGACTGTAGGTAAAAGCTGATATGAGATTTGAAAGACCTATGTGTTGGAAAAGTGCAATGCATTGTGAGGAGCTGCCGACACCCAAACCTCCCCTGCTGTGCTCCAAGTTTAGCCATCAGGCAGACTGTGCATGGATAAAACCAGTAGAGAAGACACACTGTCAGGAAAACTGTAACAACATCAAAGTAAAATGTCTGATGAAGACAAAAGTCGGAAAAGAAAGCTAACACATGCAAAATGAATATCGGCTGATTTACTGTCTTTATCATTTAAAGCTACTCTTTTTAGTGACAAGTTTAAAAAAAGAACCTGAACCTGAATAAATTACCATAGAAAAAAACAGCTCCATGATGAATATGAAAATTAGATACAATGGCCTTCCAAGTCACTAGAAATAAAATGTTACAGGAACTGTAGCTTGGACTAGATGTCTAATTAGTATAATTCTAATGTTAGGATCTCACAAAGTAATAGAAAACTACAGCAAACATCTTTTTTTCTTCTGTGTACTTGAATTAATTAACTGAATTTTAAAAAAATAGCATGAACACACACTTAAAAAGCCGTGACATGTGTCAAAGTGTAGCTAGGTGGAGTACTACTCAGTCTATGAAAGACTTGCATTATGTCCTAGGAGGTATGAGAAAACACTGAAATAATTACTTAAGTGACAAATTTGTACTTGTACTGAGGTTCAGAGATCGCAACTAATAAGCGACCATTACAGATTATGTTTAAGAAGTGGGCTTTTTACAGTATCAGAGTGGGAGAGTTTCATGAAAGGCACAGTAATGGGAAGTGTAAAATTCATTGTAACTTTGGAGACTGACTTACATTAGCCCCAAGTTTGACCTGTCTTTTGAAAATTTGTCATTCACAATGACTTACATTTTATTTAAGTGAAATATTAAATTGTGGAGTGCCCCATTTAAGGGTGACTTTACAACAATCACTCTCCATTTAACCTCCACAGGGCAAACCTAGCCCCAGTGCTCTGCTACTGAGTCAGCAAAACCAAGCATTTCCCTTTTGTATGCCTCATTGGTGCATCCTCCCATGGCGCCACGAACACTACTCCACGTCCGACCACAACACAAACTCTGGCCCTAAGCTAGTGTTTGTGATTTCCCATAGGATTATTTGCACTTTCCTCAAATCCACCATCATGCCTCCATTTGCCATTTTTTGTCCACCCTGAACATGTGCACGCCTGACACAACTGTAGCAGCTCTCCAGAAGCACGCAATCAATACGCTGTCCTTTTTTCTGATAGCTCGAGTTTTTTGATGAGCAGAGGCTAAGCTTGCAGGAAAAGCAGGGAAATGTGGACTGGTTGGCGAAGCACTGAGTAGCTTTCCGGAGCTTTTGAAGAAACCCAATCCAGTGTTTTTTGGTAGTCTCTAAACTGATACAGCATTGTATTGATGAATTCCACATCTGGGGTGGGGTGTCAGAGATTTCCAATTCAAACTGATTCAAGGACCAGTCGGGGAAAGATCCAACACACCTAGAACTGTTGAAACAGAGCCTCCCCTCCTGGAATCATGCCGGGAGGAGAGTGGGTGGCCAGGCCTGTGTATGTGGTTGCCTGGTTATAATGCAAGACTTCCACAGAGTGTGCTCACCACCCACACCTTTAAGGGCATGTGTTTGGGCCAAGTGTATTTACACGGAAGACAGCCTTTCAGTTTAGAGCACTGGACTGGGATGCTGTAATGGGGCTAGTTCTGCCAAAAAGAGCCCATTTTTACTGGGTAATGACTCAACTGGGGCTGAGTGTAGGGGAGGTAGCTGTGTAGATTTCGACCTTTGCGTCACTCTCCCTTGCCCCTCTCTTTGGATTGTTGCAATGTTTCTGATTTCATATCATGCTGTTCAAAGGAAAACATGGGGCAAGAATACATCAGTGGACACGGGTGAGAGGTTTGTGAGTAGGTTTAGGTAGCTTGTTGAAAACTGTGGCTTGTTATGCGTTGTTCTATTTCATGTTGTGTCCTCGGCTTGAAATATAATTTTTCTTTCCTACTGGAACTGTAGCTTATTTTAACCAGACCAGTCACTTGCTGCAGGTAAAACCCTGAACAAAGGACTTCCAGCCAGGGCTAATATTCATGCTGTGATATGACTACGGTGTGACTCGTACCACATTTGTGTTCTGAGGAAGCCATTTTCTATCTTTATGATTGTTCACTCAGTGTTCAATTCAACCGGGAATGTCAAATGAGAGCAGGGGGAGCATTGCGCTGAAGAGCAGGGACACCTTATTCCTATTTCTTTCATCTTTCAGAAGGTCATTAATGGATGCCATCCCACTTCTAATTACCCCCAGCAGTACTTTTGATATTTCATAGTATAATTCTAGGTATAAGAGGTTATCTATTTTAATAATCTGATCAAATGTCTCTTGGCAACCATATTGAATATCCTCAAGGAATCTATTTGATATGTGCTCAGAGTCCATATCTGTTACATCATCTTGACTGCTGTAGCGAGATATTAGAAATCCATACACTCAAAATATGATGTATGACTTGGCAGTGGAAGAATTGACTAGGGCGTTGGTGTGTTGCAGTGCATTTTCCTTTCTGGGGAGGAGAAAAGAAAAGAAAAAAAATCCCAGGATACAATATCAAGAATAATTTGCACATTCAGTATAGTGGAAAAGGTCAGACCCATAAGGCAGCTTAAGAAAGAGCCTATTACTCTTGACGAGGACAGATAGCATGTATTTGCGGGCTGCATGTGGCAGCTAAGTGGCCCAGATGACTGTGATGTAGCATGGCTGAAGGCAATTTGGCCAAATCTTTGCCATGTACATGTCATCACACTTTCGCATTTCTCACATGTCGTACTACTCTCATTTAAGTTAATTACCCAGATAAAATCACATAGCTAAGGGCCATCCATGGATATGGCATATGGATGTATGAAAGCTGCAAGTGGGTGATGGTTGGACAACACCAAAAGTCTATACTAACCAACTCTAACATGTCGCTGGTTGTTTGGTTTGTCTAACCAAGAGGATGTTGTTTTATAGAGTTATAGAGTTTAAAAATACATCACTAACCTTCTTGAGAAAGACACAGAGTGGATTATTGTAAGTATGAACATAGTGGAACAGTGAAAAAATGAGGGCTTTCCTTGAGACTATAGACCAGTAGGGGATAAATATGGGCTTTATATTTCAAGATAGTTTTGTGCAAACCTTTTTGAATACATTGAGCCCTAATATTTGCTGAGTGGCCATCATAATTCAATTTTCAATTACTGACGCTTCCACATACAATCTGAAAGAAAAAGAAATTTATATTTTTAACCTTTTATCTTTTCAACCCATCCTAAGTATGAAGAGGGGCAGACAGCCACTCTGTAACATCGAATAACCAACTATAGTTCTGGACAGGGGCATTGACCAACACACCTTTCAGTGGCGGGGGAAACCAATGCAAAATTAGGAAGAATTCCAGACCAAAGCCCCTGCCTTGACTCGGAACCTAGTGTCAGTGGGGTGAAAGGAGGACTGATCAATAAAACAGAAAAGATAATTCTCACAAAACAAACAGCCCTACAAATAAGTGCTAACCACTGAGCCACTGTGTCCCCCAAAATGACTTCTATCTGTCAAGTTGCCCCTGCCAAACCTCTATACCCTACAGTACTGTGCTCACTCTATTAATATGGAGATCCCTGTTTGAATGCTCTTGGCAACTTTTGTGTCTAGTCGTTACATCAACTGAACCAACTGCAACACTTGGCATGCTTGGACTGCATGTGATAGAGAGAAGACAGAGAGCTGTGCATGGCAGGTTAATGTGAAAGGGTGAGATAAAGACTGTATGTGTGTGCAAGTATTTAATTGTTCTTGGCAGTCCACACATGTCCACATATGTCTTTTAGTGAAGAATTTTGCACAGGAGGGATTTAAGCTCTCTATATACTGCTAGAATTACTTGTTCACGTGTGGCTTGGCTCTTGATCTTCTGATCACAGTGGTACACCTGAAAATGTTGAAAATTCAGACATTCATCAAAATTAGCTGAATAAATGAACATGTTATCAACTCATGTCATCATTTTTACTACACAGACAGCTTATAAATGTATCTTAAGTGCAAAAAAGTCTTAGTGCTAATTTTAAATACATTTTTTATATCTGTGTTTCCATGCCCTCCCTGTGTGTGTTTGCAGTTTTAGCAAAGTGCGTGTGTAAAATAGTGTGTGACTGGATTACTTCACTGTTTTATTGCCCATCCCAAGACAGACATTTGCAGAGGCCGTCCAGTAACTGCTGCATATGCCATCCTAATCTGTTTTCCCTGCTGTGCCAGGTGTGCGGGCAGCAGGCACTTTTGCAAGGACACCCAACTATGTGGAAACTCTGCACTCAAGGCAAAGCTGAGGGACAATAATGGCATAAATCCTCTTGTAATTATGTTGTAAACAGAGATGGAACAATAAAGCTTTGTTTTGATGTGTGCTGCAACAGAGTGGGAGGCCCAATCTCAGACAAATCACTTCCTACTGGGCCATTGGCGGCCTTCTCCATGCTCCTCTTGTCACTGCATGTGGAAGTGATTGAATGCTGGTAATGTTTGTTGCCAAGTGACGAATTGGTCCACAGGACCCTCTATCAGCTGTCCATGCTGACTAACCATCTGGTGCACAAGAGATTGTTAGCATTAGTGAAAATCCAAAAGGCAGTGATACCCGCCAAATGCTGTCCTTTTCATTGTTCAAGTATTTGAATTTTTAGAATGCGTACCTGCCTTTTTATTGAAGGCCAGTTAGCACATGTATGGCTTATACTGATTAGAAATGTCCAATTTCCTTTCAGTCCTAAAACTGACCATCTACCATTCCCAGTTTTACTGTTGTTGTTACCTACTTAGTACTGCTGCTGGATCAGGCTTCAAATACCTGATACCTTGATCGCTCCCATCCTTGATCCTGTAGATCTGTGAGGGCCACCCTTTTTTAGTTAATGTATCTGCTTGCATGGAAATTTAACCTAATTGCAAATAAATTTGCACGTAGGGAATGTCACTGAACAAGACTGTACTGATTCCAAAACTATAAAATATGATGTAAAAGCAGTTGTCTGAACAGCAGATGACTTGATAAGGTGTCATTTGAAAATGTTTGGACAAGGGCAGACTCTTACCAAAAATATGTGGCAGGTGAACAGTTGAACCATCTGTCTGTCACCGGCAAACTTCAACCAATTGAATGAAGAAACCATAATGAACACTTGCTGTTGTCACACTTAAACCATGCTTGTAGCTGTCAGTCCTTCCTCTCAGGATGCTTACTGACATGTATAGCTCTGATTTGGCCACAACTTGAAGCTTGACAACACAGATTCTTAGCACACATGATCTTGCATATCTAGCTGCTAGCACGGTACTGTTTGCCCGTAGTTTTCTGAAAATGAATTGCAACATAATTTTTTCTTCACGTGTCCCTGTGCTTGCCTTCAAACTTTAGAGAGACTTATCTGGTTAAAACTTCTCTGATTCTGCCACACTGGGACAATTTCACCATCTACCTCTACAAATTACCCCTTTCCCTGAAAGTGGCTACATTTCACACGTCCATTGCTCAGTCGTAATCCAATATTCTCCTGAACACCAGACAGACCTACCTGAGGACTTTTCAGAGAAACCAATCATCTCTTTTTTCTGTCTGCTTTTACTGGCAGTAAGTTGGGTGGCGGCAGGTGGGGGAGGGCATCTTGTTTGAGCTTCCTCCACGCTGACCTGTTGTCATATCTCCCATTGCACTGAGGGAGATAAAGGTGTAAAATGTGTTCTGCCCTGGCCTGATAGATCCCCAGCTCTGAGATCACCACTTGAGTGCCTGTGTTTGTTTGAGTTTGTGAAATACTGTGGGCTCTTTTGCTGATTATCTCTCCAAGATTGCGTCTCTTTATGTTGCTGTCATGCTTTCTGAAGTGGCCAAAGTGGTTTCCTAGTGTTAACAGGGGAGAATGCAGGAATGTTGTGTTCTTCAGGTTATCTGACACATCCGTAACAAATTGCCACACTCCACCATGAGATAATGCTTTAGTTTGATCTGTCTTTGGCTGGTGTGTAGTGTTGTAAACACGCAAATATGCATTTGCATACAAACAGTTTGTTTCTCTGGCACACAATGTGATGCTTGCACAGTCCTTTGAATACCTGTGTCCTTCATGCTTCTGCAACATTTAAATCCAGCTTGCAGCTTATTCTGACTAAGTCTGTGGGAAGAGACAGTCTGACTGAAAGGTAGATGCTTACACTCTAGAAAGAATTATCCACTGAACCTCTCAACTAGCCTGATTGTTGGCTGCTTTCAAACCTTGAATACATTAATGCCATCTTTATACTACACATACCAGTTTAGTGGACTTAAACGTGATCAATTTGATATCAGTTGTTTGTGTCTGTTGGACAGCAATTTTTATCTCTAGCAGTGTGACTGATCTTAAATCCCAATCTGAATCTTATGTGACAATAGGTAAAGTTGTTTTTTGCTAAATTGGATTTTGTTTTTGCATTTGCATTTGCAGTATTGGGAACTCAACATTACTAATACTAAAATACTGCCTGATGCAAATGGCTTTGAAACAAAAATCACAGTGATTTATTTTTCTTTTTATTGTGGAGCACAAAATAGCAAACTTAACAAAATGCTAAGCACTGGTCATGGTGGGAACTGAAGCCTGTCATAACATCACAACAATCTCAGCATTGTGCCGCACATGTAGCAAAGTTTGTATTGTGTAAATAAATCATGAATGCATTAACATTACATATACATATATTTCAATGTAACTCTAATTTAATACCTGTGCCTTACAATTATTATGTCACTCATGTTGTCACAACTGTAGCTAGCATCTATAGTTTTTCACAGAGCAGTAACATTGCAACCTGAAAATAAAGCCTTAGAGAGGAGAGGCATCATTCATGTCTTGATGTAGCAGCAGTGAACCGTGAGTTAATTTCTGTGACAGTTAACATTATGTAAACAGTATTGCTAAAGATGACATTTACTGGTCTCAAAAATCTGTTATTTATATGTTTTTATCAGGTTTTTATGTTATTTGTCAGGTTTATTTTAAATAAGAAAAAAACAAAACAAAAACAAAAACCAACCATTGGAATACTCTGAATCAGTGCTTTACTGCATGAGTGCCTTTATTTCCAAGATGTAGATTTAGCCTCATGGCCCACTCTAACTGTCAATTGAGCAAATCAAAGAGCAGCACAAAGCTGAACTGCTCTTGAGTTTGCATTTTGACTGAAAAACAGTTTTAAATTGATAAAATATTGTGCCTGGTTGTTTTTACAGTTGTGAAAGCCTTTTTCTTTCACATGGGTGGATGCCATATACCTACTAGAGAGTACCAGAGAGTCCTTTTTGATGGACATGCCTGAGAGGCATGGTGGGAGTTGAATTGAGCAAGAAATAAAAGAAAGCAGAGGGGAAAGTAAAGACATGAAAAACTTTTAAAATCTTTTAAAAAGGAAAGACAATGTTTTCATGCCTCTCATCCTGAGTTTGGGATAAACACTTAATAGTCACATTCCTTTTTTCAATTAATGCTATTTGAATAATGGGAGATAGGGATTTCTGGGAGCAGCTGTTAATTAGTTTATTCATTAGAGGTATCGGGGTGCGTATCGTCACTCTCTTTGTTTCTTTTGGGGACCAGTAGGAGCCAGATGCACAATCTAAGTCCCAGATTATAAGAAAAAGGAGATGCAGTTTCTTGCTCTTGCATTGCCAAATTCCAAAATCCTTCCTGTGAGACATCACCTTAGCATCACAGTAAGAGCTTCTTCCCAAGACAGATCAACATGACTCAACAAGCCCTCCCAAGAATCAGCCTAAGCTTGCCCACACAAGCTTAGTTTCCTCATCATTTCCTCCTACGGTTCTGCATACTTTCATGGATACGGTCACATTTTGTGCCTTCATACTTTCCCCCTTACACTGAGTTAAATGCTTGTCCACGTCCAATGTGTGTCATTATACTTAAGTTACAAGACAGGACGTATTTTAAAAAATTGTTATAAAGTTATACATTTAAATATACCTCTATGTATTTCATTCACAAGATATAATTACTGACCTTGTGTTGTACTTATTGTACATGTATGTCGCTTTGATAAAAGCATCTGCTAAATGACATTGTAGAATTACTATAGAATATGAGTTTAGAGAAGAGGAAGTCCTGGGGGTTAAAGAGAAAAGAGAGAGAATTTCCCTACCTGAAAACTTATTGTGTAAAGCGTCATTGGGTTGAGCATTCAGCCTCCTGCTATTCCACTGGATGTGGATTAAATTAGTATTTTTTTATGGTTGCAAAGACAAGGCTCTCAACATGAAGCTAGATAGATTAACTGTTCTAAGTATTGCAAACAGGTCCCTTGTTGTTAAGGTTTTGTTATCAAAATGCAATTTAGAGTGACAACAAAGGAGCACATTTACATTTCAGTTGTCATGAAGGGTTACAGAAAGCAACAGTAATGAATGGGTCGGCTACTACCTATTTCTTCCAAAGTGTGGAGACTGACTGTCCTGTGTAAATGCACTCCAAAGACTTGCAGTGCCATCTTATCTGCTGGAAAACCTTTTAACCAGTAATACACTGGTATCAAACATTTCACTGATTGTTTATATTAAATACAAGTAAATAGAGGTGGATGCAAAATAAGGTTAAAGGTTATTGCGTGGGGGTTGATTAATTTAGAACTTTCTCGATTTCAATTACTTAAACTGGATATAAACTGCAAAAGTGAGAAACTGTATAGAGAAAGAAATTGTTTCCAGGCCCGTGCGATGAGGTCCCTCTTGTCTGACTGGAGGTGTGGAGCCCATCTTTAGATATGCAGGAAAATTCCCAATTACTCCGTGTGTAATAAGGTGATTCAGAGCCTTTTTCGAATTACTGGGGGGAAGCTAATGGGCTCTATGCAAATTAGCGTTGGCATTTGGTTTTTTTCTAGATGGACCTGAAAGGTGACAGGGTCAAGAGGAGGAATAGCCATTATCATGACTCATATGAAGGCCACATCCATATCCATGTTCTTCACATCTTTGGCCTTGAGGGTGGGGAGAGAAATTAATGCGCACAAGGGGGTCAAGGAGTTGCAGAGGGAAAGAAATTGAGAGTAACAACATGCAGAGAAAATGAGAGAAAGAATGAGAAAGAACTGGAAGGAGAACGAGATGGAGAGGGAGTGAGAAGGGCATAAACACAAGATGGAGCAAAGAGGAGAGAAGGGGAGGCGTTACTCTGTCCTTTCTATTAGTCACTCCGTCACAGCTCCCTGGTTTTATGGAGAGTTTCCTGTCATGGTGCTGCTTTTTAATTGACATTAAAATGCACTGACCAGTGTGTCAGCTCTCCCCCTCTCCCTCTCTCCATGGCTTCACTCCTCCTTTTACTCTATCTCTTTAACTCTCCGTGCTTGACTGACGTGGGCTGTCATTTACATACAGTGTGGCGTGACAGAAATGGCACCCTTACCTCACATCTCACCAGCAGTTCTGATGGCGAGCAGTTCCTTCCCGTCAGAACGGTTTTGCCTGTAAAACCTCGTTTTGTATTCTGCCTATCTGTATAAGCACCATCCTCTGTGTGTCAATGTCATATTTCATGCACTTGTCATGTGTAGAGAGAGCATGTCTTCTTGCCAAGACGAAAAGTGCAGTGTTCCCATAGGAATACAATGTCGACTCCCACGGGTGCAGCAGTACTTTCAGATGTTATGAAGGGGAGGAGATAGAAACTAATGCCTTTGAGGTCAAAGGAATGCAGATCTATGAAGCAGAAAGTGTGCGCTATTAAGCTGGAGATAACACCTTGGCACATATAATGGGAGCATATTGTGTGGAAATATATCTTCACAACTAAAACGTTAAGGTTTTTAAAGTTGAAACGTGCAAAATCTGTTTTTCCTCTCACAGACACTCTGTATAGTTTTTCTGATGTTGAAGTAATAGTTGATACACTTTTTCTCAGACCCCCATTGTTTGGATATTTATTTCTTTATTTTCAAAAACCTTTTGTGCTGCACTTTTTAGAACTGTCCTAGCAGTTGCTCAGATTGCACAGGCTGGTAGTGTGCTATTGGTAGTGTAATATTCAAAAACTCAAAAACTGTTCACAGTAATACCTCTTAGGTATAAAACAGACAGGAATGTAAACAGCACATACTAAACAACAAGATAAGACCCAATATAATTTGCACTGAGAGCTCTAGCTCCTAGTAACCGCCCAGGGACCTCAGACCAAAGAGTATGTGTTTTATATGAACTGTCATAGTACAGGGGTCACATTGTGGAACCAAAGTTCACAAGCATGAGTTCTGCCTGGAAACTTTGAGCTTTAAGTCATTAGCTACATATACTGAGTTTAGCACAACAAGCTTATTAGCTTGTGAATCAGTCAATCTATGGTGAACCTGCTCAGAAACGCAAGATCTAGAAGACCAGCCGGTGACCTTTGAATCTGGTGTTTTGGAACAGTTTGGGTTTCTGGTTAGCTAGAATAGTAACCAAGAAACAGTTGTGGATCAGACAGGTAGTGTGTCTGTGTTCCTCTGCTGTTGCTCTGTATGTGTGTGGAGACACTTCAAACATTGTAGTTTTATTGCTCAGTACAGTGCAATACATGAAAGCAACCAAGATGAAAATTGAAACCGGAAGACTTTGAGCTGTAAGTCCTCCTTATTATTTTGTATTTGCAATTTCACTGCATAACAGAAGCTTTCAGTTTTATAGCCTACTGTGACATATTACCTTTGAGGTAAGTGTTTGTTCAGTGTTGTCATGTAATGCAGAAACGTTCCACCATTGTTACTTTTGGAATTGAGAAACGCTTCCTTTGCATCAGGTATACTGTACCGCTGGCACTTGCCATTAATTCTTTCTTCATCTGTAACAAATTCAAATTCAGAGTGTATAAGAATGACATGCTTTGCCTTAAACTTGGGGACGTTATTAAAATGTCCTCTACTAAAACAGTGACTAACACATCTCTGTTTAAAATGTGGCATACTGGGGAATAGCTTTTGTGCAGTGTCTATACAGTAATTTGAGCAGAGAGCAGCCCCATGTCAACATTTTAGCATTTGTGCTTGCGTGCGTGCCGGGGCATATTATAATCCTAAGTGTGTTAATGCATGTTAGCGTCCCAATGGCTGCATGATTGCATCCATCTGTGTTTTAGGCTGTTAGAATAAGTGGATAGTGTGCATGTGTGTGAGTGTGTGACAGAGACAGAGGGAGTCAAACACACACACACACACACACTGAACATGACAGTTCTCAGGTCAAAAGGTACACTTGTTAGTGAGTGGCTAGTAGAGGTCAGTTAGTGGAGTTACTTGATGGATAATTACTTATAGACAGACAGAGTGACAGGAGCATGGATGGAGGGAAGGACAAAAAGGGATAAATGGTCCATTAGAGGCAGATAAAAGAGGAGAGATGGATAAATATAAATTAATGGAGAGCACGATGACACAACGAAGGAGAAGGAGATATTGAGTGTATACATGACGTACTGTGCAGCCAACGTTTCAAAGCCATTTCAAGGACACATTTGTCCTCCTGGTCTTTCTCCCAGGGGCAGAGATGTTTCTGAATCCAAAGTTCAAGAGTTCATGTCCTCCAGGACTGCTGCCCTGCTCTGCCTCTCCTGCACTGCTTTGTGATGATCCGCAGCCCCCTCCCAATCCATCAACAGACACATACACAAGAAAGTGTTGATGTGCAAATTATAAGAGCATATAGAACATCTTAGCAGAAGCACACATTTCTGTATAAACACAGCATGCAGAAACCTACCACACTGAATGTATTTCCCTGGTTCACCAGGGAAGGGACACAGATATTGCCAACAAGCTCCCCTCACTGTTCATGATGATGATAGCCATGGCTGAGCATTAATTAGGAACAACTTCCTCTGCAGCTGTGCCCTACAGTACACGTGTGAGCCTGAGATGACTGATGGGAACCCTAAGCAGTGTTTAAAACCAACGAAGAAAGGAAAAAGACCTGGGGGAATACCACTGAGACTATACAGTGTTCAGATATAGATCAGATCAGATATATTCCTCCTGTGTGATATTTGCACTGGTGCTGGACAATATCTTCTTTATACCAGTGATGGAAAACATTTCTGACATGACCTTAATGCTCTTCGGACTTTCAAAAGTAGATTTCCAAACTAGGAAAAGAGTCTTTGTAAAGAAGGTAAAGAGTAAGCTTTTATAGCTCAAGTCAGAATATAAAGTGTTTTTTTCTGTTATGCTCATTTTTAAATTGACATTATTTTCAAATGAAGAGCTTTAAACATGTAGTTATATGGACTGACTGGTAACTAAATTTGTTGGACAGGTTTGATGATGTCTTGCATCATCAGTGGTACATGGACCCACATGTGGAAATCCATTTCTGGTGAGACCGTACCTCAACTTAAGATGTTACTGCGAGTTTTCTGCATTTCACTCACTTAATGAGGAACTGCTAAAACACAAAAGGGCACTAACACAATCAGAACAGTGTTTCCCTTTAAACTGTTGTGAAGCAGAATTATCAAGTCACAGAAAATGAAACCACCCAAGTAAAGTTCCTGCAAATTGAATGGTTTCTTTGTTCTACGACTTGTTAAATTCAGTTTTAACTGCAGGAACTGCTTCATTTTGAAACGCGTGAACTACCACAGATGGTGTGTACAGTAGGTACCAGACCAGAAAATCAAATTGTCAAGAAATACCTTTCCAACTTCAGACTTATAAACCCTCTCCAATATCTTCCTCAACTCATTCTAATATATCCTGAACTTGAAAGGGAAAAAACCCTCTCTACTCTCTTCTTGGAGTTTTTTTTTTTTATTTCTCCCTAAGAAACATCTATCTAGCCAGTACTGGTTGTGTGCAGAGTTGTTGATCCTAGATAATTTATTCACCTGCTGCACTCATGGAAAGTGGCTCTGGATGAGAGTGACAGCTAAATACCTACAATGTAAACACCTTATGGTTAGCTTGAATGGTTTCCAGCTCCCAGATATACCGGCTGCTATTGGAGATGGCAGATAATGATACGGGCAAGTGCTTTTCCAGCCATGGAGATGAAAGGAGAACTGCTGCTACACAGTGTGTGATCATGACATTCAAATTGTTTTACTGACAAAAGAAATATTACACATACATATTACGCTCAATCTGCTGCACTGCTGAAACAGTTAGTTGAGAAATAATTAATCGTCAGTTTTTGATTGATCTTTTAAAGTAAAGTCATAAAACAAAAATATCCACATTTGTAGGTTTTAGCTTTCCAATATGGAGATTTACAGCTGTTCACTTCACTTTAACTGAATTCCTTTGGCCTTTTAATCGATGTCGAAACAAAATATGTAATTGGTACACAACACTTTGATGTTTTGGATCTCTGATCATTTGCCCTCTGTCTGTCTGACAATGAATAGATTGAACACTTGACTGATTTTTCTGCAAAAAGAATCAAGAGAATCAATCAATAAAAAGCAGATGATTATCATTGCAACAATAATGTATTGGAAATCCTTTACTTGCACTATGTCTGCACTACTGATCCCATGTCAGTGATTTGTTTTTAATGGCTCATGGCAAATTGAACAGCTGTTCTTTCTAATATTGTTATCTGTCATGTAGTGTTGGCTGTTTTTTAACACCATATCTACAGACTTTTCTTAATACTGTCAGGACTTGGCTACAGGGTGAGATGAGCAGGACCCAGACGCAGGCAGGGACAAGGATGCAGAAGATCTTTCAAACAGTTTATTTTTAATTATGGATGGTCAAGGCAGGCAGGGTCAAAATCCAGGAAGTCAGTCTGAACAAGGCGTGGTAACAAAATCAAAAAACCAAAAATGCAAAAACCAGAAATCCAGAATCTCTATGACTATGGACATGGAATCTAGGCAGGGACATGAACTCTAAACTCAACAATGCACCAACTGAGAACAAAGGCAATGGCATAACTTAAATAGACAGGGGAGGGCAGCAAAACGAGACACAGGTGAAATCAATGGACTAATCAGGGTCAGGAACCGAGTAGACAAAAACACACAAGGGAAACGACTTTTCAAAATAAAACAGGAAATAACAAACAAGAAATTCAACTCAAAACAAGAAACTCAACTCAAAACCCTGACAAATACTCTCTACACTGAATAGTTTGTCAGGTTGGATGTTTGTCCTATTTTGAAAAGTTGAGGCTTCAGTGCAAGTCACTTCTCCATATGCAGCAGAAACTCTGCACTTAAGAGTAGAGGCTGTTGAAACTGAGAGATGCATGCTATTTTTGTTCACACAATATGTTTTTCAGTCAGTGTTGAGTGTCCTTAAGCCCTTAATACAAGTATTGTTCCACTGTATTCTCATTTTGATGGATAAATCAAAGTGTGACATATTTATTCTATCGTGCTCCCTCTGTAGAACATCATGGAAATGCCACACAGCTAGGTCACTTTATTCTTATTACTTATATTTGTATGCATGATTTACTGTGATTTCTGGAATAGCTAGACCTAGCTGCTTCAGATTATACCTCTGGAGATTTGACAGTCCTAGTATGTATTTTATCAAGTCAATATTTTCATAACAGTGGACTGTGGAACCTGCATGATCTTGCTCCTTGAGACTCCATTTGGTCTTGGTCTTTGTCATGGACTTGACGTGAACTTGACAAAACTGATCTTGACTTCAGCTCTCTGAGTCTGTGCTGCTTCCCGTGGGACTGCAGGGAGATCTCTCAGTGCAGTGCTGCAGAAGCTGTGTTTTGTTTATGTCTGAATATAACTGGGTTTGTGGAACGATCTGTGTCACTTGGCGACTTCTGCATACACACGCACACACATTTTTGGCTGCAGCGTCTGTGATCTGTGATATTTTCATACGCATATTCCTATTTTGCCTGCCTCTTTCACCTGGTGATAGAACGCTGTGGTGATTGGACCTATAGCCAGCACTCTGGTTCTCTGACCCATAGGAAGGGGTTCATTTAAGGTCTTTAGAATCAGCATGTGTACTGTTTTTTTCAGTAGCCAATTTTCCTCTGATACATCAAGGTGAAGAAATCTATAACTTACTTTATTCATGGGGCAAATATGAATAACATTGTGCGGTAATACACACTTTTTAATTCAACCGTGATGTGGCTGCTGAGATATCCATTTTGGTGGAGGATGTGCGGTAAAGGGACCCACTCAAGTAGAGCTTGTATAATGTGGCCTGATGGAGAGTAGTCTCCTTTAAACTCCTCTGTCAGGTGCACTGGACAGGAGAACAACCTTGTACTTCTCTTCTACTGCATTCTTTCCTTTGCTTGTTTCGTGTCTTTATGGCTTCTCATCTGCTGTCCACATATCCCTGATTTCCTTCTCACCTTTCCTCTTCTCCTTTCTCTTACATGCTTTAGCTCTCTTGTCTTGCATTCAAAGGTTTTTCTAACACCACCCCTTTTTTCTCTTTTTGAAATTTCCCCTCATGTTGGTCGTCCTCTTCTCTGGTATTGCTTCATTTGAATTTTGTCTGGGCACTCATGACCAAGATAAGCAATGATAATAGCCCTTGATAATGGGCAAATCTGAATTCTGCTGAGTAATTTTAACACCAAGGTGACATTCAGCCTCTGCAGTGGAATAGTGGGACAGAAATAAAATAATAAATCATTTTTAAAAATCGAAGAAAAAATGTTGCCAGAAACATCTGATTTACATTTCAGGCACATGTTCCAGTTCAGCAGGTGTGTTGTAGCTAACAGTGAAATATAGTCAAATTCAAAACATGATATTTAGAAATGTATGTTTGTCGCATATAAATACAAGTTAAATTAAATGTGTTTCTGCTATTCTCTTGTTGAAACGAGATTACCTTGAAATTCATAGGGAACAGTAATGCATGTGATCCAGTATTACTCGTCTAATTTTGCTCTCTTTACATCAAAACTGCATCAAATTACTGGAAATGGAAAAACTCAACATTTCCTACTGGTGCTGCTTTATATGAAAAGCATTCAAATGCTGAAACAGAAGTTGGCTTTCATTTTATTTTTCACAGAGTTTAGTACTGACCGCGATTGCTCTGCAAAACACGCACAGAAGTTAGATTTAGCATTTTTTGACAGCAAATCAGTTTTTAAATAATGCAGCAGGGAGCCGCTAAGAGCAGCTACAGTGAGCTGTTAGATCAAGCAATTCACTGGTGACAGGTTGCAAAGGTAACAAACTCTGTCAGTAACTGTGCTGTTACTTGGGTGCTATGTGCTGGGTGCAGTATGAGCCACTGAAGGACTTCTTTATTAGAACAAAGTTTGTCTGGCTGCTAATCATATGTACCAGTTACTCTTTGTTGCGTCTCAGACAAAGCAGCTGCTCAAGGAGTGTGGGACCAGTATTAAACGACACATCTTCACCACCAGCCACCATGATTGTTTCCAACCAGCACAGAAATATTAGGGAGTATGACTTTGAAAATACAAAAACTCCATACCAACATACACCAACATTTAGAATGTAATAGCTTATTTGTCCCTCTTCAATTACACATCCCCCACCATGAATGAATCTTTAAAATGGGAATTGGTTTTGGATTTGCTTTGTTATATTTCAGGAAATATAAGAGGAAATAAAAGTTTAGGCCATTGTATGACACTTAAATGATTAAGCAAACTTCAAATTTAATTGCATCCCCTTTATATTTTACATAATAAAACTTACATATACATATCTTAATCACCATATCATTTTAATTATCTTTTCTCTCTCCTCTCAACCTCCCACTCTGAACTGTTGTCAACACATACAAATACAGCCAGAAGAGGTGCTACTCGATAATGAGTCTTGCTTGCCCCTTCCTGTCCTTTTTTGCTCCTCATCACCCAATGTTATTTTCACCTCTGCTCATACCTTCTATCTTCTTATGCCTTCCACCTTTTTTTACCCTCTCTGTTTAAATTTGATGATTAACATGATAGTGATTATGCTAATAGTTATCGGTATCTGCATTTCACTACCTGTTATGATATAGTTGACTTGCTCAGGAGAGCTATAATAGACTGGGGACAAGTAGAAACAAAATTCACAAACTGTACAATTGTATAAAACTTGTAGCCTTCTGACGATTTTCTAATAATATATTGTTATCCTTGCCTCACATCAGATTTTCAGTGCTGTTTGCCCTCAGTGGATTGCCCAAATATATTCACATTATGTAAAGATGAGAATGAGTGCAGCTGCAGGCAGTTGCCTTGAAGGTGGCACTCACTGGCCATGTTTTCATACACAAAACATTCTGGTGTTTGCCCTTTACCTGCTGGCTACATTGAACAATACATGTGTGCACTGTTGCAGCAACACTATGCTTTGGCTTTAATCAGTGACACATGCTGCAGTAGGTGTGATAGCAGTGTGTAGGTAGCTCAGAGGTCATGGTGATTTCTAGTCAGATGGATGCAGGTCTCTGTATTTTTCATTCGTGGGGCTTACCAAACCCTCAGCGAGGTCCACTTTGGTTCAATAAAAACATAATGTCAGTTAGTTGTTACAGCTAACATGTTAGCAAAGTCTTGCCTTTTACTCTTCCAGTGGTTACACCAGCATATCACCACTCATTTCAGTTAGCTGTACTGGCCTCAAAAGTTTAGTAGATCTGCAGACTTGTGGTGTTTTCTGTCAGATCTGTGACAGGTTTTTACTTTGTTTATTTCACGTATGTGCACATACACGGGATAACACTTAGGTAACAGATAATGTTAATGTAACTTTTGTTCATTTGATAGGAAACCCTCCAGGGCACCTTTCTCTTACAGTGATAGTTATGAAACCTATAATTAATGCCTGCTTGGTCGCAAATACAGTTATCTGCCATCCCATCGTCCATGTCTCTACTTGGGATAGAAAACTTAATGCGATCAAACTGCAACCGTTTTCAAGATGCCTCTTCAAAAAAAGAATGTCTTTGTGATGGAGAATGATTTCTCTCCCACAGTTTATGCATAATATTTGCATTTTAAGACCACACTCATCGTTTCACCAAATATTATGAGACAGACCAGGCTATCTAATCACAGTGAATCCACATGGGAGTAATTGCTCACACAGCCATAAACTTAACGGAGGTGTGCCACAAAGGGATAAAATCATCCCATTTTCTGTCATGTAAATGAAATCTTCAAGCCAATAAAAGGCGACTTCAGTGGGAGGACAGAGAAATGGACTGCGGCGAAGGCAACAGGCAGACAACAGGGCATAGCTAAGAGGCAGAACAAAGTTGTAGAGTACATCACCCACATGTTCCCATTCAAACAATATTATTTTGGGCCTTATGTGATGCAAATATTGAAATCAGTTGTTAGGTTGGCTTTTGTGAAAGACAGCCACATTGGCTTTTACATACTTCTTTCCCTCCACTGTTATAAAGTCAATCTGACAAGTTTTTCTCTGCAAAGATATGACTGACAGTAGGGATACCTCTAATAGTTCACCTTCTCCACAGCTCTGTCATAGTACACCATCAGATCATATATGCCTGTTTATTTTTAAATGGTTGATAGATAGTGATATTCTATATTTTTCACTGTTAACAGCAATACTATTATGTGTTAACCCTAATCAACAAAACAGTATGGTAAAGTAATAAGATCTATCAGGCTTAGATACAGCCTGATAGATCTTATTACTTTACCATACGTCATCACTGTTGCCTAGTAATAAGAGACTCTTTTGTAAAAATATATATTTGTGACATATGTATGTACAGTGGAAATCAGTTGGTTTGGGTGGAGTACAAACAGGGTAGGAAAGTCAGTATAGTGAGAAACACACTGAGGGATTTGTTGACAATAAGAGGATAAAAAAAATGAACTGAAATAGAAAAATGCAACATAAACAACACATTCACATAATCCGTCGTTGATCTCCCAGAGGTGTTACAGTAGCCTGAGGACAGACATACAGCAGACATAGAAGTCCGTGAAATTGCAGATTTTTCTGATTTTAATCCTGATCTGAAGGCAAAAATGACTTTGAGTTTAAATTAAATTATTATGGAATGTGAAAATTTGATTAACTCCAGAGGTGAAGTAGATCCTGTGGAGATAGGGCATATGAAGTGGTGCCAATCCATTCAGTGCTATGTGTGTGTTTCACTGTAACTAATTAAATAAATAAAAAGTAAATTACATGCTTCATGAAGGACTGATGAAACGCACAGCTTCCCTCCATTACATCACGGCTTGAATGAGGTTTACAGCAACTTAACAGAACCAACTTAATGACACCTCATTGGAGGTTTAAATACATCTAATAATGCTGCTGAGCAGAAGTGGGGAATTATTGCCAATTATCCACCAAGTTTTCTAGTGTGTAGTGTTTAATTAAGCATATGTTCACTTTTTCTAGCCTCACATAATGCTTTGAACATATGTTATCAACATGTGACATGAAAATGATCGATGAAATAACAGAGCATGTCCATATCAGAGCATGTCCATATCCTTAAAGCTAACTATAACCAGGATGTGTTCCTGTCCTACCAAAGCTTTCATAGGAGATTAGTGTTGATCCAGATGGTATCTGCTGTGGATACACTGAGGCTGGGATTTGTTATATGATATTTCTTTTGACCATGCAACTGGAAAAATATTTAAATAAACTGAAATAAACCCTAATCCCTAGTCTAGTTCTTTTCATCGTCAAAATGATTTTCTTTTATGTGGTCCTTCTGCCATGTAACAAAGCAAGATGCAGGCCAGCAGGAGATATTCTTTTCTACACACACACACACACACACACACACACACACTAACTTTAGTATCTGTCTCTCTGAGTTTGTCCCAAAGGCACTCTAATACACCCAAAGGTATGCACACACAAACACACACACACACACACACACACACACACACACACACACACACACACACACACACACTCTCTCATCTCGGCTTTCTAACTGAGGTGGTCCTGCAGGTATTCCCTATCTGTTGATAAGGGTGAGTGGATGTGTGCTGACCAAGCAGACCCCTGCAGCCTGCAGCCCACAGTGAGAAAATGTTTAGTCCACTGACCTCCCATACATCAGTGAGGGGCCAGTATCTGAGTTAGCTCAGACAGGAAGATGTGTGTTTGTGTGTGTCTCACTGAGAATGAGTGGGTGTAGATATCTGTATGGTCACTGTAAAAAGAATGCTGAGCCAGAAATGCTGAGATTCTACTTGTGTGTGCAGAAAAGTGTACATCTGTTTGTAACTCTGTGTGTGTGTGTGTGAATATAGCATGTGTGCTTTAGGTTGCCACTGTGTGTGTGTGTGTGTGTGTGTGTGTGTTCTTGTACTGCTATCTTTGTGACACAGAATGAGGGCTAGATGTTTGATGTGAGAGCGATGCGTTAGCGATGTGCGTTAGCGATGTGTGTTTGGTCAGCCCTGAAAGGACATATTATGACATGTCCGAGCAGGTCCAGTACAGAAGATGATAACAATGACCCAGTAGGCAGATCAGCGAGCCAAATGCTGGATTATGTTCCTTCTAAAAATGCAAAAAATATATAGATATTGCCTAAAGAAGCAATCGAATGAATGTAGAGACACAGAATAAAATATTTAAATATAACTTCATCAATAGAGAACTTTTTGCACAGGAAGCAGGAGATTCATTTTTAAAATGTTTCTTTGAGATTGTTGTCTTAATTATATCATTATGTTGAAATGTGAAGCCCTGGACTAAGAGCTTGTTCATCAAATCTAATCCTTATCGTTCCCATTCTTCTGACAGGTCAGATTATATTCATCATGTCTTGAATGGACTAAGCAGTGTGGGAGTCTGTGGGATCTCTGTAAAATCATTTCTGTGTGTTTGAGCTGTGATGACACAAAAATTTACATTTTATATTTTGTAAAAATACTACTTACATTTGAAAAACTAAGTAAAAAATAAACATGGAGCCCACAAAATCATAATTAATTATATTTAGATAAAGCTTAAGAAAGGTCATAGGCAACCACTTGATCAAACAAAGCTTAACTGTCATCAGGTCTTGTTTGGGTCTGATATGTGAATTGAATTCATGTGAAAGTGTGATGGAAACGTGAGCTTTCTGTGGAACTGGATTCCCAGTAAGCAGAGTGAGTGAAGTACCTGTCAGAAAAAGGGGGTTGGGGTGAGAGAGGATCTCAACTTTGCTGTCCTTGCATCATTATCACAGAGACTATGTGATCCATCTCTGTGAAAGTTTGATAAAGAGAAAAAGTGTGATGAACTGGACGAGACAGAAATGTTGAAAATCCTTTAAAAAAAAAAAAAATAAAAATCCTTCTCATGGTTTGAATTAATGATCAATAACTGATTTGATTTTGATGGGGATTGTGTGTTTTAAACATGAGGAACTCCAAAGAGGGACTATGAGGCAATGTGTTGTAACAGCTGCTTGGCGCACGTGGGACTTTCCTGTTACAGTGTAGAATCTCTAATCCCTGCTGGACTGACCCCACACACCAACTAGACCCATTCTCATTTGTCTCATTTGGTCAGTGTAATATGTTTTCAAACCAGTAGTGAATTAGGACACACATTTTCCTGTATTTCTGGCTCTCACCTCAAGTTTTCAGTTTCAGTTTCTACTGTCAATATTTATATTTTACATATCAACATCTGAGACCATTTCTTCTACATATACGTCTCTGTTGGTCTAAACTGTGGGGATACAGTAGCATGGATCTCATAGCTCAGTTCAGGCGTCCGCTGTAATTCTGACCTTTTTAAGCAGCCAGACATGACAGATCAACATTGAATACTTTTAGTACTGCTCCATTTGTTGCTGTGAGCTCATTGTATGATCCTACCACTTTTACTTGTGCTTCTCAGTAAATGCTTTCTAGTCACATTGCATGTGATGTTAAAGTGTCTTGTGACAAAATGTGAAGGTGAACAGCTCAGAAAACACCAGGAAAGAGGTGTGTGACATAAGTTTAGCAGGAGGTCAGTTTGTTGAGAAAAAGCAGAGGCCAGTGAGTACAGCGCCAGTTATTACTGCTCTCATTTCTCAGCAATTCAGTGTTGTTTGTAGGCTGCTGTATCTGTTTGTGCTCTGTTTGTTAGACAAATATAGTATGTCTACCTCTAGTTCACGATAAGGTAATAGATTCAACTGATATGGATGCAGCATTAAGACACAAACTGGTCAAAAATAAATAAAAGAAACAAATCAAAAATGTCAATGACACCTTGGTGATAAAATAATCATACAGAAAGAAAGAAAGTTTTACAAACATTTAAGATGTTAAAAGAGAGCACTGCTATCAGACCTGTGTTCTGTATCCTTAGAGAACCTGAGCTTTAGTATTAGAATCAGTACTTGGGGAGAAAAAGTCAGATTGGTTGTTGTTGTTGTAAAAAAGGTTTTCAGTTTCACTTAAAGGGGAACAGATAAAGATTTTTGCTTTCTCATAGCACAGAATAACTATCTCACTGCTGTCGAACCTTACTCTGCAGGGGTTGATGGTGTTTGATCGATACCAATCACTGAACAAATACTTTGCCAAAGGATGGAACAGCTGGATGTCTGTACCAGAGACTGCTTTTCTAATTCCAACCACTTTTCAGGGGGCAATTGAGGTTATATATTACATAATGCTCCTTTAATTCTTAATAAAAACAACTGAGGGCGAGGTCAAAATTGGTGGCCTGCAAGAATTGATGTTTTAGTTACATAGAAAGTCATTACTGAGAGAATGAATGAGAAGGAACACATGCCACTACCAGAATAATATGGATTTTCTTTCACCATAGGTATTGTGTCAGATCTTTTTTCCTCCCTTTTTATTCACTTTCTCCATCCACCCTCCCCTCTGTTTCTCTTTCATACCTCCATCTTCATCTCAAGTCCATCCAGACTGCTGTATCTCAGGCCTTTATGAATGTGGAGGAGGTAGGAAAAGGGCTGGAGCGCTGCAGGGTGTGAGCAGAAGATTGCCCTATACATCATAAACCCCATCATAGGGTTGACCCATTAAATAGGCTGTTATTAGGTTTTCTAGGTTGTGTGTTTGCAGGGGGCACACCATCTGTGTTTGATCTATCATTTTTATCTGTTGCATCTGCTGACTGTGAGAGTGTTTTCGAAACTAGCTGGGTTAAATCAAACTTGACCCAAAACAGTGGGAGATGCTGCATCACAACTCCTCACACTCTTTAACTTTAAGTCCTGATATACTTTCGGAGGGGTTTCAGAGAACTTCTGCTGAGAACGAATGGCCTGTGAAGCAAAGCTCTAGTATCTGCCAAGCGTCATTGTCCTGCAGCCATGGACTTTTCCTGGACGTAAAGGAGAAAAGAGACTGAACAGCTCAGAGCCAGACTGTTCTATAATTACACTGTGTGGCGGTGCTGGAAGCTGCAGCAGCATCGCGCTACAAAGCCCCACACTGTCATTCTTACGTGTGCCTGACAGGTGTCAGAACTCACACCATACGCTACCTGTCACCTACAGTTGTAACAGCTGCAGTCAGTTGTACTTTTGCAGATGGTTATTCGTGTGCGCCCGTGTTTGTGTGCTCAAAACGTGTCTTTCATGTATCTCTCCTTGTGTGTGTGCCCTGCATCTGTTTTTGCATTTACGTGCGCTTGTCAGTGTGTGTTCACGGGCAAGATCTTTTTAGTGTGATTATTATACACATTTTATATTCAATCTAAACAGCTGTAGTGGAGGCAGTGGACGGGTGAGCAGTGGTTTAAGGATGGGCGATAAAAAGAAGGACTTCTATACTGGTCGTGCATGTTCGTGCACGTTTGGGCTTGAATGTGTGTAACGAAATTATGAAGTGGGAGATTGACTTCACTCCCAGAACTGCCGAGCGAAGCATCATGGTAGATTGGCCACGGATTCATGGTTGCCAGTCTCGGCCCTGGTTCTCTGCTCCTATCCCTGTTTTGCCTTCTCCCTCAGAGCTGCCCGGAGATGCTTGAAGAGCCTCGAGTCGTCCCAAATGGAAAACAATGAGTGTCGCCTCAGAGGAGAACTTAAGGGCCACGCGAAAATGGAAGAAATAGAGCATCAAGCGAAGAGAGGGAGAACAAATTTTGAGAGATGAACATGCCATGAATGGATGGAGGAGAGCAGGGAGAGTGCTCTTTGAGATGATGTGATGTGAGAAGAGTGAAATCATTTTTCTCACTGTCTCTGTTCTTTGTAATCTCTTTGTAAGTTGTCAGAGTTAACAGGAGAAACACTGTTTGAGTAATCTCTAACTCTGACGTGAAAGGTGTTTCTGTTGTAGAGTGTTTATGTGTCGTCATTACTGTCATCATCATTTCATGAAGAGTCGTTTGAGGTGGCGGCTCCAGTTTGGCACAAAGCTGAGTTACAAACGAGAGGAATCTTCAGCCCCCCAGTTGTGTCTATATCCACTCCCGCACTGTCCGCAAAGTGCTATCCGGTCTCCAAATGCTCAACATTTATTTAATGCTTATGTCAACAAGTGTAATCCATTAATACTGACACAAATTAAACCTGTTTTTGTGTCATATTATTTGCATTGTATTTGTATTGCATTGTTATTCTTCTTCCCTCAGTGATTACCTAATAAAACATGAAGGGATTCCAAAAATACAAGTTAAAGGAAATGTAAAAAAAATAGTTATGCTATATGGCAGGGGGGTAAATTTAGACTCTTTGGAAAAAAGCTAGTTATTAAATTAGTAAACATACACATACACACGAGTAAAAATAAAATGGATAAAATATGTAGAATCAAAAATGACCTTAACGTTGTCCACCTGTCAGAAGATTGGCCCTTAGATCCCCAGCTCCTCCAGGCTGCATCGAAAGTGTCCCTCTGCGTCATAGCTGCAAAGCTTTTTTTAGCCTACAGAGTTGTGACTTCAAGTTCGTCTTTAAAAAAAAGAATTAAATTAAAAGTTTATGTCACTTAGGACTGTTACTTGGATGACTGGATGAGTTGCTTTGGCTACTCACAAAAAATATCATCATTCCACATATCACGTGTGTTTAAAAAATCAGTATGAGAATGACTGGCAGCTAGTAGATCTGGTGTCATACACTATATGATCTTTATCAATGGCCACAGTTGCATTGTGTGTCCCTGCTTTTATTATTAACACAAGACTGCTATATTGCCGGGAAACAAAACAACAATCCAATGGTCAGACCAGAAAAAAATAGTGCAGATGATGCCCGAACATGGCCATTTGAGGAGTAGATTAAATACTGGTTTGGTCACAGATCTGATAAAAGGTGTTAAGCTGCAACTGCTAGGGAACTGTCTCTGTAGGTGTTGCTATAGCAACAGCACGTTCAGCTTAAATTAACTGCTGGTGGCAGAAAATCATGACGAGTTTTCTCGACAACGGTATCTGTTTTGCTGGGATTAAGTTTTGAAAAGGATGACTTTAAGGGTTTTGCCAAACATGAAAGCAGTACAAGACAAAATAAGTTCATCGAGCTTAACTTTAGCAGCCATTCTCAACTTCTAGTCCCGCTCCGGTGAAGTTCGTTACTCTCTCAAAACTTTACCAGACCTTCTACATATATTTTCACCCCAAACTACTGCTTAAATCTCCATCATCTGTCGCTCTTTCCGTCTTTCTCCCAGCTCTCTGTCCATCTGTCTCAATTCTCCCTATCATCCTCTGGATCATGGGGTTGTGCAGCCTTATGTACCCTTCAGATAATTGGTGTCAGTGTCTCTTGATGTAATATGAATGGATGGCATTGTGTCTGGGGGATACAAAGCACCCACAGAGCCTGTGAAACTACGCACAGTAATAGAAGGACAGAGGTGGGGCAGGGAGAAAAATCAAAGTACAAAGCTGGAGAAAGATAAAGAGAGAGGAGGAAAGTAAGAAAGAGAATGGGCATGGAGGGGGGTGTTTTCAAGATAGAGGGAGAAAGAGAGAAAGAAAGGGACTGCAATAGTGGGAAGCATCGTCTGAAAGAGACGGGATGGTTCTGCTGGAGAAAATGAGAGGACTCTGTGTGCAAGAAAGATGAAGGGAATTCATATTCGAGTCCAGGCTTTAAAGCAGCCTCTCAAGCCACTTGAGAGCTCTGGAGCTCTTCATGTGTGTCTGACTGGCCGTCGTCACTGCACAAACTGTTCAAGCTCAGAGCAAGTTGGTGACAACTCAAACATGCTACTGACATGTTCATTCAGCCTGACATGTAGACAGCCAGCAATTGAGTCAACGCATGCTGTACCTGTCTGACAGATGTGGGCAAATCGCTCTGTGCCACTGAAAATATAGCATATGCTGACATATTTGGTGTGTTACAGTGGCTAGAGATTAAATAACCTGTGAAAAAACAATTTTTCTTTCAACGTCACTGTCAGTGATGAAAGAAATTTAGCTATAAGTGTACTTTATGACAATGATGCCAGTCTGGGTTTGATGAATGCTGTGAAACAAACAAAAATTATTTAAAAAATATATTAAAGCTTTTACAGGCTGTTTTGATCAGGAGTAAACTGATTGTCAGTCAACTGCATGTTATGTCATGTTTTAAGTTAGAGCTTGAGTGTACAGTGCACCTGTGTGAATAGCTCATTGATTGGTTGGTTAGTTGATTTTGTTTACTATGCTTTTACAAAACAGTATAACAGAACATTAGCTGTGTTTGAGTCTGACAGTTTTACATTAGTTTCTGTCTTTCAATATGTATATTCATTTACAAGAAATATTTTTATTTCATGCATTTCATTCAGTGTGCCTTTTTCAGTTATGTTAATAAGGTAATCACACTTCATGTTTAAATGCAAAAGGTTTTCAAACCAACAATGTGACAATTTGAGAACATGCAGATGAGACTCTGCATGAGGACAAGCTTATAAGATTATAACAGAATATATCATTCAAGACCATAACAATGTCGAATCACATTCATGAAACTTTAATAATGACAGTAAGTGAGGCCAAACAATATGATTGAAATGATAAGAAACTCGGCTGTTGACTGGCAGAAAGAAATCTAACAACGCAGACAAATCTATTGTCAAAGGCTGGTTTCTTCTTACTATAAGGTTTCATTTAGCTATGGTTTTTATTCAGTATGTCTGTACTGATGTCATGTTTCAGTAATGCCAGATACCCAGTCTGTCTGTCTTTGATTATTTAACATTGAGTAATATGCATTTTTCTCAGATGCATTTACTCAGCTGGGCCCAAAGCCAGTTATGTTTTGCAGCTTCTTTACACTTGCGTAGGTGACGGCATGATGCATACACAACAGGATAGAAAAGCAGAATGTAACACATATGCGTGTTTACACATCAGAAAAATGCACTTTAATGTCATTTTTATCAGATGATTCAGAGGACAAAATGATACTGCCACACCACAATCCGTCTTTTGACGTAAAATGCGCCATTGTGTTCACAATTATTTATAGATATTTTCATTCTTCATAAATCTCTCCTGTTTTTCTCAGCTCTTTTCAAGCTTTTATTGATTGAATAAAATAAATAAACAAATACATGAACCTTTCATATAATCATCTTCATCACCTTGAGACTAGGGAAGCCTTCTACCTGCAATGTTAAAAAAGAAAAAAGAAAACACCCACGGCAAATCAATATTTCCATTATGAAATGTTTATTCTAGCACGCCTGTCTGTCTCAGAGGTATGGAGGAGAAAAGTTTTACCTGCTCGCCTTTTCTGAGAGGCAAAAAGGGAAGAAGCATAGGTGGAGTGATGAAGGGAATTGATCACAGGAAGAGCAGAGGAGAGAGAGGCAGCTGAGAAGAGAGACAGAAATGTGGATAGAGAGGTCTCCCTGTGGACTGGCTGCTTGTTTTTACTTCAAGTTCGTCTTGATCTTGGGTGTACTCGTTAGGGGCAGAAACATTCACCGGCTGTCTTCTCGATGCAGAGTTTGTTTGCAGTGTCTGATTCTAAGGGTAGTTTAGATTTTTCATGCAGCAGACAATTTAAAATTCCTTTGCTTTTTCTAAAGGAGATTGAGTTAGACACCGTAGTTTGACTTCACGTTTGGTACGCAATACCAAATATAAGATCAATGTATAAAGCAAGTAATTGTTGGTCATTACAAAGTTACAGCTGCAACACGTAATAAATAAAATAATGAATAGATGAATGTGAGGTAGGCTAAATGTGTGTGTGAGGTAGATGTTAACACCTGCTAACATCTGTCTTTTGCTGTTAATGTGAAAGGGTGCATTCAGCATTACAACCAGCGCCAGATGACTCTGCTGTAGTCACAGCACTAGAGTGGACACACTAATTTTCACCCTTTTGACTGAGATGCTACGACACTCAGGGATGTTAGGTTGAAAACAATTAAATAGCAAGGGACATTACTGCTGTTTACAGTCCTTGCAAGTTATCTTTCTTAACAGGTGAAGCGTTGGGTCTTTAAAACTTTGGAAAATAAATTTTCTTTGAGCCAACAGTGAGTCATCACATGGAGTCCATCATTCATCAAAACAGTCTGAAAACATTTAGTTTACAATAATAAGTTTGGTCATCCATATTAGTAGTGCACATTATCAATGCTGGTAATATTATATATATATATATATATTATTATATGTGTAATTGTTTATTTCTTCAGATATAAAGTTTTTATTTAAGAGAGTGTGCACAGCCACTTCTAGCAATCCTCTTATTCACTCCCTTGTTTCTGGACTGGACAGCATGAAACTCCAAAATGACCATGTAAGGCCTTTTAGTAATCCAATATGACATTTTCACAAATAGGATTTCAGTGAAAAGCTGGATTGCTTTCTTATTTCTAAGCTGCCTTGTAGTTCTTTCTTCCTTTTGGCTGCAGCTCCTTCTTCCTGGTATTCAGAGAACCTCCCTGGACCACACCGAGCGCTCGGGGAGAGAGCATTAACATTTATATAGAAACATGAGGCCGTTGTTTGACGGACGATAAATGGGATATTTTCCTAACTCTGCTTCAAATGGAACAATGGGGACGAAAGTCTGCAAAACATTGTCCATTGGCACACAGTAACCCAGGCTAAGAGCTACATACATCAACACAATTGCCTTTATTAGTCTGCCTCTTAGAATTCATTGTTGGGTCATTTGTATGTGTGGGTCGAGCTGCTGGAGGGTGTGTTTGTGTGTGTATGTGTGTGTGTTTGTGGGGGGTGGGTATATTAGAGGGGTGCTGTTGTGGGTGTGGTGATGGCATTGGAGGGGTGGACGTATATGTCAAGCCTGCTTAAGAGGCTCAAAGTCGATGGCAGCGGCAATTTCAAAGTCACACATGATAAATACAATATGAGAGGAATGTGAGCAGGAACAAACACAAAATCCCAGAGCAGGGACCAAGTAGTAAATCATATGAATAAATCCGCCAGCTGACCACTAGGGAGCACTGATAATCCGAACCCAACATGCCCTCTCTCTCTCCTTCTCTCTGTTTTTTCTTCCCCGTTACTCTTTTTTTATCTCTGCATGCTCTCTCTCTCCCTCTCCCTCCCTGTTGTTCCCTCTGTTGCCATCTCTCCCTCATTCTCTCTGTCCTGCCCTACTGTTCCTGTCTCCATGCACACGATGCATGCACACACACACACACACACACACACACAGTATACTGTGCTTGGCCCTGTAATGAATTAATCAGAGCTGAGGCAGCTGTGTATTTGAACAATGCCACCCTGAGAAGTTGGCTGGAGTTTTAAGCATCAGTTTCTGTGTGTGTGTGCGTGTCAGTAGGGTAAAGCAACTCGCAGCAGCTGAAGCTGTGATATTGACTTCAGGCTTGTGTGTGTCGCTGCAGAGTTTGATTCAGCAGTAGTTGTTATGTGTGCAGCTAAAGCTGACCCGGAGACCCCTAAGAATAGAGGCCATTGGAAGTGTTAACAGTACATTACGATGAATTTCCCAACTTGTTTTCCGGGAAAGCGAGAACTGTTTTACCTCTCTTTAACATCACTCGCAGACACAAAGGTCAAACTCAAAGCTCATTTGTCCTTCACTTCCCTGCTTCTCCTTCTTTTGTCTTCATCTTTGCCTGCGTGTTCCTCTCTTCCTTTCCCAAGGCAATGTGACAAAAATATATGTCCGGCATTCAGCGGCAGTGGCAAAAAAAAACCAAACAAAAGCTCGAAGAATTGCTCCAGTTCTCTGTGGCATTCCCCTAAACACTGCATCTTTACTGGCTCTCTGTTTCAATTTTTCATGTGCCAGGTATATCTGACAATTTAAACTTCCTCAGTATTACAAGCAAACAACAAAATAACACTTTCATCCACAGACCCTCTGTTCTTAATCATACTTTATTTGTGTGAAAAGTAATATGCAATCCTTTCTGGCAGCTGGCCCAGGAGTGACCTCATGTAGGACATGCTGTAAATGACTGTATTCAATGGCTGTAAATCAGCTGGGTCAATGTGTATTATAGCAGATATATGGGTTGTGGCTAATATGTTGGCTAATAAGTAACAAGAAACTGCAGCATAGAAACAGTAACGCCATTTCATAATTTGTGTGCAAGAAAGTATTGACAGTTTTTTTTCCACGATCATTCTTTTGGCATTTTTCTGCTTAATTGGACTGCAGAGCGACACTGGATGTGTGGTATGTACCCTAACGAAATTTATTCTTTTCCAGTAAAATGTTTTGCTTTTAACAGCAATAATAGGGTAGCAGGCATATTGTTGTTGGATATAAATAGACCTGCATTTTTTTAAACTCTCAGAAATCCAGTATCTGTCATGCTTGTAGCTTAGAGTCACCTGCAGTTACTTTAAATTGTACAGATGAAGTTGTTTTATCGGGCTTAGGTGCAGTTGCAGAACCATAATAGTTATAGGGAGGCTGAATATCTATAAAATCAAACATGATCTGCTTCATTGCAACAACAAATTTAACTGCTGTTAAAAAAAAGAGTACTCTACCACTCATTTCTGTTTGCCTCTGTATAGACAGTACATGTCCAACTTTCACCTGATAGCCAGTGTTTGGCATCAGGGTCCATCTGTCAAACATCACTGAACCAGAGACATCTGCTCAATGTGAGCTCATCGACTTGACTGATTGTGTTTGTTCACACACACTCGGTCAAGAACCTCACTGAAACTGCAGGCTGCTGTTTACTATCCTGCTGCTCTGCTGTTTACTTTTTAACATTGCACATCATGTAACCGGTGTTCAGCTGCACAATGTCACCATTGTGTTGTTTATTGGTCAGCAGTAAATATGTGTTGTGCATGAACTGTTGCTCGATATGGAGGAATGGGATTTGGGAGATGATTGAAACATGATAAAATATACGTTCTTCCCCCAGTTGGTGGCCCCTGTTGTTAAACTTAAATCACATTGCCAACAGGAATAAGGAAAGGCTACATGTCCTGTGCAAGCAGGGAGTAAATGTATAATGTGTGTACCAAGAACATGTTGGTGGCCGATTTTCTGTCCTTCTTTGACCCAAGCCTCCCAAGCTGAGTGGTGTATCAGGTTCCTGTATCTGATCTTCTCCCCTTGCTGTGGTTTCTTTGTCAATGGCTGTTCTTTCCCACATTTTATTGAACTAAACTCCAGGCAAGAGAGAAGGATTCCACAGATAAGCTATCAGGCCCTGGCATCACACAGAGAAACCATCAAGCCATGAAATATGGGTCTGGCTGTGAGTCAGGGTGGCAGCGCTGCATGAGGAGTGGGGACCAGTACGCACACACGCACACGCGTGCCATGCAAAGCACAAGCTTGTGTACATGCACACAAAGTCAGACATTTACATACAGTCTGGACAAAAACTGCACAACAATACTGCTGATTGTATCTTGTTTTGTGTCTTTTGTTGTTTTGTGTTTAGATGAATTTAGTTTCATGTGGGAACACAGGTGGGAACACAGTGATGTAAAGGTTTGACATGTTAGAAACTGTTTTATACAATGAAAAACAAATGTATGTACACTTTTTTTTTTATTAATTTATGTTGCATTTCAGCAAGTCTAACTCAAATCCAACATGTCATTTTTCATATTTACATGGATATCGCCTGTTCTTGAAAACTAATGGCTCGCATATTTGTGATTGCAAAGTCAAATCATGGAAAACCACGATTAACTTTCAGGTAGACTGAGTTGCATTAGCACACAGTACATCTTTTTCAGTCAATGTTACATGAAGGTTAGATGGATAACAGCTTACAAAGATCACCGTGCCAAACAACTGTTGGCAGTGGCAGGAGGTGGGAATGCACATTAAGTTCGTCAGCTAATGATAGTAAATAAATAATTCAAGATCATTAATGTTAAATAACGTATTTGTATTGTTTTGTAACCTTTCTTGGCTCAGTGCCAGGCTGTAGGCCAGTCAATCCCAACCCCCCGCAGTTCATCATGATCATCATCATTTACAATGCAGTCTTTCATTCTGACAAAGTTTTGGCTGCTTGTGTGCAGGCAACATTAAATGTTTGAGACGTATGTTTGTTTCTTTTACTCAAAGCATAATGTTGGTAATAACCCTGACAGTTTTGACTCATGATAATATACCTGCGTTAGAATAGGTTCCAGTCAGTTAGTTCGACCAGTGCTTTGGTTATTTTGCAAACTTAAAAGTCATTCAAGCAAAATCGAGATCATATTTCAGTGCTGAGCCATGGCCGAATGATCCTCACCGGTAGCATTTTGGCGTTGTTGCCAGTGTTACAAGCCTGCGCTGCATGTGACTGCGGAGGATTACGCTCTTAAAATTTTATCCCAAATTCTAATCCTTACCTTGTTCTTTGTAGAAGTGGGAACTGGCCAAAAGTGTTTTCATCTTTGAAGGACTTAACCCCTTGTTCCCATTTTGAGAACACATTTGGTATAGAAACACAATAACACACATGCACACACTACACACTCTCTTCCCACCATCTCTCCCCACTCCATCACCAGCTCCTCCTTTTTATCTGCCTCTCTTCTTCTTCCCTTTGCAGGACATGTGTGAAAATGTTGAAAGCAGGCCCGCCAGGCCTTTAGGATTGAGAAAAACAAATAGCATAATTCAGGAGAAAGCCCCACAACTCCAGGCTGTTGGACCTCACCAGGCTTCTTTTTCTGTAATTTGGATACATTTTAGAGAGCGGCCACACCACGGTGTGGCCAAAAAAGGAGAAAGGCAGAGACAGACAGATGGAGAAAGAGAAGGTGAGAAAGACAGAAGATATGCAGGCAGGGAGAAGGAGAGAGAGAAGTGCTATAAGGGGAAAGAAGAGGGAAAAGCAAACACTGGTATGATTGAATGAGGGTTAGCGTGGCTGTTGGACCAACAGCAGTTTCCTGTCTAACTCTGTCTGTAATATATATTTCCCTTCAAGGCTCCTTATGATAAATGAAAGACTGCTCAAGAAGGGATGTTGCTTATTCTTTTTCCCCCCTCTCTTTCATACTGAAGTGTGAGGCTTTATTCAGGTCAACATGAAAGAGTAAAATGGAAACATGATGCTACAGGGTTTGGTGCAGGCATGCAACGTATTACTGGCAGTAGAAGAAGACAGACATGCTGAAACGTCTTGATGTAATGGTGCTCCAGTAATCCTATCTGCTGTAATGTTTGCAGAGATCACATCAGAACTGAACTGGAATTTCATATTCAGAAATCAGTTTATACGTATGCTGTGTTAGACTCGTGTTTTCTGCATCAACAGTGACCTCTGCATCAGCGTATTCAAAGGATTGTGATCTTGTTGGTTCTGAAACTGTTGACGTGACGATTTGATTGGTGCTATATATGTTCAGAGGGGCACATAAAAGTGTCAATTCAAAACATCCACACAGGTTGAGGGCAACGCTGTTAGCTGTTGCTTAGCCCCATCCATTATTTGGTGTACTGTATGTTTCTCATTCAGAGTGACAGTTTGGTCACATGCTAATACAGCACTGAGTGTGCAGGAGCAGCCTGTTAATGATGTTGTAATACCATGAAGGAAAAAAAAATGTGTCTAGTGGAATTTAGTGCTAATTTTAGGAAGCTAGGCTAACAAGCTTCCACTTCCAACAATTGGAGTACAAACTTAACACCCAAAGGTGTGAAGCAAAGATGCTGTTTCCACAAGTACTACAACAGTTTTATCCTCTTATAAAAAAATGAAAACAAAGTACAATAGCTTCACCACTATATCATTGTAGTTTATATAGAAACTATACAGAATTAGACTATATAGATTTAAAATTTTAGTTTGGCTTTCAGTTTTCTTACCCTTCAGAATGAGAATTTGAGAATAGCAGCAAAAGACAAAGGCAGATGGGTTATCATTATTCACACAAAATATACAAATCATTGCAGGCTTTTTTAAAAACAAATAGCTGTAGCTATTAATACACAGTTTGTTCTGTCAGGGAGAACTGATAGTGGGTGTTGTTATTGTCGTAATTTCTTTTAGTTGTCCACGTGAGTAAGTAGTTTTGTCATTATTTAGTCTAATGTTTCTATGCAGAACATTTGGTTTACTGAGGGCAAATCATTTCACATTTTCCTCGTGTAGTCACCCCTTTTTCCACAGATTCCTTCATGGCATTTTCCTGATACAAGCACAGTGATTTATAATGTTTCCAGCCATCATCTCATGACTCAAAAAACAATTCTCAGAATCAATACCAGACTAAATGACTGACGATGGAGATTTTTGTTCAATGTAGTGAACAGGCAGGTGCTCTTGTTGTTTTTTTATTTATTTATTTTTTCCCTGTGTGAAGTGATGCCCCATCAGCTGCTCTCATCCTGACCTTATCCTACGTGCTAATTTGACATTTCCTCCTTAAAGGCCACAGATAGATCATGTGTTTGTAGACTGGGTGAAAGAAGACTATACAAAGAGTAATGAGCCTTGCTATACTGAGAGGCAAGCTGCTGCAGATCTGTTTGTGTTCTAGTCGAGGAAAAGCTGATTTTATGAGGCAGTGCTAAATATTACGTGTGATATCACACAACAGTTTACAAAAAATAACTTGATGGTAGGGGAAATGGATAAGACACGTGATTGGTTTTCTTTACAGTATCTGCTGCATTCATTGTATTAATTACATTAGATCTGGTAAAATCAGTGAATTTGCAACTTAATGCCAGATCTCAAAAAACATGGGATATACATTTTAATAACGTCTGCCAATGTTTTTAGGTATCATTTTTGATCAAGTAGAGACACATCACTTTTAAGCTCTGTTAGTATAATTACAGGATTTCAGAGATTTTAGTTCTACTACAGACTAAAAAAATAAAATGGATTCCTTTAAACAATACGCAGTTAGAGCCATCATAATCGGTAATTGATTGCATTTTGAAGATAACCTGCACCACACTGGGAAACACTGATTTTCATGATACTAGAAGTGTTTTCACGCACAGTAGGGAAGGCATATAAACTTATGAAACCCACAGAGATTCCATTCAATTTTCTCAATTCTGTCAGCTCTAATCTTAGAGACTGCGATCTCTTCTATAATAAGCATCTGCCCCCTCCACCCCTGGAAAAAAAAAAACAACAAACCACGAGTCGGAGCTCTGCTTAAGATCAAAGCAAAGATTAACTCACTGCTGTATGTGTTTTTTTGGTTTTCCCCTTCTTTTGTTTTTGTTGACAATGACCTCAAACCCTCCTCCTGTCTGTGTAATTTTCATTTGGTTTTTCACATCAACCTCCATCTACAGATGCACATCTGTGAGTGTGTGTTGACCTTGGCTCCGCTGGAGTGTGTTTGTACTTGTGGATGAGTGTGTGAGTTGGAGTGTGAGAGAGAGTAGAGTGGAGGAGTAATGAGGGAGAGAGTGCCGCTGTAAGAGAGTAGTGGAGTTGAGTATAACATAGCAGGTATAAAGCTAAACAACAAAAATCAATAGAGTGTTAATGGTTTGCTTCTCTACCTCTGGAGAGAAATCTACTTCCTCATCCAGTAAACAACTGGGAATTGACAAGGCTTTTAACTAAGCTAAACTAGCACTGTTACTAAACATAGTATAAAACTACACTCAAAGATACAAGAAGTCAGAGCATATGTGACTTCTTTTAAGGTAGAAAAAGTGGTAAAATCCTCCAGTTTATAGGAATACTCTGTGTTTTGAATATAGGTAGTCTGTCTTAATAAAGGTCACCCGTAACTCTTGTCTCCTGCCTGTACAGCAATGTCAATGGAAAATCAAAACATACTTGGTTTTTTTTAGTTCACGCTCATCACAGTTACATGGTGAGTAAACTTTATTTTGTATAGCACCATTTACAGAGCTAGCTTTGCAATTCTAGAGCACCTTTCTAGTCTCTGCCCAACTGGCACATCAGAAAGCAAACAAAGGACATTAATGCATTCATTAACATTTGTGGCCCAGTGTTTTACCCATGGACACCTCGACATGTAGATTAGGGGACTTGTTTCTCAAATGTTTCTTATTGATGAAATATTCATGCTACTTAGCTCAACTTAGCTCACTCAAAGTAACTCATAGCTCTCTCTTTTCTCTTGTTTTGCATATTTTAAGTATTCATTTGTTATTTGCTCTCTGGTGTGATGCAAGGCACTTTGAGAATGTGCTGAGCGAAAAATTACTAATGTTGTTAGATTACATGGAAATTAGAAAGAGGCTGAATGTGTCAATTATAGTGTTACTGTACTAAAGTATTTTAAAGTGTTCAAGTGTTGTGATGATTTCTTTGTCTGTCCTGTGGGCTCACCTGCCAACAAAGGTTGGGAACCCCTAAAGAGACCCATGCATGGGCTTGCACAGAGGCAGACTTGGCCCTGCGGCTCAATGTGACTGCCAAGGTGTGCGCACACACACACACGCATGCACACACATACACACACGCATGCACACACATACACACACTTGGATGCACGTACACACACACGCACACACATGCACACACACAAAGCCTGGCACATAGCAAGGCCCTGGCACCAAGTGAGGCATGCTGTCTGCCTGTGAGTTCAGATCAGTCCCCTGCCTTTTTTCCCCTCACTCTCTCGTCATCCTCTCCAGATCTGTGGTCTCTTGGCCATAAAGCGAGGCCACCTTGAGCGACAGAGGAACAAAGTGGGACAGACAAAAAAAAAAGCACCCAAGGAAAGGTAGAAGAGAGCTAAAGTGACTGATGGAAAAGAAAAAATGGAGAACTGGTCAGAAGCAAAAAGTGAGGTGGAGGATGGAGACAAAGTGAGGAGGGAAGAGAGAAACCTGTCTGTGCTTGGCTTGATTGGAGGGGATGAGGGATTTTGAGTTTTGGGGAAGTGCAGGGGATTTGGATGCAGATTTGGATGGTTCATTCACAGATCTCTCAATCATGCTGCTGCTGACAGATTTCAACCGACGCCTCTATTTAGAAAATAAACCGACCCAGAAAATGTGCTCAGATTTGATTTTCGCCTGTTCTCAACGCATGCTTAAAATGCAAGGAGGAAGTAGCTCGCACGCCCCTAGAGACCCGTGACTTTGGATTGGTATCTAAATTTATACAGTGGAAATTCTGTCTGTTAAAGCGCCATGCCAATTAAGGTCGAGCTTGTGAGAATGCCAGTGATAACAATAAGGAAGACAGTTTCTGTAAACCTCCAAGGTGTTAATCCAGAAGGTCTGCCTTCAGTGGCTAACACAGAAATCTTGTGGTAGAAGAGAAGAAACATCCTGATCAATTGATCTTAGTCTCTTACCGAATTGCATTATTATATATTTCATATGTTGGTCTCTTAAATAACATTATTTGCCATTTTTGAGAACTGTGTCATTTATTAACTTTGAGCTCCCATAGTACTCACCTGTCATTGGTTAATGTTGAATGTAGTTAACAACCTTTCTTGGGGAACAATGGTGAGCCCTTTCCCTTGAATAATAATATATTCATTGTTAATAACACAAATCATCAATGGCAGCCCTACCTGCTGTACATGACTCTGGCATATACACACTCTGTGACTCAGGGTTGAGGTAGTGCACCTAAAGCTGTCTGCCAGCCCCGAAAAACTGCAAGCAGAACAAGAAGGTAAATGAAGCATCTGAATGAGGGAGACCTGCATGGCAGCTGAGGGGGCATCCCCAAACTACTTTTTGGTGACCTTGCTATCTTGTCTACTTGTGCAGTGGAAGATAATCAGTGAGGAAGTGCCTTAGACAAGTGCTATTGAAAAATCAGTGAGTCTGGCAAAGGAAAAACATGAGAAACCTTGTTAATCAACCTACTGTGTGTCGTTAATCTTTCACCTCCCTTTTGTACCCTTCCTGCATATAGCTGGAGATGTAACTTTGAGGAATGTGAGATACTGTTCATTGTCTGCATTGCAGCTGTATTTTCTTTTATTTGTGTGTAAGTTACCAAGAAAAAGATTTCAACCAACCCTGTTCAGGATGTCTGTCTGGGGAAATAACACATATATATAAGAGAGCTCAGTTCAATGGCACTGCAGTAAAACCAACAAAAATATTTGTTGTAACATTATTTTTTATTAAAGCTTATAAAATAACAGCATCAGACACACGGCCAGTGTGGTATTTAACCTTTTAACTGTGTAATAATATCCAACACTGTGGTTTGCTAGCAGATTAGCAGTAGAACTTGACTACCCCTTTTACCTTCCCCTTGATTTTGAGGGTAGCAGCAGAGTCCCGTGTCCTGCTAGTTAGCTCACAACAAAACCATTAAAATTTTAGTATGTGTTGCAGCACCAGGCTGTGGTCATTATTGCCTTACACTATCCCATCGACAGACAGCTGGAGTTGCTACTTCCACAAAATACTCATGATGTAGTTTCAGAATCAGTGTATAATGTTTCTCTCACCACTTTTGTGCTTCTTGGCTACATTTCGACTTGACATTTTCACCTTTTTTATCAACAGGTGTTCAATTTGTCAATACATACAAAGTCACCAAGTGTAAAGTACAGGGAAAAGAAGTAATGTATGAACCACTGGATCTCTGGGATCATGAGGTAAACCATCTGTTCTTGTCATTTTGTGCTTTGTGGCAGTAAAAAGCCAACCACATTGCCACATTTCGTTAAATGATATCCAATAAAATCTGTGTGTGTGAAGATTATACGTACTTGGACTGACAGAGTTTCATCCATCTCTGTCTTTGTTTGTGTGTTTTACAATATTTACAACTTCATCTCTGACGTGCGGTGAATTGTTTCCTCCCCATCGTCTTTGCCTTTTGATAACTAAATTGTTTTCTCCGGGTTCTCGCAGCATTAGCTTGTCTTGACAACAGCAGTCGTGACATACATCATTCAGAAAAACCTGTTAAAGGCCCAAAGAAGCCATCAAAGCAGGGAAATCAGATAACAGGCAGAGAACTGCATTCATCATTTTCACCCCTCAGACAAGGAAGATGACACCTGTATTTATTCTTTGTTGTGAGAAGGGTTTCAGTTATAGAGCGATTTTCTAGCCATATGGGCTTGAAGATATCAAAGAAAAAGACATTTAAGCAGACAAGGGAAGTAAGTTGTCATTAGGGTGTGAGATGAAATTCTCCTTTCAGCTAAAAGACTGTTTTTTCTAATAATGTGTGATGATCTTTCTTTAAAGGTCAGAGATATAAAGACTTTTATCTCATTTCCACAAATGATTAACAAAATTTAACTTTTGACTAAATAGGTGATGATTAAATACATCACTGCACTTGTTTACTTTTCACATGGACAGTGAAGTTTGTTATTAAGGCCACCCCTTTCTACACAGTTCTGTAAATGCTATTACACCAGATTTATATTGATTTGCGGCTGAAAAAAGTCCAGCAAACACACTATTGACTTCTGTATTTAGCCTTTTTTAAAAACTGGCAGCATGTGTTTGTGCCCTTTTTAAGAAGATTTATGTCGTCAGAAGAAACTGCTGTGAGGCTGTGAAAGCGAAAGTGAGTGAAAGTATTGGCAGACAATCTTTTAATAGGATTTGTTGACAGAAGGAAAAATATAGATTTACGCTAGTGTTATTTTTTCAGTTATGGTTACTGCAGAAGATAAATGAAGAAGGAACATGTTTGATTGTTACTCACACATGTTTCTCAAGAACTCTTCTGAGAACTCATGAGTAATACATGTTGGAGGAATCACTGCATCTTCTTCAACCTAAAAAAAAATTCTCTCAGCGTCACAGTCTTTGTATCCATTTCATTTTCAATTATCAATTCCATTACTGATTATTGTCTTTAATCTCAATGTAATGTTGTATTGTTACTCTTGCTCTTTTGCTTTCATAGGTAACATTGTTGATCCAGGCATTGGCAACCTGGAGATGCTGCTTGTCCTTTTTTCTGCATCATTGCATTTAAGACTTATAATTCATTACATTTTACAATTAAATAACAAGCCAATTTTTTCCATTTATTTAAAAATAGTTAAATAAAAGTAAAGCAATCTAGACCCTCATGCATTTTACTTACCTATGTTGTATGGAAGCTTTTTCTTTAATAAAACACTATTGCCTTTTGTTACAATGTTGGGTGATTATCACATTACAGAGATGTCTACAGTTTCACCTAGAATTAATGAATTCAGTGTTCAATTACTTTGCTTTCACTTGAGATGAACATCATGGTGCTTAAATGGAGGGAATGTTTTTGCATGTTTTTTATTTGTTAGCAGAAGTCTGTTGAGACAGATGATGATATGCTGATTTTTTTTTTTTTCTGTCAGAGTGGCTTCTTCTAATGTCTGTAATTTAGGCTCAAAGCTGATTTTACTGTCGAGCTCCAGGTGAATTATTCTGGGTAGAAGGTCAACTAATTGCCTGCCGCATTAAATGTAAATTTAAATGCATTCATCATTAGGCCCTGGCTTATGAATTACATTTGAAAGATCCTAAGATCCTAATGGTTAACACTTTATCAGAGAGTCAATAGGCTAATCAATGTAAGTGATATATTAATGGATGTGTGACAGGTGGCCACATAATTTATGGCAAAGGTCCATTAGGATCCATAAAATAGTCATCTGTGTTTGTACTTTCTTCCCTCTACATCGATATGTGCCTCACCTATAAAATATGTAATGCAGAAATATTTTACTGCCCCCAGTTATGAGAGCAGGTACTATTTTGGTCTTTAATGTGTTTCAATTTGGTCAGTTTTGTTCCATCTGAATTTGATTTCATACTGTTGTCCCTTAATAATAGCAAGTCTTACCCTCATCAACTTTGCAGAACTTACTGCCATTGGGTTCTCTGCTGGTCGTGTTTGGAAAGGGTCATCCCTCAGGAAAGCTGACTGCATCCCTGTCTGGCTGTTCAGTTGTCAAACAGCACAAGGAGGCTTACCTAAGGAAGGTTTAGCTGTTTCTGCAAAACGTTATGGAGCAGAGTTTAGACAGCAAAGAGTTTTCTTTAGTCCTTTATCTTCATGCCATTCTTTGTGAAGATGAAGAATGTAAATTTGACTTCATTACTCTGCGCCAATGCAAAAATGACTTAAATCACTTAAACCTGCATTCCTTGTGCTCGCCAGCAGGGGGGGACTCCATTGGTTACAAAAACAAGCCTGATTGTTACCCTACGAGATAATAACCCTGACTTTTTTCCTCAAGTTATTACCTAAGTAAACATTTTCCTACTGAGTTTATGATCGCAATCATAAACTCATAAAAACAAGTTTTCCTTCATTACTATCCTTCACATCACAAATTCATCAGTAGGTAACAATTGTAAATAATGGTGGATTTTGATTTAAATAGACAATAAAGCACAGTATGCTTTAGGGTGTGAGTACCCTGTGATTAACTACTTGCTACCATGGTGACCATCAATCAGGATAGAGGCTCAGCTATGTGTATCCAGGCAGTTTCACCCTCCTAATATAGTCACTTCTGGAGGCTAACAACCAGGATTGGCTGGTGTTTCCTTAACGTTTTTGTGTGTAATATGTCTGCAGTGAGCACAACTGTGCTGTCAGGCACACACACTGCACAGGAGGCACAGCAGCGGCTGCCACACACATATAAATTGTGTAAATTAGCAAAGGCTGGAAATGAAGCTATAATTCATGGTAACAAAGCGTTGACCAGCAGGCTCATTTAAAGGCATGAACGTTCCTGTGGTGCTCTGCATTGACCATTCATGCTTGAAAGTGGTTGTGCAGAAGGTAAGGTATGAGGTTGATTCACATGTGCACATGTTCATGATGTATACAAGTAACATTAACTGCTGCTGTACGTGTGTATGATTCTATAAATCTGGTTCTTTGTTTTGTTGGGTTTTATTTTGCCATACACATCTCCTGTGTAGGTTTTCTTGTGCACTTTAATTATGGATCCTATGCACTTAATAAATGAAACCTATAGACTGCAGCTAAGAACTGTAGGAACTGAAAATGTTGTATTTGTTATTTTGTCTGACCAGACGTCCTCAACACCAACATAAAGAGCCAAAAGATTTCACATTTTGAAAAAGCTTGAAACAGGAAATGTTTGAAATGTTTACCTTATTAAACATTTAAAGATGATAAAGAATGTATATCAGTTTCATTCCTGTTGTTTCTTCAAAACAAACACAAATTTAGCTTTGAGGTGTAACAGGAAACTTTGTCTCTGGGAAATGTGCTCATGATGTGACAACCTTAAAGGGCATGCTGAAAAGGTGGTAAGGGAGGTGTGAACCATGTTAATCCCTGCTTCAGCACTGACTTGAGTCATAGTTTCACAGTTTCCTTTCATAGAAATAGACAGCAATCTTTTGAAGATATTTAAGAGACGTATGTGTTTTATATATATATATATATATATATATATTTTTTTTTTAATATATATATATATATATTTTTTTTTTGATGAAATGTATTCTGCCATTGATCTTTGATCATTTTTTTACGAATAGCATGGAGATAGCTGAGAGGATTCTGAACTCCAGGTAAACTTTGCAGACACACATTTGGTAGTGTTTGGATATTCTTGGTAAACTCCTTCGAGGATCAATCAGTTTTCTTGGATCATGTGGCCACTGGTTGTTTTGGCTGCTCTGTTATCTGCTGTCAAACATTTGCTGAATTCTGGGATTTTACATCTCACTCCTGTCTGAGGATTGCACAGGACTGCGTATGTGGCCATGTGTATCTCGTTTTGTGTGTGCGCAACAGTGCGTTAATTGTATTTGGAGCTGTGGTGTGTGTCACTGTGAAAGGATGTGCAGCTGTGTTCCTGTTCACAGATGACTGCCTGTTTGTATTTGTGCTCTGTCACTGCTGATGAGTTATTGACTGCTGTATTCAAACCCATATAAGCTGACACATCCTCTTTCTGGAAAGCTTCCAGGATCATAAGACCTTGTAATTACAAGGCAGGCCGGGCAACACGGATTGTCTTTGCTCTAATTAAATTACAGAGGTCAAATCAGAAGAAAAGGTTCCATGAACACAACCAGCACTCTGTTGTACTCAACTCAATGGTTTTGATCTGAGTGCTCCTGTTCTGCTCAGGTACATTGTCTTTTTCCTCTGTTTCATCAAGCATTTTTTGACTGCCTGTCTTTGCATCAATAAACCATCACGAGCACTTCTAGGTAATTTTTTTTCTTCATGAAATTCAATTCAATTCAATTTCATTTATATAGCGCCAATTCACAACAAAAAGTCATCTTTCGCATTTTCTCTCTCTTGCTCAGAGGTGACAGATGGGCTCATTGTTCCAAACCAGCAGAATAAGGATAAGGTAATCATACAGACTCCATAGTTAAGTTTGCAGTAACATTTGTTTGTTGTAACTTAGTGCCACCCTCTGGGCATTGAGACTGTTTGCCCCAAATACCTGCAAGACAAACCACATAATGCCTCAAGAGAGAGCTTTTGGAAGGGAGGTTTGAGTTGAGGGTATTCAATTGGTTGCAATCTGCAACCTCAGTGTAAATTCAAATCCTGCGCACTCAAAAACAAGCAAATTGTGAATAAATCAGTTTCAGAAGTAGTTGAGTTGCTAAAAGAGCTTTGAGCTAAATGCTAAAGTCTGCATGCTAATATGTGCACAAGGACAATACTAACAAGCCATGTCTAACAAGTAAATACTTGCTAAAGTAAAAACTTGCTAAATAGGACTAAATCCATCTGAGGCTGATTGCAATGTCATTCACTTTCCCAGTCTTTGGTTATTTAACCTGATAATGGGACCAAATTTTAAAAAAGTGAAAGAATCATTAATATTATTACATTTCACGTTAAAGAGGGCTTGAATGTTTATAAGAAATTTCATGTCACATCACCCGGTCTTTGTAATTTTATACCAGAAATGTGAACCTCATATGGGGTATCACTAAGCTCCGTGGTTTTCATCCTCTGGGAACAATGAATGGTCGTTCAAAATGTCAAACACAAGGCCAGTTCAGAACAAATGTCTGGTATACCTAGGCAGCCGCACATGTTTCCCAGATGTGTTGTTATTTTTTTATGCTGCTGATGTCTGTCGACTCCTGGTCTAGAAAGAAACGGATACGGAGAAGGAAACTTGGGAGAGACACAAAACCAGCTGTCACTGTTCAGGGTTAATAACGCACACAGTCAGTGTGATTCCTCCACTAAGCTCTTAGAGCACATTGCCACAGCCATCTCCTCAGACTCTTCTCTGCCTGGTCACCTCAGCTGGTGACAGATTCAATCTGTCCTTACACCGTGCTGCCCTGGCAAACTGATACTCTTGGCTTGCTATTTATCTTGTCAGCACACATTCCTTACCTTTCTCCTGTCTTGTAACTCCCCCGGTAAGTGGCTCTGTCTTCTCCTCTTGCACTACACCTACTTTTAGAGGTGGGCATCCCTCGCTCATTTTCCCACTTTGTTATGTCCATGATTGTTGTCATCTCAGTCACCCCAAGGGTGTGGTACTTTGTTAGGTATTTGTGGTGGGATCAGCATTGGTTTCCTTTCTCAGCTCTTTTTCTCTTTCACTCAGTGGTCCTTAGGCATTGCAGCAGGGTAATGACCAGAAACTACAGTGCATAGTGCGGGTAACACAATTGGAAAATGCTAAGAAAAAACAAACAAGAAAACAAACACACCATTTTTAAACATCATGGACACAATACTGGACACATAGATTTTACTAACAAAAACTTTACTTTTTACTAACTAAAATTCAGTACAGTATGTGCAAAGAAAGATAAGCTAATTAAAAATCCCGAGATCACAATGAAACTCAGAATCAGGTTGTCATGTCATTGCTTGTCTATTCAAAATAAAACATCTATATTACATACACACTGCCTGTGACAGTTTCTCAACTGACAGGCCGACCCCTCTAAATGCATCACGATATTCTACGAGGTCACGTCAGGCAGATGTGATGAGCTGTCCCTCAGCTCAGGAAAAACCTGCAGTGAAGTACAGACTTGACATATGCCTTTATAAAGTAGAAATGGGATACAACTGTCTACCTGTGAATGGCTAAGTGTTGAAGAACACAGTAACGTGCCAGCACACAGTTTCCATCTTTAAAACACCTGCCAAGCAAACAGAGTCAGGACTAATGGATTGTCAGTGGTACTGAATTGACAAGATAAGATTTGAGTGAATTAACATCACCTGGCAGTCATTGCTCACGTAAGCTGGTCAAACTTCACCCTCTGGGAAGAGAAAATGAGACTGTCAGTATTATAACAGTTGTACTTTCGGTTTGGTTCTGTAATCATTGTGCAAACATGAAATACCTGCCCATCATCTGTTACTAATAATACACTTAGTAACAGTATAGAACAGGATGGATGCAAATTCTATCCCTGTCAATTAGTTTCTGTTGTGAACACACTCTTTAGCAGGCAAATATTATTAGACTTTGCAATTCAACAAATGCAATCTGTGTTAACACCTAGAAAATGCTGGATGCATGACTCACATACAAGGTGATAATGTGCATCTCTCAAAGCAACTTTCAAGTCTTTAAATACCTGTCAGAGCTGATTGCGGACAGGGAAGGAAGATGAAGTGATGTCCAATCAAGTCATGTCTGTTTACCATGACATTAGTGTGAAGCTCTACAGTTAGTGGGAGACAAACTCATAAACTAATTATCTTCTCTGACATGTCTGTCACCTATATCTGTTTGCCCACATCTGTGTTCAGCTTTTTCACAGTGCTAGATTAACTGTATTGAATATATATGAAGCCAGTAAACCATCTGCCCCTCATGAATCTTCAAAACCAATATCTTGCTGTCACACCTTTATAGTGAAGTGCTACGAATCAAGCGTAATTAGTCGGCTCAGTTGCTCAAAATATACTCTTTAAGCCTCACAGAACGATTTAGCCAGCACTGAAAGTCATACTTTTTCACTTTCTTTTCCGAGCTGGCGTGTAAAAAGACTCAGGGGTGTAATTGCGGCAGGATTCACTTTGAAGATTACACCTGCTTATGCTGAGTTGTCTGAACGGAAACATGTGGATGAGATGATCTTGACAGGGAGATGCGCCACAGCTTTTCTTGGCTGCTATCAACCAACTAGTCAAATTCAGCTGAGGAGATGGAACAAAATTTTTCCTTTTGGCAGCTTTGAGTGCTTTTGTTGGAGAGCTTCTGACAAATTCAGGGGTACTTAAGTACCACTTCACGCTCACTTTTTAGACATGGTTGTTCCAGCTGCTGTGGAGAGTTCCTGTCTAGAGACGACATCATCGTCATCAATTATCTACAGGGGTTTTTTTCAGCATAACTCTTTGAAAACTCCTCATATCCTAAAAAGATGAAAAGAAGTGCAGGAAAGTCTTCAGGGTATTTGAGGCATTGTTTTCTCATTTCACCCTGCCTGAAGTAGACATCTTGTCTGAACTTTACCTCTATCCTGCAGCAGATACCTTTGAGCCTCTCACTACTGACTGTAGAAAACAAACAGGACTGTTCAGAAATATTGAAATTAAGGAATTGGCTTCTAATTTGACTGTTTTTTTTCACACACTTCATAAAAACAGCTGAATATCAAATTCAGATTCAAATTCACTTACCTTCCATGCAGCTTTATTACATACCTAATCTGAGTCTGATTCCCCCAATGTCACATGTAATTAATGATGATAATGTTTTTTTAAATGATTTTCAGATTAGCACCTGTATAATATTAGACTCAAATGTTCTTTTGATTTCTCTTGACAACACACACACACACGCGCACTCACAAACAGACACACAACTCAAATTCTCTATCCTTAGTCGAAAGATTGAGTAGGTCAAGGTTTTCAATTTTTGAACAGACCTTCTGAGCTTACCTGCATCACCCTGCTGAAGCGAACTCTTTGGGGATATCTAAGTGCTGCACCTCAGTTGGCCCCAAAATGCAATTCTTTTCACGAAATCCATTAGAAGACATTGCTCTCCTCAGCCTTTCCTCCCCTCAGCTGTCCACTATTTTGCTGTTGTGCCTTGTTCCTCTGTCAGAACTGGTGAGATTAGATTTGAAAATCCATCTTAAGATTTCTTTAACCCTCAGCTGGTGCCAGGTTGGTGTTTGCCTTGTCACTGAAGATTTGACAGTTGATTGACAAATTTTTGTACCTGACAACTTGTATGGCACTGATTAGTTAAGACATGTTTTAACTTTCTACTTGCCCTTTTATTCTGTTTTCTTATGCTATGTATAAACTCCTTCTTTAGTTTTTTTTGTCCTTTCTCTATCTTGATCTGCCTTTGAGTCTTCTACATCTAGCTGTGATCTATTTTTATCTCAAATTGTATCACTGTTTTAGTACCTTCATTTCCCGCTACACTACAGCCCATTCCATTATGGAGGCTGTGTGTCACCAAGCAGCCATATCTAGTATCATTATAGAGGTCCAATAGAGTTGTCAGTGTGCAAGGACTAAATACTGTATACAACAGCCACAGTAAAAAAAGGACTGGTAGAGTGTAGCCAAGGTCAGATTACTAATGTAATGTAAAGTCTGATGAAAGTCTTAAAGTTATAGACCAGTCGTCCATTTAAGTAAGTAAAAAATAACTCATTTTTATAGACTAGTTAGCGGCTCTAGGGACACTGCACATCTGTATGGAATTTCATGTCCATCCATTTGAGAGTCACTCTGGCCCAGACTGAGATGTTTTGAGAAATCTTAGTTTGGACCAGAGTTGTAGACCAACTGACCGACAGACAGCCATTGCCATCCTTAGAGCTATACCAATAGAGGGGCTAAAACAGTAAACTGTGTTTATTTCTTAAAACAGCTTGAAATGCAATGATTTTAATGTAAAAATAGTAAATTCTGAAAAATCTAAGGCAGGGGAAATAAATTGTGCTTTTGCATGGATTTTAGTTTGGGAAACTTTGCAAACTAGTATGTCAAATTGTTTTGATGGCTCCAACTTTTGAGAGAATGCCAGTAGCTTTCCCCGTTTACCACAATAAAAACTGGAAATGGTAGTTTCACAACAAGGAGATCACTGCAGATCTACAGTGACTGTATCACCAACCTCACCTATTTTAAGTTGATGCACAAATGTTTTTCGAACAAAGCTTTACAGCTGCAAAAAGTCTCAGGGAGGAGGCTGGTATGAGTGGTTGAGTTTACAAAGCATCTGACTTTGCCTTCCAAGAGTTAATATTTGTGTATTTGAACTATGATCTGTCTTTGACTCTATTCAGGTACCATTAGTTTCATAAACCATCCTCTCTCCCCATTGATCAAATGCAATTTTGAGCAACTAAAATTCCCCGTACGGTCCGTGCCTTCATATTTTGTACCCTTGTGTCTTCTCTTTTACCGGCCCCATGAGGCTAAGACAGGGGTGCAGCTGGGAGAATGCCATTCTGTCAGCACATCAGCAAAAACATTACTTTCATTAGGCCCCATTATATCACCACAGACATCCTTGTTAAAATGTCATTTGCTAATTCCTTTCAATACTCATTTCCACCCGGCTGTCCCAGCAGGATTAACATGTCATTTATTAGGATGTGGAGGAAAACAAGCTCACAGTTGATTGCAAAAAGTAAACAGAAAGAGAGAGAGAGTGAGAGAGAGAGCGGGAGGGATGGAGGAAGAGGGAGGTACAGTTTCTTGATTGATGAAATATCTATATAGCCATATGTGGTTGAGCTGTCAATACAGGATATGGTAAAATGCCAATCTGTCTGTTTTCGGTGTATTCATAGACATGCTTGTTTTTATGGTCACTGAATGTTTTTTCCTGCCAGCATAATGCATTGTTTCAGTCACAGTTCTGCAGAAAAGTAATCAGAATCATTTCATTTAGATCATCTGAATATATTAGAGTTTGGAGGCATGTTGACAAGCAAGGATAAAATGAACTTGTCAAAAGTATTTATTGTTACTCCTAGCTGACAAAAGCTGTGTTAGGCTTGTGTGTTATGCTAATGATGTATGACATTCATTTGGAGCTGTATACTATTATGAGCCAAGAGTGTTTCTGCTATCAATATGAGTGTCTTAGATGTCTTAGAAGTGTCTGTAAAAAGTAGTGGAGGGAGAGTCAAGGGATCACTAAAGTTGTGAGAATACATCACCTGAACTGCGTCGAGGCCTATACCAAATTTGTAAAAATGAACTTTGACCTGTGGCACAGCAAGACACATCAGATAATCACCAAACCACCACATGTCTTGACAATCCATCAGATAGTTGGACAGACCGAAGTGGTAGACCAGTAGAAACATGCTGCTAGAATGGCTACAAAAAATTAAAGGTAATACTATTAATATAAGTGCAGTCTGACTGAAACAAATGGAAAAAAGAAAAAAAAAAGATTAAAACACAACATTTGAAGACTTTTTTTTTTCAGCACAGTCTTGCTGTTTCAAAACGCAGCAACCAAACACCTGTGAAGGCCATTTTTAACTAAAGAATAATTTATGTAAGTACTGTATTAAAAAAGTGGTGTCTGCTCTAAATTCAAATCATCACTGTGATTTTTTTTCTTTACTATAGCAGACTACATTAGTAAATTCTGGCTTTTGGGATTCTTCTTATGAATCCACCAGTTTTTCAAGTAGCTCAGTGCGTATGTATTAAACCCAACGTGCTGCTCTTTCCCACCTACGACGCACACAGTAGACTGCTGTGTATAAAGAAGCTCTCTTTCTGGATGGCTGCCCATTGAAGTGGGATAAGCCAGGAGCCTCAGTAGTTCCAAATAGGTTTGGGACAGTGCACAAAGCACATTTTTATGTTACTGCTATTTTTGAGTTTTGCCATGAACTGAAAGACTCTCTTTCTGTAGGACTGTTTTGCATCATCTGCAGAAAACATGGTAAAAGGTCTTTCTTCTCAGAAAAAAAAAAATCAAAGATATTCCAGTGAAATGAAATACATGCATTGATTTATTTTGGTGACAAGCCATAGACCCTATATGTGTGCCCATAAGACATTGTAACACATCCATACTGCTCAAACTACTTTTTAAAAACCTTTAATAGAAACACTTCAAACGTTTTAGCAACAGTCATGAGGTATAATCATGACATTTAACATGATGAAGTGTAACAAATTTTCTCATCGCTGCATCACTTTTATCACTGCCTTTTTCAGCTTAGCTAAATATATTGTGTCACAAATGTCACTAGCTGAAGCTTTTAGCATTGGAGTGACTGAAATCACTGTTGCCTGCCAGATCAACTTCGACACGTGTTACTTCCTTGTTAAAAGCTTTTTAAAGACAGGGAATGCTACAGAAACACTCATGATCTGATTACTCTGCTGCTAATAGTTGAAATAGTAGCTGCTTAGCTATTAACCTTATAAAAAATTCTTAGAGAGGCCTAGGTTTGTACTGTAAGGGATTCAGTAGTCTGAACCAGTAACTGACTGAACCTTGACTCGACTGAAGACAGCCAAAGTTACTGCCAAAGCAGGCATACTGGGGAGTATCTGAATGCTGATGTGATGGCTCATCGCATTGGAAAGTGTGCAAACTGTCAGTCAGTTACTATGTTTCTTTGAACTAACCTGAGCAAAACAATTTGAATCATCAAGTGATTATAATGCCTACCTACAGTATCTTGGAAAGCACTGTAATGTCCACAATAAAACCCAATTCTCTGTTTTCAATTAAAACAGGGAGAGTCTATACCTCTGTTGTTATAGGATGCCATAACACATCTCAATGCATTATTAAATAGTGCATTGTGTGTATCGTAATGTGTGCAGGTATCTACAGCCTTCACAAAAATGTTTATTACAGGTTATTTTTGTATAATCACACATATAATAGATGGGCAATAGAGACTTGCTAACACTATATTTAAAATCTGTCACTTAGATATCGTCCCAGTAGCAGTTGCCATAATGGAAAATATTTGTTGTATGTGTAAGGCTGTGAGGGATAATGGATGCAATTTAGTTTGCAATTATTGTAAATGGTTCTTGACAGGAACATTATTGAAATACGAAAAAAAGTAAATGCAATGTTTTCATCATAACCCCACATCAACCCTAAGTGCTGAAATATGCAGTTTAATCGTCTGTGCCATTGTGAAACAGAATCAAGGTGCTGGATTTGACAAACAACCCCTCTGCCTCTACAGCTAAAAGAAAATAAAAGCTTGCTGTTTTCCTGTGATTTAACAGCTATTACTTATCCTTGCCTCCGTAGACAGACTTAAAGATAAACATAACGTTGTTTTCCACTGGTCTATAAAAACTGGTGTTATCATGTGGGGAAGAAGGATTGCAGTCTCAGTGGTAACACAGGCTCATTGGTGCAAATTTCATCCATATTCCCCTCAGTAAGCTTGAGGGCCCAGCATGAGAAGGTTAGTCCCTACCTGCTAACTGAAGTGACGTGTTGTATGTCTTCACAACGCACACAGTGACACAAGGCAGCATATCAATTATCCCCATCCAGCACTGGAGTATCAGACTCAGGATATCAGAATTAGCTTAAAGGAAAAGTTTGTGTGGTTGGTTGACTGCTAACAGAGTGTGGGTACTGTCTCATCTCCTGCACTGAACCAAAAGTACAATTATCAGTGCTAATGTTAGCTAGCCCTGCATGCTAGTTTGCAATTTTGGGCTGCTCCCAATTGTGTAAACAGTATATCCCACAAATTTCAGCGGAGGGTAGCCAAAGCTTGCACAAAAAGTCACCAATCTGTGAGGTCACAAATCCATGAAATTATGTTTTAAGTTTCTATCAACTTATTGATATGCAACAAATCTTTTCCTCATTCATTGGCAATAGTGATTCATCATCAGGTTTCCACGTTCCCAGATTATTTACAATTCTATCTAGCTGTCGCATGGTCAATTATTCTCCTGCTGTGTCAATAACACCACAGCCAAAAGGGAGCACTGAGAAATACAAGCCACTGTCTTATGTAGAAAACACTTAAGGCTGAAAATGTCTTAAATATGCTATGTGCTATTTCCAAAAAACAAACAAAAAAACCCCCCCGAAAATCTTTAATTTGTCAACACTGGTTAAAATGTTATAACGGTTATTTCCTTTACAAATGTTCATTGGCTCTACAGGGCTAAGTAGTTACATGCATTTGTGTATGCAACGCTGGCCGTTAAATGTCATTCAAACCATGTGTCACATCCTACAGATGCTTAAAGGTTAGAAGCTGTTATTACAAATATGTTTGAAAAACAGAAACTGATGCACTGCAACTATAGGATCATTTAGGGTAGCTATAGTTCATATACAGAGGATTCATATTTTAGTTTGACTTTGCAGATCCAGTTTTCTCCCTAGTTACACGTCACAGGATTACACCTTGATTTTCTATATGGTTTATGTATATTTTTTCACTCCCATGAAAAATGTATGTATTGCACATTAGTGACCGAACACACCTTGATTTCTGACACTCTCTTCATCATAACCATCATCACATCGAGCACTAATACCTGTCGTTATTACTCGCGTGTCTGCTGTAATCATAGTGATTTAGTCTCACAGTGTCACATCAGCCATAACCCCACCGAGCACACGGTAGACTTCCCTATGACATTTGATATTTATGGTTGTTGTTATTTTTTGCTTTGGCTCTAACGGCTGACATATTCTTGACAAATTCCTGTCAAAAGATACTTGGTTTTCTTTTACTTTCCAGATGAGCACCAGCCCTATCATTCAGGCATCGTCGCTGTGTCTCTTATTAATGATTTGGCCACATGTCACATCAGCAACCGACACTGACTTCATTATCCTGATGTGCTGGGAGGTTTTTTGCTACAGTGAAATATTTATTCATCACAGACCCCTGAGACTTTATTGGACTCTCCGATTCTGCCTGTATCAAGGGTAAAATAAGTCCTACTTGAGTCCTGGAAAAAACATATCAAGCACACTTAGCAATGGATGTCCTGTAACTCGTGCTTTTTAAAAAATTTTTGGTTGAGGGCAGTGTATCGGATTATGTACATGCCGAGTACTATTGATATGTGTTTACACTGTCTAAAAATATTACTACTGAAGGGTGGTATTGAAGCTCTGGTTTTTATTATTTGAGTTTTGGAAAATAGATTTCGTCTTTTGTTGTATTCAACCAAAAGATGAGTACATCCTAACTTTCTGTGTCCTAGGATTTCTGAACCTCATCTTGTCTGCTTAAATAGTTTCTATTTGCTATGTTTGGCTATTCTTGTTCTCATTGGTCTGGCAGAAAATCTGCCAGTTTGCTTCTGGCTGAAATACCTAGACAGACTTTGTTTAATTGTGTTAAATATTTGTTACAATATGCGTGATCTCCAGAGGAAAACTCTGACTTAAAAGATCCCCCGACTTTTGTTGCCACCATGAGGTTTATATTTGATGTTTGGATGAATTGTAATAATTTTGGCGGTCCATGTCTTTGGTTTATGAATATCTATAACACCTGTGACCTTACTATCAAATATTAAAATACTAAATTGTAAAATAAGATTGTGAATATGGTAAAGACTTTACCTCTCAAGTATTAGCTTGTTAGCATTGTTCATGTTAGTGTGTAAGCTTAGCTGTGGACTTCAGTCTTGTTACCTGGTGCAGTCAGTTGTACCAGGCTGAGACTGGATGCTACTGCCGCTTGTAACAGAAGCCTGCATTTGGTTTTAGCCCCAGGACACCTAGGAGACTCCACTTGGTTTTTTGTTCAAGGAACGTAAAGTGACCTTTAGTATTTTTATTTTTTTCTTTGAGAATGTTTGCTTCTATACCCGCACCAATAGTCAATGTAGGTTTTAAGATTGTCCTGTAAACTGAACTGTGATAATGATCCCTGCCCAATGTTAAATAAAGTAGCTTAAAAAAGAAAAAAACAATAGTACAGCTGGTGGATACGGGGGAGGTCAGGGCCCGAGCAGGAAAATGCTAATATGTGTGGTTTTGGACTGCCACATCTAAATCAAAGGAGTTGTGCTCTTTTTACATTATAGGGGAGCTGCAACATCAAATTAATTGTAAAATATATATCTTTAATGTGCTTTGTAACATACATTTAAAAAAAAAAACCACATTGATCGGCATGAAAATCACTCGTCCGCAACAACGCATTAATGGTGTTTGGTCACTTTTGTGGTGTGGCGTTCCAATATAATCATGGTAGATGTACGGTTCCTGGATATGTGACACTCAGGCACATCAGTGCCTTCTGATGTTGACATCTCTTGTCACATCTGTGCTCTGATCATTGCTGGTTTCTCCGGGAATGTTGTATCAATCAAGCAGCATATCTTCCCCCTGTAGGTTTCCACATGTTTCACATTTTATATTCATCGCTGTTGTTTGTTTATTTTTTAGTTGCAGTGAATGATGCACTGATGACAGACTCCTGGCAGAACATGCCTGGGTTTTTGTAATGGTTCACTGTGAGAAGCAGCCCTAATGATGGAAACGTCACTCTTGATTCCGTCTCTGAATGTTTCCAATGTGTCCACATACTGGACTGTAAAACAGCTCCTGATGTCTTTACTCATTACTAGTCCATGTTTTTTTTTGTTTGTTTTTTGTTTTTTGTGTGCAGGGACTTGTATGTGATAAGGTGTTCTGATGCTGTGTTCACTACAGTTAGACTAAAGTATCAGGCTTGATGCTAAGGATCTGTCAGCTTGCAGCTTTTCTGAACCCTGAAATGTCTCAATCACTACTGGATGGATTACCATGATATTTGGCACAGATATGGATGGTGTACAGAGGATGTATCCATCTAGCTCTGGTGATCGTTACTTTTCCTGCTCTCCAACCAGCAGGAACCATCACATGGAATAGCAAGAAGTGTTCTTCAGAAATTATTTTGTCAAGGTTTAAATTTTGTTTTCAGAGGAAGGTTTTTTCACACATAATGCAAAAGGACACCTTGTATGTATTTTAGAGCTTCAGTGTTTTGGAGGTTTGGAGGCTGAACTTTGGCAAACAAACCAAGAGGAGTCAACACGATGTTATACTGACTAATAGTCAGGACACTTGTGGGGAAATATAACTTTGGTGGTACAAACAGTTTCAACTCAAAATACCCACACTGATGCACTTACATGTTACCATTACCAAATGATTTTATGTAGATACAAGGCTTATGCACAATGACATGCTATTCTTCCTGAATACTTCATGATCAGCAAATAGATTCGAAAGTGGCCAGCATTTTATCAGCTGAAGTATCAGCCTTTTCTAAAATTGTTGGTGGTCTTGATATAAGTAAAGCAGCAGAGAGCTTCTCTCCGTCAACGACTGAACAAGCAGTTGTGTCAAGCTGATCTGCACTGTGAATGTGTCTTCGATAATACCAGGACAATTTCTGCTCTTGGTAAAATAAGCATCTGAGAGTCTCCTTATTTAACCAAGACCAAAGCCTTTCCATATTAGTTGCCTAATTCTAATCCTAACATTAATCCTGCTTAAACCAAAAATGTTTACTTGCCTAAACTTCACTGCGTGACAGTGACACGTCCAGTTCTTGCTGTTATCACATTTAAAAATGAAGTAATTTAATTATCCCATAATCCACAGCACATAAACCCTTTGGGAATTTGTGTTTATTTCATGTTTGACAGTTATGACAGTTGTGGTGACACTGTATAATACAGGCCATAATTTACTGTGTAAATTGGTTATATGAATCATCTACTAATGAAAACACTTAAAGCTTCCTGCTGGCGCCTAAATATAAAATTAAAATAAGATAGTAGAAAAAATATATATACTTATTTGGAATCATGTGTAGTATTTTATGTTAATGCTAACTACTGACAGGGTACAGTATAAAACTCAAGTTTGAGTCCATGGCCTGCTGTCTTATACTCATCCTACTCCACTAGATGTGTTTCCTGCCATTGGTTATTAGTTACTTGTCTGGTTCAGATTACTGATACAAAAAATAAAAATATGATACTTTGTAGCCTAATATAAGACTTTATTCACAAGCTGTCCATCAGGATATACAATAATAAAGATTGTACCCATCTTTACCATCTATAATATTAAAGCAATTGATGCAATAACTACAATGAATACTTTACTCTACTTAGTTTTTCTACACTGTGACATTGTTTTGTATGTGTACATGTCACACTGTACATCGCACATGTTGTGTACATTGCTTCTTTTAAGTAAGACATACGAGTATTTCTTCCACTACTACCAATAAGAAGTTGTAAGTATCAATTAATCAATTAATCAATTCAATTAATACCTGAATGAAAGCACTGATGAAAGCATCACAGATGTTTTTATGTTTCCGTCCAGCCATGCTTTGTTGTTAATTAGAGGCATAAAGCAGTTATTTTTGGTGGTAGTATATATATTTGTACATATGTCTGTTTTAAAATACTTATCCAAAGACTTCTTGGGTTTCTGTAGCTTTCTAACAGTCAAAAAAAGTAAAATATCAAATGAAAAAAACGAATCAAACCTGACACATTTGTTCCACCAGAGTATGGAGGAGAAAACACATTTGCAAGTAATATTTGACTCAGGTCCGCTTTCCAGTGGGGTTGGTGCTGGAGGTTAGCAACCTTGTTAGTTAGACTGCGATTCACCCAAATGAGCCTGCTGAGGCAATTTAAGCCTCGCTGGCCCTCACATGCTGCTGAGGGCACACTGTAGATTCACACTCTCCCACACAGAGGAGGACGACCAGGCTGCCTCTCTTGTTTTTAATTTTTTGTAGTTAAAGTAACAAGCAAGTACAGTTACTATATCTGCTCTGAGCTGACAGAGTCAGTAGCACAAAAGTAATTATCGCACCAGTGTAAAGTGATTTGTGGCTTTCAGAACTCACTTTCCTGTCTGTTGTGTGCTTCCAGTGTGTGTGTTTGCTCATTTTATCTCTAAACTCTTAAATAATTCACTTTCTAGCACCATAATCACCCACATCGTATACTCAAGAGAGAAGAGCTATTTTAAAGTGGTTTTAGTTCAAAATTACAACTTTTTGGATGGTACATAAATAGAATTAAATTGATTTAATTACTGTTGTTCCCTGTTAAAGAGCTGCAAAGGAAATGATGACTCTTCCTGAGGCCTGATGGACTTTGTGCTGACCTGAAACTCCTTTACAACATCTGTCCGTTTTGCGTTATTGTTATTGTTCCAAATCTGACTCCAGATATCTGTCTCCCAAGGTAACACAAGAACTATGTGTAAAACTCAAACTACCTGGCCTGTCCAGTCACTCCATCCTGCAGCAAAACTCTCTCACACATACAAAACAGTTGGGAGATGATGTTTGTATATGAGGAGATGGGAAGGGAAGAGAGATGTTGGATGGTGACACCATATATGCCATCTTCCTCCAAATCAGCCAATACTAGAAGCGAGAATTTAAATACTTCACACTAAACTGTCAAGATTTGGACCTGAAGCAATCAACACCACTGATGTATACCCAGACACATTGGTTTTCAGATTGGGTTTAGTTAGTGTTTAAACAGAAGTGTGTGATTCTCATCTGTACGTAATTACTTAAACATTTATTTTCACAGTTTATAACTGAATTATATTTGACATGCTTCAGGTTGCAGGTACAGAAACACTCGTTAGCATTGTTATAAGCTCATATTGATTTCAAATTGTGAAAAATTCATTTATTTGCAGCAATTAAGACGCGGATGATAAAATGACTTGAAGTGTGAAAAGCTGAAATATTTATGGTCTAGGTTTTCCACAAATATTATAGTAAGCTTTGCAGGCTGGATGAAGGCTGCTGTCTGCCTCTCTTTCCATTCTGTTGGGATTCATAGGAAATTGAAGCAGGCGTGAACAGGATGTTAATTGTCTGTGTGATCTGATTCTCCTATCTCACTGATGTTTGGCTCAGGAAGTCTTTTATTCTCTCTTTCACCCCTTTCTGTCAGACTGACACTGATGGAGAGTATCGACAGCGTCCCTCAGTAGAGCAGTGTTGTAAGTAATGGTCATGGATTGTTGGGAGCGTGTTGAGCGCAGAAAGACAATAGATTACATTAACTTTTACAGGAGTGAAGGCCAGCTCGATGCGATCTGTGGACTGAGGCCATAAATGACCGTGGCTGCATCATGGCCAGGGACAGCGGATGAATGTCACATAACAGACAGGGACTCAAATATCCAGTAATTTTCCAGATGCTAAAATTGTCACTCTGTCTAACCTTGTCAGCTTTAACACTTTCAAGGTGGACTGATGAGTGGTAGCTGTGAGTTTCTAGAGGTCTTGTTTGACGAATGTGATTAAACTCCATGAACTCTAAACATTAGACACAGCCTATTGAACAGTTCAAGTTGTGCTATAATTCAGGACTGTTTCTTTGATTAATCTTCTTGATGTCTAGTCTTCAAAACGTAAAGACGTGAGAAAAATACAAATTTTCAGAGACCCAGGTGACGTATTCAAGTGACTTCTTTCTCCAAAATACAAACTCAGATTTTCAAGATCACATGATTAACAAAGCTGACAGATGCAACATATTTGCGTTTTTGTGTGGTGAGACTCATGCTTCTCAAAAATTAACACCTACTTGACTTGAAGATATCACTTCATGTTAGCACAGTTTATGAACGTAGCCATTCTCTTCTCATAGTCCTCTTATAAACATATGACCCAGCCTTCCACATTTCTCAATATAGAAACATCATATAAACATCAACATATTAACTTTAGTTAGGACATTCCAATGATTACTTTTTTAATTAATAACTTTCTCAACAGAAGGTTTCTCAAAGCTTTCTGGAAAATGTGCCTTAATTCAATTTCAAAGTCAGTTTAGTGTCAGCTTTTCAACATTCAGCATTCACACCTTTAGTTTCCTTAGGAATGCCTTTTCTGGTTTACAGACATAAATGGTAGAAATAGTGTATTGTATCATATGTGGCTATAATTTATTGATGTTGAAACCAACAGTAATGGCAGTTTACCTGATCTTGTGTTCTGGTCAGATTTTGTTCCTTGTTTCATTTCAGTATTGTCATAGATGAAGGCTTACTGAGCACAGCAGCATTTTTGATGTTGTAGCTTTGCATTATTCATACTGCAGGAACTAAGGCTGAAACTAATGATTATGGTCATTATGGCTTCATCTGCTGATTATTTCTGGTTATGATCTGAAAAGTGTCAGAAAATTATAAGTCAAAATTTCCAAAAACCAAGCTGACATCCTCAAGTGTCTTGTGTTGTCTACAGCTGAATGCTGTTCAATTTACTGTGACATAAATTATTGAACAGCAGCAAAGCCTCACATTTGATCAGCTTGAATGAGTGAATGTTTGGTATTTTTGCCAAAGCAGTGCAGCACAACATTTATAGAATATGGATATGAAAATGAATTGAGTTGAATTTGAATTTAGTGTATCTCTCAGGTAATTTGGAGGAGGGGTTTTACACTACATAATTTAGTGAAAATGGAGATGGAGTTTTTAATTGGTGTTCTTTTCATGCTGCATATATGAAAACTAGAGTTTCAAAGTATGAATGAACTATGAATGATTTATTAGTTGGGAAAGTTTGTTTCCCATTATTGCTTTACAAGAATAGTTACATTACAAACCTGTGAAATTACACTACTCACAATAAGTTAGGGATATTGTGAGAGACTCAGTGGATGTCATACATACGGTGTTTGTTTCACTTCAGAGATTTTTGGGATAGGGAGGCAATTGTATTGGGGTGATAGACACAGAACTACTGGCAGAGTTCGTGACAGACCCAGGAGTGGAGCCCCACGAGTGACAGACCGCAACGATGACCAGTACCTAAGGACCTATGCACTCAGACATCGTTATGCAACTTTCCAGACAAACCATTCACAACCGACTCCACCGCTTTGGCTTGAATGCCAGGCGACCGTTGCAGGTGACTCCACTGACACCAAAACACCGCCGTGAACGTTTGCAGTGGGCACAAGACCATGTGACCTGGACAATGCAGCAGTGGTCTACCGTCCTGTTCACTGATGAGTGTCGGGTCACCTTGCACAGAAATGATGGTCGTCAGCGTTGCTGGAGAAGGCGAGGTGAGCGATACGCCGAGGTCAACATGGTCCCCAGGGTTCGCTTTGGTGGATGAGGTGCAACAGTCTGGGCAGGCATCACCAGTCAGCGCAAAACAGATTTGGTTATTGTAGATGGCTCAGTCACTGCACGTTCTTACCTCAGAGACATCATAGAACCCATCATCATCCCCCAGTTCCGCCAGCACACCCCCAACTTTCTGTTCATGGTCGATAATGCTCCACCACATCGTGCCAGAATTGTCACAGCTCGACTTCAGGAAGTCGGAGTGCCTCATATGGTATGGCCAGCAATGTCCCCTGACCTGAACCCCACAGAGCACGCCTGGGACCAGCTGAAGCAGAGACTGGATGATCGTACCCCACCCCCACGTGACCTGGCAGAACTGCGTGTAGCACTTGTGGAAGAGTGGAATGCATTGCCTCAGAACAACATCATGAGGCTAGTGAGGAGCATGAGATGTCGCTGTCAAGCTGTCATTGCAGCAAATGGTGGAAACACCCGCTACTGACATTGTCAATTTTTGTTATTTGGGGCTATCCTTGTTATTGTCTAAATTTTTGGGGTAATAAATATTAAACTAATGAAAATGGTGTTTCTTCTCATTCATTATTAGTAATATCAAGGGGAACTTTTACTTATTTCATTAAAATTCAGACCAAATAGGAAAAGCACTCATGTAAATAACAATATCCCTAACTTATTGTGAGTAGTGTATATGTGACTATTTCAACTGATTACTGAATAATTTTTGGCTATAAAATTTCTTAATATGGTTTAAAATACCCTTTACACTTTCTCAGAACTGACAGTGACATGTTGGTATTGCTTGTTATGCCAACTAAAAACCTAAAGATATCCAATTCAGTAAAAAAAAAAAACCACATTGACTTTTGCTTAATTAATGACAACTAAAGTAACTGACCAATCGCCTCAGCTTTTATTTTATATTTTCATTGTATCAAAGAATTATTTGTCAAAATGACGTGGCAGTTGAGCTGAAAAGATTGTCAATCAATCAATTTACTTTGAAACTTGATAAATTATTTCAGTTTTCATCTTTTTAATGACAAAACAAAAATGCTAAATATTGTTTCCAGCTTCTTAAATGTGAGGATGTTTTTGCTTTTCTTTGTCTTATGGTTTTATGTGGTAAAAAAGTTAATCAACACTTACTAGAAAAACTGCTTTTGGAAAAAATAATTAGTTGCAATCACTGACTTATTAAAACGCTGAAACAATTGATTTTTACAATATATTTAATTCGATTTTTTTCTTACAAAACAATTCCCTCATAAACCAGAACACACAAAATGCATAAAGAAAACTGTACAGTCAGTTTCGTCATGTCTGAACGTGTTCTAAACATGAACAATGTTATCTACAACAGTGGTTGCTATCAATGTCTATCACACCAAGCGGATCAGCTCTGCAGCCCCTTACTCTGAGGGTTAAAGGAGAGGTACAGAAATAGTCATGTGACACTGAAGGTAGATCCAAACAAAACAACATGAGCTAGCCAATAATGTAGTTATATCAGCAAGCGCAGGTGCAGTCTCTTTGTTCTTGCTCTCCTTGGCTCTAGTAGCGATGTCATACTGCTGAATCGACCTTAAGAGATAAGCTGACAGACGTGACAATGAGAGGGCAGAAAAGTGACTTTTTCACAAGCAACTGTAAACCGTATGTGACTGTGAGAGATTACTCAGAGGGCAATGATAATCATGTTGAAGATCTGGTTTCATTACATGCATGTCTTGGATAAATTACTCATTTAGAGCCTTCGGGGAGTGGCTTTGGATGGGACAGTGACTTTAGGAAGCATCAGAGCCGCAATATTTTAACAGTTTTTTTCCATTGACACAGCGAGAAAACTGGGCTACCAATTTGACAAATGTCCATCCGATAAAGATAAATATATGTCAGGTATTATATTTTTCTCCTCAGTGCAACAGTGGTCTAAGAAACATTATCGTCATTAAGTCATTGCCTTCAGAAAGTTCATCAAACAGGCTCTCGTGCCAGAATGGATTTTCATGGCAGATTAGCAGCAAATATCTAAATCACAAACAAGAACAACAAATCTGCTTCACCCCTGTGTTTACTTTTTTCTTTTCTCACACAGCTTGGTTTCTACCCTACACATTGCATTGCATTGGGGCGTTACAGGCACAACTACGTATTAGGAGAATATGATTAATATTTAATTTGGGCTGCGGTTTGTTTCTGGGAAAAACAAAACAAAAACACATGAGCAGATATACTCCAGCCACCAGACTTCAGCTGGATTTACAGTGGTACGCTTCTCTTACAGGGCTCCGACAGACGGTTTGTACACCATAAAGTTGGATTCTGACATCTTGGTCTGTGGGTGGCCTTAAGAGATAAACATGAGTTTAATCTGTTTGACACGCCGAGAAAAAAAAAAGGTCAGCAACTCCAAAATCCTAAAAGCTGTGAACATTTGTGCTGTGACTACATCCTGTGTGTACAAGGGGGAAAAGATTTCCTCTTTCCCCTGCAGGGATTGAGCCTCGGTGCTACTGTTTCTATAGTCCAATATGTTAAGTTGATTTAACAGCAAGTTGTTTTTCCGCTGGAACAATATATATCTTGGTACACATTTTTGCTTCTTGCTGTTTTAATGAGCTGTTTCAAAAAATAGTTTCAGATGGGTGAAGTATTTGCAGAACCCCATTGTAATTATGCAATTTTTAAATTCTCATTCAGGTAATATCCAGCAGCTGAACATTAGAAGGCATTTTTTAGTTGTAGTTTGATGCTATAAAAAAAGGAAGGGCAAGCCATTCCCTTAAAACTGGCCCCCATATGTAAGACCCATCAAGTTATTTGTCAAAGCCACAGACCTCAGCACAGCTGTCAAGAGGCAGGAATGTTTTAGAGATGCTACGGTTCCTGTAACTTTTGATAACATTATTACAAAAAGCAGAAAAGGAAGCAGTGCTGTCTTGCTAATGGATCATCATTATGGTTATTAGTGCAAATGACAAAAGCAAATTGAACAAAAGATGATGCAGTTGAGTCACAGAGAGAAAATATCTGCTGTTTTGATAGACGAGGAGTTGCTGGTGTTTGTTCGGTTACTGCACCGAGACAGATTATACTAGATAATAATAATAAGAAGAAAATGCACAATTATTGTCATTTCAGTAATTTAACAATCAATAAGTAGGTATTCCTGGCTGAACAGTATGTACTGATAACGTTAAACAGTCTGCTTGGTTTTGAGATGCAGAATTTTTTTTTTGCCCATTAATATGTGATTGATAAAACAGAAACTGATACGTCTCTTGTCTTTGTTACACTCCTATAACTAAAGCTGAATAATGATCACCTCATGTGTACAGTCTACCTGCCTTGATGCATGGCTCTCTGGGAGGATGTACAAATGCTCACAGCCAGTCAGATAGCGGAGTTGATGCCACTTTTGGCACGGCCTCAGCATGTGGGTCAGCGTAAACCGGAGTCATTTCCCTGAGGGAATCTGCTAAGTGGCATTTTCAGGCTCCACAGCACAGAGTTGTGCTGCAGGTAAAGAATAAATGTGAGAGACAGCGGGGGACAGATTAAACCATTGCAAGAGACCACAAGATGTACTACTCATTTCTGGTTAGGCTCCCTCCGCGAGCGAAACATCCATTGTCAACGGCTAATGGACCAATTGGGCTCTTTGGATAGACAATGTAAATAGAGGGTATTACACATGTGCATAAAGCCAACCTCTGCCGGCATGAGGAGAATGAAAGCTCTCAGAGGGAGAATACAGTACAATACCATGACAAAGGCGAGTAAACAGATGGGTTGGTAGCTTTAAAAGGACTCAGAAGACACATACACTAAAGGCAGACAGGACAGACGGACAGTTTGTGGTGATTATATGCAGCACTGGTGAAAACGACAAACATTGTTGAGATAAACAAAATTGGAAAGCTTTTTACTCTAAAAAAAGTGAGCATTGTGCATAGTTCATAGTTCGTTAATAACCCCTCTTCAGGTACCTATTTGCTGTGATAACATGGAAGGAAGTGCAATAATGTACAATTCTGTATAGTTAAGTGCACATAGATCACTGTTGCACTGAACGGCATTGACACTTTCTCCCAATAGAAATATCACAACAGGGTTTCTTAATGTTTTCTCAATTACTCTATTTTTAAGTGTACTTTTGTTACAATAAACCCAGGCATTTATCCCTCTTGCTCAGTCCCAGGGTTGAGTCCACAACTTATGTTCACATAAATCTTTATTATAGGTAATTTGGCCTGATCTTTCCTTTTCTTTTCTCTTTCGTCTCTCCCTAATCCTGCTTCTCCTGGCTTTTTTTTTTTTCTTTTTTACTCATACTTCGCCGACCCAGACAACTGTGTTCCCTCTCTTGATGTCTGAAACCTCGCAGTGCGGCGTTCTCTGTTTGCCATTCAGGACAAAGAGGGACTCAGCTGCTGGTGTCACCAGGTACTGTCCAAACAACCCACTGGAGACCACCACTCTGTTGGGTCCGCCCCAGGGCCAGGCTTGGGGGGCCAGGGGCTCCTTGAGGCTCCGGAGAACCTCAGTGTGGCCCGAGGACAGATCGGCAAATAGCAGGTCCGTGCCTGAGCCTGAGGTGGCCACAACCACATGTTGGTTGGACTCTGTGAAAGAAGGCTGGAAAGCCAGATCAGAGACAGCTACAGGCTCGTCCAGTTCCTGGTTCAGACCCAACTCCCCCTGGAACGATACTGTCTGAACTATCAGCTTTGAGCTCTGTGGGTCAGGTGACACTATGTAGCGACCATCCGGTGACACAAAAGGCTGCCCTGTGACATTTAGGTTTGGACCAATCACCGTGTCCGTCACGCTGTCGATGAGGAGCTGAGATGGGGCTTGCAGGTGGCTCTTGCTCTGGCACTGGACAAAGTAGAAGCCGCTCAGATGCGTGTAGGCCATGCTGACTGGTATGCAGCTGTAGTTCTTCAGGCTGATGGTCTTGACGCGGTGGAAGGTCTCCAGGTCAATCTTGTGTACCGCAGGTTCATTTTTGAGGAAGACAAAGGCAAACCTAAATCGACAAAGTTCACAGAAAAGGTTAATAGCCTCTCTAGATTTCGGGTGGTTAGTGATTAAGACACATCAAGATTCTCATTAAAATCTCGTTTGTTCTTTTATCCTATGCTTCAAAAGGATGGCTGTGATGAGAGAGCAATGAGGTTGCCTCAGTTTTAAAGTCAGGTAGCCGCATGTGTGTGTGCAGTTTTACCTCACATGAGTGATGATGAGGTTGGTCGGAGGAATGAAGAAGTCATTGACCCTCTGGAAAGTTGTGCGGATGGCATGATGTACCTCTCCAACACTGGCTTGAGGAATTACCTGTAGACAAATGACACAGGAGAGCATGAATATTAAACTCTAAGAAGTTAAAGACTATAACAATGATACACACAGTGATGTTCTTCATTTTACAGTTTGTTAGCAGCAGAGACCAAATAAAAATAAAGATGACGTGGCTAAAAGAAAGGTCTTTCTCTACATTCAGCAGTTTTCAGGAAGTAAGTGCAGATGAATATGAAAATAATCACACAAGTCTTGAATTTTGGGCTCTCGTGCAGCACTGAAATATAGGATCCCAGAGTCACAAAAATTATTTTAAAAATTTCGTTTGTTTATAACTTAAAGCTTGAACGAATCTGTGAGTCTGACTACACTGATATCATTATTTGAGAAGTTTGCCCTGAATTACGACCTTGCTGTTGTTTGCCTCCCTCAGCGAGTCAAGTTGCAGTTTACATCCGTGTCTGTTCCGACTCATATAATATCTAAATGTTCATTATCCTAATGTTATCCTATTAGACATTTTTGTAAAAAGTGTGTCACAATCACTGTGTGAATTCTGGTGTCATAGCCCAACCCCCAGAGTTAATCAGTTCATACTCATGGCCAAGTAAATGTTTGTACTGAAACTGAAGAAATATCCTTGAAGTGTTCCTGAAATAGTATGTTAAAAAAGATCATGATGGACTGACAACCTGTACACATCAGGGCCATTGTTGACGCCTGCAGAGGCATTGATACTGATAATGATATAATGGCCGAGATATGTACAGACGTCAGACATTTTTCATTTTTTGAAATATGAACGTGACAATACTTTCTAGAGCACAAACCTCTTGAAAATGACCTCATGCAAGTCTTTGGCATCTTATTGATATAGCTGGGATAATAACGCAAGTATAAATCTAACCACATATTTGTGTTTATTAGGAAAGGACAGAGGAAGGCTCGGCTGCACTGAATGCATTGCCTCTTATTAATGGTACAAAAACATAATAGATTGGATAAATGAAGACACAGTCTTTGTGATTCTGGGACCAAAGCTATTTATTGGCTGATTGCTGCAGAGCCATTTGCTTCTTTCTAAAATTGTCATCTGGAAGGCATCTGCAGTTTTAAGACAGCCTAACATGACTACCAATAGGGCAGCATTTCTGTTAATTGTTAGAACCACTTTAAAGATTGAGGTTTAGGTTAGAAACAGACCATTAGTTGGCCAGGCTGACATTCATCCAAGATGAATCGGTATTGGGGAATATGCCAATAAGTTACAAGAAATCACAGTGCACAGATGCTAATTAAATGTTAACTTAGAGGTAGTGGCTCAGTTACAGTTTGAAATGTAACGATTGTTCAACAAATAATTAGAGTCCTTATCAAAAGTATTCACGGGTTAATGTAAAAAAAAAAAGGCTATTTCATAAATCCAGACTCATTTGTCCTCAAGTGTCCTGTTCAAAGATGTTCAAGAACAATGAAACCTGACTGTTTTGATGGTTAAACCTGTGACCTTTCAGCTTCATCAGAATGCTGCTGGTCTCTGGCTCATATATCTCAGGACTTAACAGCAGGAGCTTGTCCAGGTGACATGCCCATATATCCTGGACAGATAAACATCTGCAGTTTATGACTTGAGCTGATGAAACGTAGCCCCACCTCAGTTCTCTGATAAAGCATCTTATTCAGGGATGGTTGTCTTAGAAGTGCACGCCACAGTGATAGCCCCTCATCTCTCATGTCATACACCTGGCACTGAATCAGCATGTTTGTAAAGTGTAGGCGGGCGTATGCTTTTGATGGGTTCCTGATGCAGCATTGTCAATGACACATGCTTCATCATGTATCATGCCTACGTGATCAGGTCACAGTGAAGGACGACAGAAGTGCTTTATGGGACCTAAACACATGAGACTGCAAAACAACCAGTCGACTTCTGCTCTGTAATCCTGCAGAAGAGGAAAATCAGTTCTTTTCCTTGACTTCATATTCTGCGAGAAACTTGGCTCATTGATGCAGTTCTGGGTGTAGATGCCAAGGCAAATGTTGCTAGAGAGCATATAGTATATTGTTTTAAAAGGAAAGAACTAAGCGTAAAATCTATTTTGATGTCTACGCCTGCGCTGCTACAGCTGAACCGCTACCTGATGCCCAGTGGGGGGCCAGACTCCACACTTATCCCTCAGAACTATCAAATGCCAGGAAATAAAAATAACACTTTAAGTTTGCCGAGCTGTTACTTTTACTACATTGCTGCAACACCCCTCTAAAGTCCTCTCTCTTTCTCAATCCTCTTCACTATCTCATCCATTTTTAACCAAATAGATCTGCAGGTTTCTCACTGCTTGCCAGACATGAAAAGAATCCTCATTAAAAAAAAAGTCATTACAACAGTTGCAGAATACAATGACGGGAGTTAATGAGGTTCAATGTAGTATCGCTCATGTATTATTAGGCAGCTGCTGTGGTCTCCAGGGCTGCAGGTGCTCTCAACTTAATGCCACTGGCGTCCCTTTGTCATCGCTCATCCTTGGATTTCATATGCACACACTCAGCAACAAGGCCCAATTGAGTTTTACTCTGCCCCTGCTTCGCTGGCTGCCCTAATACCTGAGGGGGATTTGGTTCTGACTGAGTGGCTTTTGCTTTTCAACAGCATTCACTCCCCAGATGCCTTGAGTAGCTTTTTTTTTATACTTATCTAACTACAGCATATCCAAATGAGATGAAATTCCTCCAATGCACTGATGTATTTATCCTATTGAGAGAATTCAATAAGTCTTACAAGGCACTTTACTGTAACAGTGAGCGTTACATGGTTTTGGTCACAGCTTTTATATAGTGTCAGAATTGCTCTTCTTGTTGCTAATGAGAGTGAGGAAGTCATTAGGGATTCTCTGACAGACTTAGTGGCTTGTTAAGATCAATGCTAATGCATAATTTTAAAAAAATAATAATTTCACAACAGATGTATATATGCATGTATAATAGAGAAAGAAGTAACTTGTTTTAAATGATTCTTTTTTTTAGTCTTTTTTGCTCTTATTGGACAGCTGACAGTGTAAATATGAGAGCAAAGGTTCTCAGGGCTGTGGTAACATGTCATGTGTCTCAACCAAAGGGGCAACAGATGATCCTGATTTATCCTGTTTTATGAGGCATGATCAAGGTGTTTTGTGAGTTTATTGTACTTGAACACAACATGGCCAGGTAACAAGCTAGCAGCTGCTATTCGCTGTCAGTATTTAGAGTTAAGTTGTATGATCGCCAGTGGAACCACAGTTACAGGCCATTAAAGTCCATGTGCAGTGGTTCGCCTGTGATGCTGTCCATGTGCACTTGCATATGGACAGCATCACTTGGACCTCAAACTTCAGCAGACGACAAACATCAAAATTAATGTCAAACACAAGCATGCATCCAAACGGTGCTTTACAAGCACTTCAATGGATGATCCAAGCGTGGCAGGAGAGCGTAATGAGGTGTATCGCAACTTTAAAGGGGATGGTGGCCAAATTGAAATCAGCAATGCGTTTTGTTTATTATAGAATCTGTCAGACAACAAATTTCGATACAACTAGTGCACAGGTAAAATTAAATTAAAGACGTTTGACTTCTTTTTTAAGATTTTTGTAGAAAAAACTTAAATGTACCTAAAAGTGAGGTTTTAAAAAAGAACTGTATCAGACCCAGTATTTGGTTATTCTATCATCAAGACTTTTTGCTTGCAAAAACTAGTCTTTGGTTGATAAAATGAGAAACAACATTAACAGTAAACAAAACTGACAAGTAAACAAGCAAATAAAAGACAAGGAAAACTGGAATAGATAAATAAATGAGGGGAAACAAATACTGTGCTCGTGTGTGTGAGCAGAGAGAAAAACAAAGTGCCTATGAGTTAAATGTCTTCTTGGCACGTACATGCAGACTGGACTGACAGTCTGAAAGGTCATGTCTCTCTCGGCCTGGCACAGATTCCTCCATTTGTCTTCTGTAATGAATTGACAATCACACTCCCTCTGATGTTTACACTGAGATATTGAGCCATCCTAAAAGTTGGCTGCTTAAGAGTACCACACACACTGAGCTGAATGGACACCTACACACATTTACACACCATGAGCAGTACAAATTAACATGCACAAACACAGGCACACACTCATACACATGTATGATCCGCTGAAGCGAAGCAGTGCCTCTGTGACAGGCTGCTGCCGAACAGGTCAATTACTTTCAGTCCAAATGATAATGACATTATCAGACCATTTATTTGTGGTGTGATCCACGTGGACTCCAATCCATTATGCAGTTTCCCTGCAATTGCATTTTTGAGTGATTCATGCCCCGTGCTCTAATTATTCATTACTCCTGAACGACTGCACAGAGAGGGGAAATGAATAAAATGAAAAACAGAGAAATGTTTTCTGCAGTTCAGACAGCACACACAAAAAGCGGAGACATGTTATGCAAAGCTGCTTTCTGTACTCTGATTGTTTCAAATTATATGAGGAGAAAATTGTTTTGTCTGTAATGAAAAACGCCTTTTCATAGAATTTTCTGCTTCATTTGAGACTATAACCTCTGATAGAAGTTCAAAAACAACTCCAACATTAACACCATGAGCGTGCACCTTAAACTGAGGCGACTACAGAGAAACAGTTCCCTTGCTAGTCAACCTACTGTAACCCCGTCGCTCAAGAAAAGGTGCAAAACTTAAGAACAAGAAAATGTTAGCACACACATGCACGCGCGCACATGCACACACACACACACACACACACACACACACACACACACACACACACACACACACAGTCCCCTTGGACAGGAAACTGTTAAAGCCCACACACAGGTGGTTGTCTTTTCACCAAGTTGTTGCCAGACCATAGTGACACCTTAAATCTACTATCACAGTTAAATTTCCTTTTTTAGTGCAAAACCGAAATATTACATTATTAAGTCTTCATTAACAGCTCCAAAACCACAGATTAACTAATAAAACTCATCTCGAACAACTAGTGTTAAAAACCAACAATACAAGTGATTTTGTGAATATAAGATGAGTCATTTCTCTCCAAAGATCCTCTGAAGAATCATAACTTTGAGAGTGTATCATCCCTCTGCAATCCCCATAATGAATAGACACAGCACATCCCCAAACAGTAAAGACCAAACACAACACCTCACATGATTATAATGGGACCCTCCAATGGGACAAAGCTGAACAATAAACATGTTTGTGTCTATTACAGAAATTACAATGGGATCCCTTGGTGGCTTTACTCAAGGCAGTGTCCCCTGCTATTGCACAGGAAAACACGCACGCACGCACACACACGCACACACATAAATACTGGCCCTATAAAAACAGCATCATACCTCTCCCATGGGCACCAGCTCTCTTCCCCTCCCCTCCACCTTTTTGACCCTGCATCCTCCTCTCCCTTTCTCCGTCTCACCCAATTCCCCGTGGTGGATTAAATACAACCACCACCTGTGATCATTTCTCATTTGTGAAGCCTCCAACACCAGTGGTCCAAAGGGACGCCAGGCACAAGGCGACAGCTCCACAGCTGTGAATTGCTGTTTTGCTGGCTTGGTAAATGGTCTAAAATATACTTAGATTAGATGTTGTCATGCAAATACTTATCACATAAACAGGGATGCAAGTACACAACAGAGCTCAATTAGTTATGAGGCACTGTTTGCTCACTTTGTGAACTTACTACAGCTTATATAAATTATATTCTTCTGGGAGGATAATTGCTCATCACAGTTCGCAAACACACAAACAGCAGAAGTAGGTGTAGGAGGAATAAGATGATAATAAAGAGCAGCTATTTCGTACCTTTAAAGCTGCAATAGGGTGGATTTTATGTAAATAATCACCAGTCTGATTTAAAAATGAGGTTGCAATAGAAATGAACTCCGTACTTTCGTCAACAGCTATATTATACTGAGATTCAAGAGTAAATATTTTGCTTGCAAAAAAAGGACAAAACAAAACTTGAGACCTGTCTGTTTGACAGAAACAAGTAAAATTCAGTCAAATATCCAGTTTTCCCTTGTTTGCTTTTGAGCTGTCTTGTGTTGCTTTAAGCTATTTGGCTTTGACTTCAAAGAACTAGAGCAAAAGCAGCTATTACCAGAGAGAGCATTTTAGCATGACGATTACACAGGAAACACACTTACCTGAAGTGTTGGATGTGTTCTGTCCATATCCCCCCATGTTAGGACCCAGACCTGGTCATGTGACTTGTCATAGAGCATCTTCACTGGAAAAGGATCTGTTGCTACTGCCTAGAAAAGGTGGAGAAAGGTGGGTGGAGAAATACATTTCTTTAAATCTCCGTCCATGGTTCTGAAAAATCATACAGATTTATGTAAAAACACAAGAAATATGTCTACTACAGGCACATATTACACTTTGAAGTAAGCAAAAACACCTATGCTGATAGATGATAAACAGTAACATTGACATTACATGACATTGATCTATTTGGGTGATAAAACAGGATTAATCTCCTTGAAAGAGTTGATATAATAAGGCATCATTTGCTTATCATAGACTTGTATACTGTATTCACCGTGTGTATATTTTAAATGGAAAAACATCCCTGTCACAACACATTATGGTCACAGTAATAATCAGATTTAAAGAACTGTTGTCAACAGTGTGTTGGCATGTAAAAACAAAATATCAGCTGATTGTGCTGGTCCAAAAAAATCCAATATCACTAGGGCAAGATAACAGTTCCTAATCAAGGCCTAGGTTTAACTTAGGGTAGTTAAACCTACCCTAACAGTGAGCATCCTTTAGCAAGACTACTAATGAAAACTGTTCAAAACAGGATGATCTGGGGCAAACACACTAATGGATCTGAGGCCAGACTGGACCTTATTCAATGCAAAAACAAAAAACCAAAAAAAAAAAAACAACTCATAGTATGCACATGTTTCACAAAACTGATTTGTGCACAATGCTTTCATGCACATCAAAAATGGTGCCAGTGAATAACAAACTGCATATACATTTGTGAATTTGCAGTCCTCTTGCATGCTCATGCCTGGGTTGTAAGTATAGTGCTTGTTTTATTTAGTTAAATGTGTCTAAACTAATACAAGAGCAAATTGTCTCAAGTTGCAAATCGCAGCTTGCATGCTGCTGACTTGGTGAAACAGGCTCCAGTTAACCAACAATGTTGTGAACCAACTATGAGACGTTTTCCACAGTGAGTTCTTATCACTTCTTGTACTCAGTAGGCAGAAATGCCAGAAAGAAAGTATACAGAATGTGCACTTACATTGTTAGTGCTGGAGAAGATATGTGACACACATCAAGTTAGAGAACAGAAATAGTTAAAAAAAAAAAAAAAAACCAGGAGGAAAGAAAGAGGAGAACAGACAGGAAAAAAGAGAGAGATGTGGGGGTGGGGTGTACTCAACCTCAGGTCTGCTGCAATGTCAACAACAAAGAATAACACAATCCATTACCCTGCTTCTGGCTGGGTGGACAGGGAGCTGCTGACACTCTCACCAGTGGAGCGAGACCACAAGCTCTGTGTTCAGTAATGGGAGGTCCAGCCCTCTGCTCTGCACTGGTCAGCCAAGTGCCCACTCAGCATGAGTGTATGTACATGTGAATTTGTCTTTGCGTGCGTTTAGCTTACTACAAAATGGGAGCAGAGGTAAAACCGAGGTCGAATCACAATGCAGCAGGCTGCGAGAAACTGGACTCAATTTTGTGTCCATGTCTCAAACTCCACCGTACTGTCACTGTTGAGCGGTTATTAAGGGCTAAGGGCAAGATGATATGATCAACCTTCTGGGTTCATAAAAGTTCTGACTTTTATGTTTCAGCAATGTTTATCTTAACAAAGATGACAAAGTCTTATCAAACAGGCAAACATTTGCACTCAACCAGAGATCATTTCCAGAGGAAAAGAAACATCTTTTTGTAACCCAACACTACGACCTTGGGTGGACTGTGTGTTTTTGTCCTTTTAAGGCCAAAAGATTTAATTCATTGCAAATAAATTAAAATAAAAAAACTCTACTTACAGCTTCACACTTAAGTTAAGAGAATTCAGTATCTGTCCAAATGTGAAATATCATCACAATCTTCACATCTGTCCTTAAGCTATGGCATTGAATAACATTATGATATCAGAATAAACCTTTTGGATATAAAATCTCATCACTCCATGATTTTATTCTATTTAATATTTGTGTGAAATTTTGTCATAATTAGCGTATGAATTCTTAAGTTACCAACAATCCAATAATGTGCTTTGAGAGGTCACATTGAACTTTGACCATCAAAATCTAATCATTTCATTTGTTAGTCCAAATGGATGTTTGTACCAAATTTCAAGCATCAAGTCCCATCATCGCATTCCTGAGATATCACATTCACAAGAATGGAACGAGCAGACAGACAAACCCAAAACATGATCGTCACTGGCCTGCAGGCATTAAATAAGATATCACTATATTTTTAGTTCAAGACATCAAGGCTCTCCTGATAACTGCAGAAGTGAAAATATCTAATTCGACATAGTTATTTTTTATGCTTTTAACAAATACAGACTAAAAATACAGTTCAAGTTGCAGCCCAGAGCATAACTCAGTGAATCCATGGTGCCATAATTCCTGGTGAGATCCCCTGAAGCACTGTTGAAACTATAGTTATAAAAGTACAAAGTTAGACTAAGAACAAGAATGAATTGGATTTAAGATTACAAGTTTCATTCTTCAGGAGGCCAGGGTATTTCTTTACTACAAAGAATATTTTTAAAGTAACAACACACTTATTTAAGTTCAGACTTATTTGAACTTATTTGAACACTTATTTAAGAAGAAAAAGCATAAAAGAAACCTTGAGCAACTGCCTGCTGCGTCCGACCAATATACTGCAACACAGAAGAAACCACCATAGTAAGTTAACGTGACTACATAACCAGCGGTCTTTGCCATCTGGCTTTCTTTTTAATTAGCCGATGTGCTGTTTGTTTTCATGCCCTGTGGGAGGTTAGCTGGCACAGGTCTGACACATCAGAGTCAAGGTTAGATCCCTTTGTTGAAAAAGATAACAAAGGTGCAATTTCCTTGCATGCAACAGCATGAAAAACCATGAAAGCTTTTATTAGTGCACATGTTCGCAGCCTTCATCTAGTGTCTGCTGGAAATTGAGCCTGAAGACTAAAGATCCAGGAAAAATATGAGGCATCTTAAAAAGGTGCACAAGATGGCAATCTATGTTTCTCCAGCATAAATATTTTATCTAATCTTTTGTAATTTTATGACTGTTTAGGAAAGTGTTGCTTTGTTGCTTCCTTCTTGCTGTTTTGTATTTTGTTTCTAACTTTACAATTAAAAAATGTAAGCTTTTTTCCCCATGTATCCTTCGGTCAGTGAATAAAGTGCAGTCATTGTAGTCTGCCATCTTCTCCCTTGTTCCAAAGGCCATTGCTGAAAGAAAGCCACAAATGTGCTTTGTGAAAAAAAAGGAGCTTTGAGATAACAGAGAAAGAGAAGGGAAGAAAAAAGGAAAGATGCATTAACCTCCTGCACCCAGAGGCCAGAGAGGGTCTTCAAGAGAGAGACAGAGGGAGGAGAAGCAAGAGAAGGACTGGCTGATCAAGAGAAGTTTTACACTGTAGGATGGAGGCAGAGAGAAGAAAGGCCAGTTGGTGGGTATCAATAAACGAAAGGTCATGACCCGAACTTTAAATGTTGTGACAGCATCTGGTGTCACACTTCTATTACTGCTTTCATTATTATTTATATTGCTTCGCATTCTTTTTCTTATGATTGTGTGTTGTAACTAATTTTGTATATAGCCAGGTTTCAATGAAAACAAATCTATTTTGAAAACAATAAACACATTTAGAGTGAAATTAGTGACATTATTGATAAGACAGTGGTCAAACATTTTACTGTTTTTCTGACCAGGGAAGTAAAATGTGTTTTAATATCTAATTTTAAGTTGCCTCTATGTTTATACCGAAAACAGGATCAGGTTACCGGTTTATAATGACATTTTTGCACTGCTGCCTGCTCACTTTGCCATCACCCTCATTCTCTCTACTCAGACTTTCACTTATCTCCCCTCTCCTCTCCCGCCTCCTTCTCCTTGAGTTAGGCCTATTTCCTCCCATCCTGCACCTCAGTATAAATGATGTTGACCCTGGGAAGAACCCCTGAGGGATTCAGTCTCTAAACAGCCGTTACAGGCAAGATGAATGGCGAGGCAGCCAGCACCCACCTGGGCACCATATTGTTTCAAATGCTTGAGGTGCATTTGATTTATATTACCTTGCATGTGGTCTTCTTACATCAGTGGCACTTCAATAGCGTGGCAGTCTTAATCAAATGCCCCTCACGTAGGTGATGATGTTTGCCAAACATTGGCTGCATGAGTGTATCTATAGTTTAAATTTCAGGACTTAAGTAAAAATAAATAAAAAGATATCTAAAATGTACCTGTTTTATTACCCTAAGTCAGAAAGTGCAACTGCAACAGATGAAATTATTTCACCCCACCCTGTCATCAGCAGGTTTTTACTGGTGACGTTAACCCTGTAACTTGTTTGAAAACGTAATCAAGGGCTACATTCATGATAGTATACAATGCTAAAGCTCTGTGTTCCACATGAAATCTTGGCATTCTCAATGGCAGATCCACATAGACATGAGAATAATCAAAAAATATGCTTTTGTGTTTAAGTGTGGAGCTGGTTAATTGTAGTAGATGGTTAGGAAAATAGGTAATAGACTGTACTGGGGTGCCTGTAAACTGGTTACTAAAGAAAAACAATGAGTAACAGAAATAAGATCCAACACTTACAGACTGAAAAAGGTAATTAAAAATCTCTAAAAATTGAAATTAAAGTTGACCGAAGCTGTAAAAAAAATAAATAAAAATAAATATATATATATCCTGAGAAAAATGGATCTTAATTGAGGTTTACTATCTTCTTTTCAAGTTTTCAACAGAAGCTTTATAAGATTCATTTATTAATAATTTCTGAGATGTTCTCAGGTGAATGCTTTGTTGTGCTATGACAGGCTTGATACCTGCTCCACCCACCTGCACCACCTTCTGTGCTTGAATATCGACAACCAGCAGTCTGCTCAGGAGGGGCTGGGTCACGTAGATGTACTTATCCCTGATGTTGACTGCTGAGGACCACACGCAGTGCTGAGGTGACACCCCCTCACCTTTAGGGCACATCTCCTCCTGGGAAGAACCAACAGAGAACAGAGAGAATGATGGGAGGAGGAGGTTGACAGGATTTCCTGGTCTTCCATAGATCGGCAGGATGGTGAATTTTATATGTCATCCGTCGCAATGATTATGAGCTTTTATGTGATCTCAGACTCAGATCATTTTACAGAATTCTGGTCAAATTAATTATTCAAAGCAAACTTTGATTAAAACATGGAAGCATTTCTACTTAGGGTACAATGTTGAGAGACAGACAGGAACTTTTGGAAGAGAAAGAGGGAGATTACATGCAACAATGGTCCGTCAATGATTTTGAACTGGTTCATGGAAAGTGTCAAGTTTCCAGTGTTTAACTTTCTTGTTTAGTCAAAACAACAGCCCGAAAGCCAGAGATGACTGGTATAACTGAAACAAATCCACAAATTCACACCAAATAATTACTTTTTAGAGGCCAAAGCTTTTTTTACTGGATAAATGACAACAAAAAACAAGGAATTAATGCGATATATTTATATTGGAAAAGTATTATATGTAAAAGGCGAGGCAAGATAAATGTATTGCAAAACACCTTTTAACGACAAGGCACTTCAAAGGGCTTTACATAAGATATTAGAGTCATTTTTGACAGGATGTAAAATAATACAAAGATAAGCTAAAATACAATAAGACGGATTAAACAGGATAATAAAAATGACAGCACAGGAAAGTTTTAAGCCTTGATTGAAAAGGACTGAACTATTAATACAATAATGCTGACCTCAACCATACAGCCCAGCCTTGTTGAAGGTGCATACTGATGTCTTTACCACCGCATGCATTATTCCAATAATCTGTTTTTATTGGTGCTACTAATGATAACCATTGTGACTGTTTCCTTATGGACCCAGTGTTTGCACTCTGAAGTTAGACGTCAGATTTCGCATCAGTTTAAAAGAAACATCAAGAAATTCATATACCAGGACTGACTCAAGTAACATATCGCCAGTACAGGCCCTGCAGCCTGCAGTTTCTGCTGACAAGACATTAACACACACACACACTGTGTATACAGTACTGGTATGTTATCACAATTGCACACACACACACACACACACACACACACACACATACAAAGGCTCTGTTTCAAGGGTTGCCACCTTCTCTCCACCTCACCAAAGTGGAGAAACTGCTGTTTACAGCAGGAACTGGCAAACACATGGCTTATTGAGTTTGTATTGATCTCTAATACAATTACGGGTCGTGTAAAACCCAAATCCCTCAGAGAAACAAGCAACTTCTACCATCTAAAGCCCATTGCTCTGGGAGAGGGATGTTCTCCAGTGGATTAAAAGCCTCGGGATCTGTAGTATATACTCTATAGTCTACTAGTGTGAGCTGTTGACTAATGGACACAAATAATCCCATTACATTTAGTGAGGTGAGGTGGCTGCTCTGACAATGGGAAGGGGGTAAACGGAGGCCTTCAGTTTGGTGGCAATTTACCTCACACTGCTACTACAAGTGTACTGAGGAATTCTTGTATAGAAACAGACAAAGATGCAGACAGACAGAGAATATTGAGAGGACTCTCATTTATCTCCTGTGTTTACATCATTTCCTCATGAAAAACACCCAGTACCTTGCAATGCATTATGGTACAAGAACCATATAAAGACCTATTGCTCACAGGGACTAAGTGCTCTGAGCTATGTAGCCGATGCATCAGAATTGTGTGAGCACATGCCTTTCCTAATGCAAAAATGAACAGCGAGTGATATCTTTCTGCCTCGCACATGATTTGATCTTAGAGGCATCAGCCCAGCAGCTACAAACACCACCATCCTGAGATCTATTTAATGAAATATGGATTAGACCATACATTATATGACAGGGCCATTTCAATGTATTTATTTAATCTATTCCACCATTAATTCTTGGGGGGAAAAAATTACATTATATGCACTTACGTAGGTAGCAACGATTCTCTCTGTCCTCTTCATGTGTCTGCGTATCTCACATTCACTGGGCTGCAGAACAGTGATGCCCTCATCAGAAAACACATAGAACATATTCCCCACACTCAACCCTGCAAGAGAAGACAGGAAGACAGAACTGTTGACAAACACTTGTTAAAAACATGCAACAAATGCAAATTAAAAACAGCAGAAAATCCCGCCCTGGTCTTATCTGACATTTGTGATGGGCATTTCAATTCCCCTGCCAGAGGAGACGCAGCAAGACTCCTGTTAGCATGCTATCGTGTTAACAGGGATGGGCAGTGTGTGGCTGCCAGCCATTCTGACAATGCCTACAAAGGCCCCTGTCAGCAACATGTCCACAACATACTGTAGCAAGAGGCATCAAATTAAGGACAACATCTCTAAGAGGAAACATTTCCTATCTCATCTGCTCCACGTAAACAGCTGCTGATGAGTTAGCAAGGATCACAGTCTGAAGTTAAGGCATTTGGATGAGCAACAAGCTACTGCTGTCAGGAATCCGTCAGATGAGCAGAGATGATAAACATAAACCCATATACACGCTTGCGGCATGCATAAACATTTAGAGGATGCCTGCATAGACAAAAACTGTGATGAGGATTGATTTCTCAGGTAGTATACTGCCCCAACACTGTCAGATAAAACATAGCGCATCAGAAAATGTGCACCTAAAAACATACACACAGAAACACACGTAACGTCGTAAACAAAGCAAAAACAGCAAAAACACAGACAAATGAGGGAAAACATACATACATTGTGTTAATGAGCAGTGAAATCAGCGGTGAGTGCTGATAAACAATCCAAATGCTTTTGCTGATATTCTAAACCACACCGGCATCTTCGGCTCTGGTGTAAACCTGATGTGGTGATTATGTATATAAAACACACTGTGTCTGTGTTGTACTCTAAACCGCAGTGCAGTAGTCAAACTGTACTTGTGGCCATGCTGATGTGGTAAAAAAAAAATATATATCATATGAAGACAGGATGGATTTGTATACTGCTGAAAACCACAAAGCTGTTTCTCTTGTAGCCACCACACTTGGTCTGTGGTATTTGCAAAATGCATAAAATTTCTGCCTTGTGTGTGTAAATGTTTTCTCCCCAGGTGATCTGAAAAACAGATTAGAAAGCACACCGGCGACGGTATGAAACACCTCGGACATGCAAGGAAGAGAGCAAGATTTGAAGTAAAGTTCTGCTGGAGAGAAACAACTTTGTGATTCTTCTGGACAAGCGCGGCAAACATCTTGGAGAATGCAGATATCCAGCTGCAGTCCCCGAAGAGCTGTCTGCCATATTTTCTTATTCACAAGAATACAAAAGCACTTTGAGAGCTGTAATGTATTACCTTCCTCTCTCCACAGAATGTTTGCAACTGCAGAGTCAGCGGACACGCAGTAGAAAGAAAAGGGAGGGAAAAAGAGAAGGAAACATTAAATCACCTTCAGAAAAAAGAGACAGATCTTCAGAGAAACAGAGGAGGTGATTTCTCTCGTGACATGCAAAGACAAAACATATTTGACAGCTACAAAATGTTCCTCACTGGTGTTGACAGTACCATATTGCCCCCTAAATCAAGAGATCACTCCTGTCTTGAGAGAGGACGAGTCATTGATTATTCTGTGTAATTTCATCTGGCCTGATCTGCTCTTTCTAGGTAACGATGGCAAACTCGTCAAAATGACGCAATCTAAGGAAAGGCCAAATATCAAAGTGACATAAAATATTTGATTTGATTGTTTAAACTTTGTATTTCAGTGAGATTGCTACAGGCACCGCTGCCCACAGTCAGAACAGAGAGTGGTGATTCCTCCGCTGATCGTTTTTCAGCATGAAATAAATCAACTTCTGGACTGTGCTGTCAAACTGTGGTCATTGTTCACACCACAAATGTGAGTGTGGCAATTCCTAAAGCAAAAGCTTATCTGGTTTTCAAATGTTGTTCAGTGTGTCCACCCTTCGCCCAACCTGTATTTCATGATCCATCCATCCATTCATCCACTCTATACACACGTATTAGAGCCAGAAATCTAATTCAGAAATCTAATTTGTGAGTCAAATCTCAGTGACCTTATCTTGCCTTTTGAATGTCTGTGGAGTTTTAATGCTACATATTATGAATGTGTGCGAGAACACACAATCTTTTTGTCATTTGTGATAGTCACTGCGTCACATTAGGCCTCATAAATTCTTGCTGCAACTGGCCGAGAGACATGGAGGACGACCGTCCAATCATGCTTTCATGTCTTTTATGCATTTACATGGATTTTACTGCTCCACCTGAGGCAACCATCAATGAATGTTTACATATTTAAACATGGTTTTATGAAATAAAGAGAACGAGAATCCATTCATTGAGTGTGCTCCATCTGTGAATGTGGAGCTATGATCGCATTGGTGCAGCCAAAACACCCTGTGCGTTTTCAATGTGCCGTGTGCCTGTCCTCTGCCATTATGGAGAACCAAAGCACTATTATGTACGGTTCAAGCCATTTATGCCAAATTTCCTCTGTGGGGCACCTCAGAACGGTGAGGTAAAGCCACTGACAGTCTGACTGTGGGCGATGAATTCATGGTGCACAATCCTGCAATGCATGCTGGAGAATGCAACCAACACATCTTCCTGGTGTGACATACCTCTTTTCCAACTTTTCTTTGGTCTCTGGGTTGTAGGCTGTGATTATTATGATTGTGATTGTGACAATGGACAAGTGGCACTGGAGACATGCTACTGCAAGACGTCCCATAATAGCATGTAATTCTGTTCCTGTTGGTCATTGTAAGATATAACTTGATAACTCACAGCAGTTATAGCTAGCAGCTGTAAAACGCTGTGTTTAAGAACAGCAGAAGCAGTCAGGACATTCCTCAGAAAGTGTGCTTCATATATCTGCCATCTCTGCATTACAGATTTTTCAGATCACAATGTCTCTTAAAACATCTCTGATTAGATGTCATAGATGCTGCATTGGTTGTCCCCATATAAACTCTGTTGAAAGGTGATGTCTTACTTCTTAATGTTTGACAGTGTTAAGGTTCAAAGATTATTGAAGTTAAAGTTTCTTTCTACTGTAAAAGTTGAAGCCCGACAACTCGTAGAAACTGTGACCTACGTGTTTTCTTGGCCGAGTCCTCAACAAACAGCGATGAGATATCTTCGTCTACTCCCACCTCGTTCTTGGCAATGCACGTATAGGCCCCGGTGTCCTCATACCGGACGCTGCCAATAAAGAGCTCACTACCATTTGCTGCAAGAGGAAAGGAAACAAAACAGAAGCAAAAGTCGACACTGTAACTTGTTGTTGCTGCATCATTTGAAAGCTTTATGGATGACATTAAATATGCATTTGAGTTTCATAAAAACACAAATTGTGTCAAGGAGTCATCTGACAGAAACCATAGAAGTGAAGCCATAATGTGTTCACATATCCATATGCATGCTGTGACCTGATATCAAGAAGTGCTCAGAAACCCACAAATAATGTTTCAAACAAAATAAACAAAGGTCAAACAAATAAAAAGAAAAAAAAATGTGTAAATGTGATCGACTCAGCCGCAGTTTACATAATAATGTTAACAACTTAAAATGCTTTTCTTCTGTTGGTATTCATTGTGTAACATGTTCTGTAAAGTTTGAATAATGACTAACGAATAATAAAGTAACCTTGATTTATTTCCAACTTTCAGCTGCTTAGTAAAACATTAATACAACTCCGGCATAAAAAAGAAATACATTAAACTTCAACTGCCTTTTCGTCTTTTTGAACGTAAGTAAAGTCCAGCCTGGCTTCAGACTTAGTTCCCTCAATAGTGATGTACAATGCTGTACTGTTTGCCTCAAGATGCAGCGGTGATGTTTGATGGAGGTGACGGGTGATGTTGGCCATGTTAAGACACGGAGGTCATCATCAGAGGCAGGCTCTGATGTTTGCTGCAGCATCAAGCTCTGTGATGTACAGCTGCACTCTGATCCTTCCTGTGCTGTAGGTAGCACTACATCGGACGCAACACCACAGACTTTACAGCATGAGGTGGAGGATGATGCGTGTCTGTGTCACAGTGGTGCTCTTACAGGCCACGTTGTGCAAGAACATAAAAGAAAGCTCCTGTTTTCATCCCTTTCTGTACATCTCTTGAATTATCTATAACATCTAACATCTGGGCTCTCCCTCTCTCTGTCTCTCTGTCCTGTTTCTTCCTTTCCTGTGTCGTATCCCGTGACATCTACTTTCTACCAAAAGTGTTTGCCTTCCTACAAAAGCAATTATTTACCATACTGCAATAAAGCACACATTTGCAAAAACTACTTGTCAGGTATCTTTTTTTTTAATTGAAAATGATCTCCCTCTTCTAATTCATGTCTACTGGGTGGTACAATAACAAGACATTAGAGAAGTTGACGCAAAGCTTTTCACATTAGTGAAATGTCTCTTGAATTCTGATAATAATTCCCTTTTATCAGGGGAAAAGCATGTAATGCTTTGAAGTGAAAACTGCCTCGAAGCAAGCCTTTGCAGAACGAGACACCACTCTAATTACCTCTAATTCATAATTATGTTCTGATCAATTCTTATTGAAAACCATTGAATTCACTCATTAAATTAGCCGTCACATCATTACTTTGCAAGCTTGTAGCAGTTTGTGATGACAGGGATTTTGGGTTTGAGTGGTTTTGTCTGAAATTACTTGGGTACTGCAAGGGTGACTGGGGCATATTCCAGTCAAGCCTGATGCAACAGGCCTTAAACAACTATAATATATTGTAATGTAAAAAAGGATCAAAAGATTGCTCTCAAAGTACTCTCATATCAGTTTTGGCCGTAGCAGGAAGCTGCTTCTAGCAAAAAAGCTCTAAACACTCACTGTAATATCTGTTCCACACTGCACACAGACAGATTTAGCATCTGAGTGGTGAACGTAGTGGAGCATTTAGCAGCTAAATGGCCAGATATTTCCCTGAGGGGCTAGTGAATATTGAATATACATTCGTCCAACAGCCAGAGCACAATTCCAAATCAATGTAAATGTTCTTGCTTGCTGTCTTGAAACAGGCTACTATTTGATGACACGTTTGCCTCATCAGCTTAAAGATGATAATACAAGAGCAATCTGTTTACTGTTTACATGTGGAAAAAAACAGTTTTTGCAGGTTTAATTCTTTGGTTTAAGTTTTAGAAACTCTAAACAACTCAGTAAGTCACAGAGTGTAAATGAAGCAAGACTGAGTCAAGTGTCAACCACCTTTCAAAGCTGGCAAAGGCAAAGTCTTGGACAGGACCAGAAAGTGATTTGAATCTGGTGCCTCTGCACTTTCTACATTATCTAATGCTTCCTGTCAGCTGTATAATCACTACATTTGCAACAATATACTGTACATGGTGTGTGTTATAACCGTCTGCTGTTGTGCGGTCAGTTTTGCGGAGCAGGGAGAGAGTATGCATGGGCATGATGATACGTTCATGGTGCTACTTGATGTATGAGTTCCTCTGTGGCTTTATAATTACTTCTAAACAAGTCAAAGACATTTAGCTCACAGTTTCATTCATCAGCCACAGATGAAGCTTGCAGCCATCCATTCCCCTTAATTAACGAGGGATGTGATTATAGTGACAGTGAGCTTATTTATTTATTTATTGAGACTTGTCTGGAAAAAGAAAGTGTCTTCTTGCTGCAATGCATCGGGGTCAGAAAAATGATCTATACTGCCACAGGTCAAGGTGGCCCAGTAGCTGTGTTAGGAGATTCACTGTATAACAAACTGAACAACAGGGCTCATCAAACAACAGACTCGAGTGGTTTCAGCACCATGGACAGCTCCGGTCTAAGGGTTTATTCACCGTGCAACACAAAGCAGTTTCTCTATTACTGTTCAACTGTGGCTGGCAATCAATACTCCTCACTATCAGCTGTCAGTGTGTGGTTCAGATTTTACAAAAGCCAAATATGAGAATGGAGGCAACACTTGTTCAAAGTCTTTATTACACTCCTGACATTATGTGTGCTATGTGGAAACGAAACAGCGAATCACACCTCCTCTGTGTGTCCTTTGATCTCTTTGCCAAAGCATGGTTGGATAAAAATGGTAATCAGCACTACCTAATCTACTTTTCCACTCTATTCTCTTCACTTTCCTAAATGTTTTTGATGAAACCCCCCCCCCCAAAAAAACCTGCAAATTATCCCTGCAAGTAGGACTCCTGCCCCTTGCCATTGCCCACATTAGTAGGCAAATCTGAAACCGTAGCCACTGCAGTGTTTATGTGTCGGTGAACCTTGCAGAACCTCCCATGTTTGAGTGTCTGAGGGTTGATAACAGGCTATTACCACAGGTAATGACCCACACGCAGCCAATAAACTCTCCCTTAATGAGAACTAGGCCATAAAAAGAAAAGTCGTTCTCCATTCTGCTTCTCCTTCTCCCCAATATTGAGAGTGTGTCCTTAAAAGCAGCCTTCTAGCCTGGATAAGTAGCTGCCATCGCCTGACACACAGTACATTTCATTTTATCTTCTCTTCCTCTCCCCTTATTCGTTTACTTCTAAAAAAAGGTGTGTTTATTTTGTCAGAGAGGCGCGATGTAGACAGTTGAAGAGGGTGAACGCAATCTTGTTTTCATCACCTTGGTATGGAATGCAAATAAACGGAGAGCACAATAAAATATTACTGCTGACAAGAGTTTTCAACACCAGCTTGATTTTAAAACTTTGATTTCATTGTCCTCATGTGTTGTCTTGGTTTAAAAAGATTTCTGCAGTGTTGCCGTGCTGCAGTGCTGTTGGTAACGCTGTGCAATCCAACAACACTGCAGCAACTAGATGTAACAAACAGCTAAAATGCATTAAATGCTGACAGCACTTAAACACTCCTCACCTATTAGAGAGAGCTGTTTAGAGGATCTGGGCTGCAGGTCCATGCCATTCTTCAGCCAGAGGAGTTTGGGATTTGGGATGCCGTCGGCGTGGCAGTGGAGGCTGGCAGATACACCCGGCTCCTGGGCCTGCGTCTCTGGATAGACCAGGATCACTGGAGGGACTGGATGCGCAAACACAAACAAAAACCGGAAGACACAAACAGGGAGAGGGGCGAGAGAAAACATAATTACACACTGTTTCATGGTAGACCGTAACTCCTGGGGGAATATAGCACAAACACCCACACACGCAGTGGGCAGAGAGGAATTTGTCTCACCCCAGCATGGAATATATTCACACATAACAAGAATCCAAGAGCTCTGGGGCTGCTTTATTACAGCTCAAGTCCTCTATGAAATAGATGTTGGACGTATCTACCACTTACCACGTCCTCTGGGGAAAAGGCTGCAAATGAATGTGGAGGAATCAAGGGGGAAAATGAAATATGAGGTAATAGTTTACATGAACAGGTAAGACATCATTTTCTTGTTGTGATGCTGGGTAACGTCTCACCCTCGCTGTCAGATCCTCGCTCCTCCCATTCAACCTGCAAACTTTCCCCTTAATGCCAATGAATTATTAATATCACATCTCTTGCGTTTGACTTAAGTATTAGTATTTTATGGTGTCCTTCCTGAAGCTCTTTCATGCTATTATTTTACACTGTTTTATGATAGATTTTTAATTCTTCTAAGCAGATGAATGTATCTTAATGTTTTTACTCTAATACTGCACTTGACTACAGGTTTAAGGTACTTTCCATGAGTAATTCAATTTGATCCTACTTTATACTCTCACTACACTACATTTCACACTGCATTTGACTGACAGGTACAGTTATTGGTTTAAAAGTAAAACTGTGGTCTCAAACCTGTTTGACTGTTTGACCTTTTATAAAAAGTAGGGGCTCCTGTTTTATACGTCTTGTTTAGATGAACTGTTAGCAGTTTCATAAAAGGCACATTTCCCATATGGTTCACAACTGTTTGAGTCTTAAGAAGTGAAAAGAAAATCCCTTTAATCATCTCGTGACTGACTGATTCATCATTTAAGGTTTTGGAAGTACCTTGGCTGGGAAGCACTTGACTTAACAACTCAATATTTGTTAAAATTAGCTCCACCTCATCCAGCTGAATCAGTAAAATACTACTTACACATCAGTGCATCAGAATTAATAATCTAATCATGCAGCATTTATAATAATATATCAGTTATTGGGGATATTTTGCTGCAAAACCACTATTTGTTCTTCACTAGTACATACTGACAGACATTTATCTGACACTTTTACTTATTGGGGAGTATTTTTACATTGTGGTGTTGGTACATAATGACTACTTCCTAATACTTAGTTTCTATATCATTTTTCTCTTTTTATTCTAACTCATATGGACAAACATCAACTGCATGAGGGTGTCTTCCTACACACACAAACACTATGCCCACACCAGCACTTGTACTCACACCCATGCCTCACCTTCAGCCTGGCGGAAAGTCTGTGTAACCTGTGTTCTGATCTGTTACATCACTTGGTCTATTTTTCTCTAAAACAGTACTTTGCAACAGAGATCCTTCCTTTCTTCTGTTTTTAATAACACATATGTTTCTTGACATTGCAGAACATTCTTCAGCAGCATTGATAGCATTTTCTGGGGTATTATGATATAACAGAGAGGGTACCAGACTGTGATTATGGGTTCTTCACTGATCGTTCCTCTCATCTCAACAAAAAAGGAAGCATTGGTGTTGTTACTTTAATACGACACAATGCAAACTGCCCACTTAGTTTAATGTGGCATTTGGCTCCTATCCAGTCCACCTTACTTCAGATCTTCCTATCTCATCTGAAATACCGTGAATCCCCTAAACAAACACTTGGTAATTATCATCGCCCGATAACTCGCCCTTCAGGACCCTGGACTCTCTCCATGACTCCCCTCCCATCACCCAGTCTCTCTCTTTAGTTCAGCATCTAAGATGTAGCTGCTTTTCTTTTCAATTAGCGTCTCCGAAAAACAATATTGTCTACTGTAATCAACAGAGACTTAACTGAATACATTTTCCCCTTCCATTGCCACCCTGAGACAAAAGCGCAGAAATAATAAAAAGAGCCGTATCTTTGATTTGTTATGTTACAGGTACAGGGGCTTTTAAAGTTCCTCCTCCCTGGATTTTCTTTGGACAGATGCCCAGTAATAACTCTCAAGTCTAAAGGGGGAGAGGAAGATGATTAATATGAGTGAGAGAGCGCTTTGATAAGTTCAGCCTGCCAAACTCAGTACTGCTTTTTTAGATGTATTTTAGTTTAAGCAGCTTTTATTCACTGCACTGAATCAAGTGAATATGTTGCATGCACACACAATTAGTGTTCAGCCCCACATATGCACTGATGCCATTTCTCATGGTAAGAAAGTCACTTTGATGCGATGCTTTGATAGCTGTGATCCTGTGAGCTGTGTGCAGAACAACACAGCCTTACTGATGCTTTTTATCTGCAGGGGAACTTATTGTTTTGACAACCTTCATTATAAAGGAACATCTACATAATATTAAGAAACCCTAGAGATTACTAATTGATTATTTAACGAACAGTATGTTTATCTGCAACTATCTTGACAATCAAATAATTACCATTTTGAGCTGAAGAAAAAACAAAAATTCCCAAGTGGCAGCAATATGGTAGCAACAATTGTCTTTTAGAAAAAGGTTTTCTAAAAATCTTTTGAAAAAAGACAGACAAAGCCTAAACCTTACCAGTTGCAGAATAACTATGCCTTTTATGGATCTGCATGTGTTGCTACAGCCACAGTTTTCACAGTTCCTCTAAGCTGTTTTATATATGGATGGGGTACATTAGCACTTGAGCCTCCCTGTGGGTGGAAGCTACATGACAGTGCTGCCCTTAATGTATATATATCCTCTGTTTCCAGATATTTTAGTCAACAGCATGTTGGCTTGATTGCCTTTGTGTCTGTTCTTTAACTGTTCTTCATTGTAAGCAGGGAAGGCAATAAGTAAAGTCCCCTCACTGGGGAGAAAAGAGTAGCACAAACAAAACCAAAGTATTTTGTCCACATTTCTCCCACCACTGTAAGTAAGAAATGAGCCACTACTGACCATTCACCTGCAGCACATGTGTCTGATAGAGGTCCTCATAGCCGTAGGCATGGCAACTGTAGTTCCCCATGTGGATGGTTGTCACCTTGGTGATGTACAGGGAGCCATCGTCCCCAAAGTCCTGTAACACGGGGAAGAGATGGAAGAGGAAAATTAAGTAAAGAAAGGAGAGGTGGGTGTGCTGGTGAAGAGAGTGAGGAGAGAAGGGAGCAGAGGAACAGGAGGTGGAGGAGAGGGAATAGTGGTGAAGAATGGGGGGCAGGAAAGAGCCACAGGGAGTGGGGGAGAAATGAAGGTAGCTTGATAGAATACATAAGGATACTTGGAGGGAGCAAGGAGAGGAGAGAGGAGGCACACAACAGCGGGGAGTGATGGGAAAAGACAAGAGAGAAAAAGAGTGATGTGAAAAGGAAGAGAGACCATGAATCAACGGTTTCCCTGTTGAGCTGAAGCGGGCGTTGGGGAATTTGATCCTCCTCTCTCCCCTCATCACGCTGCCTCAGCCTGATAAATGGCAAGGGTTAAAAATATAAAGCCCATTAGGTTGATGAATGGAGCTGGTTGTTGTTGGTGCAGCATGCGGCAGTCACCAGGGGGTTCCAGCCACAGCTTAGGGCGGATTAAGGCATTAAATAGTTTGCTGTCCCACCAAGTGGCAGAGCAGATGTCCTGATGCAGCTCTGTCGTGACACGGAAACCACAAACGGCTGCTTTCGTTCTGAGGGCTCAAGAAATTAATGCAGGCTGACAGAGGGTCGGTTGGTGACGGGAACAAGTGAAATGATTTTCTTGTAAGAAAGATGGGGGGGAGTTTAGGCTGCCTTAAAGTTCAGAATTTACAATTAAGGTGAGAGATACAACTATACCAGCGAGGGCAATTAAAATTAAATAGACCATTTGGACTAAAAAGTATGACTGTCTGGCAGGTTTTGCCAAATATATTTTAGCTTAAAGTCTTAACTATCCTTTGTGGTTCCTGTGAAAATGGAAGACGTCAGGAAAGGCTGTGTCCTGAATGTTGATTATTCAAATCATCAATCAAGCCCTCGACTCTGCCCTCACATTTAAAGTCTTTGTCAGGCTATAAACTTCAAACCAAACTGTGAATGTAATTGAGAAGGGCTTTTATTTCTTCGACCCTGCTAATCTGATATTCAATCAAAATGCAAGTCCAACTTGTAATGTAGGCTGATATAGAAGTTTACTGCAGATTATGCTTGACCGTGGTGTGACTGTGCAGAGGACATGAGCAATAATAATAACTGATGGTTCTAAGCTTGTGTATCAATGAACAAACATCAGTAATAATGTCATCATCATCATCATCGCCATCACCATCATCATCAACACTTAAATTGAAACTGCAGAAGTATCAGTATCGACTTTGTACAGCCCATGTATCATGAAGGCAAAACAACTTTGTCTTTTACTCTGATCCCTGAGTCTACATTGTGTCTAGCTGGCCAGTGTCATTAGTGACCAAGGAGACATGAATGTAAATGGGCTCCTAAATTAATGAGAATGGAACTTTTTTGAGTTCATGAAATGCGCTGCTGCTACACAGACAAACACAATGAAAAAAAAACTCTCAGGAGAAAATTACAGGCTGTTATTTTCATTCAAGATAAATTATATGCTTTTGTAAGAATTGTACATAGACATGGCCAGTAGCTACACTCAAATTAATTTAAGTCCCTCATTGGAGTTTTGCTTTTCATATGCAAAACACCACCGATGACTCCTTTGACCTATCCTCCGATGGTAATCATCAGTGCTTCATAATACACAGACTGCAAAAACATCATTGTGCATGAGCTTAAGAGCGCACATGAATTTTATCTTTACCAAGTAGTAGCAATGCACATGCGCAGTTTAGTAGCAGTGTGGTAATTGTGTTTAATATAAAAAAAACTACATTACTCATTTCAGCTGAAGGACTGTACATTATGAGCAGCTGTTCTGCCTGCACCTGTTTGTCATACTGCCTGTGTCTCTTTGTTATCTTTGCAATCAAACCTGGGGAAACAGGTCTGAACCATCCAATATGCACAGTGTACCCACCTTTTAGACAAAATAGCTCTGCTCAAAATGCAAAATACCTAGTCCTGACTGAAATTTAAACAACAAAAAAAAAGTTGAAAGAGTTAAAAGCATTGAAAACAATAGAGTGGCAAGGAAAGGAGGCAGGCATGGGAACAAAGACCACAGAGAGAAAACAAATGACACTGATTGTAATAGAGGCACAGCTCTAAGGTTGGCAGGTTCTCTGCCAGAGTGCAGAAAGATCATCATCAAATGAAACTTCTGAAAACAAGTCTACTTTCATTCAACATGATTGAACAGAGGGGAAAACACTGCGCTGAAAGGAAAGTGATGTGATTGATTGTTGACCTGTCCGGAGTGCACGCCTCCTCTCTCTCAGTGTCACCTGGGATGGGCCTCAGCCCCAAACAACCCCCTAAAGGATGCACAGTATGACAAAAATCCTCTACCTCCGCTCACCATTTACTAATTTCTAAAATGTATCATTTGCTTTTCATGGTTAATTTATCTGAATGTCTACATTCGCATTACTCAATAACCTATGAATCCTTATTTTAGCCAGGAAGTCTATTAAAATACATTATCTTTTGTTGAAGAGAAAGCTGTCCAAACTGAAAAACTGGCCATAAACACATCCTTTTTTATTCCTTTAAGTATTTTGTCTATGATCTGTCCAGTGTTGACATCCAGTATATGCAGACACAACTTAAATTGAAAAACAAACAACAACAAGCTCAGGATATCTCTTTCTCATCAAATAAGGCATCTTAGTTTCATGTTTGATTCGACTGAGGCGAGAGTCTGTCACAGACAGGGCTCCTCTCTCCTGCCTCCACTCAGATCACCACTCTGTGGAAATTCATTATGCACGGCCGAGAGCCTGAGGGACCTCTGCTGCCATCACCTTTCCTCCAGTCTCCACCTTAACACTTGACATTGTTTATCCGCTCATCATCACAGCAGACCAACAAGGCCGCTCATTAACATGCAATTAGTGAATTGTGATCCGGTGGTGGGTAAAGCAAGGCCGGCGCTGTGCTGTCACCTGAGCAGATGTGACTAAACAGGAGCAGGGCCACATAGTTCATTAAGCAATGAGAAAGCTATAATTCGACCGTTTCCTTTGTAATTCTGCTGAGGGCTGTGGAGAACATTTGGATGAGTAAAACTTTTCTTTTTGTTGGATCTTGATTTTTTCCCCCTGTTTTCCTGAAACCTTCCTATCTCTTGTCTTCTAACTTAGGACCAATTTGTGGGTCCTCAGTGTGGCTGTGAGAGTCCACATTAAATATGACGAAACGGAAATTTCATCATCTGGTGAAGCCTGCAAAGGTTTCCGTGGGCCTCTGTGCAAGCAGTGATTTCTTTTTTTAATTAGGAAAGTAGGACTCTGGGCACACCCTTGAGGTTCTCAACTGTATTTTATGTGTACTACAAATAGAGTGAAGATACAAAAAAAGAGCAATGAAGTCAGGATTAGAAATGAACTAAAAACTTCACAGAGCTCTAAATGCTTTAAAAGCAGCAATGTGTTTTTTTTTTTCATTTTAAATTTAAAAAAGGTCTTAATAGACTATTTGTTTTCAGTCATGTGAAAAGCCTCCCAACTGTGTCCCCGTGCTGCTAAGGTTTATAAATACCAATAATAAGAGGATCAATTGGGCAATTCTAATCACATTTCTAAAAAGGAGCACACGTACGTTAATGTGATAAACCATTCTTCATAGGTTTCACATGTTATAGGGGGGCTGTATTGAGAATCACTACATAAATCTACATTAACTAATAGTCTGTAGCAATCCTGACTCAATGATTCATGTAATGACAAAACTCACAGAGAGTTTTCAGGGCTTCTTTTGGCTCAGTGTTTTGGCTTTGTGCTATGGTTCACTCACATTGCTCTCATCACTCTTGTTTGCAGCAGCAGCCATCAGCTGTTTTGAGAAAACAAAAACAAACTGTGCAGTACCTGCCGTGCACCAACACACAGCAACTAAAGGATAAGATATGTTCTCAGGAGTCAGAGGAAAGAAAACATGAGTTCTAAGGAGAGTGAAAACTAGATTTACAATCATCGGGTGCAAATAACCCCAATCCCCATGCGATGATAATGTTATGTCTTCTGATGCGTAAGTAGGCGACTGCTTGCTAACACATCAGTCGTGAGAGCTAAAATATATTATGTGCCAGCCAGGTCGTTCTGGATTTCCTCTGCCCCTTGTGGCCAAAATCTATTAATACTGCTTTAATAGTAGTCATAATGCTGTCACTTGACAATACAGAAGTGGTGATGTTGTCATTCCCAGAACGTTAAGGTACAGTAGCATCAAAACAACCACAAAAAACTTGTATGGATTTATTTTTCATTTTGCTACTGTTGCAAAAGTCTGAACTATATTCTTAGAAACCAGTAACGGACAATCATGTTCAGAAACGATCACCAACATATCAGCAATGATGAAGACAACAACATGCACTCACATTGATGTCCTCCAGGTCCAAGAAGTTCAGTATGATGCCGTTCCTCTTCCAGATGATCGGTGGGCGCAGTGTCCCCTGAATAGCGCAGGTAAGGACGGCACTGAGGCCAACCGTTACAGTGGAGACTGTGATACACTGGTCTTCTGCCAGACTCAGCTGCACAACCTCTGTTGGAGCAAGAGCATAAAGGGAAATGATTGGTGTTGGAGGGAAAGAAGGGATGCCGGAGAAACCAGGAGATGGTAGAAAGATGCAGAAAAAAAAGACCAGAGAGAAAATCACAAATCAGAATGAGTGTGCTGATGTAGTGGAACAGTAGCCAAGCCTAATACATTTCTAAGCATCCATCTCATTACTAGTGGACCAGGGAGGATAAACAGCTGTCCAGGGGTGAGGGATAGCCAGAATGAAGACAGACCACGTGTCAGAGGACACACAGCAAGCCAAATATCATTCCTCTCATTAAGGGAAATTTATGTTCATTGAAATGGCCATCCAATTCAATTCACCTTTACGGCAAATTAAGAATTATTCTTCACTGGTTCCCCTTGGCACCATAAATAGTGTCTGTCGCCAAGCTGTGTGGCCAGGCACGAAATCTACAGTCACAGTTACAGTCAGGAAACTTTGTCATCTACTGAATCTTTTTCCTGTCAGTTTAAACTTACAGTGAGCCCAGTGTTTTACTTTGACATAAAACAGTGTCTCTGCAGCAAAGTCAGCCATGTATTATATACAGTATGTGCTTTGTATTCCCACTAATACATCTGAACTGTGCATTGCATTACAACACCACCTAGTGTTTCTTCCATTTTTCTTATTATTCCAATATAAAGTAACAATATAACCCTAAGATAAGGTTGTGGAATTTGAAAAATATATAAAATCAGGATAGGAGCACAAGTATGTCGATGACAGTGAGATATTTTGTGAAAGTGGAGTTCAGGCACACCGGCACTGACATGATATATGTCAGTGTGTGACCCTGGGTCAATATTGACTGGGGACAGGATATACTTGGCTCACTAAATAAAAAGGCACAGACACCTGATAGAAATCTAAATGGAGCCATCCAGGCGCAGCACTGAGCAAATCTCACACACGCGCATGCTCATGCATGCTCTCTCTCTCTCTCTCTCTCACACACACACACACACACACACACACACAGGGTATTTACTGGACTGATACCACTGCCCTTGCTGCATGACTTTTCAATTCTGAAATATTGAAAGAAAGGATACACCATTAAGATAAAATACTGGATACCCATACAAAAATATAGTGGAAAAATTATTGATGTCAAGACAAATTGATAATATTGCAGCATCATTACAATACATATTCTGATGTATGAACTGGTAACTATGGTTTACCAACCATAGCATTCCAGGCGAAGTAATATTAACAAACATTTAAACTGTGTGAAACATTTATGGGTTGTTATCAGCTGATTTGGATGTTCCTGCTACTTGCTGAAACAAATCTTATTTTATCCAGTTTGTCTCATCACTGTCAGACTCAAAAACGGTCCTTCCACTGCTGGTGTTGTTTATTCCTTTCTGCTCCTATAATTAGCAAAGCAGTGTAAACTTGAAAGCATGTGCCAAGCATGACATCTGGTCAGACACAGAGCCGCTCTCAGATCACAAATAAAGTTGCAGAGCTGTGTCAGAATAAACCACATCGATATACTGTATTTTTGATGCCTCTTACATTAATCTACCATTATTTACCACCAACATGTTTCTGCTAAGAAATCTTTGAGTTTTTTCTAACATGTGCTTCCTCTCAAGGCACCGCAGCTACTTCAAATCTAAAACAACCTAAAATGGCTCAAAAATCAATCTGAACAAAAAGATACAAATGCAAACATTGCTTTTTCATTTCAACACCCACTTGGGACAATATTTCATTGTCAAAACAGACTTCAAGTAGATGGCTAACAGACTTTGAAATGTTTGTGGGGAACTTCCTGTCCGGATCCAGACTTTGACAAACGCTGTTGTAAAAGACCCCTGGATATTAGCTGTCTGTTTCACATGGCTCTCCAGGTGATAGATATATCCGGGCTGACAGCTTGGTCTGTCAGTGATATTTCAGAATGCCTTGGGTACAGTACACTGCCAGATCCAGCAAAGTTATAATTCAGCAGAGCAGTAATTTGGGTGGCAGAACAGGCTTTGAGTGCCATGTGGACAGATGAAGGATGAAGTGCATTGATCTGTCATGGCTTGGAGGGGTCGTTGCAGGGTGGCACTGTGAATTTCAACCAGACCACTGCTCACATTAAATTTAATCCAGTGCATGCAAGTAAGACCAGTGTGGTTTGCTGTGTTTTTCTGCAGTAAGTGACTGTTCAGATACTTGCTGTGTGACAAAACATTGTTCCTGGAAAGGTATACACCTTTAAAAGTCTGCTGATGAGGATTGTCTCTTCAAAGCTCGGCCAGAACACAAACACAAACTTTAATTAAAAGACTGTGACACATAAGACACTGGCTACTGTGAAGGATGGGGCTGATTTCAGCAGCTACAGTCGGTACAAATAACTAAGTGTGGTGCAATTAAGGAGCGGCGGTAATCTTGAGTCATTGATTCGACACATGAAGAAAAGACAACTGGAAGCTTTACATTTTAATTCCAGACTCAATTCACTGCACAAAAAGAGAATATAGGTTGTTATTAAAGTTGTGAGTCTTCTTGAGACTGTCATAAATAGTTGTGTTTTCTGGAGACTGCACAACTATAGTTTTGAAATACTAAAATTTCAGATAGCACAGTGTTTATCTGGTTTTGGAATGAATACCTTCATTTTTCTCCATTGTGAAGAAGCACTGACAGCGGTGAAAAGATTACCTTCAGCTCAAAGCCTGTAATGCTTGGCTGTAACACTGCTGTCTACATACCAAATCAAATAGGAGATGTTCACTCAATTCAAAACAGGCAGCTGTGTTTAAACATTTCCAGCAACTGTCTGCCAATGTTTCATGAGGTCAGTCCAGACTTTCAAACTTTCTGATGATGCTTTTAATGTCTAACAGGCTACAGTAAAACAACAACAACAAAAAACCCAAACAAAACCCCAAAGCGTCTAAGTTTCTGAAATAATCCTGACACCATGGAATTAATCCAGATGACATTTAACTCCACTGTGATTACAGCTGTAAGACCAAGAAAGATGAAAAATAGCCATATAAAATAACACAGAAAATGTATTGATTGCTGTTGTTGTCATTTATCTATAGAAACTGGGTGCAGGGGGTACATTGTAATTGTACAAGAAAACCTGTTGTACATTGAAAACAACCATAAGTTGACAGTGGGTTGGTTTCTAAGGTGTTAAAACTAATAGACACTTCTTCCCTCTCAACAACTCCAAAAAAGGTTCAACCTGGCTAACTGGTTAATTAAGATACCTTATTTTGGCCACTTTTATACCAATATTTGGTAGCAACAGTGGAATATTTTTAGGTACTTTAGTTTCACTTTTCATAGTGCTACCATAGTTATCATGCTATGTTAGCACATCACTAGCTGATTTGAAAACCTAATGGTCAACTCAAAGTCTCAAGGTTTTAGTTGTGAAAACAAAACCACTGAGGGTACAGAGGGAGCTGTAAAGTCAGATGTGCTCCGTGCATGCTTTGAGGTTTATGCTTTAGTATATTTATCAATTAGAAATAAGTGTATTTTGTTGAATTGTTGTTCTAATTCAGGTCGGTGCTTTGAGTATGATTTCACAGTGACATGACCATCTTTTGTACACAACACATTTGTTTCTTTAACGGGAGACAGAAATGATCCGCGACCTTAAGAATTTTAAATGAGCCAAACATTTCAAATGTATGTACATGATAAATTGCGTCGTCACAAGCAAAAGAAGATCTCTGACTTCATAAAGTACTGACTAAAATTTGTGTTTTATTTGTAGTTAATAAAAACTTAGGATTTCACCCATGAAGTATTCTTTTTACTGAATAAATAAAAAAATGGAAGAATCTGAAGTATTTGATGCATTTAACAGCAGACTTTTGCACCTAATACTATCTGTGTTTAGATGGATTTGAAAAAAGTACTGGCATTTGATCCTAGCCCTAATAGCTACACATGTTTAACTCACCCACAAAGATTACTTCCACTTTAAGAGCAACTCTATAAAAATCTGTTCAAACATCCTCCCACGTCCTGTCCCATTCTCAGATGACCCAGACAAATTGCATATCCACAAGCAGCTCCTGCGCTGCCCCGGCTTGCTGGGGAAGGTTGTCATGACATTATCTAGCTAATGATTTCTACCGTTCCCCCCTTTTCCCAAAATAGCTCCGATGTGTAAGTTAGTAATTGACTTTCAGGGGAATTCAGGAGCTCCACTGATCGATCAGCTCTGCTAACTGAGCTATGGATGGGCTGACAGGGCCAACAGGGAGGTTTCTTCATTCAGCTCTGGAGGGACATATACAGCAGAGTTTAAGTAAAGAGAGAAAGACAAGGGAAAGGGAGCAAGGCTAAATTTTGGGAGAAAAGGCAGAGACAAGGAGAGGACAGAAGAAAAATGACATTATCTAGCAAATGACTGAATAGTTTGAAAAAAGATGTGTGAGGAGAAAGAAAAAAAAGAAAAAGTGAGTGAGAGAAAAAGAATGTAAGAGAGGACGAGCAAATGAAAGAAAGACAGGCATGCCGAAAGATGGATCGAGACGACATGGGGCCATAAGAGTAGGAGTAAAAATGTGTGTGCGTGTGAGGCAGGAAGAGAGACAAATTTGATGCAGAGCACGTAGAAGATCACCCAGGGAATAACTAATGTGGCAAGCTCACGACTGCAGCTCAGAGAGTTGTCCCTTTCCACTTTTATGAGACCAGCCTCTCATGAGCTGAAGTAAGACATCAAGTCACAAAGCAGAGGAGCAGAACACCATGGCTTTTTTCACAGGGTGAGACAGATAACGTCCTAACCATAGACTGGAGGAGGGAAAGAGAGGCAGTGAGGAGTTTGAACAAGAGCTGTTAAAGTTAAAGGAGAGTGATTAAAATGACTTTGTTTTCATAGCGGCAGGCTCCAAAAATATTTGGTTAAATATTTTGGGTTAAAAATGACCAAATCTGGGCAGCAGCACCATTTCCGCATTAAAGTAGTATGTTGCATTGGGGTCATTATTCATTAAATATTAAATAATGCAAAATGATTGGATTGTTTTATTGAATCTCCTTGCATAGGGACTTGGCAGACTTTAAGTTAATATACAGTACATTACATATGATACACAACTGTGCTTTCTTTTTAAACAACAAACAAATCATGTGATCTGAGGCATTTTGGGGAATTCTGCTTCATCTCTAATAACCAATTGCTTGTTGCTTGTTGTACTGAGTCTGTACAGAGATGGAGACAGAGAGAGAGACACTGACTAAATGTACCAAATACACCAAAAAAATTGGTAGACAGCAGCAGTAATAAACATTTTAAGATATTTTTTTTTTATCAAACACAAGAGAGGAGAAACATGACAAATGTCTTCAAGATGTCTCAAATATATAGTGTAAATTAGAAGGGCTAAAGCAAATAGTTCATTGCCCAGAACTAGTTTGGAAATCTCTACAAATTTAATACAGCCCTGATGTGACTCATAAAAATGAGACTAAGAGAGGCTGAGCTGTGAGGTTGTCCAAAGCCACCTTCCACTGAAGAAACAGACCAGACTTGTTTCTTTATTAATCAAAAACATTTCTATCACCACTTCCTGAAAAATAGATCTTCAGACAAAAATCTGCTTGGTGAGCGAGTGTCAGAAAGACATTTAAATATTAAATCTGATGGAAATTTTGATTCTTAATCTTCTCTGTATTTCAAAATTCACATTAATAGTTTTGTAGAAACCAAACTGTTAAGCTGGAAGGGGTATTTAACTGAATATTTAACTGTTCTTCTTAGATGAGCGCTTCTGTGACAAACGTTCAGTCAGCCACATTATGAAACATGGTAAATGTGCCGTTAGCCAAAGAGCTTGTAGCCGTACAGTACAAATCTCTTTATAAACCAGTCCTGTAGGAAAAAGAGCACTTTGCATGTCAGAAAACTGCCTTAGCTGCCCTCAGCTAACCCTTGTGCTGTAGACTTATCCACTGTCTGGTTGATGTGGTTATCAAATATGCTAACCTAATTTGACTGAATATCCTCCTGAGACCCAGCCTATTCATTCATGTCCTCTGTAGTGGACATTAGTTTTTGGTCTATATCTTTTGACTCATTTGAGCTACCCTACTAAGTCCGTTTGTGCTCAGTAGAAGACAACCTGGCCTTTCCAATCAACAAACAAAAGAGAACCCCAGTGTTTAAGAGGTTGACGCCCTTAACGAAGCCGATTGTATCATCAGCATCAGCACGTTGGTGATTTGCAGGTAAAAAATAAATCTACTACAACTTTTTTACACATTTTGGATAGTTACAGCTTTTTCACACATGTCAACAGCCTTTCAGTGATAGGTTTTACAGGAGTAGAAGTCTGAACATATTTCTTCTATTCTATTCTTCTATTGAGTTGCCACCACAGTAATGTTTCCTTCCACCTTCCTTGCTGGAATACTCTGCAGATTCATCAGAACAGAAATGAGAGGAGACACATATGCTCTCTTACACACACACTCACATATACAAACTACACAACCAGATATGAGCCTTACTGAGGGACAGCGTGTCACTTGTCACGGCGTGTCTCACTTTACAAGTACATTCTCCTTGCTTCACGCTCATGAACAAAAACTTCCTCATTTGACCTCATTTGGTAAATTAAGATTCAGGCATTAATCACTGATCTTATCACTGAGTGAAAAGCAGCTGCTACAGTAAGTGGGCTTCACACTTCGGACTTCATACATGTTCCTGCAAAGCTGCCAAACTTCTATGCAATAGAGACTTAGGATTTGAAAGTAACATCATGCTGGTCTCATGCTTGCACTTGGGTTAGCCCTCAGCTAAAGTCATGTTTTTAGCAAGCAACAAACTGGATTTTCTCATAGATTGTTGCTATGCAACCACCAACAAGTCCTTCATGACAACCAGCAATCTTAGACCACCAAGCAATGCAGCACAATCGTACTGTATGGCAGGCTGTGGTTAAACACAAGTTCCTCATGGGAGAGTGCACTGCAAATCACAGGGACACATGGTAGTACCTGTGACCATCTTTTCTTGTGTGTTGGTATTAGAAAAAAAAGTTTGGAATCCATTAGTAGTATACAGTGATATGTGGTGATGCCTTAAGATGTAAGATGCATCATTGTACTCATTAACAGTTTATCCTCATGCATCTTTAACGTGCAGAATACAAAGAAAGATGCAGGTATACAAATGCAAAGTAATGCAAGTAAATCTATATAATGCAGTTTTTAATTCAACTTCTAAAACATAAATTTGTGTTCTGAATGTGTTTTAGTACCTTCTGGGGAAAGAGTCTGTCCAAAGTGTCTGTAAGTCAGTAGTAAGTCATATGTTCATTTATGAACTCATTATGTCTTTTGTGTAACAGAGGCTAAAGAAGCAGCAGGTAATAAGGATAAAATCTTATGGTAAATGGACTGTACTTATATGGTGCTTTATAATTTGCCTCTTAGTCACACACACACACACACACACACACACACACACACGCTCCATTGGCTGGGTGCTTAGTGTTTTCTTCCCAAAATGGTAGAAGACTCGCATGTATCTTCCAATAATTGCAAAAGTGACTGATGTGACAAATGGAAGCTCCTAAGCCACAGCCTCACATGCTGAATCAAAATATACACAGGGTAAGAGTGTGGTGTCACCAGCCATTGGGAAAAAATTAGAGGGGAGTCTGGGATCAAACCCCTCAGAGACAGACTTTGCTTATAAAAGCCCAAATTTTGGTGGCCTCTGGGAAAGTAGCAGGCTGCAGTTTACTGTGTATCCAACTGTTTGGCCTGCAGCTGATGCTTTAAACAGTTTATGGTATTCACATTGCAACACCAATAAGCAGAATATTGAGATGTATATGTGTAAAAGCTTTGGAAATCTAATTATTAATAACCAGATTGGGTTGTCAGTGTCTGTCGGCGAATTTAATACCTGAAAAATGAAGATATTCCATCACAATAGCAAAAATCCTCAAGATACATTATTAGCATTAAACACTCCTGCTAATGGATTTGCAATGTAGTCCATGTTGCACTCACCATTTAGACATTAAAATAACAGCTGTCTGCATGTAAAGGCAGACACCAACTCAATCTTAAGATGCTCACATAGCACATGTTTTTTGACACTTTTTGTTTACAATACTGTTGAATTATATTGTGAGTATAATCTTTTTGAAATGGTAGAAACTAGCAGCACGTATCACTACATAACTGCATGCGATGTCTTCTGTAAATGCCAAGACACTGGTGGGTTTGCACAGTACATGTAGTGCGACAGGCCCCCTGCTGTGAGCCCACAGCGTGTACAAATGATCCCGTGAGTGTCACTGTGCATTCAGTATGAGGGCTGCTCTCTGCAGGTGGGCTGCAGCTATTAGCAAATATATCGGCCATGTTTCAAGCACAGTGACACACTGAATTAATGTCATGTTGTATATCATACTGTATATGCACACCCATTTTCTCAGTCAATCAATAACTATGGACTCACAGTCAATTCTATGCATACACTGCATATCACATCACTTTCACATATTGTACATCCATACTGTTCATTCATTGACTCTCACTCTTATCTCTTATATATACACACATATTACTTCCCTCTCTCTCTCTTTCTCTCTCAGTCTCTCTCTCTCTCACACATACACATGAACATTCACTGAAGCTCTCTCTTAGAGAGTGCTGGGGTGGTGATTATTCATGGAAGGGAGATGGGGATGAGCAATCAGTGGCTAGCTCATTAATCACACTGGATGCAGACCCTTAATCTCCTCCACAGGTACTGAGGAATCCTTCGCTGCCGCTCTTCATTGCTTGTCTAACGTTCATCTCTTCTCTACCTCACTCTGCCTTCTCCTCTCTTCCACCCACCGCCTCATTTTCTCTGTGATGCTTTGTTAGCAGCCTTGGCTATTTCTCTCTGTCTTTGTCCTTCTTAAAATCTCTCACTGTCTTGATATCTCTTTGATTCTTTGACTGCCTGTCAATCTTCCTTTCTGTCTCACTCTTTCCTTTTCTTTCTGCTCTTAATCTGCCTCTTTTTCTTCCATGTCGTCCTACTTCAAGTGTCTGCTTTCCTGTCTCTTAACTTGCTAGCAAAGCCAGGATGGTGGTTCTTCTCCAGTAGGAACCCTTAACTAAGCAGTGAACCAGCCTTGTTAGGATCACAGAGAACACACAGAGGGAGCCGGGGTGAAAACATACAGTAGGAATGTGTAGGTGTGTGTGTGCAGGAAAGTGTGTTTTGAAACAATCTGTTCCATGCTGTATTATCAAGCCAAGAACATCAGTTGGCAGGGGATCTGGCTCTGCTTGCTCTCTTTTTGCTGCTTCATGAGGATCTTAAAAAATAAGGTTAAGAAATCCACTTCTGAGCAGCTGGACACTTACTTTGGGAAATGACGGCTGCTTTTTCTTGGTTAGAAACACACATCCTGTTCTGCCACTAAATTAAAACAGAATAATAGGAGGATACTTTATGGTGAGTGCATGATAATTTGACAAAATTACCAACCATCGCTTTGTGAAAACACCTTCTAACATTTCCCAGAGTAGAACACACAGTGCGATACGATGGACAGTTAAATTACACTTGTGTTTTTTTGCAAAATCACAGGTTTAAAAAGCCAACAAAAATTAAAATGCCTGTCCTGCAATATAATAATGAGATACCTCTCCAGTACGCTAACTGATGAGAGGGTCATTGGGGAGTTAATGCTTACCAAAAAGCATTAAAAATAACCTTGCTGTTGTCAACAATATGTATCACCTATCTACCACAGTCCTTCTGGAACTGCAGACTTTCCAGGCCATTTAAAGGGAACAATTGTCTCCCCCACATTACTTAATGACCAATTTTGCAGGAACAAGCTGCTAACAACAGAGCCCATTTCTAAGATGGGTGTTCCTGCTTAGCACCTGAGCGCATTGGAAGGCAGCAGTGGATTTACAGAGGACAAGGCTCAATAATAAACCAGCATCAGTTGGGTAATGACAGGGCAGAACTCTCTTTACTGTGTCATTCATTCCCTAAGGGTGAGAGTAACCTGTCGGGAAAATGAACAGATTAATTGCTTGCCCGGAGGGCTCACAGACGTGTTTACTTAAGTGTCAGACCTCCAAACTCCACACATACTAACTTCTATCTTATTACTATACACCCACGGTTATTTTTTTGCTTACAGCCAGGTCGGTCATATGAAACAGAATCACTAACCTTTGCTGCAAACTCCCTTTAATTCCGAGCTTGTAAATTGCTAATGCAGTTTAAAGGCAAGTTGCGTCAATATCAGCTTTTAAGCTTGGCACACTGAGAGTCATTTCTCCACAGCTTTTCCAATATTTCTTGTGTTATGACTCCTGAAGGTCAAAGATACTGTGAACCTCTGGCATTATCAAATTGCATCGAATGAGATGAAAGAGAGCTTGTAGGCCGTTGTGTCTTTCATGACATTTTTCTTTTAACAGAGCTGCAGAACAAGTCCATGTTATTTTTCAGTCTTTTCCAAGGAAAGAAAGTTTGTGCATTTCTAAATTCCTCAATCCTGAAACTGTAACTTAGAAAAATATCTCACAATATCAACCAATGATATAAGGTAAAGTTGGTACAGATTTTATGTATCGAATATGTTTCATAAAAGTCTGCAGTATTAAATATTGTGAATACTAAGTATGTTTTTATTTGATCGTAGGAAAAAAACATTAAGTGTTTTGTAAAATCATTCATTTAGTAGTATATAGTTTAAAAATGGTCAAAGAAGGAGAGTATATATGCAGAAAAAAATAAAGTTCAAAATGCAGCTAGGAAGAAATGTTATCTTCTCACCCGCTGGTTTGATAAAACTGACATTTTAAGTCTCAAAAGGCCAAAAAAGCCATCCTACTCCGAGAGGCTTAATGGAAACAAGCTGACAGTCTGGAGCTAATCTCCCATACTTCATTTGGCCGGATGAGACCCAATTCATTAAAGCGATACTCTCATCCGATAGCAGCATAAGATCTCTGACAATCTGGATAATCTTTCATCTTTATGGAAACAAAGACCCCTCACCCTCCCTTTTTCCTCTCTCCCCAGCAATGCCTCCTACTGTAAACTGCGAAGGCATTTCCTGACAGGGTTGGCTAAGTGGTCTTCCTCATTTTAGAGCCCTTTCAGCCTTGGGGAGGAGGAGGGTAAGAGAGATTAGTGGCCTGCAGCAGAACTCTGCACTGCAGGAGCCACAGCTTGACCTGACCTGAGGGTTTGCCTCGATGGAGACAGAATGCACAATGTGATGTACTGAAAACTGTGTGTCTGGAGGAACTGTCTGTTTTAAAATGTGTATGCATACATCTTGACCAACGCTCTGGGACGAATCATATCTATGACCATTTCTTAATATAGTCACATGCATGTGAAACAAACAATAGTCTGATTAGCTGCAGGATAGAGGAATGGAAAGACCAGTAATTTTCTTTTATGTAGCTTTCATGAGGGCTTTTTTTTTACAGAGAAACCACTTCAAGGTTAAAGAGGTCAATGGACTCTTGAGTTTAGACTGGTGAAGTGGTGAGAGAAAAACACTGGCTACTGTATTTTGAATTTGATTTCTTTCAGTACTATTTTAAGGGGTTATGTTTTTTTTTTCTTTAGAGACAAAGAGAGTCCAATATTTGACAAGGCTAAATATGAGAAAAACAGAAGCTAATGAACTAAATCAACACAGAAAAGGAAAACAGTCAGGAAAAAGCATTCTTTCTCTTGCCTCACATGGGATTTTGGATGAAGTGATATGCTCTTCATCTGCAAAAGAGCAAAGTGCACTGTCAGAGCTAATGAGCGCTGTTTTACAGAGTGACAAATTATAAACTGATCTAGCATTGCACCACAGCACACGCTGCTCAAGATCTCCGAGCAGCTTTTTTTTATGTAGTAAGGAAAAAAGGTTTTCCATGTTAGGCTCATATGTGGTTACACGGTCAATTTTCCATTTAAGATCCCAGTGGTTCTTAAAGCAGAGGGCATTGCTCTTAAAATGCTGTTAGACTGTGCTGCAGGTAAGTCATTGCTGAAAAAAAATATATTCCTCAAGCAAAAGTCACAATACTCTAGTGATTTTATTTTTATTACCTTTCTAGAATTAACTACTGTTTTGATAGGCTGGGGAGTAAATGCAAAATCAGTTATGTGCTCATTTAAAATAACCATTGAATACAGCGATCAGTTTAAAACCAATAATTCTAGATAAATCTCAACAGGAGAACACGTTTTTGTGATTTAGTGTGCCTATGATAAAAATACAAATGGTAGGAAAAAAACAATGACTTTGCTCAGATTTTGAGATTCTTTGTCATCTGCATAATGAGAAGAGCTTGACTTTGACAGGACAATGAATACCTATTTTTGAATGAATATAGTTGAGTACTGGCTGATTTATCAAACTCACCAACAAGTATACTGCACAGTGTATTAATGGGTTTGTTAGCATCCCTTTGTAGCACAACCAACCACAACTGCAGCGTGTTCTTATCTGTCACAGAAAGGTGTTCTGTGGAGAAAAACCATTGTTTTTGATCTTTCAGATGACACAAAGCTACAGTTTTTGTATTCCAAAATAACAAACTCGTCACAGCACTAAACTCTCAAATTCCAATTCATGTTTCCACAGCCATCTTTCTGCAACAAAGCACTCTCATAGAAAGACTCCTCTGTCTCATAATTTTGCAGGACAGTTTGAATAACTAACTGAGCCTCTCAATGGCAAAAATGCATTTTTGGTTACTATACACTAATGGAATTGCTATTGCCCAAGATTGTACAATGTAGCCACTTTCCTGGCTAACTGCTCGCTTAATACTGGACCAGTGTCAAAACGAGTTTTCTACTGTAGTCATTCAGACAACAAAAAATTGGTGAATAGGATCCAGGTTGAAAAGATCAGTCTATTGAAACAACTTTATTTTAAACAATAAATTTGCTTTATAGTCCCACCATAATCTCACATTATCAGATGATCAGCATAAGATATTTTTTCTTCCTTCTTTTACTGCTTTTACTGCTTAAAACGCAGGCTGATTAATTAGCAGAGGAGCGAACTAAACAGGCCTTGTAACGTGGCACCATTATAAGCTCTAACAGGGTTTTTAAAAAGCTGCTGATGAGTTGATGAAGTTGATTAATTGCTCCAGATTTTCCCCTGGAGTACTCTCCCTGTCTCCCTTTCTCTCTCTACTGTGCAATGAATTATGGGAGAAGAAAGTTTGTCTACACCACGCATACACCACACCACTAAATTATTATGGATCCTCCAAGCATGACAGGAGTTTTGAAAATAATTGTGAAAGTTTCAGGCTAAATTCCTGCATGCTTAATGATTAAACTGTATGTGAGCAGAACAAAAGCTTGGGGTAGAACTGCTGGCTCAAAGTGAGGAGGACATGGGTTTGATACCTAACTGGACTCTTTCCATGTGGATCTGACCTCAAGTAACAAGTGACCTGTGTGTTTACAGAAGATAGTATATGCTAATGTTTGCCAGAAAGTGGCTGTCAGACTAACAATACAGGTGTGCGCAATCTGACCAGGGGCATATTTTCTCTCCCACAACTCTGCATGCTGCAAAAGGGTGACAGCACAGGAGCTAAGCCATGATGGATTCAGACTTTTTTGTAATTGTAGTCCATTAAGAGATCTAGACAAAGTATTTGAAACGCCATGGCTATTATTAACTTGCCCAAATGGTGATATTCTCTCTCTTTCTGAAAATTTACCAAAGAAGCAGCTTCTTTTCTGTCATAGACTATCATCATCAGATAATGCAGCAAGCAGCAATAGCTAAACACAAAAGGAAACTTGTGACCATTATTTGCCATTCAGTGAAGATGTTACAAGGCTTCATTTGTAATGAGTGGAGATGTTTCTGCTGCTTTGATTTTTGCCTTGTATGCAATGTGTCCTCTGATGTCGCGTTCATCTAGTAAATGTGGACAGTTTATGGCATTGACTTACCGACATACAAGAAGTGTGATAATTGAATTGAATCAACTCATTAGGATTCATGGAGGAGCTAAAACATCTAGTCAAAACTCCATGTATCTTAATTAGTTAGTGTTAGTTAGTTAATAAAGGTCTGAGCAGACAACTTTTAAACTTTTCACATGTTCAGTGAGATAGTGAAAGTTCATTTCCCAGGACATCTTACCCAGAACAGAGAAACAATCAAAACACAGATGATATGATTATATTACAGACTTTACGTACTGCAATCTGCTAAAAACTGGATGTTGTCTATCGTCAATTAGTTAATATTAATGTTATAATTCTTTGGTTCAATATACAGTATGGTCTTTTTGTATCCATTATGACTTAACAGTGGGAGTTAATTTATAAATGTTTCCCCTGTTGTTTCTTTGTTAGTCATTGTTGCATCTGTTGCATAATATCACAGTTGGAGCTCAGGTTAGGGGAGATTCAAAGACCTGCATAATTTGGCCTTTGTAGTTATTAAAGGCACTCATATTTTGAGTAAAAGTAACTGTTTTTAATAGACACTGAAAATGAAATCACAAAAAATTCTAACATGACAGACACACACCCAAAAAAACGTGACAATCATCTCAGGGAAACCACCGCCATCAGACTCCATGCTACTACACACCTGTCTTACAGAACAACAACATGCAAATCATGTTCAACTTCTAAACGTCTATGGTCCAATGAGAATGAGATATGTGATTTCAGTTCAATAAAAGACTGGCAGCTGGTTTGGGCAGTCTCTCCAGAGCCTCCCATTCTGTGCAGTCACACTGCAATTGTGATTGCAAAACCTTTGTTTATAACATCAAGACATCAAACTCAAAAGATTCTGAATTTCTTTCTGGGTTTTTGTGTGTAGTACAACATCAAATCAAGGTGTTCCACATGCGTGCAGCTTGTAACTGGGATTAAACCTGGAAAAAAACAAAACACTGCATCATCTTGGTGCGAAGAAGCCTCTGAGCTTTAACCCTCAAGCCAGCTCAGCGCATGTTGTTTTAGAAGACTGGGTTGAATGGGGGCTTGTTGCCACAGGAGATATTGAGTACGAACAATCTGCTGGGAGCATGCAGCATTGAGCTGAGCCGCAGAATCAGACCGCACTCTCGAGAATAAAGACTTTGGAGATTTGGGATTACCTGCTCCTCTATCATCACCTTCTCTCTCTCACTCATACACACTTGCACTTCAAAATGTTTGACTACTTCACCTTTCTGAGGCTGTCAAAGCTGCACTTTCAAGGTCTACTGAACAAAAAAACGTTGGCTTTGGAAATTCTTTGATAGCCACTAAATGATATTAGCTGCTAGTCTGAGTCCTTATGCAGGAGTATTATAATTCAAACAGATCAGAAATACTAATCAAAGCCTTTCTTTAAAATCCTTAAATCAGCTTCAGCTCAAACGCAAAGTATCATATACACAATGTCTTGACAAGTGATCTGTCCCAGTGACAAAGATGATAAGTTTAATTAAAATCATGAGAAATGCTCTCTGTATAATTTTCCTTTTTGCAGTTTTGCTATGTTTAGTGTTATTTGTCCAGCTCTGTTATGTCTCTGGATACATTCCAGCGCACCAGATCCAGACCACCTCACCCTGGACCCCTGGAGTTGATGCAAGTATCCTGTTTTACCTGTAAGACTCAAGTTTTAATACATCACTTCACCATCCTTAATGTAATATATGACTTCCAAACAGTCAGAGAAATAAAAAGTATGTGCCCTTTCCACAGTTAAGCGATAAAAACCCTTTCAGTTACTACAAAGTGTCTCTCCTTGGCTGCTGTCAGTTGAGGAATCAATCATATGGGACAGCAGAAGAGGACACATTGTACTTTTGTTGCGCTGCCCTCTCTTCTCGTCACAGTTAGTTTTGACACAAACTAACTAATTACCATCTGCCTGCTGTTAACCTGCATTATTCTGTGGATAAGGACACAGCAAAAAAACAACAAGCCAAAAATCTTGCGAGTCGACCCAAGAGCCTCTGGACAGAGGTTTAAAATCATACATGTCTCGGCTACAGTGCTCATAATTTGTGTTTTTGAATGCCGTGAATTACTCCTTCTAAACCTAACTCAATTTTAGCGCATCAGCAGAAGTGATCTTGCTCTGCAAATTATGTGTTTTTGAAATGTTTGCCAAATATACAAATAAAATTTACTGTTGGAGTGCCAAATGTACTAATTATTCACAACACTTCAAATTCAGGGAGTTGAGAGGAAACGTGACTCATACACTTCCTTCGCTGCAGCTCTAAATCTACGTAATGACTGTAACAAGGAGTGTATGTGATCTTCTGTGTCCGTCCCATCTGTCCTTCATCATTCCTCTTCACTCCCATTCCCAGCTTTGAGTTTCCACCTTCGCCACTCCTGTCTTTATCCCCACTTCTGCCTTTCTCCAATCTCCTCCCACTTTCCACAACTTATCATTTCTACCTTTCACATCTTCTTTCACTGTCTTTACCGTTGCTCCACAATTGTGTATTACCTGCTTATGTTTTCCAACCTCTTTTCAGTCCATTCCACCCTCTCCACATAGTCCCTGATTACTCCTCACCCAGCTGCCTCACCCCACCTCTGTACTCCTCTAGACCTTGACAAACATGTTGAAACATGCAATTAGGCATCACCTGCTCTTCTAAATCCTCTCTATACCTCTCTGTCCTTCTCCTTTCACGATACTTTTGGCCCCCTACCAAATCCTCTTCTCTCCTTCCTCCCTGGCAGCATCATCAGGTTAACATTACCATCTTTTTGCAGCTCCTCCGCATTTGTAGTCCTTACTTTGATCAAAACACACTTTCATCCTTTTGAATATGGAGGAACTAAATTTAATAGCCCCCAAGGTGTTTGTTTTGGATGTGTACGATTTGGCTGTTTGTGAAAGCATTTCAGCTGGAAGCCACCCCGTCTACTCACTTGTACACTCATTCTCTTCCTCCTTTACTCTGTTCCACTCGCTTTCATCCTTTTATAAGATCTGTGAGTTTGTTGTCTTGTTTGTCGAGTTCAGCTTTGTAAAGTGGCGTCAGTGCTGGCCTCTGTTCAGTTCCACCGCATAAACACCAGAGAAAACACAAGTCTTACAAAAACATAACCTTATCACTCTAACCAAGCCATCTGGACCAACTCGCTGATGATTTACACAGAACAGATGCTTGCCTGAAGAAAACAACAGTCCTTCTTGGTGCATCGTTGGGACATAGTTGAGACTTTCTCTGAAAAAAGTGTAAAAGCAGAGTAACTAATACCTGAGGTTGTCCACAATGGATTATGTGGTTACACTCCACCCTTCTTTGGTTGTTCTGTGTTCTGTGAATGTGCTTCTATATCTCTTTTGTCTTTGCAATAAGCTTTTTACCTTTTTTTCCTTTTTTGCTGCTTTGTTTGTCTGCTTTGTTCAGAGAGTACATTTTAAAGCTGATGAAGGTGGATGCTGGAGGGGATTTTGTTGAGGAGATGAGAGGAGAAAGAGGAAGAAGAGTACCACTCCCATGCAAGCACGCATGAATGGAGAGGCAAACACACATCCATATGGAGACACACTTGTTTGAAATTGCAGAGGGGTGTTAAAATAAGAAAAAGAGAGGGAGAAAAGGGGGATTGTTCCACCAAAGAGGCAAGAGAAAGAGCAAATCAATGGAGGCATGATAATGAATTATTTCCTCGCCAGAGAGGGAGTTAGAGGAGAGAGATAAAAGCAGACCACATGCTGTGCCACTAACAGCCTGGGGGCTGCTGCTTGTGAATTATGGCGCGTTGGAACACACTCGCCGCCCTCGGGACCCGCTGGTTGCAAAGGAAAGAGAAAGGGGAAAAAATAGAAATAAGAAAGACGCAAAGAGATGGGGGGACCAGAAAAGAAATGTCGGAAAGGGTAATAGGTTGAAGCAAAGCCCCTTGAGTCCCTGCAAAGCATGGATTTACATCTCTATGGCTAATTAGAGACGTAAAGATGAAATTAAAGCGGTGGAAATGAAAGAACAGATAGATGAGGGAAATGGAGAAGCAGGGGTGGGGGTGCAGTGTTGGATGGGATTATTCAGCATGTGTAATTATGAAAGATATTAGATGTCTGGTAGAACAGTGAGTGTGTCACCAGTGAGAAGTCATGTCTTAATGATGTTCCAGATGTACTGTGAGATTTTTACAAGTGTATTTTCTTCCCCATTACGACATGATACGCACTTATAAGGCCCACCACTAAACTACTGTGAGTCATACAGTCCATTGAGTTACGAGTGCAATTTGTACTTCATTGCGCCATGTTTAACATACCCAAGGCAGACATTTGTCTAACTCCTCTCTTTGTTCTTTCTCAACAAAGGCATCCTGCTGAGGTTGTCCCACTTGAGGTGCTTGATTTAGACAGGTCTCGCCAACTGAAAACTTGTATGAAATATATCAATATATAGATAAAATATTCAAATATCCTGTTGGTGACTACACAGTACTTAAACAGTGAATTACCGGATACATTAAGACCCAATTTGTGGCTGCAATCTGCTTGTGCAAAATTATTTTTATGTTAACTTATTATACACGCACTTCAATGCTAACCTCAACTGAACTTCAAAATAATTTATTTAATATACTTTTAAAAGAGAACACGTGTCTGCAACTCTTACCGTTTAATGCATCATCCATCTGCAATGTTAAATACTTTTTGCTTTACTCACTGTTATAATTTAGATATTTTGAGACTTGACTTACCCTCAACTTGCCTCATCTCAGCAAATTCATTTATTAATTTACCATGTTGCCTAAAATTAGTTTCAATATCCCTCAGACTGAATTCTGAATTTGATACCCAGCTGTTGTTTTCAAGTCTAGGTGGAGAGAGCAAACGCAATAGTACAGCAAGAGCCACAGACCTTTTGAAAGTTTTGCAAGTTGAGCACACGGTCTGAAGATCTGCTTCTTCAGAATGTTACATCTGGAAACATATTTGGTTTTGTTGGGCTTAAGTTTATTATTTGAGTTGTAGTGATGTAGAAGAGGTAAAATATCAGTTACAGTGGGTATAAAAAGTCTACATACCCTCTTTAAATTCCTGTTTTTTTACAGTGTTGACATTATTTTGATTTTACATTTTACATTTTAGATACATAAAAAAACATTAATGTTCAAAATGTTTTAGAAACCTGCAATTTCATGAGGTTATCCAGACTTTTATGTTCAGTGTACAATGTTGCTGATTGTCATTTTTGAGTGTTTGACCATATAGCCACAGAAATAGGAAAACAAGAAATGGAAAAAATGATACCTCTGATGAATCACCAAAAGCTGTTTATTTCCCCCAAAGATTAATTGATGATTAATTTCAGGTGTATTTTCAATGTAATCACCACCATCAATTTCTGTGTAATTGGCCACTGGGTGAGAGGGCTGCTCTCTTTCTGTATTTCAGGCTAATTTATAGATCCATATTAGTCTGTGCACAAACGAGTGTGTATATTTTGTAGGGTGGAGGTATGGTTTAAGGTACGTCTGCTCATATATATAATTACAGTATCTTAAACTCACAGGCCCCCAGGAAGTCCCACAATCTAGGGCTTTTTCTCTTTTGCAGTTGGGTGGGAAACCATAGAAAATAAACTTTGACACATTGCACAGATAGGATCATAATTCACTAACACAAGGACAAGGATGCAATTTGTTTTCCAGGTTATCAAGCATTACACTGTGGTTTGTGTGGTTTCACCCTGAGGTACTAAATTTGTTTTTCTATCAAACCATTGAACAGATAATATATTTGTCTACTGTGGATGATGCTTACAGAGCATGGATGTCTCAATTGAGAGTTTCACTGAAGAGTACTTCATATAGCCTCTGATGCTGAGGGTAGTAAGTTGTAAAATCATAAAATAAACTGATGGCACACCGCCTCCTGATATCCTTTGAGGATAACGTTCATGTTTTTAGCTCATGTATTAAGGACCTCACCAGAGGGACAAACCATTTGAATGTCCTCTTGAGTTTCTCATTTTTAATTTTTGTTTTCCCTCTGCTCTCCTCTCATGTTTACCCCTCAAATGTACAGAGCTAAAGATTTCCACCTTTACTGCAGTGTTTACACTCTACGACAGGGTTCATATCGCTTATTTTACTACATCTTTTCTTTATTATCACTGTTCTGCACCACCTGCTCTCTTCTTCCCTCTCTGGCTTTATGCTCCTCTCCTCTCCTTCAAGGTATTAGCTGCATCGGCTAAAGTGTTGTGCTAAATAAATGATTTGGACATTAAACAGACAGCCACAGTTGCCATGACAACTCAGTGGGAATCTCTCACTATTGTATTTAGAACAGACTGCTGGATGACCGCTCGCTATAACGTGTTGTATGACTATACTGTATGTCATTAATTGCCTTGTGTTTGTGTGTGTCTGCGTTGTTACATGTATGAGAAGTGCAATACAAATGAAGTCTAATTGATTGATGTGTGTGATATGTGTGTGGTAGTATATGTGAAAATAGATATGCAAGTGTACATGGGTGAGTGCCTGTGTGTGTGTGTGTGTGTGTGTGAGGTAATCATGCAGAACCAGAAATTAATTGGCTTATTCAAACCCTATCTAGTCAATGGAAGCCGTTATAGTTGCTGCTTTCAACAAACAGTGTCAGCAAAGTGTTTGGTCAAACAAATTATAACACATTAATGTGTGTTTGGCCACACATTAATATGATGTAATATTTTATGAGTGGCAACAGCTATATGTTTGAATAACACAAGATCTAAGTGGCTGCTGTGAGCGGCAGTAAAATGAGTATACAATGAAAGCTATAGTAAACTATTATTTTTCACTGTCTGATTAAATCAATGTATTTTCAATTGTTATCTCAGCGTAGGTATATAAGATATAAAGAGTATAATGCATACAATGCTGCCCCTCTGACCAAACCAACTATAAACTGCTTCTCTCTTTCCAGTCTGGAACGATCCCTCCCTGCTTCACATTACGGGTGCAAGATGTTGTTGATATGACATTTCATTACAAGTGGGAGGAGCGAACAAACATATTTACCACAAACCACTCACAATTTGCGTGAAACATGGATCACTTAATTAAACAACAAAGAGCAACACACCTTAGATTAGGCACACAAAAAAAGCAACATGGCAGAAGTGTGGCCAAAGCCTCAACAGACCCTTACCTGTTACTGAAGCTACCTGACACTGGGTAATTACCCAGGAATAGAGACGACACTTGGTGCCAGAAAGCCCCTTATACACACACCAGCAATTAGCTGCAGAGGTCCATTGAGCAGTAATGAGGCATCAGACGGTAGCTAGAGGAAAGTGGGAAGCAAGGAAGGAAAGGAAAGGTAAGGAAAGGAAAACGAAAAGAGAGGGAAGGAAGTGGATGGAAAAAGGGAAAAGAAAAGAATGGCAAGAAAAGGATGTAAGGGAGGAGAAAGAAACAGTAAGGAGAGATGGAAAAAGGTGAGAGGAAATGGGTAAAAGAGGGGAGGGGTTGTAGAAAATGGGATGTGCTAAAGAAAACATGAACAGGAAACAACATAAAGCAGTGGAGAGGATAAGATAGGAGGAATGTTATTGTGTGGGTGCAGAGGGAACCTCCAAGACCTCCAGTTCAAAGTCACTTTGTTGTTAAGAGCTTAGCTGGAGGTCTCTCACCCACTTGGCTGTCAGAGAACAACAGGCTCTTGTTGTAAAAGTGATATCTGATCTCAGCAAGATCATTTGTGCAGATTAAGGGCAAACTTGAGAAACATGAAAGATCAAACCTTGACGGGAGCTACCAGGCAGCAGCAAGAAGAAATTATCTTGCTGCAGAGGCATCAGGGCTCTCATAGAGCTCCACTGGATACGTAGGCAGTGTAAAATGGACACAGAGTTTAGCCTAACATCTATCTATCTCAAACAACATCCACTTTTGCTATTTCTTTTTCCTGTTCTAGGTTTAACAATTTTTTTGCTCTGACTTGCATTGAGAGATAACATGTATACTTTAAATTAACTTGTTAATATTTAAAGCTAACAACATGTGAGGATGGAGGACATCCAGAATATACACACCCTTATTATAAACCCACCTCCCAACAACTTCTGTGGCATATTTAAAATGTACTATGTAATTAGGATCAAATGATAGTTAGTTGATATAGTAAGGTCAATTAAACAAAATTCTTTAATATGGAAAGGGTGGAAAAGGGTTTGATTGAGTAATTCACCGCATATTGTGTATGTGTGGATGCACACAGATGGTTTTATGTCATTGTGTACATGTTGTGCACAGGTACCCATGTCGTAGTACACACGCGGAAACAAATTTCAGATTCATTTTATATTAATATAGTATATAAGACCATGTTAGGTGGAAATAAAATCACTTGCTCACAGTGTGGTCACAATATTTTCTTGCTTTTTCCTAGTTTAGAATCAATGTGTCAGATTTTCTTTTTTTTCTTTTTGGTAAATATTAAATCCAGACATTTGGCTTCCCTGCCTAATTAATACATGATTTACTGACAATTAATATTTTTGAAAGAAACAAAAAACAACAGCTTTTTGGTGTTATAAACAAACGCATTTTACACATTGTTTGTTTAAAAGTTCTACACATATCCCTCTCCTCAACCTACAAACCTGTTGCCCTTTATCGGACCCTGTCTGCTCTTTGCTTCTCACCATTTACAACCACCTAATTTCCATTTCTCTGTCTCCACTTTTTCATTTTCCCTCTTATTTCTCCCGCTGGCCATTCACCCCCAGAGACGGGTCTGCTTCCTTCTTCCACCACTGTCTTAAACTTTCCCTCCCCCAACCTTTTCTGTATTCCTCCTTCCTTCACATGACATTCTCACTCCCCTACCATCCCGCTCTTCCCTCACCATCTCTGCTGCTTCACTCTCTTGATTAATTAGTTGGACCTGCTGAGTGGCCCTGCTAGTGCAGCCCAGCATCTCCATATAATTCCACCATTAACAGTAGTCAGGAAAAACAAATAGACTCACAGTGGAGGAATAATGTTGAGATAATATAAATAGAACAAGCTTAGAGGGAAAGAACTGCATGATGGGGGAAAAGCTGGAGAAACAATGGGAACAAGAGAAAACTAGCCTGGTCCTAATTAGATGCTCACCAGCTGCGTGTTTTTGCAAATAAATTAAAAGCAGGATCACTGGCTCATTGAGGTGCACCCCAACCACTAATGGTTTTGTTAACATACACTAACAAGGTGGATAACTGTACAGTTATGAGCTCGAGACAGTCCAATGTCATAAATCAAACTAATCATCAAACTTGATGCCAATTGAAGCTATTAAAATATTGACAATAATAGCATTACATTGTGAAGACAATTAGAAAACAGAAGCGTAAATCTTTCACAGAAAATGCAGTTAGACTTATCTCTATCCTCGTCACACCATCTTCCTGCTGCTGCTATGCTGCTTTCTTCTCACATGTCCTCTTTATGGTGTTTTCCTCCTCTATTCCTCTGTTCTTCTCTCAGTTTTCTGGCTTGCTGACCCAGAGCCAATCATGAAGATTTAGTAAAATAAACAAGCCGGTGGGCTGACATTGGTTTGGGAGCTTAAGTTTTAATTCATGACCACCATTGTTTATCTTTGTTCTGCCGCTTCCATGCTGTTCTCTGCAGGATCTGGAGGGTCTCCAACAGATCCAAAGTTTCTACATCAAAGGCAACTTTTGTTGTTGGAGTTGTTGACTGTAGTCAAACACTGAGGCCTCTAGTTTCCATTTGGTATATTGCAGGGTAACAGCCAATAATGATACAGGAGTGTGTTAATCATGACTTTGGTGTGTCATGAGTTGCACATACAGCAACCAGCTTTGAGTAGTGCAGCAGAATATATCCCCATTCACTTGGAGAGCCTCTGGGTAGGACAACCAGTCTAAGAGACCCTAGAAAATGATGGCATCATATGAGAAAAATAATATGTTTTGCTACAACAGACTGTAAGTACTGTTCTGTAAGCCCATGTGGTCTGTACACAGTTATGGTGATACCTCAATAAACATGTTCATTCATTTATTATTCAGATCTTCAACTTTTGAATTTGAATAAAAATCTTCAATAAGATATTCTAGTCATTACATTAGTCTTGAACTCATTTCATTTGAGCAACTATATGGTATTAATTGATGGGAATATATAATCACAAACATGATACCACTGAAAGTCAACTGAATTATTATCTCACTTACGTTAATTTCTCAATTACTTGCCTCTACTTTGTAGCCACATGGACACATGAGGGTGTATTCAATGATTCTGTGTTTTTCAGGTCGTGCTGTATTCCAGAAACAGCGTAAATGCCAATATTACGAAGTCATGAAGTCTAGCACAGATATCTCAGACTGCACATTTACAAAAGGTTACTCACCATACGCAATGCGCATGCAGCCCATGTATCACCGCAGGGCAGCTTTATATATTACACATGTATCCACAAAAGAGCTCTGACCTTGTGTGACGGTATATATTACGTCTGCAGGCTACAGATATCTCTCAACAAGCCTGCTCGCCTATCAGCTTCGGTGCTAATGCACTGTTGTCTCTTACCAACCAGCTAATCATCTCGCTGTCCTGGAGGCAAATTCCTGCACATTTATTATTGTTTAATTACAGTGGTTCTAATACAGATGCAAGGGCAAATGTATCTGAACCCTCCACCCACTGCACAATGTTGACACTGTAATAAATGTTGGGAAATGGAACCCAGTGAAACCATACACCATTAGGAAACTACAGCACTGATTTAAAGCCATTATGCTGTTATCTCTGTCCTGCAATATGTTCTATGGCAAAGGATGGTTGATTATCCACTCCTGTGGTAGCATACAGCAAGAAGTCTCTGGTTTGGTTGGTGTTTCTGGCTTTATTGATCTGGACATCAGGATTAACAGTATGGAAATAAAGTTTAGTGCTAAAGCAGTTACTTGTATAGTTAATTGATAGAAAACTGCGATGATGGTTTAATCATTTCAGACATTTATCAGTGCCAAATGCCAAATATTCTCCATGTTTAGCTTCTTTTATGTGAGGATTTGAGGAGTTTTCATTTTTTGAAATCAGTGTACACTGAATGAATACCATTGAATAAACAATCAAATCAATCAAAAAGATTAAAAAAAAAAATCCACCTACATTATTCAATAACTAAACATAAGACTGTGTGCTTTACTTCATTATTGACACCTTAGTGACTTCAAGAATAAGGCACTCAATCTTACAATGAGTCCCAAAAAATAAAATACATAATCACAATGTATTCGTATTGTGGTGCAAATCACTACCAAAATGAACAACTTCTGTTTTCTTTGTTCAGTAGAATTAACTGGACATGACAAATACCTGGAGTATTTGTAATTATGTCAATAGGATCCTATATAATGAAACCAAGTGTATAACTCCAGCAAGAAGGCTGAGCCTAAGTAACAAACAGACATTTTTTCTGGCTCCTGCTTAGCATCTGACCAATTTGGTCTGCTTTTTGGAGATTATGGCATTTCGCAAACTGAATAAATAGCCCACATATGAAAACCCAACTGCCTTACTAGCTCAGTCTTGTTGAAACTAAGGATGAAAAAAATACATGTTTTTCCATGGATGGATTTAGCCACTACATCCATGAGCCTCACATGCAACTCTTAAGCTTGGAGCACCTATATAATAATGTTGCCATGGAAACATATATGGAATCAGAGACCTTTGTCTTCAATAACTGCTGAGTGGTATCAAAACATGTAACTGAAACAAGTGTGCAAATGTTTTTGTTCAGTGTACTCAAATTGCCTCAATCTCTGATCTGGCAGTGCCTTGTGTTCCACTCAGATTTCTGCCAATCAAAGAGGAAACAATGTTTCTTTTCCATATTATATTTTATATTTAGAGACACATTTTCTCTCCGATCATTTTGTAACCATAGCCGTACACCAGACACTGATGGTTATGTATAAAACTAATAATTAAAAACTTAAATATTATTCCACGGTTGTACTGATTGTATCAGATTAAATGTCACAAATGTAAACGTGATTGTTGTCTCCCAGTAATTGCCAGTAATGTTTGAGAATGCAACAGTAACATTTAGTTGGCATTATTCTTTGATTGTAATTAGAAATCCATACTCTTAGAGAACAAAACAGGTCTTTAAGTAGATTCCACTTAACAGAGGTGCCAAGGAGGCAGTGAGGAAAAGTTTAAAAAGTACATAAAAACAACCTGCTGGGCTTGTAAAAGGCAGAATAAGGGAAGAAAAATCAATAATAATGCAATCACCTCAGTATTCTCCAAGCATTCTCCCCTCAATTCAGTTTGGGATAAAAATAAAAAATAGATTTGGGTGGCAACAGAACATTGTATAGCAGTATTCCTGTCTAGGTTTGTACCTTAAATAAAGCAAAGACAACAAAGGGGCCAAAACAACACAATTAGTGTTCCTTAACAGCAAGTTCAGCGACTGTAGGAGTTGCAGTGAAGCTGGAGCTGTCTTTGGGAAACGGCCAGAAGTTTTGATTCTTACATCAAAGCTGAAGAAAGAGTATCAACACAGGAACACCATGAAATCTAAAGACGGACTGCTGAGTGAATTTTCTACCCCTGTGCTTTGAGTTATTGGGTCTCCAAAACATGATTAAAGCATGTATTTCAAATGTTCACCTGCGATCAGACAGTTGGCTTGACAGCAGAATATCAACTGGGGCGAATTACCTTCTCACATCATTTAGGTCTATTATTTGTATTCTATTTTCCAAGCGCAGGACCATATTGTAAATTTCCACCCTGCTAAACACACCTGTGATTCCTGGCTGCTCTGCTTCCCAGGCCATTCACTTGGGAGAGCACTGACTGCATCCCAGGAAAACACACACACACACACACACACACACACACACACACAGCTAAACACACGCGCGCGCTTACATGAAAACTTACACAATTCAACACCATCAACATTATCCAAAACACCAGATGCGCCACTCCAAAATAATTACTCCCCCTTGGTGTTACCTTTCTGCAGCCCAACAGTTAACCTTGAGCATCATCTGATCAATAGCTTGTTTTATTGGTCCCAACCCATTCCTTCAACTGCTTGTCAAACATAAAATGCATTGACAAACATGGCCTAGGACCCTGCAGGCAGGTCAGTAGGTAGCTAAATACCATACAATACCTACTTACTGTCCATCTGGAAGGTGAGGGGAGGGTAACAGAATAATAGCAGGATGGTTCCCACTAAAACCAGTCATTAGCAGGCTAAATTAGTGGTGAGGCCTAATGGACCTGCACAAGCTGAAGGTAGAGCCTTAGAAATGGCCACCTGCCACAGCTAACTGCTGGCCTCATCAACTTTATCAGACTTTATCGCTGCTTTGGATTCAGATCTAAGATATTTCACTGCCATTTGAACTAAGATATGGACAAAAAAAAATTATAAGTTTGCAAACAGAAACTGCAGCAGGTTGCCATGGCATCCATCAATTTGATGGTGATGCTACAGTAACATTAGCAGTGTAATTGTGATTATTGGTCTTAATAAGGTGGAACCTTCCTCTCAGCTGCTGCGCAGCCTGAGCCCCAAAGGCTATTATGGCTGTTCCAGATGCTATAATCATGGCTGGGTCTGGGCACATGGACTAGTGTGCAATTATCAATTTATCTGTGGCTGAAACACTTTTATCCTGATGGCTGCTGTGGAGAGAGAGGCTAGCAAGATGGGGGGTCACCAGGTTCTTATTAATGTTGAGCACAAGCTGTGTGTTTTTAGTTTTTAAAAGCGTAGGTGACATGTGAATTGCACTTGTCAGATAAAGCAGACTTATTAACTCAAATCTGTGCAAACTGGATGTTTTTATCAGAAAATGTAAATACAGGGTTAAGGCTACAGTTTGTAAATTTACAAGAAAATCTATCAGCAAAATCCACTGTTCTATGTTTTGAAAGAAGACAGACAGTGCTTTAAGTAGGATAGCTATACAAGATAACATAGTCACTGGTCAGGTCTTTGTTGCCTGATGAAGTAGCGGAAGAAAATAAGGACGAGGCAGAAAAAACAGACAAAAGGAAAAGGGAGGCTGGTAACAGGGCAAAGCGTGGACACACTAAGGACTCACGGAAAGCTGTGTAGAACTCATGGAGGCTGAGGTGTCCATCGTTGTTGTAATCATCGTAACGCAACAGGTCCTGCATGGTGCACTCCAGCAGACTGTCCTCCAGGTGTTCCTTCATAGAGATCTAACACACACACACACAGCGTGTTCAATCGTATGGCAGAGCAAAAATCATATTAATAGGAAAGGCAGATGATAAAGGCAACTATTGTTAACAGCTACAAATGGTCACACCTTATCACAGCCCTTACTTATCGTTTCTGTCTTGCCTTCACCTTTTTTATTCTGAGATATATGATGTAAGATAGAAGTACATTATGCACGTTCAGTATAAATGCAAATCTGACATTTTTAAAGGGGAGAATCTGCACATATTTAACATTTCAATATTTCTAATAGGGCAGCCCAGGCATATCTTTGTGAATATGTTCAACCTGTCTCTTAAAGAAGTGAAGTGACGAATCACAGACATTAAAACTGTACATTTGCCCACATTCTCTGTTTTACATGTGAGTTATTGTATATCACCTAAACTGAACTGCTCCTGATGCTCTTTTCTAAAAAAGGGACAACATAATGTGCTTAAACCTACTGTCCTTCTCATGAAAGCTTTCAGATTTTGCCGTTCCATGTCCTACAAGAAGTGATCATTTGGGTTTTCAGCAGAAGCATTAGTGATTTGAAATAAATTGCTGACCTGAATATGACTGCCATTATAAGTTCTGTTTAGAATGAGCTTTTCATTCAACTAATAATTAGAATAACATTTCCATTGGGGGGAAAATGCCTCATGTACATAAACAACGGAATCAGAAACTGAATTATTCTGAGAGTAATTTCACTCTGTTTAAAAGAGGGGGTTGTTAAATATGTAATTTGTCATGTAAGTGCAGTTTCTGATTGCTTGCCATTTAAGGAATATCTCTACTGTTACTGCTTTCGCTCGTGCAGACTGCTCCTGAGTTCACTCAGTGATGTTCCCTTGGGAAGACGCACCACTCTCTTCTCCATTGTTTGTCATTTATGAGCCCTCTCTTCCACTTTAGCGGTGCCTCTTTCTCAGGGGAACTTTCTTTGAATAGATGATGATACGCAGATTTAGGGAGATAAACAGACGACTCAGCTTGTGCTCAATAACTCCAGTTGCACTATCTTCTGTTAAAGCTGCTGCTTCTGTACAAAAACATAGCAGCAGCTAATAAAAGTGCCAAAGTGTCAAAGCAGGTCTCTGCTTAACAAAAGACTGATTGTGCTGGCAGGTTGAATGATGGCGCATGCAGACATTTTATTTAGCATCTATTCTTTTGTGGTAATTATCATAAAACTTGTTACATGTAGAAAAAGCAAATATAGATTAAAAAAAATGATTTAGAACAGAGCTTCATTTATTTAACAAGTGAAAGAGTATTAAATGTCTGTGTTAGATAAACTGTAATTGCCAAGGCATTTAAATAGCTTTTTCATTGTTGTAAGCATCCAAACTACACAATGATATTGTGATATATAGTAAAACGTTGTCTCTGCAAGTATATTTTTTTCTTTTCAACCACATTCAGCCTGGTTTTAAAGACACACTCACCCAGGCATTTTTTATTACGTTGATTAAAGGTTGAAGTGTGATGACACTAAACTCTATTATCCTACTATTTAATGATAAGGATGCAACCTGTCACGTCTGAACGACTGCAACTAAAATAACAAGAGAGTGAATCATAATGATGATATTCTTAACACAACTGTTCTTGAAAGATTTTACAGTCCCATTATTTAATTCTTAATTACTGTATATATTTAAGCAGCATGTGTTGACAGTGAACAAATGTTTGGATACTTGATTTTTTTTGTCAAATCTTTGATTTTCTACAAAGCTGTTTAAATTTATTGATTAAGATTCTTCAAAAGACAAAAAGAAAAACAAAAAAACCCCAGTTTTCTTTGACATGAAGTGTGTTTTGGGGCCAAATGCGAAATATATATATATATATATATACACACACACACTATATATATACACACACACACACACACACACACACACACACATATTACAAGGAACTGCAGGTTTATTTAATTCCTTCAGCTATGATCTGAAGCCTAAAAGTATAGCCCCTGTGCTTGTTCGTCTCCTCCAATTGATTCTACATGGGGCTGCACATGTGACATGGCAGATTAAAGGATGTGACAAACTTTTTTCTTGTCACTGCCTCCAGCAGACGGCAACCACTGTTGTGTGTTCACTGACACTTACTGATCCACCCTGGGGCATTTGAATAAAATATTTCAAACCCAAACTACAGAACTTTACTCTCTAAGACCATCTGTGACAATAGATAGATCCCCCAACTGCAGAGAGTCTGGATGGATGACCAAAATTCATCTTTGAATTTCTTTGATCCTTAAAAGCATTTATCTCTCTGGAACTGAATTTATGAATTCCTACAGGATAAGAATGTCTTATCTAAAGATTTCCTGGCAACATGTCAGCATTAGTAATTGCCAGCTGTGATTGATCAAAATCTTTTGTCGGATCTTTTAGTGCAGCTCTGCCAGAAAGGGATTTCATGATTTATTTCTGCTGCGAGAACTAGGCCAAAAATCACTCGATCTTTTTCATTTTAAAAGGCGACAAAGCGTGTTGTCATTTACAAGTGCAGTGAGATGACAAAAAATTAATTACTCTGGCATTTTTGAGACTATCTTTAGTTGCGCTTATTAATTTTAAACGTCTAATAAGCTTGCTTTTCTATGTCACAGACACTCTTCTCCAGTTTCCACATAATAAGAAAGACCTACACTGTTAAAATGTTAGATATTACAACTGCAAAGCATTTGTCAATTCACCCTTCCTGTTGCAGACTTCAGTCAGCAGTGACTCCAACATGGTCCACTGCATTCTGGCAGAAGTCACTGATCATAGCATTGGTTGGGAGGAGTCTAATTAACACCCATCTCTGATGCCCATTTCCTGATACCAGATGATGCCCACAATAATTTCATTTCCTCACCCTGCAAATAGCAATGCCAATCCTTTCTACAGTTTCCCCCTGTTTCCAATCAGACCCTGGTGGGAAGATAACCTCAGTAAACATTTTTCATTGTTAACAAGATGATTAAATGTTCCAGCCACATGTCACTCACTCCGTAATAACTCTGGTGGGGTGGGGTGCACAGAGAAGGAAAAAAGACCTGTTCGAATGTCGCCCAGTGAGTGTTGGGATAGACACACATTTTAAGTAGGATCTTGTTAAAAGAAGAAAGATTTCTCTTTATTCTGTAGTCATTTTCGTGGTTTTTCACAGTGGCTGCAATACACTGCTGTTGTTTTCCGTAAATTAGTTCTCGCGAAGGAGCATTTCTGCTCTGTTTGCAAAATGCTGTCCTGCGAGCATGGGCCTGCAACGAGGATGAGCTCAACCCTCCCTGCATGTCTTCAGAGATGGGTGTGGAATATAGAGTGGCTGATGTCTACCCCCTGCCCTTGTCTCTGATTAGACTCATAAATACAGTAAAAGCTAAATGTATAAGTAAATAATGACTGCAAGTTTGAGGAAAGTATGATAGCTTGTGTCCCCAGTGAAGCCTCACAAATACGTTTTGAGACAGTGGTAGAAAACTGCACCAATATTAAACAGTAAAGATCGAATAAATCCAGTCAGTCTTTCATATTTCCATCCATACAGCTGTCTTATCATTCAGGCTGTCCACACTTGATGCTGACCTTTTCCAGCTCATCACTGACCAGCCGGCTGTCCTGGTCCACATCCAGGTATTTGAACATGGTGTCCACCAATGCTCTCTTCTCCTCCATGTCCCTCTGCGGGCTCTGCTCTCCAGTCTTCAGCACTTTAGGCTGCATATCCAGAAGCATGCTCTTCAGTCTGTTGTACTCGGACATAGTGCATGCATTGCCTATGAGAGCAAACACACAGATATGGAAGAAAAGACATTTGATTAACCTCATTTACACAAGCCAAAGCCTTTGGATTGTAGCTGTAAATTGGATTTAATGTGTTTGTGTGTTTTATAGGCGAGGGAGGTGAGGAAAAGAGGGCTAGAGGGATAGATAATGTGTGTATTTGTGTATGCATGTGTATGTCCTTGAGTGTTTACTCATTTAAAAAATGTTAGTTTTTTGTTTGCATAATTTGTCTGACAGCTTTTTCTGTGCAGGGGGTCCAATTAATTACAAGTAATCCTTGAATCCACATGAAAACAAAAGGTAAACATCCTCATTTAAACCCTCTCAAGCTTCTTGTCCTCCTTTGCTATGGGATTAGAGCTCATGCTTCAAACCAGGCTGGGTCTCTAGCTCCTCATTCTCTGCAAGGCTCTGGCTGATGAGGATGTGCAGAGGAAATGAGAGACCACAAATTAATCATGGGCAGCACTCTGCATTTTTCTTCACACTTGAAATCAATAATTATGCAAAACACGTCTGTCACACGCTGTGAGGGACTTAATACAAATGGAGTGCGGGCAAGAAAGTGCCAGACACAGAGGGAAAAGACAAGGTTTTCCTTTTCTGTTCTCATGTCCTTCCTTTGCGTTAGTATCACCTGATCCTGATGACAGCATAAGAGACATTAGCAGGAAGGCGTGAAGGAGCGAGGCCTACATGAATGTCAGAAGCATAGTGATGAGGAAACTAAATATGAAAAAATCTCTCTCATATGAATAAATCATCCGGTGACGCCCCTGCCTGATCACTGCAGAGCAGGAACCCACCTCTGAGAGTACATAGGAATGGATCTCATTGCCTTATCTCCTCTAAAAACTAAACTATTAAAACTAACGAATGTAAAATGAGGGGACGTGATTGAGGCTCTAAGACTCTAGAAGTTGAGCCCAAGTATCTCCTTTTTTGTTACAAACTTGTTGCCAGAAGTTGAATGTTCCCAAAGGATATCTACAGTTGTGAACAACACTGTCACTGCAGGGAAGTCAACAAGAGTTCAGCTAGGCTACAGCAGACAGACAATGTGTCCTACTGGGGTACTCTATGTTAAAGTGTATATCATAGAAGCACATATTTTCATGCTTATGCATGAGTACACACGCACGACCAAACAAAGGGTTTCCTGGTGCGCAAAATGACATCTCATCTCAAAGAAAAGCTCAGGGTGACCTTTGATTAAGTCCCAAAGAACCTCTGAGACTGCACACTCTCCGCAGGGCCAGTGGGCGTATATATGTATAAAAATTGAGATTCAGTGCAAAACGAGAAGTCTTACATGAAAAGGAACAATGAGGCTTGAGAGAAAGGAAGAGACTGGTGGTTTGTTCAAATAGCTTGATACCTTCAAGTGGGTGACAAATTAAAGGAAAGTCATCATAAAGTGTAGTGGGCCATCACAAGCCACTACAGCAGCTTCAACGTGGCCTACTGTCGATGTAATAGCTCCATAACCTCACCGAAGGTTTCTGCCATTAAGCTGCTTTGTATTAATGTGAAAAATATCTAACAGGATGAGATTGCCATTTAGTTTATTTAGTTGTAGTTCTCCTAAATACTATGAAAGGACTAAAATCAACAAATAAGTCCGCCTCTCAATATTTTCCAATTTCCCTACTGTCTGTAAAACCCAGACCCAAATTGATTGCTTTCTTACTATTAAAGACATAAACAGTCGAAAGACAATTTTAAAGCTGTCGGGCAAAACAATGTCTGAGCCATCCCTGCTTTGATAAATCTCAGTTATCTCCATTCATTTCTGGGAAGACTGCATGATGTTTGATCTGTACTCACGGCCACACATGAATACACAGACAAAGTCAAAGAAACACACAAAGACATGAAACTGGTGACCCGTCTGCTTACTACAACACCAAGACTTGCGTGCATACGTGCTCACACACACACACACACACACACACACACACACAGCAAAGATGATGTGCACTTCCCTCCATGCAGGCGGTTAAGTCAAGGTCTTGGCTAAATCCCTGTTCAATGTTATTCCTGTGAGGGGAATGAGGCGTGCGATGGATCCGACATGAGGGATCATCACCTAGCTGTCATCCCTGGCCCTGCTCTGGAAGGACAGAAACAAATTAACACCTCCACACTGATTTACATCTTGTCATATATGGAGAGAACAATCCTCTCTCTGTTCAGACCTACTCTGCCCCCACAAGTATCCATACGCATGGAAACACATTATCAAAAGATATGTAGAAAGGGAATTCTACTATTCTCCATGTAAAGGAAATGATATTTTTATGGGCACTTTATAGAATTTGTCAGAAGAGTCATCTTCTGCGAATGCTGCTATGGTGACAGAGGTTGATTAAGGTCATAAATTACTTTAAGGCCCTCATGACCCCATTTTTCTTCTGCTTCAACCTTCAGTCCTTTGGCCACTGTGAGAAAGTGAATGTTACACCTGGATGTTACAGTGAATCACGCTCTCTTTCTTTGCAGGAGTGAATGTCCTTTGATTCAGTTTCTCATTCTGCTGAGCGCAGCAGCTGCAGCAGTGGCAGAGAAATATCTGTCTGTATTACAGTGCATCCACCCCTGACTCTAACACTGTTTTATTGTTCTAGAGGGACTAGGACTCCCTTTATTGCTCGTTTGAAATGTTAGCTGCTTAAGTGAGTGATCCGAAGCTGCTCGCACCATGGACGCCCAATGTCCCGGAGAAGAAGCTCCTCTCAACCGCTCAGAGCATCCTCTGAGCTCACACTTTATAAATGTCAGGCATGGGAAAACAAACAGAGAGAAGAAAAAGAAAAAGAGAAGCGAGTCCCTGTTATGCTAAAGGGAATGAATTGAATGAGAGGACAAAAAGTCATGGGCATTTAAAAGGGTGAAATCTCACAAAGGTAAAAAAAAAAAAAAAAAGCAATAAGAAGATACAGTAAGAGAGTTTATAACCAAGTCATCAATGTGACTTTTCCCCTCCATTCTACAAATTCTGTCAAGCTGAGAACAACTGTGATGATTGACATTGTGTGAAAATCACGCAGAAATGCATATAAAAGATTATTTAGAAATTAACTATGCAGCAGAAGAGTTGTGATATAATAGTTTATTTAAAGAGCGTTTTTCAAGAGGCAAGAAGTGCTTCCAGAATTAGGAATATAAAAATATTTTTTTTACAGTTACTGGTTTCCATTATCAGAAGCATACAGAACACTGTACAATGCATTGCAAGACATCTTTTTGGCTGTACAGTGTGAGCTGGAAATACAACAAAACCATGAATCTGGATGAATGACAGTTTAAGGCCTCTCTTTCGTGGAGTGTTTTTTTTTTTGGTTCAAACCTGTAAAAACCAAAAATAATTTAGAGCCCTGAGAGTCAGGAGAGTTTATGCTCAAGTTTATGTCAAAGCATAAAGTTAAAAAAACTGATGTGAAACATTTGTCCTCAGTGTAAATCACCCGGGTCTGACCTGACAAAAAGGCATTCCTTAATAGCGGAGCTTGACCTCCGTGCTGGTGTGGCATCAAAACTGATTTGTTGCTGGTCTACTGTCAGGTGTTGCTCACCTCCAGTGGAGAAATTCAGATGGTACAAAGCAGCCATACATCCGCTGCAATTCAGATGTGTATGAATCAAAACAGCTAAAACGTTCTCCTGTACTTCTTGGATGAGTTTTTGGTTTTAGAAGATGGAGGGAGGGGAAGGAAATCCAAGGCATCAATCCTTCAGATGATGAAACCTCCCTACAATGCCCTCCGGGATGTAAAAGTGCTGTGTTAAATTTATGTCTGCCTGACCTCCCCTGGCTGAAATGATGGGATTATTTACTGCCATACTGTCTGTGTGCTGCTAATATGCGATGGTGATGGACCTCCCTTCCAGATAATTATGAATATGATGGACACTCTTTGCTCCCGAGGGCAGGAGGGTCTAAGAGAGCTGAGCCAATCTTGGAAGGGTGACACAAGTCACAGGAGAGTCCCATATTGCATAATCACTGTTGGCAGCTGTTTAAATCGGCTTACTATGAGCTATCCGGCATTTCCTCTGTGACTGCTTTGACTGGAAAGACTTTAACCTTTAACTTACTCAATTTTAATATTTATCATACTATATTTTCCATATGTTTAAGAGCGTTTTACAGTTTTATGACAAATGAGAAATACAAGTTACTGAGCTTTTGAAAATACTTCTGCAGAGCATAACAGTGGTAAATGATTCCTATAATCGTATTAACCTTTGCTGGCCAAATCAAAAAATCAGGAGCTGTTCTTTCAGATTCTGGGAACTTGTACATAATTGAAAAGAAATTCAAGTAAGAAAATGAATTTAGCCTCAGTTTTTAGATGCTTTTTGTGTGCTCACTGACAGCCCAATTAACCTCAGAGGTTTAATTTCCTGTTGCCGCTTTACAAAAAAAGCCACCTTGTGTTCCAGTTGTTGAATGTGTTTATTGTTGAGCAGCAGTAGGAAATGCTTGGTTTGCATGAGTTAATGATCTTGGCAGGACAGTAGAACAGAGACTTTTATAAATAAGATGAAATTACATGCTGTAGTGTTGATTTACATACATACATTATTTCCTGTAAAACCACCGTTGATGCGCAGGTAATTTGAATCCAGTAAGGGAAAGACAGACTCTTCCAGTAACAATGAAGCCTTCTGTATAGAGAGCTAATTATCAAACATGAATACATTAAATGGCTACTGTAGAAAAAATGTAGACCATCATTTTTTTGAAAACTGAAATTAATAAACGCTTAATGACAAAATCAATCCTTAGTTGCATCTAAAAAAAACAAATGTAGGGGCATTTATTATAATGGGTTATTATTTCTATATTTGACAGAAGGGGATTGTGTTCAAGGATGTTCCACAGATTAGTTTGAGGACCATGTAACACATGCTACAAGAAGGGCCATAAAAATCCCACAGACCTATACGTCCATAAATATGAAACCAAAGCACAAAAGCAGCCATTATTCAGAAACAGCTTGCACAGCATCCATCTACAACAAGAGGAGGAGTCTGAGGGAATGTGCAGCAACCTGGGTCAACAGCAGCAGCAGAAGCAGCATGAACGATCTGCAGAGTATGAGTATGAGCATGTCAGTTTATATGTAAACAACTCACTGGCTGTCTAAATGTGATTGGAGGATTGGAAGAGTCAGCTGATCGGCTGTAACGGCAGACTATGAATGAGATATCACAGTCAGAGTGATGGATTAAACATTCTCACTTTCTAAATTAATATCCCGTATGAGACTGTTCTTGGGAGCTTGTTATTGACAGCACGCACAATAATCCTATATCAAAAGCAGGAAAAAGTGATGAGTCATAGTTTAAAGTGACTCCCACATTTCTCAGCTAATACATAACTCCCACTGATTTAAAATGACGCCTCTAGATTTCCCGGGTACAGGCAGGCTGTCTGCCAGTTTGCCTCACCATACATTCAGCAGAGTGGATCAGTGTATGCTCGGGAAGTCTTATCAGACTCTGTGCAGCTTGGCACTGACTAAATGAGAAACCCATTGCAACACCAAAGTTATTGGCAAAGCAGTGAAGGAGAAATAGTACAGTAGCATTCACTCCCCGGCTGCCTGTCTGTCTGTCTGCAAGCCTATCGTCTAGAACTGGCTTCTCAAACTGCACATCAGCACTATACACATCAGCCCTATATCTCTTCCTCTCTCCCTCACTGGATCTGACACTCTTTCACTCTTACTTACTCTCACTCAGAGACTCCCATCAGTCTGAGGAAGAGCATAACTTACGGGAACAGTCTAGTCCCTACACAGGCTCCGGTGAGTGCACGCTTGCCCTCTTTGGATGATGTTCACCTTGGAAACAAGTAAATAATTACTATTGTAAAAATTAAGTATTATTGTTGTTGTTGTTGACACCACTGCTACTGTTCTATTGATAATTAGTGTTGTGAAAAAGCCTGCTGAGACCCCATTTCACAAATAATGGCACTGTCTACAGTGTCAGCACTGTTTACACCTTTTTTTTGTTTATCCCTTGAACATTAATGATCACAATGTAAATGGTTTTGCGTTACACTGTAGCTGATTTACTCAGAAGGTGCAGCTGTTTTTTTTAATGTTGCTGGAAAATAAGGCTGTAAGACTCTTTTTATGTCCTTAATCAGATCTAATTATTCACTTGATTAGCATAAAGTGCTCCACTGCATGGAAGCTGTAACAGCTATGATTATGTTAAGTGAGTTGTAGCTGTTGTGTTTTGAAGAATTTCAGTGATTATTTAAATAGAAGTATTCATGCTCCCACTATAGAAATTCTTTATTACAGGTTTCATCGTGTTGTATTAGATAGCTTGGAGCTCTTAAATAATGCTTCAAAGTGGGTGTTGCATATTATTCACGGTGACAGTGGCCTCTAAAGAAAGGCGACAGAGGCAGACAGAGAAAACGCTGAGTTAGCTGGTTTCAGTGCAGCAAGCAGCCAACAGCTGAATCATTAGGATTGAGATTCCAGCAATGTACTCTATCGTCAATAATTATTTTAGTCTCCTAATGCCTCTATTAAAATTACAGAATCCATACCTTGTTGAGTGTTTCAACAAAATGGCCAACCAATCCAAACATGCTCAGTGCAAATGTACCGTAAGTCGAGTAAGTTTCATTTATACTGTCAAGCCCAATATCACAAATTTACCTCTTTATAATCTGTACAGCACAAAGTAAGCTCCATCAAAGGACCATGGTGAAGAAAAGAACAGCAACAAGCCCCCAACCAAAAAAGATTTTCTCTAATTTCCACAAGGCTTTTTGGATGTACTATAAAATTAAGTGACTTTTTGCAGATATGTCAGATCCCACAACCTCAGTCAATGCAATGTGTTATCTTTTGCCCTACATTTTTCATGCCTGTTAACACAATACGTGGTTTTTCACAAATTGCCGACCAGTCAAATCGCCTCCTACCTGCATGTGGTTTTGGCTGTAATAGCAGCAGAGTTCTGACTAATAGAGACTGAAGTGGCTTTCATAGTCATGAACTACAAGATGGCCTGTGGGAACCATAAAACAAGTAAAAAAAAAAGACCTGAGTTTGTTCAAAACAGGGTTAGCAACAACAATACAAAGAATAATCAGATCCTCAATGGTGCAGACAGAATATAAATACAGTTGCACACTCAGCCCTGGTGAGCGGATTTAGTGAAAGAAAATAATTACCAAGCCCCGGCTCCGGCTAATAGATTGAGACTGGAACATGCTCAGGCGTTGATTACATTTTTAGCATCTGTCCTCCTCTTTCCACTACACCTGCAGTGTAAGTTACAGTAATCTCAAGACCTTTCACAGCCCTTGCTGAGGCCTGCAAGCTGCCGCCGGATGATCCCACGAGTATACAGCTTTTAAATTGCCTGGATGTGGGGACTAGAGGAGACGGCCACCTCGGGCTGAATGTGGTCTAAGTGAAACCCACTGACGAGTCCTGGACTAACATCCAACATTAGTCTGCTCAGATACCACAATGACCTTGCAAGAAAAGTTTCAGAGGCACAATAAGAATGGATGGTTTCAAGTAACTCAAAGTGGGAGATTTTTGTTTTTTGGTTAGGCTTTGGTTTCAGGGAGGGGGTGTAAATACAACCAGTAGTTATGTCAAAGGGTCCTGGTGTATACCTATATTTCACTGCAACACAAAGAGGCATTAAACCACTGGAGGCCAGCAAAAACCAAATTTTCAGGCCTTGTTACTTCAGTTTGAGGTTTCTGTCACTTGCTACATCTGTTGTCAGGAGTCCTCACCAAATGCAGTTAGTTTTTCTCTTCCAAAACGACACACATTAGCAATTTCTGCTTTGTCACTGCTACTAGCATCAACATCTTTTTGATTTTCTCTTAAAAAAGTTATACACAGATAGACTACATACAGTATAATATGTCAAAGAGCAAATGTTCACAACCCCGCTTACTCTATGTAAGGATGTTTTTATGTGGAGAATTATTTCTCTGACACTGTTTGGCAGACACAAGACACCCAGTAGTGGTTGCTCAGTCGGTTGCTTAGTCTCTTTTGCTGATATGTTAAGATCCAGTTAGATCATCAGTTATTAAATTATTAAAACTCACTGACATGTTCTTAACTTTTACATCACTTCATGGTCTGGGGCAGTTACCTCCTGTTGGTCAACCAGCAAGGAATGCTGGTCAACACTGATGGAGGATTGTGGCCATGGTTTTGTTCTTTACTGTCAGCACTTTACATCATTCTGACTACCATATCATCACGTACTTGCAAGTGAGACCAGTTTAACACCAGTCATTGTTCTATGGCCTTGCCACAACCAGAGGATGTATCAAGCATATTACACTTCCAATCCATTAAAACCATGACCCGGACATGGATTTAGTTTGTCAATATTAAGTCAACAAAACGATTAACTCCTCCAAAACGATTTAGATTTTGTATAGTAGTTAAGAGAAGAGTGTGCAGTGTATAAAGTGCAATGACATTAAACTGCTGGAAAATTTCCACTTCTACCAAAACCTGATGATATCTCAGGTTCAGAGAGTTGGAGCAAGTAACGAGTCTTCAAATGACTATCACGGGTATCTTGGGTAAAATAATGACAACGTGTGGTGTCTTCGCTCTTTTACTGAGTAGTTGGCAGGTGTAAGTAATTGCGTACGTGCAGATCAATGCTGCTGAACACTGACACTTGAAAAACAACAAAAAAGGAACAAGAGGAAGACAGCAATGTGCGCTGAGAACACGGCTTTTATTCCTTTTCCACCGTCAAAGAGAAGAAGGTTCATCTCTTTTATCTGAGCTTCATCTTTCATCTAAATTCTGTCTGCGAACGTATGCCTTTAGAAGACTCTTCATCTTTCATTCTTTTTTTTTTCTCCATAGGTCACAACTTTGTTTCGGTGGCAATGAATGAAGTATTTTGCGTAGGAGTCTATTTTTTTCACGTGGATGTAGCAGCTTCAACACCTAACTACACTTCAACAAACTACTTTATGAGACTATAATAGAAGAAGAAGAAGAGAAGAGAACTAAAACACATTTTTCGCTGCTTACAATGGTAATTTCATTCTAAACTGGCTATTATTAGCCAGCCAATTAAATTAACTGTTCACATAAACATGGAATCTGAATATATGAGCAACACTCAAGTTGTAGCATCGAAATTAGTCATTAGTGCAACATGACAAAACATTTGTTTCGTCATGTTGCCACTTCATGACAGATCACATGGGAATGGGGCGATTGTGCAGTGTTGTTGCAAAAGTGTGTACAAACACAAAATACAGCAAACAACATCAGATATGTGTATTGTATAGATTAAGACTGGGGAGACTGCTGTGTAGTTACTACTGAGTATCTGAGTATGAGTATGTAGATTGTCAGCAAATAGACCAAAATAATATATACAACAGGGCCTCAGACGAAGTTTTTCCACTCGCAATGTTCATTGTGAACTTCACCCGCGTAGTTTTTGCTTTATGCCTTTCTTGTGATTTACAAGTGTTTCATGTGTGACATGTGCAGTTGAGTCTGCAAACATAGAAGGCTACATAAAATTAGGGCTAACGTCTGAGCCACTTAATTTGTGTGAGCCATTCCTCATTTGAATTATCTTCATCAGACATTTTGGACAGGAGGGTCCAAGTGTCCTTCTGAATCAATGGTATTGTTGTATTGTTACCAAAGGCCAGAGGAACAACATTTGTCATCCTGACATCCTGTGCAAAATTACTAATAGTTAAAATAACATCAAAGAATCCTCACAGATCATGAAAAGAAAAACAAGAAAAGAAAGCAAAGCAAATAACTGAAAAATAAATAATAAAAAACTACTCCAATGGGACCTTGAAAGGAGAGAGAAATAAACATGATGTACAGTACAGTGCTGCGTGAAGTTGAATAGCATCATCAAATATTTCAAGCAGAACATTTTTCAGGAAGTGCAGCCATGCAGGCAGTATTTGACTTTTCTTTAATTTCAACCAAAAATTTCACTGAATTAGGAATCATTCCATGCACAAACCCACCGTATGAAGAGAAATTAATTTAGTCTGTGATGTTTTCCCAAGAGGCAAGATGAGTTGATTGGCAATGTCTGACTCTCTACAATCATGCAGCAGCAATGGTGTTTTCATTACCATGAGATGAAGCAAACACAGGGAGCTAATTTCAACTCTGATGACAGCCCTCAATTATAAGGAGCATGTTTCCCCCTGAACTAATGAGAGACAATGCAATCAGTTGATAATGTGGTCATTTATTTCCATCCCAATAATTACAGTAGACACTTGTTTGTTGGTACATAAAGGTTAAGATATTTTGTCCTCTATTTTCATTTTTTAAATTCATTACCAGGTCACTGGAGACAGCTGACTGGACCTTCAACTGAGGAACAAATTTTGTTGTTTGGACACTGCTCAGCTGTGTCAGTGCTGCAAAACAAAAGCCCTCACACATTAATGTGTTGGTGTGTTGCATCTTATTGTTTGATATGTTTTTATGTTGTACTTTGTTAAATGTTAATCATGTACTTCACATATTATATTTACAGAAAACTGTTCTTGTTTTGTTCAGCAAGTTTACTTTAACCATTGATGTTACTGATGCATGTCTGTTCCAGAGCAACACTGGAATCTAATCAGCAGCTGCCTTTTATAAGAACTGCATGTCTTCCAGGATGTCCTCAAGCAAACATCATCAATATCCAATATTTCCAAAATGTTCGCACTGAACATTGTTTTCACATAGTATCCTCTGCTGTCAACGAGAGTTCTCACTTGGTTAATGTTAGGGAAAGTCTTGCTTAAGTATGAAAAAAGTCAACACCAACATGATTTATGAGATAGGATGGACAACTATTTGAATATTTATCCAAAGCCCATGACCTTTTCTTATACTTAACCCCGGTTACAACACGTAGGCATTTTCAAAAAGCACCTATGCATTAGTATCAATTCCATTGTCACATGCATGGACTGAACTGTAAAATATTGCCAGTTAATGTATTCAGGTGATATTTACATAGCCAACATATTTGGCAAATTAAATTAGCAGTCTATAAACATATGTGCAGGTAAAGTTAGGCTGAAAGAAAGACTGTAAGATAAAATATCTGCAGTGTTGCTGCCGTAAAACTCTGTATAAGTGGAAAATCTATAATTTGTTCTTTTTTTTTGAGCATGTTGAAGAAATAATAAAGGAATTGAGAAGATGCTGACTCTGTCTTGATGACTGTATCACTTCCTAAGTAAACCCTGAATGTGTCCTTTGGTAGAGTCAGGTGATGTTCAGCAAAGCACGTCTGTTTTTTCCACTGCATTTTACATTGGTCACTGGATTGTGCAAACATTTTTCATTATTTGTTGAGATTAGTAATTTTAGACTTTTAAAATCACAAAACAAATTATTTTCTGCTTGACTTGCTTTTCTAATCATATTGTCTTCAATGTCCTATATTTTTTAGGTGAAAATAAAAGAATAATTTAAACAATACATCAATCCATGAACAGTCAGAGTGCATTCGACTGCACTGCATACCAATTTGTTTCCCCCAAGGTACAGTGGCAGCAGATATTGACTCATTAGAGAGTTGCAACTGGAGTCCTTCTCTCTGCCAGCAGGTAGAAATAGTAGCAGAGCAGGCCATTAACCAGAAAACAGAACTAATGAAGGGGGAAATTAACAAATCACAGACAAATAATACATGTATTTCTGAATTCTCTGCCTGGCTTCTGTTGATATGGCATTGCTGTTTGCCTCCTCATTTCATAACGTGTGGCTATCTGGGTCACACACACCTGCCACTGTTGGGGGACATCTTCAGACCAAGGGGGTAAAAATGCATGTTGTGTTTTGTCAAAGTTGTATTTTACCATTAATAATGAGTTCACCTAGATGGACAATGAGTTACTAAGACCTTTCCACCCACACACTATTTATAGAAATGACCACAGTGCAGACGTAGAACAGGTAAATTCATCATTGGAGCTGGGTGGTTAAAAAACATGCACCCCATTTCAACTCTGGCTCTCTCCGGGGAACTGTCTCTAAAAAAATTGGTGACTTTTAGTCTGGCTCTTTTATTCTCAACCCTTTCCCAACTGTGCTCTTCATGAATTCATATAGAACCCCCATCAGGGATGAAGCGCTTCCCGACATAACAGTGGGAGCCAGTCCTTCAGTCAGCAGCTTGTCATCTGGAATGACATGTTTCAAAGCCTGGGATCTACAGCTATTTAAATACCCATTGGCTTTCTGGCCCCTCAGGATCCTGGGCCAAGCCTCTATATCCTGCTTCTCATGCCAAAGGCTGTCACTCAGCCAACGCAAATCCAAGACAACCTGTCTCTGAGCTCTGATGTGTTGATTTATTTCTTGACATGCCATGCCGTGCAATTCTCACATTAATTTCTACTCTGGTCCAGTGTTGTAGTGTATGTTTTTTGTGCCACACTTCACAGAAGTTATATTTATAAGATATAAGGTATTAGAGTGAGAGACAGAAATAGAGCACGGGTTTAGCTTCATTCATAATTTAGGTCTTCATGTTCACCACTTCAAGTTACTGTTTAAAAAAATGCAATCTAAGCTTGCAGGCAGCAGGCTTTTGTTTTCCACACTTACTGGGAAACTGTCTAAGGAACAATGACAGTTTTCAGAGCCACCTAGTAAGTGCATTGGTGTGGTTGTGAGTGAGTGACATGCTCTTTATGGCTGCTATATAACAGAGGACTCAACCTTTCACTGTGTGACTGGGTGAAAAAATTTATGTTTGCGAGTGGAAAAACACTCCATGTTTTAATTAGATTTGCCAGTTTATGTATGGTTTTAACTAAAGGAGTACACTCAGTAGAGTGCATATGTCCACCAGGCTTGCCTGTGGGACTGTGGTTAAGGAACAGTAAGTGCAAAGCATGTTGAGTGTCCAGCTTCTATGCATGAGAGTTGTGGAATAAAGAAGTGACAATCTCAAGATGAAGCCAAGACGGCAGACAAACTTCGTACACAGTTTTCAAATAAAGCCAACAAAAGAATCCACCAGCACTAAGGTAACTGTCACAATGCAACCATTATTATTATTATTTCCACATGTCCCTATTTGATAACGCATCCACAAGAGGTCCATCAGCCATCAGTCATAAATATGCACAAAAAAATATTAGGCTGATCATTTGAGTATGTCAAATGAACTATGTATGGATACACACATGGATACATGGACATGACCAAATGCATGATCCCCCCCCCCAAGGCTTATGTCTGGTAAGAGATAACAAATTGCTAACGAGAATAAAAAAGAAATGGGAGAATTAACTGGCGTATGAGTATATTAAAATATCGGGTAGCAGTGGAGCAGATTTAGGCCAGTCGGTCACATGTACAGTACTGTATGGTGTAACACAGTGTACCCTGGAGTACTCCGGCTTGTAGCAGTGACTAATTTGAGAGCATTGGGGAAACACAGTTCATCACTGTACTTTCTTTAATTACCCAAGCCCCTGTGCGTGAATTATGGTGGGAAAGCTCAATTTCTGTAGAATAACGACAGAGCAACAGCAATGTAAAAGAGACAGACTCAGTCATAACAACACTGTTATAATGTCATATTTGTAAATGATTTATACACTCTATTGTGAGAACATATAGGTTAGTGTACCTCGAAAAACATGACAGTATAGAGAGGCCCCGGGAACAACGAACGTAAGTTTTCTGTGATGCGGCAGCTCAAATATCTAACTACCTGCTTAGTACTAATAGAAAACATTTCACAAGTTTGGTTTTTGCAACCTCATGTTACTTTTCTCCCACTGTCCTTCCATTCTACATGTTTTTTTTCTTCTTTTTCTTTCGTCAAATCATTTTAATCACTCACAACTCCTTCTTTTCCTTCCGCTCTCCTATTCTTCCCTTTCCTTCACCAGCATTCAAATACTACCGCTAAAAACTTGGTCAAAATTAATACTTTTACTTTAGATACTTGTAAACATTTTGCTATTACCTCTTCAGTTCCACGACTTCAACTGGCAGATGCTAGAATTTAAATTGATGTACATGTAGAGGTGTTCATGTCATGTGTTCATCCTAAAATGCAGGATCGGAGCCCGTCCTCTTTCATTGTGTGCAGGATTTCAGGATTTCAGTTCTTCCAGTTTTTCTTTTGGGATATTGTACCACCTGACACACAGAGTAATTATACCATAAATTCAACTCTCTCTGAACCAACAGTATGACTACAGGCAGAAAGACTATAAAAAAGGGGCTCATTAAAAATGGTTAGTGGCATCCTGGCACTTACAGTAGCTCACACTGCAGCAGTGGGGAGCCGTCTTTGTTTTGAGATCTGCTTTGGTGTAGGTATACAGAGGCATGATGTGCATTTACAGCAGACAGTGTTTACAGTGTCTCTGGAGCTTTTTCATCATCTGGAATAATTAATCGACAGGGAGCAATTAATGAATAATGGAGAAAGAAAATCAGAGCAATTACTATCCCAAACAGTGGATTAATGGCCATCGTCTCTGGGGTTGAGAGAAGGGAGTGCATTAAAATACGTATTCTTACGTTCAGATGCCTCATTAGAAGCTCTGCTCTTTTAGAAAGCAATGTTACAAAAGTTAAATGTAGTAGTTTATTGAATCATCTCCTTCGTTGTGCATCACATCCATGTTATATGTTGTGGCATGAGTGAGCAGGAGCAGGTACAAGTGATCAACACCTTCAGTGTCACTTATGATTTGTCATAGCAGGGCTTTCTGTCTACATTTTGTTTCCCTCCTAATTAATGCAAATTTCGGGTCTGTGTCAGCTTTGCCTTCTCAGCGGCATCCATCTTGATATTGCTTTAATTAAGTATCCAAAATTGCATTAAAGTGCTGCTCCAAATTTGATCTAATTTCTACCGTTTCCTACACAGACAGGCATTTATAGATTATGTTAATCCAACATTCACTGCTGATACTCGGGTGTTCTCGGCAGCTCTAATCAAATTAGACTCTTAATCAGACAAGCTTTAGTTGCAGGTGTCAATAAAAATTAAAAGTCTACTTATTGCAGCTTAGTATTTATGATATTCTTGCTCAAAACAAATGTTAATCATACATTCATGCACACACTTGAATATATGGATATAAGAACAATGAACTTATTGATACTTTATTGACATAATGCATTTCTCTACTCTGTATCATTAGATTTAAAATGCCTTTGCAGATGAGTGTCAGGTATATTACTATACTAGATAAATCAAAGTAGTGCAGTTCACAGTTGGACAGACTTAATATTTTAAGATTAGAGTAAAATATGAGGCAAAAGATGATGTTAGATGAGGCAATGGAAATGAAAAAAAGAGTTGTTGAGTTCAACAAAGTGAGAAAATCTTATTTCCTAAGATCACAAAAAATCTTGCTGACACCAGTTAAAACCTAATTGGCAGTACTCTGCCTCCTGAGCCGTATTTTACATGAGATGTGAAGTCAAATGTGTAATTTAGTTGCATATCAATTTAACTTCCTGCAGAGTGGAGTCTTTTCCTACTAAATGAATGAATTTGCTAACGGTGATAGCTAAATGAAAGGACAGTAGCAATATTGCAGAGAATGTACTTTAGTCTAACCTCATTAGAATTGACAGACACAGGTGTATTACACACACACACACACGCACACACACGCACACACACACACAGAGCCAGGGATGAGATCAGGAGCAGGTAATATTGTCAGTGTCAGGTACCAGGTGCCCCAAAACAGGGAAGGTTAGATCAGGACAACTCAGAGTCCACCAACAGTTGACCACATGAGACTGATGCACAAACTAGACCTCTTACAAATAATTGTCTGTAGCAGTTTGATGTCAGTCAACATGAGATTCTCTGCCATTGCTGAGGAGATGTGCCTTGTGACAGCTGTTCAGCCTCCACCTGTCCATCACACGTGCTGAATTTGCACCTGCACAGTACGTAAGGAATAATCCTAATAATGACACAGGAGCAATGCATTTGATTGCTTTTTTTTTGCAGCATTTTGTTTGAAATGAAAGAATTGGCTGCTAGCAGAAACCGAGAGAGTAATCATCATCATCAACATCATCATCATCAGGATGACAAAGAGCTCCAGAAACAAAAACAGGGTTATAGTAGTGCATGAGCAAAACATCTGATAGGAAAGTCAAGTGCAACAATGTAGTGGCAATGCCAGGGTAATCAGTAATGTGATTCACTAAAAATAATTAAATAATTAAATTAAACTCTGCTATATAACATATTAGAATACATTTGATGACATCTGAAGTTAAAAATCACAAAATCAGATTATTCATGCAAAGGTACTGAAATAGAAAAGGAACCTTCTGCATATGGAACTGCGTTTTACACAAGCTCCCTTGTAAATACATAAGACTAATGTTTGGGTAACAGGGTAAGGACAGCATGTCAGCCTGTCTGTGTTGTTGGTCACCTTTTTCATGGATCATTTATAAACTGCTTCTTGGGAAGCAGTCTGTGAAGCCTATATCAGTTAGAGTAACAGTAAGAAAAACATTGGAGAAAGCTTTTGCTCCGTGAAATATTGGCAGCTCTGATATAACAAAAATATTAACTATACACTTCAGAAGATCATTTTAGTTCAAGCTAATTTGTGGAACAGTTGGAAAATTAAGACCAATCAGACTTCTACGATCAGAACACTGAAATGTCAGGCATTGTTTAAAGTTCCCGAGCCCCTCATTTTGAATTTCTCAAGCCTTAAAGGACTACATCTGTATTAAGGCTCACTTACTTCTCATTAACTAGAATTATTTTGCCAGTATTATTTAGATTGATTTCTGAACTTCCAGACAGATATTAGCTATTTAGCTAGTTCACTCAAGTACAGTATAAAAATAAACTTGCAGAGGCTCTATTTCTGCTGCATTTTTCTTTTCTTTCTTTTTTATCAAAAAACATTGTTGAGCAATGCTGCAGCATGCAGGGACTGAAACTCACCACTGATGCATTCAAGGACAAAGACAAACTAACAACTGACAAATAAATGCTAAAGACAAAGTACAGCATTCTTCTGCAGCACACTCAGGTTTCTGATTCTGTGGTGTCCTTGATTACATTAAGAAGGATGGTTTGTTTACAGCAGGATCAAGGACTGGACCTGTAAACACCTGTTACAATTTTCACTATCTCACAAAAATTACAGTTCTCTCTCCATAACCAGAGGGAGGGTAAACATATGTCTGGTTAATATGCTACAAATGAGGGGCATATGATGTATTGCTGTGATGATTGCTGTGATTCAGCCTGAAGATCACCTTGTTGTTTTTTTTTTTTGTTGTTTTTTTTTTTTTTTTTATAAACCCAATGCGGTAAATGTAGCAGGAAAATTAAGATTATAGAAATACGGCTGCTGGTGCGAATCCCAAGCCTGTCGGGGAAAATCTCTGAATGAGTCTGAATGAGAAACAAGATTGTGACGAAAGGGTTTTTCAGTTTGAATTCCCTGGACAGAGCAGGAAAAATTGGTTGGTTGCAGAACATAATGAGTAATACTCTCCCCTTTCTCGAACCAGTGCTGTCAAGGTGTCCTTGTGCAAGGCGCTTAACCACCCACCTGTTCCACTGGTGCTGTTCAGTGGATTCGACTGAGACTGTACCGTGCACTTCCCGAGGGGGAGTGTAATGATAAATAAAGGTTAAAATGAAAAATTGTCCATATTCAAAAGGTCACAAAGTCCAAAGATGCAAGTTATTAAAAATGCAGACATTGTGTTAACAGTGCGTCCTCCCTATTCTGTGTGTCTGTAATCCCTCAAAATCAATTTCTGCTACACCAATTTGCTTGTTAAATGTTTGGCTAAAACATCATATTACCTGAGCTCAAGCAATCTATCGAACACATTATTCAGGATCCCTCTGAATAATACAAAAGGTACACAATCTTTTTTACTACACCAAGACTCAATTACCACCACAAAAAGTAAAGGTGTCCTTCAATGACATCAGTGGAGGACAAAAAAAAAAAAAGAATCCCAAATAAAACTGACTTTTAATAAATGTGCAATAAAAATGGAAATGAAACAGTGTTTACAGGTTTTGGGATGCATGTGAGAGAAGATAGATAATAAATCAGCTTTTGTTTGTTTGCTTTATATGGAGTGCCACTTCAACAGATGAAAGACTGAAGATGGTAGAAATCAGACTTATGAAAACACACACAAACATACACACACACACTTTTCACAGCAGCTCGCTATTTGTCTGTCTCCATCCCTCCTCTAATTTCCATTGCTGAAGTGTGTGATTTCGTTCTCCTCAGAGTGCTGCAGTGCTCGTTCATGATTGGGCATATGCCTGCAACCGCTGCTGCTACTGCAGCCACTTCATAATTAAATCAGAATGAGACACACTTTGACTCTTTCATTGTGTCTTTGTGTGGTCCTCTCATGCTGCTTTCCTTCCTATATCTCACACTTTCCACTATTTCTTCATCCTATTGCCCATTTCCCAGATTCCATCTGTGCGACTTAGTAGCAAAGCTGCTGGCAGAACCTTTCTCAGTGGCTTCTTGTAAATAATGCAAGTCACTCAGTTACACACCACTGTACATAAACCCACCCCCAGACGCAAACACGCACATGCACACTGCTCTAACCCTTAAGGGAATCACACAGATGTCTGGGCACCTGGTCATCCATTCTAAATGCTGGCAGTTGTCTTGCCCAGGATCTAATTTACAACCCAGGTAAACAGTTTCAGTCCCACTTTGTTGGGGAAACTGACATCAATCTTGGGTTAATTGTTTGCACCTAGTGCCATGTTTAGTGACTGACTGTGGTCTGTGGAAGCCTGAAATATCAATTAGATTACTATGATAGCTCTCAAATGAACAAACTACAGGTGCAGGATGTTCTTCAGTTTTGTTTTGTTTTTGACTGACACTAATGAAGACTGTGACATCATCTGGCCAATGGTTTGAGCAGTGGACTCTATTCTTTTATTCCCCTTTTTCTCAGATTTTGGGTTCAGACCTCTTAATCACTGTCCACATCCAACCCTTCCAGTGATTCAGTGCTGTTTACCTATGTGAACAAAACAGACAAGCTCTCTAGGCAAGACTGAGAATGAGGACATCATCTTGCTGCATCAGGGACTGCACCGATGACTAGTGTGGATGAGATTAAGATACAAGTTGATGTAAAAAATATCAACTCTTAAACTGGCAATTACTTTCATCATCAGAAAACAGATTTTAGCTTCTTCAGTATCAACCTGTATCGCCATATCAACGTAACCAATGACGTTAACATTGTGTGTGTGTTAACATTGTGTAACATAACTTAGGCTACATCTACACTAATATATTTTGGTATTAAAAACCTAACTTTTGCTATGTCCACTGCAAGTGTCCACACTACTCCAGCTACTGACTGCTAACACCATTTTGGTTTAAGGACTCCAGGGTTGGATTGGTGTCAACATGGGAAAAATGGAAATGGAAACAATCACAGAGACACCCAAGTTTGCCTCCTAATCCCTGATTAGTTGTGCCACCATTACATAACCCTTTTTTAAAAGAAAACTAAGGACAGTAGCCTGTATTTATGAGCGCTGACGACTGGTGGTTTATTCAACATGGATAACTAATTACAGGCACTGCTGACTTTGCTAGCAGCTGTTGTATGTCTTATACTAAGTCCTGAATCATAACAGGAATGATAGAACAGGAAGCTTATGTTGAAGTCCCAAAAATTACACGTGTCTTTACTTTAGTAATCTCCGTGTAATTCCTATGATTTTACCACTTTAAGCTGTGACTCCGTGGATATCCATGCACTTTGAAAGTAGGCCATCTGCATCACATGTTCTCCTACGGTGCCAGAATCTGAATTTTAAATGTGGCATTGTGATTGATGAGCAGTATTCATGAATGCAAGGCTTCCCTCTTAAATTACCATATAATTGCCATGAATATATGCAGATTGATCTGTCCGAGAATCGCAGATCTAACGTCTTCCAAGGAAACATTAATACCAAATGTCATCAAATGGTGCTTTCAAGCTTTTCCATTCACAATTCAGGCTCAAGATTGTCAGCTATTAAAGGAAAGGAGGTACCTTTTGGCCCGAGAGGAACCTACAGATAGAGGTAACTCTGAGAAGATGGCAGTGGTAATGAGAGAGTGTCTTGTCACCATGAAATATTTTGGAATAATTTCTTTGACGGGTTAATGATTTTCTTGAACTGCCAGCTGTAAACATTATTAGTGGCTGCTCATGGTCACAATCACAATTGTTTCTGGTGAAGTATCTTCCAGATTCAAAGATATGATTAATTACTGAGGAGAAAAATACTCTGTCTTGTTGTTGCTCTTTAATTACATACATACATGCTTCCTGCATTATTTTTAAAAGAGGTTCCCATCTCTTCCTGCCATTTTGTCTTTACGTTTTCTTTTTTTTTTAACAAATCAGGATAAAATTTCGAATTAGTGCCGCTGACAGTGAAAGCAGCAGTATAAAAATGTCAGTCACTAGTTTATCAAATTATTAGAGTTTTTCCAAATAATTCATCTAATTCCTCTGGCCTAATATAGAGGCACAGAGAAAGGAAGTGCTTTATTGGGAGCAATTAGGAGTTTGAAGGGGAAAAGGGATATTATGTAGCTGATGGTGATATGAGCTGCTTTTAGAAAACTTTTCAGCCAGCAGCAGATGATGGGGTGTGACTCTGCAGTTTTACTGGAGTTGGAAGGTCATTTCACCGTCGGGGACTGTGTGGGGTGACTGCAGGCCTTTGCACTGATGGGAGGGCTAAGCTGCTAGTGGTGTCACAACTAAAATTAGAGGATGGCAACACCCTCTAATACCAATAACACTATTTACGTTTATGGATTTACTTAAAGGGCCCATTTTATGAGCCAGTTTGAACTCCTTTGTGTTTATTCCTTTAATGTGCTTACTTTAAGCAGGTAAAAATGCCATTTGAACCTGGATAACATCACATGCCTGTATTGAGTCAATGAAAAATGAAAAGTGCAGATTTTGATTTTGTTCCAATCTGGACCAAATACAGAAAAAAATCCCACAGTGGCTGAGAGAGCTTGGATAACAACATGAACTGCAAATGTAAAGCTAAGATGAAGCGCCTACTAACAAATTCAAAGCACAGTCACATTACCCAGAGAATCAGCTTTTCTGTTTCAGCCATTACAGCAGAAAGCACAGACTAGTTCATCTTGCTGGGATAATGTTACAGGTGTAGAATTAGAGTCCTGCCAGTGTTACTGTTTGCTTACAGTATATGTCTTTCTCTGCAACTAGGACAAAGAAATGCAGGTAGTTTGAGAAGGACAAAGTGAATTGGACTTGTCACGGCTGCCATCTGTCTTTGAATTCAGCCAACATTAGATGAGTAAGAATACATTTGCCAAAGTAGTTTCCCTTTTAAAATATCACACTCCAGAAGAAATATGACTCTAAAAGTAACATTATACCAAAACTATTACTGCACCATGTCACTGCATAATGACTTCCCTCAAACGGTAATTATAATAAAAGTCTTTCAAATGTCATACCGGCTATAATCTGGGATTCAAGACTCCAAAAAGTGAGGCTGGAAAGAAGACAAGTGCATACTCAACATTAAAAGAAATGTCTCTCAAAGTGCGTGTTAATAAACAATGACGTGATCACATCTCAGGCACAACAGGCACACCGACAATGAAATGGGATGAGATGGTTTTAATACCAAGTGAACACACAAACACACACCCACACACACCTGAACCACACAAAGGCTTAACACATCAAAGTCAAGTCTCAGTGTTTTCATCATGTGGAGAGCCAGCTGCTATCCTATAACACCACCACCACTGTTCTTTGTTCATTGAAAGCACAGAGTTGAGACGGGGAAGAAACTGGAAGGAATATTAATACAACAGCATCCTTCAAAATATATCCATCTAAACAAGTCATTTTTGATGTAATGCCCAGAGAGAGTTGAGTGGTTAAGAGCCTCTGTTTGGGGGGGGGAAATAAAACAAAATAAATAAATATATAAAAATTTCCTGATGACCTGAGATTTAATCCGCCCCCAGTTTTGTCAATAGTGAACTTTGGCATAGAACACACAAACAAGGTTATTAAGTTTTGACTTTGTAGCATAGCTCAGCAGGATCAATGTGCAAAGTGGGACATCGACAATGTAGAGTATTGTATACATCTTGTATTTGCATCACACTGTAAATATGAATTCATAAAAGCTGAGAATTGTAGTGCCATTGGCATCTAGACAGTGTACAGCTGCATCTTCTCCACTGAGCAACACAAATCACAGCACTGCATAGATGTCCTCTGGGAAACACACACGCACACACACACACACACACACACACACACACACCATTTCAAAAAAGAAGCAGCCCTTGGAAAACATGCATACACAACCCAGCACACACATACAAAAGCACCAACTATCCAGAATACTGCTTTCCAAATATTGTCCCAGTGCTCTATCAGCTTGCCAGCGGGTGTATCATGATGAACGGTGTTTGCCTAGTTGGAGGCCATCATCAGCTACCTGGGGAAGTGTTCAGAGCTCTGAGAGGCTGTGTCCTGGAGTCCCACCTGCTCTTTGGGAAGAACATCCTTAGGCGGAAACCACCACTACCTCCTCCTCCACCCAAGCGGAAATCTATTCATCAGCTGCCGTAATGAGCTCACAGCACTGCATCCCTACTGTAGATGTGGACCAATGCACATGGACATACACACGCACAGGTGTGGGTAGGGCTGCATATACACTGATAAGCACTGGGGAAACAGGACAGTGCAGGACATGGCTAAATCCACAGTGTTAGGCTGCAAATCCATTCATTTGCTATACACCAAAGACCACAGCCAACCTTTTTGTTTATGACAACAGAAAACTGTTTAAGAAGCTTTTCAGGTCTAGAAAAGCATGCCTAATTTTGGCTATATGTCCAATACAAAAACTATATTTCTACATTTATTGTGAAACTTTATTTATATGGTTTCAATAAAACACAGTCTCTTTAATACTTGCCAAGTTTCAGGCTGCACCACAGCAGTGGGTGGACATCAGACTGACCGACTGATGGACCGACATTGCCATTTCCTAGACCCAAACTGCAAGTGCAACTTGACATCCATTAAGAGCTGCTTCTGTATGTACACTTTCTCTAATTAACTTTAAACTAAGAGTCAACAATTCAACAGATATGTACAGTGAAGTTAATACCTGTTGTCCTCTTTTCTTTTGTGCCTCGCAATACCTAACAGACAGACAGACAGACAGCTGTGTGTACAATGCAATAAGAAAGACTGGTGTAATGAAAGCTCAAAGGAGTATCACAAAAAATACTATGTTTTCATGACCAGGGCTCTCTCAATGAACTCTTTTCAACCTACATCTCATTGAGAGAGGTTTGCAGCAGAGCTAGAAACTATATATAATGAATTTTATCTTGCTACAAAAACCTCTACTTGGAAAATAGAATCAGGATGTGGGAGGACAGAATGAGAAAGACAGATCAAAAGCAGTCAAACGGACAGATATGTGAGGAATCAATAGATAGTTGGATCTAAAGAAAGAGAGAGAGGGAAGATGGCTATGCTTGGGTACAAAAAAATACCAAAGTAGGTTCAGAAAGGACAATAAGGAATGGAAGACATGGGAAAATAATAAAGAAGATAATAATCGTCTTGATACTTCACATTATTCAGTCTGGACATTGGTCTTCGAAGAGTATCCCTTCATGCTGTGAGACCTCAGGTCACTACTCTCTCATAGGTTTCTTGTGTCAAGCGGGGCTCCACATGTGGTGCTGAGGGCTTTTGTGGTGTAGGTCACATCCCACTCTGAGACGGACTCCTCAGTCCCTTTCCCAGGCAGAGGACAGACAGATACAGCAGCCCAGCGTGGCTGATAGTGAGAGGTTATTCTCTGTGTGGAGCGGTCACTGAGCCTCTGGGGTTCTAACATTTTTGAGAGAAAATGTTGTCAGTAGTATTGGATTTCTAAATGTTGGGAGTGTTTTTTGCTATTTTCCGTGAGCTGGATTCTGTTTTCAGATAGCTAAAGATAGAAAATAATTTATAGGATGACAAAGAGTAGAGGGTAGTTACCAAAGGATTTTTTTTTTTTTTTTGTATTTGGCACTCTTTCTAAACCCTCCATAGGGGGTCAACGACAGGCTGCACAGAAGCCGACTTATAGATAAAACCCTATCTAGGGACTCCTGCAGAGATATCTTGAACAAGATTACGCTGATACCACATCTGAAAAAGTCTTGGCCTAATTTGGGAGCCATGAAGTTGGCTGGAAACTAAGCACTGCAAAGTGCATGGAAGTCAAGTTAATGTGATCAATTCTTGATTTGTCTTTCACCCGCCAGCAATTTTTGTCTTTTCTATTTCTAATTTTGAGTGCCTCTAGAAATTCCTTACGTTGCAGAGCTTAAATGCAATCTATTTGATCTACACTGCAGAAGTGGGTTAGACATTTTTGGCATGTCTTAAATGGTCTGCACACTTACTTTCTGGCTCTTATCTCTTTTCCTTCTATCTTTTTCTTCCTCTTGTGGCCTTGATAAATCAGCATTTTAAATGCAATGTTTCATACAATAATTTGCCATTTCAGAGGGGAAATTAACATTCCTTACATAATGACAAGCTTGGCCTTTTGCAGTAATTGAGGCTTTAGGGAGGGTAATGGAGGAGTAAAGAAATGTGAGAAAGTCCCCATAGACGAAGAATGTTAAAATGTAAATATATATCTGTATGAAACACAGAGAACTGAACAATTATTTTATCATATTATTAGAAAATTAGTGCACGTACATAATAATATGTTCATAAAATTAAAAATGGCAGCCTAAAACATGTTTGTTTTCAGGCAATGCTTTGTTTCCAGAGGGAAAATTGACAGACGGACATTGTAATCATAACATTTATGTTTTATTGATTGTCATTCATTTATTTTATAATAATGTCTATGGCTAAAATGCATCATACTGACCTTTGAAACAGTAGTTTAGGAAAACACAATTAAGCACACTGAGGACTTAAGGAATATTCTTGATTACATTTGCAAGTTTCATTATATTTATGGTGTATAGGTCGGTGGTAGTGGCTTTATCACTATTTTTGATTACCCTGATACAGGTTATTTGTGTTAAGACACTGTTGCCCATAAAGTTGGAATAAAATGTTTTTTTACTCTTCTCATGAAATGATTATGGCAATATGATTTATTCTTGATAGATAAAGTATATATCTTCTCAAAAATCATTGCACCTGGTTAAAAGCGATTACTGATGTGTATAAATACCAATAAAAGGAGGAATGTGTCTGAAAACAAAATTATTCCAACTTTATGGGCAACAGTGTATGTGCACAAAAAATGTTTTGACAAAGCAGAATAACAGTAAATCCTAACTGTTCTATATAAGAGGTGCTAACAAAATGCTCTCAGACTGCTCCTATGACAAGTAAGAACCATCCCTGATTTCATTTTGGGCACGGACCTCCTCGAAGTAGTTACCTTGTGCAGTGATACACCACTCCCAGTGCTCTTGCCACACATAGATCACTTGCCAGAAGCATCGCTTTGTAAACATGTTAAGAACTTTCTGTGATGTGCACTGGATGTCCCATGGACCTTCTCCACAGTTTCAAAGAAACAACTGTTAAGCTTGAATTTTATTTTGAGCATTTATTGTCAACTTATCCAGCAAGTGTCAGTGCGACTGTGTCAGTGCAGCCCACACACTTGTGCTTTATCAATGTGCACTGCAATGGTGGAGAACCAAAGCACATTTGCACACAGTTCAGGGCATATGCCTCAGAACGGTGCAGCAGAGCTCTCTGCTGACCTGTTAGATAAATCCACAGGGCACAACCCCCACAAATGCCAGTGAAAACAACCAGTATGCCCCCCTTTGAGATGCTAAAACTGCTGTATGGTCTCGGGGTAAAGGCTGTAGACCACACAGTCATGACTAGAGATCAAACTCCAAATGAAAGTTGGATTTGACAGAGATTTTGATACCTTGTTTTTCACTGTTAAAACTTCATGTCTAGAGTGACAAAGCAAAGGGGCATGGGCAAGCAGGGCAGACACATACCTCCGATGTAGCTGAATATGCTGGCGTTGCATTTGTTCATGCTAATTACCATTATGTTCTGCGTTCATGAACAGCAGAAACCGAGAGAACACTTTGATAGCACCTCACACACAATGTACTGCAGAACCATCAAAATTCACTTCAAGAAAAAATAACTCAAGAAGGTCTTGTCTGTCAAGTAAAGTATCTCCCCGTACACGTTCCTGCCAGTGGTTTGACACTATTCCACTGATGTTCAGGTGATCTACAGCAGTGCACCTGCAAAGGCAGGGAAAAAGAAGTCTGCTCATAAGTAAGTACTGCAGGAGAGGCATTCATCACTCACACACACCGGGCATGTTTGTGTGTTTAAAACATAAATTTAATTTCACTGCACAGTAAACAGTTGAATATTTTGTTTTATGTGAACAAGAGTTTGCAAGTGAATGGGGGGTTTTAACACAACAAATGCTACTTTTTCTACTCAGTTTAGAGAGTCAACAAAACTTGCCCAGCACTTTATATTCTACAATTTTGACATTACTTGCAAGTTCTAAATAGTACAGCCAGTTTCACATATACACAATGCCAAATCAGCAAATAAATTCTCTCTCAAGCCTGATGCAACGATGTACACTGTATATATTTCCATATTTATGTGAGTGAAAAGATAGCTTAAAATACCCCACATACTGTTTTTCCCCACACAGACGAATGCAATACATACTGTGTACATGCTGGTGTGTGTAAGCGCTCTGTATTTGATTCTTCCATACACCAGGTATGCATGAATAGTTAGAGTATTTGTGGAGTGCTTAAATGAAACTGCAAGGTGGTCCTTCCTTTTTGTCATTTGCATCTGTTCCCATGGCAACAAACCCATAGTAGAAAAAGAGTGTGTTGGCTGTTTGATATCTTCCCAAGCAGTGGACTATTTTATCATTGCTCTTAAACCTATCTCTGTCTACATATAGCATAGCAAGTACCAGTTCTACATAATTACTGTCATGACAGCTGTGACTTTGGGTTAACTAGTAGATGAATTGAAGGATATAAATAATTTTCCTGAGTTTCTACCCCTAAGGGCAGAGCAAGAATAGCCCTGTCACTTAGGGTTTAGCATCTTGTATCCACAATCTCATTCCTTTGGTCACTATCCACAGACCTTGAGGTGACTGATGGCATATAGGTTAACTGGTAAATCATCAGGCCTTCAGGCTCAGTTCTTACTTCCATTGTCTAGTGCAATACCTGCATCACTACAGATGCTACACTGTGTGCCAATGATAGTCTCTCTGGTGTCTCAGTGCTGTGGTGCTTTATTGACAGTCACTAATAATTATATTATATATTGGGAATACTGGAAATACATTCTGACAATGAGATAGTGGTCATTGAAAGGGTGTAAAGTCAATCTATGTCAGTGAGCAGCCTCTGACTTCACCCTAAAATGCATCTGGTTCTGTTATCTCAATAAGGAAGTTGAATGAAGCACATTTCTGCCTAAAGGGTATGAACACACAGCCTTACAAAGCCATTTTCTAAAGGCACTCTTCAAATAGAAAAAAATTAGAGAATAAGGCCTTATTTTGAAAATCGTAGGAACCCCACTTGTCCACATTAATATCCACTTTTATCCTATGAGGTGAGAGCTCTGGATCTGTCAGCCAGCAGATCTATGGTTCACACCAGCGGGGGAGCAGCACCACAAGGCAAGACTTCTCCATGAGGGGGTCCAACGGCAGTCAAAGTCAGGGCTTTGGGATGCTCTTGACTTGGCTGATCAAAGATCTGCTGCTAAAGGGGCTCTGCAGGCCCTCTGCAGGGGTGGTAGAGGGTTGGGAGACTGAATTTTTGGGGAGGCTTCAAGGTCTCAATCAGTGAAGAATCAGAATATCTTTAAAGCTGGCTTTAAATGAAACTGCCCTTTGAGCATTGTTCCTGGTAAAATTAGAACATTGTTGTCAATTTTCAAGGATTTTATTTAAAAAAACTTTTACAATCATGAATGTTTCTGATTGTCATTACTTCCTTTAAGTTCTATGAGAGAGTTATCTATTTGAGTAATCTTAGTGTAAGTTTAAATGTCATGTCTGTTAACTATGGGAGAATCCCAGAGAAAAAAAAAACACAGAGAACCACAGAGAAGTTACAAAGATTTCAACATAGGACCCTCCTGCTCTGATGTGTAAGTTATCCAAGAACAGCTCTATCCACTGAGCCACAGTGCTGTCCTACACTGTATCATGTGGAATAGTTACTGATATGGCGCCTGGAGAGAACAGCTTTACCTCGATTAGTTGCTTAGCCTAAGAAAGAATGACTGCAGGCTGTCAGGCGGAGCCACAGTTCCCACACACATAAATCTGACAAATGTCAGCAGCAGCAGTCTATTGCAACTATGGTGCCATGTGGCTGGGCTTACCAGGAGACGTGCATATCTGGGTTTTATTTTGGTTAAAGATTTCCTGGAAAAAAAGGTTGTTCAAAGGTTGCTTCTATATTTTATCTCCTTCCAGAGTAATTGGTTTAGAAAATTAGTTTGTCCACAGCCCAGGTTTAATTGGAATTAAACACAAATATATGGAATGGTGCACTGCTCTTGCTGTTAGATTAACTGGGTCTATAAATGTCTGCCGCGGTAATCGCATTAGAAAAATGTGTGTGTTTGTGCAAGTGTGTGCAAGCATTGATATGTAGATGCGTATGCAAGTCTGTCTCTGCTGGCTGTGGGATCCCGTGTGTGCACATCAGTTCTGTTAACCCATTCCACACAAGGTCAGCGGAAACATGTAATTAGCTTCAGGACAGTCGACATCATCACCTCATTTTTCTTCGTACCTGGTAATGTCTAGTCATGTCTATCATGCTTGTGCTCTCTCAAGAGAGCCATGAAATATATTACCTGTTAATGTGATATGAAATAGCTCATTTAAGCCTGAGCCATGGACCAGAAAGTGAGTTAAAGCTTATGGAGTCGTTGTTCGGAGAGTATGTGATAAATTAATCACAGCAGATGCCCCTATGTTCTTGTAAATCTCTAATTAACACTGTTGATCCTTGTGTGTTGCTAAATTAAATCAGAGAAGATCTGAGGGATGATTCACAGGCTGTTATTGACAATGGGCTTCAATTAATTGAGTGCTCTTGAAGCATCAATCCTACCTCTGTGGCAAGCACCTGTTTGAGTAATTAAGCATCTTGTGCATTCAGTCAGTAGCACAGCTCCTCTACTGAATGCATCCAAGCTGAGGAATAATCTAGTGTGCGGTGCAGGTTGGATTACTGCCTTTTGCAGTATGCCTTATGCTATACTATGCCGTGCTATACTATGCTCTACTCTAGTCTTTTCTACACTACGTACTATGCAATATCAGAAAGCAGAGACTGCAGTGAAATATACAGCTTCATTTAAACTTATCCACAGATCCACAGAAATTTGATCTGCCATGGTCAGAACTTCGATTTGAGGTTGTTCCAGTCAGCCCCTCTCTGACCAGCTAACTATACTCTCCAGTCACATGACAACTATGAGTATTTAAATATTTAAATTAATAATAATATTTAAATTTGGCACTGGTGCCAAAAAACATTGGTTACACTAATACCCTAGTTTGTCAGAAAGCAGGCTGTTCATGAAATCCTGCTGTTGGTGAACTATGTCAATGGGCAATTTGATCCCTTTTTGCTATCAGCGTATCACCCTCTTCTAAGTCCATGTAACCACAAGAAACAACAATGTCTGAATTCATAGTAAGTTAGAAGCTCTTACATTTTCTTTTATGGGGTTTTAGCCATGTTAATGCCTGGGCTAAACTCCCCAAATCATATGTTCCACCAAAAGAAGTTCCCCTCAACACTACTTTGCTGGTTCACTGTAGATGCATCCTTGCCTTAGGTGTTTTATTTACCCTATTGTATCATTTACCAATGTATTGTGTAGACCTGTAGCAGTAGCAGCAGACTGGACAAGAACTTGGATCCAAATCCAAAAAAAACTGACATAAAATGCAAAAAACAAACAAACAAACAAAAAAACAAACAAAACAAGAAAAATCTGACAGTTACAAAGTTTCCTAATGCCTTTGAATTTTACAATAGAGCTGTTCTGCAGGCTCACAGGCACAGTCATAATAACTTAATACATTGCTGAAATAGAGATATTTGAGGTTAATGTCAATACTCTGTTCTCTACAGCTGTGAACCAGCTGGGGAAGCAAGGCAGTGGCCTGAATCACCGTCACAAAGCTCAAGAGAAGGAAAGTGTCTCTTTGTGTTAGACGGATTATTCGGGGCTCGTTGGAGGACGGTTTGGGATGTAACAGAGGGACAGTCATAGTAAGCTAGGTTAGAACATGGGGGAAGGAGGGAGCACTCAATACACTGACGGACTAAAGAGGGCTTGCCTTCAGGGTGTCAGAAGAAGAAATGGGGAAGGTGAGGGAAAGGGAAAAGTACTATATGCATAAAAGTGTTGAACTGAAACACTGAGATGTGGGTAAAGAGTTGACAGAGGTAGAGACCTTCAAGAGACAGTGGATGTAGAAGAGGAGAGGAAAAATCAAAGGGAAAGAGATTCCTTCAGGCTGATTGAAGTTTTAGTAATACAAACATTTCTTGGAGGCAGAGCTGCTCTGAAGGCAGAAACAATCTCAATGGTTGCAGCAAGAAATTTGTTTTTTCTGGATTAGTAATATTAGACTGCATCCTGATCAAAAGGCATGGGAAGAAAACAAGCCTTGAATTAATAAAGAAACAAGTTGTTGGCTTCTGAGTTCCCATTAAGTATTCAAGTTGGATTGTTAACTAACTTGTGATCCAAATCACAGCCCAACGAGTTTCAACCGCTATAATAAAACAAAAAGCATGGAGAGTAGAAGGACTGATGGGATGACTGGATAAGGAGAGAAGAAAAAAAGAGATTGTGAACAAGCAGGATGGAGCCTCAGGGATGGACAGTGAAGTGGATGAGTGAATAACTAGTGAGGACAAAAAGGAGGGAGGAGTGAGGAGGAGAGAAGGATAAAAGGGAAGGAGAAGAGGGGAAAGGAGAGGAAAGAGTGGGGGACTTGGAGAGCTAGGTTGGAGCTCCTGGGACACACAAGTGAAGAGGCTGAGAGAGACATGGTTGTAGCTGCAGGGATGGTTGCTCCATTGCTCCGTTTGCACTAAAAAGAAAGCAGAGATGGAAGTCACACTGTGAGCTCAGGGGCCTACACTCCAGCCCTTGAGTGTGTCTCTGTGTGTGTGTGTGTGTGTGTGTGTGCGTGTGTCAGTCACGGAAGGAAGAGTATGCCCTGTCATTGAAGCTCCCAGGCCATCCACTAGTGTAGCGTTCCCTGGCAAATGACCCTGCAGGAAAGAGCTGCGTTTGGGATTTTTTCATGCGTGTTTAGCGTGAGTGCGCTTTTGCGAGTGTGTTTGCATTTTTCCCAGACTACTGCTGTAGCCGCTCTTCAAAAGCAATTACTGAAGCTAAAGTATGCAGTGTTTGTTTACTATGAAAGTGACCTGCCACTCAGGATTTCAATTATCATCCTCTTTGGCTGTGAACCCGCGCTTACACACAGAGTGCAAGACAGACACAGGGAAGAATAACACCCTGCGTCTCACACTGATAAGGCAGCAGACACCAGCTCTGGCCACAGTGGATATGACTACATCTCACCAGATATAACAGGACCATTAAAATATTTCAAGCATTCACATAGAGTTGCTGTTATCATCTGCCAGAGAATGTGCCATTATTGTCTGATGTAACAATGAGAAAAGGGAAAATTGAAATATAAACAAAAGAATGAGATGAAGTAACGAAGTTTGGTAAGCTGTAGTAGTATGATCAAATACTGCAGTGCTTATGATGTCCTCTGTACGTTACTAAATGACATATATGGGTGAATTAAACATCTCACTTGCAAATACACTATTGTGCTGTGTCCATCCTTGCTCAGACAAATATCAGTTTCTTAATATTGAAACTGATATTTTCTGATTTTTTTAAAGCAGTTGCAGGGCTTTTGTCTTTTCTTTGCTATAGGTTTCGCCTTCTCCACCTTGTTGTAGTATACCATGTAGATTTAGTTGCTTCAGTGTAACGGACGTTCATTTATTTTTTAAAGTCAGGCACTGTACTTTAAAGCTGCTAAATGAAGCTTTTTACTTTGGGCTAATAATGAGATCAATGACCAGTTTGAGCAACAAAATACCTTTCCTACAAATAATACTTATAATTATGAAAAATACATGCCATTGTGTTACATACCAGTCACATATGCAAGTTAACCGTAGTCTTAAATATCAGGCAATCGACACTGATAACAGCAATGAGAATAAAATGATATTGAATTAAATAAAATATGATGGAATGAAAAAGCTGTCTGACTCTATGTTCAACGACAGATCCATTAATATACAAATACATTCTTACAACCCGTGTTTTCTGATAACCAATCACAATCAACAATTGTGCTTTATTTTGTGTTATAAAGTACAGAACAATGTCAAAACTGTACTGTGTACTTGATATTCCCGAGTCAAAAAGGGAACCTTGGTGTTTGTCAAGCCGGATCCTATTTTCCCATGTTTTAATGTCTGAAAGACTACTGGGGAAAACAGTTTTTGAAATTGGCCCTGTATTGAGCCAGCAGTTATCTGGCGAACAAATTACAATGTATTGTACACAGGGCAATTGCATCTCATCAATGTACTTCCATTAAAAGTGCTTGTTTCACCAACTGATGTGTTCAGATTGTTGTTGTAAAATTGTCTGGCAGCATTATGAAACCTGCTTGTCAACATACATTCAGGTCCAGACAATAAATGATGCTAATAACTTTAGCTCCTTCCCGGCTGCTGCAGGTCTCTCCAATCTTGGAACTAGAGGTTGACCGATTGATCAGTTTGGACAATTAGTTGAAGCAGATAGGACTCTTTACAGACTCGGAATCACTGTAACTTGGTGCGGTTAGTGTCAGTTGGCTGTGCAGAAGCAATCTGCGTTTTCCTTCTCCACACCGTCACCATCATTATTATATTGGTTTTTATTTATTTTATTTAGGAATTGGGCCACCGATGTTTTTGATCTTTTAGTTAACACTTTGACAATTTCTGCACTCAAACAACAAACTCTTGTTTGTCTCCAACTCTCTCCAGCTCTCACTCGTGTTTCCACGGACATCCTCTTGCGACAGAGCGCTCTCATAACTGTGATGATATTTTAGAGGGATACCTTTCTGTTTCATAATGTCATTGGACACTAATAATAACAGCCTGAGGCTGTAGGTGCCAAAAATGAGAACAGGGCATATCTGCCAAATTCAGTAGGTTGTAGCCTGTTTCCTGGTTTAGAGATCACTCAATACTGGACCAATTCTAACTATTGACAACCCCAGTAAGGATTTGAACAACAAAACATGGGAAAATAGGGTCAAGGTTAAAATACCATTGTAGCCCTTGAAGGCAAAAAAAAAAGTTTCCTTGACATGGTTTGGAAAACTATAGGCGTTCCTCATTAAACCTGGGGATTACAACTGGCTGCCTCTGTGCACTAGAAGTAGGCCACATTTTCAAGAAATGGTAATGATGCTAATTAGTAGTTTAGCTATTAATTACACGCACGCACACATACACACAGGATAAGCTCGCAGATCTGTATTAAGTCTTAACTAAGGGCCTGCCGCAAACAAACTGTTTTGTAGTGGATTGTGTGGAACAGTGGTAGTCGTTTAATGATTAGAGAGTCATTTGTCACAGTAAGGTCACGGGTTTGACCACTTGAGCAGACAAATGTTCTATAAAGTGGCCTTTAGTAAGACATGGAGCCTCTAATCACTTGCTCAGACAAATGCTTAAAATGCAGAAAACGAATGCAGATGAGTGAGCAGTGAAAGGAATGAAGCAAACAAACTGCGGCATTAGTATCATGAGTAATAAGCATCCCTCGCTTTCCACCCAGCTGTAAGTAATTCACTTGAAGTGCAGTGACTAATTCATATGAAATAGTATCCATCACTGAAAAGATCTCACATCGCCATGCAGTGCACTTGAATAATGCAACTGTTTTGCATGATAATGAGCAAAGCCAGGGATCACACTTCAATCCCCCGCAAACTTAATATCTAATGTAACATGAAGAATGTACAAGATTTGTACTGTATGGGGTGAATGTAATTACAGCAGTGAAGGCAAGTCTCAAGCAGGCCTTCTCAGCAAATAACATGCTTTTAATCCACCCCCACTTTATGTAGTACAAATAACATTATCTTATTCAACAATGAGTTGCTGCTTTCACTTGCTATAATTGATTCAGTTTGGTTGAAAAATCAACTCCATCTCTATTACTTTAACTGAAAAAACTTGTTACTGTGTGCGATACTGAGTAAAAATAAATTCAGAGGAGTATGGGATTTGGAAATGCTATGGGAAATGGATGAGTGCGTCCTTTATTGGCACAAATGGACAATTGCATAAGAATGGCATATGACTGGTCAAAGAAGCGTCAAAGAAAAGTGGTAATTAAGTATTTTCATTAAATGGAATCTGGATATGTATAAAGAAGTGTATTTTAAAATCTTAGCTTTTACATCATCTACAAGAATCTAACACCACATAAAGAGGTTGATCCAACTGTCAGGGCATTAAGTTTTTAGTGATATGTGAGAGAAAAGACTAAATTATAAACCCTGTATGGAAGACAAGTACTATGTGTACCTTAAACTCAAAGAAAAACTGTTGTCTTTATATAATGCCAGTGTGTTATGTTGCGCAACAAATGCATTCTTCAAATAACCACTTTTAGTCAAACGTGAGAATATTTTTTGTATCATGACTAGTTGTTACCTGTCAGCAGTAACAAATCCAAGTAATAAAGGTCAACAAAGTAACAGGTGCTCTAAATATATAAGCATTTATCATGTGTAATGGGAAATAAAAGATGGCTGGAGGACAAAAAAACAGCATTACTACTCTCGGTGGAACTTAATGATGTTAATGAGAAACTCTATAGATATGAACTTCTGGATGTTGCCAAAAAAGAAAGTGTTTATTTTACTTTTTTTCACATTAAATATAAGTTATCAATGTAATACTGTATGTAACTCAGTGAAACAATTAAATTAAGCCCTCAGGTACAAACGCTCAGTCTAATTAAAGAGTAAATTGTAAATCACAGTAGCTGAATTTATAACGTTGTTGTGCATCATGCCAGCAGGCATCGGAACCACAGTGGGACTTTGACCCAGATGGAGCTGCACCTCAAGAGGAAGCCACTGGTCCCTGCTAGCATCAGTGACACCTGTAGCATAGGCGGTTAAAACAAAAAGGTCAGCAGCATCCAACCATACTGCTCCGGTTCTCTGAGGAAACCATGTGGGACGAGCTTGAAAACAATAACACGGACTGATAACTTCCCTGAGGCAGCTGTTGGGGTTGTTACTCCCTTTGGGTCTGAGAATTACAGCACTTTCCATAGTCAGCGACGTACGGTAGAATGGTGACTTGATGATGCAAATAGGCCCTGTGGTGCTGAGATGCTGCACTTGCTAATAACGAACAACCAAGGTCACCGTGTCAGTCAATATATTGGATCTACAGTAGCTCCTCGAGTTGATGGAATGAAATGTCCGTGAAAATATGTGGAAAAAAAGACAACGCCTGTTCCTCCCACAGGAGAATATCATGTGAATGCCAATCTTATTTTCTAAACAGTGTGTTTATTTTTCACCACTGCAGTAAAACTCGCCTCTGGTTGTTCATATGCACAAACAACGTGTCAGCAATTCGTAGGTGCTGTTTATTGGGCACAGCAAAAGCCACATAAAGACTCTCTCATTACAGATGGCTTCTGATGTTGCTCCACAGTAGTGTGTGCTATTAGCCATAAAATCAGCCAGTCACATAAGGAGACTGACCTTTGTCAAATGGCAAGAGGCTGTATTTAGAGCCATTTCATAGGAACAACCAATAAATAAACCACATTAAATCTGTGCTAACTCAAGCCAGCAGTAAGAAAACATGCTGACATTTGATTGCGGTTTTCAAAAGTTGAGAAACCAGACAGGCATCTTAGTTTAATATCATGTATGTCAGAAAATGATTAATCATAAAAGATGTGATTGTGGGGCACTTGTGTGTGAGCTTCCTGTTGTTAGAAATAGATCCCCCTTGGAAGAATCTTATAATAATCATTAAAAAAAATCCTATAAATACATTTATCTTCTTCGTTATAGCAAAGAAAATGTGTTTTTTCTGAAATATAACCTACATTGTGTGACAAGTGTCCAAGTACTTAGGTTTTTTAAAATTCCTCGGTGGAAACAGTGCTTAAAGTGAAAGTAGCTCAAGCGCGTTGGTCAAATAAAGGGCTACGTGAGAAACTGGCCAGTCACTGAATTGATCATTCAGTCGGTAAGAGAGCTGGCAAATCAGTTGCTACAGCACATTGAGCTGCGCTAGTTGTCAATCTGGGCTCGTTCTTTGCCCTCTGGTCAAACTGTTCAGCTGGCAGAGTGGAAGTATATAATCTGACAGCTCACATTACACAGGACAGTGGAGGGACTGTTCAGCTTGAGGATCAGGAGGAAAATGAGAGGCAGAGAAAAAAAGCAGGAAAACGTGACTGTGAGCTGAGCACGGAAAAATGTAAAATGTAGCCTGTGTTAAGACACTATAAACAAACTAAGACGGACAGAGTATCATTCTACTTGACTCACTATGCAACAACCTACACCTATGCACAAAGGCATGAAAGCAAAGGACTAAGGGTGTGCATTTAATGTGCAGGCTGTGCTTTGCCATAATTACAATCCCAATTTGCCAATGATTAGTAGGTGCATAAATAGCTGTGAGGGTGGCTGAAGTTGTGTCCTAGGGATAGTTCTGATTATGAAATTGATGTGCTGATTATACGCTGCTATTAGTATTATAATTTTTCCTTGGCTCTCTTTGCGAAGAGAGTGATTCTGTAAAATGTCCAATTCAAGTTTTTGTGAAGTTTTTTTCTGGCAATTTTCCCTAATTACAACTTCTTTGGACTGGTTTTGTGCATAACTATCATTGTGAAGTTTTAAAGAATTAGATGAGAACTCCTGTAAAGTAAGACACGTGATGCTGGTCAAGGTCACTGGCTGTGTATATCATATGTTGGATTATTTTCATAACGCAGTATATGAATGTCAAGATCAAAGTCAGCTAAAGTATGCACAAGGTGAAGCACAAGGAGGAAAGAATCATCTGCATACAAGGCGACACACAGGCAATAAAAATATAGCCATTGTTGAAATGAGAAACTGTAGCAGCTAGACATATTTGAATGTGAAAGAAAAGATTTTTAGAGATGCTCTGAAGGATTATGATGTGTGTCAGTGTGTTTGTTCACATGAGTGTTTGTGTCTATCTGGGACATACAGTATGTATAAACATATTTTTTTCTACCCAGGGTCACTTTGCCTCGAGGTGACACTTGTTTTTTTTTTATTTCTTATTTTTCCAGGCTCACACTCTACTTAAGCTCTGAACCAATTTAACACAGACAGGGGAATGTAGAGAGAAGCTTGACAGAGTCACTCAAATCCCCGTCTGCACCATATTGGGAGCACAGTGAGAAAAAAAATGAGGGCGAAAGATAGAGGAGAGGAAAGTGGTCTATCAGGGGGGAGCGAAACGGGGGTTTTAGGGGGAAAGAAATAGATCTGCATGAGCGAGAGAGAGAGAGAGAGAGAGAGAGAGCGAGAGAGAGAGCTATGTGTGTCCATCTTGTATAAAAAGCAGTTAATTACTAATTACTAAGCAAGAGTTGCCTGGAAAACAGTAAATGCTTTACTTGTTTAAAATGCTATTGCAGTGAAAAAAGTAAATCTCACTTGTTAGTACTTGGATCCCGACTTTGACAAAAACACATATGATAAGCAAAGTTTCCAAAGTTGAGTCCAGAGGCACTGGCAGCCATATGCATTTTCCTTTTATACGGCCATTAAACTGATGAAAGAATTGTGAAATGAAGGGGATGGGCCAAATGTATTCATTTGTCACTTTCTAATTTCTCAGTTGTTCAGAGGCGTTTGCCAACAGCTTTTAAAAAGTGGCATTATGAACGGTAATAAAAGCAGGCCGTGTAGATGCAGAGCTCCAAAAATTATGCGGTACCACCTGTTAATACAACAAGAGACGAGACAGGATGCCAAAATGGCTTCCCCCAACAAAGTTAACATTACAGATCTGTTAATTACTTCAACAACAGAGAGAAAGAGGGCATGTGTGTTTCTGTGTTTGAGAGATATAAAGAGAAATAATAAAAAAGTGAATTCCTAATGGCACTGCAATTTCAATTTATTCACTCATCTCGTCTCACATTTCAATTCTCAATAAAGCCGTATGTGCCGGGATGGGCAACATGCGTCAAAAGCTAAAGCCGTGCAGCCAATCCAAGGGGCCCATTGTGGTGCCGCGGAGTACTGCTCACCACTGAAAAGGCAAAGTGATAGGCAGTGCCAGTGTTGTGACAAGCATGTCAAAATCTCTTAGGCATGAATAAACATTTTCTTTCAGAAGAGATTATTTTGTTTTTGTCATGACAGAAGTGGCGTGTCTCCATCCCAGTGAGTGTTTGTATGTGTGTGTGTGTGTGTGTGTGTGTGTGTGTGTGTGTGCGTGTGAGCACAGACCAATAAAAGGATGAGTAGGCAGTCTATGTTAGAGAGGTAGGGAAGAAAAGAACAAAAAGCAGAGTGTGCAGTAAAAGAAGAAAGCTACTGGGAGCTGAATGAGAATCAGACTTTCACCTTCTGCAGTTTCAATTATGTGATACAGATGCAGCTTATAAAATCCTAAATGCCTTTAAAAAGGTCTCCGTAAATCAAAATGGATTTACAAACAAAGCTCCACTACAAATGCTATTGTAGTAACTCACAAAATCTGTCTTCAATATCTGCTCTACTGGTCAGAAAAGAGATAAATACATGACAATACGAAAAGGCTTTGGCTTCTCCATCACTCTGCAAGAAATGGCTAGTAACTAATTACAGTCATCAGTTTGTGTAGCCAAAAGATGACAAAGGGTGCCAAATAAGATTTTAGTCTGTTTTCTTTCTTCTGTTGTCATTTGGATTCATTTGCATTGTTTTGTGATGAAGCCAGAGTGGGAGCAACCCAATTAAAATAATGCTAAAATGTCACTTATCAGTGACAGCAACCAACTGTTTTTCATAGTTCATGATTCCCGCGTGTTTTCTGTTTTCAGAATAAGGTCCGTAATAACATACATATAACAACAGTGGAAAGACTTACATCAGCCATAGGTAGGTGTGTTGATTTGCAATAATGAACCCCTGCATGTGTCTCCTGAGTGATTTGTAAGGGTAAGACGTTAAAAAAAAGAGAGAAAAACATTGTCAGGAGGCTGTATTGGTAAAAACATCACTGCTGTTTAAAAAAAAAACCTTAAATCCTGATGTTAAATTGTGAGAAATCTTCCCCACAAGAGACTTGCATGAAAAATGTGAAGTAAGTGAAAGAACCATACCGCTAATAGTAAAAAATCCTAAAACATGTCTAAAGTACAACATAAACATACTAAAGTACAACAGCAGGTGAAGCTTGCTGAAAGAACACACTATAGCGTATTAATCTATAGCTGATAGGAATATAGCATAGTTTGGTGCAGTATCCTTGACGCTGTCCCACAACCACAACAGTGGGGGACATCAGTGGCCAAAGAGAGCCTTCTATTTTCATGGGGGAGACTGATGTTTATGAGGCAGGGGACCAGAGACGGGCCAGGGGATATCTCTATCTGGGACAGGGCATCCATTTCACACAGCAAATACTTTCACCATAATGAATCTGTGGGGAGGAAATCAACTTAATGAGTTAACACCCACGTGACCGATGAGGAAAGAAAATGAGGAGAAAGGTGTTGGGAGAAAAAAAAAAACATGAAAAGAAAGATGGGGATAGCTGGACTGCTCGTTAATAAGCCCACTGTAACAAATAAAGGCCTGTCAGGGGAGGCCTGGAGGGTGTTAGGTGTGTGTTTGTGTGTGAGTGCGGACATGTCACACCTGGTAGCCCAGCCTGACTTTAGTCCTTATTAACCTAACAGAGAGTTGGATAGGCAACTTCTGTTCGAAGTGTTCATAATGTGACCTGGACAACTGTACAGCCATGCTGAAACAGTTTAGTTAAATAGTGAACAATTAAAGATGTGAAATTGTGATGTGGCTCTGAATGGTGCTGTTTCATTGTGCGCAGCAGAATGAATGGGGCTGATTTTACATGCAAGTGTCCGCGCAACCCAAGCAGGTCATACTCTAATCACACAGTCCACAAAAGCGAACAAATCAAGTCAATCCTTTTATTACAAAAGAATAAAAGGTGGAAAAGGGGCACCTTGGAGAGTTTAACTTTCTGTGAACACAGTCACTGCCTTCTGTGGCTTTCTCCAGTTCATCAAATACTTTTTTACTGTAATTGGGTGGCTAAAGTGTATTTTCTACTTTTAGGACTTGCATTTCGAACACAGATAAAGTGGTTCTAAGAATTTTTAAAGGAATAACTTTCGGTATAATAAAGATCTGGACCACAAGCAAGGTTGATCTCTGCACCAGAGTCAAGAAATAATAACTTGAAAACCCAATTTTGTGACAAAGTATACAAAAATATCGGAGCACATATGTCACAGTTAACAGTTACTTTACTTGTGAGAGAATAAGCCCATACAAGAAGAGGTTGGCTTGCTGCATGAAAGCAACAGAAAATATTTTTAATCCTATCAAGTGCTGGCACAGAAGAGAGCGTGAAACAAACAAACAAACACAAAGAGATCATGAACATCCCTCAAACGACAACACATGGTTGGTATAAGTATCTTGCTGTGACCTTATCCAGCCTCTGTTTACACAACTAAAGCTGCAGGGCTAGAGCTCACGCCAAAGTTGGCCCTCCTTATGAGAGCTGTGTGTTTGTGTGACCGAGTTAATGGTCTCAGTCACAGGAGGGGGCAGAGGGTTAGCAAGCAATAAAATGGACGGCGAAGGCAGAGCCACAGGCTGTGGAAAGTACGATGAAAGAAAGCTGGAAGGGGGTGCTTTGATGGCTAATGCTATAACCACTGCCACCACCAAACAGGGAGGGATGATAAGGATTAATCAGAATGGTTGAGACGGTTATTTAAATGAGAGACAAAGCAAACAATGATAGATGATGGACAGCTAAAAGAAAAGGACAGAGGGAGGAAAAGAGAAAGGATTTCATAATCTAATTTGGTCTACTGACACTGCACCTGTCATGTTTGTTGTAATTTAGCTAATCATGACGAATCAATCAGGAACCTTATTAAGATCCTTGTATAGTTGCTAATCAACAAGTCAGTCAGTGAATTATCAATTAATTTGGCAATTACTTGAACAATCAAACATGGAATTGTGAATTGTGTCTGGAAAAGGAAAAACAAAATCCTTTAGTAGTAACAATAATACTAGTAGTAATGCAATGCAATGCAAAAGTAATGCAAAAGTAATGCAAGAGGCAGAAAGTCAGAACGCAGAACAAACAAGTTGAAACTAGAAAACATATTTTCACTTTGCTTGAAAAATGACTCGAATGATTATCAAAAAAAATGATAAACTTTCAGCTGACTGATTAATCAATATATTACAGGACTTTATTCAACTAAAATCAAAATCACTCACCAGCAGACACGTTCAGCCATGTTCCTAACTGAGGCTTGAGGTGAACCTGATGAGAGTCCTGACTAATTTCTGTCTGGTGAGCGGCAACACGTCATCCGTCTGATCTGGGAGTCAACAGCATCAGGACCAAGGATCACCAGCACCACTCGTGTCCCTAATGAAGTGGCCATAGCAGGATACATTAAAGGCACCCTGCTGAGCGCATTACGTGACCCAATGGAGACAGATGTCTCTTTGGTCTGCCTTCACTGGAGCTTCCTACTCATCAGGAAGATGAAAGCGATTAATAAACTGTGTTAGTTCTGTTTCAAATGGTTTCAAAGGGAAGGGGTTGTAATCAAAGCCAGGGTCAGAAGTGGGTCAAGAAGGAGGATAAAGCATCTGTGCTTGTGGTGCTTATTTCATGAATTAGCAGATGATTGGTTGGGGACTAAATGACCTTCTATAAACTGCTTGTAAATCAACAGTTTGCACAGTGCACAATCATTTTAAAGACATTTTATTTGTGTATTAGATTAAAAAAGTACGTAGAGATGAAAAACTCACATTTGAAAAGATTTATAAATGTTACCCAACATACCAAAAAAGTTCTCACAGGGATTCATATATGTATTTCACCATCTGACACCTTCGGCATTATGATATTTTCAAATTTAGGCAACTAAAATGACAAAGTGAGATGGCTGTCAAGGCAAGCATCAGCTTTGATGACTGGTGACAGATGAAACACAAATTCCAGCCTCCAATGTCTTAATTAACACACAGCAGCTCATCCATCACCTCAACCTTCACACTACTTTGTGGCTTTGGCGCTGAAAGTAATCACAAGCTGTTTTGTGATGTTTGGACAAAAGCCTGATGCTGTCATGAAGTCAGTCGGATTTTAACAAATCAGCTCATACAATCTGGGTGTCAGGTTTCAATATGTTTCTCTAGCCATGCAATCTCCTTCATCCTGAAAATATAAATAGGCAATAAATATGACACCCGTGCATCATAATCTGAGTGTGTCTGAAATGTCAAGGGGTGTCAGTGTCTCTCTATTAAAAGGTATTATCATTTTTATGACACCAATTATTTGGTAGGGGGATGTCATTTTTCATGTAGTGAAAAAAGTGGACGACATCCTCAAGGAAAACCAGTTTTATGACTTTTGGCAATTACAGTCTAAATGGGTTATTAGGTTTGAGTGCAGCTGGTATATCAGTCTTTTTTATTGACAATGTGCCCCTTCTGAAGCCATTTGGGGTCAAATAACTTTTAACTTTGAAGCTGTTTATCAATTTGTCATTCCGGAGAAGACATGGTGACTTTCACTTGTGCGAATGAGACGTTTGAGGATTCAGTGCTAATTCAGAGTCAAAGCAGTGTCTTTGTGAAGTTGATAGCTCAAACTAGCTTAGAGTAATCTTAAAAGTACCGCAGTGAAAACAGAATTCACCTTATTTAAAAGGTGCATTAATGAAAATCCATTTATCCTGTTTTGGTTCCTAACACTGTTGCGTCCTTTGTTATATGATACTACAGCATGTGGCATGTTATCAGCGTCCATTCCATTGTTATTCTAATATGTGTCAGCGCAGAACAAAGAGCTCCATCCAGAGGTTTATAGTCATCCTTTACACCCTATACGCAATCATCTCTACTACCTGTCACAACCCACAGACCCATTTCCAAACAAAGCACACAGTGCTATCAGGTCAAAAGCAGGCTAAAACTTCCTTCAAGCCTCATCAAAGAGAATATCTGCGTACCTATAGTGCCCACAGATAGCTGAGTGGTAAAGTCTTTCACCTCTGAAATCACGTTTGCCTCAACAGGTTTCTCTTTTTCTCCCCACTGCCTGAGGAAAAGTCAAATAAAAATTTAATTAAAAACATAAAAATAAAGCAGAGCTCCCCGCCGTCCTTGAAACAAGAAAAGCGTTTTCTACATAGTTCATATAATCCTGAAATTACACAATATATATAGTGTAGACAAAATTACTAACAAGAAGAAAAACAAAGTATTACAGCACAATGCCTGATGCTTGTGAGAAGACACTGAGAGCAGAATACCTAACCCCTCCCCTTAGTTTTCAAGATTTTAGCCTGAAAAACATCATTAAGATTTGATTGACAGCAGGAAGCTAGAAGACAAGAAAAGGATACTTCTCTGTGAAGTGTCTCAGACCACAACATAAGTGACAAAATCTGTAGAATTTGCAGGGCTCAGCAGCCGCAGTGTGCAGTTGATGTTTCGGATGAGTAAAGTGTGAATGATGGATGTTATCCTGCAGCTTTTGGACAGCAACAACAAGATGTCAGATGTCCTAAGTGACCGGGTGACAGAACAGTGATGGAGGACCTCTTGATTATATAACAACCCATTCAAAGCTTTACGAATCAACAAAACTTAAAGAGGCAGGAAAGAGAGTGGGAGCCAGTGAAGCTATGTCAGCAGAAAAGAAATTCTCTCCTCTTCCTCTCTCTTTTGCCAAATCGGGAGAGTTTTGCACTTGCTTGGCACACTGCATCACAATAATCCAGATACGATGAGACGAGAGCCTGCATAAGTTGCCAAATTTGAAACCGTGACTTTGACCATAGCCCTTAGCTAAAGGAAATTGGCTTTCACAGCAGAGCTTTTAGGTTTATCAAATTTGAAAGCAAAATCAACAAATAAAAGCCTGAAAGTTTTTTTTTTTTTCCATGGGGTTAAATGCATAGCTGTAGGGACCCAAGAGATCCGTTTTCATATGTGAGTGTCTTGTTCAACAGTAAGAACATTTCTTTCCAACTAGCATTGAATATTTATTGAAATATTTATTCAAAACAACCAAAAAGAAAATAAAGAAAGAAAATATATAAGAAAGAAAGAACTAAAGGGAGATCAGTTTGTTCAGAAAAAATAAGGGAGAAAATGTTTGTCTGTGAAATATTGTTGCATTATGCCAAAACAATTACTCTGGCAGATTAATTTTCTATTGTTGACCTATTTGATAATTATACACAGTACTGGAGCACCTGCTTAATGAAATACAGGCACAAACTCCACTCCAGCAGCCAATGCCAGCGTTTGGATGAGTTACATAGGCTTGAAACCAGCTGTTATTATCAAGTGTTTTGAGTGAGAGAGGAAGGACGAGTCAGGCAAAGAAAAAGGAATAAGGCTGTGAGCCGGGCAACAGGGAAGCCAGTATTGCCAGAGACGACTTAACCACTGAACAACCTCTCCACTTGCCTTTCCTGTTTATACAGAAAAACTATAATTGTGAATAATGACTCCAGCACAGCACTGTAAGACAAGCTTTCCAATGATGTCTTTGTATGTCAGGTGAAATAATTACTTACCAATCACACACACACACAAAGACACACAGACACATACACACGATTCCCGTGACATCTGACTGATTTCCAACATTTTCCATCTCCTGCTGGTTTGCATTCAGACATCTCGGGTTTAAGCCTAATGTGCCGACTGAACACCCCTAATGTGGATTAGCTATGCATGGTGGTGTCTGCCAGGAATCCTTCTCAACCCTAATGTGATACGACTAAAAGTGCTGGGATGTTTGTGTGCGCGAGTGTGTTTTTGCACTGCGTTGACATGAAACCATGCACTCTAAATAACTATTGCCTCACTTTCTATTTTAACACCCAAGGCCTGAGGGATTATAAAAGATGCTTAATACTAGTCTGACCTGGAAAGACTAAATTTAAAGAGGCGGAGATGCCAACAGGTACACTGTACACATGCATGCATGCTTGCAGTGTCTGAAAGTGAAGTAACGTGTGTGCGTGTGTGAATACAGAGGTCCCTACCTGGTCCCTACCTGCCCTGTTACCTTTAAATCGACGTCACGATGAAGCTACCGGGCTGTTTGTTGGGTAATAATGCTGACTGTTCATGCTGAGGGTGCACTTTTGCTAATGAGCGATAGTCAGGGAGTGAAGATTCTAATGATTTACTACACAGGACTGGTGATCTAAAGTAACCTAGTGGTGATTTGTGACTGCAGGGATATTGATGTTGTAGCGGTAGTAATGGACAAGAATGGCTCAGAGGTTAAATGCATATATGTGAATATACTAGGTAAATTTATATGTACAAATGTTTCCGGTGAGCACTGGCTGCAGAGCTGATTTATGAAACAGGAAGTGTAAGTTCTTGGATGATATCACAACATGAAGTGATTGTTAATGACATCTGTACACAGCTCTAACATTGTTTACCTCCTCAATGAAAACCAACCATTAAAATTCCACAATTAAACTGATCATTAAATCGACTTTAAAGGCGCCATTATAAATAATTTAGAAGCTGGTGTTTGTGATTAGGACCAACTGCCAACAAAGTAGGCTGACTTGAATTGAAAGGAGCATGATTACAGCAGCGGAGCACACTGGGGACATGAATACAGCACATGATAAAAATGCTTACTGTCTGAGCGCCAGTGTCAGTGCTTTGCTATCATTTCCCAGACACACTTGACCCGGAGCCACAGACTTCAATGCCAAACTACAAATGATTTCATTCTTTCATTCATCTCGATTGACTTGGTGGCTGACAGAAACAGAACCATTTCCAACATGATTGATGCTGGTGACAGAAGTTTGACAGTGGCAGCGAGTTACAAAACAGTTGCTTTTGTTTGTCTGTACATCTCTACTTCTGTTTAAATGTTTCAACATCAAAATAAGTCAAAGCCCCAGTGCAGCCTTCACATTACTCAAAAGCATGCCTCGCAGGTACCAAAGCATCGTTTGATGTACGCTAACTCTTAATGTCTGTTTTTCCTTAAGGGTGATAAAAACTTGGAATCAGTTCATCTCATAATCATTTTTATATATCACAGCCGGCACTTCTTGTTCATGAAACAGCCAGTGTTATTTCACATCACATAAATAGTGAAATATGAATGAATATTTTAGTAACTAATTACATTGAAATGTATTTAATATAATATTAAAGACACTGCTGTATGCAACATTTTAACTTTAATTACTCACCCCAAAATCAATTGTTAGCCAACAGCATCACTATTATAAACACAAGAACATCTTCAACACAAATTTTTGCTCTTCAACAAAATCAGCTCAAAAAAGAAATATGCTGGCAGACTTTGTGAGTGACTAAGATATTTTGATGAAAGAAAGACAAATATATTCTAAAAATGTTTTTTCCTCTTGAGCAATAGCAATAACGTTTTTGTGGAAAAAACTGGGAACCCACCTGCCCTTGTCACATCATGGGTGTGACATGCAGCCTCCCTTTGTGTCATTTATTAATTCTAATTATCACACAGAAACTCAGTTAATTGACCTACTTTTAAAATATGCTGCTGCACTTTCAAAAACCTGTTGAACTAAATCTTTTTTTAACAGTGTGTATCAGCCCTGTGAGTGTATGTGCGGTGTGACCATATCAGAGTAGGAATCGAGTGCTACCTTTGAAGAAGCAGTCCTTGCTGTGCACCACATAGATCCGTCTCCTCTCCAGGCAAGCAGTGCGGTAAACCTCGCAGTGGTTCTCATAGAACCTGCCGTCTGAGCCGCACACTGGCACAAAGGAGGGCCGACATTTTTCCTGGCAAACACACTCAGCACGGCCGGTTTCTGCCATCAGCACACACTGTCGACCCCGTCCACAGTAGGTCCTCCGACAAGGACCTCCATCTGGGTCAGAAAGGGCTGGAGGAGCAAGAGAGAAAATTGTTTATTTAGAGAGTGTAAATAAGCAATTTCATAACATCATAGAACACAAAAAGAAACTTTCTTTATCCACAGACAAACTTTTATTCTCTGTAACAGTGTCACAGAGAGAGATAAGAGTGACATCTGCTGAAGCTGCACAATGCAAAAATATAACACACCTTTCTCATCAGCACAGATCACCAATTTTGGGCTGAGACAGACAAGGGTAATGCATCTTATTTGCAAATAAAATAATGGTTTCTGGGACTGTACGTAGTCAATAGAAAAAAATGTATAGAGAAGAAGGAAATGTTTGAAATACATGAAAAACAGCAGGCTCTCCCTGTCACCTTATATCCTGAAAGGAAAACAAAAGTAATAGCATAACAAATTTCTCCCTGCGGCATATCTCCACAGACCTACATGCACATCTCTGACACATATGTGTGGCTATTCGATACCAGTGGCTGTTCAATGTGACTATACTTCATTTGGAAAACACTCTAAAGCAACTTGCTGTTAGGGTTAAGTAACAGATTCAGGGATATGATAGCACCATTAATGATGGACTAGTCAAACTTTCAGGGTAGGGGTCCACCACTAGATATCTTGGTATGTCATCATGTCAAGAAACAGTGAACAAGTGAAAGCATTATTTAATTGTTGACTTAAACAATGTCTTTGTCAATAAGTCCACTGCCCAAATAGGACAATTGTGTATAAATCTAATACACCTTCGGCAAATCAAAAGAAGGTCTGTGTTCATCATATAAAAGCTGCATTACATGTCTGTGTAAAATAAAACAAAGCAAACATATTAATTACAACACAGTCACAAGACAAATTGTACAGTGTGCAGTAGAAATAGAAACACCTCCAGTGTTGATGGGGGTTTTGAGACGGTGCTAACAAGGAGAAACCTTTTAAAAAAAAAACTGAACTCCTTGCAAATCAAACAGCTATGTCACCTTATTAACACCTCTCTGCAGTCATTCACACATACTTGTACACATCTGTATAAACACACAAAGACTGGCATACCTGAATGTGTGGATGCGCTCAGAATGTAAGTACTACTCACACTCTTTGCCTTACACACTCTAGCTCTCACCAGCTCGCACACTTGCACAGTCTGCCATCGTCATAACAACCCCTGCTTGTGCCAACCCCTGCCCTACACACACACACACACACACAGGCACAAATGCACAAGCTAAGCATCCACATCATCACCACTCACTCCTAGGACCCTTCACTTCTTCCTCCTGATTTAATCTATTTGCACTTAAAGCAAGTCCAAAAGCTGCTGATCCAGCCAGACGCTCCACCTTGGATTGATCTTTCCTGACTCCATGAGCCTGACCGGGACCCCCCTCTCTTGTTGTGATCTGAGGGTTGGATTTATGGGCTCATGTGCCCTGGGGTTATCACAGTAAAAAAAAAAAAAAAGAACACGCTTAAGCAGGTACAAGCAGAGCATTTTGTGCCTCTCAAGCAAATGTCAATGGTAATAAATTAGACATAAAAATTGAGTTGCGTTTACATATTATTCATATGATTGTGGGAAAGCTCAATCAATATTAACACATGAACAACTCCTACACAGGCACCCACACAGTGGTGAATTCATTGGCAGAGAAGCAAATCGTGTTTAGAGTTTATTTGATTAAAGATAGCTGTGGATTTTTATGTGCAACTATGAATACATAACATATACATATATAATATATATAAATATATATATAAATACATTCTCACATGCAAATAAATGAATTAAGATTGATTTGTTAAAAATGGAATTAGAATCTATTTGATATCTTTGTTCTACAGAGTTTCTTTATGAGTTTTCTCCTTCTGCAGCTGTAGGGAGACCAATAAATTCACCCTTCTTAACTCCTAAACTCCCACACGATATTTTCCAGGCAGTTACAGAATATATAAATGTCAAAAACTGTTAAAACTTTGAGGACTGCTGCCATCACAGGTCTGCGCCTGGGTGTTTATCCTACAAAATGTCCTTTTCTAAGATCAAGTAAAAAATGCGAAGTTTTGGTGTTAAAGCAAAGGTTCAACACTAACTGACTTAGTCGAGTTTAAGAACTGCTTCTTTCTAAACATATTGAGCACTCTGTCGCTTTTTTAGTGCCACTGATGTTAACAAGCTCTGTTATTCACCATGGAAACCAGGGTAAATATAAAGAGGGTTACTCTGGATGCAGCAATGTGAGAAAAACATTGCACTACATGAATAAAGTTGATGTTAACATGGGGAAAACAGCAATATAAAATGGCAAAAATAAAATCTTAATTGTAACAGCTGAAGATGTAAAAACAAAATCTCAAGTAGCAACTTGTAATATTACATTTCAGTTATAGGACACTATAAAAGGCTGTTTCAGCACTACAAGGAATACAACACACCAAGTCCCTCTGGGACTGTGGTGATGCTGTTTTGAGGTTGAGTTGGTTTAGATGCTGAGAAAGGGTCAGCTCTATTATCCCTCTGTGGAATAAGGCTAAAAACCATACTGGCTTAACTTAAAAGAGCCTAGTCCAAGCTTTTATAATCAAACTGCTGAAAACAGAAATTGAATTTGCCTGGAGTATAATCATATCTCAACTCTCAGCATATTCAATAATGGAGGTAATGCACTGTTGTCAGAGGACAAAAGTCCCTTAATTACATAAAAGCGATTTCAGGGCCGACGCAAAGAGGAACACAAGCACATACACACACACACACACACACACACACACACACACACACACACAGCGCCCTCCTACTCACTTGAAGTGTCAGTATTCAGGCAAGCATAGACTCTACTGTCTACCGTTACTGTCTAATACAAAATCTGTGCTTGCAAACACAGGCACATTGTTAAAATTCATACACACAGAAACAATCAATCAACAGTCCATCTATCAATTAGTGAACTTAACCTAACAATTAACTGATGGCAATTTTACTAACCTGTAGACCATTTAAATCCTTTTTCAGAAAAATGCCATAGTTTTTCAGGACAGCTTCTTGCATATAAAGTATGAAACAAGTATTAAAAAAAAACCCCAAAACATTCTTTGCAGCTCTACACTCCTGGGAAAAACAAAACAGGCCACAGGTATGTGTTGTCTACTCTGACTTGGGAGCATTTACTACTTATCATAATTAAGTATTCGAAATCTGCTAGAGGAGGGTTGGGGGTGTGCCAGGTAAATACCCCTAGGGGAGCGTTGGGGAGGGGGGAGAGACAGACTCAATTCCTTTTTATCCAGTTTACTAATTGTTCTTCGTGTCTCTGCAAAGCATCTGTGGGAAATGCAAAATAGCCTGGCTCCCTTGCGACCTTGCTGTTCATGTCAAGGTCGGGGACGATTACAAGATCGTTTGTATTCTCCAAGCGTGGGAGATTAAATGCTTAGCAGCAACCGTCCGGCAGCAGTTACCCGCCGGTGACTGTTCTTCCTTCTCCCCCTCTTGTTTACTCCCTCCTTGCCTCTCCTTTCACTCCATCAGCCCCTCTTGCCCTTTCCCATTTTGCTTAGTGAAAAGAGTACATGAACAGCAGCCACTCAAGCAACAGAAACAATAGCACATAAAAGTTACATCTACAACACACAAGCTGCCTGACATTTAGCTAAGTCCTAGTGCTTGTGCTCATCCTCGCTGTAAGTCCTTTGTCTCTCGTTCTCTTGGACCATGTTGGCTGCTATTGTGGCTTGCTTAAGAGGCTAAAAGTGTCATTTGATAATCCCCCCCGTCTCAGCTGCAGGCACAGTGCTTATAAATGGCTCTTACAAGTTCAGACGCTCTGTGGTGCCAAGACAATGCCAGGCTGACCACTGTCAGGCCCCGCGTCCTGTCAGTCCAGTCCTTTCTCTTTCATTCTTTATTGGCCCCTTTGCATTTCTTCCTTTAATTTTGCTGTGCATGTGTGCACTCTCTCTATGTCGCCTTTGCTCTGTCTCTTTGTCAAGTCCTGTCTGGTGAAGAGCTCTGCTGGGCTTCAGGGAAATTGAGACCGCGCATTGTCCACTACAATCAGAGATTTCCAGGACATGTTTTGCAAGGAACACTGTCGATAATTGCATGGGAACATGAGGGATTTGTGCAAAGTGTTGAGACCATTTTGCCTTATCTTTCTGACATTTTTCGACAGACAAAGATAAGTTCCTCTTTCATTTGCTTTTATGCGAGCCTAAGTGGATGAGAGCACAACTGGAGGCGCAGCACGACTGTCTGCCTGACTGACTGCCTTTTCATTTGTCGGGAGAAGCCACAATTTTGTCAACTCTCGATCCTTTCTGTATCATTGTGCCACTGGTAATGTGAATCCAGAGCGAGACGTACAATTCTTATGCACGCAATCACATATGCGCTGTAAAGCACGCTTGGCAAAAGAACACAGCGCACACCCAGGCAGAGAAAAAGAGGGAGTCAATATATGTCACTTCACTCTGGAAGCAAGGCGCTTGTCTAAAACCTCGCTCTATTTAGCAACTAAAATATGCCTCAATATATTTATACCTGAGGCTAGACTCTCAAGCTCTTTAAATCCCTTTAACATTTAAAGCATTCACAACAAACTTTATTTATTTTGTATTAAACCCGGCTCCACAGAGGGGGAGTTTGTTTTGTTTGTTTTTGATACATTCTCCTCAGAGAGACAGAGGGACACTGCCGAGATTCTTACTAATTAGACTGGAAGAACATTTGCCCTGCTGATGTGGGACTCGCTGCCTGCAGCGCTACCATGTTATAAACCACCCCGATCCATAGAAACACAGAGGCTGCAGTCGCAAACCCTTCAGGATCTCAGTGTGTGACATTTACAGAAACAGAGAGTGGACATTTTTCGCCAGCAGACATCCTTTGTTAGATCTAGTTCAGCTACGCAATTGCCCTTGTCTCGTCTTTTCATTTTACTAGTGGAGGGTTACGGTAAGTATACTACTTCAGCGTGTATGAATGCTGCATGTATATATGTGCACAGCCAGATTATACACGTGTATGAAGTACTTGAGATTATGTATATGTGTTTTGCATCCCAAGAAAAGCTCTGTCACATCTGCTGATCCTAGAGATCATTCTATTTGCTCTGAAGCAGCTGTAGATAATTAAATTCAGAGACGCGCCGTCAAACACTGTCTCCCCTGCGCCGCGCAGTCGGACAAAGCGCTTTTGACATGCACGCTGAGCCGGAATATCAATGGACAGCAGCAACCCTCGGTGCTAGGTGAGATATGCTGTGGCATACACTCATATTTAAGAACAAACTGTCCTTTTTACAGCATTGTAACCAAAATGATGAGACTTTTTTGAGCAAACCAACTGGAAATCAAATAATCAGAGGTAGAGTGTACTCCAAGTTTTTTTTAACCTAGATTACTGCGATATTTAAGACAAAAATATGTTTGTTTTTTCTTTGACAGTGTTTTATTATTGTTACATCATTTCTTTTTCCATAATATACTTTAGCTGACGTTGAAACTCGGTTCACAGAGGCTGTGGGGACTACTTTTTTCATAGTCTGTGGCAGGACATCTTTTGATTTTAAGATCTTTAATACCTCCATTCCTTTATCAGTGCACTGCAACAGGAAAGGGAGACAAACATGAAGATAACCGAAACCCCCCCCCAAAACGACTACCAGCTATTATGACTTGGACAACTAGACTGTCACACCATTAGGGAAAACATCCTGCCACAGAGTACATGTTCATGCTCCATCCAATAGCTGTGGAGACATTTCACTAAAAAGCAAAAAGGTCTACCTCAGGTGGCACCAGAGGTAAACTCAGGGCATCACTGAAGTTATTGATATTCATCCTCAAATCTCATGGAAATTCGTGCAGTTGTTGATATATTTCGGTCTGAACTGAGGTGGTAGACTGACACACTGACAACCAAACAACAGAGACCGAAAGTCAATCTTCGAAACATCCTGACTCAGTCTGGACACTAGGGACGACTACAGTAACACCACTACTTGAGGTAACTTGAGAAGATAATTACATTTAACATAAACTTCATCCCAGAGCCATTTCTCTCCATTAAGAGCTGCAAATTACCTATTACCTCCATGCCCTCTTTCTTAATGGCAGGTTAGCCAGTACCTCAGTGTTCATGTGATTGAATGGATGGACACTGAAACCATTTCATCAGCCAACTCGTGGAATGGTTTTACTGACATGTGAATACAGAGGAACGTCCTGTCGATAACTGCTGTCTAGGTTCTGTCAGTCCAGAACGCTTGTGCTTACACACACACACAGACACACACCACATACACAACAAGGAAACTGTAATCAGAGCCTAGTGCTGGAGGCTGAAGCTGAGACAATAATGTGCCAGTCAAACAAAATCCTGAAAAATATTCAGTATTATATTAAGGACAAAAATCTCTAAAGTTTATAAAATGAATAATGAAACATAAAATTATTGCTTCAAAGACAATTTAAATAAATGTAAGCCTATAAGAGTTTTGACTCAAGCATGCATGGTAACCAACTGAACTACAGTCACAGAGAAGCAGAAGTACAAAATTATTTATTTTGCAGGATGAGCACACATGACAAAGATCAAGTTGATTTCAAAAGAGCCATGGCTGACGGTAAGACTAAAGGAAGCAGTCTGAGCTGATTAAGTGTACACGTCAGGTCCCTTATTAACACAAGCTGACTCTGTTTTCCTCCCACGTCTTAATGTTTCTCTATCTCTCCCCCACCTCTCCAGATTATTGATCGCGAAGGATGCAAATGGAAGAAGTAATCAAATGAAATGAGGACCTGGCTACTGCGGCTGTTTATGAGGTCTCAGTGTGCGTTGGTACATATGTAATCTGATCACTTCTTCAGTAATGAGGAAAGTCAAAGAGAGAATTTACTCTGCATAGATGATACTACAATGACAACATACCCCTCTACTTGTGTCTGTTAATTAAAAGGACACTATAGAGTGAGAAGTAAGAAGGGGTTAAAGTTCATCACACCATACAGAGTTAAAATGTTATGGGGGTAGAGCATAATCAGTTGGATAGGTCGAAGGGAAAGCAGAAAATGATAAATTGAGTCTAATAAGAGATAAACACATACAGTGGGAATTAAATCAAAGTAATGGATGGAAGAAAGCCAAAGGATAATAAGCAGAGGTGGACAAATGGACACAAAATGGAATGAAAGACTGAATGGAAAAGATCAGGATTAATAGAGTTAAGACAGAAAATAAAAGACAGACAGACAAATGAAAGGACAGCGAGCCCATTTACACAAAAAGTGAAAATTCTGTAAAAAAAGATGTCTTTGAGACACCGTAATGGAGCAGGGCAGAGAGAAAGGCTGACTCGGCCTCTGCAGAGCAGGGATGTTTGGTCTTTGCCTCAGACAAAATGTCACTAGGCTCATCTGGCTGGTTCAGCTGATAGGCCTGTATTGATCCTCTGATCCCTGTGTATCTGCAGCCGCTCCACTGATGGGCCTAGTTGTCCTGAAAGAACGACGTGGGAGAGCCGCACCGCTGCTGCTGTAACTGCTACCCGGGGCTCCACTACATACCAGGTAGCTGGCAATTTCTTTAGGGGTTTATAGGTAAGATTTTGTTTGTGATTGGCAAGAGACAAAGTGACAGACCAGGGCAGGCGCAAAAGAGGCTGCATGGTCACAGCTGTTGCAGGTTTAATTTCAGCGGACAACCTTTGTCACAATTTTACTCTCGCCTTCTCCGTTCTCCAATTCTACCTCTCCACTGCACTGTCTCATAAAAAGTATAAAAAAATCCCCAAAAATAATAGTAGTAAAAGAACCTTGTAACTTGGTTATGTAACCCTTCTCAGTCCCTCATTCCAACTTTGTCTCATAAACCTTTTCCCCATTGGAGCAACTTTAAAACTCAAGGCCATTTTCTTCATTTCTGGCAAGTTGACATTCTGCAGCTACAGGCTTTTCACCCAACAGTTACGAAGTGGCAGATGTGCTATTGCGATGACTCATGCTGGCCATGAGCTACGCCCCATTTTATGCAAATATCCATTCATTTATTTCCATCCACTGAGTCTTTTTCAGGGTTCCTATGGGGGGATGAAGCCAATCCAAGAACTTGCTGAGCACAATATACAAAATAAAAAAATTACGTATGTATGTGCGACCATCCACGGGGTGTGAAAATGAGAGTAGAAAATAAAGGAAAAGTATAATCGGGGGAGGCATAAATTCAAAAAGAGCCAGTGAACCATCTGGGAGCACAAAGCTTTGACAGCACAGGGAAACTAATGTGCAACCACAATGAGTTGGAACTCACACCAGGCAGCCGTCAGTCACGTGATTACATTGGTTATGGTATGACAGGTATCTGCTTCCCACTCTGTGGGCTGCCCTCCCCAGGGAACTGAAAATGATTTGGGAGAGTAGCAGGGCTTCCACTTGTGAAATAATGATTTTTTGGATGCAGCCTCTGGGCTTTTCCTAATAATTAAGTATAAAGAAAAGCTGGAAATCATATTCATTTGCTGTAAAAGTCTGACAAACTGGCTGAGGTCAAGTCAAGGGTGCTCACAAGTTTGGCAAATGAGCATTTACAATTATTTTAGTTCTGACATTGGAAGCTCCATAGGAATATGTGTGTTGTTTGTAGGTTGATGGAATTAAGTGTTACCACTTCAAGTGTGCAGGATGGGTGAAAATACAACATCAACCGTTCCACACAAAACATCTTTAAAAAGGTACACAACTTCACTGGAATCAAACTAATTTCATTTTAATGAAAAGTCCTAATTGGATTCAGACCTTAATTAAATGACATGCAAATATGTATGTAAGAAGATGTTTTCGCATCCATATTCATAGAAGCAAACATCCATACAACAGTAATTCACACTCACACTGAATATAAACTAACCTGAATGTCATGCTTTGTTCATGAAAACAAATTTTACGCAGGTGCTTGTTGCACACCATCTGCTCCAACCCCAGATGGATCAAAGTTCTAGACTGTATTTTGCTGTTTTTTTACCTGACATTGTGTACGTGTGTATGCAAGGTTGTCTAAGTGTTTACATGTCTGCATGTGCCTGTAGAAAAGCAGACTTTAAAAAAGCACACATAGCTACTTGTGCTTGATCTGTAAGGCTCAGAGAAGCTGGTTCACACCGTCTGCTATATTATTTGCTACAATTTTACCGCTGCAGCAGCTACAGCTAAGGCTGCAGCAATATAGGGCTTGAGCATAGGTCCTCTTCAGCTGCCACACTCATATTTTCACATTAATGCCAGCACGGCCAAGGATGAAATAAGCTCTAGAATATATTTTTCTGCAGTAGGTTTGTGCGAACATGTGAGTACAGGGAATGTACTCTTGTGGGAAAAAAAAAAAAACACCCTTCACATCTAAGGAGTCTGTGGTGTACAAATGGAAAGTATTTGAAAGGAAGAAATGTCCCTCTGGTGTCCTGTACAGAAGTCTTTGGAGCAACATGAGCCTAATCTTTAAGGCCTAAATTTAATTTTCATCCGTGTTTGTGTGTCTGCTAACATGCATGTATGTGTGTGTCAACAGAAAAGAGTCTGTGTGAAAATGTTGGTCTTATTAAAAAACAGTTTTTTTCCCCCATGTTATGGTTCCACAATACACCACCCCTGTTTATTATCAACAAAATCTTAATCCCCTCGATCCACCCACAGCCTCTTGCTAGTTATCGCTCTATTTATACATCTCTCTACAGTATATACTGTATTTCTGCTGACACCACACCTGCACCTCCCTCCCGGCAGGGCTCTGGGAGAACAGAGACCAAGCGCCCCCGATGGCCTTGCTCCCACATCCGAGATGAATAATAGCCCCCGCAGGGCGAGAGGCCGCAGAGGTGAGATGCAAAGGTGAGAGAGAGAAGATCAAGGGCTATGGCATCTCACAAGGGTTGTAAAGGCTTTCTATGTTGGGTGGGCTATGGCTGCTTAATGTGCTATTCACACAGAAACTGTGCTGTGAATTAAATCCTTTGTGTCCATTTAGAGGGGCAGAATATTACTGGCAACAACAGAATTCTTTTCCGAGCGCAGTGAGAGGGCAGAGAGCACTGCAGGCCGAGTACTGGTTATATAACTATTATTACTATTATATATAAACACAGATTTTTGTTTAACTGATGAGGCTGGTGGTCAGGTAGGGGTCTACTGGCACCACCCAGAGACCAGTCTTAGAAGTAGAAGATGGTGCTTTAGGCCAGGAGAGTGCAACCATGAAGGCCATCAAGGCCAAGCTCGAATGAACCATTTAGATGTCTGATGGAGGACATTTAGATTGAACAACCTGGACTAAGGCTCGATGGCACTTGGCTGCTCCATTATGGCAGCACATCGGCACATAACACAAACATTTTTGGGCTGCACCGATGGAATTATCGCTACCTACCCACTCTACTCACTGGATTGAGCTCCCTTTTACTTCTTTCTCTTCTCCAACAGGAAATTTTATCTGAGCGGTTGCCATTTTCACACAATTTCAGGAGGACCACTGTGTGCTGCTTTTAGTGCTTGACGGGCTTATATATTACAGGTCTTTCAAGGATTCATCCAAGCACGACGGGAGCGCTGGGAGTTGTGTATCACTGCACAAGGTGGACACTTAAAAACTAAGAGTTGCAAATTGTAATCAGACACAAACAATAGTGTTGGTAGAATCGATCCATTGTTGGTTTCGGTTCTTTTGTGGTTATGTTGTTCATTAGGATATTATATGTCTCATATGTGGTATGTTTAAACGAAGCACTTGTTCCTTTATCTAGATGTTTCATTTAATATTCGCTCAGGCTGCAGTTCAATTTAAAGGACAACTGAGGTTAAGATGGACTTCATGCACAGTAAATGATTTTCAGATACAGGTAAGCGTTCTACGTGGACGTGACAGACTGCCTTTTTGGAAGTGACTTTATTTTTCATAGTCTGGCATGGCGACGGTTAATTACAAAAGAAAAGGATGATGAAATTTGCTGCAATCATCTGGGTAAAAAATCCAAGACAAATTCAGCACTCAACAAATCAAACATTATGCTTATACTGGAAAACTGCACTAAACCCCAGACTGTCAAACAGTTTCTGTAGTAAATTATATTTTAATCATTTTGTTCTATTACTACTACACAATCTGCACATTCCAGCAATAGTACGTTAAAGGTCAGAAGACCTGTGAGGGTTCAGGTGAGAGATGGATCATTGTGGTTAAATAATTTTTAAGCAATCCATTGCTGGTCAGACACAGCTGTCAGAATAAAAGATATTACATGCTTCATCACCCTGACCTTCCACCCTTAAAAGACCAAACTCACTGGGGGACCTCTGTTGCCTGTCATAGTCCCCTCTCCCGAAATTTCTGTCTCACCATGCTGACTGTCCAATAAAGGCTAAAGGGCCCGGTTGTTGAAAAATAAAAAATAATAATAATAATAGGACTGTGGCGCATGCTGACAGTGCACTGCAGCACATCAACTTGAAATAACACATAATACTGCCGCCAGTATGCAGGCTTACACGGGGAATATTAAGAGAAGCTGATTTGACGCACATCATACGCCACTGGTAGATATTATTCTATTCTAAGTTACATAAATATCATACTATTTCATGCCTTGGCATGGACCAATATGAATATATATCCCTGGGACAATGAGAAGGAAGTTTGCCCCGGATGTGTTTTCAAAAGCTCCTCTGACAGGAAAAAATTAATAAATTTCACATCTACAAGATGAAAAAGATTAAGAGTCTGTGCCTGAAAAATAGATCATGTTCAAGACCACCATTTGCATAAGATTAGTATTATCAAGGGGACTTCTGTCTTGGCAGACATGGAAGATTCACACAAGATTAAAATCCCAGATGATCTACGCTATTATTACAAATCACTGGGCGTCCCCCAGGTAATATTAGTCCTGTGCGAATGGTTTTTCACTTCACCTTATCTCAAGCTTTGCACTTACAGAGACTGTTGAAAGAGTGGAGGATATACACATGCTGAATTACTGTGTGAAAAATGTGTGCAGTACATCCCCTATTGATCGCTTTGATGGCTTTGTGCTTGCATAAATACACTACAAATATATCCACAACTGCAACTACCAACTGCAATCATATTTATTTACTTTTTTTTAAGCACATACGTTTGTGCAGCGCAAACAAACACAAAGTTCGTAAAGATGCTGGCATGCTGTCATTGAGGTTTGAGATACATTGCAGAGCACGATTACCTTGAAGGAATTTTCAATTTACAGCAGCACGTTAAAGAGAGCCGATAAAATAAACACAACTACAGAACAAGCAGCTTGGAAACACGGATAGCCTTCGTACAGAATAACTGAGGCAGCATCATTGTGATGGTAATCTTATTGGACTGTAGTGACAATATATCTGATAGTTCATAAACAAGTGCGACTTCCTTGCATGTTTGCACTTACCTTGCTAGTGTATACAGATATGTTTACTGAGTCGTGACACAGAACATTCAATTGCCTGCAGCGTTACACTCTTAAGGACTCAAGGACCCCTAATCACCTTGTGTGCCCTAATATAAATCTCTATCAGCAGGGATAGTGTAACTTTCGATTTTACAATCATGCCATGCTTAAGCACACACACTATAAAGAGTGTGGAATGATGTGACAGTATCGTGTGCACAGTAATATGGTGAGCTAATATATTTAGTTGATTTTGCTACAGTAACACAGATTGTTCTATGTCTGTCAAATCGTTATATCTCTTTTGATGGCACATATAGTAAAAAGAGTGAAAAAAATCCAATTACATGAATGATGAGTCAGACTTATCATTCTAACATCACAAAGACCATAAATCACATGGATCTCACACACATGAATTTGTCTTTGTAAAACTGAGATGAGGATGCTGCAAGGGGACATAAAGGGACAACAATGACTAATTTTTAGGTACAGAAGGGAAAAGTAACTTTTCATTACCTTTGCATGCAGCCAAAAATATCAAATAGGATACCAGAGTGTTTTTAAATTCAGTTGGCTTATGAAATCGCCAACTGAAGAAATTAATGATGAGAGATGAGCTTCTGTGGTGCTGGTGACACTGGAGATGCTACAAAGTCTATTTCCAATGAAAGAACAGGAGAAAGATGGCATAACCAGCATGCAGAGATACAAAAGGAGAAAGATGATGAAAACCTATCCACATGATAAGACAGAGTGAGAGGATTCAGAAAGCTGAACATAATATGAACTAAAAAAACATAAAAGACAGACCCAAAGTGCTAAAAGCTAAAAGCTGAACTACAATCTGCCACACAGCTCTCAGAGACAGGGCTCCTTAACCCTTTCAACAGTGACAGCTGTGAGAGGGCATTGGCTTGTGCTGACTAAATTACTGCTTGTCATGCAGCAAGTCATTACTTTATGGAACAGGATCATGCCTGATTGGTAAACTAAATGATTAACAGCAGATAAATACACCCCCCCCAAAAAAACAATTTACATAAAATCCTTTCAACAACCGGACCCAAAGGTTACAACTTCCATTAATGTTCGTGAAGTCAGCCTAAAAAATCTAGTAATGAAATGACCAGTGTTTGTGGTTCAAAACCTGAATAAATGACTGGAAAAACCAATGCAAATTCTTCTGACACAGCCGCAAGGCACAATGTTCATGAAAACTATGGGACTAAATGACTGATTTAGACTTGAGTCACTAGATCTTAAGGGTTCCCAAGTGAACACTCGGGGGAAATAAGCGACGTGGGCAGCACGCTACAGAGCTCTCCACCACCATTATCATCCACCAAATGACTATATATCTTTTGGAAGAATTCATCCCTCCAGCAGAGTTTACGGCACAAATACATACCTGAACTTGTGTCAATATCCAATGATTCAGGATTTATCCATCCTATGTTTTCGTCACAATGATCAAGTCATTAGCCAAGTGTCAGCACACTAAATTCTCTCAAATAACAAAGTTTTCAACACCGATATGATAGCAGTGTTAAATTCAAGCCTGATGCTTTTTAAATGAAGAGTCATATTTGTGACCACCGCTAACCCCAGACACCAGCAGACACCTGATAAAGACGCCAAAAACGCCAAGCCAGACGGAGCCTCAAACGGATACAGATCAGCCCAGAATTAGAAGTACTGAATAATACATTTACATTTTTTTCCTCTTATACAACTGACAGGTCTAATGTTTAAATGATGATTCGCCTCAAGGTATCCAAGAGGCATCATGGAGAAAAATAGTAAGACATATATTTTTTCTTTTTGGATTTAAATCATCAGGAGGAAAACTATAAGCCAAAAAGAAGTCAGGCATGCGCACACAAATAAACATGAGCAAGAAAAAAAATAGCAGACACAACCACGACAAAAAAGGAAGCTAATGAATAAATAAAACAGAACAACCGCCATCTAAAATAGCTCTGACCGAGCTCTGCCCAGAGAGCACCGTTCAGTGAACGATCTCATCAGTGCTGCTGTCGGGTCTGCTCAGTGGTCAGGAGAGCTGCTGTGGTGTTGACAGCTGGCTGTCATTACTCCAGAAGTAAGGGGTGACAGCAGGCAAGAGGAAGAAAGAGACAGCAAACAAAGGGAAGGAAGTGCCAGGAGAGGGACAAGATGAGGGGCCTGAAGAAGAACATGTGAATAAAATGAAGGGAAAAGGAGGTGGAAGAAGGGTGGGGGAGGACAAAAGAAGAAGATTCAAGTGACCTCATGACCTTAATGGATTTGGGCTAGTAGTCCAGTTCCCTGGTGTCTGAACCAGGTTGGGTTTATTTTTTGTCAGTACAGCTTAAAAAGCAAACATACTGTCTATTATTGCTATGAATTTAGACCTTGTTACTTTTTTCCATTGTAATTTCACTCAGTATTTTACAGCTTTATAGATTTAAATGAAGTAAATTGAATTTTGCAGGTGCAGATTTTTTTTAAATAAATGTTCATTAAAAAGTTTTTTAAAATGATCTTTACAACATCGCCTGTTGTAAAGATCTGTTGACTCTTGGTTGCTGCAATGTAATGAAAAAAAGTGGTAACTATGTTTGATCACTGTATGCATGTAGATCACTATTATAAAATAAGACACTGTCTATTTTTATCCTATGCATGAAGAACTGTCAAACCCAAACCCACTCTCAAGCACTTTGTAGTTAATACCTTTCATATGCACCTTTAAATTATCATGTTTAAATGTTTTATTTTGGACTTCACCTGCCAGGCCTCACACCTTAATGGCACTTGTTTTCATCTCACACAAACCTATATGTATGCAAATTAATTTTAATGACTTTTGAATAAAGTGCTTACTTTTAGGCCCTAGCATCTAAAAGTTTAGTCAAATTCAGTGGAAACAGTTCTCTCTATAGCAGAATCTACAGCAGTGGGAAGCAAAAAAGCTGCAAGGAGGAGTAATCCTACCCTCTGACGCAGCTGAGGTTTTCACCTTTATCGCTTACATCAAAAATTTTCACACGAAACTTTCACCGTATGTCACATAACATTGGCTCATGTGCAGGTAAATCCCAAACATGACCTTTTAACATGTAATGCTGCAGCCTCTGTAACCTGAATTTGATGTCTGAATAAGACACCATGGTTGGATTTGCCAATGTGAAATCTTGGGTGTGACACAGGTGAGATGTGGGTAAAAGGGGGATGAGAAACAGAGGTATTGGGGTGCACAAGATGAACTGCAAAGCGGTGGAAAGAGTAGGAGTTCATGATGGTAGGAGAACACGAAGACTAGAAGACTAGAAGACTAGTAAGACTAGTAAGACTAGAGGTTGACAGACAGAAAGGAGGGAGGTGTGAGAAAAGATAGGAACAGAGGAGAGGATGGAGGATGTAAAGGGACAGGATGGGGAGAGAGAGCAGGAGAAATCAAACAGGGAGAAAGTAGAAAGGGGGAGAGGTGGCTGGAGGGCAGCTGGTGAAATGAATGGAGGCCAAGCATCCGAGGGACCACCACTGAGCGGTCAATGTGTGTGTGTGAGTGCGTTTGTGTGGGTGTTTTGACCATGTTTGTGAGTATGAGGCATAATGTGGTGACAGACAGAGATAGTGAGTGGGGACAAGAGGGTTTGGAAGCGAGAGGGGGAGAGAAAAAAAGAGAAAATTTTAAAAAGTGAGAGAGGTGAACAGAGACAGAGAGGGAGGTGGATTTGGCCCAATGTGTAGAGGATTAGGGATTTAGGGCTTGTTGGAACAGCCCGTGTGTTTACATGAGGCCAGAAATATGCCTCTTGCCTGGAGATGTGGGTATTCTGTGAATCCAAGTTGGATTTAGACTTAGCAGTTAAATTTGAAGGAGGGGAATATGGTTAACACAAGCAACAAACTCCATATGACTCTTTGTTGGTGAAAATGCCAAGGGCATTGTTTGTGCCGTCTTAAAACTACACACAAGAGTGCGACTGAGTGCACACATTCTGCAACATAAAATACAGAATACAGTAGTTGTTTTGAGATTGTTTTGTTTGTTATTTGTTGTTTTTTTTGGTTTTGTTTTTTTGCCAAATTGCACAGACGTTTACCCATATCCACCATTGGAGAAAATATGTCAGGCGCAACAGAGAATGCACTAAACAACAGCAGGAGATTAAAAGAAAGTAGGAAACAACATAGCCTTTATTTGGGCTTTGGTTTGCTTTGGAGACCAAAATGAGGCTGAATCTGGTTTCTCTAAAACCTGGTGCTCATGTGGTGAGTTCACAGAGGGGGCATGATGGGAACACTCAGCTTCAATCAGATCACAATCCATAATAGATGGCCATGTAAATATCTTATGAGGAGAGCCATGGAGAAAATGACTCTGTACTTAGGAACACACACATACACACAGACACATATATGGACACACAGGCAGCAGAACCACCAAGAGCATACATCCCTCACTGTCATGCAAGAAAAAAAAGTGTAATAGAGTGTATTTATCTAATATTCATGCACTATCTTAATGGATCTTTTGTGTGAATGCCTTCTTGTTTTTGCAGTTGTCTGTGTGCATGCTCAACAAAAACAGGACTACTTATAAAAGACCTGAGTTTGCTTCAGAATGTGATTTTCCTGTTAAAATGAAAAATACATAAATAACAAATGTCCCATGGATCTTACTTTATCTGTGTTGATATTTAAAAGTAAATATTGCTGGCAACAATGAAACAAAGCATACTTGTGTGAACTCAACAAACTGTTGGATACTGCAAATGGAAGAACACATTAACGTACGCCTACACAAATTAGCTGCCTTAGTCCTTGAGAAGTTTGCTTGTATTATTAATGTCACGTCAATTAACAAATTACAACTAAGTGGCAAAACTATGATGTAAAACTTTAAAGTTTGAAAATCTGGAGGTACTCTGCTTTAAAACATAATATATATTGAAGTTTGATTTGTGTTAGAGACTACATGTTCTGCATGTCAGTGGAACAAATACTTAGATGATATTTAAACAGATTTAGACTGAACATTATCTTCAAAATGTAGTTAAGTCATATAATAATTACAGTGAGGTTTAGTTTGTATTAGTGAAATGACTGAGAACACAGGAAAAAAACGCAAAAAAAAAGTTTAGAAGAGTTTAAAGTAAATGAGTAAATAAGAATGCAGGTACCAACATTCAGAGGCACACGTCCAAAGTCTTATGAAGTAATCTGAGGGCTGATAGGATCTGGGTACAGCTATTTTACTTCATCCGAGGACATAAAAGGGCAGAGGGAGGATGGGAGATGGTCACAGTCATAAAGAATAGTTCCACCCTTTTCCCACTGAACTGACAGACATATTGTTATTGCCATGCTTCTGTGGTTTCACTGGTAGAGTCATTGGCAAGATTTAAGATATCTCCATGTCTGATATTAAAGTTTGTGAATGTTTCAAACACCATTCGTGAAGGTCTGAGAAAATACTGGCTGATGTTTTTTTTCAATACTGAAAAGAATCACTTTTGAAAGTCAATATAGTTTTACACAGGAAGTTCTTTTGAGCATTAGGTACATTGGGATTTGAAAATCAAGAGGGACTGTCAACCAATTTCAGACTGAAACAGCTTCAAGAATTAATCACAATTTGACACAGCTGTGTAAATGAACAACTTTTCTCTAAAAAGTAGAAGAAATCATTTTTATTAGATGTTTAAATGCATTAGAAGAAGGGGCAGACAAGGGATGGCAATGTCTGTCAGGTGTGAGCAGCTTCAAAAAGCAGGTTCACTGAATTATAAAATTAGCTGATTGGTTCAGCTTCATGCTTGCCCATTCTCGATCTGTTAAGTTGTAATTTATTCTTTCCCTTTGCTCTGTATTTCCTGTCTTTTCATTAATGACTTTCTTTGTGCTTCTTTTCAGAAACACTGGAGCTGAAAATGCAACATGCACATGATCTCACTAACAAATATACCTAAAAAAAATGGTGGTTATAAAAAAAGATGGTCAAATAGTCAACAATAACTGCAGATCATAAATAGAGAATACAGAGACTCATGCACACCATCACATAGACTGTCCACTTATTCACATCCGAGCCCATGATAACGTGAAAGTTTGACTGATTTGAGAGCCTGTTCTGCGCCGTCTGGGTGGTGATGATATTATGAATGCAGATACAGTGTGAAGCCCTGCAACGCCCCACAGGGGAGCACTAAAAGCAAACCCTGACCCTGTTGATCATCAATAATTCAGGTTAAATCAGGGTTAGAATAAGTGCACCGCCAAACGACACATCATTTCTACAGCGTTCAGAGGAGGCGACGGTCTCCGCCATCATAAAGTTTGCATAAGGCCCAAGCCTCGTTGCTAGCTGTCTGCAAGGCTGAACATTAGCTCCATTACGGTGAAAACAGGGAGGCTGATGGGAGGAGAATGGGTGGAAAGCGTGGTGGCGAGTCATCAACCACTCTGGGTCTCTTATGAGACCCACCTGGCATGGAGAAAATGGAACTGGACGCCATCATTGTGGGTATAGGAGGCCTTTGGTGGCTAGTGGCCCAGCTGGCTGACTGGGCTGCTGGACTGCTGGGAACTCAGTCAGCCATGTCGGTGTAGAGCCAAACTTTAGACTCAGAAAGAAAAAGACGGTGTTGGGAACAGAATGATAATGATGGATAGATGGGGGGCTGGGGATGATAAAGACAAGGGTGCAAGAAAATTACAAAAATTAGATGAAATTGTTTATAAATAATTTTAACCACTAAAATGAGTTCATACACCCAAATCATCCTGCCCAGCACCTTTGCTCTACTCTGATATTTCTGTAAACACTATAGTAACAAGTCTGGGCTGACATCATTTTAAGGCAGTTGCACTTTACAGCGTGAGCAAACAGCCACCGATTTAGCCAATATTTCTCCATCTGTGGAATCAGGTTCAACATGCTTCACACCTTATTTCTCAGGACATTTGGTGTAATGATTATCTATTTTGCACAGATGGCCAGTTTAGTCCATTCTGCATTCCTGCAGAGAACAACCTTAGCCCAATTTACTGACAGGACAACAGAGTGTACAACGGATCACAGTAACAGCGTAGGGAGTTCATTTTTGATAATGAGATTCGCAAATAATTGCAAAAGTAAGTGGAAATTTCAATTTTGTCAGGTATACTTTACATTTTAAATTGGGACAGATCATTTCAGATTACACAACTAATTACATCTGCTCAAAAGGCAGCAGAGATTCACATAAAGAGATTATTACATACAGTATCAAGTAACATTACCTTGCTATGTATGTCTCTGGTTGTAAGACTATTAGTGTTAACACTAAAGCATTTTTCTTTTAAAAAGTGAAATTATAGCAAGAAAATACATTTGAAAAAACAGCTGATTTTGGATGATGAAGTTTAAATCAAAACCGGATTTAATTTGACCTCTCTCTAGAGATTTGCATTAAACAGGTGACTGAAATTTGCATTTTTATGGAGTTCCCATGGCCTTCTTTTGCCCTTAACTCTCTTTGAACAGGCGAGGCAGGAGATAGCGATGTTAATTATGGACCACAAGGACCACAATGGGAATGATCTCAATGGCTTTATTGTGTTATCCCAGATAGGTTTTAATTGAATTATGGACATGATGGTTGGGACTAGTGTGGAGCTGAATGCTGAACATACTGTTCCCCTTTTTAAGCAATCAAATTAACCCAATCAATTATACTAGCAAATTTTAGTTTCTTTTCAGAACAGTGCAATCATTCCTGATTCCATGTACAACTTTATTATGTCAGTATCAAGACAGATAGAATGGAAGTCATGTGTCAGTGGTGCATGTTAGCATCATAATGCAAAGACATATGTTAGATAAATGGAAAATTATTAAAGCAAACTGTGTCAAATAACCCGGCATGAAGGTTCACATACATGGGTCTGTGCAAAAATCAGTGAAGAGAAAGATTTTAGGAACCACTGAGCTCAGAGTTAAGGCCTTCCCCCCCTGACACCAGGTCAATGGTACAGAGTGCTACACCTACAAGAAGACACCATTTATTACTATTTCTCAGAAAGACCTAAAATGTAAATGGATATAATTGGTTTATGGAATTGAACACAATATAGCCCTACTCTGCATGCAGTGAAAGTATTTAATATGTGTGAAACAGTTTCTCTATTTGGCCAACTGCTTGCTTTGAATAGTAACTATCTCTAAACTTCATAAACACTAAGCACTGTATAAACACATACGGAAACATTTTTTGCAGTTTCGAGCCATCTTAAGTGTTTGGTCATATTCTATTTCGCTGACAAATTTGTTCTGATAACTGTTATTAATATTCATTAGTGCAACTTTGAAGCTAGCAAGGCTTCAAAACTGACAGCAGCGAATAGATTCACTTCTCTGCTTCAATTTTGTTCAGTGCTTTCATTTAAAATTCCCTGTCATTTTTATAGGTTGATGTTTTTTTCTGCTGCTGTTTGTGGGATAAAAAGGGTCCTCAAAGGAAATCTGGGATAACAATGCAAATGAGTTATAGGATAGTCTGAAGGTACGAAAATAGAAAAGCATTTAATTTCCACAAATGCCATCAAATGATAATCCTTTTTTCGTATCCCCCTGCAACTCAAATATGAAAAGGACAGAGGAAAGAAGGGAAATCATTTCCAGTTACTGCACTGTGGCTGCACTATATGTACAGGATACAGGGCCTGGGGAACACAAAGTATCCACATATCTGCCCACTATCATATATAGATGCATGTAAGAAGATATAAATACTTAAACATAGCAGACATAAAGAAAAACAATTACATTAAAACTACAAAACACATGTAACAACATAAATATGGCAAACACAAGTGCTTATAAATGTACAGAAAATGTGGGAACGCACACTAAGATTTTCATTTTGCGTCACCTTTAGAGTCCCTGGGCCCCTGGCAGAGAGAAAGACAGGAGTCCCAGAGGACGGTGGTGGGCGGAAAGAGGATTACAGTAGTAAACAACACCATCACATGACACTTTTAATAATGTCCCTTTTCTCTATATATTCCTCCTCCTCAGTGTGTCTAGAACCTTCCTTTTCTCATTCTCAATTCATACTGTGTGTCCCCTTGCCTAGAGTGCTTTTTCTCTGCACTTGTCACTGCTTTTCCCTTTCACTTTGTATCTTTCCATCTTTAGCTTTACTATCAAAAAGACACCTTAGTTGCGGCAGGAATGCTGTAGAAAATACTGGAATATATTCATGCATGCATAAGGGCATTAATTGTTTCCTCTCTCTTCATCATCAGTTGACAACACGAACAGCATGAGAGGGAGATTGCTCACAGAGTTGAGAAATGACTCAGTACTTTAAATGAAATCAAAGTGACACGACACTCAATTGAAATGTGGAGGTAAAAGAATGATAGCTGTTAATCGATGGTGACAGTTTTATTCACTCTCTTGCAGGCACTGAACCTGTCACAGTGAGAATAAAATCACAAATACCTGCCAACCCATCTACCTCCCTACTCTCATTTATAGTTGTGTATGTACTGTCTGTACTGTTCGACTGTCTGGGGTTCGCATATGCGCACACATTATACACATGTGCATTTGCTTTTTGTCTGTGTTGTTTTGGATTTTGTCCACATTTTTAAGACAGAATACAGAATCATTTTTGTAGTGTTTTGTGTTTTGCCTTGTCAAGTATGTTGAAATCTGACACACTCCAGGACGGGGCACTGATCTCAAACATAACTGGGATTTAAACCAGAGAACAAGCAACAACAACATCAGACTTACTGAATTGCTCAAAAATTGAAGACGTGGACATCAATTCAGAGGTCTTGAAAAAGGCTAAAAGGCTGATCTCAACTATGTTTGTTGAACAAGTTAATATTTTATTACCATAAATCAATGACAAGTTGTATTATCCTTTCAGCAGCAGGGGTGTCCTAAGTGTATCTATCTAATATATAATTTCTAAGGAAAGATGGATGTGTGTAGTTTATTTCCAGTCAGTATGATTTAAATTTCAGCTTATTGGTTTTCAAACTGACAATCAGGCTTCTCCTGGGGTGTGCATGAGCAAAAGAAATATGTGGTATGCATAAATGTGGTATGCATCTAAATCTGAATCTGTAATAGTTATTGGAGGAGTGCTTATATGCTGAATTCAGTTGGGTAACAACAACAGCAAATGCCAAGAAGTACAAGATGCACAGATGAATGGAAAAATAGGTGTTACTCACTGAGCAAACGTGTCAAAACTTAAAAACAGCAATGGAAATCATGCTCTCAGGTTTACAATATAGCTGGACTTTTCTTTTGTGTCTGAAAACTTGGGCAGTTTGGGCTAAGTGTAACTCAGTGTGACAAGAGTAACTGGTGCGCGCAACAGTTACTTGTGAGAAACAAACAAGAACAAAAAGTGCAGCTGAAATTTGTTATAATGTCCGATAAAATCCCAACTTGATTTTATTTTTAGCGGAAACAGTTCGAAAACCTGTGATGCAGCAGTTGGAGCGATTATTCAAAATTAGACTTATTGACCTTGTGTTCTTGTTACCAGCGCGTCTACAGTGACAAAATACATCCCATCTCTAAATTATAACAAAAGATGAGCAGTGAAAAACTTTAAAAACTTGAAAATGAAATCTCCAAATGAAATGTGAGCGTACTGGTTTACTGTATGTATTACCAAACATCAAACCCTGTCTTTCAATCCACTGTACTCCTCTCTTTTTACTGGTGTGCCTACAAGTGCAGTAGAGATGTATTTTCTTTCTCACCACACTTTGAGTAAGAGATGGAGCAGTGTCAAATACATTAAATGACACTTAAAATAACCTTCAATGACTTTCAATTTCTCCCACAGGTGGGTTATTAAAAGGTTCATCAAAAAGGCACATATAAAGGTAGAATTATCCTGTTCTACAAACCTGTACAATTTGTTGTTTAAGTGATGTTCTTATTCAGAGTGACTTACAATGAGTGAGTGAGTTGGGACCATTGTCTTCCTCAAGGACACATGTTTATTGATAGCTGCTTTTGGTCATATTGGGGACAAAACCTGTCACCTCTCAGTTATGGGACCATCTCTGCTGTAGGCCACCCTGCCATCCCACTAATCAAAAGGGCAAAAGGAGAGGGAGACAAATGTGTGTGTGCCCCTGAAACCACAGACACACAGTTTGAATGATCAATGAGAGAGGCACTCACACAACAGTTCACATATTCACAGACCCACAAACAAATCCACAGGACATCTGCCCGCTCTCTTAAGATCTATATTGGTCTGCTCAGCAAAATTACACACTTTTGAATTTGAATACAGATCTCATTTATAACACTGTTGAAAATTGACTTTAAAAGTCACTATACACTCAATATGCAGTTACAACTTCTTCTCTCATCAATATTACAAAAGTCCGTCCTTTGTACGTACAAGAACACAAAATCTCATTATGCAATTGCAGCACGACACCCACACATAAATCTTTCCCCGCAGCTTCACATCAACCTGCAGAGCCACACGTGCAGGAACATAATTGGACTGTTCAAATATAGCATACGCAGTGTACACACAAACACACATATACACACACACCGCAGTCATAACTTCAACAGTATATCCAACAGTATCATGCCTTTTGCTGGGTCACTTGTATTTTGTGATACAATGGCCCAGACATCCACAGAGAATAATTAAGTGACTCCCAGCACTTTTGCTCCTCATAATGGCTAGTCTAAAGATCATTAGTAACAGTATACGCTTGACTTGTGTTATTTATTATGCTGTTCTGTTTCCTATTAAAAACTCTGGCTGGATTGTGATTGATGCTGAGGTGCCTCCAAGCATGCATGTGTCCACGCACGCCCTGTGTTAACAGGCGGCATGTGTGATTTCAGCCAGTCAAGGATCTCACTCGCAGAGGAAATTGCTTTCAAGTCGTGGTTACCAATCATCATTGGCGCATTATGAAAACTCAAGGTTGAGTTTCAGCCACAGGAAGGAAAACAACTTTTCGTCTCACAGTGGGGACATTTATCCACAGTGCTGGTATAAACATGCCTTACTTTTTTGTTCCTGCATTTATGGTGTCTCAATAATTCTCAGAAATATGGTCCCTGTGCTCGCTCCGTTTTCCTCCACTGAATTTCTAATAGTTAACCTCTTCAGAGCTCACAGTATTTCCAGATTTTTAATGCAGGTGATTTGTGTGTTAAAGACTTTTCAGTGTTTAGGAGCAGAAGCATACAGTGCATTAAAAAGAGTTGGCTGTGAAGACTTGGAAGGGATTCAACAAATGTCAAACTATGTTATATGTTTTATATATACACACACACACACACACACACAAACACACAAAAGCTTGGGGAAGTGGTGCCAGATTGAGTATGATTCCAAAAGAAACTCTATTTTTCCTCAGCGCCACAATTTTTCTTACTGTTTAAAACAACTTCCCTGTGGTATTTAAACAATACCATAGGAGAGAAGGGGGCATGGCAATAGAAAAAGTACAATAAAAGCGGCATTTCTCAAAAGATGTAAATGGCCAACCAAATCACCCTGACATTTCATGCAGATACTCTTTCCCTGATCCATACAGCTGCCTACTGTATGAAAGCCAATGGTGATGGATTGCTCCGCCTGTCCCTGAACAATATAGGATGCAGTCAATCGTACAACTAGTGATAAAAGCTGATGTTATCACCCTGCAGACTTTTCCCCTGGGTGAAGCTTCATCGTGCTGACTTCTCTTTCGCAGGCGAGATCACCTCAATCTGCTTTTGATGTACCCTAAAAACTCACCACTATTTCCTGCAATTTTGTGTTGAATAATGATGACGTGGGTGAAAATGTCAAGGCGTGCAGGCAGTGTGTCACTTTCAAAATGCCACATACTGTGGTGACGTAATCACTCTTTTCAATATCTATTAACCTGGTCACAATTAACTATATTTAACACGTTCTTCATGCAGACCTCTGAATGAAGACTGATGATGGACCCAGATAATTTCATGTTTTTCTATGCAGAGTTCTTTATACTTTCACATGTTTTTATGTTATATCATTTCATTTCGGACAGAAATTGCACACCACGAGTATTTTGTTTCTACTTGCTTTAATGCTCAAGGTCACAAGACTCCATGCCAGAGCAAACAGTACTTGGGTATTGACAGATGTTCTTCCAATACTAGATTAGGTCACAGACACTTATTTAGCCACAGCACAGGGTGTGCCTCATATTAAATTTGGTTCCTGTTTTGAACACTGTTATAATAGAAATGCAACATCTCCCAATATAATTACTGTTAAGATGTGATGTATGTGAAGATATGTGACAATACATGTTTACATTATTCACCTTGTGTCTGTAAACAACTAATTTGTTGTTAGGTATTATTTAGGGATATCTTGATGTAAATATGAGTGTTTGGAGCACAGTGAGGATATGAGTGGGCAATAGTGAAGTGGACTTGGCTGCAGGAGTGGTTTGAGAAGACTATATCTTCTTCACTCTCTTCTGAGTATGAAAATGGTTCAGCAGTTCATTTTATAGTGCACACATAACATAAATGCAAGATGACTACAGATGTTGCTGTTCACATTTACTTTTTAATGGCTGGGGTTGGTTATGATTATAATCTAAAGAATGCAAATTACTTTCCAGATTTGGACAACTTTTATTTTTAACTAATAAATAAACAAAACTTATCCATCTGCATTTCCCTTCAGCTGCATGACAGATAGTGCTGACTTGTCTCCACTGTTTGCCATATTGTTGGTACAATATAGTTAGTAGTAGAGCACAAACGTCATGTGCCCTTCTGTAGACAAATCTACAGTGCCCATCATTGCATCAGTCTGACTAATCGTCCAGCTGAAACAGGTAAAGAGAAGGACGGTCATTTGTTCTGCTGATTTGAATGTAAATGTAAATTCAGTTTCTTTCCACTTGAACATTGCTTACCAAGTGTGGTTTTATTACTATCCAAACATTTGTCTTTTGCAATCTTTTACTCATTTGATAATGTAGTTCAGCATAAAACAACTGAAATGCTGTGGAATAAGTATAATTTTAGTTTATACATAATCTTGTGCTTTTGGACTGACAGAACAATATGAGGTTTATCTCCATTTAAACTTGAAGATAGCTGAAAAACAGGGTATAAATGGACCTGCAAACAGTTGACAGCAAGACATGTTGGTGCCGAATGTGAGAGATAGATAGAGATGAAATCAAGGGTAAAGCAGAGATGCAGAAAAGTATCTTTACTACACATTTTACACTCAGCATAATTAGAACAAAATCAGAGAATTAAGTGATTTCCACCCCTTTGGGAAGGTTACATTCACATATGTTACTGTAGGGATAAAATAACGGAGGGCAGCTAGGAGCAGTGAGTCTGAGGCAGGTTTGTTGCTCAAGGACACCTTTATAAGTGATAATGAGGTGGATATTGGATATTTTTCATTCTGTCTTTATTCATAAAAACAAAATTGCTAGAGTGGATAATGACAATAATAAACTGAAGGGCTGAATTGGAACAAACATATTCTGTATTAATAAAAAATTATTACATCTTCTATACGCAAGCTGTGCCTACAGGAAATTTAGATCGACCTTTATAAAGATAATGCCATGTTTGACATGTAGCGAACTGATAATTAAAGAACTAAAATGGGAAAAAAAATGATCCTTCCTTGGACCTGAATTGTAGGCAGTAAGAAATATTTGGTTTTATTTTGAAAAAAATATTAACCAAAATGACATGGGGAAGCCAGGGAACACAAAGAAGTCTGCCCTATATGACAATAAACCATTCCTTAACCATTCCTTGCTCAATCCCAGGAGTACTGTGAATATTTACATGGTGTGGAATTAATGCAACTCATTTGAGAAGGGGAACATTACATCATTATGTCTTGACTGAACAACGATATGCAAACATCAAAAGCTGTTTCATTTTAATAGCTAATATACACTGCTATTAGATGGAAAGACTTCCAAACTGTTTTGCAGCCACCCTATACAAGGCAACAGTGATAATATCAGCACTGACTTCAAAGGCAAAGGGCAGTTTTGGCCCATTGGGTGAAAGCAGATCTTTATATACAGTATCCACTGACACAGCCAATTAAAATGCACAGCACAGTGGGGAGTGTATGTAATCTATATCGACTGTCTGGGCCCTGCAGCTTCAACCTTCACACTCCTACCTAATAGCTCTTAATTGGGGATCATATCTTAAAAAAACCTGACGCTTGTTCTACAATTGCAGTCATTTCTCTAGATAAGTGTTTGTCTTGGGTCCTAAACTGTGAAAAATTAAAGGTCATCCATCTGACCATGAGGCATCAGCCAGCTGAGTCTGAAAGCACTAGAACTGAATACCATGCGCTGTGTAATTGAGTGTTTCAGCATCACGCTTTTCGCACATTTTTCTCTTTCATCTTTTCCTTTTTGCCTGCCATACCATTAAAACAAACTGATATTCAAGATTTTGTAAGTGGTTTTCATCCCTCTCTCTTTTTTCCCCTGCAAATACTATATCAATGGAGAATGCAACTCTTTGAAATAATCGATACTCAGTGAGGCTGGGCATACATGGAAAATAAAATGAGTGTTTCAAGTGTTTGTTTTAGCTGGGCATTCTCTCCTCATTCCCCGCCATGGCTAGCTGCACACCTGATAATGAAACCCAGCAATCAGTAATGCTGTGTAAGCAGATAGAGAAGAGGTGGAAATACAAATAGGATCAGCAGTGAAATTGATTATAAATGGGAAGCGGGCCACTCTCAGGCACCAGTGAAGCCAAACATTGCCAACATTATTAAGCTAAATTATTGACAGAGTTAGAGACTGTGGCTGGGTAAAAAAGAATCTCGGGGGTGTAGGACACTGGAAAATACAGCCTGTGTACAGTAGGAAACGATGATTAAATGAAAGCTCACAGCAAATATTTGAATACTACACAGTGCTACATAAAATGTACAATATCCCTGAGGAGTTGAACATTTAGATATTGTATCTTTAAAAATGTTGATTCAATTAGGAAATTACTTTTATTTTATGTTTGAAAAATAAGACAGATTAAGACAGATTACAATGTCAGCCTGCAGCATACATGGTTTCAAATGGTGGATCCTTCATTTTTGAATGAAATTATTCATATTTCACCTGAGAGCCCTGCTAATAAATCACAGGGAGTTCACACAAATTCCCTCAGTTTCTATCATTTATCCTTTTGACCCACTTGATGCCGCTCCAACATACAGTTCACTTTGAAAAGCCCTCATTCTCTTTGGCTTCCAGTTCAATTGGCTGTGCTGAAACAAGTGAAAACATTTACAGCCATTTGGTGCCTCCAGTATTTTCAGGTGATCAAAGGTGAACCAGCAGTGCTGCACCACCACAGGAATCCCAGCTATTATCATTATTAGACCCTCTGTCATCAGGATTTGACCATCATTACAGGTGATCTATCATCTTCAATCAAGTCTGATGATTGCTGCTGATTAGAGGTAAAGTCAGCCAATCAGTTCCTCTTAGAAATCAAGGTGGCGAGATGGCTTTTGCCTTCCTTGACCTTAAAACTATTCACCCCTCTTAACTTCTAGAGAAGAGACCATACTCACCACAAATATCACCTATTTTACAGATAGATAGATAGATAGATAGATAGATAGATAGATAGATAGATAGATAGATAGATAGATAGATAGATAGATAGATAGATAGAACAGATGAATCTAATCTAATATTTTTTAAAGCTGTTTCAGACAAAAGTAAAAACAGCAGTCACCCACATCTTTGTCCTTCAAATCAGAAATGAGAATAGTTTGTATGAAAGAGAGACAGCGGCAGAAAGAGTGAGATCGAGGGACAGTGACGACGAAAGCAATTAATGAAAACAAAGCCCCAATTCCCAGATGCCTTTGAATTGTCCACTCTCTTGATATGTCCCTGCCTTGCTATGCTGTGCATGCTCTCCCCAGCTGCCGTCATGGCTATAAATATCACTTATCACACTAACTGACTCCTCTCTTGAGAGGGAGGGAGAGAGGGAGAAAGAATAAAGGGGACCAAAAATACTGGTGCAGGTATGATTGCTTGCCAAGACAAATGGCATCCATCAACTTTAGCTGAGCTCCATATTCATCTGCGATTGGAATCCAGCCATGCATATACAGGAGGGGTGGGGAGGGAGACGATAGCTGGTCTGGACTGGTCATGTGTGCTCTGCAGGGCCCCAACCACCATTGCTGATGCTATGTCCCAGAATTAGGAAGTGCTGATTTTAATGTCACAATAAACTTTGTGCTGACCAGAGTTTCTCACTTATGAAGCACATTTTGCTGCGAGTCAGAATGTTTTTTTAAGCTACAAAAAAAAATGAAATAGCTCTGACAGATGTGGAATGATATAAACACTGGCAGAGTGTTGATTTTAACACTCTCAGAAGTTAAATTAACATTGATGATTTTGCCGTGTAGCAGAGGCCTTCCTGTGCTGATCAGTGCGAGGGGTGAGAGAGCCAGGGGCATGGTGTGCGTGTGTGCACAGCAATGTACTCTGTGTGTCTATGTGCATAAGTGAAGCTTTGGCCTGCAACACGCACACGGAGGCAGCATGAGCGTGCTACCACAAGCATTCAGCAATGCTGCGTGTCACTCCATTAGCAGTAGCTACAGAGCAGCGGCCGGTCTTAGGTTCATCTCCTGGTGTGAACAAAGTCCGTCTGCATAGACACCTAACCTGCCCTACCCAGCATGGCTCAGCATGGCACAGCAGGACCTGGCAACACTGCAGGGCCCCAAAGGGAAGTGTGCCTCTGCACGAGTCCTGCGATAAATCCAGCTGTAAACCTGACTTCAGCCTCTGCATCACAGGTTGTTATCAGTGGGGGATTGAGCTCCCCCAGTGGTTCTGCCTCCCCACTCCTGTTAGCTGTCCGTCTCACCTTCGTTCCACAACAAATTTGCTGCTACTCGATCTTTCTCTGCACTCACTCTATGCTGTTTGTAAATTTGTATACATTTCTAAGCCTGTATCAATTTCTGCTCAGTTAGTCAGAAGCAAGTAGCAAAGAATTAAGAAAGAAATATTAATGTAAACGCACCTCCCTGCTTTTCTGTCAACTTACTTTGTGCCTGATCCTCAACAAATCGAGAGAAGCAGGAGGGAATGACAAGATTGGCTTTGTTTTGCTCACAGCAGGGGTCATATTAATGCAACAACTAAACCTCGAGGAAAGTTTGCAGGAAGAAATGAGGAGACAGATGACAGATTCAGTCTCGCAAGAACTGCACAAACATTAGAGCTCGACACGTACGATATCTTCATCATCAATCTTTGGCAGCTGACAAATGACAAAGATGGTTAGGTGACGATATGGTTGCCTAAAATCACATTAATTAATCACATTCAAAAAATCTGCCCAGATCAAGTTGAGTTACTTTAAACACTGGGACTAAGATATGCACTGAAAAAAAAAAATCATAAAAACCATATTTAAAGTTTAGTGTAGCAGATGCAATATTAACATGTGTGGCTAATATCAGAAAGAAGCAACTAATCATGCCACCAGATATGATCACTGTTAAAGTCACCTTATGCTGTTCTTAGTGTTTTGTTTTGACTGCAGTTTCTCATACTTTTAAACTACTAATATTTATGTTTTTATGGGTTTATTACCTCTAAACTGTCCACAGAAGAAGTCTGAGGAGAAACGGAAAAATAGGAGTCAGTATTTTGGAAGTACTGCGCTGTGATTTAGCTAGGCTGAAGTCACCTTTGGGCACTGAATGAGCCATACCTCATTCATTCTCCTTGCCTAGCAGAGTCACTATGAACTTCAGAGAGTCTTTAAGGTGCCTTTGGGGGTTAACCTTCGAGTTAGGTGAGAGTATGTTGTGGACCAAATCCAATAGAGATCAATACAGCTTGGCGACAGAGCTCAAGCCAGAAATGAGCTGTTCTGTTTCCTCATACAGCCAAGCAACCGCAATCGTCACTGGACGAAGGAAGGGCTATTTAAGTGCTAACACTTAAGCATAATCATGAATGAGATATATTCCAAGGTAGCTTTTTTAGAATGCCTAATGCTTGTCACTTCTTATATTTCAAGTATTTGTGCTCTTTATAATTTTTTTAATCCATAATTCCTGCCTACATTCTTTTGTGTAGATCTGGTCTGGGTATGTTTTTCATGGTCAGCACACAATGATGTGTTAGACAATAGGCAGTCAGGCTTTATTGTCCCAGAGGGAGATTTTTTATGCGCTTCCAACTTAGTTGTGACAATTCAGGTGGGGGTATTCATGTCAATAAATGGTTCAGTTTGGTTTGGAGGAACAGAAACTGGACTGAATGAAAAGTCCTCACCCCATCTTGTCCAACACCTTTGGGTGGATGAACTAGACTGCTGACCATCAGCCATTGCTTGAGCTCAGTAATGCTCTTGAGGTGTATTAAAGATGGTTCTTACATCTGGTTTCAAAATTATGTAGAAATCCTTCCCAGTGCAGTGATGGCTGTTGTAGGCAGAATTCCACAACATGTGGGACGCTGGGCTGTCTGCATTCTTTCGGTCATTTTAGGTACAATTGAAGCTCTATGGTTACTTAAAGTGGAATATTTATTAAAGTTTCCGATGCGCATACACAAACAAAAATGCACACAGAGCAGAAAAACAAACATCAAAGTGGCTGTAACAAAACATGCAGGCATGCATGATAGGTAAGCAGCATATCCAGGTTCAGGGCTTCTTCTTTTATTAATCCCCGGGCAGCAATGAAAAGCTTTTTAAAAATATTTTCATTTTTGCAAGCAAGGTGCTTCCAATTGTCTTGTTGTTGTTTCCCCTGAGCCTGTTTGGAAAGCCTTTTCCCTCCAACTCTGTTTGATGTGTATAACAGAACATGGAGCATGTTGACATATGTAGTTTATACTTTATCAGAAACATAGCCATATTTCTAGTAAGTGCTGCACTTTGTTAAGTTTTCAAGTATTACTCACGTGAAATTAGATATGTTGTCGAGCTTCATAAAACAGTGGGGTTTCTTATTAATTATTAAACTTAGACATTCCTTAGGATTGTCCAACCTTAAAAATGCATTTGATCACAAAGAGAAAATATTTTACAGAGTGCTTCTTCATTGGCATTCCACAGAAAATATAATGAAAAGCCAAAACAGAGACAGCAGACATGTTTTAGACAGACTCTATTCCATACTAACGATCACATGGTACTGCTTGCATAGTGATTTGTAAATCTATGAAGAACTGATACTGGCTGCAATGCCTTATGAATACCAAGTGTGAAGTCAGCATAGATCTGGATCCAGACATATCCCATAATCCTTGATAACAATGGTTTTTCCAGAATAAAACTTTTCTTTTCCTTAAATGCAAATAAGGGAAGATGACAAATCTTATTCCATTATCTCTCACGGCTTATGACATCACTATCTTTCTCCTCTGGGCAAATATTTAAAGTATTTATAACTTTATTGAAAGATTATGTGTGTAAGTCATGTGCAATCTATCGGCGAAACACGCAGTGGGGCACAGGTCCATAATTCTCTGTTCCCCATCTAAATAACACTGAGATATGCTATTAATGATACATGAATGTAATTACATTTCTCAGAGCATTTTGCCTAATATGCCAAATGAATGGGGAAAGAGACTGATGAGAACACAGCAGGCGTTAATTAGCCTCATCCATGCGCAAAAGAGCTTCTATTTTGCAGAGAGGCGACGTTATTGCTTCAAGTTGATTCAAGTTCAGGCTGGTGCAAATAAATTACTTCAAATGCATTTTGGCTCTCTGATTTAATAGAGGTCAGAATTTAATGCGTCTTCCCAGTGCAGAAAAAAGGAGGGAATCATTAAGTCATTTAACTCTCTGTCACACTCTGTTTGAGTGGAGAGTAGCCTGCAGAAACTCGTGCTTCTTCTGGAAAGGAGGATTTTTATGATTGTGTGATGACAGCATGGGAAGATCATCAGATGTCAAAAACCTGCGATGTACACAGCTGTTAACTTGTTGCAGGAGGGATCGCTGCTACAGAGGCTGGACAATAGCCAAAACAGTCACACTCTGCACTGACAGAAGGGTGTGATACGTCTGGTAATACACCATCACTGCCAATGTGCCCTGGAGCAGGATACTAAAGCTCAAACTGTTCTTTCCTCTGTAATGAAGAATTAAATCACAATGGCCAGCAAAGTGGAACCTCATTATCCGAATTTCAAACACCTTAATTGAATGGGCATAATGAATCAAATAGGCTTACATTAAGTGACACTGAAGAACTATATTGTTAACTGAGCACCATAATATTAATTGTTTTCTTGTATCTGTGCCTGGAACGCTCTACACCAGTCTCCCCTCTGAAAATAATCCAGTCCGCAAGGTGAGTTCAAACCAAAGGCATGCTCAACAGTATCAAACACAACTCTGCTGGTTAGTGTACATATATTTAAGGTTTCTTCCAGGAAATACTGCCTGGTGAAGCCTGGAATACCTTCACCCTCACCACTTGTTATCTATAATGCTGTGGTAAAACAGTAATGTTGGCCCTCATGATTAGAGCCCGATCGATAGTTTAGTTAGAAAAAATTATCAGCCAATATCTGCCTATTCGACATATAACAGTATCCTATTGATATTGAAATATCTATTTTTCAGATATATAAACTACCTAATATGCTTGTGGTATCACACCTGTGTCAGTTTAATACTTGTCCATGACAGAGTAGGTCAAGTTTGCTGTCAATATCTGTTTGCTATGAGTAAGGTAGTAAGCAGCTGACGTTTGTCACAGTACAGTCAGTAACATAGATTGAAAGAAGTTGCACAACCCACGTAAAAATGTTCTATTCTTATTCCAGACAGATGTATTGTTTGTGATATTGGTAATCTGTAACAGATATCTGTTATAGATAACAACCACCAGTGACCACAATGTCACTAATGACAAATAAATATCAGCTTTGGAATCTGTGAACAAACTCTGAATCTTGTAGGACATCAAATGACACAAGAAACTATTCTTAAACAAGTCTGTAGATTGCTTTGCATTATTACATTTTTAGATAGAAAAAGGCTTCCAAAGTCAGAGACATCTGCTTTTTGTGATGTGTCAGTGCATCATGTACACAAAGACTGTCAATTCAATAATAATAACCATTTCTGGATCCCATCTGACATCTACAAAATGCAATAAGGCAGTGGGTGTATTTAGATGTATTTAGATATTGTAGTGTGAAATAATAAAATATGTAACAGACACGATGTGGCCACAGTTTTCCATCCTAATCTTTTATTTGTTTGTTGTCATCATTCTTGATAGGTAGCTCTCCATATCTCGAGGGATGACTTAAGAGAGATTCATTTATTTTTCATCAGTTCAACTGCCCGTCTCCATACATGTGCACTCTAACTCACACAAACATACTGAGAGAGACACACACACACACCCAGACATAGACAGCAATATTTCCCTGCATGAATAATTAGGCCATCCACAAAGATAAAGAAAGGAAGAATGCAATCCTAAACATATTCGGACAGGAGCATAAATAATTAATATTTACCTAAAATCTCTTTATTGGCATGAGACTAAACAATGTACAGATTAGCCTCTCACAACAGACACAGATAACAGACCAAAACTGTGAGGGGAAAAAGGAAGAAAAAGAGTACAAGCCAAAACTTGGAATTGGACCATTTGATATGCTTAATGAGGATTTGTGTGTGTGTGTGTGTGTGTGTGTGTGTGTGTGTTCACTGGATTGTGCATGCTTTTTTTTTTTTTTTTTTTAACTGGCTTCTGCATCTTTTTCACTGAGGATTTTGGACTTGTCTTCATTTATGCAGTGTCTTAAAACTGATGAACAAAAAATAATAATAAATGAGACACACATCCTGGTTACACCTGGTGTGAAGATGCCGACAGAATCTGGACATGTAACCTCGATGATAAATGATCCGATCTTGCTTTTGCATATACACCTGGTATTTTTTTAACGTGACCTCTCTGTCTTCCAGAGCAAAACCTGCCCGAGCAATTTGATGTGGCAGCAAAGTCAGTTATTCTTGTCTTTGTGTCAAAAGTATTGCATCTGTTTTCCCAGCGTGTTGCAGTACTGATGTGTAGGCTACTCTGTGACTAGATAAATTATATGCCTCATTACTAGCGGATCAGCTGCGCAGATGAGTGCGACACATGCAGACGCAATTAATTCCTACTGTATATCATTATCACTGAAGTTGCTTTTTCACAGGTCTAAAAAATGCAATTTTTAGTGTTTTCATAGCACAGAACAGATGCATAATTGGTGATTAGAGGTGTGTCTCCTACATGCTTCTTGCTTGCTCACCTAAAACTATATTTCATGTTTGCTAAAAACAAATAAATGTATCCATCTTATGTTCATGGTTGCCATCTATACATAAATACTCTTCTTATTTGCATGTTTGTGTGAAGAAGTGAAGCACAGATGAACAATACTGTATATCAGACATCACACAGACCGTCTGACTAGCGAAGAAACCATTATTAAGGGTAGAAAGGCTACATGTTACCAGAAGTAAGATTCACTTGTGTGATCTAACCCAACTGAATGTCATGGTTTTGAATTTTGTTGGTGCTTTTGTTTTCTTTGTTTAGCTTTTCTGGGCCTTTGGTTATTTCTTGTTTTATATTAAGAAGTTTCATCTACATCTACTTGTTTCCTGTGTTTAATCAGTTCATTCGTTTCACCTCTGTCTTGTTTCTCAGCACTCCCCAGTCTATTTAAGTTGTGTCACTTCCTTTGTTCTCCGTTGGTTCATTGATTTTGTGTTAGTAGACGTGTGATTTTGGATTTCTGGTTTTGGATTTTGCCTGTTCATGGACTTTGCTTTCTGCCTGCCCCACCTTGGATATGTTTGCTGTGTTTTTGGACTGATCACCTGGTTTTGACACCGCCTGCCTCGACCAACCGTAAGCCTAAGCCCTTTTTTTTAATCAATAAACTGTTTGACAACCTCTGCCCCTGGTCTCCACCTGCAATCAGGTCCTCCTGTAGTTTCCTAGTTTCTCCACGTGTCACACACATGACATGCAACCTATTTTCCAACAGATATAACACCATTATCTTAATCTCTGCAAATCTGTTAATCTCTTCAGCACATTTAAATCATTTCTTGGAAGCATCCAGCCATCAGCTTTTCTTTTAACGCTCCCAAATAAGGGAAAAAAATCAATTAAATTCAGTGTGAATTAACACTTTGTATTGTGAAGGTAGACACACCTTGATTACTGTCTCTTGAGTATTTTATGCAGATTGCTGCATAATGATGCATCTTCAGTACTAGCACTTTGAGTCGCTTAGACTGAATCTGTATCTTAGTAAAGTCAATACCTTTACTTGGATTGTCTGAGTTTATGTATGGATGAAATGATATGATGAAAAATGTGGGAATTAAAAAGACAGAGAGGGACAAATTGATCCAAATACATGTAGCGGGAGGCAGAAAAGAAAGAGGCAAGAATGGCAGACCAGGAGAGTGGATAAGATGGAGTTGAGCTACAGAAAACAAAGCAGGAGGCTGATTGTCTACAGTTGTTGCTGCTACTATAAATGCATATGCTGTCATCAAAGCCATCTGAAAATGATCGTAAGCTGTGATTAAGGTCAGGGCTCTGGAACACCTACTCTGATAATAAATGCTTTTTTATGTTTGTTTGTTTTTTTGTTTTTGAATGTTTTACAATGTGGGCTGTCTTGTGTGGGCACAAACCCATAGACAATTGCTCCCGTTCCTACAGCGCGTCATTATGTGACTCATTTATAATAGATTCATATTAGATCTGCCTGTACGGAAATGCTGCTTGTCATTGAATTATTAAGGTAACATACAGGAGATGAGCTGCACAATGACCAAGGGAAAAAAATGAACATAGTACATTTCACTCAAGTGCATAATTTAACTTCCACTTAATAACTGTTTTGAATGTTCTTCAAGGAGATGATGGATCAGCCAACTCAAATGGAGTGGATGATCAGAGGAATGAAGAAAAATGGAAAAATCTAGATCAATAAAATGACATCATCTAAGCTCTAAACAACACTGTTTACCCAGTACTGAGAAGAGACTTAAAATATTGTGTGTGTGATTTAAATATTCAGCATTTTAGCTTTAGAAGCCTGAAAAACAACTGGCTGACTTGCAATTTGCTGATCCAGAGTGAGGTTACAGAACACCTTTGAAGCTACTCTAAAAACGTCTTCCAAATGTGATTCATCTACAAATCTACAGCAGAAAGCTAATAAGACACTGATGCTTTGAGGAACAACAAAACACGCAAAGAGCTGCTTGCAGGTGTATGTCTGACGTTAATGTTTCCTTAATTAGTGTTATCAGAAAACAAGGTTGGGTTGATTACTCTGATCCCCGCCCCGTCTCAACTATCTGAGAAATGTGTTATCCATCGCCTCTTCCTCAGAATGACAGCTGAATTATCACTTAGCTCACTGAGAGACAGCTCATTCTGACACGTCAGAATAACCATGCTAGCCACGGCCAGCTCCATCTGATTTCACACTATACTTGCTGCTCCTGCTTAATATGGCAAGTAGCAATTTCATTACAGATTTCTCTCTCTCTGTCTCCCTCTCTTTCTTCTCACTGATGTCCTTAACCAATGACACCCTAATTCATTCACTGCCCTATTTCTGTGGGCCTGGGCTTTCGTTGCTGATGCATTTAGGGTGAAGAGCCTCTCCTCCTGGGCTCGGCCGTCGCTCACACACCCGGGAGTCTGCCCCACTATTACGCATGCTATTTGCACAAATTGCTCCATTTGTGTTTGAATATGAAATGCGTTTCCTGAATATGACAGGAGACCGTATCTATCCCCTAAGAGAGCGGTTGAGATGTGAGGGATATTTTATTCTTCAGTGAGATTACCTCTTCATCTCCTCTTTGTCATTAACCGAAAGAGAAGTTTGAGGAGGTTCACACATGAAATTGTATTGGAAAACAAAAACAAAAAAACAAAACAAATTGCTGATGCCAAATTGTTACTGTTCAATGGGTTTTCATTTTGAAAGTGAATAAAATCCTAAAATACCAGGTTCAGACAGTGGCTTTTAACGTGGTAATTTGTATACATGATCAATCGAGCTGTATAAGTGTAGCATTTTTATTTTGTGGCAATGAGCTCTGCTGATGATATATAATTAGGTCATAGCATAAGTATTGGGAATATCTTAATCTTCATAAAACCTTTGGTCCAAAACACAATCGCACAGCTTAACAATTAAAGAAACACAAAGAGAGCTAAAGTGTGGTTGGGACTGGTTAATGATGTTTACTGACTTCAAGAGAAATCTTGAAATGGATCTGATCTTAATTTGTTGTTGTTTTACGAGATTTGGTTTGTCCAAATAAAATATTCCAAGCAAACAAACAGTATTCGAATTCTACTTTTTAAAGACCCCAGGAGGTGGTATTAGGGGGAACAACATTTTTTGCTATTCATTTTTGTGCACTTAATTCATGCTTCCTTCTCAATAATTCCTGTGCATGGATTGCTTAATTTGTCTTTTTTTAACATCAAGCTTTATTTTATTTTGATTCTCTAACCACCAACACGAGACAAGAAAGCCGCTCCTTAATGAGAAATAAAGAATAGCTGTGTAGGTTAACTGCTGTTGCCTCCACACTCAAGACAATATATGATTATCAGGCTTTAACACAAAAACTTCAATTTATGTGGCTTTAGTTGATGCATACACACACACACACCTCACACATAGACCTCTCTCTAAAACACTACATCTTTAATGTATGCCCAGTTCAGCCACTTTCACTTTGCTCCACAGTTTCTCAGAGTCTGTAATGCAGTCTATAAGTAGATCTAATATATTATGTTGACATCACTGAATGTTCGGTTTACATTTCTTATTAACATACCTCTAGTCATCACAGAGCAGCAGGAACAATGTCTATAGATTAAGAACGGACGTTTTTACACATGTGACTAAGCAATTTTATTAATAATTTGTGTTTATTGATTGCTCCATCATGCTCGTAGGCTCTCTCAGGATCTAAAGGTAAATTGCATCGTATATTTTCAACACATCAGGCAAAAAAGCTGTTAACATAGAGATTCCAGGTATATCCAGTCAGATCTTTTAGACTGAAGTCGCTGTCCTCAGCGCCATCAAAACGACAGGACATTTTTATTTTACTGTTGGTAAAAATTGAAACACTGCATATCACAACTTGCCAAATTTTTCCTCACATGCCACAGCCCAAGCCACTCATAGCTGTTGGCAGACCAAAAATTCACAGGCAGGTGAGCTTGATGTGTGCAGGGGACAGGATTGACTAGATTTTCTGGGAGGGATTTTTTTTTTTTTTTTTTTTTTTTGTTTTTTTTTGGTTTGTTTGTTTTTTAAAAAAGGCTGTATTCAAAATTTTATGAATGGCTTCATGTTCAACTTGGAAGTGCCTCATACAAGGGGGCACCTCCATCACTGACAATCAGTGACAGTGACAATCAGTATTTCATGTCAATCAGTGCTGCAGAACAGAAATGATTGTGGTGGATGAGTGGGTTTTTTAGATTGTTAATTAGTTTAGCTGCCAAAGTAAAACTGAAAACATTACTGTCCACTGACTCTAAATCAAAAATTGGGCAGTAAGATAAATGTCCAGTGTGACCTGAAGGCCCAAAACTTTCCTAAATGACTACATCTACAACAATGTATGTCTTTGTTCTAAAAACCTGCACTCCAAGAAGTTTAATCCTCTGCTCAGTAATGGTCATAACAGCACTATTAGCACAGCAGGAACTCAAGTCAGACCTTTGAAATTCAACTTGTTCAGCTCAGTGGGAGCCATGATTATAAAGGAAACGATAATATTAGATGAGTTAATAATCACACATCATAATTAATCTTCTGATGCTGACAGTATACCATAAATGATCTGCGACCTTTGACCCGTCCTCCATCCCATCAGCACCTATGACCTTATCAAATTACATATTCATGATTCTAGTCACCTCCTGGACACTGGCACAATCCTCAGCTTGCTATGAGAAAAAAAAAATCCTGCTTGTTATATTTGCTATTATTGCAGTCAGTGTACTGCTCTTTCCCTTGGTAGCTGGCTGCCCGAGCCATTTTACATTTAAATTTGTTGAATAATAAATTATTCAGTGATTTAATTCCAAAGAAAGTGGCAAATATTTCTGAGAACAAGCAACCCACCTGCCTAGCCACGGGTGCCATTTCCTCGCTGACTTGTTTTTAAATTACATCCACGATAGGATTCTCATTAATCTTTATGCATTTCAAAAAGGCTTCGGGGATCACAACAATTTTTTAAAAATAGATTCCTGTATATACGCTATAACAATGATCACTCGCAGTCCTGTGAGTCTATGAGGTTATTTCTGGAGACTCTTCTCAGTGGGATATGGGTATACAGTAGTTTACTGAGATCACATTGTCTGTCACAGCAGCTGCAGTGCTTTTATGTGCTGTCTTGTCACTGACAAAAAAGGAGTGGATGTGGACAAAGAGCTTCTGAGAAATCTCAAATTGCATATTGAATTCTAAAAGCACACCCTCAAAGGCAAAATCCTGGCAGAGCCCTCTCGCTCATGCTGCCAAAACCAGGACAATGGTAATTGCTTGTCATATTTAGAAAAATTATGTAGGAAATACAAATGCCATATTAAAACCTTTTTTTTAAAATTCAACTCAAAGCCAATTTGATTCATTTTCATCTCACTCCATCCTGGCAAAGTGCACTGGTGTGATCGCTGTCTGGATTCTTTACTGAATCACTGCTTTTAATGTTGTCTCATTTATTTCAAGTCCCCAAGCTTTGCACCCTATGCCTGAATATATCATGTTCAGTTTTTGTCATTTGAAGATCTCTTCTTCATGCTTTTCAAATACAATGATGCATACTTTCAAAAAAAAGCAACCCAAATGTGTTTTATGCCAGTAAAAGATACTCAGATTTTGGGTGGAGCATCACTTAAATGAGAACAAACTGGAAGGCATTTATGCCTTCACAGGTCACACCAAGACTGGAATCCATTATTGCACTTGGGCAGCAACAGAGTCACCAATACAGACACTAAACAGTTTTTCAGGTGGTCAAAGAGGGTTAAACAGCAGAGAAAGAGACTGCGGAGGCTATGACTGCACACATAGTGGCTGCAAGTGTAGACAAAGACTGCACAGACAGGGGCAGAAGCCAGAGCACAGGAGCAAGTCAAAGAGAGTCTACACACAAAAGGAAATGCGCATGGGACTGACTTCAGTGACCCTGCTCAAAAGGTCAGCAAACAAATGTGATTTGTGTGAGACTGTGTGCTGTTTGCTCAAATTATTCACATATTGGGAGAGAACATGATGCTATAAATAAAAGCTGAGGCTAGAAAGTGATCCCTTTGATTGTGTTGTTAATGCTAAATATCTCATCTAAATGTCAAAAACAAGAAAAGGATGCTGAGAAAAATAATACCTAGTGTACAACACAAGTCAGTACTTAGCTATACTTTCTATTTCTGATGTTTTAGTTCACCATAACACATTCGGCAGTCAGTACTTTTACAAGAAGGCCAGGCAACAGGCAAGAAATCAGGTTTCATTTAAATGCCCAGTGATAACCTGAGTACTGTAATCAGTAATTGGATAATCAGATTTGATAAACAACTTTTTTGAGTCTCTGGTAGCAGTCCCCTCCAATGACCCCGGCTGACACTGTTGTGATGGTAATGCAACAGAGAAGCAAAAGTGCTTGCCATTTAGGGCTGTATGCAAGTAATGTTGCATAATAATAATAAAAATATCACATTCCAAAAAATAAAAAAATAGATTCACAAGTAAAAAAAAGACACTCTATCTTTAAATGCAAGAGCAAAATGCTTACTTCAGCTTTAAGACTAATCCATCAGGGTGGGCACCTTTGTATCTTTTATAATTGTAAGCTGTCTCTGATCCAATTTGAGATTCTAGGACAGAGGGCCATCCCTTCTGCTTGCCTAAGGCGCTGGCAATAATGCCCCTGTCTGGCAGCGGTGATAGCAGTTTATCCCACCTTTAAAAGGACCCAGTCAATTATTTTTGGGTAGTTAGAATTGGACACGATCCTAGTTTGCATGCCACAGTGTAAGAATACAAATCTGATCACAACTGTCTTTTTATCCCTTAAAATGTCAAAATGTCTGAACCAGTCTTCAGCAGCAACAAAATCCATTTACATTAGATAAAAACACTTCAAAAGTGGACAGCAGTCAATCACAAACCAGTGACTGCTACAACTTATAAACATTGTTGATAACATCTGAGGTGAAAGTATTTAAGGGGGAATATTTACTGAGTCATAGAAATGTGACCTGACAGCAGCTTATTAATATTTCCACTTCCCTAGGGGTATGCAAATACACCTTGTCCTCTACAAAGTTGTACTGAAGTCCTTGCTGGTTGCGATCCAAATCACAATAACTTATCCTGAAACTCCAGCAGGCTCATATGTATGGTATGTGAATGTGTGGCTGTGTGTGCACTCCAGTGTGTTTGTACCGTATACGTGTGTGTTGGAGGTGGGAAAGAGTGGAGCGGGAGCAGAGAGACGGAGCGACGGGAAAAGAAAGAGCTGAGCGCAGAGGCATATAATCTGAATTCAAAAGCAATCATTTTTGTTCTCAGCTCATAAAGCCGTCTACTGTTGATGGGTAAGGCAGTAAAGATCAGGGGGATGAAGGTAAAGAATGGATCTGAAGTGTTTGCAGTGATGCTTGCACCCACACAGCAGCTGGTATCATCCAGGAGGTCACCTCCAGTAAGTAACGTACGACATAAGCAGAATTGCAGATAATTACAGTAATTAGATTACTCAACATGATAAATAGAGTCATTTGTTTCTTTCCTGTTGAGGAAATCCACTTAATAATCAGACAACAAGGACCAACAAAAATATTACATTTCACAGAGATCTTGGACTCAAGCACAACATTCAGTACCCAAAAGATTTGTTAATTAATTGATAAACAGAAAATTAATCAGTTGGACAAAAGAGGGAACTGAGGACGTCACCTTGGGCTGTGGGAAACTGAAAACTGTATTTTGCTAATTCTCTGACAATTTAGAGGCTAAAGGATTAATCAATTAATTAAATGAAGAATTTTATGTGAATGAAAATAATCACGAGTGTCAGTCCTTTGAACATGATATGAAGAACTTGGCAGGGCCAGCTGCTAGCAGCAAATGCTAGGGGTGCCAGAGCACTGAAGGGGCACACAACAACACCACAGAGCAGAGAGAGATAGACGGGAAAGGGATTAAACAGCACTATTCATCATCAGGAGACCATACGGGTATGTACACCATGAATATTTTTTGATATGCCATAAAATCAGCACAGGCTAAAGACAGAGAAGTGTAAAAAAAGTGGGTCAAATTTTTTGGTGGAAAACCAACCTGTGGAACATGTGACACCTTTTTGTTCTCCCACTTTAGCAGGAATGCAAATAGCTGTCACATTAGCTGTGTTTTCCTGTGCCAAATAAGAAGGCATTACAATGCAGTGATATACTGCAAGCTCATTAGAGATCAAAGAAAGCTGTGGGGATGTTCTCATCCTTCTAAATAAAGGTCTACCTATGCCTGCTGATTCTTCGGGTATGTCTTTCTCCACATAACCTCTGCCTGTTCTTGGTCCCTGTATTAGCACTCCAGCACGTGTGCGTGTGTCCAAGTAGGCCCACTGGTGCAGCTTGCCCCAGTCAGACTAAAGTGTTATTCAGAGTGCCACTGTCAGTCCCTCTTAGTCCCTGGAGAGGCCGTGTGCCCTCCTTAAGCCCTTCAGCAGTATCTGCAGGCACGCTCAACATGGAGCTTACACTGCTGCTCCCACTCCCCTTTCTCTTTGACTTTCAGAGTTTTCGGTAAAAATGATCAGAGCGTGAAACTTTGGCAGCCTGAATTAGATCAGAAAGCAAATGAGCCATAATTCCTGGCCCGATCAAATTTAGGTTCATGATGATCTGAAAATTGCAAGATTTATAGTGCAAATCATAACTTTACTTGGAGATATTCTAATTCTGTAACCACATCTATAAAAGGTGGGTCTGATTTTAGAAAAGCCAGTTTCATTTTCCTGTTTTGATTAAGTCCTCACTGAACTTTTCGCTTGGTAATCTTTATTGCTCCATAGCTTAATGAAATCACATTTCATAGAGATTTACGATGTGACTGAGATGGTGACTTACAACTTTCAGCTGTGAAAATTTATTCTTTTTGCATGTTCTAATTATGCAGGATGTCTCCAAGAGAGGCATCTACATATGAGAGTATCTTACACATAAGAGATCCCTAAACTGGTTCTGGTCTGAGATCTTGTGTATATAAAGCATGACTATACAGTAGAGAACATGCAGAAACAGAAGCTTTGATACATACCACAGCTTGTTCAAACTGATTGAGAATTTCCAAGAGAAAAACATGTAAATGAAGAGATTAAAGTTAACATTAAGACCTACAGTAGAGTGAAATATGTTGCATTATATTCCCAGCATTGTTCTTTTAATTTACATTGCTTCTGCAAAGTGAGAGATCCATGACTGAGAAAATGTAAATGTGGGTGGGTTTGGTTTCTCCCCTAGTGATTTAATGATTTCCTTCTCAACCTTGAGTACAGTCAGAGGTGATAGTGTTTCACCTCCCCCATGCATTAAATACCATCCCTCAAACTCTACACATCTGCTCTGTAATCTTGTTTCCTCATCCCATCTCTCCCTACACTTTCGAAAAAGATGCAAACCTTGTAAAATTATGAAGAACCACCTCGGGAGTGAGTGGTATGCAACTAATGTTTTCAGGCTTGCATATACAATATGGACTGCAAAGAGACAAACCTTTGACACGCAGTGAATTTCAGATCATTAGTGTCTTCTATGATCACTGATGCCAAAAGTTTAGCTGTTTGCATATTGTTGGAATAAACAACATATACACATCCATAAAATGTTTCATAAATTCCTTTAAAAGTTCAGTCACAGCAGTAAAGCAAATACTGTTTCCAGAGATATCTTTAGTTTGAACAGCTAATAATAGCACTGTCTTAGACCATCTGGATAGTTGCGTACGTAGCTTTTCTCAAAAGCAGCTAGAGAAACACATTCACACAAAAACGTTTCAGACATAGTATGCAGACACACGGACAGCATTTGTTTTAGCTGTGGAGGTTTGTGTCAAGTACTGTGAATAAGGGTTGCACTGTACTTCATTTAAACTTGTAAGGCCACTAGGTATTTTCCTATAGTTATCGCTGATCATTGGACAAAATGAAATAGATTTTATTGTGATTATAGTCACAACAAAAAAGTATTGAAATGACTAATGAAATGACTAAGATAATTCTACATGTTGTTGTATTTTCCAATTTAACAAAATATATCAAAATGTTATTAAAAACATTGTGGGGGTTTTGTCTTACATTTCATTACTCATCTGGACAGGAAGTTATGCAAATTCATTTTACAAATGTGCCCATTTATTCATATTTAGTAGTGACTTTTTGTCTTCCTGTGGAATCAATTTTAACCGTTGCCCTCAGGAGTGTTCATCACCAGCTGTCTTTATCAGGACACCAAAAATTTCCATCTTACACAAAGCTTAATTAATTCCTTATAGTGAATTTTAATATACAAAACAAATTTAAAAGGTTTTACCGTGTTTACATTTTGGCAGTTAAACATTTGCAGAGAGGCAGCAGGAGAAACTTACTGCGCTAAAGGAAAGGAAAAACAACAAGCCTTTTTGGCACCTCATACTGCAAGAGTGCTTTCTTTATTTATTTTTTAATCCTGTTTTCCATACTGGTACCATTTTCTACTGTGTTCTCCCTCCTTCTCTATTCCAGGTAGCTATCAGGAGGTAGTCTGACTATATGTAGGCACCAGCTATTTCCCTACAAGATCTTGTTAAGTCAGTGTGCTCACACAGTTAAAGAAACTCTATGTGACTGGTCAAGGATGATATAGATACCGGTATTATAGCAAGTATATATTATAAGAAAGTACTAGAGTAGAAAATCAAAAAAACAATTGATCAGAGTCAAATTGACTTCAGGAAAACACATTTTAAAGTCTAATGAATCTCAAATATAGAAAAAGACCCATAAATGATTCAATGGCTTGAGACAAGTTACTTCCCATTACTCCCTATGTTTTCCATCCTATCCTGTTTTGTCATTTCTTGTCTTGCATCATCTGGTAATATGTGTCTCTCATCTCTATTTTTTATCAGTCTCATACATGGAAAGTCCTTCTCTTCTGTCTGTTTGAATCTTATTTTCTAAATCTTTGTCTCAAGTTTTGCCTCTGACACAAACACAGTGGCCATCTGACTGTTTTTAAGATACAGTTCAGTATGAGTGCCACAACCATCTGTTAGCATAACAAAGCTATCAGGATTCTCATACTGCTTTGTATTGACTGTGAAGCAGGCAAGCAAAGTATGCAAACATCAATATGGCGATACATCCCAGCATTCTAAACAAAAGACAATTAAAACAACTCCTTTGATTGAGTAATTAAGCCAGGTGATGACTTTCAAGCTAACATATTTTTCTACATCCCCCTCCCTCCCCCATTCCTGCATCTCTGAGCTTCCTCCCCAGTCATTTGCTGCTGATTAGGGAGTCTCTCTGTCAACCTTGTCCCATCTAATTCTCACCCAATTACAATCTAAATGAACCACAGGACTCCTTAACTTGCTTTGCCTCTTCTCATTGTTTAATTTGTGACGGTAACAAACTCTGATTAGGCCTCCGCAAAGGTTCATAAATTAAGCACTCAAGGCCGAATTAATCACCATTCCCAGGGAAGATAAATGGGCAATATTCAATTTTTCCATATGGATCCCATTGACAACAATAACATGGTGTGAAAAGTAGAAATCTGAATGAGAATGACTGTGTGAATTCGAGACAGTACAATTTCGACCAGGGATGGCAGCGCGTCACTAGCCAGAAAAAAAGTGACTTACAGACAGCTCCGGGCTGAGCAAGACTCCTGTCTCAACCTTCATATACAATTTTCACTAGTAGCATTTGCGTTTCAGAGGAAAAATGGGCCAATTTGATTAATGTCATTGTCTCAACGTGAGGAGCGTAAGTGCCACAGTAAGAGGTTTGCCAAAGTGGGAGAGAATGAATGAAAATACAGAGAAAAAACAAAAAGGAGAGTGACTTGAAGAGCAAAAAATATAAATATATATATATAATATAATTAAAAAGAAAGAAAAAAGAGAAGGTTTGCTTCCCATTTGAGGGAAGGTGAAGTGATACAGTAAAACTCTGAAAGTGGGAGAAACAAACCAGCCAATGGCAGTGAAAACAGACAATCCCAAAGAGCTACACTGATCACCATCCAAGGAAAATGAGAGCAAAACAAGAAAAATGGAATGGTATCGTCTGATTTTGACAGTTGATCTAGTTTAGCATTGAAACAGGCAGCAGATAATTAGTCTCAAGAGGTAATTCAGCACTAAGTGGGGGAAAAAGCTCATGCTATTAAACCTGCTATCCTCAAATGACAGGGCAGACTTACTAGAGTTTTTCACCTTTCCCTTACGAACCACCTTACCTCACCTCATCATTGGGATATAAATGGCATAATATGTAAAAGAAAAAATAAAATCCAGTCAAAATCCCACATACTTGTCATGTGGCTAAATGTAACATTTTCAGTCCTGTAGCAGTAGCTGCAGCTCACACATGCTCAAGAGATGCACTTGTCTTGCTTCTGGATCACTCAATCAAAGCCTCTCTGAAAGAATGTGGACCACATCAAGTTTAAAGCCTAATGTCTTAAATAATGATTAAGATAAATAAAACATTATGCATTATGCAATCTTCTGTCCATCCTGACAGCATCTACACTGCTGCTCCCACACTCTCCCTCGCCCACTTACTCATTTTGTTACTTTTGCTAGTTTTTCTATAAACAAGCTAAAACATGAGTGATGCATTGAGACTGCTCAACACAACCGATCACAAAACTTTCTATCCTTAACCTGCGAACTACAGTAAGTTGCTGGTGATTTGTTATAAAATAATTGATCATTCTGTAGTCTCAGGAATATTCAGGTACTTTTTCAACAGGAACAGGAACATGCAGGCTTCTGTGTGTAAACCATTAAGTTTCAGTTTTGGCCCTCCAGGGGAAAAAGTTCAGGTCCCCTTCTATTAAACGATGAATTGTTTAATCCTTAAAATAATCTGTATTTAATAATAATGATAATAATTGTTAGTTGCAGCCTTAATGGGACACAGCCAATAGGTGATCAGTCACATAGACTTAGTATTTTCTAATATCCAATGAAGTTGAAATCACAGGAACAAGAGTGGAGACTGTGGATACACCAGGAGGCTTTAAACTCCACAAAACACTAAGAGAAAGAACATGTGCCTAGAATAATCAGTCAGTGAAAACACATTGGAAGTGTCGGTTAGAGAGACAAACATAGGCTGATTGGCTCACCATGAGAAGATTGCTGATGTATAAAACCCCAAAATAAAGCTACAACTTCGACTACAACAGTCGATGAAGATGAACTTCTAGTTGGTACCTGCTCAGACTGAAGCCATTGAATGGCAGGCATGTATTGTGCTAAAGCACTGCATCCCTCTGATTCGCCAGCTGTGATTTTTTTTTTTTTGCCTATAAAAGTACATTCCCTCAGCAGTGCTGCAGAGCCTTTCACTAAGGTACTGATGCTGACATACATACCTCAGGCAAAACAAAGACTGCACATGCATACACGGTAGCACGTGTTACTGTTTTTTACCTGCATGTAATAATAAAACAGAACCACAGCCCACACACCAACAGACGAACAGTACATATTGCAGCGTATTAAAATCTGTTTAAAGATTATTAATGAATGGGAACGTTTGTTTAAATATAAAGTACTACTGGTCTTCACAATAAGAAAAGATTGCATTCTTACTTTCATACTGGTGTCTGACTGATGGGCTCTGATGTGGCCATGTTTGACAGCAATAAATACGTTGCATTTTTCGTGTATTTGTGCAAAACCTTTGCATTATGGGAGAATCCTGCTGCCACACACGGACTACACGGTATGCAGACTGATCCATGAAATGCAATTTCACAAGAGTTCGTTCCATCCGGGAACTTTGACTATTATGCTGCTGGCAACATGTGCTGAGGTGTAAGTCAAATTATCACAAGCACAATTGAAATGTGACCCTGGAGGACCTGCTTGCATCACCTCAGTCAACTGATTGGAAACATTTCAGGTTATCAGTCAGCCACAACCGCAATGGAGAGAGGGTTGTGGATAAGAAAGGAGCTGTTTAATGCTGACATCTCAACATGTTTGCCACTCACATCATTAACGCAGTCAAGCCAATGCTGATGTAAAGAAGTGTCTGTCAACCCAAACCATGTCCTTTTATCTTCTGCTTTAATGTAATACACACTCGGGGAAATGACTCACAATAATCAAGAGGGTATGAACAGGACGTTGCTGGTTTAAATACCCTGTGTGGTGTTTAGAACAATCAAGATGGTGAAAGAAAATGAGGCAGTCTCTGCTCTTGACAGCAATCAAGGGTCTCTAGAGAAACGCACCTAAGCTCTAATTATTGCTGTTTAGTTGTCATCAATTGATTGACGGCTGTACGGACAGGTTTCCACAAAACCTTACATTCATAGCAGAGGAGAAAATCTGCACAGAACACACAGGGCCAAAAAAATGAGGCACAGAAAGATCCCAGTGGACCATGGGGCATTGCAACAGTGCACAAATCCAGGACAAAATTACTTTGTCACTTAGACCTTAAGCTCTGGAGACAAATATTAAAATTACATGGGCTCAGTGTATGTAAATCCAAAGCCATGACCTTCAATCCATTGTTTTCTTCTTGTGGTGTTCCCATCAACGTCCTGTAACTGCATACTGAATAGGTTTTCTGCTAACAAGTGTATATGCTACTGTAAAACAAAAGGGGCTGCACATTCACTGAGTTATTGCAAAATGCTTGCAGCTTATAGAGGTGTGGTATTTTTTTGGTATTTCACTCCTGGTGCAGAGCTACCTTTCTGTCAATGTTTCTGTCTGTGTTTTTGGTTTTTTTTTTCTACGTGTGCATATGTCAGCTGCAACATCTGTGAGGACAGGTAGTGTATAATAGAAACGCCTGACACAGAAACACCTCACTGTGTGTTTCCCCACCGGGATGTGTTACTGCAGCAGGTGAAGAAATGTACACAGCTAGAACAGCAATTACCACTTACACAGATACATTTCTCAACATAATGCAGTGTTGAAGAGAAATCAACTAACAATCATTCAGAAGTAAAAAAAAACAAAACAACATATGCTCTACTAGATGCTTCATAATAAACATGAACAAAAGAAATCCTCTGGGTCACGTTTAGGTCAAATAGAACCACACAGAGAGAGCTATGCGCTGCACACAGAAACAGAGCTTTACTGTGACGATGAAGACAACACATTATAATGGCCCTAATGCTTACAGAGGAAGTCACTTGTCAAATAGGAAACACTCAGCCCAGGAAATATTGATGTTACAGTAACTCACACACAAACCGCTCAATCTCCCTGTCATGCGCTACAATACAACAAAATACACAAAACAGCAGGGCAAAGTCTGTATGTGAATGGTTAGACCATATACAAAATAGAGCGGGAAAAAAACCCTTCATCTTCACGAGTGGTGCCAGCGCAGTTATTTGACACCTCTCACAGCGACTCAGTCAGCCTCTGAGCTGACATAAAACAATTGTACTGAAAGATGGAAATGCCACCAAGAGTGAAAAACATAGGATTTAAAGCAAACATTGCAAATGCAAGAGATGAGACCACCTTCTATGCCACAACATGTCCCAGTGTTATCTGGTATCCAGTTTTTGATACAGTTAAACCTACTGTTTCCTACCACAAAGGTGGCTGCAGTTCACTGAAACTTTGTGCAACATTAATGTCTTTGACATGTTCTTATTTTCATTTTATGTCTACTCACTACATGTAATTAACTGTTGTTGCTGATATTTTGAGTTGTATATCATGCAAAAGTGCTGGGCCAGTTGGATGGTTTTTACTGGGTGGTGGCAGCAGCAGCAGTAGCATCAGCGGGGGGCTTTGAACTCATCCTCTCAGTGGTGATGTGGGTAATTGATTATCAGGTAGGCACGTATATTTGAATTTTTTTCATCTCTAGCTGTCAAATGAAAATATTGCAAACAGCCTCAGTGAGATCTGGTGGCTCTCTCTTGTCATGCGGTAGGAACAGGAAATTGCACAACTGCAGCAATTTTTGGGCACCGACTAGCTTGTTCCCACCACCCATTTTTTGTAATTCTTCCTTTGATGAGAACTTTTCAAGTGATGTGCAATTAAGACTGCCTCTTGAATAACATTGTTATCACTGTCATAGCATTCTTATTCACACAGTCAGTGGCGATGAACACTCTTAAGGGGTGATCACACCACTCTCCTTACCTTAGCCAAGATAGCTGATAAAATCATGTGATCCAAGCAACAGGATCACCTAACTGGGCCAGCAGCCCTGTTCCAATGGTGCATCATGCTTTACTAAGGTGTTTCTGAGTTTATGCACAATGCACAGCAGAGTCTTTTCTTTACCTATACCAACAAAGGACTAATTTATGAACACCTGGCACACATCAACCATGGAGGAAAAAAAATGTACAAATACACAGGTCTCAGAGCTAATTATTTATCAGTACGTATCTAGTATGGTCAAAAATTAATAGCTGAGATGGATTAAAATAAACACAAGGCAAGAATGTCAAACAGCAAAACACCAAGTTTTAAACTGCCGGCGTAGTTCAATAGTTGATAAAACCTTTGATATTAAATGCAGAGGGTTGCACAAACATGTAAAGTTTAACATCCCTAAGCTTAAACCACTATAAAAATGTGCAGTACCAACACACTGCCCGACTGCTTATCTTTATACTACAACTTGCCAGAAGAGTTGTATCAAAATGTATTGATACTAGCATTAAAATTCTGGTCATGGCAGCTCTAGGCAAGATGGTAGAGCGTAGCAGCCAATAATGGTCAGGTTTGTGGTATGATGCCCCTATCCTTCCCTCTACTAAAGTCACATTAGCCAGACTCATATGGGGATCATAGTCAAGAATGTGAATGATCTTTATGGGGCATCAACTGTCTGAGCAATCACAGCAGTGTAAAACAGCCCGTGGGGCCCAAGTCAAGCAGTACTTAATCATTTCTGACAGTTGACTGCGGATGGTTGACACCTGAATAATTATTCACCTGATAATATATTTCTAAACTAATAGAGGGGTTGTCACTTGTAATGAATGCTCTCGGATGCTTCCACTTCGGGTCTGTTGACTTGCAGGAGGACGGCAGACATGGTGCAGTTGAGTTTCACAAAATTAATCGAAAAAATTACAACTATTTTCAGATGGTGTCAAATGCAGCTGAATAAACAAACCGGTCTGACAGTCCCACAACTCACTGGTAAATAATATCTTGGCATACTCTGACAACTGAAATGATTTTCAAAATCTGAACTGCTTTCAAACACTTCCTCTGAGGACAGTGGAGAAATAAATGTGATGCGGTAACAAGTGGGTTTTTCTTTTTTATTTTTTTTCCCGAATGTCACAGTTATATCATCATCAGACGTATTCTCCATAATGGGCTGCATGGTCCGTTTTATGGGACCTGTTTGGATTTGAATTACTTCCCAGCAGCATTTCCCAGCAATAAGCAAACCAAAGTGTATGCCAGAATAACCGCAGAAGAAAAAAAAAAAAAGATTTTGTCATGGAACACGACATGGCATATTTTGAAAAATGCTGTTTGGTTTGAACACAGTAAGTGTACTCACATTGATCGATGTTCCCGTCTGCTTTCCCCTTCTCCTGCAAACAGAGAGCACACACAAAAGTGGTTATTACAGGCTTGGAGGAGTGAGACAAAAACAGCCCTTTCTGCAGCTTTTCGCGCACCATTCGTTACTTTGCCTTTTCCTCTTTTCTGGGCTCAGAGAAGGACAATGACAGAAAGTAAAGGTGAATACAAGGAAAGAGAATGACAAAGAAAAGAAAAAGACAGAAACAACAGGGAGTGAGAGAGAATATATGATGAATGACAGCAGAGAAATGAAGGGACCTTTACAAAAGCAGATCCCAGAATCAATTCAATCACCCTAATTGAAAATACACTTGCCAACAGGCTGCAAGATGGCAGGTGTCACCACATTGTGTTGGACAGTTATAAAGATTTCCAATAACTAATGCAATAAGGATAAAGTGATTTATTTGTCAGGCGGAAGTGGAAATATGATATTGACATGTAATTTAAAATTTCTTTAAATGAGTGCCACATTTATTTACTGTTTTCCAAATTCCAAATGTTAACTGATAGATGCCTGCCAAACAGTTAACCAGTCAGTTTGGATGATTAACTGGAGGACATGTCCAGCTATGAGGTGTAGGAAAATTCAAACATACGATTTGCCCCATTTAAAACAAGAACAGTACACCTGTCAGACTTTAATTTACCTAGTATAAATAATAGGGATACACAATAACTGGGAGGTTAATACTTAAAGTATGAAAATTAAATTCCTGTTAATACCTTTCTCTTCTCTCCTATGCTCTACATGTTTGCATGTGGTCAGGGCTGAGCTTCTTGCACAAAGTGCATAGCAGTTTAGAGGAAGTTTGTTTTATTGTTATGCTAATACAAAATTCCTATAACAAGCTGATTACAGTTAAATAATAAGTCTTGTGACAAAAAATGTGTTGAATTCGTATGTACTTTAAGGCTGAGACCCAACAGCCATTCCCTTTTTCTCCAGTGGTACCTGCCTGTGATTGGTTAGTCTCTTCACATCAGTAGATGAAGCTGATAGATGCCACAGGAGTGTTTATTGTCATTACAGTCATTAGAGCATCAGGTAAGGTATTTTCTCAAGTAGCCAGGGTCTTTATTTAGCACAACAGCAGAAGGTTCCAGTCTTTGTTTGAAGCAGGCTAATATTAGAGGCAGGCCTTAATTTTTTAATTTCATCAGATAAGTATAAATGATAATACTTTAGCACAAAGCCTCCTTCTGATACACTCTTGTTTCCACTTCCTCTACCTTGCTCTATCAGTTTCAAATTAAAAGCTCTTTCAGTTTCAGTAAACAGAAATCTGTTGTTTAACATTTTTTATAGTTAAACATTTGCAGAAACAACATTTGCAGGAATGTTTTGTGAAAAACTCCTTGACTTGCAAGTTCCCCACTTGAAATGTATCTTGTAGCTCTTGTACATTACTGCAATTGGACAGCCAGCATTAAAAGTTGGTCAATATCCATGCATATACAGCGCAGAACATGTGAGCCAATTTTCAGCAGCAACTGTCCTTGTTGCACGCAAACAAACCTAAAACGTTTCAAATGTGTGTGAGACAGACACAGCAATGGAGAGCGAAGCATTGCAGAGCACAAATTATCCCTTAACATTATAAACCCTGGAATTCCATATCTGTGCAACGCTAAAAAAAATGGTGCCAAGCAGAAATGATGATAAAGCCGAGCAACATTACAACAAAGGCCATACAGAAAGTGCTGAGGATTTAGGAGGAGAGGAGAGTTGTCCTGCAGCATCGCTGAGCAGTGACAGGGGCAGATAAGAAAATGCGAGGAGATATTCTGGCCATATCTGAATACAAAAAAGTGAGGATATAAAAGTACAGGGTGAAAGCAGTTCCATAAAGAAATGCAGAAAATAAAAGTGATATTGTGATGTCTCCCATCATGGATTGATAATACAAAATGTTTGCTTTGTGAGACTCTGAATGGTTGAAGCCAAAAGCAGTGTAGTGGAAATCACTGCAACTGACTGGACATCAACTTATATTTTTGTTGCTGCCTCAAGTCAGAGCCGAGCCAACCTATGTTGGTGTTTGTGTTTTAGTGTGCATTGTGTGCTTATTAGCTACTGATCATTTCTGCTTGGTACATGCATCTAAACCTGGGACGCAATTTACTGTACACTGACAAAACAAAGGATCGACGTGCTGTTTAAAAATAGAACAGAAGCAGGTCTTTCAATTCAACGCTGCTTGTGAGGAAGCCAATATGTGGCAGCAACTGAAGTGTGGTGACATTTTGCATTCTTGTCCCTCAGTGTAGATGTCAACGGTAATGAGGCTCAGTGATAAAACATGTGTGTGTCTGTGAGGCCCTCTTGGCTTCCCAAGAGACTGAGAACCTCACGAAAAACACAGCAGTTTTAGTGACTCCTGTCACTTCCTCCTTCTTTGTCTCTACATCTCTATCCCTCTCTCTTCCTGCCATCTGTCCATCTTAATTGCAGACGTGCTTCCTCATGATGGCAGGATAAAATTGAGTGTGCTCATCAGCACCGCCTTCCATCATCTCGAGTGGTGCTGTTTGATCAATTGATTAGAGAATCAAACCAAGCATAGAGGTGAAAGAAAGGCTACGTGCCTCTTTCTAAAAATACTGTCCTCTCTTTACCACGACTCTCCAGGGTTCTTTCTGTTACTTCCCTTTAAACATTCAGCTTTGGGGTTTTTTGTGGTTTCAAATAATATTTAATGGATAATTGAAGCCAAACACTGCAATGCCACTTGAGGCAAAGTAGATTCACAGTTGATTAGGAGGCAGTTTGTATTTTTCTCTTGCAATGCAACACTTGCAATTTCACTTTCAGTGGGTGGAGAAATGTAAATAACTACCACCAGAATTTCATTTGAGCAAATGGGGCGAATCCACTGGGTTTCAATTAGAAGGGGATCTGATGCTTTTCTCTACCATAGCTCCTCTTGTGATAAAGGCTGATGAGATGAGTGTATTTTTACATGCAATCTAACTGCCCTGTGCAGTGAGGATAATGTGATAAGATTATCAGAACAGAATGGATGCTCAACAAGGGAAGACATGGGATTCAAGCATTGCCGCTACTTCTCTCAGCACGTCACACATATATACATATATATTTATTTTTTAGAGCAGGTTAGGCTACTCAGATTTAAAGATGATTTAACTACCTCAACCAGGGAACTGCAAGTCATATGCATGAAGCAAAAATGTTTCAGCAATGTCCTATATCTATTTATGTACAGCATGTGAGCACTAACCCAAGAAAGAGGCTATTGCATTTATGACTTAGCCACCCACCACAAGAATACAAGGCAGGGCATACTAAAATCTTGATCTATTTTTCAAAGTTTATTTTTCTGTCTAACTTACAAGTAGGTTTGGATCTGAAAATAAAGCAGTAGTGCTGTTGCTATGGCTTTGAACTTCAGTTTTACCTCTAATATGGCATCAGATGCTAAAGAAGCAATCAATCACGGTACTGTTAGCTGAATCAAAATGAAAGCACCCTCCAAATGTCATGGTGGTGTGGTGTTATGGGTGTCATGGTTGGTTTCAAGTTTCTTTATTGGGTCTTGTGGAGGCAACAGTTTTAAGTGTACAAACTCAATACGATTGTTATAGCCTCTCGAAAAACTAGTACAAACAAATCTCTGAGAGCTACATGCCTCCATCTTGGATGCCATTTAAACACCCACACACAAAAAAGAATCTGACATTGCTGCCACAGAGACTGACATTTTGTGGGAATGCAATTTGAACAGCAGGGCAATTCAAGCCAAGCTGAGTCTTTTACGAAGTCTGGTTGAATGTGCCTTTTCCTCACTCTCTTGCACTGTACACAGTGCTGTGAAGGCAGTCTTCATTCAAGGACCCATATGTTTATATGTGCCCACTTACTCTCTCCCCATCTCTCTGTGGATCTTAATTCCAGTCAACAACAGAAATAGGCTAGAAATAGCTGAATGCATGCCAACACAGCATTGCAGTTTCATTATATTTGTTACGGAGCAGCTTTGGTTATTGCCTGACATGTGGAGCATATTGACACCTTGACCTTTTTAAAATATTGCCTGATTAGTATGAAGAGGCAGCCTGAAGATAGAAGAGGGAAGCTGAATCTCTAAGTGTCTGTGTTTTCACAAGAGTTCATCTGTTTACATTCAATAGTTATGCTCTGATGTCTGTTGCTTAGAGGGGACCTGTCTTATCTAAGAGTAGATTCATCAGTGCACCAACAAGCTACTTAATGAGCTAAATGAAAAGAAGCCAAAAGGGAAAAAAAACCAAAAACATACATTGGCAATGCTTGAAAGTGGTCATACCTTCACAGGAATAACTTTGATGGGTCCGAAAATAGAACTAAAGTTTAACAAATTCCAGCTTTTTCCCTGCATCATTAGCTGGAGTGGTTTCATGTTTCCACTGATGCTCACCGGCACAGTCTGTCCTCTAAACATTTTCATTTATTTAAATTTGTCCCTAGCTTGCAGAGACAAAGTCATAACTAATAGCTTCACAAAGTTTTACATATTATATTCACCCCAAGTGCAACCATATGCTTTCACAAATAACATCAAAAATCAGTAACAGTTGCTAATTTCGGAAAGCGAGCTTTTAAACACTAAATAAAATCAGTATGAAATCAGTCAAATTACAAGACAATGAATCTGTGCGGTTTCAATCATTTGGCTGTATAGTTGTGATCTATAATGATGGGGAGAAAAATGTTACAAAATCTGATGCTATATTTGAGTCCATGATGGTGTAATCATTTACTACACTAACTTTACTCGCCCACAGGTGGCTGACCTGGTGCTGCCATGGTCGACAGGGTTACCGGGGAAAAAATCCAAAACCTGAGTTGTCCTTTTTGAGCCACATATGGGCTGAAAAAGCAAGTCCAGAGAGAAGACACATGGAACAAGAGGCGGTTTGAGGGCAAGCCAGTATATATGGTGGTGTATTTGTGTGTGTCTGTGCGCAAGAGACCAGATCTGTGACATCAGTTGTGTGGGGAAAAGAGAACTGAAATGGAAGTTGATTAAATTGTTTGTGAGTAAACACTAAAATTAGACAGAGTATGGAAATAGGCCACAGGTACCTGTGCACCTGGAACTGTAAACTTGAAACACTTGAAACTGGCTACCAACTTCCAACATCAGAGACCGGGGTTATGATTCCAATACCTTTTTCTCAGTACCTGCTTTCCAAGATTAAAATAATTGACTAAACTATTAGAACTCTGACTAAAGTTTCAAACAAATCAGTAGGTGAATCTTGCAAACCTCAGAGTAGAAGACAAGATCGGGCTCAAACAGAGCAACTGCTGTCGACCGTGAGGGGATCTTTTACTTGAGAACAACAATGCTGACCTTCAAGAGCAGATAACAGTCCTAATGTCTAGACTTGGAAACAATGTGCTAAGGGCAAAATCTGATTTTAGTCATCAGGCTTGCTATTTCCATTCCAAGTTCAGACAACTTAAGCTTAATAGGGATGTCTGGGGGTGGAGGCTGTTATTATTTTTGTTTATGACATATCACTCATCATACCCATCATCTATACTTTTCTTGAAATGCCATGGCCTAATTTCACCCTTTTTCTTCTTTCTAAAGAAAGTCCACCTTCATATCTCTCTCTCTGTACTCCGTGTCTTTTCTTTGTGAATTTTTTCTTTACTTTACATTGCTGAAGAAAAGCAGATCAGATCCAGATCAAAAGAAGTGACTTCATTCAGAAGAAGTTTTCAGAATCGAAAATTCTGTTACATTTTATTTTAGGTACTCCAAGATTTAACTTTGTCACATTGCACCTCTGCTGCTACTACTACTTTTTTCTGATTTATGTATACAGCCAGGGTTGGAAATTAACACCTGCACCAAGGAGATTTTCTGTTTGGCAAGTAACTCTGGCAGGGTTGTCCACCACACTAGTGTACAAATGCATTAAAGAATACTACACTGAAAGTCTCTATTGCATTTTTGGTGTCATTTGCAGATGCTCTGCTTCTGTAATCTGCTGTTTATGTTGGAGTTTGACATCCCGTGTGCACACACAGGCACAGGGACTTCATGGTGCATCTTGTTACTCTGAAATTTTGATCACTTTGCATGACAAAGTGCCACCACCTCAACTTCATGTACATTCCAGTGCACCGTGTACTCAAATGGTCAAGTAATGTTTTATTTTTAATTTCCCTTTGTTTATATATAAACCTACATTTTTTATTACTTTTTGTTCCATTACTACAACATTTCTAAAATATAGATGAATGTTCTTCTTCTTATTGGATTAATTTTATTATTATTATTCTGTAATTATTCCATAAAAGAAATACTTATCAAATTGTTACAAACAATTACCTTTTTCAGGCCTACATAGGCGTGCTTTTTTAATTTTTTTTTTTTTTTTTTTTTTAAAAGAATCAAAGTTGTTATCAGCATGCTTCACAATAGCTTATAAACAAGTCCCAAAGTTAATTTTTGATAATGGTACCATGTTATTTTGCTGCAGAATTTATAATAATTCAATTCTTAAGTTAAGCCCATATGACTTCTTTTTGACCTATAAAAAATATGCTTGACCAGTGAATTTTTCACATCTACCAGTCTGCTTGGTAATTTAAAAAGTTCATTAAAGACACTGGATACAGCATCCCAAAGCCTACCGTCTCACCAACTGCATGCAAATACGAAAAACTAATTTTGCAAACATTGTTTCCTGTGTCTACCTTCATCACACACTAACAGACAAGCCCCAGTGACTGATGCTCCTTACTGTTCATCACACAGTGGGTACCTCAGTAGAAGAAAGCAGGAACTGAAAACATACCAGAGGGCTGTGCTGAGCACAGAAAGTATCAGCCCCTATTATAATTATAGTGGAGAAGAGTATTATTGTTTCGTATAATGTAATGGTTACTATTGCACGTGTTCTGTCTGCCTGAAAGGGTTTCTTCAGCTCTGAATACAAATTCCTAAGAGACAGCCTGAAAAATTGTGAACTAACCCCGTGGGACTGCAACGAAATAAAAACGAAAGCTTTATGGTACAAGTCATAATCAAAATGTAAATGTAGTCGGGGGTAGTCCCACTGCTGAAAATTAAAACACAAGAGAGTAACTTGCTCTCATGGAAAGAAGGCTATTGTCATTCTTTTCATTCCATTGTCCCTGCAGTTATTCCAACACATAACCCTATTATACCCCTTAACTTTTCATCCAATGAGCACAATACTCTTTTTCTCTGTAGTTACTGCAAAATCATTTAACTCCCCTCTCTTAGCTCTTCACAGAGGCCACTCCCAAACCAAATTACAACCTCGCTGTCAAATACACAATACATAAAAACTCTAAGTGCTCATCCGTGTTGGCTACCAGTATGTTGCCACATCAGTCACAGTACATCATGTGAGCCACACCTGCAAAATCTCTCAGTTAAATGTTGAGTTGTATGGAAAAATGCGGGCAGGCATTACATTGATTTGTTGTACATTTAGACCAAAATACATCTCTTAGTCCCAACACTGTTACATCTGTTGTAAGAGAGATTGGGTTATTTTGCTAATCTTCCATTGCCCTTTACCCATTATTATTGCTTAACAATACATCCATGTGCAGGGAGGATTTCTGCGGTCTAACCAAAGTTTATTTAGAACTGCGGCATCTTTCCATCTTTCCGTCTGCAGCAAGTAAAGAATCCTTTTTTCACAGCACACATTTAGACTTATCAAGCAGGAAAAGCACAGGTATAAATGATGTCATTAGTGCTGGCTGCATTTTATTTGCAAGATCCCTTCTAATATGCATATTTCTTCAGTAGCATGACTTATAGGGTACTTAAATGGAATCAGACCATCATTAATGTAATTAGTTATACCTGTGTGTTTCTTGTTATGACAAGTACAAATGTGAAAATCTATTTGGACATATCTGTGTGAGTGATTTTGGGTTCCAGTATGTGGATACAGACGTTACCCAGATCTGCTGAGCTCCTGTGCAAACAAATATACTATTGAATCGTTTCTTTCTCTTCTTTTCTCATTAGCAGCAAGCAGTGTACAAAACATTCAGCTAGCAGCTTCTAATTTTAGTGGGCGCTGACAAACGTCGCTGGCAGCAGGTCATATCAGCTTTCGCTAATTAACGTTAATTCTGTGAATAACTTGATGACAGACCAAAATTAAACTTGGCTGTGGTTGGGTTAGTGTGCGCTCTCTGCAGCCGGTGTCTGTACCCTGCCAAAGATTGTTTAAGAGGTAAAGAGGCGTTTCTCCTGTGTTACTGCTGCACAACTGCGAGAGGAGAGTGTTTTTAACTGGACACAATACAAACAGACGCATCTTCTCCTGAAAAAAAACAACAACAAAAAAACAAAGCTTTTGCATTAAAACGAGCTTAACCTGCTTTCATACATTAATGGAGCCCAATTCATTCATGTGCCTTGTTAGGTCCCGATGTTTAAAAATTCTAAACTTTCTTAAGAAAAAAAAAACCCAAAAAACCCAGAAATGCCCCTGAATCATTCCCTGTGCTGAGAAAAGCCGTGGCCCCGTAAACTGTAAATGTACCAAAGCTGCTGTCAGTGCAGTGTGGATTTGTTAGCACATTGTTGGTCTTCTTGGTTGCTCTGCAGGTATCCAAGATGGCCCCCAGGAAGTTGACAAGAAGTCCAAATCAAAAGGCTTTCATCTAGACTTTTCCAGTTTTTTTCATTTTTTCTGTTTTCAGTCTGTTACACTCATAAGAGACAACTGTTCTTCTGTTTACATGTTTTGTATTGTTTTGAACGGATTTTAGTCATAGAACCAAAAAAGAAAAAAATGAAAGGAAAACCTGGCCCTACTTATTTCCTCCCAGAGGCTTTGAGAATGCATCCTGCATAATCATGTGAATTCACGGATTCGCATGATTTCACCCCAGGGTCGACTTTAAATTCTGGTGCCAATTGACAGCTTTTTTAAGTTCCAGCTCTGGCCAGATAGATGGAGGGGGGAATGCCTGGGAATTTGTTTTCGCGTCAAGGGATTTCAAAGGACAGAACCACCAGGGCAAAATTACATTCCACAGCCGGGTGCCAAGTTGGCAAAGCCCACAGTAAGTCAGACTTAGAACAGACCGGGGGGTGTACATGCTTCATTTCACAAAGAATTAGGACGACCACAGGGCTGCTCAGTATGTGTCTGTCTGTCTGCGCGTATGTCTTTCTGACAACCTGTTAAGGCTCTATGTTTCTGTTATGCAGAGAACATTTGTTAAAGGGTTCATTCTTCTGGCAAAGACCTGTGTGCTGACAGGGATAATCATTTTCCTCTACTTAGCCTGTGAATCTCTTGTGTGCCATCATGACAGATGCAACCAGGCAAGCTCATTCAAAAACGTGAGTGTGTAAGTAATTATCTCAAAACTGTTGTAAATGGATGCACGATTTTAAAAAATGAGGCACACAGTGAAAACAGTAGGCAGATTTAAGGCTACTTGCTTGCTGCTGTTAGCTGTGCCCATTAGGAAACATACAAAGAACAATCCAAAGCAGCAGAGTTATGTCTAGAATGTCACATGTACTGTATGCACTCTGAATGCATTCATCAACCTCTGCACTTAAATTTATCTGCATGCTCGCACTGCATTCAACAAAGTCACGGAGAGTGACAAACTGAAACTGTGTTCATCATTCTTGCATAGTTTGTGCTTGATGCCATTGTTGTGCTTTACGAGCGTTTCACGGTTTCTGTGTGCAGTTGGGTCAGCAGACTTGGTGTACTGAATTTAGCATGCTACATACAATTTGCAAAATTTCAGCCATGTAAATGAGCCAGTCCTGTTGGAAAAGTAATTTGTTGCCTTTTTAAACATGGGGACACTCATCCCTTGTCTGTTCTTATCTGAAACTGCAGTGGCACAGGAGGGCCAGAGCAAGAGACTGGACACAGGTAGATGACTTCTCACTCAGAATCCGTGTTGTCTCCATCTCATGCTGTTATTATGACAAGAACCTCGTGTCAGCTCTCTTCCTCCCTCACACACACATATGCCCACACACAGATGGGTATACACTACTGCGGTACTCTTTATCAGTTCAGTTATTTGTTGATAGTCTTATCAGTTCTGTTTGAGAGTGAAATTCTTGTGTTTCATAAAATGTTTGCAAGTCACACTGCTGTCCTTAGTTTTACACTTAAGTCACACTATTTCCAAGAGTGGCTGCAAAGAGAGAGTTGCTCGTGTGAAAATAGCTGTAAATAGTAAAGCTGTTAAAACAAATGCAAATAATTAAATGCTAATCTATTCTAGTAGACAACACTGTGGACAAAACAGTAGCAACACTGTCGTAGACAACTGACTGGTCCACTCTTATAGCATTTTCTCTGGTGACTCAGTGGCAGATCCAGGAGGCAGGAGGAGAGGGCAGGTGATTAGTACAAGCAGGTACTTAGATGAAAGATCTTCCTGTTGTCCCCCTTACAAACGACTGTATAAAAACAAACATAAAATGGTGCTTTTACTGTGCTCTCCATTGCTGAGCCACCCAAAATTACAGGACTGCAGGAGAAATTCCTTCAACAACCCTACTAAGCTACGTCATCATGGACTACAAACAGAGATTGATGAAGTCCAATCTGCCCTTCTTCTCTGGACGGCAGGGGAGTTGATTTGTGAGCCACAATGTAGCCCAGAGCTTTTATAATTGCAGTTTTTCTTTCATTATTCATTAGTTTTAAGTGACTTTTGTACTCCTCACCACCTACTCACCTCACCAAAACTCGCAGCCATGCTTTAGAGACCTCTGGTTCTAAACTAATTTAGCCCAGCACACAACAATAAAGTAGCTGGTAATGTTGACAAGCTTTCACAGACACCAGCAGAGAGATGCCTCAGACACAAGCAACAGCTTTATTTCCCCTCTGTCGTAAATATAACACATGGCCATACTGATAAGTGACATATCCTGTGTCTCTCTAAACATTTAGGGCTGATGAACAGTAACATTAACCATTCTTAAAAGTGTAGCTACAACTACTGGCACCCCCACACGCTCCCCACTGTCTTAATGTTTAACACAAGTACTCAGACCCAGCAACTGTCAAATGCCAAAGCCACAGTGGTCTCTGTGCTTTGACTTTGAGAGCACTTCCAATAACCACTTCACTTCACAGACACACACACAGTGAAATGAGAGGAAGAGATATGTGCAGACTATAGCATAAATTGTGTTTGTACCTCAGCATTTACTATATTCATTAACTTAAAGGATTGTTTTTGATTTGTTCGAAATCTGTTACCTGAGGTTTAAATGAAAGATATTCAGGGTTTATGTTCAACTTCACTTTCAACTGGTATTGTTCTAGAGATGCGATTTTCCACTTTTACCATCATTACACACAGAAAGGCATGAATTAAATAAGACAAATTTTAAAAGGCCTTTCCATTCTGATTATGTTTATAACTTATAAATTATCTGGAAATCATCTGCAATTTTTTTGTCACGCTGCCACCCAGCTGGGTCTAACACCTGATCTCTTACCTTATCTTTGTCACTTCATAATTTCTTTGTCACCATATTATTTTTAATCTCCTAGTTAAGTTAAGTTGTGAGGTAATTTTGTTTGCAAAGAGCACTAAATAGTACAACTGGTAGCAAAATAGCAAGTGGTAAATAGTAAAAATGAAAAACAGCAATCAATAAAAAAATGACTATATACAGTATAGTCATGAATACAGAAAATAATCACACATTTAAACACCAATATTATTGTTGTTACTGTCATTTGTTATGAAATCCATGAGTAGAAGCAGCAAAGAAATGAAGAGACACCATATGAGATCCACAGCAGGTACCAGGCCAAACTCCAGACTACATTTGGAGAAACAGTAAACTCAGGGAGTGTTGAATTCTATGCTAATAGATCATGTGTTTCACTTAGCATGACCAAACAATGCCCTTCTGATTTTTAAAGATGTTCTTCTCTAATCCTCACTGTCTGCCTGTTTCTCCTCCTGTCAATTTCCTCCTCTCTTCAGAAGTGAGCAGAGAAAGAGAGAAAGTGACAGATAAAGAGAAAAGATTTCTGCATCACATTGCAAGGTATCTAGGCAACTGTGTGCCCCTATTCTCTCTACTGCCTCACAGATAAAACAATAAGTCCTTTCACACATTGGCACACATGAGAAAGGTAGAACTCAAAATCTATCACAGAACAACACATGACTGCTGGAGGGTGACATTAAAACCTGTTGCAAGTTACCTAGAATTAATCTTAGTAATAATTATCTTTGAGACATTTTTCACAAGTTTGTTTTGAGGTTGGTCCTAACTTCTAAAGACCTCCAATCTGTTGTGTATATAGTATTATTTATAGTTTTCTGGTGACAAGTAGAATGCAAAATAATGATAACATAGGAGAAAATTGGTTGGTCATTATGAAATTAACACTAAAAATGAACACTTTACTTCTGTGCGGTCAATTGTATTGTTGTTATATAATTTTCAAACTGATTTCCTCGTTCTGCTAAAGTTTGAAGTTTTTCTTTTCTTCAATTAAAAAAATCAAAAAATCTTAATTTTAAACTGTTAGCTAACCTGTTGGACCTCAACTAGAGTTAAAATTTACATATGCATGTGTCTTTTGTTTATTTGAATTTGGGAGCAGGCAGGAACGCATGCATATCGCTAGGTGTAAAACTTATAAAACTGGTGTCACACTGACAGCAGAAACTTTGAAAAAGCAACAACTACCAGTACCCAGTATCTTGTTAGCTAGTTGTGACCCACTCTATTTGTGGGTTGAAAAATGCCCACAGACAAGCAAATTGTTCTCATTGGAATGATTCATTCCATCTCATATATGTGGAATAATAATAAATGATAATGGTGAAAGAATTTAAAATGGCTAACGCCAGTTTTCAACCATTTAGTGCTTATCTAAAATGCCATTTAAATGAAATGTCAAAAGATTTTACCAATGCTGTTTAGTGTGAACAATTGCCATCAACATCCAGGATCATAACCAATCTATTTGCATCTTTCCGCCTCTTTCTTCTCAATATGCCAACCAGGCAGCCCATTGCAGGTGCTTTATTTCAAGGGGAGTCCTCAGATTTCGTAATTTTTTTCAGAATTATAAACATTTTAATACTCAAACAAAATAGACGTGGAGATTCAGGCAACATCTCTTAAACATGTGTGGTACAGCATTGACTCTACTCATACTCGAGCTTTCAGGCTAAAATTTGTTACTCTTATCCTCAATGTGCCGAGGGATAGATCCTGTAAATTACAGCCTGATTGTCTTCATTATGAGTGATGTGTTGTTTTTGAAAACTGAGATGAAATGAGAAAAGACAGGAAAACATTGCTTTTCCGCACTTTGCACCTCAAAGTAACATTTAGAATGGTTGCTTTACAGTAATTGTATGGGTACACATCAGTTCTTCTTGAAATTATAAACAATTTTAAATGGGTATACAGGCTGGTTAAAATGCACAAACTGCCTTCTTCCAATGCTATTGGTGATAACATATGTAATAACATATGGTAACATACCTGCTTGTGTATGGTAACATACAAGCAGGCAACATATAGGTAGGCGCATTCTGTTTGTCAAAGATTAAAATGTACTAAACTGGACAACAAATGTGTTTTGTGATACATGTATTCACTTCACTTGTTTTCACGGCCCTAATTTGATTTATGGTTTATATGATTGATTTATATTACTGTAAGTGTTTCTTTACCTTCAGAGACTGTAGGTGTTGGTCTCAGTGGGAAGTAATACAGTTTGTGTGTGTGTGTGTGTGTGTGTGTGTGTGTGTGTGTGTTTACCATGGAGTGTAATTCCTGCGAGGAGGTACGTGACATGCTGGCTGTATCCACGTTGCTTCGCCTGCTGTTCTTGTGCCCTTCAGCCACCCAGCACCCTGAGGTTCCCAGCAGAGTGGCCACAGCCACAGCCCAAACACCCAGGCTGCCCATGAGTGACTACCTGAGGGGGAAAGTAAAAACACAATGTACACAAAGTCATTAGACTCACTTTGTTGTACCCACTGCAGTTTCCAAAAATAAAGCATGTTACACACCCCCATAGTCCTCTTCATATTCTCATGGAGGATGGAGGTTAGATGGATTGTACTGCACCTTCGCACGATAAAGTACGACTTTATCTGTTTTAGATTTTCTGTTATCAGTACGATTAAATTAACCATGTCAAATTTGTGTTTTTGTGTATCTCTATGTAATTGCAACTGTATATCTTCATCTCCTGTAATCCTATTTGTATGGAAATGTATTTTAATTTTGACTTCTTACACTTGCAATTTAATTGTGGGTTTAACACTTCAGTCAGCGTTTTTTACAGAGATGAGCTGAAATCACGTTCAAACAAACTCATTATGCATTTTTGTAACCAGATGTCATTGTACAGAATTCATTTATTCAGCGGCTGCAGGATAAGTGAGCCAGAAAAGGGAAAATCATTCATACCAAATCAGTGTTCAAAGAGCTTTAGTTCAGTTTTCATCTCCAGGCATGGCATGACAAGAGAGCATGTCTTTACCCCCAAAATTGCAAATATGGACAAGCTAATGTACAATACAGATAACTCGATAACTCTGTGTTTATAGCATCTCCAACTGATATTGTTTCAATTTCTAACTATTTTAATATTTAATATTCATCCTTGCATGTGAGAAATATAATGGAAATTATGCTCATGCATGCACACACAAATGTTACACACAAATGGAAAAGATACTGTACACTCACATTGACTCATAATGCACACACCCGCACATGAGTACACAGCATAATACAGCGATGTAAACATCAAAGCCCACACTGATGGGGATAATTATCTGTATTACAAAGGACACAGAAAATCTTTTGATGTCAACAAAGAGACAACTCTCTGATGTCGCAAATGGTGGAGTGTGGCACGGGAGCTTAAAATATGAACTCAGAGGATCAATTTCACTACAGTGGCACATATGCACACAAACACACACACAAACAAACTTTCAGGAAAAATACACAAAACATCTTAACTGTACTGCTGTACTAACACTGGCGAGTAAAAAGCATCTGATGGAGCTGCACCCAGCTGCACATTCAGTCTGAATAAATGTGAACAAACAGTTATTTCCAAAATGGAGACATATGGTTGAGACAAGTTAACTGGGGATGAGAATGAACATGATACTCTGTGTTTGTGTGTTGTTATCTGAATTTCTTTGGTCTATATTTTGATATAGATTGATATATATATTTAGATATATATGGTCACACATGCATTTTTGTGCATGTGAACACCTCCCTACTCTCTACGCACACTTTCAGCCAAACAGTGCACTAAAATATGTTTCTGAAATATCTGAGGTGAGAAATATGCAATGCAGTAACACAATCTTGATCCATATTTAATCAGCACTGCGTAGGTTGACATAGTGATCTTAGTTTTTTTTTTCCAAGTTAACTGAGTAAACGATTCTAGCATTTGGTTTAGTCTCAGATGCTGGTACTCCAGTACAACATGTAGTTTGGCTGAATGGTGTATTGCAGCTTTAAACTTCAAACAGGATATTGTAAAATAAGCAGCACTCTCTAACACAATCACAGCAAAACTAATACTATCAATAATTATAAAGTAATATTTAACACAGGTTAATTGTGTTGGGTTTGTATTGTATTTCAGTGGTGTCTCTGATATTCTGTCCAAGCCCTGTATGCCCTCCAGAGGAACTTGACATTTTGCGCTCATGTGAAATATTTATTGGTCTCCGTCAATGCACTGACTTCTTATCTGGTCTTATCAGCTTATGCTGGTGTTTATGGTTGTACTGTGTGACATGGCAGTTTGTTATGTGTGTTCTTGTACTTTCAGGTAATGTGTTTATTGTTTTTACTGTGGTCTTATACTTTATTATGTGACTTTATTGTGTGTTTTACTGCAGAACCAGTCTGAAAACAAATTTCCCTTAGGGGGTCATAAAGTTTGCAATTGAGCTGAAACAAGGGCACGGAAACACATGATGCATCTCAAACAGTGCAGGTGTTTATGGTGTTGAGTGTCTGCAGCAGCTCTTCACTGGAATATTGAATATTACTTGGGTGCCGCTTTCACCTTGACCTGTAATAACCTGGTCCTGCTGGCTAAAATTTTCTTCTCTGCTCTTCATATCTATTTTTACTTTCTGCAATAAATAAGTGAACAAATCTTTTGAGACACTTTATCAAAATTATTAATTTAAAAGGAATTAAAAGGTAAATATCAGTGAACAAATTAACTTGTCCTTGTTTTGCCTGTCCCTTGACAAATTTAATAATCTCTGCACTCCCCGAACAGTAAAAAACAAACTTTTTTTAAACTATAATCATCTGTATATCACTATACAGTAAAACAAAACCACTTATCCTAACCAACAGAGTGACCTAAAATACACTGCAATGATCCGTAGCATTTAAAGGATCTGTAGAGTTCAGGATTACTTTCAAAGCATTCCTTATCGTGAGTGACTGCTATCACATCACTTGTAATCATGTGATCCACTGTTAATGTGAAAATATTGATGAGGATAGCTTAAAGTAACAAGTTTATGAGTAAAATGTCCAAAAAGTGTAAAAAAGGAAAAAAAAAGAAAAGAAAAACAGTGCATGGAGGAAGACTTAGCCCTGTGAATGTCAGAGTGTGATTCTGTTTTATTCACTGCATAACCATGCATCACTCAACTACATCTCACAGTCTTCTGTCATTGATGGAGCCTGTGCGGAGTCAGAATGTGAATTGTTGCTGAAACCTTGGGAAAACGGCTGAGAGTAGACCTTTGAGTAGAGATGAATTTGTCACACACACTGTTTCCAACTGGTCAAGAATGAACAACTGTGCTCAGGTGACCATTATATACTTTTTAAATCCTTATTCTGCAGTGTGAAGAGAGGTATCAAATAAATGTAGTGGAGTAGAAAGTGTAATATTTGCTGCTGACATGTGGTGTATAAAGTAGCATAGCACTGAAACTACTCTGCTACCCCAGAAATGTAGCTAGTTACATTTGTGTAAAGGTACTCAGTTACTTTCAACACACAGTATCACACAGGTCCTGTCGGCATCAACATCACTTGATGAGGAACCACCAGCATCATTCAGCTAGCTAGCCTGAGGCTAATGGGCCCTCACAGATGAGAGCTCACCCTTGTGAAATTAAACACCAAATGAGATCTGCCAGTCACTGTCTTAATGTGCTGCCTGGCCCCCTGGCATTGGCCCACACAGCTACACACATTCATACATGAGTACACACGAACACATGCACAAACAGAGCCCTGGTGGTGTGGAATGAATGGTCCATTTTGAAATTCATCAGGAGGGAGGAAGTCTATGAGGAAGCTATTATTTGACCAGCATATTAAAAAGCTTAAAGAGACAGACTCTTTAAAACCAGTGCACCCTTTGGCAGCTTTGTTCAGATCAGACTTGTTCAGCGAGGGACTTGCATTACAAACAGGCTCAATGCCCTGAAAGTTAAATACCATCTACCAGCATTTCAGCTACCTTCGCTTAATATATCTCATTTTTCATGCTTCTTTCTTTAGAACTGCCAATTTTGGGGGGACAAAAATACTGTTAGAGGCCTGAAGGATCCTGTAGAACTGCCTGCAGCCGACATGTCTACTTTCTCAGTCAGTTTCTTTCTGGAAAGAAATTGTATTCATTTTTTTCACAAGAGTTGCAGAGAAATAATAATAAGACTTTATAAACTGTGAAGCAAACCAGCTAGTTACTTGTAAAATCAAACTTTGCAAAAATAGGTTTTAAAAAACTGAAAACTGAAAAATGGTGAGGATATTTAACTGCTTTTGTTGTCTTACACTGAAGTTGCATTTAAAGGTATCGTTTTACATTTACTTTATAATTACAGCAACCGATAACATATTGGCACATGATTATCATACTAAGGTACATGTCTTGTGTCCAATAAGGAATAATAAATGAAAACCTTATCTACTGAACCAAATTATAAATTCCATTGGTTTGGGATGCTGGCAGTCCGGGATCTGAAGCTTCGTTTCTATTGCTGCTATAACACTGATGGAAATAGTCAGCTAAATGCCTATAATGTGCCATGCTCAGGTGCAGTAAAGAACCATCTGCCAGCCGTCACATTTTAAGATAAGGCATTCAGAGGAAGGCGACATCTCACGTGCCTCTGAGACGCATCAGCTTTATTCCTCCAGGAGCTGCCTTTTTCTAGGTCGAGGTAAAATATTCATTTTCACCCGTTGCTTAATTTTGAATGGCTGCAAGGATATTTTTTTAAATAAATGCACGGAGGGATGCATAGAAAAACACAAACATGCGAGAAGATCGTTATTCACTGTGAGGAGCAATGTCTGGTCATATGAGGCCAATATAAGATTGTTCAAGCTGTCAAATATGAGAGACTGAAAGGGGAATATTTAAAGAGTTAATGTTTAAAATAAGAAACATCTTCCTCTCTATATTGCTCAGTTCATAATGATATATCAGTGGCTGATTGAATCTTGTTTAAGTGGCTAAATATAGTTCATAACCAACAACACTTCGCTTCAGATCAAATCCTGTGTCTCAGTTAAAAATAGAGATACAGTATCTATGCAAATGTTTCCTAACATGCTCAACGTAACTGTGTATTATGCTTTTGTCCTAACAGTATATACTAAGAAAGACTAAACAGTTCAGGTTATTTTTGGCAGCTTTAAACCACCTGCAATCGCAGTCGTAACCTACAAAACATTGTGCTGTTTCTCAATATGAAGAAAAAGTATTGAAAATATCTTTTAACCAGGTTCTGATCGACAAAAGCAGTCGGTGAAAGCGAATATGCAGTTCCTTTCAGGAAAATATGATTACCCACATGCAAAACAGACTTCAAAAAAGCAATTTGGACCAAATTAGAGCCAATTTTGACCTTGACTCGGGGGGGGTTAGTCTGTTTTTTTTGTACAAAATGAAAATTGCATGATTATGTGAATAATACTGAGTCTTCTAACATATAACACAAACCCCCTTTTTCTGCCTCAGTGTGAAAAACCACAAAACATCTGGCTCTGCTCTAAAGAGAACACACAAACTGTCAGACTGCAGCTAATGGTGATATGTGTCGGCAATATCATGTATAGATCCTAGAGAGCACATGTTCTACGCCAGTGATGTTGACTAATGATTGTTGCTTCTTTTGTGGCAAGCTTTTTCTCCTTTACAATTTACAAGGTTTTTCTAGGGTGTATATCAAACTACCTATTGACTAAACTGATTCTAATCTATGGGCAAGACTCTTCCTGGACAGCCATTACAAGGATGTAGGGGGGATCTGGCCTCAAAGTTTCTTTAGATCACATTTATCATACCTTAAATCCTCACCTCTATTATTATTACAGGGTATAAACAATGAACCAATATGCATAGCATGCTGTTTTGGTAATTAGTTTAAAAGTAATTTGTGTACTTCCATTTGCTATTGACAGGAAAGAGTAAAAGATGTCAATTTAACTTCAGAAAGCTGGTGTTGATGGTAAATTTGGACAGTTTGGAGAAGACTAGTTTATTGATTATAATAATAATTATTATAATAATTATTGTTATTATTATTATTATTATTGTTGTTGTTGTTGTTGTTATTGTTGTTATTATTATTATTGGAATACTCATGTTTGCTCTTGTTTGTAAAGATTAGGTATTTACAACATGTTGATTGTGACTGGTCAGGGACCACTTGAGTTGGGGCAAAGTTGCTACCAAACCATTATTTGCACAGCACTGAATTGATACGGCCCGGCTAAAATCTAAATCCATTAACCCGATTCAAAACACGTTGTTTGTCAAAAGTCTTAAACTAGCTGGCATGTAAATGAACTACATGCAGCCCTACGGCCTCTCAGTCTCCCTCTGTAATGGCAGCAGGGGAAGGCCTCTAGCTGAGCTCTGAGACAAATTCAAGTGATCAGGCTCAGCTCTCCTTCCTGCTAGCTGTCACAGCTCTGTGCTCCAGGTAGGTTTGCTGTCACAGTTACAAATGACACGTGCGCTTCCAGCACGACAATCAGTCCCCACTCAGCAGGCTTCCTCCGTGCAAGTTGCTGAGTATTTAAAAAGATTACAAAGGAGGGCGGGAAGGACAGAAAAAATAACATCTGTGAATGCTGAACACCACATGCTATGTTTCAACTGTAAGGTTCGCAGCTCACCCCTCTAATGTAAAGTCTTTTTGCATATTTTGCTGCTATGCTGCAAAGAGGTTTAATTTTGAAATGTTTGCATTTTTACATTAAAAAAAAAATCTCAATTAATGAGGTGATTGCTGATTTAATAAGTGTTATGTAGCCTGGTTAACCTGCTACCCTTTAAAAGTAAAAAGTCAAGATTTTGTGCTGTCAGTCATTTATAAGTAGGTGTCACTTTTTTCCCCAAATGGTGCATGCCCCATTTTATAACAAATCTCTGCGCATGCTGTTACTCTGAGTGGCGCCTCAAACTGATGCTCCTCTTCAGTAAACTCTAGAGCTATCATCCTCTGTCTGCCCGCCTATCTGCCTGCACTCAGGTTTCAGACAGCCCCTTCCTCAGTCTGATGTCTATGTAGCATGAAATAGAGCCACCAAGGGGATCGCCTTTGCCCAAAATGTTTTCACGACTCTTGGATGAGGCAGCAACTCGTTCGTCTATATTTCATTCTTGTTCCTGTGTGGTTGGGAAAGATACTGAAGAGACCAGGGGTGTCAATCTGTCTGTCAGCCATGCATCAGGATCACACAGTCTAACCCTAGTTATCTTCCAGACACTCCAGGTGAACAGGATATGCATCCTTTCAGGGATTTTTTTTTTTTTAACTTTTATTTATTTTTTTATGACAAGAAATGTGATAAATCTCAGGATGCTCTCGAATGGTGTCTCCCAAAGAGGATTTATACAGCACAGTAGCCCGGAAAGATAAGGTTATGAACTGCCATTCACGGTAATGTAAAAGGCTCATAAGCACTGCCCCTTGGAAAGGAGACAGCGGGTTGACAGCACACCAGTTAGATGCTGACAGGCCTTCATCATCAGCCCAGGATCCAGGCAGCTCACAGTTAAAAAGATTTTACCCTGACAAGCTGGAGCTAATTAAGAATGAAAAGATCCAATTAATGATGACTGTTAGCTGTTGGAACAAGAAAGGGAATATCCAGACATTTTATTTTTTTGCCTTTATCACTCTGCTACATTTCATTTCATCCTCCTGTTCACTTCCTGAAACTGGCTTGCAGCTTGAAACCTGTGGCTCTGTCACAAGCCCCTTTTGGTGACCTTGCAGCTGCCTTCAATGACAAAATCGTGAAACATTGGATTCCTTTTATTTATCTGATTCTTAAAGGATGATACCAGTGTTTTATCACATTGCAGCCCCTTAAAGGTGCACTGATTAACAATCTTATACTAACAATAAATCAAATCACTGCAGATACTGTGAACATTGTCTCTTGGAGTCTTGGTGCACTTACAGTTTTGGTTTTACAGCCCACACCTTTGCCATGTTTAACTCTCATTTTCATTTTTTCAAAAATGTAAATGTTTAATTTGCTGGGGACTATTTACAGCCACAAATTTTGTGAGCTAGTAGTATTTTAGCTGCAACACAGTGTGTGTGTGTGTGTGTGTGTGTGTGTGTGTGTCGGTGTGTGTGTGTGACTGACCAAAAATACACATCATCATACGCATCATGTCACGCAGTACAACAATGTGACTCACTGATGTGTTTTTATTAGTTTGTGGACAATAACTGCTGTCTATTGTGTGAAGGAATGAGCTATGGCAGGCTTTGGATTCACAATACTTGTTAGTAGATCCATTCATTGCTGGTTTTGGTCTTTTCATGGAATTTGTTAACAATAACAAAAATATAGAATATCAGCAAACCTCTTTTAGGAAAGTTTCTAGAGTCTGGTAATTGCCAATATTTATACCGGTGCAGTACAGTGAAAACTCATGGCAGTATATTATTTTGCAAAACGCTTAGCTGCGATCTAAAGTATTTCTGATTCGTAGTAATTGTGCCAAAATGTGAAATAACACTGGCACAGTCCTTTGATCAACAGGGAGAAAGTCTAACAATTTGCAGAGGAAAATAACACCTAACACAATGGGCACAAGCCACACAGACCCACACAAAGACTAGGCAACGGCAAGCATCAGAGCAAATAATGTGAGCAACAACAAGGACCCCATTAAAGCAATTAAAACATGTGACAAAAAACATATGGCAGCACTGATAGAAAAGTTAATGTATTCAAAACAAGTGCACGTGCGCCTTTTCAGATTGTGTTAAATGTACCCCTAGAGAGAGAGAAAGAATGTGTTGGCTTGCCAGAAAAGGCACAGGGACGTCGGAAGGAACACAATTCAGGCTGACCGGAGATTCTTATCAGCTTCCTCGGCATTACCTCAGAATTAATTATTGCCTGACACTCTCTCATTGCTACTTTCTGTCTCTATAGCAGAGACAGAGCTTCAGGCTGTTAGGTAGTAATAGGACCCCATCTCGAAACTGGAGAGAGAAAGGATAAGAGGCTGCTTCTGTCTGTGTCATACTCTATTCTCTTCCTCCCTCTCTTTACCTTTCTTACTCAACACTGATATCGACTTTTTTTCTCTGACAAGTTTCCGTGACCAGATTGGCAGCCCTTGGGTGTTAAAACCCACATCCTGCTTGTCAGGTGTGGCTGAAAGACGCACAAACAGAGGCTTGACTTGTTAAATCCAGAAATCCCCCGCAAGCTGTATGACATGGCTGTGTGAGCCTAAAGAAATCAGGAGGATCTGCAACAGGGTGGTCTGTCTGGCTAACGGGGCAGTGTTTTATAATTATAGAGCAATGGCAAAGTGCTGCAAACAACATTAAAAAGGTCTGCATTGGAAATGAACAGAAAAACACCCTCTGAAGCATGAATGGCTCTTCAGAGGCACTTTGTGGAGAAAAATGTGGTTTGTATATACAATCATCACCAACTGAACAACCACTAGAGCTCCGAAATAGTTGTGTGTTGTTATTCATACCCTCATTCATGGCTACAACACCCAGAAGTTAATACATATGAAGAGGAAAACGATTCGGCTCTGAAACTGCATTCTGAACTATCAATATGCCTTCATATTTTTTTTACCACAAGCAATTCAACTTTCAGTAGTAATGAAGATATTATCGTTTGCAGAGGGGTTTGTTTGTGGCTGTGTTTGCTTTGTTGACTCTCAAACTTCACATTGATTCAGAAATGTGATTCTGGGTCCGAAACAACAGCAAAGATGTGTGCAAAGTGTACGTTTAAATCAGTAAACCCAAAGGATACTTTTACAGACTGCTTTAAAGAGCTTATTTGTTACATCAATGGACAGAACCTCTGAGAACTCAGTTTGCTCTGAAGAAACAAAAAAACAAAACACATCCCAAAAACACAATGAAATGCAGTGTAGATGCAAGGTTTCCATTTGTTTACAGTAAATACTGTCATTAATTAAAGAAATAATTCTGATTATAGTATGGAGTCACGAGATCATGATAACAATATTGGGGGGTAGGAGCACTGAAAGCATGTTAGAGCCACGTAAACCTTTGATTGATATTGTTTAAAATATAAAGTTAAATTTAAACATGGAGGTTTGTTTTTGACCTAGAGAGCAGTATGAGAGACAAAATAATCTCACCTAAAAAGTCCACTGAGTAGCATTGCCAATGCTTTCAACCACTTTTAAAAGTCTACATTACTGCATCAACTTAAGGGTTTTTAATAGAACAGTGTATTTCTGTAGATACACTGTCTCTTAAGTATTTCCTCTTCTTTTGCCCTAGCAACAATCCAGTTTCATGACAAAGTTAGCTGATCACCAGCTAACTTTTTCCCCTTGACATGTTGAATATATCAGACAGCAGCAATGATCAGTCAACAGGTTTTGTGCTGCAGTGGAAGTATGGAACGAAATAACATTTCTAGACAACCTTGAATCACACCACCTTTCCAAATGTGATATGACAAAACAACTTTGCACAAAAGAAGCACCATTTGAGAGTTTTAAGAAGTGGAGTGAAGAATGACTGCATAAAAGGGACGGGCAGATGGCTGACTAAAAACATTGCAGAAAACAGATATGCCAAGCGACCTTTCCATAACCCCTTCATGCATTTCTCCCTCTCTGCTGACTCTTTCGTCAGTTTCCTCCATTCAGGCAGGGGAGGCAGAGAGCACTATTTGCTCAGGCTGCGCTACTGATGCTCTGAGCTCAGCTGCTGTGTTCATATGGGATGCAGCGGTAAAGGTCATTTCTAGAAGTTCAACATTAGTGATCGGAATTTCAAGTGAACCGTGTTGCCCACATTTTGTGGCCCTGCACTCTACAGGGAGTGCAGAGGACTTATCAGGTGAGCGGGCGGGTACGGTCGTGTTTCTCTGGAATAAAAAGTGTACAGAACTGTCCCCAGTTTTAGTGTCATTCAGATGTTCCCGATTGTCACAGGCCTCATGTTAATCATGTTATATTTCTTTGGGTTTGAGTGCATGAGAGTGTCACCGTGTCCTTGCTGAACCCATGAGAGAGGGTTTCATCAGTTTAAAACTAATCTTGTCAGCCCCATCAGACTGTGAACGTATGGCAAAAGTGCCAGCCCAAAAGAGTGTGACTCACCGTCTGTGATGCTTTTTTTTTAACCTTTGTTTTGGAGTACGACTCATTATGTTTCTTTGGAATATTTGCAAAGCCAAACAAATCACAGTCACCGGGTGTAAAAAAAAAAAGCGGGTTTGGTTTACCCGAGGGGATAGCTTTGTTGTGTGGAAATAAATCCTGCTACTGATTAGACAAGCTATGCATGGGGTTCAGGCAATGTGATGCCAAGGATTTAAACTGTTCACGAGTGGGGCATTGTAATTGATATGAAAAATTGAATTTATTCTACTTTTGTCATCTTTTGGAATTGTCATCCAGGTCCCTTTATGTGTTGGTTGTTTGGTGCCTGCAGCATCTACCTTGAATTTATAAAAAAGGACTGGGTCAAGTCTGGTCTCTGTGTAGAAACCGTCTGATCATTTATTCTTCGCATATGTATTGTCTACTTGAAACTCTAAATCTCTACCACTTTAAAGTTAATTTATGTGATCCTGTGTACAATCCTTACTAGCGTTAAAGATTTTCAGTAACAAGCAGTGTTTAATTTGACATCTGTCCTGTTTGTGTAAAGCAGGAGCAGATTAAAACTGATTAAAAAAATAAAATGTTTTTCCAGCCACCGCTGAAACAGACGGTACCATCAAAGTCTTATACTGCGTCCTGCAGCCGATGACCTGAACAAAACATGGTAAAACACAGCATTTGTCTTTCATCTACCAGCTGGATAGTGGTTATCAAACTTTAGAAACATCTCTGAAAATACAAAACAACTTTAAAATCACCCCTTTCACTTGGACCACCACAACAGCCATGGTGCAGCAAAAAAGGAGTACCCCTGAAAGCTACATATAGTGTTTGTTGCTCTTGTTTTGTGTCAAAGAAGGAAAGTAGACAGTGGGTCTTTTCCTGCATCCACCTCCAGCACTCTTTTTGTAGCATTAGGCATCTGTGAGCAGCAGGGATGTCAAGTGGGTACAGAGACTGTGCTTTTACCAGAACGACCTGTTTTCAACCTCTCATGCCACCAAGCACTCACTCAGCTGAAATGTCCTGGAGCAAGAAGCTGAACTCCTGTCTGCTGCTGAGCCTGACCTTTGACCTTTCACAAGCTGCGTAAAGAACATATCTGTACTGGGATCAATAAACTATCACATTCATCATAGCATTAAATGATTTCAGACCAAACTGGTAGGTAGCGTTACTTTATAAGTTATTTACAGCACTCCTTTTCTGGTTAATTAATGTGAAACATCAACACTGCAAGCAGCTCATAACAAAAAATACTAGATTAAGCCTTTATTGCATTATCTTACTAACATGCATGATACACTGTACACATGCATTTCTGCACATACGCTGCCTCAAGCTTGCTCGGGCTTTTGCAGAGTTTAAGCACTTAGCAGAAAAAGAGTGCAGTCCAGAAGCCTTATTCAACCCTAATGACTGGGAAGTTACAGTGAAGATTCTGTGCGTGTGCGCTTGTACGTTTACCAACTTGGCTATATGCTAGTGTGTCTTCAGTGTCATTCTGTAAGTGTGTGAGTCATCCCACTATTAGGCTGTCTCCGAAGCACAACAAGCAGCCATAATCTGCTGGACACCGCGCTGTAATGGCTCTCTGTGAGACAGCTAATAAGTTACACACCAGATTGCAAAGTGCAATAAGCCCGACTGAGTCACTATTCTGGGCTAGATCATTATTTCTTAACCCGTTGACTGTGACCCAAGGGTGGGCTGCAGAACTGCTCTGACAGGGTTCAGGACATGACGTGCACCCCTTCCCAAAAAAAATCCCCACAGGAGTCATTTAGAAAAGCCTGCAAACTGACTTCATATGTGATTTCAGAGATACCACAAGCCATTTCTAAGCCCTATGTTATTCTAATGCTCTGATCAGTTGCTTAACCATATTTAAATTGCAGCCAAATAAACTAAGTGTGGTGATTAAAGGTGGTTCTGTCACCCTTCTTTACTGAGAATAACTGTTGAAATCCAGGGCAAAAGAACACAAATTTTCACTTTTTCAGACGGAAATCTTGTCACATTTGGTGCCTACGGGCTTGCTTGTTTACGCTCCCCTGCAAAGGATGAGTAGGTTAATGTCTAAAGGTTGTAAGTTACTGTAAATGACGAGTTCCGAGTGGAGCTGCGAACAGATCCAGCTGGGAACCGCTGCCATTAATATTTGTTATTCAATGTTATTCAGGAGCGAGGGTGAGATATTGATGCAGTTCTCTGCATGTGCTCGCATGTGCGCCGGCAGAATGTATTTGTATGTGTGCGTTAGTGTTAGTGTGTGAGAGTACGTGTCTGAGTTGAGAGTTGGCGGGGCCGTTGGCCCGCATGAAGCTGAAAGGGCTACGATTTACAACCAGTTTTTTACAGATAGCACAGTGATGGATGGTCATGATTCTGTTGCTGGATGCTGACTCCATATGTGGTTCCAGGAATAGAGGAAATCCAAAAAACACAGAAAGAGGCTGGAGCGCGAGGGGAAGGCGAGGAGTGGAGTAGGGGAGCAAGAGGCTGGAGCAGTTTCAGCACCGTGGAGAGCTCCAGCGCAGTATACGCTGTATCACGGCACCGTGCGCGCCGACCAATCCTCATTTCCCACTCCGCTGGCCGTCACGGAGGCTTTGCTGCCGCTGTGCCAGCTCTCTGGTGACACTGATAGGATTTTCCCATGAGAGAGCGCTGAAGCAGCTCATTTAACACAATCAGACAAGAAAATCTCGTCTTGTTTAGGAATGTCTCTCCCCCCTATTCTTAAGAGTCTTTTTTAGTATGCTGGTGAGTAGATACACGCTTGATGAGACACCGGTTGTTAAAAGATGAAGTCTTCCCAGCGTCATGCCAAATAAATTGGCTGACGGCAGAAGGACCGGGTGAGGAGGGATGTGAGGTGGAGGGGGTGGGGGGGTTGTTGGGACCGGGAATCCATGCCACAGAGCCCAGCGAGGGATGTGCGTGTCTCACTATGTTATCATTTCAGTCCCTCTGCTGCTTGAGCAGACCTGGCGCATCCGGGCAGAGGAGTCTGAACTGAAGCCATTTATCAAACGATGCCCTGTTGTTTTCGAGCAGGTAGAGCCACTGCACAGTTATGAGGTTACCAAAGCTGGCATCTGGTCATACTGAATGATTAATCACACCCCGTGTTGCGCCAGACAATAGGCGACATACCAGGCACTATAGTTAAACACTGTCACTGATTGTCATTGACATCGCCCTGCGCTATAAGGCTGCACCTCACACATATCTTTCTGGCTGTAAATTCTGGAGCTCTCTCTCTATTATTGATGCATTTCTCCTCAGCTACTCACAAACTAATTCAAAATTAAAGCTCGCCACTGACATCCTCTTCACAGTTTCCATTCACTCACACTCCGGACGCAAATAGTGACGGATAAAGCAGCGTCATGTACCCAAAACAACCAAACTTATAAAAAAAAAATGACAACAAATACACCTTGGAGCCCTTATCCCGCTCTAGTAAATGCAGCGTCCACCTTACCTGTGGTATTCCGAGGCAAGAGCACAGAAAGAAAGGAAATTCGTGCAAATATGCCACAGATTTCCTCGCAGGGACGCGTCCAAACTGCGCTCTTTTAGTTCCACTCCTCTCCCCCCGCTCGGCAGGACGTAAAGGGTTCAGATTAATTACGGGCTGGTGTATCAGTAGCAGCTGCGTTAGTAGCGACGGGTAGCGCGTCCCAACTCTCAGCAGCGGTTTGCCATCCCCCGGCTCCTCCGGCTGGTTTCCTCTCAGCGCTCCGCTCGTGCTCTGCCCTATTTCAACTCCTCTCACTCCGCTCTCCTCCTGACGTCAGCCGCTGCACGCCAAATGCGGTGAGGCTGCATCTGCAGATTCATCGCACTGGAGAGCGACACCTGTGTGTGCATGCGTGCGTGCGTGTGTGTGTGTGTGTGTGTGAGTGAGTTTGGACATCAGTGAGGATCAGATGCCCTGCTGGGGAGGAAGAACAGTAAAGAATCAAAAATGCGTGGATTGTTCGCAGCTGTTTAACTGTTCTTAATTTCAGGTTAAGTGAGGTGCACCTGTCAGATTTAAAATTAAGATTACTCAGAAATTGCAGAGTAGATTAAGTTTTATTTTTTTTTATTTATTTTATTTAGTTAAATGAACAAACTTGAAAGCCAATATTTAGGGGCTGAATGATGCGTGTGTGTGCGTACAAACAATAGGCCTTCCTGCACAATACGACTAAAATACAAAAATAAAGTCAAGCAGTCTTTATTTCTATATAAAAAATCAGTTTGTTACAGACATTAACTCAACCAGTTTCCTCCGTCATACCGCAATGTGTGATCCTCTGAATAAAAAAGGGAGTGACGCTGTTAATATCCACATTTTACAGCGTGATGTGTATTCAAAAAAGCCAAGATAAAGGTAAACTCAAGGTGCGAATCAAAGGGGAGAATGATGACAGATGATCCGGATGAGCTTTTTTTCTGGGTTCAAGAAACGTCAAACAGTCAGATGTTGAGAAAGCATCATATGCATATTTCATTTTGTTTTTCATGGATTGTTTTCCGCTCAGACTGTAGAGCATCACTGACTAATCAACAAGGCAGTGATGACGTTGAGGGATAGGCAGGTAATGTCGGAATCACTTTCACAGATGAGCCAGTTTGCAGTGGATTACCTGGATGTATTAAGGTAATGTTCAGATGTTTAAACACCCATGCACATGCAAAAGCCCAGTGCAATACTGTACAAATATATTGCAGTTATGAAGGTGTTAAGTATACACGTATCACAGTGGATCTGACCTCTAACATATCTGCTCTCCTTGTGTTCTCCTCTTTAGCCTTTTGTATTAAAGTGGGAAGAGGGGTAGCTGCACATGGCACAATTAGGCCTACATACTGTATCCTAAAAAGACACGAGAATGGTGGCGTCCCCATCAAAATTGCATGTGGCACTAAAACATTTATGCTCGATGTAACATTTATCAAGACAATGAAAAAGAAAGGGTGGCTGGGAAAAAAAAATAAGACGCAAAGAAAAAGAAAGGGGAGGGGGATAAAGAGAGGGAAGAGAAAAGTAAAGAAAGGAACTTTAGTCATGAAGTTGCAATACTAGATTCCTTACAATGCTGTAGGCTTTAAGAGCAATAAAGAAAGAACACGGGCTACTGGGACACTTAATGTAATATATCAACACACCCTGCAGTTAACAGGTGACGCCAGATAAGATGGATGGCGCATGACACGTCTTGCATGTACATCCAACAACAGACCTCTTAAAGTACGTATGTTTAGTGTAAAACATAAAACAGCTAACTAGTTATCTAACTAATTCATTAGGATGACATTAGTTTGCTAGCCCGCTTACTAATGGATCATTGCAGAACTTGTCATAGTTTTGAATGTCTGTTATATGGTCTCTGGTTATTTCCTGTTTTATTTTGTACTGTGTTTTCCTCTTGTGTCTTTCCTTCCTGTTCTTTTCCCACATGTGTTAATTGGTTCATTAGTTACACCTTTGTCAAGCGAAGCTGCCCTCCCTGATGTGTAGGTATTGTTTGTCACTCCTTTGGTTTCCTGCCAGTTGGTGATGGCACAATGTGTTTTGCATTCCAGCCGATTTCCCAGTGTTTCCATGTGTCCCTTTCCTTATGATTTTGGATTTATTGTTTTACTGGAATTCATTTGGATCTATGGATTTTGTATTTTGCCTGCCCCCTCAAGGATTAGTTTGCCTCTGTTAGACTGATTTCCTAGCTTTGAACCTACCTGAGCTGACTCTCTGTAAGCCTTTCCTGTATGTTCTAAATTCAATAATTGCAATTACAATTACACCCTGATTGCTTGGGTGTAATTGTAATTGTTATTTTCTTGTTGCGATATTGATGTGGTTGTGTAACTAGGACCCGCTTGATACGTTGCCCATTTACAATTCATGCTTTCTGTGCTGTATGTCCTCCATTTCCCTTCACATTGGATTGTTGGGTCATACTGTCCTTTACGAGCTCCCTGAAAAGTCAAGCAAACCCAGTACACAAATTTCTATCTCAAGAGCCTCTGGGTTTGTATATTTCCACTGAATGGAGAAAGCAAAGTTAAGTTGTTTGGTGTGTGTGTCATTCTCCAGCGATTAAATAAATCAATAAAAGGAAAGAGGTAGGCATATTTCTCCCTGGAGTGTCAGCAAAATACAATTAATATTAAACTAGTCCACTCAGAACAAGGTCAGATTTAATATTATATTTTGCTTTTCCTCTGAATGAATAAAAGCAAAAAAAGTTTGTATATTAATTCCAAACAGAGAATCGTGACCATTTTAAACAAAGCATCAGTTGATTTAAGTGCCTAACTTTGCGTATGACCATTTTACAGGTCTTTACAGACGTCGTTCCTTCCAAACTTTTTCAAATGATTGTCCGCAAGTCTTTCATTACTGCCAAGAGTTCAAGTAAACTATTACAGATTGGTCCACATGTTCTGATGTGATTTGCATGTTGTGCTGACGTGCAAGAAAGTGTAATGGAAGTGGAGCAATGATCTAAAGTATGCAAGTCATTTTCCACCACCGACTGAGCACAAACGTCTTTCTGTTGGAGCACACAGCCTTTTTTGAGCAGCCTTCACCGAGGGCTTTAACTTATAATCCAGACAGCTTTTCAGAGAAGTTTTCATTGTTTGCAATATCTGAAACAAAACAGAAACAACAGAAACACAAACAAATTAGCCTACTGCATAAACTTAAATAACTTACACAACTTGTGTTGGCATAATTTTGGCAACATGATCATTCATCTCAACTCAGAGCATTTCTCCCAAGATGCCAAAGTGCACTACAGCAACAAAGCTCACAATCACAATATTTTAAAATGATGCTTTGGTCTTTACATACATTTTTGTACTGAACAGCACTCCAGTTGATACAGTATCCAGGTGTTCTTCTAATTAACTCCCAGAATATATTTTCACCTCCATCCCGACATCTACTCGCCTGATAAAGACACACACTTTATCTTTTTTTGATAAAGAACACTAATTGTATTCAACAAGCATTTACACTTCAATACTTATTTTTCAGCACCTTTATTTCCACCTTCGTACCTTTTTACAAGGATAACCTGAGAAAACACACACACAGGCACATAGAAGGTGCACACAAACACACATTCCTTAACCTGTTTCTGGGCCATTGCAGTGGAAATGTTCACATCTACATTATTGACAAATGCATATCAGATCTATTCATAAAACCAGCAGCTCTCTGGGAAATGCAGAGACGATCTCAGACCGCTGTAGGCGTACCCTGAGTGGCAAATCAATCATACCTAAATGGTGCAATATGAATCGACCCCTGAGGGGCTCATATAGACGACAGCCCATGCATGGCATTGCGATAGGAACATTTTGTGCATTTTACCCACAGCTACACCCATGGCTGCACAAACTGGGTTTCAGACTAGCATGTGGGGATTGAGCAGCTACAGCAGTCATCATTATATCTGCCATCATTTGCTCAGGAGTGTTTGTACTAGCAGTCATACGTCAGAAACATAACATCTTCTCCCCTCAACCTTAAAGGCACTCAGGCATGTGTCAGCACTAAAAGGTCTCTCTTACATAGCTGCTCCCTCAGAGACAGAAACACCAGGATATAGAGCCATAACTCTTCTTTATGTCCTTCTCCTGTAGCTCACCACTGCAAGTACTGATGTGATTCACATACATACACATCTTTATCAATTACAGTAGAGGGGACTCTCGCGCACCTATCATGTAAACCTCAGTAAACATATTCTGAACCGAAATACTGAAAAAGTAATTTTTTATGAAAGTTGTGCACACGCGTAAATATTTTATTTTATTTTTCAAAAATTGTTAAGATCGCACAAGTACTGACAAGGTTGACATTGTGGCCAGACAAGATTGTTGAAATTGGTTCTGCAAAACCTTGGATTGTAGGTAATGAGATTTTTAAAAAATGTTCTATTTCTACAACTATGCTTAGGCATAGATTGTGGGTATGGAAAGTAAAGCTGTTATGGTTAATTTAAAAAAAATTAACCGTACGTCAAACAGGATGCAAACTTCTATTTCTTCTGATTTTTGGTGCTCCGCTTATAAAAGGCCTTTGAAATAAATGGCCGATACAGTGCGTTACAAATAAAATTAATATGACTTGCTTCTGTGCTATAAACTCAAGCACCACACTGACCTCTACCCCCTTATTCCATAAAGGACACACTACACCACACCTAACTACCTGTCTGACATTTCTTGCATGTCATTCATCATCTCTCCCTTCTTTTTTTGTCATCTCAGTGCTGTTGCTATATAAAAAGGCTTTAAAATGGTCAAAAATACAAAACTATCCTGTGTTGGCACTAGACGTACATTATGAGGTTCCCTAAGTAATCTATTTTAAGGTAATTTATGAAGATACAGGGTGAGGAACACTTGTAGAACTGCTCTTGTTTTACTACGCACCAAGATGTTACAAGAAAATAGAATTTTAAAAGTATTTTTTCATCTCCAAGATGCAGACACAAACACATACAGGTCTGGAACAACATCAAATGCACCCAGATAAATCAAAGTTAACAAAAATATGCAACATTCAGAATAAAATAGATCTCCTCTGTAACCAGTGAACCTGAGCACATGCAGCTGCCAGTCAAAAGGAGGCACACAACATACAGGTTTAGAAAGTGAATGCATATTTCTTTGTTCACCTATTTCTCTTGATTAGTCTTTGTTTTCTTAGCAAACATGTTGCTGAATCACAGCTGTTTCAGACCAAATGTACAATGGGAATAGGTTTGCAGGTAGTTCTCAAAATGAAGAGCAACACACATGGCATACTCCAAACTAGACCAGAATCTAAACGATCAAAATATTAATCGGCTAACCAAATGTCTTTGTAAAATCTAGTGTTTTATACAAAGCCTGAGATTTTTTTACACAAGACTCTCAAGGATTTTGACTTGGAATTCACAAAATTATTATTCCCACTACTGTTTTTGTCATTCATATTGGAGCTGTTATAACTTCAGCCTGCCACCAGGACTTAAGTCCCTCTGGATACTCATAATGAAGGTCAGCGCATTTGGGGTCAAAGGTCAAGGTACTGGTGCACAACTTGGCAGCAGATCAGTGTAGCAAATGCAGCCATACTCATACAGCTGCAGGAGAAAGCCCAGCAGCCCCCTCCTTTTGGTAATAATGGCTTTGTCTCCAGTGCCAACTTACAGAGGACTGTTACCCTGTACTGCTTTAGTGTCTGAAAAATGGAGTAAAATTTTTTTTAACTTAGTTTTTTTATATATATATGTACAATCAAAGAAACACAAACAAGCAGCCACAACTGCCAAACCACTTTGTGCACCCACACACTGTATGCTGCCACCGATGGCACAAATGGCACAAATGTACCCACACAAATAATTCTCTCATACCAATTGGCACAAATATACACACAAGCTCTTAAAAAACACACACACAGACATGAGTAACAGTTACTTCATTCTGTACTTTGCTGAATAGAGCTGTTGGTGAAGGTGCTATATCAACTGCAGTACTGTTGTTCAATGAAACGACCTGCCACCGGAGAGAGAGAGGCAGTGCAAAGTGTTGCGCTAGCTTCTCTTTGTAGCCTCCAGCCACGAGGATTCTTATGGACAAACCAGGGCTTTTGATTTGTTATGCAGTCTCTCTCTCTCTCTCTCTCTCTCTCTCTCTCTCTCTCTCTCTCTCTCTCTCTCAATCCTGAAGCTACAGGTGATGAAGGAGCTGGTCTCAAATCTAAAACCGGCTCCCGGTCCACATCGGTCCCTGCAGGGCGTCCCGGATCCGGTGCGCAACGGTGACTGCAACGTCGCTGGTTTGGATCTGGCAGCCCCCCACCCCCCCTTCTGTCTCACACACAGGGGCACACACAGAGAAGAAATGCGTGCCTGCACCTACATGCACAGAGACATGCTCAAACACTTGCACAGAACTACATTTCTCTCTCGGTCCCTGCCCATGCACCCACGCACACACATGTGCACGCACACGCACATTGTGTAATGGTCTTTGTTTCTTCCTCCTGCCCAGCTCCAATTTGATGGCAGCGCGGCCGCCAGGTTCCCCAGATGACCATTGAGATAGAGCTAACAGATGAAAGCAGCAGTAAGACGCTGGCGGTAATGGTGCTACAGCTCCGGCTTACAGCCCATATTTCTCCCTGATGGCTCTGCTGCCCTGCCTCACTCTGACACCTGCAGGAGTAAGCTGCTTGGAGGAGTTGTTCACATTATACTGGCAGGGACACATATTAAGAAACAGGAGCTAGCATGCACACATGTTTTCAAAGACCTAAAAAAAGCTTCACTAGTTTGTTTGCATTTAAAAAAAAATGTTTGCAACAGCTCTGAGCTCCTGCTGTTTCTGTGTGTGTGTTCATTGCTATATGTACAGACTATGAAAAAAAGCCCCATTGAGAGTTCTCTTTTTAAGATACAGTTACTATCTGAGGCTTTTATTTGGTGATTTCATCTGTCTCTCTCTGATTGGCTGTTTTTTTTCTGCTGCCAGGCTGTGACTGGCTGGTGTTTGAGGCTCTCCCTGTCTGATTGGTTGGTGTACATTGGGGCCTTTTATTTTAAAAAACATGCTTCAACCTGACTTTCACATTAAGTCTGACTTCCATGTTAAGATACAGTTAAGTGTTGTTGTTGTTTTTTTAAATAGCTCCATTATTTGCCCATTCCTAGTTTAGTCAAGTTCCAGGTACTCTATGCAGCTCTCACACATTAAATTGCACTAAAATGCACTTCCACAGTTCAAGCTGTTGCCCATTTTTATTATTAATCTGAATGAAACAAGCAACTGTGCATGAACTAAAGGATATAGTGGGTTTTAAAAGTGGCTAAATATGTACAAATCTCCAAAAGAAGAGGGAAAATTTGTTAGAAAGATTTCTACTCCTTTGAAAAGGAAACAGTGACAAGGTTCAGCTATCCCTTCGACCTTAATAACATGATCCCTAAAACAACCGAAAATATCTCTGACATGTAATGTGGGCTTGCAAGTCTAAATATGCACCCTCAACACTTCCGCTGATCATCTAGACAGCTTTGCACTACCATCCCTCAACAACAGCCCTAATCTGAGGTGAGTTATGATGTCTTCATCTCTGTCTGTCACTACACAAGTGTCACTACACAAGTGTCGTATTTGTACTCAGCCTTCTTCCTGCACTGTATGACAAAGTATAAATCAGTTTCCCATGGTTTTAATTCAAAAGCCTAAAGTAGACCATATCCAATCACTCAAGACATGTCTGAGACAAGTAATATCAGGTGTCAACTACAATCCCACAGACTGATCTACAATCAGTCTTAATATGTCTGAAGTTTATAAAGCTAGAAAATCATCTAACCAAACATTTGAGGAGATGGAGTGAAATGTGTATGAGTAACTAATAATAATAATTATCAAATTATTTATTATTTTAGGGTTATATCATTTGTGTGTATACATGGCCACAGCATTAAATGTTTCCATCTTTTATGTAAAAACAGGAGAGAGTAGCTTCATCTTCCAAAGCAATATTAGGTAGTTGAGCATTAGTAGTACAGTCTCTCTTCTTTCAACAGACAGCTATCACACTCTTACTATCACATTCTACACACATTATCCTGTTTGGGCATTTTGGTGTGAACAGCCCCCATTAACCCAGAAAGGTTGTAAAGCCTCACGTATAATCTTCCCTCTTTTTCTCATTGTTTTTAGGTTGTTTTTTCTCTGTTGAAACTAAGCCAGCAAAGATAAATTCCGCTTTTTCTGTGGCATGAGGTGCCACCTTCATCCGCCCAGTACATAAAAATGGGATATAATCCCTATTGTACCTATTAATTGCCACCAGTATAATACAAATCTGACAGACTTTTGTTCACGTTCATCTGTTGCACCTGGACAGGTTAAGTAATAATGGCTATTGGGCTCATTGTAGTTGCCTCTAGGTGTAAAACATGTAACATGCAACTGCAAAGTCCTAGGAGAAGAAATGAATTACACTTACACTTGGCGTTTTCGTTGCATTGCCTTTTGCCTTTTTTCTAAAACCACAATACTATTTGTCTGGTTTTTATGCTTTATCATCACCATCACAGGAATCACACAAGAATCTATTTTAATTTTTGGATTTGCTACTAGAATATGATCACAGAAACAGAGCCTGTAACTCATTGCACCGTTTGTTAGCGGAAAAAGCAATGACATCGCAGTCACCACCCAACACTGACTAATAAAATGGATTTTCCAGTGAAATATATTTTCAAAAAAGCACCACAGTCCTCATGGGACAGCTGCAATAACAGGGTCACTTTTAAGATTATGAGTCCCAGTGGCGTCTGACTGCATTCCCGTCATTTGGCAGCATAATTCCCAGACAGGGACAATCTGCCTGGGGGGATTTAGCACATGAAAAAAAGTTAGATCATAATCCCAGACAGTGAGGGCAGAGCATGGCAGAGGATGACAACTCAAATACTAGACATACGATGGTGAGGAAGTTGAGAGGAAATCAATGACTCAGTGTAGGTGTGTGTGTTCGAACATGAGAGTGTGTGTGTTTAGTTCTGAAAACATTTGAAAAGTAAAGTATATACAGTACAGTACAGTAATAGTATAGTCTGAAAAGTCCTGTAATTACCTAGCTATAATATACAGTATGTAAAGTATGTATGTGGTTGCAGAATCATGTGTATTGTTTGTGTTGTGGAAAAATCTCAATACCCTCACAAAGAGGCACAAATTAATCAGAACAAAACCCTATCGCACATTTTATTCTACATATCATGGTTATTAATACGCATTTCAAACTGGACATTCACACGTCATGCAGTACATACGTATGATACACAGGTGACAAAACCTTCACAAGGTCATAGTCATTTTATTTTAAGCCAGACTCTGGCTTAGAAACCTAACAGTTTCATTTTTGCGCCTGAACCTTACCAAGCCTTCATCATAAAACAGATTTATTTTTCAACAGTTGTTTGTAACATTTTTTAGACGGCAGAGAGAGGTAATGTGGTCCTGCTGAAAGGGGTGACACAGCAGAAAACGTTTCTGTGTGCCGTCCAAGAGGGCAAACTAAATTTTGCTTTGTTAAATTTGTTGTGTGATATGACTGAGAGCTCCATGGGACTGGCTTAATAGACACAGTCTCAACTTTCAAAGTCAAAAATACAAACTTTAAACCTCATTCCACATCTAGTGAATGCGTTGCATGACTTTCATTTCATGTGCTTTTATGCAGCTATACTTTGTGTGTCTGTTGACATTATTAATGCTTAAATGTGAGCTCTTGTTTGTCTGAGAGCACATTTGCTGCTTGTGAACGTACACCATGTCTTTTCATCCACATCCAGCCGGGTGGATGTGTGAGGAGCATGTGTGTTTTTTCACTTCCACTTATGAAGAGCACTTTGTATTGTTTCATTTATTGCTGCTGACATGAGCCCACAAATCACTGGATATGACCATTTTTGCTGAGTGAAGCAACATGAAATGTAAACTTACAACCAGACATTATTCTTGCTCTTTGGAGCAGGAGATGAAAAACTGTCTCACTCGTGGCCTCGCAGCTTGTCAGTCGCTTCGTTCTTTGGGTTTGTGTCACATCAAGACCAGTCCTAATGAGGTCTGACCAGAACACACAGAACACTGCTGACTAGTTCAAATAAATAAAATACTCAGAAAGCCTGATTTTTCCATGTAACCAACTGTGAGCTGTGATCTCTTAATTATTTCACTTTTCAAATCTGCTTCATTCATAATAGCAGCATGTAATGAAGGAAGGGAGAGGCCATGGGAGAGTTTTTAAGCCTTAAGATAACTAATTTGCGCGTTGCACAGAGAGTTGTGTCGTTCAAAATTAAGGAGTCAATGGGGAAAATAAAACTGAACTAATGATCAATGCAGTGAGAGTTATGAAAGAGTAAATGAATAATCTCTGCCATAGGCTAAAACAAACAGGATAAAGAGGCTGCAGTACAACAAGGATTAAAATAAAGGCCAAGAGTCAACCGGACCCAGTGGACTCATAAAGGATCAGAAGTTCAGACAGATAACTAGAGGCCAACCCATGCAATGCTTTAAAAGAAATCAATAAAATGCAAAAGTCATTTCTCAAACTGACAGCCAAGTGGTTTTGCATGCTTTGGAGTAGTACTGTGGCCTCTATTTGTCTCATTTCCAGTGTTTAGGGAGCTTATCTGAATGATGATGAATAGTACCAAAAGCTGATCCTCCATTTCAAAAATAATGAGGTTTAATATAATGTTAATATAATACCTTATTCACTGTGCTGCAGAACCTGCCAGAGATCAGGGTCAGCTCAAAGCCAGAACATTCTTGCCAACATCAGGCTGAAAGCCAAGGTGCTCCAGCTGCAGCGTATACAGGTTTACTACACTGGCAAGCTTTAAGAACTAAAATAAAACCCTGCTCATGATATATCCCTCAGATGTTGCAAATAATAACACCCCAAAAACATGCAGCAACTTCTTAAGGTGAAAAATTAAGCCAACAGAAAAGTGCCAAAGAGTCAAACCTTAAAACATATCTAGCCAGCTCAGTTTTAATTTCAACCCAGACGATTTGGTGGTGGGAAGGAGTGGGTGCAAACAGAGTCGGAATAATAATCTCCACCAAGTTCACTTGACTAAGACAAAGTGTAACGCCTCGACAATTCAGTCTGATTTCAGGAAAGTGCTGCTGGGATGAACTGACCGTGTCATGTAATGGTGCTCTGGATTCAACATTTTAAACCTGATTCTGGGGCAAAGACATCAAACTTTTTAAGCTTTATTTATTTATATATTTGATTCAATATTTAAGGGGGTTTTGCATTGGCAACAGATATGCAGGAAACCGAAAATTACCCTAAGTGTGTCATGACATTTCTAAACTGCCTACAGTAGTATATAGCCTGGTTTGTTAGCCCTAGCCAGCTTAGTTGCTTTGAGATAAGTGGGTGTGTATAAGCACCCAGATGCCTACGCTAGGTCTCTTTACTCATTCTTGGTTTATTCATAACTTTGGTAGAGTCTGTCAAGATGGCAATCAACAAAGAGCTTGAAAACTGCTCTTGAGCAAGTCAATAGTTCACAGTATATGGTTGATACATCACACTATAATTTTTATGCGGTCTGTGATTAAAACAGTTACTTTTTTTCCTTTAAAAGTCTACAAATAGACTGATCTGCTCATCCATCTACAGTAGCAGATTGCAGCAACAACTGTGATCCAGTACTTTATCACTTTTAACTTGTGAAACAAATATTCAAGTTATTATAAAAAAAAACCATTGTGTTTGAATAATTCAGCTTTTGAAACAACTCTGTAAGTAGAAATATGAGAGTTTGAGAGGAATAAACCTTAATATTCATCAGTCTCACTTGCTTGCACACACAACAGTAAACTTAAATTATGATATATTCTATACATCATCCATAAAACTCCAACAAACAGCCTTGACCAAGGATGCCCAAAAGTCTCATTGTTTTTATTTTAATCACTGTTTGTTTTTGTTTTGCTCACAGTTATTGAACTTTGAAACCAATAATTTACATCACCTTCAGCAGACACTATAGCTACTGTGCTAACAGTTTATAATATTTCCATCTACACAAGAAGCCTGGTGGTAATTAAGGACAATCAATGACACAACAAAGATGGGTAGGTGTTGGAAACAGTGTGATTTATGCGTAATGTGTAAATAATAGTGGCAGACAAAACTAGTGCTCAATACTGCACATTCTGTGATATTTTTTTGTCCCCTGGAAAAACAATGATTTTCCCAATTGTGACTGTCGCTCCGATTTGCACATCAAACTAAAGATTTAGAAAAGAATAAAGCAGAAGTGAATGTTTTGTTCTTTCACTCCTACACAAACCAAGACTTTGGTTTTTTTTTTACAGTCTGATATTCCCTCATGATCCACTGGAGAACATAGCAGTTCCACTGTTGTATGTTTTGTTTGTAATAAGTATGCAAATAAAAACCTTTTAACTTTATTCACAATAGTAATATTTACAGTACCAGTGTATAATCCTGTTTTTCTTTCGCCCCTCAGATTGTGGAGAGACGACAAGCGAGTTAACCCAGAGGGGCAAGAGATCCAAAGCAGCAAATGGGAGGGATTATAAACGATGAGTGGCCCTGCAAAAGCTGGGGCCCGATCAATACTGTAGATGTGAATCTTAGTCATTATGGTTGACCAAGAGCCAGCTTGGCACAGAGGGATTGAGCTCAGTCATTCCCTCAGTGTAATTAATATGCTAAAATGAAAAGCAACCATTCTACTTTCACTTGTCATTTCAATATCTTCTGCAAGATCCAGTGAAAGAGGCCTAATTACATTACATTCCTTCAGTATGGTCCCACAGTGCTGTTACGTTTCAGTGGTGTTTTTATGAGTCAAATCAATGAGAAAGATTTGACATTTTTAGATTTGCCACAATGACATGAACGAAATAGTATAAAGTGGATAAAATAACGTCTGCATAAAACAAAACTGACTTCCCAAAGTCAATGCAGTGCAGTGCGAAAACACTTAATGTCCACTCCGTTCACTTTGAAAGGAATAGTGGCATCTGTACATGTGTTTCTTGACAACACAAAGTGCAAAGGCACACAAGGCTAATGGGTGCTCACAAAGTAAAAGCTGACAGCTGTCGAATTAAAGAGACTCTTGTTGTCGAGGTCGAAATGACTGATGGCAATAAAGTTGTCGAAAGTTTAAGTAGCCACTGAGATAACTAGCCAGGAATTGAGCAAGTGAGCCTAACAGATGAACATACTATCAAGAAGCTAGCTGGTGATTTTCAGCTGCCCCAGGCCCTCTTTCTTTTCATTCAATAAACTGTCTTGATCTCTATGGAGTTACACTTTTAGTATATGTGCTACCGAAGTAACACATGGAAGCACACGTTTATGCAAATAGACTGACCAGATATTTGAGAATTTGGTCCTGGTGACAAAGCTGCTAATGTTGTGCTAATCTAATATCCAAATCCACAGTCTTGGACCACAGGCCCACTGCCAGGGATTAGTGAATATATGCACTTTTGAAATTTATCAAAGCTCCACACATAAGAAGACCCATTCAAGGAGAACAAATGTTTTCTATGTCATAATGAGGAATGAGACACATTTATCAATAGACTAAGTGCAGTCATTTAAAGTGTAATATTGAAAGGCATCTCTCTCTAGGGATCACGTGATTAATCAAATACATACACAGTAGCAGCCAGTTTGTACAGTAGTGACAAACGTGGCTGAAACGTGTTTCTTATTTACTAATTTGTAATAGGGAATGGATTTAAATGAAAATAGTAAGAAGACTAAACTGTGGCTTGATCCTCTGCTGCTGGAAGATGTTGCTCAAAGAGGCACATTATGGAAATTGTATTGTAAGGAGAATTTAGTATCTCTGAATTAACCATATTGTCTCAGATAATGTATCGCTCATCAGGACTAATGATATTTTGCACAATCACTTAAAAACACAGTGGGCCTTACATAGTCATCTAAGATTTATCCTGATCAGTTTAAGAGAGCGATCCTGAAGTATTTTTAAATCATGAGTTGTGTGAGGCATTAGCTTTGATTCTCATTTTTGCAAGGGAGAGTAAAAATCTTTCATTTTAGTCCTCAATTTCACTTTGCCAAATTAATATTTATCATACAAAAATTAGAGGTGTATTCTTAGTTGAAGTCAGTTGCATTTAAAGTGGAATTTAAGCTCTATGTACTATTGTTCTATGCTTACCGGTGTAAATAGGGGAAGGATGTCAATGAAGGTCAATTTGAATACACAATCAGCAAGATAAGCCGTGTGAATGGACAATGAAAGTGAGGCAGTTTAGAAATACTTTAAAAAGATCTTATTTCGCTTTCTTTCTAAAAAATGAACTTCCATTGTTGAGTAAGGTTGCAGATTGTAGCCAACGGAATAGCCTCCACTCATCCTCCCTTTTCAAACATGTTGGAGAACCTGTTGTAGCTGCAGAAAACATGAAGCAACGTCTCAAGAGTGAGCATTTATTTTGTTTTCCATGGAAACAGGTTGTCTCCTCTGCAGATTGAGGCACTGTATGGGCTCTTATAAACTAATGAAAAAAAATGACAAATTGTAGTTACATTTTGTAAACCTAACAATAAATCAATCAATAATAATTCAATCTCTACTAATATATCCTCCAAAATGCCTTACAATGGACCTTTAAAAATGAGCTGGTTACCTCTTAAACGGCTATAAAGTCAGTGTTTTGCCCTGACTTCAGGCAGAACACACCGTTCTGAAACAAACTAGTTTTGTACAATGCGAGATAGGAGGCCTGATTGTCACTAGTCTATCCACTGCTGAACAAATGTAACCGTTAACAGTTGCATGTAAACGCCATAGCCAATCCAGTTTATCAAAGTATCAAATAGGTGCAATATGCAATTTTGAGACGAGATACTGAGACTTGACACATCTTGTGCTGCTATCGTGATGTGTGTGAGTACTTTTTCCATTATAACATTCTGAAAAATGAATAATCTTGTTATGCGTCATGCTGTTTGTGATAAGGACAGGGAGAAGCACAGAAACAACTCATTTTGAATATCACCTTAACAGATATGTGCTTTTATCCGGAATATTTTGTGCAGGTAAACAAGTCCGATGTCATCATCTCTGTCAGTCTCTCAGATTTTGGTTGCACCACGTTGTCTGTTCTCTGTCGCTATTTCAGGAACAAAGACAGACCTCCATGAAAGAAGTAGAAGAGAAAGTGACATAGAAAGAGGAAACGAGAGAGTTAGGAAAGTATGTGCATATGTACATTCTGCCCTTGTGTCCCCACTCGCACATGCACTTGTTTGTGTTGCTCTTCTTGTCTTGAATTTTTGAACAAGGTTATATGTTAGTCACAGCTCTGCTATCCTTGTGCGCACAAGCCTCGAAAAGGCCTTCAGCACTCTCACCCATCACATTTGGGTATAATGTCACAATGTCTGTTCCATCTCATCCATCATGCTTGCTCCTTGTCGTGATACATTCTTAATAACCGCAGAAGAAGCGTCCTACACCCTGAAACTGTTTACGATGATCATTTCACTCTGACTTCTGATAAGCTATAATCTCAGGAAACAGTTTATGTGCAGCATTTTAGGAATCTCTCCCATGGATTGATGAGCAGTTAAATAGTCCCTCCCATTAACTTTATGTTGACACGTTCAGTCCCTGCAGCAATCAGTAAATCTAACCTTACATATCCATCAACACCAGGCATCCTGTCAAAAGTGTCCTTGAGCTTCTGAGCCTCCAACTACATGTAAAAAACAGAAGAATTGGAAAAAATGTACAAAAAAGTTGTACCATCTTTGCAAAAATCCATTTCATAGTCAAGTCCCCACTTTAATCGTTTCTCCCTCCGCTTCATTTATATCCCTCTCTTCATTAATGGAGCACATTTAATAGGTTAATTTAATAAAGGATCAGCACTTTCACTCATATTGAAATGGTCAGTCTATTACAAGAACAGAGCAGGTGTGCAGTCAGTGTATTATCCACTGTGCTGTAAAATGAAGGATTTCATCAAATAGCACCTATTGGTCATTCCCGGAAAATGACCCTTCCTCCCTCCGTGGGTGGGCAGACTTCTGCTGCTCGGACAGACTGAAAGGCCAACTCCCTGTTCACATGCACGTCCTGTACGATACATCGATACCAGCTGCACTGATTCCTAGATCGTGTGGTTGCCAGTTCACTGATGTTTGTCGAAGTTCTGCTGTTGCCCCCTGACAGGATTACAGATGTATTTCATAGCAGCACATCACATACCTCATTTCACGCGTAAAGGTACAGCTGCACACATACAGAAACACACATGTATAGGAGTGCTGTCACTGAACACACAACATAGACAGCTGGATAGTTTGCTTTTTTATAATCTCTGAAAAATGTTTTCTTCTAAGCATTTCTAAGCACTATGATTATTAACATACTATAATACAGCTGTAAGCACATATAAAGACATAAATATACTGTATCTAAATGCTAAAAGGGGGCTTAGAGTAAATTGTAAATAGGTACATTTTTAATTTAAATGTGATTATTTTTAATATTATAGAATAGGAAACACAAACACAGAGTTCAGGTAAAATTTGAATTAGAGTTTTGGGGGTAAAAATGGGTCACAACTGAAACCAGCATCTTAAATTTATGCAAGCAGACACATTCACACACACACACACACACACACACACACACACACTCTGTCCATGCCCCACACAGTAATGGACTGCAGTGTATTCACAGTGGAGAGACAGATGAGAAGCCATCCATTGCATCGTGTCTCCCTCCATCATTGAAAGTGTACAATCCCATCAAGAGTTGCTGGGGGTGGGGGCTGGGGGTCTATAACACACAGACAGAGTCAGCAGTGCCTGTATTTCAGCCACATGTCTCACTCCTTTTCCGTATCTGGGGAATAAAGAGCAGCAGAGGGCAACAGAGGCGAGGCAGGTCTTTAAATCTAACACAGGTTATTCAGGCTTTATTGGGGATTGGACAAAGGCCTGTGTGAGAGGTTTTTCCTCCACCTGTCCTGTCCTTCGCTCCGTGCTGTGTTGTAGGTTTATACCATGTGCTGTAGAACACTGTACACCCTGTCATATAAAAGGTACAGGCCTGAGAGTGCGATAAAATGCAGGAGCTGTGGAGGAAAATGGTCTTTTGTAACTCTAGGACTGAAATTCTAGCATGTTTTGTGGAGGCAGTGATAAAAGTATGTCTTATTACTCTCAATTGTCCTGAAAGATGCAGGGAAAGAAAATGTGTGGGAATATTTCTTTTCAAAAAAGGTCATGTGCAAGTGCAACCATATTTCCAAGAAGTTACATTAAATAATGAGAGAAATCAAATGTTACATAGAGTTCACTTTCTCAGCAAAATAAGTTAAATTAAAATAAATTACGTAATTGCGCCTCATATTTTTCTAGAAAGCTTATTTGTACAGTGGCCACAGGAGCTCAACGCACTACATCTCAACAAAAAAACATGTAATTATTCTTAATTCTTAATTTGCATGTGTTTTGTTTGTATGCCCCGTTTTGTTTTATAATATCAGTCAGGTATTGGTATGACAAGAGGTTTGGGTAAATGAGCCATATTCATCAATTTACTTTTTGTCCATTCATCATCACCCTTATCCAAGTGCTAGTTTCACATTATTGTCACATTGATATCACATGATAAAATAATTTATTACTTATAAAAGGGAATTTTTAAAGATAAGTAGCATATTATATTACTACATATAGTACATTAATATGAAAAAAAAGTTTTTTTTATAATATGATAAGGTTGCATGTCATAATAACGTTGTATTAAAGAACTTTTTATGGCACTAGACTTTTCACGGCATAACATGATATCGATCAAGTTTTCCTTTTCTGGTCTTGCAGCAACATGCTTCTATATTTTGGTGACAGACAGGTGGTATCAGAACAAGTATCAGAACTTTTTGTTTGAAGCGTCGGCTGCTACTGAAAAAAATGCCTGATCTGACTGAAGTGCCATTAAATCAAATCAGTGCACTAAGGTGGTAAAAATCTCTGCAGAGCTGTGAAATAACAGAGTCGGGTGATAATTCTTAATACTTACTCAATTTTTTAAAAATGTCTCAGCTCAAGGTCCATTTATTAACCTTTTCAGTATTACACAAGCCTTCATCAGCAGATTGAATTTCCTCAGCTGTCCTAGAGACAGAGAGTTCAGTCTTCAATCTGCGAAATGTTGATGTCATTTGTGAAAAAAAAGGAAATGGACCCTGGGATTTTGTTAAACTGTTAACATGACAATGCATTAATCAGAAACATATGTCTGTTTTTTCTGCTGACCATTTTAAACTTTGTTCATGTGAATAAATGTAAATGATTAATTACAACAAACTTTCACACAAACGGACACATTATAACGTAGTGCTCTCACTATAGCGCAGAGAACTGATCTAATTGCTGTTTAGACACTATTTGTTGAAAATAAAAAAAAGACCGCTCACACCGACGTCTCTTTAAGACAGTCATGAATCATGATTGCTTTATACAAAATTATATGACAGCAATCAATGTCACATGCTGATGGATAACCTGAGTGAAAGAGGAAACTCTCATCTCCAGAAGGCAATAACATTAAAACTAAAGTCGTTAAGTTGTGATAAATGACAAGACAGCGTGGAGCTCAGGAAGGCGTTCGCGTGCCAGCTCTCCTGCCTCTCACACTGATTCCTCCCAGTAGTTGGGTTTATTTGCAGAGTAAAGCGGCCAGCTGGCTTTCTCGATACGGCTCTAAACCTGTGTCAGCTGCAGAGTCGACATAAATCTCTGTGGCCACTCTTTGAGGTAATAGGAACCAGAGACAAGTCCAACAGGTGAAGCATTACCGGTGAGAGACTGATCCACAGGGAGTTGTTTTTTTTTTTAGCTGGCAGTAAACATTGACACACAGGGGATGAGAGAAGAGAAGATAACAAAACCAGCGTTCATGACCTCAGGCAGGGAAAAAGAGGAGGGGTGGGTGGAGGGAATGGAGACAATGTATGAGAGTGCGAGTGGAGGCTAAAAAAGCTGGGTGGCAAGGTAAAATGAAAAAGGAAAAAAGTTGGATTTTTATCCATTTTCCATGAAAAGTTAAAGGAGGTGACTAAATAAAAAAAAGATCAGGAAAAGAGAGAGTGTTGCAAAGGTAGTCCTTGAGAGAACAGGTGTTTTATTGCTTTTCTAACAGAGCAGAGGAGATGAGAGGGTAGACTCAAAGGAGAGGAAATGAAAAGAGTTTTAACACAAACCCTGAAATGTACATAACATGTGGAAGCTGAGCATTTCTCTGAAATGAACCACATTATGAAACAAAAGTATGAATGACAGTATTACTATACTACAGTATTTCACTGCTTTGAACCTAAAAAGGGTTTGGTGGGTAGGTTTAGGTGAGTGGAACAAATAATGTTAGACAATTTAGAGGAGTAGTCTGGTTTTGTAACTATGTGATCGATGCCATATATCTACACAATACAATACTACAGACTAATCTGACCTTACAATAAACTGCACCACTTTAACTTAAACGTGGTGTATTGAAGGGCTGGCTCCTCGGGCCTTCTGTCACTTAGAGAGCCTGTTCTTGTTTACATTTTGGCAACCTGGCGTTATTAAAAGTGTGCTGAATGACCAATAAGCAGTTCTTGTTTGCAATGTATTTGCATCTGTGCAGAAGAATAACCATGGATTACTTTGACATGTAAGAAATATTCAAAATATGATCACAGTTCTAGAGTTATATTGAGTATCTTTTTTCTTTTGATTGGTGAGCAGATTTATGTACATTTCTTCATTAAGAACAGTAGAAAAAATGATATGTGCATGGTGTTGTGTTCAGATCCAACAGTGTTAAGAGGAGGAGAAAAAAAAAAGAGTACAGATTTCAAGGAAGGTTTTAAGAGTTTTTGCCTTAATTGCTTCATTGAGCTGTTTGTCATCTCCCACTGCTGACAAAAGTGGGCCAAATAAGTGGGCAAAGCTCCAATAACTTACTTCCTGTTGTTGTTAGAGCAATGCTATGCACCTGTCCCTTTCACCTCTCGACTCACACCTATTATTTATGTACATGTGAAATACTTTAAATAATTTGAAGAACACTACTAATCCCGTTTCCCATTGGGCACATCTTGGCTCTTTTCTAACTTAAAGGCAAACAGATATAAAAAATAATCCATAAACTATAAAAACTATAAAATGAATGATCACACGGCTGCTGAAACATTCTTAATGCAAATGTAATTTCTTTTGTGGTTACCTCATTAAATTTAATTGTCCAAAAGGTGAACAAGGATCAGACATAAGACATCATATTAGAGATATGGAAGTACTGATGTAGCTACAAAGAGGATAAAGGAAAGTTAAGTGTGTATATAGTTTTTTTTGATGGCTGTGATCCACTAAAAAGCAACAGAGATGTAGAGTAAAGAGGACAGATGAGATTGCCAGACAGGTTTACTGAAACTGTGACAGCTCACATTCAGATATACCTCTGCGTGCACGCTGAGATCTAATTTCTCATTCCCTCGACCGTCATGCACCTTAGATACTCATAATATTTACATCGTTTAAAAATGATAGTAAACATCTCGTCTCGCTTGTTCCCCATCTGCCAGCACCCTGCTAATCCAGGCAGCATGCTGCCTGTCTGAGGTGTGAGTTTCCTGTTAGATCCACAAAGAAAGCTTAGTATTTACATTGATCCTATATGTTGATTGGACACGCATCACTTCACTCTTTGTTGTTAAACTAGCCAGATGCATCACTGACCATCTCCAGAGATTATTTAGATGATTGGATCTTAACTCTGTCCTTTTTTTAACTTTGCAGTCACAGTCCATCAGATATGCTAAAGGTAATTGTACTGTAATCTGTGACATATATGTTTAATTTAAGGTCTCACATATTTGGATTAGCCCACAATTGGCCAAAAACAAACACAACGATCAAGCATTTGTGTTGAAGGACACACATACGGATGCACACAGACAGACTCGTTCCAAGCCATATATAGCAGCCTTGAGAGATCAATGCGCTGCAACTTAAGAAAGCACATGCAATTAAAAATCATGAATAAAATCTTCATCAGTAGTTCTGCTAATGAGGCCAACATCAGCATGCTAACAATGGAAATGCAGGACTGAGACTATGGTTGTATGTGCAGAGAAACTTCACTCTACAGTTTCAAACTCAATTAGTAGAGCGCATGTGAGGAACAATTGCTACTTTTCGGCTATGAACTTTCTGATGTAAGTGACTTATTGACCTTATTGATTAGTTGAGGGAGATGTGTAACCAACAGGAAAGTGTTAAACTAAGGAGAGATTGAGACACGTAGAGCATTTGTGTGGATGGATGAGGGATTTGATTGACTGTATATGCAGACACTGATAAAACAACAACAGCACAGGAGCTGAGTTCAAGAAAAAAGTAATTTACCTAGAAAGTAATTTAACATTGCGATGAGTGATTTTCAAACATCCAAACATATTACCACAGATGACTTCCTTCAACCACGAAATGATGGAATTATATGCTGAGATGGCCACCGCCTGGCTCTGAACTCATCCAGCTCTCCAGCTCTCCACGCAGAAGGTTATTTCTGATGCTGGAAACTGTTTGTGGGAATCACTGTAGCATGGGATGACCTTGAGATGGGAGGTATCGCATCATTTCCTCTACACCAATGAGATGAGATGGTGCCCACCTAAGCTCAGCTGGTGTCCTTAAGCACTCCCTCCTCTGCCATGAGAAACTCCCCCAGCCACTTGATATTTGGTGGTCCAAAATGACCTTACATCCCGTTTTGGCAGCACAAACTCTTTGTAGTACCAAACACAATCTGGGGGTTCTTTCTAACCCCATCTGCCTTGATAAAAAACTCCCTCACTTGAATATTTATTGGTTTATTGGTATTTAAAGCACATCCTATTGAAAAGTCATCAGGGTCAAGCCATCTTGTCTTGTCCTGTGCTTTGGTTACATTTGTAGCCATTGTAGCCAAGTGTAGCTGATAATACAGATAATGTTAGAATGGACTCTGTAATACATTAAAGGGCAGACTGATAATCTTAGGGTAAATATTCAGCACTAGAGATAACACAAAAAATAACTACAACAGACTGATCTACACACACGCACATACATGCACACCTCACCAGCTGTGTGTCACCGCTTTACTGTATCAGATGAAAGAGAAGAAACAGATAGATGTTGATTTTATTTTTCTGATACAGTTCCCTTGAATCACATTATTATGACAGCATTCAGTTGCAGTTGAAATGTCCAATTGAAAAAACATTTAGTCGGCCCTTTTTGTTGTCAGAAACACGGTCAATATGCTTTATCAAATGCATTGTTAAAGTTTGTTACTGTTAAAAAGAAGGGGAAAAGTGCCTTGCAGGAAAATATCAGAAATGCTGTTTAAATGGCAGCAGCTGACAGGCTGACGGTGTTAAACGGTAGGCAGCAAGAAACAAAGCAAACAAACTTTCGACTGTATATAGAAGTGAGTCAGATATCACTTTGTGGGTTGACATTTTGAAGCCTCAAGTCTGCCATTTTCTCCATTTCCATCTGGGTTTTAAGGAGCCAGAAATGTCCATGTTTTAACAAAATAATGGAGTTGCCATAGATACACGTGGCTGAGTCTCTATCCTGATTAATGGTTGCTGTGGTGGCAACTTTTTATCATCTATTTTACTCTAGATTGAACCATATTTTGCACAAAGAATATCATGCTGTATTACCTGTATTACAGAAGACTTTGAACTAGCGGTTGACATCATAAACTCAGCAGAAAAATGGTTACTGAGGTAATCAATCAAATGAGAAGCGTGAGAAGACCTCCGTACAATCTGAATAATTTTGTAACCAGTACAGCCCCCCTCTGCTGGCCTTTAGAAAGAATGCAGATTAAAGACATGACTGCATTTTTGGACATGAGATTGCCTTTTTAAGCATCGTGGGACCTTCACTCTTTAAGAATTTACTTAGTTTTCATGCCAGATGGCTTCAGAGCTACATATTGAAAAGCATAAACTGGTGAAATTGGGTTTATCAATACAAAAATAGAAAGAAATACAACCATACAACCAAGTGAAATACCGCAGCGTTTAAAGAGGATCCATATAAATGCTTTTATTCACCATCTCAGGCTTTCATGGTGGCAGAGAGCACATGTGTTAAAACAAACATATTTGAACAGGTAATATGTGCCAATGTGTGCATTTGCAGATGCAGGAACTTTGTGTACACAACATGGTTCAAGGCAGATTGATCATTTGCAGCACTGAATGGATTTGAATTTGTTTACACTGTTAATTTTAAAAGCACACTTCCATCAATTACAGTCCCATGGGTTAGATAAGATTAAACAATTCTCTGGCTGGCTTTCTAATGTGGACCTTCGAACAAAACAGCTACACTTGTAGCCCCCTCCGAAAGGAATCGATAGCTGAATCAGATGAAGAATCACTTTATTCACAGAGCGCAAGAGAGCAGGATGTATTTGTCTTCGTAACATCAGTGCAGGAACACTTGGACAATTTGCAAGGGAAGATAAATATGTAGATATGAACCAGGTATGAGTGTCCATGCCACTGAGTGAAAAGATGCAAACTATACATATACAGGCAATCAACTATATGAAAAGCTATGAAAATATATACTTCATTCAATATTTTTACATCGTTTCAAGCAGCGCGGAAACAAATTATATAGCTGCAGTAGCGGGAAGGATCCAGTGGTTATTTAGTCTAAAAAACGTGGAGCAAACATGAAATTACAAACACCACGCAACACTGTTGCAAAGCTTGAAAAGTGTCAAGACGAATGAAGCCTGAGGTCACACAGACTTGCACAGACGTTGAGAGCCTGACTCCTCCCTGCAGTGAGCTTTCCTATTACTACGGTCTGGTCTCAGGGCCGCTTAGCTCTAATTACTGCACCCTAATGGCAGGGCCAATCACTAGCAGGTTAATTGTTTGATCTCTGCCATATGTACAGCCTGCCGTCATGCTAATCCACCTCTCCACACATACATGAACCCACCACGCAGCATCCCACACGGCCCAAGGAGCAGTCTGTGTTGGTAGTGAGAAGTGTGTCAAGGTGAGTTTAGATGGGAGGTCAAATCTAATCGAAGTTGCAAAGTACCAAAGAGAAGAATAAAAATGATCAGAGCATTTCCTTCAAAGAAACGAATGGCGGCTTTTTAAAAATCCTTTACCTTCTGTTTAACAACTCCTCTGAATAGCACCAATCAAGGCTTTTTAAAGTCTTTATGCAGGCCAACATATCAACTGTTTGCAAATGTATGTGAGCTAAGGGTTAGCCGCTCAGTCCTGCTTTTGGTTTTGGGAAAGCTCATCTTGTGGTGGACACCACTGCATTTGTGAAACTCATGGCTTATTCCTCAGATCCTTAAAGCCAAGTCTAACTGTAACCAATTTACTGCTTGTCTTTGTACAGTTTTCTGTAGTTAGCAATGCATAAAGTCAAGGGTCAAGGCAGAAGGACATTAAAAAAAAAATGTAAAAACAAAAGATTTACATTTAATATTTAAAAGAGTCTCAGAGAGCTACCTTCCTCTATGCTGACAGTACAGCTTTCTTATACACATCCTTTATCTTACTTTAGCTATCCACACTTTTTTGTGATCTCAGAATGAACAAAAACAGGGAATTTTGCCATGTATTATTGCCTTTCATCAGTGCAGATTCAGAAGTTTTATATGGTCTGATTTCTCTGGTGTAGCCATTAGTTTCATTTCAATTTCATCCAGTTGTACAAGCAAGAGCGTGATTTAACAGCAGCTATACTACAGGTAGAGCTCAGGCCTAAATCAGGATTTTTACATTTTTTTGACCACTTCTGGAAAGTGAAATTAAGAGTTAAAATGATATTGATCTTTTGAAAATTTGTCTGTGAACAGTTACTTATTTGCAGCTCGTATACAGCAGAAACCTGAGCCAAAATAACTTCCAAAGCCAACATTCACTCACCTTTTGATTTCCATCAACTCCTGAGACAAATATGTAGGTCTTTGACAGCTGCTTGCTAAGTTTGTTCATTTGTTGTTTGGTGCTCAGACGATCTTGTGTAGTTGGTTACCTGTCTGCTGCATCTGGAAATACACAGACAATTTGCAGGGTGTAAAAATCAGAAATGCTCCTTAGAATTGAGAGGAGCTGCAGAATCACATGACAGCTCTCTGTGGATATGTCAATATATGCAACCTTTCAAAAGACTCTTGATAGTTTCTTAATAAAGAGAGATTTTAAGAATTGATTTCAAACCTGCCATCCTCCCTTCAAAGAGAAAGCAGAAAATACTTCCTAGGTTGAAAAGTATGAAACTGCAAGTACAGACAGGACAGATTGAGAGAAGACTGGGTAATCAAATTTAAGAAATAAACTTTTAATAAACATTTTATAAACTTAACATTTCTACTATGCCAAAACTAAATTAGCTTCTAACCTGTGTCATTCCCTTTCATTTGAATCTCCCAAACATCACAGATACAAATTTAATATCATACTTTTCACCTTGAGGTTACAAAGAGATTATGTATCCACGTAACTATTGAACTTGATAAGCAGATGTTTGATGAGCACCCAGGCACACAAGTTAACCTACTGACTAATCACAATTACAATGTTCACTTGAACTGTTGCTGCACTTTGATGGAAAAGTAAAAATGTATGCAAGCCTGTGAGGATTTTGCCGTGAGAGATATTGTGCAAAGAGATTGTGTCCTTGTGGCCCAAGATTGTGGAGCTGTTTGAAAGGGTCATTCATATCATTTGAAAAATATCCCCCACACACACACACCCTAACACATACACACACCCTAACACACACACACACACACACACACACACACACACGGTTTTCCAAATAGCCTTGCCTTGATGGAAAACAGCACATCCGGGGGGAAAGGACAGATATTACACGGATCATTAGCTGCAAATATAAAAGGGAGCATCGCAGCGGCCTAATGACGCTTTGATAAGCTCTGTTCTGGAAGTAAACATAATCTGTTGACTTTCAATTCTTTTGTCACACCACCAATGATAGTTGAAGCAGAATGAAGCATTCTGCTGTGACTGGGGCTGCCGTCGTGCGGCGCAAGGCAATGCGGGACCCTCTTGAAGAAAATAAGAGCTGGTGGGGAAGAGATGTTCAACATGTAAATACCTTCTTTTATGTAACATTTTCCCGTTGACGGACTCGACCAAGTGTCTGCAGCTGCTTCTCATCTGGCTTGACATAAATGTCTGCTGTCTTCCAGCCTTTCCATTACCATTGATCAATGAGTCACTGTGAGTCATAATGCCTTCTGTCAGGACCAAGAGTGTTTACCAGCCAGAAATTTACAGACACCTGCAAATTAATCCTGCATTACAGAGATGCCGATAGAAATTCCCCTTCCATAAAGTAATGAAAAAACCCCAGAAAGGCCCATTAAGACTGAGGATGTAAAGTTCAAAACAGGGCCTCCAAGATGCAGTTATCTGAGGACAAGATCCAGGAGTACTGCGTTTACTTGTTTATAACTGCCAAAATTTCTTCTCTTTTGTTTTACATGTTCTTTAATGAAACACCTGAAAGGTCAAACCTGAACTTGACATATAAATTTGCACTTGCAGTTGTTAACATTATCAATTAGGGAATAAAGGCAGAAGGAGAAAAGAGCAGTCTTTCTGGTGTTTTTGTGACTGGAGGTGAACAGCACACATGGAGACTGGGTGGAATTAATTAGTATCTATTATCATACATCATACATAAGCACGTGTGGTAGGGGTTGGCAACAATCATGGCTAGTCGCATTCATTTCATTGCATACAGGCAGTTTCAAAGGAGCCCTTCTCATGATGAGCTAAAGCATGTGGCAGACCTGACGAAAAGTACACGTGTGAAGGTGGAGTATCAGCAGCAGGTGATCATGACAGGAGTAAGGACTACAAGAACCTACATGTTTATTGATTAAGTCTAATTTGCCAAGTTATTCTGCTCCTATTGTGTAGATGTTTGTATGGTGCATCTGCAAATAACTTGCACTCAAACTGCAAAAATGCATTTGTGTATACAAAGTGATAGGCTACCACCTGAGCAAGCGTCCTGCCCCAGAAGTTTAGAGTCAGAGAGCAGAGGTCAAACTCGTCTCTGACTCAGTGAGCACAGGTGAATGCAAATTAGGATTACAATTCAGCAACTATCAAGTCAGTGTATTTAAGTTAAAAAAATGTTATAGGGCAAACAGTCAACATTTTTATTTTGCTAGATGCAACAAAACTGCAGAGCTGATTGGCATTTGTCATCCATCACTGTGACAGGAAGTGGACTTTTAAACTGAGTGGATTAGCCATGCTTTTTCATTCAGCAACAGGGGAAAAACAAATGTCAAATGTTGCTCTGACAGCAGCTTTGGCAGGATTAAAACAAGGTTTCCCCTCATCAACAAGTAGCCAGTGAGCAAAGGTAGATAAATCAAATGGGCTGAGGCAGCCAGGAAGACGGGAAATGACGTGACAATGTGGCACCATAAAAAAAAGCCAGTGTACAAGTATAATATATACATACAACAGTATGTTAAAATATTATTGGATCATAATTTAGAAATACCTGCAAAAGTGATGCATCATTTCCACTGGAAGGTCTCTGGTTGCAACTTAAACTTGTTGTCTAGAAATAACTAAAGAGTGAAGAAAAAACATGGTGTACTTTTTAAAATGTTCACAGTGGAGTTTTGGATCACCAGCAGTGCTGTCAAGTGGATTTTCTTCTTGACCGTCATTGTCATTACAACGTCTACAATAATTGCTAGATGGTTATGGTTAGGGACGGATCTGTATCACGCAACACTGCACCTCAATCTCTTTCTATGGACTTTTGTGGCTTTATAACAAACTCATGCTAATTCCATCCAACAGACGAAAGTTGACTTACTACAGTCGCTAGTGGCTAAACTTTGTCATTTGAATATAAACATATGTTGCTTTTGTGCATTTACTGAAACAACAGATGCTCTTGTTTTTCTTGAGAGAACAGTTTCCTGGTTAAATACTCTTTGGGTTGTCCCTGGTGCCTTACTGTATAATAAAACAACAATGTGAGTTGAGGTTCCCATGAGCAAGACACACACTTGCTGTGACTAACACTGTGTAGCCACAGTGCCTCCACTGAGAGAATGTGAGTATTGCCTGACGCTTAGTCAGTCTACCCTGAATAAATAAATGGCAATGTGTTATTGGAAAATGACTAGTTTGGTCACAGAGAATTGAGGTCATAAAGCACCAACCACATTACTTGTAGGGCAGATAGTTGTCATCATTTATTCCTCTCTGCTATCAGTATATGAGTCATAAAATTGAAACTTTTGAAGGGGTCTCTCAACGCGAGGCCGGACATTAATTGCTGTGCCTCTCTATCATGTTATATATAACTGGATCCCTCTTTACCTCATTACTCAAAATGCAAATCATCCCAGAATCATTTAAATTCATCAGGAAAGCTGCCTTGTGTTGAGAAGATGCTCGCAATAGGAGAGGGTCAACCAAGGCTCTGGTTAATCTCTGGTTCCTCTATATTCATTTTCTTTATAATCACTCAAATCCTCAACAGCATTTAGAAAGCAATCCTCGCCCACAGCACTGTTTACTTTGCACACAATCTGGAAAGTCTGGTGAGCAGTGAGGAGGCACAGGAATACTGACGGCCCTGCTTCCTATTCAGTTCTCTCTGCTGCCTCTGGAGGAGCCGTATGAATCCTAATATAGCAATAAAAGACCTATGCACATGGGGAACATGGTCAGTAATGTATGTATTGATCCGCACAACTGCTAATAAAGTCTACATAGTGTTTGTAGCTCTATCAATTCATGGTTTAGATCCCGAGGTGCATAAATTAAGGCAAGTACATACTGCTGAAATAACACATGAGAATGTGTTAGGTGGTGAGCCACAGTCAACGTACCTGTGGATCGACACTAAAATACAGTAGGTATTCATCATTACGCATAAAGATGCACTTCCTCTTACCAGGACATAGCTTTGTCATCACTACTTCATTTGTTTTAATGAGAATGTTGTAGTTGGCTTTCCTTAGATACATCACAGGTGAACTTCTTTGATTGTCACTGTTCAAAATCATATTCCCATCCACTGTGATCTGCATGTAAGTAAATCATTTTTCTATAATGATACCCAAAGAAACAAGTACGTTGTTTCTGGAAAGACCAGCTGTAGGATTCACGTCTTCTGTATTTGGGTGGAGGTGGAAATCAGAAAATCTTTGTGTGACATGAATTAAAACAATAATGTCTTCAACAAAAGATAATGAATTCTTTGTATCACAATGTGTAAATAATTTGTGTAAGTTGTCTCATAAAGTAGGACGCTTTTCATTCCCCATATTTCTGTCCAAAGTCAAAGCTGCAGCACTGCACTGCCTCACTGCTCAGTGTATGCCTCAGTTAACCTGGACTGTGTTGTACACGCCCTGAGGCATGCTGTCAAAAAACCTTGCCTGATGACAACCTGACAACTCCATCCATCTTATTTACCCGCTGGACAGCGCAGATCTGCCGTGGCAATCAATAACGCTCACAATTAGTTTCCCTCCTGGGTGTGGAGGCAGAGGGAGGTACACAAGGGGGGGTTCCAGGGTTGGCCAGCAGTCCCTGACACAGCTGGACAGAGTGTACGTGTGGCCCGGGTCCATGCCAGCCACATGTCCTGACATTAGCGAACATCTCTTGGGAGGCGCTGACATTTCCATATGTCCAGTAGAAAAGAGGGAGAGATGTGTGTGACAGAGTTAGTCTGCAGGCATGCATGTCTGCGTGTGTGTCCATGAGTGTGTCTTTTCTCCGTTATGTGTGAGCACTCATGTGCATTGTTTTGTTTTTCACCTTGGCTTGGTGACCTGGAAAATCTCTTCCAAAGGGCAGTGAGTCGCTGAGGAGGACTCTCCGGAGGAAGCTGATGGATCTATATCAAGCCGTAAAAATAGATAACTGTCATTCGTCATCGGGGTGTCAGGAAGTTAACCCTGACCAACAGGGCTTAGCTATACACAGCAGCCACTGAGCATACAAGTCCCAGCATGCTTCAGTGTCATTTGGATGCCCTTAGCAATGTGGCATGACTGCAGGTGGGTGATTGATACCAGGTTTCCTCTTTACGATTATCTCTTTATGTGATAAAATAGATTAGATTAGGAACAATATAGGGAGAAAAAGATCAAATAAGAAAGACATATTGCCTGAATTCAAGTGATTCATTAATCTGAGAAGGTGATATATTGTAAATATGACCTGTCATTCATAAATGAATGAGAGGAAATGACTGAAAACTATTTTTTTGCCCTTTATTTAACCCTTTAAGCCAATGACATGTCATCTGAGCAGTTATACAAAGAAAATATATAATATATTATATATATATAATTATGAAGTGTGGAATAATGGTACAAACCTACAGAGACGTATTCACTACATACAACATTTGATACATAAAATCATCCTATAAAGTGTCTTTTTACATCATTTGGTGTCATGCTGCCAAATACCACCAACTATATTACAGAGACTATTGCCTTTTTTAACATACCACAAATGTTCAGGTGAAAAATGAGCCATAAAAACAGAAATAAGTGTTTTCAACATTGCTATAATCTCACAGCTTTAGGTCAACAAATGGGTTCTGCTCTACCAGTAGTCAGAAATCCCTTCGATATCAGCCCATTTCTGTTACCTCTCTCTGCTCTCTTTCCAGTGTCACACACTTGGCTCAGGTACCCCCATGATGTCTTCACTGCAAACGAATTACCTTTTTTCAACCTCTCCCAGAGAGCACTCACACTTCTTAACTCATCCAAATGCTTATCTGGCAGAAGTACGACGCATCAAAAAGCCACATTTTCTCTTTTATGTTTTTAGAAATTATTAATGTTGCTAAACCCTTTTAAAATCCTAAGAGAATGGCAAATACATATTCGATTTCCCTAGAGGGGTGAAGAAAGTCTGCACAAGCACATTGCTCTGCAGGAATACTGCACCATGGTGAAAAATGTATTAACTCAGCAATACAAAAACGCTAAACAAATAAGAGATGTACCCTGTTTTAATAAATGAGGCTTCAGCAATGAGGATCCTGAGGACAACTGTTTCTCAAGGCCGAGGCAATACTTCAGGCAGGAGCAGGAATGTACAGTTTTGTAGTATTTAAGAAAAAAGTCTAATTTATCCACGTTCTCTGTGAGAAAACGTATCTTGATTGTTATAAAAAGGAGCACATTTCCCTTTCAGTGCCCCACTAAAAGACTGCTGAAAAAGTAGAATAATCCAGGAAAATAGCTGAGGGACATAACCTAAAAAGTGAAGCTTTGTCCGTACAACTGTACAAGTTGTATATCTCATCAACCTGGATGTCCTTGAAGGTTAAAGACAGGGGTCTCAACAGCCTGTGGTGCCATTAAATCACTGTGTGTCAGCGTTAAACTTTGATCATGACAAATAATGGTGTTTTCATGTGAGCCCACGCATTGGACATCAATAAAGCCTAATGGCATGTCATCCCTATTAATGGATTACTGCACAGAGCTCATAAAAACACAATATCCCATCAAGTCTAAAGGCCCTAATGATCCCACAGTGTCTAGTAAAGTCACTGTAGGTCCCATCTTCTGATGGATATCAGCTCTTAGTCCATTTCATCTTACTGCTGTTTAGGAGAACAGAGAATGTAAAGGGAGAAAGAGCCAGTGTGATTACCTGCAGCTGTACGCAAGGTAGGAGACTCCCAGTGTAGACTTAAGGGTAGTAAAAGAAAGAGGACTGAATATTAAAGTAAAGGTGGTAGTAAAGGTGAAGAAAAATGTGTTGGTTTATGTGATATGAAGGGAAAATGAAGGTTCAAACACCACTAAATTTTAAAATCAGACCCATGGTGGCTTTAAAGAAAAAGTTCACATGCTTGTTCACTTTCTTGCTGGGAATTATTCGAGAAGATTAAGACCACTGTCATTATACTGTCAGTACGGTAAAATATGAAGCTAAAGCCAGTTGGGGAATGGTGTAGTTTTAGACCAAACAGGGAAACGGCTACCCTGACAATCCAAAAGCTGGCAAAAATGTCTAACCAACTATCAGCTAAAGCTGTTTACCACACCATACAAAAAACCCGATGTCAAGTTGTGGTTATATGCAGAGTTGCATCCTGGATCTGGGCAAACAACAGACACAGTGACTCTGAGTTGTCCTCCAGAAAATCACACAAACTGATGACAAATGAGAAAGTGGGAATCCCAGACACACCACCAAAAAAAAAAAAGAACAAGAAGTGCAATGCCAGAAATAAAACAGAGCATATATAAAAGTGAATGAAATAAAACATATATAAAATATAATTTTATGATAAAATGCCATGAGATAATGTGATAAATGTATATGTTTAATCGGAACCAGCTACTGACAAGATCTAGACAGTTAATACCCATCACTAAATACGTACAGTAATTGTTGTAAGTAGTAAAAGAAATATATACATGCAATATACTGTGATGTGTGCAGGTATAAACAACAACAAGATAACTGTATGTCTGTACACATACACACACACACAGACACAGATATTAATTAAAAGCAGTATATAAAGGTAAAGTCTACTAGTATTATGACAGTAAAATGATATAATAATGAGCCTGGGGGCTGAAAAGTTCTTGGGGTCTCCAGTGGAGAGCAACACTTAGCTACAGTAGAGTAGTAGTAGTATCTTACGTGACAAGGCTACATCAGTATAGCCAGCTCACTTCCATTCTCTGTGTCTCATTATTGAAGATGAACCACACTGCTGTGCAACTGTCTTGTTTACATTGGTTCATCCACTGTGGTGATCACAAAGAGTAGAGTGTTTACAGTAGATGGCTTTGTTGAATGTGTGTTGCTGGAAAAATAGCAGATTACTGAGTCTTTCATCCACTTCCTTGATGTTGGCTTCACTATCAACTGAAAGCACAAAAAGGCTGCGATGAGCAGCTACATGTTAGCTATCTTGTGTTCTCCTCACGATATCTGCACCTGTAGCTGCAAATGTAAGGTTGTGCACAACTAACAGTCTTTCTGTTTACCCATAATATGAAGCTCCCTGGCAAGAACGATAAGGAAAGAAAGAAAATGAGAAGAAAGACAAAAAGACAGAAAAGAAAAAAAAAAGCCTACAGCAGTCATGGTTCCAGTGTTTCAATATATATTTGCAAAATAAAAAGCACAATTTGTAGATGCATAATGTCACATGCACAGGTGTGTATGTGTGTGTGTGTGTGTGTGATGCTCATAGAAGTCTGATCTGATATGAGCTCACGATTTCCTTGGACGGTGATATTTTTATGATTTTTATCATTTTTTTAAATGATGACTGTTGAAAGCTTAAAGCCTTCTTCATATCTGTGTTGTGTCCTGTTTGTCATGTAAGGAAGCATGAAGTATCAGTGGCTGATGTATGTGTATTGCGTGTGAACTGTGTGCAACCTTTGTAAGCTCACATTGAACCTGTTCCTGTGGTCTGTCTGAATAGCATGATCAGTGCCTTGACATCTCTGGTCACTTTGATTCACTTGAAAAACTTTCCAAAGCAACTCATTGTGTTTGCAAGCAATAGAAAAGCGCTGACCCGCTGTGAGTTGTGTCATTCAGTAGGAGGTATTATAAATAGACTAATGCATATTGATATTTAATGAATAGAAAACCTGTTTCTGCTAGTGCGCTACACCTATGTCCCAGTAGAAAGAGGAAAAACACAAGTAACTTCATTATGATGCTGGACTGCGCGAACAAGGCTGTAACAACCCCACATCAAATATGCAGGTGACATTAGTAAAGGTGAAGGTTAGCAAAGACTGGAGGTTCTCATCACTCCACTGACATGCTTTTGAATCGTTATCCATTTCTCTTCTGTATTAAATGGCTATATCCTTACTGCTTTACATTGTTTAACGTTTGACCTGTACTCCAACTAAAATCCCTAACGTCACCCGTAGTCACACAGATGGACTACTCCATTAGAATCGTCACTCTGCACAGTCATCAAATGACTGGCAAACGCACGATTAATATCAGCACAGACGCAATTACAATACAAGCTATGGAACAGCTATGCAAGACTGTAACAACTATGCAAGACTGCTCATTGGTGAGGGGTCAGGTTGGGAAACCAAAACAGCAGTGCTCAGTGCTCCACATGACTCTGCATCTTTCTCCCAGCTCCTGGGCCACTATTGTCATCGCCATCATCTCTCTACACCTCCCCTGCACCCTTGCAGTTTAATTATGCTCCAGGCGGCTAAAACATACATGCAAACACACACATACACCTGTGAAAAGGGAAATACCAATACCTCAGGCTTGCCCATATCATCGTCTAGCCACCTAAAAATAATTCAGCCATTTTCATTTACAATCGCCCACGCTTCATGACACAGACAAAGACATGAAAATAGCTTGCTTCCTTTTTCTTGAGTAAATGCTAGTGTTTGACTTATCCAGTTCAAAGATATACATTCCCACAAAAGAAAAAAAGTGCAATATTAATCAATATTGACATCGATATTACATGTCAGGATGCATGTATGTAATGGGATGGCACACCTACTCACCTCTTTGTAACTACATTTTATCCACGTTCAGTTACATCATAACAATATATTTAAATTAGCTTACAAGCTGGTTGATTTCAATTTTTCTGTAGATGCTCTTTTGTGATCTTTCAATGCACAAACAGATATCTGCATTAATAGCACTAACTCTTCTGAAAAGTCTAAAGTTAGAGTTTAATCCTGAGGGGGAATTATCAGCAGAAATAAGATGCAGGATACATTTGAAGTCCATACCTTTAACCGGACCCATTTCATTATCAGATTTATGTTTAGTGCTAATCAGCTAATTTTGGCTTGCTGATAGGCTTAACAAAGATGGTGAACATGGAAAAAGCAGTAAACGTACCCACCAAACGTTTTGGTAAATATTTACATGTTAGTGTACTTGTGAGCAGGTTAGCATGCTGATATTAGCATTTAGCTAAAAGCACCATTGTCATCACTGACACTTGAAAAAGGCTGTAGGCTCTTTTGTTAAGAGTTGTGAATGTCACCAGAAACTAAGACAATAATATAGACATTTTTGTTTGCTTTGTTTGCTTTTAGTCATTTTTCTTTTTTGTTGAGGGGCGATCAGGACCATTGATGCAGTGGGTCAGATCTTTTTTATCACTTCATATAATTACAGACTTATCTGATCATCATTAGTTTAGTCAGAAACACCTCACTGCTCCTCTCCCTCCTGTTTCCCACTGGATCTCACTGCTAACTGTAGTTTTCCTGTTGTTGCGCCTCCTGAGGAGATCCCGTGCAGGGATTTAAACTGATGTTAGTAAATGTTAGCCTAAATGACAATTAGCGTTGTCCTGATGGTGTGTGTGTAGTCTTCATACAGGAGGCCTCTAGCCAGAGTGGTAAACATGTGTTATGACAACTTCCCTTGTGCTTGTTTCTCAGGGAGCCGCAGTGGAGGCCGTTTCATTCAGCCACCAGTGTCAGCTAATTATTTCTGGCCCCCTGTTGTTCAACACGTTCAGTCTCTCCCCGGCAGGCCCCCTGCTGCGATGCACTCCAAGTCTTCCCCGACTCGTTCTCATTAGAGACGGTGGTTGCGCTCCCCATCTTGTATCTCTCGCTCTCTTTCTCCCAGTCTTTCTTTATCTCCCTCTGTTTGTTTCTTTCTCGGCTTTCTTAGAGTGCCTCTCCAAACACTCTGTTAAATAAAGATTCCACTCCAGGCAGAACAAACCCAAAATTCAATCAGAGGTATATACACAAGCCTGACTAATGCCTGCACCGCCAAACACTCGCAAACACAGAATATGTTTACAAAACCCATGCAGGTACACACACATAAGCAGGACCTCATTAACACGCACCCTGATGCACAAACACGCATGAAGAAGTTAGTATGCAGCACGAATGATTCTTGTTGCATTTCATAGGCTTATTCCCCACTGTGGGTTTATTAAGCACAGAGCATGTTTACAGTGTTGTTTTTGCTAAATAATCCAGTGATACTTTATGTCTTAACATAAATAATATTCTGCATTCTAATTAAAAAGGCTCATTTACATTTGTGCTGCTAAGCTGAAATGCTGCTAATCATTTTTCTTCTCAATAGCTAATTATTCAAAAAAAAATCTCTTTAATTTATTAATGAATATAGTAAATAACCAAGTGATGCATACTCCATATTCTTGGGATTGTTGGTGATGTAAGTAGTACTGCAGAAAAGGATGCATTATAATTAGTCTGTTTATTAAATACTGTAAGTCTGCCTATGGCTGAGTGCCTGGAGCCCTGTCTGTTTAGCTACAGGCGTCATCCATTTCTACCGCTGTTTTAACTGAACGGTCTCTACACCATTAATCAGCGCAATACTTAAACAAGTTATTCAACATTTTTGAAGTCACAAGCATTTTTTGCTACCTTTCCAAGTGATGTACATGGTTAGCCTGGCTTAGCATAAAGACTGGAAAGAGAGAAACAGCCAGCCTGATTCAGAAATATGCCACCACCAGACACCTCCAGACAAGTTATATCAAGATTGTCTAACTCCTGGATAACAGAAATGAAAAGAACAAAAATGTATGATTTTAGAAAGCGATGTGGAGAGAAACTATTTCTTAGCAAACAACAGCTAGGTGCAGTGACTGTATAGTATCAGGAAGTCTTCATGTCACACCAAGGTTACCAGATTTGGTACCTTTGTCACTGTACAGAAACCAAAACCTATGCTAAGTGATCATATGCATCTGATAATCCCTGCAGAAGCTGCCGATGAAGTAGTTGGTGGATAAAACTAGTCATTATTTAGTTGTTGTTGATAATCTTGGCTAAACACAACCAGACTATACACCTATATGGACCTAAGATTAACATTAATCATTCACATCTTAAAAAAGCAAGAAAGTAAAAAAATGAAACAACTCCCAAAATGGTATAAGGAAAGATATCTAAAATGACAACTGAATTTATTTCCATTTTCTGTGGAACATGGTCAAGAGAGCAGCAGCATTTAGCCCTTAATAGAATCCAGACACAGGGATGATCTGGAAGGCAAATGACTTTTTCAAAGCAACAGCAGCTCCTGTAGAATGGATCAGCTGCTGCCACTACGTCTTTGAACACAGTAAGAAACACAAGTTGTGAGACTTCCTGCAGGCTCTTCCACTGAGAACATAAAAGCTTTTATGTTTTCTCTCACCCATGCTGAACCTTCAGGGACAGTCAAAAGAAAAATACATACATTTTGAGGTTTTAAATTGTTAGTTTGCATTTTTTGTAGTTATTCAGAATCTGAAACAAATGAAATACCATCTGCTTTTTTGAAATATGAAAACATTCACCTTTTGGAATGATTTTGTTTTTTCTCTGTTTTTAAAATCTAATTTTGCTCTATTTGGTCATTATACATGTTAATTGGCATTGCTTGACCTATCAAGATTTTATATGAAGAATCCCAACTGAATAATGTGTTAAACTTAACAAATGCAGTCCATAACCAAAGAAAATGCTTGATGTAAAGACTACATGGCAGAGTCTGTTTCCAAGACGATAGTAAATGTAAGGAAGTGATGAAAATGATAATGAGTGGCAAAATGTCAGCCGTCAGCCGCCATGTTAACCACAAATGTTTGCATTTTATGTGGGAGGCTTACGTGCCACACTCAGTGTGACATACAACCTCTGACATTATAATTCTTCAACATTTGCATTGAACAGGCTGGATGAATCATCAACATCAATGCTGGCTTGGAAAGTTGGTTTCGTGAATGAATTGCATGCATGACTGTCTCAAATGATATGATATATTGCTTTCCCCCAAAATCTGTTTTCACACACATACAAAAAAAAATCAATAAAATAGTAGTTTTACTCATCTTTTCAGTTATGTTGCGCCTAAAATATGCACTGCAGCAAGTAAGTTAAATCCTAACAGGAGTATTTCATCACGTAGATGATGCAATGCTCCATCCTCACACACTTATTCCCAGAAGTGCTTTTACTTAATTTTGAGATAATGTCAAAAACTAATGGACAGCCATAAGCATTATTTAACCTTAAAGGCAACAGATACAATGGCCTCTATTCATGTTATTTTAAAAAATATTTTACATTTCCTCTCCCTTGTGTTTTTTTTTCTGTAGGAGTTTGCTATTTGGTTGACTTGGTAGACTCTTCTTATACTGGAGAGATGACTTTTAAAGCATTACCGTTTCCTGCATTCAGTCAGGACTTTGCATTTAGTTAAAGCACATAATTGTTTTAATCATTATTACTACATATTACTATAGTTTTAAATAAAGTAAAGTATTTGTATGCATGTGTTAGCATCCACTATGTTTCAGTATCTTCGCACTGGTCATAGTTTGGGTTCAAGTAAGTGACAAAGCTATAACTACAATAACATTTTCCTAAAGTATAGATGAGTAGTTGGGCCGTGTGCATGTGTTGATTTCATTGTTGCTGTGTGTCTTCAAATTTCCACAGTGTTAGATAAATACAGTGTTAATAAAACAATTTTCTGATTGTGATGGTATGAGTAAATTGGCCACTATAGTTGTGTCATGACTCATGTATTTAAAAGATCCAAAGATAATGTGACAACCTCACACCACAAAAAAGACCAGTATAAATAAGTTGTTGATCACAATGTTGGTCAATGTCAATAACTCAGCCATACTTTGGGCAGTGGGTAGTGAATGTCAGAGGTCTGTTTTGGAGTCAAATCTTTATCTGAGTCAGACTTGTGAGTGCAACAAGTACAGCAGATTTGTCGATGGTACTCACAGGCCACCTGGGAGATGTAGTCCCACCAAGGTCTCCTTCCAGTCGGCCATGCCTGAGTGCCTGATTTTGTTGGGACTGCTGAAGAGGTTTTCCACCCACCTGAACTGACTACTCTCATTGCAGAGCACCTCTGCACCCTGCAGAGAACCCTCATTTCAGCTGCTTGTATCCCCAAAGTCATTCTTTCAGTCACTACCTGGAGCCTGTGGCCTGACTGGTGATGAGGATGGGGCAGAGCTATGATTGACCTGCTCTGTATGAGCTCTCTGTGCGTGTGTGTGTGTCTCCTCATGAAGGGGAAGCTGCAGGCATCAAGAGGTTTGGTCTGATTAGCTGTGCTTTTGTTCAAAGAGATTGCTTCAGGTATACACCACCTGTAATTCACAGACACACACATTCTTCTCTCTCTGCATGTTATGAGAGCCAAAGGGGTCTTTGCCATAATTCATGTGAATAAATGGAATGTTTAAGCGGGGCGATATTTGATTTAGTGTAGATGGAGGTTTCTGCAGCACAGATAACGCCGTCTTGCAGGCATTCTCTCCCTCTCATCGTTCATCATTACATGCCTTTTTACGACAGAACATATTCCAGTGGACAAAACAAGATGTGCATTTAGAGATTAGGGCAGTGTGCTGGCTGTTATCATGAAAAAGAAAAAAAAAGGATTCTAAAAAGGAAAATAGTTTCTGATATCGATCTAGAGAAAATTGTGCTTCTGCATACACCAAATTCTTTTACAGCCGTCGTAGCACAAACAGCAGACGGAAAGGATCACATGATTACCAGCTTCTTAACACAGAGACCAAAGGGTTGTGGCAGCATTTGAAGTCCCTTTCTTAACATCACTTGGAGTAAGAAATGATGCGCTTGGTGAACAGATTTAAGCAACAAAACTGTTCATGAATCAAATTTGGGCAGTTTCTAATAATCTATTACTTTTCAGGGTAACCTCTGGAATTGTCCATGAAGAAGAAAGATCCAGAGTAACTGAAGTGTTCACAAATGATGAATCATCAGCATTAAAACAAACCAAATGTTCCCATAAATGATTATTTGATATTGATCAAATATCAGCTAAGCTTCTTTTGAATCAGATAAATGCTGCTAAATGGCTTTCAACATAATCCTGGCTGACCTTTCTAGCTGTGTTTGTAGTTGTAATAAAGTACAGATTTTACCAGGAGACGTCTACATTATGTCATGCCTGGTGTGTTTTGTTGTTATGCAACATGTGCTTTTAAATGCATGTGCATTAGAAAAGGCACCACATTAACTAAGGAGCAGCACGCTTCCATAAAACCTTTTCCTGCCATCTCGGGAGAAAGCAACTGTGCCACCTTATGTGCGCCGTGAATCACAGGTTGAGGTTGCGTGCAGTCTTTCCTTTGTCTCCTCTCCATAGCAGTTGGAGCTAACAGATGAAAACAGCCACATGCACATACTCCCAAGCACACACAGATGTGCTGTTACATCTTGAACATACCAAGCTAACACGGTCAAAATGGGTCCTTATGGTGCGGGAACTTGGAAATGTTTATCCACAGCCAGACACGGAAAGTTATTATACACACGCACATGTACATACAATATTGATGTTGCTACTTTATGCACAATTCAGATTCGTGAACTTGAAGACTTTAAACCTAAGCTCAGGGTTAAAGCTAACATTTAAGAGACAGAATTTCCATCTTCTGTGATTCTTCTGGTATTTAGGAGATTAAATATTTTGGTGGCTTGAACATTTTCAACTTTGGTGGTAAGCAATGTGACTTTAAACTTTTGAGAAAACCATGAGTCTATCAGCAGAAGTCAAAATATGAATGACAAGGTGGTGCAGGATCTGTGAAAACCATTCCGTCTCCCCATGTAAGCTTTCTTTGCAGTCTATTACGGCTCAGTATACTTTGTGTTTCTCCAAAGGAGGCCTTATAGACTTTTACAGCAGTTCATAATATTATACCTTTTCCCTCAGAACAGATTTGGTTGCAAATTGGGTCATATTTGGGATTTCAATGGATAAATGCCAAGTGCAGCCTTTTTAGGCAGTGCATCAAAAGTAGAGTTTGAATGGGCATCTTGAATTATCTACAAAATCCTAACATCAGTTTTTAATGTTGACAACAAATTCAGGGCTTCTATTATAAAAGCAGCAGAGATACAAATTTCTCCCACGACAGGAGCTTCAATAGACCAAAAAGGAATACATTCATCTCATTATTTTTCTACCTCTGTGTGTGTGTGTCAAAATTTCTTCTTTTACAATGTTTTTTGCTATTGATCTCTGTATCTACAATACTTAGAACAGGGAAAGCAACAAGTTCCATCACGTTCCCCTGAGGGGGTTGAACTTCACGCTGCAAAAATGCAGCAAATCACGGCGCAAATCATAAATAGATGAGGCAGTTTGAGGGAAAGTAGGTACCAATTTTTCATGTGGTAACAAAATAAATCCAAAAACGCACAGAGCATCACAGATTGATGATATAATATTGAACCACGGGGTGGAATTTTCCCCTTACAAGCCCACACTCATATTTTAGAAACTTTGCCCTACAGTGTCAGGATCTAAAAGTATAGTACTGCTGCATTATACATGACATGGGCACACACACACACAACATTGCATTTTCATCTTTGCATGCTATACAGCAAAAATCACATAGGGGAAGATGCTGATAGTATAGAAGATGACAGACAATGTGTGAGAAAGCATCTAAAAGCCCCAGAGCATGTAAAGGAGGCAGAGTAGTGCCTCACATATATAGTAAGTGCATTATAGTCTGGAATGACATGCATCTCTAACTCTATTCATTTCCTCCATCAGTGTGTTTGCTGCTAAGAGACTCAGACACTATAGTGTGAAATGCACACAAACAGTAACAGATACAGGCAGGCTAAAACAGAACACACGGAAGCGCATTGCAACAAAAGTGCACACAAAGAGAAAGACAGAGTCAAAGACAATTTTGATCCGACTGCATGCACACACACACACACACACGCACACACACGCGCACACACACGCATGCACTCTTGAAGTGCTAACTGACTCAGACAGTCTGTGTAACAGCCTGCCTGCTTCCAGCCAGAGCTCATCTCGCCCGAGCTGCTCGCTCACCTCTAAATGAGGGCTGTCAAGCGGAGCCATAGTGACGCCTGCCACCTCTAATTGGCAGTGCATTAACAATCAAATCAGGCTAATTAGCCAGAGCATGGCGACGAGGAATAATATTCTCACTGTGTGCGATTGTGGCACATGGCTACTCTGCCATTGACGTCCTATTTGCATATTCCAATTTCCTCGGAACAATAGGAGCAAATTAGAAGACTGGAGGAGTAAGAGAAGGAGAGATCTGACAGAGAGAGTGACAGGAAGTGAGGGAAAGCGACCATTACAACCAAGGTTGGGGGTTTCTTCACTTTCAGTTTACTCAGTTCTAAGATTTAGTACCACAACTTTATAAATAAGAATTAAATTATATAAAGATAATAAATATATTAGAATCAATCATCTACTTTCACACTTACAGTTTAACTTGCATTGTTAAACTCACCATAAGGGTAAGATGCAGATGAAATAACACTGCAAGATACAATGTCTAGTACTATGGTTAACGGACTTGCTCTCAAGTCATCAAATACAGTTGTTTTGTCATTTCTCTTGGAAGTATATGATAAATATATTTAGTATAGTAATGCACAATTACCAAATACACCAAAAAAAGACCAAGCTACTGCAGTTATGCTAACTGGCACCTAATCCAGAACTACAGACTGATTTTAAAACATGAAAAAAAAATTCCCAAGTTGCTGTTAATAACAAAATTTACAAATTAAAACAAAAACCGCTTCTGCGATCATGCAAAAACATTTCGTTTCTCATCATCTTTGTCAAAAAATGACTGGCCTACACATGCCACACGATCAAGAGACTGTGACCTCTTTCTCCCAGTTCTGTATTCAGTCCGCCCGCACATACAACACCAGCCAGTTTGGAGTGCCTTGCGTAACCTATCCTAAATCACTTGAAAGAAGCATTGATTGGCCACACTAGATAAAAAGTCCATCCTTAAACAGGCTCAGGGGAGCCGTGGCATCGGGTTTGGAACAAGGTAGCAGCCCGAAGACGGTCGAGCCGAGAGCAGAATGAGTAATGAACAGAAAAAATACATTAGGATGAGTAACAGGATAGACTACAGTCTCACTGTGTGTGAATGTGTGTAATGCAGAGGTTTTCACAGAATTTGAAGTGTGTGATTCTATATACGGTACATGTGGGTTTTAATGTATCTGTATACATGTGCTCTTGTGCTTCTATATTTATGAGGATCAATTCAATCTTTGGACTTTGAAATTAGGATATTTTTGGGGGATAAAGGGTCAGTTCAACCAAAATACAACAAAAGAATGTGCCACATGTTTTTTACTATTAGTATTAAAACAAATCTCTCAGATATAAAAATTTCAGATTTATGTGCAGTGGAAAGACAACTGCACTGTTCATTAAATAAATAAATAAATAAATATATTTGATACTTAGCTTCATCTCCACATTTTGAGGAAATCATTTTTTGCACCCTCACTGACAGTTAGATGATACCACTCTGTCTGTTTGTTAACTATGAAACTAGAGCCAGCACCTGTTTAGCCTAGCTTGGCACCTAATAGAATTTCCCAAAATGTTGAACTTTTCCTTTAAAGGGTACAATTAGGTTTGGAGAATGGGCATACACAATACTTTCTGGTGATGGTCTTCACAAATATAGAAATCCAAATTTGTGTGTGTGTGTGTTTGTTTGTGTGTATGTGTGATGCAGAGATGCTTCTTTACAGGGACATTTACAGTGATGTAAATGCTGATTCGGCTTTACACCCCCTCCACACGCACACACACATTTAGCCTGTGCCAGCACACATTAGTTATACTGGATGATTCACACACCTACACATACACACACAAAACCTTGCTAAGGCATTCACAATGAGGTAGACAAATGGACACGTCCTGTAAGTGCACACACACACACACACACACACACGCACCCGAGCCAACACTTACTTTATACACTTCTACACAGACACTCACCCTAAAACACATCCACATTCGCTAATGTACAATATATTGCAAACACACACACTCACAAACACAAACACAAACACATTACTTATACCAGCCTTCTCACAGTGGCTAAGATGGATGTGATGTTTGCACTGATGTTATGCAGGACATTTTCTGCCCTCCATTTTATTCGTGTTTGGCCTGTAAACTGTGAGAGGCTGCGCTTTCAAATGAGTAATTAGAGGGCTGTAATGCAGTGCTTTGTTTTATTTGTTTACCCCTAAAGAGTCTAATAAAGAACTGAAAGAGGAAGGGGACAGGCTGAAGCAGAGGGAGGGTGGAAGAGCGATTGGGATGGGAGGACAGACAGGCAGACAGAGAGACAGACAGATAAAACTGTTCACAGCATTTAAGCATTTTAGTCATGTCACACTCACTTTTTACCTAACAGAGCATTGATTGCTTTTCTCTCAGGTTTTCTCTAAACAATCTCTGCCTGGAATGACAGATTAGATTTCCTTAAATATGTTAAAGAAAAAAAAAACAGCCTCTGCAAACTGTTGTCTCCTTCAGTCAATAGGGCCGACATGTAGGACACAGCAAAAACAGCTGAGCGTCAAGGAGAACTGAGACAAATTCAGCATTTGTTTGAGCGCATTTTCTGCTTATTTGACACATTTTTCTTGAGTATCCATTCTATTTTGTTTTGGTGTTTCAGTCTTAAGCTGTTGGATGCTTTGGTTTTTGAAACAAGTCTTTTGATTTTGTTTCAGTCATGACATAATGATTACTGTATAGAATTTTTAATAAAAGGGATTAAAATGACAAAAATCAGTGGATCAGATGACTTCTTTTATGGGAAAGGGGTTTCTTATTGCAACAAACCTGCAAAGAATTACCACCTGGTTAAGCAGTTGCCCTCAGGTCTATATGAAGCCTCTTTAGCATCCTTTACCTCATTGTTTCGGTTGAGAGACACACAATGTTGCTGAACTGGTTCACTGTAATTAGTATAATTTTTTGGCTGCAGCAGGCAACACAGCTTAAAACCCCAATGTACATGATCTGCTCACCACCAAATGACAGACGGACAAAGTTAGTGATTTGCTTCTGAACATGGTGGAGCTAAAGAGCCAGATATTTCCCCCAAGAGTCAAATAGAAAGGGAATATTATGCATTTATCAGGTGGACAGAAACACAACTCCAAATGAATGTAATGTTGCTACATAACAGAGGCGACTGTTTGCTAACAACAGAGTTGGATGAAAAATAAAATATATAAGATTATTTGATTTTTATGTCAGTAATCAAATATCAATTTATTTAACCTTTGCATTTTGGTGTTTTCACAGTAAATGTGAACATCCAGCCTAAATATATAGGAAATCAGTACTTTCGCAGGCACAATGTCTTCTCTGTGGAAATTTAGATATCACAACATCCACAAAGAGTAAAGTAGATGATTGTTCACTCTGTTGAATGACACGTGACATTCTCATAAGCTGTGATGGGGAAATGGCCAGCAGCTTTGTTGACTCAGGAAAGTAAATGTTTAAACTACAACATAACAGCTCTCTAAAAGCTCTAACATATTCTTCAAGCGCACATTCTGGACTAATAAGATAAAGTATAAAGTATCCAGGTTATTTGTGAGAGACAAGGTGGATGGATGGACTGATTATCATCCCTTTCAGTGACATGTTCAAAACATTTTTGACAGTAGCTGTTGGTATATTTTCCCAGCTGGTGGAGTAACTTGTGCCATCAACACGATCACTAATCTTCACTTAGCATCACACTATACTGCTGCCAGCATTATTCTGTAAATCTCTTAAGCGATACATTATTATGATTATTAATGCTGTTGTTGAACCTAATTGAACTGATGTCAAAATATGACAAGTGTATCTACTGAGGAAGCTTTACACTGACAAGCTTGATATACATCACACACACACACACACACACCACAGTCTGGCTACACTCCCGACACTCAGACTACATTCAATGACCTCCCTTTACATCTCTTCCCCACTTGTCTCAAAGAGTATTCAGAGTGGACAAAGCTGTATAAAACTGAATAGACCATCATTTGGCTGACTGTCAGCATAAGCCGAACTTCATTGTGCAAACTGTTCTCCAAACCAAGGCCTGCATGCTTCAGCTGAAAGCAGAGAAGATCATAATTATTTGTGTCATGTTATGCAATCAGCGTGCCATTCTCAGAAATGACGGCATAAATTAAGCTGTCAAAACAGTTTCATGACTGTCCAATCAGTGCAGTCAAGGCTGCACTGCAGTGTCTTGTGCTTTGTGTACAGTGTGCTATATAAATACATTTGCTTTGCCTTGCAACCATATGAATAACAATAATGACTGGCATAATCTTACAATACAATACATACAATAATCACTGGAAGACAGAATGAGCAAACAGTTTAACTGATGAAAGCATAAGTGTGCCTCTACAGCTGAGTCTACTGGTGATGTGTGTTGTGTAGTGAACGTCTTGGTTCTCTGCAAACATACTATTACATGTACCATTAAAGCCATGCTTTTTATAATGATAGTGTGGAAGCGGGGCGTGGTTGAGCATCAGCTGTGGGAGGTGTACGGGGAGTGGCTCGCGGATGCAGCTCCAGGCAGGTTTAACATCAAACTAATTACACTCTCTGTCATACAGCAGCGGCCGGGGCTGGGGGATTTAAAAAGCTCTCCCGGGGAAGGGGGAGTAGACGCCTTGGTGGATCCTGAACACGACGGGGGAACACAGGGGGAGCGAGTATTTGGACACGCAGTACTGTGGTGATTAAAAAGGTCAATAAAAAGACATTCGATAGACTGACCATCGTTGCCGACTGCGTATATTCTGTGACTGCCAGGAGAACCCATCTTGACAGATAGTTAACTCGTTTGTAATGAAATAATACAGAAAGTGGCATGAGAGCAGATGGGCATGTAAACAAAAAGTACAACTTTTTCTTTTGTCACCAATTATTGTTACAAATCTACAGCACACACACACAAACTGATTCGCAGACACACACTTTACCCTTTTAAATTTGCACACACTTTACCCTAACATACAAATTGACAAATGTGTTTACCATCATTACCAAAGCTCGCCCGTGACTTGGTACTTCTCGTCAGCACAATTAGCGACATGAGAGTAATCACAGCTCTTTGCCTCAGCCAGCACAGCTGTGAGCGGATAGAACACTGAACACAATTAACAACACCTAAATCCAATTAGCAGACAATGAAAGGTAACACAACCTGATGGTGCTAGTTAACCACAGAGGAGCTCGGTGCTGATGGCATGTTAGAGGAGGGATAAAGGCAGAAGGAAGGACGAGTGAGGAGGGGAGGAGGAAGCTGAGATGTGGAGGTGTTTGCAGGATTGCCATTTTTAACATTTTATGAAGAAATACATAAAAATACACATCTTATCAGCCTCAGCCAAAAGGTGAGACAGCAACAAAGAGGAGTTTTGTGCCCTCCAGCTCCTCTCATCTCAGATCTAATTGTTCAAATAAAATCCTGGTGTTGGCTATGTTCACGGGTGAGCGCACACACGCACACACACACACACACACACACGCACAATGTGTCATTTCTAAACTTGAAGTGTAATTCTCAGTTGTTGGATCATAATTAGAACTGAATTAGCAAATTAAATAGGCCTTAAATTTAGGTGCAACCTAACCTTTACAGCAGCAGCGCTTCAGCCATTAATACACATAAAGAGGAGCAAGTCACAGAGGACACGGTTTGCTGTTCCCCACAGCTCCAGGGAACTGAAATCTGGAGAGTTAGAGGACTTCAGTACAACTGTACTGAAAAATAGAACAAACTATATATTTCTTGGCATTTTCAACTACTAATTGAGTATCAAAGTTGAAAGAAGAAAAACCAGAGTTACAAGTAACACACCTCATGTTTATTATCATCCGGACAGATTATATTTTGGCTAATAATCTTCTTTAGTGTTATGTAATAAAACACTGCAATCAGTAATTTTTCCCAGCTAACTTTAGTAGAAAGTAACTGTGTACATTTACCCCAGTATGGTAGTCAAGTGCAGTTTGGCAGTACCATTTGCTTTTTACCATTTCATTGTTCTTATTTAACTTCAGCTCAAGTTACTAGTTACTTAGAATGTTATTTTAAATTTTGTAATTTTCAATTTCAGCTTTAAGCCCCTGACAGAAAGTGTATAGTTGTGGCTCCTTGACATCTTTCATATGTTTGAGTTATTATTAGTTCTACAAAACAGACATTTGCCTTCTGAAGTTTTTTTTGTTTGTTTGTTTGCAAAGCAGTGACAAATAATGAGTATTTTTACTTTTGTTACTTTAGTTATATATTGCTAATAAAATAGAGTCTTTAAAATTGCTTTATGGTACTTTTACTTTAGTAAATGATCTAAATATTCCTTTCACTGCTCCCTTATTGCCACTATTTGTAATCAGCATAGGTGTACAGAACATTGAATAGCACGTTAGAAAGATACCACAACCAAAACTTGTTACGTGCGCTGACTGCCTGCACCAGTTCAAAGCTTCAGACATGCAAATGAGACAAAAAGAAGAGGAAAATATTTGAAAAGGATTAGGGCAAACAAACATACAGGTATCAGATGACTGTGGAGATGAGGCAGCTCGATATCCATTTGCACATTTCTGTGTGATACCTTCTCAGCTAAGGTGTTTCGGTAGCTAGATGGTGCTGTGGCTGGTCGTATGACAATGTAGATGCCCTGACAAGGATGAGGGGGAGAGAGAGGATGGGAGGGAAGCTGACAAGATCGTAAAAGAGGACGGAGGAGGTGGAGGATAATGACCAACTAGGAAAAGAATAGGAAGTGATTTAAGAGGAAGCTAAAGGGACAAAAAATAGGGAGATGGAGGAGAGAATACAAGAGGATAAGAGGAGTGCACCAAGGAAAGGTGGACAGGTAATTAGCTAGGAAGTGCAAAGCCAGTGATTCAATGGAAGAAGAGTAAGGGTAAAAAGGATTGTACAGGGTTTGGTCTAATGAGCTGCAGTCTGGAGGGCAGTTCTGTTATAATCACCATCTAGTGGAGAGAGGTGGTCCTTTTGAATAGTTACACTTTATTATCTCAAAAGGTTTATTTAGGAGATTCAGCCCAGACTTTATAAAAAATTGTTCTACGTCTGTGAATGAGGAAAAAAAAAAAAAAACAGAATTCCTGTCGTGAAGTAGGCCTACAACTTTTTGAGACAGAAAGAGACTATAGGGATAAATTGGTGGCAGCTCTCCCTAATGGGAAAAACACTCTACATTCAGATCTAGCTTGTTCATAATGAGACTCAATTCACGACAAAAAGATCCAACCGAATGCCTCCATTCATTACACAAACACACAGTTTACACCGTGCTGTAATCATATTTGCCCCTCAAATGCAAAGGGAAATACAGAAAATAAATGATAAATTGTCTAGAAACATGAAGATACACTGAAAATATACAGTCATTCATATCAGCAAAAGCCCCATTATTGAATCATTGTTGGGCCAGCATGAGAGTGAGTCCACTGGACACAGCTCATAGTTCTTCACATGGATGTAGTCATATATTTATTCTCCTTTAATATAGCTCAGTTTTAGTCTTCCCCAACTTTTGATTAAAAAAAAATTCTGGCTTGTTTGTTGCTAAAGGCTTCCACTTTGTTCTCTTTGCTCATCTTGTCCTCTGCCTTTTGCGGCTGGGCAGGTAGGATGCTGAAAACACAGCTGATAACTGTAGGTAAGAAACAAACAGTCAATGAACTGTACGACCAAAGACAGTGATCTAAAAGAGGCTCAAAAGCTTGACAGAGCTGCAGAGCCTAGCAACCCAGCTCACATCATGTGTGCTCATTTATTTTATTTGCTTTGCACATATTTTGTTTGTATAAAAATTATAAATGCAAATTCAAATCTGCAGAGTGCTGGTTAAATTTAGCTAAATGTGTGGTAGATCGCACAAAACAGAGCAATCAAACTGATCATTCAGATCTGAGAGTTTGATTTGGTAACAGTTCAGCTGACATGCAGTGTGTTTTCGTAAAGCAGAGAATGCTAATTGTCCATAAACACACCACACTCTACAGGGTCTTAACAAGGAGGAGCTGTTAACCGCATAATAGAAAATTCCCACTGATATAATATTGCAAATTGAAGAGGAGCACACTGACTTTTAGCCTTTCTGCAGCTCAACCAGCCATGGAGATAATATTAACAGCAGGAATCCTCCCAGAGGTGGCTGCTGCTTCCCTGCAGTCCGTGTATTCATCGTGGTCAAACAGCCCACAAACACACAGACTAACCTTCAGTTCACTGTGACTTAACAATTGGTTAATATACCCCCAATTAATCCCTAATTTACCCCCGAGAAACACCTTTATTAATTTTCACACTCATTTATGTATTTAACAGCAAAAAAACATAATTTATCAATTTAAGGTGGTTTTTTTTTTACAGTGACAATGTAATTCAACACCCAGTTCTTTCAATCAAAGCGTGAACACTTCAAATTTGAGAATAGTTAATGGATTTATTAATGAGCTATGTTATATTAAGTTTTATCACTATAACTGTAGAGTATGAGTGGTTGTGAAAAGCCATCCCTTAATGTTTACCTCAAAGGAAAAATTAGGCTGTGAAGCTTGTGTTTTTAATGGTTGAGTTGTTGTTTTTTTTCAATCTCTTCATAACTAATGTAAAATGTAGTAACTTTCTCATACTGTAAGCTTTACACAACTGAAAAATGGTTCATGCCTCATAAAATCGCCCCCCATCGTCCAACACACAAACATAGACAGAAACACAAATCATTTCACCCAACATGCAATGCCATGCTGGTTCTTCATCTTTCCATGCCCTAACAGCGTTGTTATGGTTCCTGCTGTGCATACACAGAGAGCCTAATCTAATCCCTTTTATAAATTGGATGTGGTTTTTCTAGTGTGGTATATCTGTATAGGAATGCATGCTGCGGCCACCAGAACGTCAACTTGTAAACAGACCTGTTTCTCCATACTCAGCTTCGGGGCTCTGCTCTCTAATCACATTTCCAGAGAAAAGAGGCTGGAACGGGAGGAGCATTTATCTGCAGCAGGTGTCTGATTAATGCTCCAGTCTGTTCCTTGTTGTTTTGAAGGGAAAGGATCTGTGTTTGTGTGGAATGTCACATCTGAAGCATGAACAACATGGAGGACGAGAGACTCGTTGAGAGGAGAATTGGTTTACTGGGGTTCCCATGCACATTAAATCAAGATATGAAGTATTGTCCCTTATTAGGGATACAGGCTGCTTCAAGTTACATCACACGCATTTATTTCATTTGCTTCACAGAAATCTCACTGGCAACCCCTGGTGCCCACCCCTGGTGCCCACCTGCCAGAGTTGTGAAGGTGAGAGGTAGTTTGTTTGTTCATGTCATGGATAGAAAACTGCACAGCTCTGTGAGATGCAGCCAGCACAACTCTGTTGAAATAACATAAACATATCTTGTTGGAAAATCAAAGAAATGACTACCAGGAAACGCAAAACTTATTTAACATTATGAAAAAGAGATATGGAACAATTAAAAGGCTTTGGGAAATAATCAAATTCGCAAAATGATCACAGATGAAAAGCAATCGCAAAGATACATTGAGAGTGACAATGACAACAAGAAGATATAAAATGGCCACAAAGTGACACAAGTTACACAGAGATGGGAAACAAGACAAAAAGGGACACAAAATGACCCCACAAAAATATCAACTACAAAGACAAAGACTACAAAGAGATGCCAAAACCACTACGAACAGATGTAAGATAATGAAAAATATGTGCGAAATGACTAGATGACTGCAGAGATGCAAAACGATCACAAAAAGATACATTGTCTGATGGTCTGTACATGGCTGTAAGCTATTTGGAGCTGTAAATGGGGGATATTTATTTCAAAAATTTCCAATTAGAATATTGAAGGTTGTTTTGGGGAATTCATTTATTTCACTGAACACGCTATTATTTCTAAGAACCAAAGCTTTAAATGCGAATGTGTTCACACATTTTCACTAAGATCAGACCTGGTCTGGCCCCTTATTCAAAAGTCTCTAAAGCCACCTCTGAGGAAAAGATTAAATCATTAATCAAGTACCAGTTACTGATACATTATGGCATTTGGTTTCTGCTTCCAACTCATTATGACATTTAGTAAATGATTAAATTTCCCTTTTGGATCCCTTGTGGTGTGCTTATCAGTCACAATGAAAAAAGACCCTGTCTAGTTACCCCCCATACCCCACTCTGTTTATATAATATTATAACTGTTGTCTGGCAGGTGCCAAACTGGCATTCAGTTTTGTCATTCAGTTTGGAAAATATGTGAATATTTGGAATATCATAAATTAAAGCATGTGTGGTACATAGATGTGAGTTTAAAGGTACAGTTGTGTACATGAACTCAACGGTCATCATTTCTTCGACAGAGGATATGGAGGTAAAGCTGGGAGAAACAGTCACACCAGGGATTGCTGTAAACACATAATTAGTATGACGCTGACTCAGTAATTGTTTCTGTAGCATCAAGGTCACGAGACTAATCAGCATGAGAGTCTGTATGTATGTGCATGTGAGAGAGGCAATTACAGTTAAAAAGGGGGGAAAACTGTGGCAGCAAACTGGTGAGATGACAAGCTGCCACAATGGGACTGTTTTTTCCATATTATTGGAGGAGAAACAAGATCAGGAGAAAATAGAAAAGGGAAATACACTCAGAGAATAAGGAAAATACTAAAAACAGATAAAGAGACAGAGTATGTGGGGGAGGTTCTTGTCACAAGAGAGTAGCAGCGGGCGTCTAATGGCATCACATGTCTGTTATGTGATATAATGGCCAGCTATAGTGACAGTGGGAGAGACAGCGAGGAGAGTCAGCTAACAGATGTTAAGCAAATCTAGCCCAGATGGGACCCAACACTTTACCTCCTCGGCAAAGGCCAGCAGGAGGCCTGATGGAAGGTAGAGAAATGAAGATAATGAGAGAATTAAGAAAGAAATAGGTGTGAAAAGCAAGCAAGTGAAATGAGAAAATGAGGTTTGGAGAAAAGGCGTAAAAAGACAGCAAAGCACAATGAAGCAAGAATGAGAGGGAAAGTGAGTCAAGTGGTGCAAGTCCCTCTTCCTGAGCAATGCCAAGTGAAGATTTAGCAGCGCCAGGCTCTCAGGCTGCTCAACAGCCTCTCTTCAATCTGTTTTGCAGAACTGGGGTCAATGTAGTTTTAATAGAGCATCGGTGCTACAAGAACTGCAGTTGTGCTGTGGATTTGTTTAATCTGGCTGAGTGGTCAAATTTAGATCCATTACATTGTGTTCCAGCTTCAGTTCATTTGCTTTAATACAGCAAGATCATCTCTAGTTATTTGCCTTTGGTTGCCCCCGGTGATCAGTTAGGGTACTGCACTAAAACTACCTGCCTCAGATTTAAAGCAGGATGTAGGCTAGTTAATTGTGGACCACATGGCAGGACCTTCACATGTGAACGACACAGGGAAAGAAAGTTAATCTACTGCATTGTTCTTGTTAGAGCCCTCAGAAGGTAGTGCCTGTAAGTAGCTTCTGAAATAGGATTTTATTAGGCATGTTATTTGTTGAATCTAAGAGGCTTTGTTGGTTATTTGGCTGGCTAGTTTGGAGTTAGTGTGGCTGTGATTTTGTGTAAACACTGTGCTGATTACCCCATCCTCTCTGTGTGTCTATTCATTGGAAAAAGTTCAGCAGATTAATTTAGGTGCCGGTGGGGGACAGAGTGAGAGTTATTTAAGTGGTCAGTGTGTTATGCAATGTATTTCATTTAATCACAGTTTCACTACACCATATCAGACTAAAGGACAGTGAGGAAGTCATTCACACTTGCTGCACTCTCATGACCTTATACATGAGTTACACTCCTATTCTCCATGTATGACCACTTTTTACCAAGTCCAACTGGACCTGAGACAGCTCCATCCACTGAACCAACAGTTTTGTACATGGATTGCTTTACTTAGATTTTTAGACAATGCAAAAGTGTCTGTATTTAGTTATGTATACCGTCTGATCTTCAAACCTCTGACAGGCAGCCTGACAGATTCAAGCTCAAAACATTGTGCCAAAAACACAATGACATTAGCTTCTACTTGTACACTGATAACACTGGGGAACACAATTTTTGTTGAGTTAGGTCTGACAGCTGTTTTTAACTAATTTTTGGGTGCAGAATCCAAAACTGATCTCAGTTTTTCTCTATCACATCAAGTTTTTGAACTATAGGATCCCCGTTTTCTTAAAACATATGAAAAATACTGTACTTAACAGATATGTGCTTGTTTTATAAAAATTTTCAAATATTGACATACAGTGAAATATGAAAGAAACAGGCATGACTGCAATGTTTAACAGTATTATGTTTTTACAAAGGATATGGCTACTGTAATTATAACTGTGTGCAAGCAGTTAAGGTAAAAATTTACGTTTCTAGCTCTTTCTGGAGTGTTCAACTTGAGGACTATCGCGTTTGATGCTCCAACAATAGTCAGCCATCATATGTACACTACTACTACTACTACTGCTACAGCTAATCAGTGGAATTTTGCTTATCTGGAGGGTAAGCTGTGGAGAAAAAACTTGACGTGCTAGAAAAAAACTGACTGCAATTTTGGAATCAGCATGCCAATTTTAGTTTTAATCAGCATAAAAATCTAACTCAACAGAAAATTTTTGAAAAATTGTTCCCCAGTGTAATTCAGTGCAGGATGGTTAAAGGTGTTGAATTTATTCTTTAAACAAGATTTCCCTTGAACAAGAATTAACTATATTTATATATTAATAATGTATAAATGATCATTATTTGTTATGCATGGTGTATAGGACAAAAACAGAGTAAAGACTACGCAACATGATTTATTTATGCCTGTGGTGGCTATGTCTCAGAATGTGACAGAATGGGAATGAAACAAAGTCATTGATGTCGTCCTTAATCTATATTAAAATAGGAGCCTCTACAGTAAAACCGAATTAATTTCTTTATCACTAAGCTGGCCGACAGAGGTTTTGACACAGTGTTAATGCCATGCAGCCTAAACATTATTTTAAATTGTTATGACTGTGGTTTCCTTATAAAGGTCTTTGTAATATTAATAAATGTATACAAGAAATGTGTTTTTATTAATAGTTTACAGAAAAATACAAATGTGCAATTCCAGGTGTAATGTAGTAGATTAAAATTCAACCTGCATATTTTCTGCCAGCACTTCAAAAATCTGCACACAATCTATAATTTATAATGCAGGCAGACGTCTGTGATGCTGTTTTCTTTCCGCACGCATTGTCTTTCATTTCCTTTCCTTATAACACACAGCAAAAATGTTTACTCTCAGAAATCCCTCTGCTATTGTCCTACAGTGAGAAGCAGAAAAAAAGATGATGTACAGGGAACACTTTGTCTCTCTTTCTTGGTGGAAAAGCTGCATGGCAAGCAGGCAGTGGAACACTTGTCAGTGACTGCTGCTTGGCCCGTAATATCCCTGATTAAAGTCTTTCTGCCTCAGCTGAGGCAGACTGACAGGGACAAAGCAAGCAGACAAAAACACTGGGTTCAGACTGGTGCAACACATTTAATTACATTTAAAGGGGTTACCTGAGCAACAAAAACATTCTTTTAGCTTGTGTTAGTACCATAAACATGTCTGTTCTGTACAGAATCCTCTTAATTGTTTTACAAAACGTTGCATTGCACCTTTAACTGCATTTAGCCCATGAGCCCTTATTGTTCCTGGGTGCTTCACTAATAACTGTGAAGAAGCCCTTACTGTACATACTGTTACACAATGCAATTAAATTTGTGTTTATTTCCCTCATAAATGCAAACATGTAGGTGTACTTTCTACTGCTGAAGTAATTAAATAATTACTAAGTGAAAAAAAGCTACAATTTTTATGATATTTTCGTACTTTGGCAATCAATAGCACCAACTTTTTTGTGGTTTCAGCTTGTCTAATGATTTGAAATTTGCCTTTTTTGGTCTCTCTTTATATCGGACTGAATATACTTTAGTTCTGAACTGTTAGTTGGGATATTTGACCTTGGATTTGTTGGCATTTAGTCCTTAACCAGAAACCAAGGAACTAATTAAGGAACACATTTTGCCTCAGACGTGTGTGTTATTCATTTGGTAAAAGCAGGAAATCTGTTAAGATATATCAGTTTACAGTACTGTACATGCTATACAAAGGATGAAAGCAGAGCTCCTTAGTAAACAACACCATCCGTGATTAGTTACTGGGAAGCTACTGGAAGATAATGTTTGTTAGACTTGTTGAAAAAAAAAACAGGTATGAAACATTTTCAGTCCCAATGAACATGAGTAGTCATAAACGGGAGGGTGGACGGAAGGTGGCATGTTAGCTTTGATCAATATTTGAATTTAAACTTGTTTGCATTGTGAGGTAGTTACTACATCCATAGGTCAGGGCTCAAACTGATAACTTTCATCATTTATTTGATCTCAGCAGACTTTAACACAAGCCTGCAGGTCTGTTGGAAGTTTTCACTTTCTTGCCTGTGAAAAACTGATTTTGAGCTCCAGACCTGCTCTGCACCTCCCTCACACAATTTCATGGTCAATGAGTAACCCTCACAAACAGCCCCATACCTTCTTAATATTTCATATTTTCAATTTTTCATCTATACCTTTCCTCCACTAGCCACAGGCTTACTACTTGTCTACACTGCCATCGAGATATCATCATTTTTGACACTTTAATCCAAAGTACTGCAACCTACCACGAGTAGGGGGTCATGTGGGAGCTGACCTGCTGTATGCTGGGAGTGAAACATGATGGGCAGCGTGTCTCCTGCAATATTAGAATGAATTTCAAAATGTTTAACTTTAAAAAGGTAATAATTCTTTTATCTGTTACTTTAATATATGGTTTTATTTTCCTCTGACAAAAACTGCATTGTGAAAGAAGGAAGGAACGAGGGAAGGAAATTTGTAGCCAGTATTTATCCGGTTTTCTCAATAATTTTAGCAGAAGAGAGGCAGAAGCAGTTTGAGAAGACAATTTTTGTTTTTTTCTAGATTTTCCCTTAGCGAGTCTGTTCCCCTCACTAACTCCTTTACAACCTTGTACATTGTAGGGGACACTTCGAAAAAAAATATGGATGAAGACTAAACAATGGACAGACTGCAAGAAAAAAAGTGGGTCACACCTTAATCTTAGTCCAAGTGGAATAAAACACTTCATGAATCATGTAGATGCTGTGGAGTCAGGCCCCACAGTACATACACTGAGCAACATGCAGTAATTGTTTGTGTGTGCATGTGTGTCTGGAGGGAGTCTCTTTTGTACCTTGGCCCATGTCTGTGTGTGTTTGTGCATTCATGTGCGCCCAACATTTTCACACTGCGGCCATGTTCCCTTTCATTCCTGAAAACAGATTTTGCTGCTACGTTACTGCCAAAACCTGAGTAATATAAATGGTTTCATCGTAGAGGCCCTTTTAATGGGACATTTCTATTTTTAGAATGTGCACCTGGAAATGATCTAATGATATGTGAGTATTCAATCCCCAACATGATCTCCACATTACATTCACTAATCTAAAATATAATAGCATGGACATTTATATTAAACCAATTTGCAGGCGTTCAGGTATGGACTGTCACGGCTGGGTTACAGGAGAGAGCAGGACCCAAATGCAGACACGAACAAGGGGGCCAAAGATATTTAAACAGTTTATTTCAGGACTTTGGCTTACGAGTGGTCAAGGCAGGCAGGGTCGAAAACCAGGTAATCAGTCCGAACGTGACACGAAAAGCAAAAATCCAAAAATCCAAAAACCAGAAAACCAAAATCTCAAAGCACACGCAAGGAAACACAAGGAATCAGAGCAGGAACATGGAGACTAACACAACAAATGAACCAATGGAGAACAAAGGCAATGACACAACTTAAATAGACTTGGAGGGCAGCAAACGAGACATAGGTGAGACCAATCAATTAATCAAGACAGGAAACAAGCAGACAGAAACACACAAGGGAAAAACTTTTCAAAATAAAACAGGAAACAACAAAACAAACTCAACTCAAAACCATGACAATGGACTACATGATAATTAATTTTTAAATCAAATTTGTGATTTTAAAGAGGACAATATTCAAACTGTGTCATATGAAAACCTTGTCCGACATGTCTTACCAGATGTCAATCGTTATTAACCATGTGGCTAGAAACAGTAAATAAACCAGCAGTGTTGGCATTACCATTTCATTTGAATATTCCTGACTTACTGATAAGGACTTGTCAGTGATCTAAGTTTGTCAGGCAAAGAACAGAACTCAGGAAGTCAGTGTGCTCAGAGAAGAGCCTGGCCCAATCTGATGATTTTATTTTAGGATTCCTTTTTTTTATGGATTAAAGCAAGATAAAATAATAATCTGAGCTGAGACAAGCTGGCAGGTGTTTTTTTTTTTGTTTTGTTTTGGGTTTTTTTACCTTTGGACAGAGACCAGATAGCTGTATCCAACTGTGTCCACTGTTTCCGGTATTTAGGCTTCGCTATCTGTCTCCTGGCTGTAGATTAATACTTAACCGGCAGATACGAGAAAGCAGTGCTCCCAACATGTTGGACCAACCCCCTACTTTAGTTTGCAGACATAAGTAATTCAAATATAAGCAACTGAAAAATGAAGGCAGTCTTCAAGGTGTCTTCCAACTGTTCCCTAACTTTTGCTACTGCAAAAACTGCATCTCATCATCTAACATCTCATAGGGTCTGTCCAAAATTCTGGCCTTTGAAAAAGAAGATGAACACCCGTAAACACTATGGAAAGCAATGATAAATTTAGTAAGTGGACCTTAAATTAAGATTATTTGTTGTTTGCTTTGTTTTAACCAAGCCAGAATAGCTGAGACTGAGAAACTATATTCAAATTGCAGACATGAAGCTGTCGGCAGGTTTCATTCTACAGGCCAGCAAGGGTACAGATGATCTTGCGTCTGAGCACATGGTGATGAAACCTTCAGGTGTGACCCACCCATATGTCTGAATGTAAAGCATTTGTCCTTATGGTGAACTGCAGTCAAAGTTCTGACACTGGGGTGATGCTCTTTAATGCAAACAAGAATTCCTGGACAGCATCTGCAGAGGTTATATCTCCTCAGTCTGTTTTTGCTATTATCTATCACACAATACTGGTGGCTGGTTTGAGCCAAGAGGAGTGAGGCATGGACAGGAGTCTGTGAAAGTGTGACAATCAAAGAGATTAAGATTTGCTCCATCCCCTTGAGTTAGAGATGGGAAAAAGAATTCACACTTATTAACTGGACTGCATGTGAGAGAAAGGAAGAAACACAACAAAAAAATCATCTGTACAAATGAATTTGTATATGAAATTGAAATTACTGATTAGAAATCAATATTTGTCCCATGTGATTCACTTAATCCCAGTTGCAACAGCGTAATGCACAAAAGACAGCGGTAAGCATACAAGCAGTGAAGCATAAGGATCAGCAGCAGAAAAAAGTGTTACTTCACACGTCAACACAAGAATTTGTATTCAAAGGACAAATGTTGCCTCTTAGAGATTGTAAAATGTACTTTATGTTAGAGGAATGTAATTAGGTCTTTCTGTATGTCCATGCTGTGACTGATGTTGACTCACAGGAAATGTGGGGACCCACAGGAAATTAGGCAAAATAGCATATTGATAACAGTAATTATCCGAGACTAATGCAGGCTGTTGATGTTAATCAAAGTAATTTGGAAGCATGCAACCCTGTACACCGTTGTTTCAGGTGACTGTCTTTAAGTAGCACATAACAGTTTGATTAAGTGTGTACTTTTATTTTTACTGGTGTATTTAGTAATAACTGGTTCAATACGGACACATTTAGGTCAGCAATGACAGAGTTTTATAGAGCAGATGTGCTGTAGATAGACATTTCAGAATCCAAAACATGAATTTCAGGGGTCACTGTGAGTTCCACACATTGTAAAGTAGTACTGTGAAAAACAAATGAAAAAATGTTTGAGTGACTCTGAGTGCGACATCAAGTCGTCTAGTCTACTTGGCTTTTGGGGTAAGCTAACTGCCAAAAATCATGACAGAAGAAGTACAAACTTAAAACAGTATTACAAACTCAATCAAGTACTGTAACAAAGTCTAGCTCACATTCAGCAGTGCGGATGCTGACTGACGTGTTTTACCCTCTAGGCCTGCTGTAGCTGTACAAGCCCAGATTTGCTCACTGATTGACTCAACTGACCTGCTGGTGATACAGCTCCTACACACATATTTGGTGGCCTTAACACTCTGCATGGTCATGCAAAACTGTGACGTGCGCTCTGTGCAGAACAATACTTGAGATTTCTTTTGGGGGCTTGCTAGAGCTGTTCATATACCACTTCCAGACAGCAGACTTGGTTGTCATAGCCTGTGCAGTGTGGAGAGGCTCACTCCTGCAGTTTAGTTAGACTACTGAAAGTGCATGTTAGTGTCAGACAATAACTTTTGTCTGCTATTTAAGTACTTGACTCCAGTTAATTCTTATTACGTTTACAATACAACATACGTATGTGTATGATTTACTAGAAAAATGCACAAAGGGACTCAACACAATTCCTACAGTAAGTAAAATACAATTCTTGCAGAGCACAAAAAGCTAGAGGTGGGAGTGTTTTTCCTCCCTTGACAAGTTTAATTGCCCTCCGTGAAAACTCAGCCGTTTCTTTTGTGTCAAACAGTGTTGTTTGAAATGAGGTAAATGTGACTTTATCTTAAGCTGGGCACTGGCATAAAATACTGTGAATTTTATATTATTCTCCAATGTTAGTTAAACCTTCTGGTGTGAGTTAACCCCTTTTTGCACAGGCAAAACCTGCACTTTTTATACCATAGCTGTAAAGATCATTTGACCAGCCATAAAATGGGACCTTAGGGATGGATAGCTCAGTCTGTTGTGTTCATTCGCAGTTCCAATTAAGTTGTTTATTGGTTTTTTGTTTTTTTGCTAGCTCAACAATTTTGATTATTAATTTTTCTAGGAATCAATTGTCTGACAGCACTGTTTTCTAATCATTCAGTCAGTTCATGAGGCGATGTGACCCCCTCTTAAAGTGTGTATCATAGCAGAAATTCTGTTTGATTCATAAACTAGTTTGGGCTTGATCGGTGCAATGTCTGTCTGGAATTTTAGGGAGATGATCTCACTTTGTTAATGTTAAGTCATCACTTTTTAATCGCAAAAACATTTTTCCATTGTTGTTTATTGTGACTTAAAAAGTTGGAAAGCATGAAGAAAGAAGCCCGAAGACCAGCCGTTGACGACAGAAAGCCATAGATGGTCCATTAGGCAAGACATTTATCATGAAGTCTGGGTTTCTTTTTATAGTGACTGAAAGGTCTTGAAGACAGCTTGTTTTCCTGAGTCTGCACTTCAAACTACTCCTGAATGACCTCTATCTCAGCCATACAGTATAACAGGGCTCCTTCTCATTCATAATGCATACCAGGACACAGAGTCTCTACAGCTCTCCAAAGACACACGAGCTGACTAATAAAAACTGATATTTAAAAATGAGAGTTCACTTCTGCTATGAGGATTAATGGCCATCGCAGTGTGGTCACTTAAGAGTACATGATAACTCGACAATGAGTTAGGATGAGTTCAGAAAAGTCTCCCATGGCATGTCGTGTTTTTCAGTCACCTGCTCTCTATTTTGTTTTTCCTGGGTTATTTTTAAGATATTTTCTTTTGTTTCTTATCTGATTTGATATTTCATTAATTTTTCAAAAGATGTAAGAATGTGTTTGCCTTCTGTACACATTCTTTGATAACACGGTGTGCTATAGTTCAGAAATCCAATCTACAGACATCAGGAAGAGATTAATTACGTGTGGAGGTCCGTACGCCTCACCTGGTTTCATCTACACACATCCAGTTAATTCTAAAGCGAGCAAGTTTGGCTGAAGTCCAGATCATTATCTAACTATCCATTCAGCTGTGTCACAGCCTTATTTAAAGAAATGGCCCTTACTGAACCTTTGGCTCTGCTCCAGTCCACTTGTCAAGAGTCAAACTCTGCGAAGCGAGAGCAACTCAGCAGCCATGTTTATGACTGCAGTCCCACCACAAATCTATTCCACAAATATGCTTTCAAACCCCCTCCAATATCCAGATCTATAGAGCAAAAAGACTTTCTGTTCAGAAACAAGATATTTGAAAAATTACTCCTAACATGATAAATGTACTGCCGTTATATGGAACCACTTCTAACCACACCTAAAGTGTTTCACTGTTTCTCAGGAAACACAAATGTAAAGACAAACACACATGTATCATCTGCTTGCTGAACCCACGCAGCTGTGAAACAATGTGCACATCATTTTATCATCATCAATTATTTTCATTCGAGTCTGCACTTTATAATTATTCATAAGTAGCTTCAAGACCTTCAATTTGAATTCAACAAAATGTATTAACTGCACAAATTTGCAGTAAATTGCTTATTTCAATCTGATGAATGCCTGTCTATGGGGAATTGCATATTCACGGAATATGACCATAGGGTTTTGACAGCTGGTCATGGTTTGGCCGTTAAGTGTGGGTCTGACATGGGTTGCTTGTTGCTTGTGACCTGCAAACATTTAGTTTGTATCATGAAGCCAACTATCCAATATATACAGACATTACAGATTGCTACGCTATTCTTATATTTTCCAGTATTTACTGTTTATTTCATCATTGACTAATGTCATCATTTTAACCATTGACGAGCATGAAGCTTACTTGCAGTCCACTGGCACGAGAAAGCATGCAGCTGGACATTCACAGAAAGTTATACACTGAACCTGGAAGTCAAACTATTTTTCTCATGTAGACCATCAAGAGAGGTTGGGACTACTACTAGATTTAAACCATGCCTAACAGAAATGTAAGAAAATAAGATTTTTGTGAATGCAGCATTCCCTTAAATCATGTGCCTCTTAAGGAATCTGTTGTAAAGGGTGCTTCTTACATAAGGGCCTTTGTGTGTAGTGTGAAGTGCTTTTACAAATGAGGAACAAGAAGTAAAATCAATAATATTGAAACAATCCTATTTTAAATCACCCGGACCTCACAGACCTTATGGCCAACTTGACAGTTTGGGGACCAGTAAATAAAACCCACAGTATCAGACCACTTTTCCCCATTGTCCTGTTAATGTGTATCGGATCATAAAAAGCCCAACTGTACAACATATTGTTAAAGCAGCCTGAATGTCCACCACACGCACACACACACACACACACACACACACACACACACACACACACACCAAATCCTTATTCACCTCCAAAGTGACTCATTAACTTAGTATTGATTGGGCCCTGCTGGGACGACAGTGGGCCATGTTCTTGCTGTCAGAAATCAGCAAGATAAGAGAGAGATAAAGACAGAGAGAGAGAGAGAGAGGAGCGAGAGGAAATGAAAGTGATATAGCAAGTGAGACAGATAGAAAGCAGAAAAGACAAAGATTGCAAGAAAGAAAATGACCTAACATACATATCAATAAGGCGACAGCACTGTATGTGTATGTGTATGTGTGTGTGTGTGTGTGTGTGTGTGTGTGTGTGTACTTGCATGTATGTACATGGATATGCTTGTGTGCGTCTATAAGGTTTGCACAATTTAGACAACCTCATACAGCCAACATAAAGGGCTCATTTTAATTTGAATTCAAATGACAACTTCCAAATAAGTTTGTCAGCCGTGATCCAGCTTAAATATCTATACAACCATTAAATGCATGTCCATTATATTTCCCAACAGCATTCATGGTTCCCTGTGGATGAAGACTTACTTTGATGATAACATGATAACTACCATCGTGGGGCTGACATTTTTATCTTTTATATCTTTTTATCTTTTAATTTGCCCAACACTTTGTTTCATGATCACTCAATTGTAAAGCTAACAACACCCCTTCACTGCACTTTGAGTTTGGTTCTAATTAGCAAATGCTAACACTATAGAGGTGAACATGTTAAACATTAACTGACAAATTACCAGCATGTTAGTATCGACATTGTGAGTATATTAGTATGGTGACATTGGCAATTAGCTGAAAACACAGCTATGCTCAAGCACAGCCTCAGACAGTTCCTGGCATGGCTATAGACTGTTTAATAGACTGTCAGACTCGTAGACTGTTTTAATAAAATACATTAAAAGCTTGTTTTACTGCAAGGCTTACTGTTGTATACAAAACTTTAAAAGCTCTCTAACTCTCCTGACTCATCTCGTGACTCCTGTATCAAAAACATTACGTCAAGACGGCCCTCTAAGGACACATGGATGCCACCCTAAAACAGTGAATACGCCAAGAACAAAACAGACTGCAACTATTTCTCTCAGTTCTCTCAGGATTTGAATCACACAGCAATGTTACAGTTGATTTTAAGTGTGCAATGAGCTGTGATGAACTGGGGTTTTTTTGTTTTTTTTCAAGAGCTCCAGAAAGTCAACAATGCTTGCAAAATCACGCAGTAAACATTAGGCAACAGATGCAGAAGACCAAAGGATGCCTCTTTCCAAAAATCTGTCTGATTTTATTACTTTGCTCTTACATGTTTGCTGTCATCATCTCAAACCCTCTTGCTCCTTAAACCGCTGTATGCAAAAAAATATATATATTTTATATATATTAGTGTTTTCGCCTCATCATCTGGTATATATTATCTATATCTTCTCATGTGCATATATAGTTTACTTCCATGTCTTTGTTCAATCTGAATGTAATTAAAAGCAATAATACAGGTGGTGTTGTATTGGCTGTCAGGCTATAAGCAAACACAGTTTTAATGTCAGAGTGCCAGCCACCCTGGAATGACTTCTGAGAATCAGGCACCAGAAATAAAAGAAGAATATTCTGCTTTGAAATTTGGCAAAATTTGAGTCATTCTGTGGCTTAAAATGTTTTTGTTTACTCAGCCTTGTTTGCTGCTGTTCCTGTTTGTCTGGCTAGACACAACTGACTGTGAGTTCCCTAGTTAAAAGACTCATAGCTTCAGGCAATGGCAATGCATAAATACAGCAGCCAGTGAGTAACTCAGTCCTAATTTGTGACAATATAAAAGATAAAATCGCACTGAGAAATTTGACAAAGATTAAAAATTGAGCATTTTGTTCATTTAAAACAAACCATTATTCAGTAAAAGTGCCTAGTTATTTTGGTATCAGAACATTTCAAATGCTTTATGGTGTTATAATTGGCTTTGATTTGAGACGTCATGTATCCTTATCCTGTGCTTTTCCACTGAAACTATGTTCCTGTTTTACTCTTATCCAATGAGTTCATATTACACAGTGTATATCCTTATAACTTCCAGAACTATAAGATAAACATGACTGGATGGAACTGTTTTGCATACCATGAGACAGATGGAACTTCTCTATCTTGTTAGTCAGGTCTGTTGCATCAGATACATGCCCATGTAACAACACTCACACACATTGCTTATCACACTCTAAGAATAAGGCGTAACTGGCCAATTATATTTGGTTGCGTGAAAGTCCAACCTCTGTACGGGGCGAGCCCAGCCCAAGAAGATAAATGTGAAACATTCCCAGAGATCAGTGCGCAGGTTGACTGAGATCCTGGGAGAGCTCTGTCATTCTGTGCCCAGCGCTGCCTTACTTTACCTGTGACCAGAATAAATACTTCAACTGTAACCTGAAGGTCTCTCCGGTTCGTTCTTGGGCTTCCAATAAAAGAATCGGGCTAACAATGGCATGAATCTGTTAGTAAGAGACAACAGTGGATTCCACTCTAATTGTTTTCGATGTTGACCCTTTTGCTTAGAGCTGGATCAGGTATTGTAACTTTGACTCGAGGTTCCTGTTAGCACTTGTAACAGGTTGTAAGTAAAGCTTCAAATTTGTTTGTGTTAAGCAAACAGAAACAAGAGACTGCCTTCACATGCCCTTGAAGAGACCAAATATGAAGAGCAGGTGTAGAAAGGTCACATTGTGAGTAGCTCAGGATGTCAGTATCTGTCTTTGTGTACTCTCACACACACCTGCTGCAGTATCCAGAGGGACTATGTTTAGTGGACACAGGACAGACAGTATGTAGTAGTATTAAGTATTTAATACTGTAATTTGAATGTTACTAATATCTGCAGCCGTCAGAGAATTGTACAAATGTTGCAAAGTGGAAAGTGCAATATTTGCCTCTGTAATGTAGTGGCCTACGCTACGTATATGCACTATGTATACGCTATGTATAAAGTTACAAAAAATGGACATACTCATGTAAAGTACATTACTTGATTAAATGTACATCCTACCACTTGTCACTACCTGCAGTTCAACATGTCTGTAACCACTTTCCTTGACCTTAACCACAGTTTGCAGATGAACAGATATTGCATTTTAAACTGACTCAACAGTCCACGCCTACACACTTCTATCTACAGATCATGCATGCCATTCTCCGATCCTCCACTGTCTCTCCAATTTGCACAGACACTCACACAGACAAACACACACAGGCACTCGTTCTCGCTCTCCATCACACGTTCCTCATAATAGGAAGGACAAATTTGTCTGTTTGTTTGCTCCTCGGCACTCTTCATTATTGCAGCCTTTTGCTTGAGTGGCTGTGCAGACGCTCTGGATTGGCTCCAGCCCTAAACCTCACTGGCCCAATCTCCCTTGCATGATTGAATAGGCTAAGCCTTATCTCCCCGCGGTCAATATCATATACCTGCCGGTGCTAAGCGATTGCCTTTCTCCCCATGTAGATGCTTGTCAAATTGAACGAGGGCCTGAGTTTATTGATTAGGTGATAACAGAGGTGGCAATTGAGGGATTGGTTGGATTTAGGTTGGTCAGGGTGATCCTTGGGGGAACGAGGTCCTTGAGCAAGTCAGTGTAGTGTGTGTGTCTACGTGCTTGTCAACATCTATATCTTTCATCAAGTGTTTTTTGTGTTTCCATGTGTGCACGCAAGAACAAACATTCATACTGTACGTCCGTGAACACATGTGCATTAGCTCTCTGGTCTATTTGCTTTCCTCTATCACAACTCATTCAGTGGCTGCAGCCTCTAATATGTGTGATCATAGTGTCCATATCATCTTATTCCCTCAGTAGCTACTCATGATGTAGTCTGTCTCCCATCTCTGCCAGACAGAGGAGCCTGCTGAGATGCCAGACAGTAATCATGGTGTGTTTTTGTATAAAATATCACAACATATCTAATGTGTCTCTGTAATCTTCACACCCTTACCCAAAGATGTCTGGAAAGGGTAACCACCACTTTTTTTTTTCTTTGTGGCATAGAAAAACTGAAGCCATCTTTGAATCAACATGGCCAAGCAATCCCATCAGGGTCTTGTGAGCAAGATGATTAAGGGCTAATTCCAGTTTATTATAACTTGGGTCATGTAGTTTTGCGCATAATTTCTATCTGTTATCTTAACATTGCACTTTGCGAGTACTACTCACAAAGTAGTTGAAGAAAGAGACAAGACCTGTAAACTAATGGATGTTTGGGGAATAAATGTACCTTTGCCCATGTTTTTCTCTTCAAAGTACTGTTGTTGTTGTTTTTTCAATTCTTTTCCAGAAGTAATTGAGTATACTGATCATTACTGATAGGAATGATGAAAACTACAACAACATTTATATAAAAAGGGCAGTATTTTCTGGTTGAAATTTAAATGAACATTGCATGGTTTAATGCATAGTGATAACGTTTTTTTTAACACAATTAAGTGTTATTTGCTTCAATGTGGCACACTGTCAATCCTTGCCTCTAGCCTTTTAGAAAGCCTGATTTGAGTCCTGCTAAAAAGAAAAATTAAATACTGAATCTCATTAATTCACCTTAATTCTGAAAGGAAGATCAAAATAAAAAGTTCAAATTATAAAATTTCATCACATGAAAAAGTTTAAAGCATGCCGAGTGGACAGGTTCATTTTTCAACAGCACTTACATAACACCCACTGTATGACTAAACAACACTTTTATTCTATTACACGTCCCTATTGTACACTTAGCTGTAATGTCAGTGTCTGATTGGCCAACTGACCTGACACCAAACATGGGCCACAGAGAGACTTTTCATCTGTGGTAGAATATCAAAGACAAAAATCTGAGCAATGCAAGCAAGTTAAAAAAAACAAAGCTTGAAAAGGGCCTGTCTGATCTTCCAATTCCCTCAAAGATAATGCTGCGTCCGCTGTACATGATCTAAATGTGATATCTTAGGTTTCTCATTGTGTTCCTACAAGAGCTTCCAGAGTAATAAAAAAGCAGAGGAGGGGATGACATCTTAGCTACCTAAAACAAATAAGGAGACAGGATGGGGTGATTACTCTTTTCTGGCAACAGATGAGAAGGTGAAAGTGTGCCAGCCAGTTTGATGATTTTTCGAAATGAGTGACCAGTTTCATTAAAAAATCCTCCTCCATCCATCCATCATGTTCAAATAGCAATTTATTAGATTGAAAATGAAATTAAGAGTTGAAAAATTATTAACTTGGTGTCAGTAAGTTCATGCAATGAGAGATGCCTTTGAATGCTGTATTTTAGCATATTTTGTGGTTTGTATGGGATGTGATTAAACATATGGTAACCGCAGGTCTTTGTACAACCTAAACCTAATTACCAGTACAGCTACAGACAGGTAACAACCATATGCTTTCCACCATTGTTCTTTGCATGTGCTAGGGATGTAAATAAGCTGCACAACATTGCAAATAACAATCAACATGCATGCAATCACTGCTAATTGTGTTCAATGAATGCATGACCAGACCCAGAGGTACAAGCTACTGGGAGCTGAATTGATTCATTTTGGTGTAATAATTGTTTCGCCTTCTAAATGTGAAAATAATGTGCTCAGAGTCCACATGTGAAAACGACAACTGTTCACATGACATAGGTGACAAATTTTCACAAACTTATGGATTGGCAGAGGGGCAGGGGGTCACTAGAATGGCGTGCACTGTCGATTGCAGCCCAGCGTGGGGAAACCCCTTATATTGCCTGTTAAAAGACATAAACGCTTCCCTTGTTCCGCAGCATATGAATAAGAGAGTGTTAGTTCGATAAAGCTGACACTTTCTCAAACCTATGCTGTTAAAGTGTCACTGCTTTGCGCCTGTGCTCTCTCCTCCAAAACATCCTGTGGCTGCAACAACCTCACAGATCGCTGTGCTAGAACACCATGCTTGCAGAAAGCCAGCCAAAAACTGAAACAGATGTTGACATTATCATGAGATCCGGTCACTCTGCTGGACACATGGGCTGAGTGAGAACATCTGAAAAACTCTTTCTGGTGTCAGCCCCTGCTGATAAGCCCCAATCGTGTCATCTCAGTCAGTGAAGTATTGCACTGTGGGGACATTTTTTAAGTGCAGGACACAAAGGGCATACAAAAACCTTTTTACACTTAAAGATACCATAGTACCATTTTCCAGTGGGGAAAACTAATTCAATCAACACCAAAGATGTAGCACAAACTGCTTGTGCATATGTCTTCAAATTTAGGCTGAAAACATACTTTTCTGTACATTTTTCTATATAAGCTTGATGGTCGCTCTGGTATCTTGTGTCCTTTTGGTGATAAAATCAAAAGTTCATTCAAAAAGTTCAGTCTGATTCCTCTGCTGTCCCTGTAGTGGTATCATCTAGTAGCACACATAGTAAATAGCCAAGTATGTGTTCAATCAGACACTTTGGTTGTCAACATGAATATATTGTCATAGAGCAAGTATATCTCAGCCTGCTTTAATTGGAGAACATTTAAACAAAGCACGATGGAAAGTCACCAGATGAAATTCCTTCTGTCACCCGTACCTCCTTGTAGGTCTCCATCCTTAACTTGCAATTGGGGCACTTACTCCTGAACAATTCCGGCATAGCTGCTCCCTGGCCAACGATACAGGATTTCGGTCAAATAAATGTCCCAGGTGGGAAGGAATGAATGTAAAGCAGGACGATGCTGGAAAAAGATGCATGATCAGCAAAAACCTCTCCTTCTAAATTAAGGTTAAAGAAATAGTGCAGAGGGCAGCCAAACACCTGGGCTGGTGCCCAGCATCTTCAAGAAACCAATCCTGTTTCTTTTGGGAGGCGGGAAGCAGAAATGATTCAGGGTTTGATTGAAAAGTAGATCCTAAGCCTAAACATATGGATTACTTGGCATCAACACAGTCAAGGCTAAGTATTGGGACTGTGTTTTTGCCAGGGAGTAATTCACATGACAAAATGAAGCACCGGAACAGATCGTGTGGTTATAATTACCGGCCTTTAATTCTCTCTTTGTGAAAACATGTCAAAATGATAAGAGCAAAAAAAGACAATTTAGCTCACCGTTCTGCTGCTTACATCCATTACTGTAAGTCTCAGTGTACTTTGACAGACAGTATCTTTTCATGGAGATTCAAACAGTCTAATAATGTCCTTGCCATTACCGAGTCAAAATATTGGAGAACATTAACAGCCTGTCTGGAAACTACGATTTCGGCATCACAGGATCTGAGCACATTGTCCTTTTATCACTATTCTAAAGCAGAAAACCAATAACTCTCTGCTGCCCTATTATTCTGCAAGTCAATTTCACCCTCAATCGAAACACTCCACCTGTTTTTTTGTCTGCAGAGATACAGGCAGATATTAAAATGTTTGCATTGGCGAGGGGACACTGTCTAAACAATAAAGTTTAGATTTTTCATGTCAGCTGTGAGCTCAACGTCGTTTTCATTTAGTATCCCTACTTAAAAAGGTGAAATTGATTGATTTTCTGTCCTGTTTGCCATTTTCTCAACCATGTCTGTTGCATTACACATGAAACAAAGCTGAATGCAAAAAATAACCCAGAATCAGTCATTCCTCTCCTTTTCTGTCTCTCTGCCCTTCTCCTTTCCTGTCTCCATTTTTTGTGCCTCATAAAGCTCTTGCCCTAAAGGCTTCTCTTTTTGTTTTACCACTAGTCTATTACCTGCTTTCAGTCTGCTCAAATATTACCAGAACGAGAGCAAAAAAATGTTAAGAAAGGATGAAACTTAAAAATAAATGGGAAAAAAATAGCATGGAGGGTGAAGATGGCATTAAAGAAAAAGAGGGAAGGAGAAAGGGCATGAAAGACAAAGCAAGAGAATGAGAGACAGAAAGAGGGAGAAATGGATGGTATGAAAGAGAATGAGGAAGTGCGATTGAGAGAAGTGAGACTCCTCCCAGGGTTAATAGAAAGACTCCTGTGTAAATGAGTGCACAGCACTGGGGCAGCTACCTGAAAACGAGAAGAACAGGAAAAGAAAAGGAAGCAAAAGGGAGGTGAATCAATGTAACAAACAGGGTGAAGGAAGGAGCCATGAACTATTAATGAGAACCCATTTTGCCTGATGGGGGGAAAGACAGGATAGAAAGGTCAGTGAATTGCCAGGCTGGGGTGGTTTGCTGCAGAAACACACCAGAACGCTGATGAGTGTCGTATGAGAGGGAACATTGACCAGACTAGCCTGCGGGCACATCCAAGCTAGCACTGTGCAGAAATTATGGCAGAGAGTGGAGACGGAGACAGGCGGGGAGGGACGGAAGTGAGCAAGGACATATGGGTCAATGCAGTAGCAGACAGCAGACGCTTCATGCTGTAGTCGGCCCTTTGTTCAGCGCAGTGATTGTCAGGTGAAGGTGCAGGGACGCTGAAAACTGCTGAGGGGGAAGATTCTCCATCTTAAAGTTGTCATGTGTAGCATATTGAAACGGATGAATCATCGCCACATCTGACAAATTATAATTACTTTAAAGCAGGTCTAATCAATATTTTTTTAAATCATAAAAATATGTAAGATGACTGCTTGAAAACAATGAGACCATGCTTAAGGAGGAAATATCACCTGAATCTGTAGCTCGCCTCAGCTCTACTATGCTTTTCACCACACAAAAGCATTGTTTTGGGCCACAAGAAAACAGCAGTTTTGAGCAGAAAATAAAAAAATGAAAAAAAAACAAACAAACAACTTTTTCTGAGCCACCTGCTCAGCACCAAATGACAGACAGACACAGCAGATAAATGGCTGGGCAGGCAATTAGCAGCTCATTTCCCTCAGGAGTAGGTGGAGACCAAAAACAGAGCTAACAGACACTAAATAGAAATATTTAGCTCCTATGAATTTGTGTGTGTGTAAATAAGTGACTGCTAACACGCTCGTGTTTCAGGTAGCTCAAGTGGTTTTGGGAGCCAGGTTTTATTGCAGTTTTAAAGAAATGATCCTTGATGATCCTTGATCGGCTAGTCTGGATTCTCTGCTGTAGGTCCACGTGTGTTTTCAAACAACCTTTGCTTCGCCTATAAATAGCTACATATGCAACAGTTCGTGGACCATCTGAGCTACGAGGAGGTGAAAGCTAAATACACCACAACACTGTGAATATCCTTCTGTCATTACAAACAGACTGAAATCCTATTGAACTAATTTTTGGAAACTGTATGAGTGAGCTGACAGTTGAGTGACAACTCAGTATCGACGAACAATTACACATCATGTTTCCTCTCATTAGTGCTTTCATATATGTTCAACATCTAGGCCAATTATCCAATCAGAACACGGATAGTATTTCTTTTTGGACGGTCCTGTCACGGATGGCCCTGTTTGGTGAAAGTACACACAGGTCCATTAATGTGTCTACACTGTCCTCACCTGTATCATTTAAGCAAAATGGCAATGAAAACAATATCATCAATAAGGCAGGTGTGGCCACATTTTTTTTATATAATAACTTACCAAATATTAAGTTTCAGAACATAAAACTGTTTTATTTTGCAACAGCACTGAAAAAGACATCATCCTTGGATATTTTCCACTTATTTCATTTGGAGGTGTTTGTCAAAATGCTAAAATAGACGATCATTCAATGGATCATTACCTCAGCCTGTCGGCACTAGATTTTCTGAACTACTACTTGGTGAAACTGCTAAATGGTTAAACCAAGAAAAAACTGACTCCAACATAAATAATTACAGATAGTGAAAGTAAAAAGGCCAAAAAACAGTAATGTGGAATACAAAACCCTCGAAAACAACCAGCCAGGTAGGTTGTGCAAGGAATTTGGCAATAATAAACCAACTTAACAAAAAACATCATTGTGTGCTCCATTTCATAAAGTGTAGTCTTTCCATCAAAGGAACAGCACCTGTCTCTGCAGAGGATTACCTGAATTTAACCATTTAATCACTTTTTTTGTGCAAGACTGCAGGCCTGAAAGCACTCCTCTCAATGTCACCCTTTAAAGAAACTTGCAGTTCATAATGTCATGTAATTAAAACCTGAGATGAAGAAACTGACGAGGTTTCCACCCGAGAGTGAGCAATCTCATGGGTGTGAAGGTGTCTCATATCCTCTGGCTATGTTTCTTTATTCATTCAAATCCATACAGAAATCTTGTCAATTAGACATTTTTGTGACAGCGTAAAAAGTTTAATCTCTTGGCCTTGCTCTGTTTCTTATGTTCACAGGAGACCGTTTAAAAGGGAGCCAATACCCCTGGGGTAAAGGCTCACATTTGAATAGATTCTTGAGATAAGATCAGGGAAGGATTGAAAGGATTATACGCCGTTATCCAACCCTGTTTTTATTGATGGAAACAGAATAGAGAAAAGTGGCTAAAAGGGGACACCCGTTCCCTGTCAGCAGAGGGGAGAAATGAGTGGCAGAACGCTGCCGCAGGTCTTTCTGAAAAATGAAATAATGTGATTGTCTCGTTGGCAGGGAGTTAAAGGACTTGCGCTGAATGGAAAATCCTGTTGTCAGGCCAAGTGAAAAGGAAAGCTTTTAAAAACATATTATCCCTAACAATGGATCCACCCAGGGCGATGTGTGATACATGAGGAGGATTGCACGGACTTGAAAGATATCACGGCCTTTCTCTATGCAGGTGAAATGTAAAGGAACCACATTGCAATTCTCTCCTCCCAGTCCTCTCATATTCAATAAGCCCACTTCTGGCGAATGAGATGTGAAATTGCCTGCTATCAATATAAGGCCCCTTGGTAAAAGGCATTTTCAGATCTCTCTGAATTGGATTGTTCCACCATTCATTTTGGTGGCTGAGTTAATGACCATTATGAATGAAGAGCTAGCCAGGCAGTGACCATGACTCCAGGGGTGTTTGATAGGCCTGCAGGGAGAGACAGGTAAGTAATCCAGAACTAGCCATGTGAAAGAAAGAACATTGTTTGATAATTTAGAAGGAGTTTTACAAAAGGGGGGGGGGGCAAGGGAGGACTGAGGCAAAGACTGAACAAGAAAGATGAGAAACCATTGTTCTCAACTTTGCCAAAACGAAAGAGAACGAAACTTTTATTTTTTTAGAAAGAAACTTTTCCGTTGTTTTTAAAATATGAAATAAAAATGAGTTGTTGTATAGAAACAATAAGTAAGGTTGGATCTTTATGACTCCCAGGAAAAAATGCAGTACACCACACTAAACTGAGATAAACCACTGAAATCTACTGCTGCGTATCAAAACTGCAGCAGGGAGCTCGTTTGATTTGTTTTGAGGGACGTTAGGTTTAGGATTGACAAAACTTAATTATACTGCATGATTTAGTTTAATCAAACTACTTTGTCACATTAACGTGGTTAAGGTGAGAGAACAGTCGTGGCCTTGCTTGACTGGTTAGAAAAAGGTCACAAACAGCTGGTCTCTTCGGAGTCCAGTCTGCATCGGACTAACTTCTCTCCTGCCAACATTACCACCACCACCACCACAACATATACGTACAGTTTTTTATACTGTTCTTTTTGAGAAAATAGTCTCTTTTCAGCTGGGTCTTTATGTACTCTGTATGAATTTTGTTCAATAAGTGAATAATGTTTTTGTTGTTGTTGTTGTTTTAATCTAAGCTGAAAACGACAATCAAGAAAATTGACCAAAAATGTTTCTATGTTGAGGTGGTTAAGACGCATACCATATAATCACAAAATCAGTTACTGCAAGGGTCATCTGTTCTTATATATACGTTATATAACCCATCTAATAATACTGACAATGACAATGTTGTTTTCAATGAAATTCAAAGTATTTTGCAAATATCCATTCGTTTTACTTTCTTACATGTACATTTTGTAAATTTAAAGAATACATGTATAAATTCAAAAGTTTGTGTTTTTGACTGTTGGTCAATCAAATAACCTTGTGCTCTTTGAGCCTGACATGGGCGCTGTTCCCTGTTTGACATTTGGCAAACTGATTTACCAGTTAATTAAACAGACAGTCAATACATAAATAGTGAATGTAAATTTAAAAAAAAAAGGTGAGAAAAAAGCAGGAATAGATCAGTTCCTACTAACATCTCCTTAATACAGGAACAAAACTTAGCATTTCATTTCTTTTTGCATTTTCATCTACGATTTGAAGTTTGGTGTTAAACATAAACTGTTTGTGATTATGATCCATTCTACTGCATGTATTCTAATTATTTATATCATAACTGTGTCAGCTATTTGCCTCTAATCTGAAAAAAATTTTAAATGCTGGAAATAATCCAGTTCTTTGCTATGCGCTGTTTTCTCACCTTCTTCCTTTAACCTCTGCTGCCTGTTGATAAATCATTATGCACTCAATGAATATATCACAGTCCTTACTAATTTAAAGCATTCAGACTTCTGTCCTGAAATAAAATGGGTGCATGATTGTAGTCACTGCACAGGATTCATGCAAAAACCTGCAATCAGCAACCTCAGTGTGCAGAGGATGGTGGGAAACAGATAATGAATAAATTAAACTCCAGCAGCTGACAAACGAACAACTGCCAAAAAAAAAAAAACATCAGGGACCAAGATAAGAAAGAGTGCATTTATAAGATGAAATTAATGAAATGTTTATGTGCAGTGGGCTTAATATGGATAGGGAGGGATAATAATTCATTCTGTCGCCTCGGGCTCGCCCCTGCATAAACAAGACAATAAAAAAGGAGGATATGAAAATGAAATTAGCCTCTTTCTTTGTTGACCATGAGCTTGAGATGAAAGCAGGCGGTTGCACCATACATGCTTAAGAAATAAACACTTGCACAAGCACAACTTCCTCATTTAATTAAACTAGCGAGAAAAAGTCAATATTACCATGTTTGCAAATAATATTTAAGAATGACGCATATTGAAAAGCAATTTCAGCAGTTCTCATCTAGCTCTCTTGCACCTCCTCTCCGTCTGCAGCCCATTTAATTCTCACAAAGCAATAATATACTGTATGCTCTCCTTTGCAATTTGGTTATATCCCAATTACACTGTGATGTGTTCATTATGTCTGTTTATGTGCATCATGCATCTGTATATGGAACCAAAGTGCTTTTCCTTGGTATCCATGTGCTGCTCGAGACGGAGCCGCAGCAGCGCTCTGGACTCTGCAGTTGTCGTCGAGTCTTATTTGAGTTTGAGCGAGTTAGATTTCTGCTGGAGGTGATGGCATTTATCTGTCAGTGTGACCACACAGCTTGCTCTAGTATTCCACGCAGCTCGGCAGATTGATTCGCCTCAGTCCTGCTCTGCTTTGGCACATTCTCAAACTGCATTGATTGGGACAAACAAATCCAGTTTCATGCATTACTCAAAAGTTGATTCAGGTGCATCATTTAAATTCAACACAGAAAGACTGCCATCTGGTTATATCTGTCAAGTTATATAATCACTTTTTTCCTTAAGTTTTCATCTACTTTATGTGCCATATTGCTGCTGGCATTTAGAAATGAGGAGGATAAAAATCTCAGCTTGTTTGCTCCTTTTAGTGCTGTATGGTAAGTGTCCTTTATGACCTTACTAAGGACAGGGAGTTTGATGGTAATGGTACTTATGTAACCTGCTGTTTTTAATGCCCTTTACTTGAGATGCTGCCTAAAGTAGCATCATGAACTCAGGTTACACTGAGGAGGATGAGGAGAGTTTTCCCAAACACAGGTTTCGACAGTCTCTCCAAAATGATGGTCTGTCAGTCAGGTGCCACCACAGGAAACCAGACATACCATTCAAAGTGTAGATAGAAAACACTGCTATTAAACAGATGTTTTCACAACGAGTGTAGACACACAAGGTGGCACAGTATTCACATTTTCCACAACTGAACAGAAGCACACACAAAACCATTGTGTCAAAACACCCTGTTGTCTACAATCCTCCCTATTTCTTACAGCGCCTCTAGGAACAAGTCTCAAGTGTTTTGCAAGTTAATGTCACGGTTACATCATGTCAGGGCTCTGACTCATTTTTTTAAACAGCAGATATTTACTTGTTATGGCAGAAAAGGCAATGGTGTAATTAATAGCATTAATGAAGACTGCAGACCATCTAGATAAGTGTTGTGCATGCTGGCTCAGAGAGGCTTCCTGAGACACTTAATTGAGCAGTCCTTATTAATGTTACTTGTTCCATCTGTGAATTTCCTGCTATAAAAAGTGAAAACATTGACTGAGCAGCATCACACTGGAGAACTGATTTTTCTAAAAGCTCTGATATATCCGCTCAATCATACGAATATGACCGAAAAGGCAAACAAACATGCCTCACATCAGGTCCATCCTTCAAGGTAAATTTATGGATGTAGTGCTATTAGTAGGGTGTATTTTTAACCACGGCCTTACACAACCAATAATCACACAACTTGACTTGAGCTGACCACTGATCACACGCATTCATGTACTGTTGGCAGAAGAGAGCAGGGACGCTTCCTGTTCCTGTTACACACATTACTGCAAGATAATTACTTCCATTGAAACCTTGAAGTCAGATCATTTAACTAGCTTAAATTAGCAACTGTTGTGGTTTCAGTTACAGTGATTGTGAAATTGTGAAACAGCTCATATATAGCTGAAGCCAGATACAAACAACATGTGTCGACGACCATTTAAATTAGCCAAATCAGTTATATTAGTGTTAATAGTGTGCTTCATTCAGATCAAACCAGGTTGTTTACTTATACTGCTGTTGTTCTTTTCACCAAGTGGGGGTGTAACAGGTCAGCAGAGGAACAGGTTTGAAGCCAGACACACAACTCAAAGACAGACATGGACAGGCAAAAGTTCATGTTTACTCATGGTTCAAAAACAAGCCAGCAGACAAAAACAAGCAAACTAATTCAAAAGGGGTCAGGCTGAGAGGCAAAAGGCTGATGGGCAGGCCGGGGATCATGCAGGTAGAGACAAACGTGCAGAATGGATGGCAGGAACACTGAGGCAGAAGCACAATAGACAATCTGGCCATAAGCGAATGCAGGGAATGTGAGAACAGGTGGGCAGGTCAGCCAGGTGATGGGGGAGTGGCAGGTTAACCAACTAGCATTAATACCAGGATTAGATGTTTTCCTTGTTCACTAACACTCCACTGTATTATTTACCCTTTGTCAGTTTCCAGATTCCCATATGTTTTGCAAAGTGTCGTTTGCCAAGCATGACACAGTGCAGTGCTAAATTAGATATATGCAACACTTCATCTGTGGGTGATGGTGCAACTTTCCTATATAAGACCCTCCACAAACTCCACCAATGATGTGTTTCAATGATGCTTGAGTTCTACTTTGAATAATGTTTAAAATTAGAAATAATGTGTGATCTTCTCTTTGTGGGACCCCGATTCAAAAGTGGAAACAGGGAACCCTGCAGGCCCCTACAGGGTAGGCCAAGGCTCAAACAAACACCATTCGTTTGGAGTTTATTGGACTACAACAAGTGTTTGCGCTAGAAGGTGGATGTGAATTTTAACAATTTACCTATTAACATTTATGCTGTGTTAATGCTGAGTAACACCATATATATCTTCTTTCTTGTTCTCCCCCGTGCCTCCATTCAGGAAAACAAATAAAAGAGGGAATTAAGTGGCTGGGAAAGATAATGGTGGACTGAGTCAAGCTTAATGAACACAAGGGAAGGAACACAAGAAGATGTCGAGGGCAAACAGATTGAAAGAAACACTGATGGGTGAGAAGAGAAGGCGAAAAATGAGCAGGGTTAAAGAGAAAGGGAGACGCAAGATGATCAAGGAATTATGGATGCAGAACAGCCAGAGAAGAAAGAGTGCAGGGAACAGAAAGATGGGAGATTGTTAAAGAGACTTGAAAAAGGGAGGAGATGCCAAATGAGGAATGAGAATGGGGAAGGAAGGTAGTGTGGAGACAGAAAGAAGAGTGTGAAAGTCTGGCAGAGAGTAAAATGAGAGCAGATCTGTGTTGCGCGCAGACACACACACACTCACACAGTGCCACTGGGGTCACCATCCCTCCCAGTTTGAGAGAACCATTAGCAGTGTCTGCCTCAGATTTCTGCCCATTCCTATTACCATCACAGCTGGATGCATCCAAGTGTGAGACCTGGCTCTCCCGGAGCAGATATTCTCTTCCTCTCCTACCGTACTCTTTGGCTTTCTCTCTCTCTCACACACACACACACACACGCAGAGCATGCACTAATGCATACAAATGCATGCACACAAACGTTCTGTACAAACCTTTTAATGCTCATGCACACTTTTTATGTTTACGGTATGTGTAGGATACAGCTCTCCCTTTCGCTTGCCCAACAACCTTTTCCTCCCAGTCGAGTTCAAACTCAGGTTAGCTGCTGACTCCAGCGCTGCGCACTACATCCTGCTCCGTCAAGCATGATGTCTTATTAAGGGACGCGGCAGAAAAACAAAAACAGAAAAAAAAAAAAAGAGAGGGCTCTAGTCTTCCCTCGAAGCAGTGATGTGTGACTGGTGGTGTGTTCTGCGTAAGCAACTGTCTTATGAATGATTTGTGAGCGCTCAATTATTGACGAGGCTTCAGAGATCTGATGAGGTGCTCGGAGCCACTCGGTTGGACGGACGGCTGGTGGGTTGGATGGTTTCCAGCAAGCAGGCGGTAACTTCTGCATGTGCGATTCCAGTAAATGCATGAATGTTTCCCCTTGGTGTGGCTGATGCATGACAAGATCATAGCTGGTAATAGGATGTGATGAGAGAGAGAGAGAGAGAGAGAGAGAGAGAGAGAGAGAGAGAGAGAGAGAGAGAGTGTGTGTGTGTGTGTGTGTGTGTTAAAACCAACTACTGCAAGGTCTAGAATATAGCTCAAGGCAAAGGGATTGTATCACTCGCCTAAACGTAATTAATTAAAGAAGTTCTTAGCATACGATTAGCATCAAGATGTGTGTGTTTGCACGGAGATCATTATAACCATGCTTGTGCCTCAGCTGTTCTACATAAAGTTGTCTAATTGGTTTACATCATTACCTGTGGGTTTAAATTCTGTGCCCCATTTATCTGTAAAGCGTGAATACTATTCATAAATAAAATAAGGTGCCTCTGTTTAATAAGTTTGGGGGCTTTTATTATATTTGGGGACTTTGATGTTTCCACTGCCATTCTGAAGGGTCTTTATTATCAACAGCTGTAACAAGAGCTCCAGCAGAGTCCCCTCAGCTGTTTTAAGAGGCTATGGATGCTGGGCAAAACAAGGGAGAGAAAAGAGAGAGAGAGGGAGACAGATGAAAGGAAGATGAAGTAGAGAATGAAAAGTGAAAGCAATAGAAAAAGATGCTTTTTTTGATGAAATGAAGGCGAGAGATGACACAAGAGGAATGACAAGAGCAATAGTAGGCAAAATGCAAGATGAGGGGAGGAGAAGAGGCCGGGGCAGAGGAGGGAGGCCAGGAAAACAACAAACACTGCGTCCCATTTCTCCCCTCCACCCATCGACCTTAACCTCCACCCTTTCATGCTTGGCTGCATGTGCAACAAAGTGATGTCCCAATTCAAACACTGACTATATGAAGTCTTTGACCTTACAACTATTCAAAGCAGTCGTCAGATGTTATGGCTCCAAAAAGGATGGAAAGATGACATTTGAGAAACAGTAGAGTAGTGAAACACATAAAGAAGAAGGAGAGGAAGAAAAGACTTGTTGCTATTTCCCTATTCCATAAAATAAAATCTTTTTTCCACACACAGGTATGCTTTAAAATATAAAAATATCAAAAATGTTCAGGTGTTTAGTTTGTTAAGCATTAGCAGAAGCATTATCTGTTTACTTAGCTTAAGTCTCACTTATGTCTCTAGTGTATGACAAGCTTCACTTTAGGGACTGTGTGTGTGTGTGTGTGTGTGTGTGTGCACAGTAAGACAGCAGACAGTTTGTTAATGTCAGTGATCAAAGTATGATCAGTGGTGTCTGAGACATTGCAGGTGACATTAGAGTAATTAATGTATGTGGTTTATAAAATGTCTGTACAATGGTTGGAAATGCACTCACACATTCCTGCAAAGGAAATTTAAAACTCATAATGCTCTGCAGGCCGACCGGTTTCTCTTTCCCCCCTCTTATTTGATGATGGGCTGAAGTTGGAAAAACAGAGACAAAGACACTGACAGAGAGAAGAACATCAAGACAGAATAGAGAAGGAGAGACAGCGATGGCAAGAGACTTTTCACTTTGATGGGGAGTGAATGCAGAGCAGCGGAGAGAGACAGAGAAACAAAACAGAAAGAAAGTGACAGAAAACAAGAGAGCCGGTTCAGTTTTCTCTACGAGGACCCGGTCGGGGCAGAACTGCTCTGCTAGATTAGCCGCACTAGAGTTTCACCACAGCAGGCCTGCAGAGAGCCAAGTAAAACTGGTCCCGGAGCCTGGCGCCCTGCCCCCGACAAATAAACCTCATAATGGAACTCTATTGGGCTCCAAGTGGGAACATTCATTTTCATTACCGCAGGTTTATCTGTCCCCACATGCTCTAACGCCGCAGTGCAGAGGTGTGCTCAGGTAGTGGATCAGAAGGGGGGGAGTTGAAGAAAAAGGACAAAAATAAGAGTGAGAGAGGAGGCGGAGAAGTGGGAGGACAGGCAAGGGGCGCTGGCTCATCTCTCAACAAGCATTTTCTCTGTTTTTCCTCTGTTAAAGCTGTTTTCCACTCCGCATGTGATATTCATCTTAATCACAGTATGGGAAAGCATAATTCCATTTTTGGGGTCAGGCAGATGGTACCTTTTGTTGAGGAGATTAATTACCATGCTGCACAACATTAATAAAGGCAAACATTTGAAGGGGAAATGCAATTTGCCCCAAGCGCAGGGCTAGTGTAAATAGGTGAGTCAGGGCCGGAGAAGGCAGATAGCCCGTGGGTGGATCATAATTTATTCTCTCTGTAGTGCCTGTTGAGCCTGAAGCTGGCAGAGCAAAGCAGACAGGGAGACTAATGGGCATTCAACCACCTGGCAGCAAACTGGGGATCACAGTCCACACCAGGCCAAGACAGGCTGCGTGGTGTTAGCTGTTTTTTTTTTTCCTTCTTTTTTTGATTTATTTATTTGTCTTTCTGCCTTTAAAAGATACGTCTTAAAGTTTTTTATAACAGGTCTGTTCAATCAATTTCTCATCTTTATATCCTCGCAACTCCAAGTTTACACACATAAATATATCTCTTTACTGAAATCAGTGTCCAGGTCAATAATACCTCACACATACTTGAATGCCAGACTTGGTTGCTGAGCTCTATGCAAATTACAATAATTGTGTTAATTTACACACGGTGAACAACAAAAGTGTTTGTTTTTTTTAACTACTGTTTTCTATTGTAAATTGATACAAAGGTTTAAGAGATGCCAAAGACAGATTAGGATAAAGCTAATGTGCTCAACAAACATTTTTGGGTGCATAAAGCCAGCAGTTCTTTGTGCAAGAAGATTAATAGAAAGTCTGCATATTTTTTAAAAAAGACAAAAAGCTTTAAAGTTCTGTTTCTATTTTTGCTTCTAAAGCTCAGGAGATGAATACCGTGAGCATAAAATTAAAAATAGCAATAGACCTTTGAAGCTTTTATCCTTTTTGGTGTGCAATCTTTTTATGTCACACTGAAAATGCATTGTTTATTTTGCCGGGGATGGGAGATCAATGCCTTGGCTCTTTATTAAGCCAACAATAACAAATGAAGAGCATGATACCCCATCAGAAAGTCACCCTCGCTGCTGTATTGGATCTGCAGATTTTATTTGAAACACAGGCGACATTGGGAAGTGGAGAAGTGCTTGCAGTGGAGTTGTGCCAGACAAATTGCCGTCAGCAGGACGGGTGGTAATTTTCCTGAAATCCGGAACATATCAGGGAAATGAAAGAAGAAGAGCAGCACCTGAGCAGCACCCTGGAGACACAGAGGGACTATCACTTCAAAAGATGAGTGCTTTTAGGAAGATTCCACATTCCCCATCAGACCATATGGATCGGCAGTAGACGGGGCAAAACAATCTGCACCTTTATTACTGGGTGGTTATGAGAAGGGATATAAAGGCCAAAAAGTGAACATGGAATAGAATCAGAAGAGCTTTCATTGCAGCAATATAACTGCACATTGAGGATGTCTCTCTGCCAGCGCTTGCACAGAGTGAAGTGCAGAGATGAAAGACACAGTGTAGATCTGGTCTGTTACAAATAAATACCAAATATTAAAAATTTTACATAAAATGAACTACGAGGGGTTTGTAACATGTTAAGAAATGGTGTCAGTTTAATATTGATGCCTCTATATGAACATAAGCAAATCAGAGCAGTAGTGAGTGGGCTGGCTATTTCTATGTAGTTATTCTTGTCTGTTACCAATTTAGATTCCCAGCAAAATGAGATGGAACAAGTAAATAGCACAAAGATCAGAAGGCTGATTACATTTTAGGTACGTAAAAGGAAGCAGGAGAATTTCATTTTTTTACATATTTTTGGTTATGGTTGGTGCTGGGGCAGGATCAGAAAAGAGAAATGCTAAACATCTGCAAAAACAAACAAAGAAAATAAAAAGGGGACTATAATGAAACACATGTGAACACATGAGTCAACCTTGGTGCAATGTATTATTGTATAATGAAGGGAAAAAATATGAGTACTCAAATGAAGTACGCAAATCTTCAAAGAGCTCTAATACAGGGTTAGGGGTTACAATACAGTAAACTTGAGAAAATGCACTGCACTACACTGCTCTAATGCCTATATCATCACATTTTCTCATCATCAAGGAGGCTCTTGACTTTGTGGGTTGTATATATTTTGGTTTTATGTGCATGAAGTGTTGTGTTTTTCGTCCACTTAGTTGCTGTAAAGTCCCTTTAAAAGCAAAAATGTCAGAGAGGTAAAGAATGAAGGGTAGATATGAGCTGCTGAACCGCACACATTATAAGAAAAAAAACACAGAACTGTGAGCTGTGATCATTGTCTGCTTCTTCCACACCTGTGCTGGCTTTACAGATGCTGTTTACCTCATTTCAAGGATGACAGCTCATCAAGATGAATCACAAGATGCGCTGCCTACATCCAGACAAAGAGGACACGATGGCTTTCATTCAAAACATCTGAAGTTGAGATCAAAGACTGCAAAACAGTCTAATGATTATGACACAGAATGCTTTAGATTTTTTAAAATCCAAGAAATATTTTCTGAAAACACACATTCTTTTTAATTTACTGTTGATTTGCACTGTAGGTTTTTGTCTATTGCCAGAGTCGTCTTCTTCTGTAGGCTATGGCTAATGCGCAGTTTCAAATTGGCACTTTGGATTGTGTCTCTTGCAAAATGCACTTTAATAGTGCAGTAATTCAGGAATCTGATTTTTTTTTTTTTTATCCCCAGTCTGTCCTGAAACAAGTAGAAAATGTCGAAATGATTAGACAGCTCAATGATCTTTTATTGCCGGTTTGTTGCCAATAGAGATTTTGTGACCATGACTGAAAGTTCTTGTGTATCAGAGCTTGTGTATGACAAAGTCTGAGCTTTGGAGAGACAAAGCAGCCAGCAAGACACTTCATCTGCCAGCAGAAGTATTAATTACCAATTAGCATCAGTTCACATCAAAACTTAAGCAAAAGCGTTGAAGCTGATGACAAAGAGGACAATAGACACAGTATTTTGTGATATAAGTGGATACTCTTGGACGGCACCCACCAAAGTTTCCTGGGCTGAATGGTTCAATATAATGACTGATGATTGCTGCTGGTGGCGGTAGTGTAAGATGAAAGGACAATGTGATAAATGAGAGTTTCTATAAGAGGTTCACTTGTTGAATTTGACTGAGTTTGACATTGATTGCTCCGAGGAACACGAACCAGATGAAAAACATGGTTCAAATTAAGATGATTGGTTGCTTATACAGAAGGTGCATTTACAGTGGCAAGCCTTTCTCCCTGTTGCCATTTGCAGTCATCACAAGAAAGGCTTTTCAACGCAACTGTGAAAACTCTTGGAAAATCATAGAGAAGATCCAACTGGTGTCTTTGATTAGATACTTTTCAAAAATATTCATTGTATAACTGTGTTATTTACAGGCCAGTGCCTGTAAATGTCTTTACATTTTCTTACTGAATGTAGTCTTCCTGTGTTTCTTACATTGAAGGTTACAATATTTTTCACTTTACTGAAGCATGACTCTGGGTTGCTTTTGTTGACTGAAAATAAAAATAGTTAGAAAATAGGGCAGTATTTGTTTTTTTAGTTGTAATGTGCGCCGCAGCACATGCGCTACACACATACTGTGTATGCTCACCTGGTGAAACATCACAAATAGGTTAATAAATGGTTAAAACTCTCCATCAACTATGTACATGCTGAATTAGATGAACACTGTTATTTTGACAAGAATTTAAAATCACATTTTGCTCTTTTTATTTTGTTGTTAGACATAACATTTTGTTGTTCTAATTTTAGTCTAATTTTAATGTTTCAGTCAATGTTTTAGTCAAAGCAGTTCATGGTCATGGATACATTTCTACAGACAGGACATGTAAACATATCTTGAACTATGCCTGTAGTCATTTATGCTATGTTGCTGACTTTCTGTTCTTTCTTCTGAAGAGCTTCATTATTTGTTATCAGACACTAATTGTGTTTACTGATGGAAAAAACAAACAGCGGTGTGGGCATGTCAAAGGAGTTTGAAGTTTGAAGGCCTCTGGGTTCACACGATGCATTTTGGTGAGAAACATGGAATGAAAACTTGGAATATATAATCCCAAACAGTGACGGCACAGTGACATGCCCTCACTCAGAAAACCACATCTGGAACAACTGTGTCATTTTTATTAGCATAACGTTTGTCTGATAAACAAGAAAGAACAACAAAGAGACTGGAAAGTTTGGTATTGTGTTCGAAGATGTAGAACATGCAACTCAGATCCTCTGAACTGTTTAATTTGACACACTTGAGGCTGGAGTGTGTGTTTTGGTTCCCTCTCCTCACGTCTTTCAGCAGACAGCATCCTCTCATCCTCATTGATTAACTCGTCAGACTGGCCAGCTGTGTTTCGCCAGAGATAATGTTTTAATTAACGGACTTCAATATCTAATTAAGATTAGATGTAGATGCTTTATAGAGGTCATTTAAATGAAGGCAGACAGGCCGGCAGGGGAAGGTCTGGGCAGATGATGGGATCAATATTCAGCCGCTGGGGAGTACCTGCATATGGTCCTGAAGTACTTTGAAGGGAACAGTTCACTGCCATGTTTTAGCAAGGCCTCTGCGTCGGATTGAGTGAACACAAGAGGCAGCTCTTTTAAGATAAGCTTAAAGGCATTCCTGCTCGGCAGAAATGAAGACTGACCTAAATTACTGATTGTGCACAAATCCTTACGGCCTCATAATATAGAATATTACCTTTGTTTTACTTTATTAGAATATACATCTTCGAAAATACCAATGGAGTGGATAGTTCTCCTGCTTGTTTATGAAAATGCATTCATAAAATCCACTTGTTCTCTTTGTATCAAATCCCCCATGCTGGCACAGTCTCATTTCCTTTTCCATCACATATGGACACTTGGTCAGGAGCCCATGTCATCAGCTTTTAGTGTACTGGATACTTTTAGTGTGTTTCAGGTGGCGTATAAAGAGCAAACTAATCATGTGCTGCTTAATGTCAAAGACAATCACAACAGAAACGGTACAACAGAAAGATCAACAGACATGTTACCACAACTCAGTCACACCGTACACCTCAGAGCGACAATAACAATAACCTTTCATTTAGAATAAAACGTGACACTAGAGAAAGCCAACTGTGCTTGTCAGTGCACAAGCAGCATTTCTAGGACAAAGCTGATTACATTATGGCAGCGTGTTAAACAGAGCAAGACCAAGTAAGATGAATGGAGATCATCATAAATGGTGTTCATGATATTCCAATACCTGAACCTTTTGCCATGACAAGTTTAATTTTTTTTTCATGTTTAATAAATAGAAAGCAGTTTCACCAGTGTTCATTATTTAGTTTTTACATATCCAAGCACTATTATAATCTTTATTGCTCATCTTTATTGATCACTTGTAACTGCAGCTATTGCATTACTGTTGCTCCATCTCACTAAAACAATATGAAATTAATTCACAATGAAAATTAGTATCTCTCTTATTTTGGTGAATAATTCCAAGAATTGCCATATCCAGTAAAATATTTGAAAGTAATTGCTCTAAATAATATAAAATATAGTTTTTGTTCCCTATTTGTTACTGCATTTTATTATTGTTAAACTACTAAACTGGTGGCAGTAAAAGTTTTTGTCAGTTATATAAAAAAGATCACAGTCATGTTCGAACCAACACAGTCTTTGGTTTCAGAGTCAAACATGTGCACCCAAACTTCATCTCTCCACAATGTTTTTTAGGGGAAACACAATGTCACATTCTCCTGCTTTTGCTTAGGAGATTGGACAGTCATTATTTGCAAGGCCACGGTAGGTCAGCAGTCAGGAAACACAGGTCATAGCGTAGCATAGGTCATTTAAAACATTTGAATAAATGACCGATGTCATCACTTTTCTTTTGAGGACAGCCTCCTTTTAAAGGTGTCCATTTTGATACCCTTCACACAATTACATCTGAAAATAAGTTTAAACTGAACCCAAAAGATGGTCTTGAACGACCCGGTTCATTAATTTCTGGGGCAACAGGACAAATGTATCTCGGAGACGAGAGGGCAAAGGCCATCTTGTTCTGTTCTTTCAGCCTAATGAGTGGTCAGACCTCCACAAGGTGACTTTGATTCATCACCACAGGACTTCCTTTCACTTTTTTCCCCACCTCTCTTCACTTTTCTCTCTCTGCTGTCACGTCCTCCACACCTCCTCTTTACTGGCCAGCCGCAGTCATTCCCTAACACTCCAAGCTTTAACAGGCACAGCTCTAATTAAAGCTAATGTTTAAATACCTTCACTAATCCATAGTCCATTGTAGTGTATTAAGACTACCATCATTGATTAGACAGGCCGATTCAAAGAGTCAGGAAAGGCAAACTCATTAGAGGAGATTTGAAAGATGCCCTCTGTTGATAGCAAGAGAAGGATCTTTACTGGGTTTGTTTACTTGACTAAAAATATATTGTCTGAATGGTTGATAAATAAAGGTAACTATACATGCTATACAGATCCGACAAACAGGCTTGACTTAGTGTTTGGTCAAATTAGAGTCATCACCAGAATTAACAGCTTCCAAGTAAAGTGGCTGCAATTGATATTCATTCAAAGAAATCAGTTATGTAGGAAAGGGATGACGTTATTTTGGAAATCGAAAAGGTAAGATGCAACTGTGTTTTTCAGACATTCTGGCATTTGTCAGTAGTAATGACAGTGCTGAGTCTTGGTTTACCCACAGCTTGGTCGAGACTGAAATGAGAGAGAACACTAGCGCCAACACTGGCAGCAGCATCATAATCCAACAAATGAGCAGCCACAGTCAAAAACATGAGCGTACAAGTTATTTTTCTGCTCTTTACAGTTCATCTCACCCCAGAACACAAACAGACACACAATGATTCAGATCGGATCACAGACGACACCAAGTCCACTTAGGCTTTAGACATTTTATCAAGAGGACCCTTCCCAAACAAATGAGACTGAATACAATATGGATCTAGCCTAACCAATCATATCCTTTTTACAAGCTGGACCCAAGTGAACTGCTGGAAAACTCTACCAGCATTGTTAAGTGGTCAGTCGAGTGAAATTTAAAATAAAAAATCTTACTTACACTCAGTTGTCACTTCTTGTGTCAAAGATTCAATTAAACACAAAATCCAACTGAGGTTGAGTCAGGCAGGGTCGATACCAGACAAATCCACAGGAGCAGGCAGAATCAAAACACAGGCAATATCCGAGGAAAAAATGTGCAAATCCAGAAAACAGTCACACATGAGGAACGAACCCAAAAAAGGTGGAAGGTTAGATAAAAGGTATCTAGTCGAACTGGCAATTTAGAGAGGTGAAGACAAAGTACACACCAGGGTGAGAAGGCTAACAACATACAGGTGAACTCAATTAAAGTTGTGGCTAACCAGTCACACAGGTGGGAAGACGTACAAAGACGTAGTGAAAGCAAAACAAGACATGAGTGTTCAAAATAATAAAACAGCAAATGAGTGAGTGAAAAAGGAAATGACTCACTGAAATGTAAAACCACAACACTAAATGGAATGAGGCCACGGATAGTTTTAGTTTTATTTGTTGGGATTTTTAGGTATTTGTTAGATTTTTGCTGCCAGTTCAAAGAAAGAAATTTGTTTGGGTGCTCACAGTGGAAAAAAAACAAAACAAAAAACCTTCTCTTCATGCCAAAAAAATCCCGGTAACTCAGAGACAGATTCATTACTGGATGCTTGAACTCTGTTATTCTATTGAAGTCTGTTCAAGATTTTAGAGGAACAGCCATGAGTCCCTGAAATAAAAATAACAGGTGATCCTTTAGCTCTCCAGTGGAAATTGTTTGTCTGTCTCTGTCTGCCGTATACTGAACAACGACAGGAAAACATGTAAATTCAAGCTGGTTTTATACTATTTGTCCTCCTCACAAAAACTGATGAGATCTCTTTCAGACAGAGAAGGACAACTTCTCACAGGGCCTACCATGGTTCTGCTCAAACCATCAAAGACCAGCTTGGATGCAGCCTTGGAAAATGGAGAAAAAGAGAAACTATTGCCTTATATAGAAGAAGAGAGAAGAAAAAATGTCCCAGTCTCCTATTCCCCTGTGTGGCCATTGATCTGCAGGCTCTGATTCAAGCTCCGTATTAAATCACCCTGGGGTCCGAAGCCAACCTGTTCTCCCTATCCCTTTGTTCAGACTAGCACCAAAGATAATAGAAAGCGTTTTGAGCCGGGAGTGCCACAGGGCCCCAATCTCGCCTCTAGCTTTTTTTTTCCTTTCATCCCTTCTTTCCTCTTACTTTTCTGCACCCCTTTCTTCACCTCTGTCTGTTTCTCTTTGGCTCTTTTTCTTCTTTTTCCTTAGTAAATCTCCGTCTTCCTCCGATACTACATTGTAAAGGAGTCTTTTGTACGGTCCTGATGGAAAGACTACTTTCAAACAAAGACCGCTCACACTGTGGAACAGCGACAACAAATAGGATTCTTTGTGGGCAGTCTGAAGGTGCTCTTTCATCAACGGGCAGACAGAGAGAAAAGAAAGGAAAAGAGAGAAAGGAGGAGAGTTTGAGTCTGATTTATCCATTGCAACACCTATAGCTTTCAAAGGAAAGTTGGGTGTTACTTCTCTGGAGTTTAACATCAGGATTCATATAAAGTGGGCTTAGGTTGGATCTACAGACTACATTTAATGCCAGACAGTAAACTCTTGATAATTACACATAATTGCCATTTCGCCTCACTCCATTCATTCAGACTGCCATTGTGTTCATGTTAGCCGATTTGTGGTTTTGAGGCTATTTTGTTTGTAATTGCTCTAACTCAACCATCCCATCTGTCTCATTTTCAGTTGACAAGGAAGGAATTTGGTAGGAGGAGTTAGCTTCAGTTTGCTGAAAGAAATACTATTTTCTTAAGTGAAATCACAACAACTGCGACAGTCTCATAAACCATTTTTAAATTTTTTTATCATGAAGCAGGAGAGGTAGCTAGCTATGTGGGAACATTACGTTGCCATTCTCAACCTGGCCTACTAAACTCTGGTCAGTTGTTTCTCCAATCAGGGCAAACAGCCATCAACAGGCATAAAACTAGACTTGCTTGACTGTGCTTGGACAAATGAGAGATGTAGGCAGCAGTTAAAACCAGGCTAATAAACCAGTGACAACCATTCTCATTGCTAATCTGGTATAAGTTACAATATGAATTTAAAATATTTGTCAGTCTTAATATTTGTATACAGCACCATTTTTGCATTGTTTGAACACAGCTCTGAATCCTATGTGTGTGGAAAAAGTAACGATGGGAAAATGAGGTCCCAAGGAAGAAACAAAGGAGGCGATTAAGCCAGCAAAATCAATAATGACTTTTAACCTTATTGAGCTGTACAGACAAAAATCTCACCTCGTCACATTGTGGGGGCTCACCTCATCATTGATTCCCATAACTTGCACAACTTGCGTCCCATCACATTTGGGGTACAAAACAGACTTGTCCTGTATCATCTCAACAGAACAATGTGACAAAATGTGCCTGTTTTCCACCATAACTACCAGTCAGTATCCTATTTTATTTTATTTTATTTTTTGCTGCCGCCTACTTGGCTCATCCTGGCCACTGTACCTTGACTTCTTCTCGTGTCAGGTGATAGCATGTTTTCTCCTGTGGTCTTGTAGCTGTCACAATGGATGAGGAGAACGCCATCACTAAGGTTTAAAAATACCCAGACCTGTACAAGCCAGTTTCCTGGTGAGCCATAGCTAGTGACATTTGATCTTCAGGTGAGGAATCAAGTGAAATATCACAAGAGGAATCCAGGCCAGCACTCCAGATTCACCACAAGATAACCTGTTATTTTAAGATTTATGTTATGATGCTCCTGACATGTACATATGGTTAGCCTCCAAAGAATGAAATTCAATCATATCTGTTCACATGTAAAGTAACAAAATTGTGTGTTTTTGAAACTTGAGTGGGAGGAAAGCTTTGTAAAGTGAGGGCATGTAGGCCAGTCCTCATTTGTTAAAAGGAGATTTTAAGGTTTAGAACTGTTAATATATAGAATTGATGTGTGGGTGTTTGAATCAATCATATTTTGGTGTTTAAAGTGCACATGTCTCAGTCCAAAAGTTTAAGTCTTTAGTTGTAGCAACAAACAGCGCGCCATAAATCTTGTCGACAGATTTGTTCTTGATGATTGCAGTTTTTTCTCCGCTTTACCTTTTGGTGTGTGAACCTGCAGCCGACAAGTAAATTTCCCCTGAAACTTTCCAAAGGAGTTCAGTGCTTTATGATTGACTTCAGGCACAGCACCATCATACTTCTTTATAGGTATTTGAGCAAGAAGAGGATGCTAGTAAATGCTCGAGATTGTTTTTCTTTCAAGCATTTAGTGAATCCCTAACAAGAAAAAGGTGTGCTAACCCCTTTTGCCAGCGCTTGCTGTTTATTAATAAATGTGCACTTCACAGATGTCTCTTGTCGATTAAAACGTGGCAGTTAAAGACAACCGGCTGTTTTATATAATAAACTGCTGAGAGAAATGTGACACATATCGCTCCCTGTGCAGCACAACATCACTGAAAGAGACACACATTCAGCCTCAGCTGTTAACTGAGGGTATATCCATATATCCTTCTGTGAATTCTTATTCGTTTAACCAAATCCTTTTAATTTACCCTGTGAAACTTATTCTTTGGTTCCTTTTGGATGATAAACTTTAAAGTAATAGTCCCTCAGATTTCAGTCTTTTTGATTTTGACTTTGTTGGTAAGCAATTTTAGTTCTTAAAAAGTAAGAAAGGATGTTGCCAAACAATAAAACATACTATTTAGAGTTTATGCATATTAGTAATTGTTTTCAAAATAAAGTTTATTTTGAAAACAATTACTAATAACTATAGTAACTAGACTAGGTAAAGTAAAAACTAAGACCACAGAACATCAGAAGATGCTGATTTCTGACAGTACAATATGTGAGTGTGTGTGTGTGTGTGTGTGTGTTTGAGACAGGCCAATGGAGCTTTGTGTTGACAATCCACAGGCTGGAGGTGGTGAAGGTCACAGAGTGCTGTGACCTGCAGAAACACAATCCCAGTGACAGTGGTCGTAAATTTCCCTCCATCACAGGGAGGCCGGAGCAGCTTGTCGCCTTGTGCTGTGGCTCTTTTCGAGGTTTGAGGCTCACAGCACAGCAGGGCAGAGATAAGAACACAGTTATTATCTACCTTCACCCTGTACACAAACCATTTTCACCTCTTACTTTTCTCTACTCTTTTCTTTTTCTCCATCTCTCTGCCTCTCTCAGTCCGTCTTTGTGTCCGTCAAACTGCAGCACTTTCACACAAGCATGCACAAACACAAAAGGTAAATAAAGCTGGTCAAATAACAGTTCTCAGTCTTACATACATATGACAGTACTAGGAACAGATGCTGAAATCCTGCATGGATGCACCTGAATTTTATCATCCATGTCAAGATACACACATACAGTACAGTGTAAGGTATATGCTCGACCAGAAGCATGCCTGTGTTTGTGTGGGTGATTCTAAATGAGTGAGTGAATGACAGCTGCCAGAAGCAGGCGACTTAATCAGCAACATGTGGATTTGCTGTTTGAGTCAGTGATTGGATGATATTTGTTGGTGTGCATATTACTTCAGTATGCAAGATGAATGCATTAAAGTTGCTGTTATGGAAATTGCTTTATCTGCAGAGGAATACTGGAAGCCAGTAACACAGTGTTGGGACCCTAAAAGACAAACATGAGAAGGAAATACAGGTTCAAACAACACAGAACAAAGGACGCTATCCTATCAATTAGAATGTAGAATTATTAAATATTAATTTAAAATGTAAGTCACTATTCAATTATGTCATCCTGTATGATTATTGAATGAGTTAGTTGGATCAAATGGATTCAAATAAGTTTGTGCAGTTCAACTCAAATTTCATTTTCACTGACTGTAGATTGTTTTCCCTTCAGACTGTAAGATTATATAAAAAAAGAATCTATAAGCAACTGTTCATTGAAGCTGTAATGTTACAGTGCTGTCTTCATTTCAGTCTATGTTCTAATTAAGTTTAGTTTGATGCAAGTTTCATTCAGTTTCGTACAAAACTAGGGCTGTAAATGTGATGTTTATTGCCTCATGACTGCTTCTGTGGCGTTCAGAGTATTTAAGTAAGCTTTTAAACAGGAAGTAATTATAATGCATATCAAGGTTAAGTTCCTTTCAGGGGTGATCTACAATGTTAAAAACCAGTTTGGTCAATGACACTGCTCATCATGTAGCGTGGCAGCCAGAAGAATCTGCCATGCCCAGGTTTTATTTGCTGGATGTGCATGGCCTCTTCCTGTCCTGATCAAAGACAGCACATCTCCACTTCCTCCCACTGTACAAAGATGAAGCCAAACTATCCCAAATACATATGGTGCCGTTTTGCCCTGGACATGTCATTTGGAGCCAGCATCTGAGTGGTAGTGATTGGAGCGAGGAGTCGTGATAATGAGGTCTCGTCCATACACCTGCCTCAATCTCAAAGACATACAAGCTGTCAATCATGACATCACACACCAAATGAACTCTTGAATATTCAGCAGTGTGATTAAAACCATGAAAATGACAGAAACCATCTCTGGGAAAATCTATTTGACATTCACTTTGATTGCTCAGTTTGGCACGTGCCCCTTCTGCTAACATAGAGGAGTGGGATTTATGACTTATACTGGAGCCAGCCACTAAGGAGCGAATGAGATGTTTTGGCTGCACTTTTGGGGAGCTGTCATGTCCAACTGTTTATCTAACGTGGGTGTCAGTACAGAGGGGTGGTGTTTCATAGTAGACTGACAAATATCACTTTCATTTCAAATTATTATTATTGCTTCACCATGTGTTTCATTGCTCATTGGCTGAAAAGCTATCCAACTGAACTTAGAGCTATTTTGGCCTAATTAATCCAAAAACACACCTGAAGTTCAAACTCGATGAAAAAAAGCACTCTGAGGCGACAGCCTCAGTTGGGTCTGTAACAGCAGGTAAAGTGTGTGGTCAGCTCTGGTTTTGCAGCTTTGGGTGATAATGATCATCCGATACCCCCTCTTGTCTCCAGCTGCCTGCCACACAGTTGTGGTGAATCTAGTGGTGAGGAGCTAAATTGGCCCCGTAGAGAGGCCGAGAGAGAGCAAGAGAGACTGAATGGACAGCTTCAGCCTTTTATTCTTCAGAGGTCACTTGAGACAAAAAGTTGTTAAGATGACCACCATAGCTGAGTGTCACTCACATCGGCCCTTCAGGGCACTGGGGTAACCGTGAGGGACTTAGTGGGGCAACAAAAGAGGGAGAAGTGGAACGATGGCAGGGATGAGGGAGGGTGTGCTAGAGGGTAGAGTGAGTAAAGTGTGAGTGTGTTTGAGCAAAGAGGTGGGGATGAGCAGAGAGCGAGAGAACACAAACGAGATAAGTCTGAATATGTGTGAGAGAGAAAGTGAGAGATTGAGACAGCGTGATAAAACTGGAGAATTAATGAGCGACTGAGGCAGCATGAGTGTGTGAGGGGGAGAAAGAGAGAGAGAGAGAGAGGTGGGAATGAGGGAAAGGTCAGTGTGTGGATTGTGTCCTCTGAAGAATTTATGCAGTGTTAAGATTCATCTACAGCATCTTCCAGAGGTGAGGCTGTGGAGGTTGAAGGAATGCTGTGACTGAACAAAGCCGAGTTCATAAAAACCTGGAAACTTCTGCATCATTTCTGCCTCATTTCAAAGGTTTCACAAATCAATATGGGTTTAAATTGATGACACGCCTATCAATGAGCCTGCATAAAAACTAAAAACAAAAGAAAGAATTAGGTAAGTAGTGTAGACATCCAACCCCAGATACAGGTGAAGGAGAATAATGATACAATGGAGAGGCAGAGGCCGTGCTTGATGAGAGACCTCACAGGTCCAAACGCTGCACAGCTTCTTTACAATGTCTGTATAAGTTGAGGAGTTTGACTGTATGTGGAAGTCGTAGAAAGCCTCTAGTGTTTCCAGAAGGAGCAATTTAATAAACTGGCCCCAGTGTCACTTGAGTCAGCATTGATTAAAGACTACATTTTTAAAATGAAAAAAAAATCTGTGGTGCAATCAGAGATGTTAGAAACAAGTGATCCTACCAGATATAGATACAGCCTGCTCCGCATCTCTGCTTGAGGCAAGCTGATCAATGCTCCATTTGTTATTACTACCAAAACACATCAAAACCCCTAACAGACATGTTGAGTAGTAGGCACCAGGTTTTTAGAATGGACTAACATAGGTGAAATGTAAAAAAAAAAAAAAAAATTCTTTTGTTTAGCTATACTGATTTCATTATTTTCTTTGTGTCCATTGTGAGTCTGCCAACTCAATCTTAGATGAGTAGATCCCTAAAAGGGTGGAGAACTCTTAAGTGATTGGTCTGTTGTTTTTCCATAATTGTCTTTATCTGTATTATACTGTACAAACAACAGGTGTGAATTGTAAGGATTTTCATATCAGCATATACTTGTCAGCATATACAACAACTTCTTTCAGAATACAGTTTTAGGATCAGTCCATGCCCTGTATAACAACATGTAGAAATGTTTTCTAAAGTGAGGCCCTTATTCACAAGACAAAGTTGTTTGTCTGTGCACAGTCATAGTCGCAAAATCAATCAGTTTCATCATGTGACAATACTATGAATAAATTATGGCTAGATTTTGCACAAAATTACTTAGTTACATTTGGGGAAAAATCATGGTTTGGGTTAAAATAGGGTATCGGTAAACTTGAGTGCACCCTTGATGATTCTGATTCATTTTGAAAGTTCAAACAACCAAGTTTTACTAATCTCACAAAGATTTTTGGTTTTGTTTGGCTGCTTTCTCTGGTGGTAGAGAAGAAATGTAGTGTTATGATAATTACTTAGAATTGCTGTAAACAAATGAGACGGCGGTTGATGTTAATGGGTAACCTTTATCTCACTCTGGTCGTGTTGTTAATATTTGGGTTTTCACTTCCCAGCTGCTTCCATTAAAAGATAAATACACTGTTCTACACAGCTGGGCTGCAGGAAAAACACAAACTTAACATTCCCCCAAAAGTACATTATTGGGTCCCAATGTCAACAAAGAAACTGCGAAAATGAAAAAGAAACACATTCTGTAGTGAAATTATATAACCAACTGGTTGAACACTGCACTAGTATCAAGTGACATGCACAACCTTGTGTCAGTTGATCATGTCAAACCAAACTAATTGTCATAAAAATAAAACAATTTGCGAATCGGTGGATCCCAGCCACAGTCCCTCAAATAATGACCATCAGTCATTAGGTGATTTCAGTTAGATGATTAGAACCATTAAAATAACAGTCACTGCATCAGTCCGTATTACATAACTACTCTGCTAGTTAATTCAAGCAAAAAATGACACTTCTTCTTACTTATGTCCCTTCTTGAACACTGTTCCTTGACTTTAATAGACATTAATACTGTGAGGCTGAGGAAAGCAGCAAAACAGACTTCAAAATCACTGAGAAAAAGACAACCGCAGGGCTAAGAGAATCCAACTGCACTTACACCAGGCAAAGAGCTCTGGGACATGATCATCCAGTGTATCCTTTGCTAGAGGAGATATGAAAGGAAATACTGAAGCACCTTTCCCTCGAGCATTTTACCATCCTTCATAATGGTTGCCATTTAGATTCCTGTGGATCATTTCTGTTGGTAAGGGACCTTCCTAAGCTAAAAGAAATTCAACAACAGCCAAGATGACTTATATTCTGCAACAGAATCGCTGGAACTGCACCCTCCCAAACATGACATATGGAAGGAGATCCCAGAGTAGGTGAACGCCATTAAATCTTCACAGAGAACCATGTGTAAAAGCTAAAAGAGAGCAGTCCGATGTTAAACTGTTAGAGCTTGTCGCACTCAACCAAAGGAACATACTGCCGGAGTCCCCCAAAGCAATTAACACATTGCTGCCATTAGTGAAGCTGCGTCTGTCTCTGGCTTTGATCCAGATGGGATCACCAACAACATGTCCGGGACCATTTACAGGGCAACAGATTCAAAAGATAATGTATGATGTCTTAGCATGCTTTCACACCAGACAGACTCAACCAAGGGTCACCTTTTTGTTACAATGTATATGTTTGAACCAGTTAGTTAGCACTGAATACTGTACATACCTACTATTCCAACTCCCTGTTCTTGCAGTTGTTTATTTCATAAACAGGCACACGTCTGACATTCATGTGTTGTCAGTTCAATTCAATCTCTGATGTTATAGCTGTAAAAACTTTTAAAATACAAGCATTTTCAAATAAAGTAGAACAGGATCGCTAGTGAAGGAACTTTAAATTGGTTTTGCCGCATTACTCTGTATAGTGCCTTTAGGTGTGCTTAGATTAGTTAATATTTCATCTTCAATGGAACAAAACAATAATTTCTGCTTAAACACAGTTGTCTGGTATTATTTGGAAAAAGTCAGGTTAATCTTGTTTAAGAACTTGACATTCTCTAAATGGCAGGATACATTGATTGTACATTTTTGTTGTTTTGTGTGGTGTTTTCCTGAGGATTTATTGACATGATGGGACTTTAAAGTCCCTAGAAAGTGTTCAGTCAGCTCATTGATTCGGCAGGATTACCAAAAACTTTGGATACGTTTTTAAAGGTCTTAGGTTTGTATCAGTCTAACCATTAAAAGAGCAATGGGGACATTGTGTATTGTTTCAGCATGACTGATGTAGAGGTGTAGATAAAGGCAAAAGTGCAACATTCTGTCATACATGCAGGCACATAAGTGGAGAGTCAAACATGTACTTAATAAGGTCAGACAAGTATTTCCTTACAAACAGATTTCCACTTCTTTTTAAATTTTAGCAACACTGACAACCCAGTACCCTTTCAAATTGGTTGTGACTAAGATTGTCAGAGAGTGCATTCAAACAAATGTTTTGCTTCTTTCTGAATGCTCAGTTCATTTGTCTCATTCTGCATTGCATTTTGACATCTCTGGCCATCATTACTGTTATGATAACATTTTAATGATGATGAGTTGAAAACTGGGTTTGGACACAAAACAAAAGTTTTTACTTAGTTAAGTTATTTATAAGTTATTTGCATGGATTTGAGTACCAGACTGTTTCCTGTTTTTCTGGGAAAAGCCAAGACATTGGATTATAAAATAGCAAGCTGAGAATGCAAACATGTTTGTGTGTAGTTGTCTGATCTCAGAAAGTGGCTGCATCCCCAGATTTCAGAAATTACTCAGTGAGAAAAGTGCTGTGTTAGGAACAAAGGCTATGTTCACCTGCCACGAAGCGGCACTGAATCACCGTTCATCTATTGGTACAAGTCTTGCCCTATGGAAAGGCACAATGTGGTGTACTGCAATCTTAGGCAGCAGAAAGTAATTGTGCCATTGACCAAATAAACCTGGTCCTGAGTCAGTGGCTCATTATTTTCTCAGTATTCAAAGGGCACATACACGCACAGCACAGCACACATGTAGGAGCACTCGCCTCCTCAGTTGTCAGTGTCAGTGTATTTGCTCATATACAGTCAAATTGAGTTATAGTTAGGACAGAGGATTGGGAGACTAATCAGGAGACTAAACACAAAGACTTTCTTTGCTCCACTATGTGGTGTTGGAAGTGTAATTGGACACCATGAATACACCTGCAACATGCACTGTAGACCATGTGCTATAGATTGTTTAACTGGGGCCCAAGACTGGGGATGGAAAAAGACCTGTGGGTGCCTATATCAAAAGAGGCTCACTAAATACAAATACAGTAGACATTTGTCAGAGATGACTGCTCTCAGCACAGTAAATACACATCCTTAATGTTCATGATTTCTAGTTAAAAGCCTCTCTTTAAAACATTTAAGATTTCTCTATTTCTTGACAGTTTTCACCCAGCATCTTAGCAGGTCACAGTTTTTCAGACAACAGGTATCTTGTTTTGAAAAGACAAATGCACTTCCTGCCTGGGTTATAATTCACAAACAGCATCTTCACTCTGAAAGCAAAAAGAGACATTTAGATGTGGAGCTTCAGCTGCAGTTACAGGTAAAAGTTCTGTCTGGTGATATTTGTCCATACAGGAACTATAGCTTTTTCCTTCACACTGCTTGCGTTGTATATATAGGTTTATTTGGTTTGTTCGCTTCACTCTACTCTGGAACGATCTCATCCTATGCCTGCAGGGATTTCATGGTGGAATTGTTGAGATAGCACACTAATGCATGTTTCTATGCGCTTACACGCTTCTCTTTGGGTGAAAAAAGAGAGCATGAGTGTCTCCTTCTCTTTCCTTATCGCCTCCCTTTTTCACACACTCAGATGCACACAAATGTTCATAAAAACACAAATATACACAAGAAGCCAGACAGACACATAGTCATGATGAACCGACAGATTCTTATTCTTTTCCCCTCACACACATATACACATTTTATATATAGATGTGTTTTCTCACAGAGACACACAAGTTCACACAGAGGCAAAAATACTCACGACAGCACAAGGAAAGACACATTTCTCGCCTCCTCTCTCACACACTGATACATGTTTTGTCTTTCAGAGAGGCACAAGAAGCCACAAATACACAAGCAAAGACACTTGAAGAAATAGCATCAACACACACCCACCAAGGCTGCACAAATGCCTAAATTTGTTAGATTTATAATAGGTTTCATGTTGAAAAGATTTCTGCAACCTGATTCTGATCCAACTGAACATGCTCACAGTGACAGACAAGCTTGCTTATTTTTGGAGGATATGTAAATCCTGCATCCGACTACTAGGCTTTGAGACTCATGATCACTGGTTATGGCCTTTTTAATTCATTATGTTGCTTTCACACAACCTAGGTAGGGGAATTCGGGTAAATAGTGTGCATGGATATGTGGTTGTGTCTGAATTTGGCTAAAATTATATCATGTATTCAAGAGTTATTGTATTTAGTGTAACTACAAAAATTCACATATTTAAATATATATTCAAATATACTTTCAGAATTTCTGAATTTGTGAAGAAACCATTCACACATGTATGAGACACACAAACACTCATACCCAGGTTCTCTCTCTCTCTCTCTCTCTCTCTCTCTCTCTCTCTCTCTCTCTCTCTCTTCCACATACACACACACAGCCATATCAATCAAGTTATTCCAGGAAGCCAGAGAATAGAGAGGAGATAGGCAGTCCTGTTCTCAGATGCAGGTCTGCCAAAGAAAAGCTGTTGGCTGCTGCCAAGGTTGAGCGAGCATATTGCCTCGTAATGGAAAAAGAATGGAGAAGCAGACACTGCACATTGTCTGAAACTCTATCAAATGATTCCTCTGTCTCTGCCTGCACAGCAACTGTGACACAGTGTCTGATAATGGTGGACTTGTGTGTCTGTGCGTACCTGTTTGTGAGACTGACAGTTGTGTTTGTCGTCAGGCGTGTGACAGAATTGATGTGTTCAGTCATTTGGCATGCCTGCCTGTGTGTTTTTGTGTGGGTTTGTGTGGACTGACACCAAATAGTTGTAGGAGCAGCTGTTGATCACTGATAAAGAAATGTTTTATTTTTCCAAACACAAAGGCAGCATAAGAACACTTACAGTGCCAGTATAGCATCTATCTTACCACAGCTGCACTCAAACCTCTTGTGAAAGACAAAAATAAACATTCATCTGTAAGAGAGGGTGAAATGGACCATATATAGCCACATTTCACACAAAATAATTTTCTCATCATCACAAATAATCTGTCTGAATGGCTTTATGTCCCCATATATCCATTTCAATAACACTTTGTAGACAAATAAATGAAAACAGAGTTGTATATGTTGTGAATGAAATGACTCACTGCGCTTTACCAGGAGTAAGGCAACATCTTAAGTGGGATTTTATTAGTTTATCTACTGTGGAACACTTTGATGAAAAGTGTGGATTTTTTATTAATGCCCCGGTGTAAGGGTTATTCACACCAGACAGCTGCCAAGTACATTTACAGTTTTTTACAAACTGCTCCTCCAGAACAGCTGGAGGTTAAGTGTTTTTCCCAAGGGCAGTTGGGCTGGAAAAAAGAAACTCTTCCTGAAGAACAAAAACACTGATTCAGTTTCCCAAATCCAGATTAACCCATGCAGATGTGTGACTGCATTGAAATATGGACACTGGAGTCTGATAGAAAGAGATTAAGATGCAGCACAGCATATTTTCCATGTATTATGCTTTTTTGAAATAAACATTTTTACAAGCATTTAAAAAAATGACAGGCCTAATGTTTGTGCAGGGAATTAGGGATTTACATTACAGTGTTATCAGCAAAAAGACAAATTCACAGATCAGTTGCCAGAGTTTTTTCTTTGTCAATTACATCCTCAAAAGTAGAAAGAGAGTAGAAATAATTGTGTGGTTTGCTTTTCTGTTAGTACTAAACATACTTAATTATGCCAGGTATTTGTCATTGCTGCAGGTCAGTTTCATTGTAAATTACAGGTCAAAGGTCAAATACCACACAATGGAAATATGTCGACAATGTTTGGTGCAATATTCCACTCATCTATTTTCTACACCACCAGTCTTGGTCAATGTGCAGCAGGAATTCCCACAGGCGCAGGGTTAGAGAAACAGTACTCTTGACTGGTCACAGCCAATAAGCCATCCTATCAAAATTTCAATCAACATTAGGTTAGTTTTACTCTTGACTTGCCAACAGACAATCAATGCCAACTTCCTGTGCTTGGTCTACTTTCCAATGTGCACTTGCCTTCAAACTGTATCTATCAGGCTTCAATTCATCTTTGTGATGAAAAATCAATATATGTATATATCTGTGTGAATCAGTTATTCTTCATGACAAATCAGTGTCACAGACCAATCTGTATCTACCATAGTCTTTCACTTATTAGGGTGTGTGCAGCTAACCTATAACAAATGCAATTTGAAGCTTAGATTTTTATTTTTTTTTTATTGTCTGTTTTCACTGGCTTCATTTCATGTGTCCATACATGGATGTTTTATATCAATAGTAGTATTAGTATAAAGTATTGTATTATTCTCTATTAATTTCATAATGTCTTATATGAGAGCAATGTATTTTCAAATTGCTCTGGAATTTTGCATGTTTTTATTTCCTAGTCGTTTCCCGAATAGAGAGGGGCCTGAAGCTGCCATGGTGTATGAATGGTGTCGTGTGTGTGTAACTATATGATCTCACATCTGTTTTTAATGTCATCTCCTCTGAGATTGCAGCTCTTGACCTTTTATTCAGCAGCAACATTAACTTGGAACCTTCATTGTGAAAAACAGCTCAGAAATAAAGCAGGAAAAGTGAAAATCGTGATGGGAGTTTTATATTATTCACAAGGGAAACAAGTCAATCATTTGAAGTGACTTCAAGCTCATATTAAACTCTCATTCCTTGGATTCTGCTTAAGGTCTTTACAGTTTTACACATCACTGAACTGCTGGCTTACCTTTGTCGTTGACATTTCGTAGCCTGTTGAGCCCTTTTATCAGCTGCTGACAGGTGCTACACTATTAGTATCCGCTCATCTCAGTCTCATTCACACTCGCATCACTGTGCCTCAGTGTGTGTTTGTGTGCATGAGAACATGTGTGCATACTGGTGTCAGTGTCAGAAAAAATGATAAACTGGTGGTGTCAGTGTCACAGTATTGGTGAGACTGTGTGTGTTGGGAGGCTGACTCAAAAGTGTGTGTGTGCGCGTATGTGCCTGACGAAGACAGGGAGAGAAAAACACATTAAGCTGACGCTGTCATCTCCTTTCTCGACTTTCTTCTTCTGCCAACAAACAATACCCACCTGTGCCAGTCGCCATCACTCATGTTTGTCCCTTCATCTCAGGGCAGAGAAAGCCAGAGGAAAGAGAGGAACAATGAGAGAGGGAGAAAGACAGCTCTCTGTGGCTCAAAAGGCACACACACAGACACACACACACACACACACACACACACAGACACACACGCAGACAGGGCTCAAACATGCCATGACATTTCATTAGGGAAGATTTTCAACACAATTTTCAGTTCTCAAATGTCAACACTGCTGCACCTGCTAGGTTTTGTCCTATATTTATTGAGTCAATCCTTTATTGTTTAACTGTCTTAGCAGTTACTCCTTTACTCTTTGTTTGTTGAACAGACGTGTGTTTTTTCAGAGGAGCAGAGATATCAACACTAAAGTGTCTTCAGCTTAACAAAGTCATCACCAGTGTCAGGTTTTATTTGATAAGGTTTTTAGTAGCATAGATTTCCCAACATGTCCGGAGTGTGTACAAGGTTTCTTAGATCAACACAGGACGATATGATGACATGACTGCGATCGTCATAAGGACTCTTAATCTCCACGAAGACTAAAAGCCTTCATGTTAGTTTAAGTGGAATTAGGCCAAAATAGGGGGAATTGAATTAAGTGTGCCGCAAATCAAATAATTATGTTGTACATCTTTCTGACATTAAAATGTATCACTTTAGAGAAACCTTTTTTTTTTGTGCAATTGCATTAAGAAATATTTTCAGGCGGAGAAAATTGCTTGCTCGTGTTTTGTCTTGTTTATCCTTCATGGTTTAATTCACTAATCCATAACAAGCTTGCCAGATATTCTGTTACTGTAGACCTCTTTACAGTTTCAGAGCCTTCCTGCAGACTGTATGAAATCATTCTCATTAGAATATGTATTAGAGCATTTTTGTTTTACATTAGTCATGGCCATTTGAATTGAGGGCATTGTTTTCCTGTGCTATACTCAAAATCTATAAACCGATCTATGTAGGGCACTGTAAACAATATTTAACCTTACGTGGGACTCGCTTACACTAGACTCAATAAAAAAGTGTTGTTTATTGGATGTTTTGGCACTGGTTTGTGACTGTTTGGCTTCGCCATATTCAAGGATGCCAATAAGTCTGGAGGACACAGTCCAACTTGACTCACCTTTCTGTGATTCATGCTCACTGTCCAGTTGGGTGGCGGTCTTTCTCGATGAAAAGCTCAGGTTGTGCCAGCCTCTTCCCCCAGGGGCCGGCATGAATGGCGAAGACGTGAATGAAGGCGCAGGTGAGACACTGAGAGGAGAGGAAAGGTTAATTGGTTTTGTTGACCATCTGTCTACAGAGGACGAGGCTGGTAGGGACAGCAGACCACAGGTTGAATAGTTAGGACTACAGTTACAGGCACTGATTGGCTGGTGTGACCACCTGTCCTTTTAATAGAGAAAGTTCATCTCTCAGATTAATTTCTTCTTCTTTTATCATCTGTGCCCTTTTTTTGTATGCCCCTCTGCTTTTTTTGTGCCAGTTGCCGTTTTTCAACTATCTACCTCATGCGTGTTGACTGGCTGACTTAGTATCTTTCCATTGCGCTCTCTCCCCATCTTTCTCTGTGCCCTACGCTCTCAACAAGGTGAATGAGCCATAGATATCCAGCTGAGAGAAAAGGAGAAGCAGCTGAGCAATGCATTCAGCCAGTCTAAAGGCAGAGCCGGGCTGATTCCCCCCAGGGGGAGAGCTGTACCTCCAAAAACCTGTGAACCACTCCGTCTGCACTGCTGAGCCAAAAGTGGGTACTTCTATCAAATAAGAGTTCCCTCTCGTCTAAACAGAAAGAAATGCAGGGAGAAAAATAGAGACAGCCATCACCTATTATAACCACCTATGAGTCTTCTATGTGCATGAACAAGTCACTTCAGTTTGATAAACTCTGGTTATTTTTGTCAAGCAAGTTGATACGACATCCCTTAAGGACAGCTCAATGTCATTCATAAAATGTGAATTAAAGTGTGCAGAGCTGCAGCTTTTAGGTATTGAATTATGGTTGGGAATGAAAACCAATTTGTTACAATCCAGATAAAACCAGTTGCTTACAGCTGCTCACACTGGCCTGCGTGGCGTGGTTTGTAATGTAGCGACTTTCTCACTCCCCATTTTATTGTTTCAATTATTCAGATCATTTTTTGTACAAGTTACTCATTTCTTGGTGCATAACACAAATACTAAATCTAAACAAAAGCTAACTATGCAAACAATCAGCACAAACATAGAGGCAACGACAGATCATCATCTTCCATATTATAGCAACAGTAACACAGAAACATTAATGAACATGTAGAGTGTACTGTTTGGGAAAAACTTGGTTCCCAAACTTGCCAGACCTTTTCACATAATTTCAGAATATTGCTCTCTGGTCAAATCTAATACATGACTCCAGACTGAAGAAAACCCATTCATGTCACTTTGGAGAACATATGTGAGCTTTCCATTGAGAAACATTTCAGGACATCACGAAGCTAATTTGAAACAGACGCAAGGCAGCGCCTGCTGTGCACTCAAGACTATGAAGCAGGTGTGAGAAAAGAAAATAAACACAAGTCTTGTTCAGCCAGACAATAGATAGATTTCATGAATGCACTGTTGGTGAAAAACTCTGAACCCTAAATTTCTTTTTCTGTGTCTTTTAATATCCCCTTCCCCTTTGACATCAGTGTGATGTGGAGCAACACTTTTAGGTCTTGGGCTATGCCTGAAAGAAACTTGTAGTGCATAAACTGGGCTCTGAAACACAGATGAGGCAGCTATGAATATACATTTTTGTCTGAACCCAAACATAAAATTATAGTAATTACTGGATACAATAATATAGCCGGTTTAATATTTTTGGGAGTACAAAACGTCTTGATAATACACCTTTCACAGACACTTCAAGTGAGACACAAAAGGGAAATCTCATCTTCATGGGAGATCTGACAGTTTATTAAACACTAAACAAATTCTCATCTCACCACAGGGACAAAAGCCGATAAATTATTATCATCAAGCTTCATTTTAATGTGTTTCTGAAAAGGGGAGCCACTCTTAATGACAGGAGAGCTCAGTTCTCTGCCAAATTAGTAATGACTAACATATTTTACCTAGAAATATCATACATACATCATAATGGCCTCCCATGGCCTCCCAGTTTGTGCCAAAACGTTTCCAGCTCCAGCTGTCAGGCTCTTGTTTCCCTAAATGTTTTAGTAATTAACAAAAAACATTAACTTTTAAAAATTCATTTATTAGCCAATGAATGCACAAATAAAACGAGTATTATTAATCTAATGATGTGAGCAATTCTACTTTTAAGACTTTAAGTTTATTTTTCTTCTTTTTAATTGAAGTAGCATTTTGAATTCAAGACTTTAATGGAGTGATTAATGAGGTCTTTTTAAAGTGGTATTAATAATTTTTAAATAAAGCATCTGAGCACTGTCCCACTGACAGTTCACAGACAAAAAAAGTTAGTTTGTGATTGTTGCCGTCTTCAAGCAGAACTCCTACTTCATTATCCAACTCTCTAACACAGCAGAAAGAGCCTCTAGGCTGATTAAATAGCTAGGAGACAGGGTCTACAGGATAGGATACAGTGGTCTTAAAGCCTTCTACTGTAAGAATGAACAAATCCAATTCCTCTATTGCTATTTTAATTGCACCTAATTTGGGTGCAAAGTAAAATAGACTGTATTTAGTCTCTTAATAGGGTGACACATGCATTAATCTAATCAGAATATAATTTGACTGCTTGATATAAATGGTTAAGGAGTACAGGTATGTGGGAAGTATGCCTCCACTGTCTTCCAAGCCTCTGTCCCATCAACAACTCCATTCGGCTTTATGTAATATACCATAACTTAATTGAGCAGGAGCAGTGTTGCTGCCTATGCTCTGTATACGTCATGAGCAAAACATATGGAAGATGCAAACCCGCCTAAGTAGGCCTCAGTCAGAAACTACCGGTGACAGTTGCACTGCATTATGCAATGTTTGCGCTTGGTGTCACACAGGTCCATCTTAGACTGAAAGAACTTTTAAACATGATCAAGGGAGGCACAGCGCTGATATTATTTAGAGATAGATCACTTTTGAGGACACTTCACTGTTTCAGGTTAATGTTTCTGACTCTGCTTGCCAAAAGGAGAATACTCAGTGGAGTCCTCAAACTGAGAAACCTCTGCTTCAGATTCAGCTGCCCATGGTTTGCCAAATGCCACAGTATTTATCACTTTTGCCCTTCAAAATAGTATATTCATTTGAATACTACAGAAAACAATTATGGGAGATGTAAAAAATTGATTTTAGTCTCATATTATGTTGGAACCTTTGCTACTTACTGTGTTGCTCTTAGGTATTTGTTGTGTGGGATAAACACTTTATCTGTATCGCTTGTTGAGAATACTAATCAATAATTCATTACGCATTTCACACACTTTAAAAAACACCACAGGGAAGATTCTGCAGTTGTTAACTGTCAGGGGTGACAAACACGTTTAATATAGTACATTTTCTGAATTACAGAATGCTATTAGATAAATGTTCTGCAAAAACTGCTGTTTAATTTGCTGCAAATATCCAGCCTTGTACTGTTCTCTGCCAGAGTGAGAAACATTAAGCAGGTACATTTTAGCATAATTAACCCTGTTTGAACAGACGTTTGTTCTTCTTGTTCCCAGCCTGAATTTGTAAAAACTTCAGGAGTGTGCATTTGTCTCTGAGTATGCTATCTACTCAGGTACTGGCTGAAATACTGGTTGAAGTATTTTCATTATTAAACAGTATATAATTAGAAGTTAGTTCTATAATTCTGCAAAGATTTTTTTCTTTTTTTGTTATTGCATTTTCTTTAATAGAGTCTTCTGAGAATTCAATATTCAAAATGTAGAAATGTACATTCACTGCAGAATAATATAACCCATGCATCACATCTAATCACTGCAGTTAATTGTTTCTAGCTAAAGTGGGTTAGTGAGTTAATTAGACTAATGAGATCCGAGTCAGGCTCAAGATAAATATGATGTAAATTCTAATTCTACATTTTCTGCATTATTTTAGTCTGTATCCTTACACAGTGCAGCTAAAAATATGTTATTTTGCTGTTTCCTCACTATTAAGATGATGAGTGATGTCAGCCATGCTCACTTTTAAACAAACCTAGATGTAGATGAAAAGTGACTCAGTGACATCGAGGATGTTCTTTTACGGGTAAACAGAGACATCCACAGAGCACAGAAGACACAGAGCACAGAAGACACCCAGGATTAAAGACTGTTTATTGTGAGCTGCGTTTTTGTATAAAATATTCACATTTCTAATTAGCTTCTGTGAGGGTCAAAAAGTCAGCGCAATGCATTTTGTGTTCAACAGCCTGGAGGCAAAAAGATGTGATAAATGAAGAAAACTGTCTGACAATTCAGTTAAAGAGCATCAGGGTTGCATTTTTTAGCACTTGGTAATCAGCAAATGACAAGGAGTCAAATAAGTTAAAGAGAGAAACAGAGTAGGGCTAGTTAAATAAAAGATTCAGTAAGACCTCGATTATCAAAAGTACCATAACTGTAGCCATCATGAACCCCGCTGGCCACTTCCTCAGAGAAGCAGTTTTAACATTCAAAAATCTCAAATCATTTTTTTAAACAATGAGCCTTCAGACAGAATTCAGACAAAAACAGCCACAGATGTTTTTTTACATGACCTGCCAGTTTTCAGGTCAGCTGACAAAACAGCTGTAGATAGATAATCAGTGTTTGTTTGACTCTTTAATCCTTTGTTAATAATAACTGTGTCAGACTTTTTGACGTCTCCAAATGATGGGTCTCCGGTATTTATTTGATGGCTTCATACAATAGTACAAAATCAGCACTTTCAGGTCGCCATCAGAAAGTCACGATTCTAATAATCCATGCTGACCTGGAAATTATGAAACAGCATTGGCCTCGTCTTCCATGGTGGATCTAGTTAGTCATAAAATACAAGGTATAATCAAAAAGTGACTGTGTATAGACAAACAAAACCCATTACTTGTTGGCTGCAGGTCTTATAAGTAGTCACTATGTGCAGTATCACACTGTAACTCCTGTGTTAAAAGAGCTTGAATATCATTTTTGGGAAGAGGAAGTCAAAGGGGGTGATAGGTGGGGAGCAACAGTGTTGTCAAAAAAACTTGTGCATGCATTGATTCACCCTTTCCAAATGCCTCATAATGGTTGAAAAGAAAATTATGACAATCCTGTGAATGTTAGATAAAACAACAAGCATGCCTTTTGTTGCGCTCATGACCTGCCATCTTCCATCTTAGAGACTGCTAGTTCTTGTACTGCAAGGATGGCCGTCAAAGCCATAGATGGACACCACTGTTATTCCTCAATGTGAGGCTTGGGCTACATGCAGAATTTGTGCAAATGCACACAAGCAAGTGGTCTCAAAAGTGATTGAAATGCTAGTTGCAGTAACTATTGTGTCATGCAGGTATGTTCAGGAAGAGCATCAAGACTTTCAGATTACCTCTCATAAAAGGAAAAATATTGTGCTAAAAATATGATTAATATGAAACATAATGCTCAGTTCACTATAGAGATACATTAGTGAGCAACACTGAAGTTACTTAAGATGTGCGCTTCACTGTAATTTAAACATTTTGACTTCAACGTGAGAAATATCATTGATAACAATGAACCATATTTTTTGGCAAAATCCATCCTTTACATTTATTCTACACTTGCTAACTCGCCATGTGTGAGAAATCTAAAGTCAACTGAGATCTGATTTGTAGTGAACTTTGACCAACATATTGTAGCTGAAAATACCAGAGATTTTTCCACAGTACCGTGCAAGATATATCCAGCATACTGTGGACACTGGGTTGAAAATGAATCAATATACTATTTCTGTACAAGCCATTCCCATTAAATGTTTTGAGAAACACATTGAAAAATATTGGATCTAAACTGGATCGATTTTGTGGTCAGGTTTATGAAGATCGAGCTGGAATGTGATTTTTAGACAGACCGGAAATAATTTATTGGAAACACCGGAGAAATCACTTGAACAAACCACACAAAAAGGTTGCTTCTTGACGTCATTGTATCAAGACAACTGACAGCAATTTCATCCTAAAACTTAAGATGATAATCTTAACATATCACACACTGACTAGTTTGACAAGTCGTCATACTCAAACCATATCTGGAATTGGCTCCACAGTCTTAATGTGTGTCCCCACTTTAGTTGGACAACCTGCAAATTCACTTCCGCCAAATTCTACTAAATTAGACGATAATAAAGGTCTAAATACATAATTAAGACAGTTTATGAGCAACATCACTCTGACTCATTTGTTGGCTACCACGCACATTTTGAGACCTTCATCTGGATCATGAATTTTCACTACAGAAGCAAATGGCTCTGTTATCTTGAGATCACAAATTATCTTAGTTTCTGGAGATATTGGGTTTTTTTTTGATGATCACAGTTTAATTATGTCATGATGATAAGATAATTAAAAAACGTGTTCAGAGCTAAATTAAATTATGGCCTGAGTAAATTTAGAAACTAAGGTGGTGATGAGACATGATCGCTCTGTGACTCTATGTCTTTTCATCAGATTTCATTGAAAAGTTAAATAAATGGGACAGAAAACATAACAGTCATGGCAAAGGTATAACATAGTTTGGTATCTTGAGAAAAAAAAACTTGTGATAGTTCTGATTATAGTGGGCAGATTATGGCACTTAGAGCATGCAGTTACAAGCACTCTTAAATTAATGTCGCAATCATTCATGCAGTACTTCAAATGCTGGTAATGCAATCATGATCTTTATTGAAAAATTATTAAAAAATAATAGTAAAAGACTGCACTTCAAGAGAAGAAATATTAAAATGAGAAAGATGGAGTTATATCAGTTACTATATCAATATCAGTTACTGGGGTCTCTGTAAAACCTTGTTCAGACCAAAGATGCTTGATGAGATGAGTAGAAACTTGCAATTATTTGCAATTTGCTGGAGTGCAACGTTTTGAAAACCTGCCACTTTATACCATAACAACTAGATGACACCATTTTTCTATCTCCATAGCAACAACTCATTGTACTTCTGTTGTAACTACTGGGTTTTCAGGCTGGGTTTTTGTACCTGTATATAATTGGCAGTGACCTATAGTATAAGTGACAGTGAGCTCAGAGTTGAGATGAATTTCCCTCAGGATTAATCACGTGTCTGTCTATCTGTCTATGATTTCATACACATTTTCCCTGCAATGTTTTAAAACTTTTTATTTTTGTTGTGAATCTTTGGTCTTCACCAGGCTTACTTCAAACAGATTTACAATCATCAGGAGGAAAAGACTGGAATTAAACTGCTGAAAATCAAATAAGGTTTTAAAAAGGTCTAGTTGACATGAACTCACTCTTGGACACATGAGAAAGCTGAGAGGTCGTAATCTGCTGTTACATCATCCAAAACAAACAAATGGAACAATTCATACCTCTGGGGTTGTTTCTTCATGAGGGAACTTGAATGAGGGAAAGGGGAATTTGTTTTTTTTAATTTTTTAACCTGAAACCTATTTTCCTGAGTTTTGGTATTTTGTAAGCCTGAAACAGGTTAGCATTCAGGTATGTTGCACCATGCCACTTTAAACAAAATGCTCTTGAAGCCTGAACTGAACGACTTTGGGTAGAAACCCACCCTCCAGTATCAAAGTCCTAAAAAAATAGCATTTCCTACACCATGGATGTAAACCATGCAACAATTATATCTATTACCAAATTCTGGAAAAACTCATTTGTACTTAATACATGTATTTGCATTATATAACTGTAATGTCTATGAGAGGGGGTAGCTCTCGTCAACCAATCAACACACTTGAAGGACTTTGGTCATCATTATCAGTATGGACACTTATTTGAAAAGGCCTTGGATTTTAAACAGACAAAGTTTTTTTAAGTTCAAGTTCTCTCCTTTGATTTTTTTTATTGTTCCAGACTTCATAATGTGATAAAATCGACTTTGTTCAAGAACACTCCTCGCCACCTTAACAGAAATAGCAGAGTTTCAAAGTGTCAGCTATTGTTTCCTAGCTGCTCTTGATACTTGCCAAAGTCAGCTTTTGAAGTAAAAGAAACTTTAAATGCAAATTTCTAACATAGCATACATGACATAATTCCATTAAAAAGATATGAGGAGAATATTTTGGCAATAACATAGTGAAAAGCTGTCAAACTTGCAACACTTGTACCCCCCCCCCCCACCCACCCACCCACATATTTTGTCCTCATGACCACTGGCAAGAAATATCTTCTTATATCTGACTATTTTTATGCAATCAGATGAAAAGGAAATCTTGGCAGCACCGATGATTAAATTTTAATAATCCCAACTAAATATCAGATAGAGCAGTGAGCATTTGAATTAAATGCCACATCCAACACTGGCCAGTGACTCTGGGGATTTAAACACTCCTTATCAAATATGAATAATAGCATGCTGCCATTAAGCCACATGTATGATTTAGATGGATGTGGCTATTAAACAGTAGCTTAATGAAGTGTCTTTTTCTATTCTCCAAAAGGTTCAGCAATAAAGTAAAATGAAGATCCATTCCTTTTAGTTTATTACGGTAAATTATTCATTCAATTTCTCCCTCTTTCTTTTTTAAGAATCAAATGAGCTTTCAGAGGATCATTAAGACAATGAGGAGTCTGTATTGAGTCTGGGTCAGAGTCACCCCAGGGACCATCCAGACTGAAGAGTGTTTATTGTGTTTTTTTAATTTATTTATTTAGATAGTTGTTGACTTGCTCACATCAGGCTTCCCAGCGATGACTCATTAGTGTTGCTGCAGCTGTCAAAAGCTCTGTAGAACTAATTTCATCCTACTGTCAATACAACCGTCTGTTCTTCTAATTTCTGTCATTAGGTGTGTTTTTGCTTGTCCTCATGTGTTTAAGCATTAGTATTCAATCTTCCACTGCATGGATTTGACTCCTGGAGAGAATTAATTCAAAAGAGGATGACTGTCAACATTCTACCCTCTGCTAAATGACAATTAGATCAGTGCCCATCACATCAGGTCCATGTGACTGATCAAAACTCTAATCTGTTTCCTCTCTGAATAAGGGGTGGTCCTCACAATTAGCAATACCAGATCAAAGTAAGGAAAAGACTGCCTTATGGTTAACAGGGCAAGTTAGGACGCGGGAGGCAGATGCAGAGGCTGGGCAGGCACACAGGACACTTTATGCCCCTCTAAAAAATACAAAACGAACCCTGAATATCCTGAGAAGTCTTTCTCATTTTTTTTAACTTTTTTAATTAAAAGTTTGCCAAAAATGCCCCAAAATAATGATTATGAATGAATAGTGCACATGCATTCAATGCAAAAACAGCCCATGTTTTAATTAGTTCAGAGGGCACCATGCATGAAGGAAACAGTTCAGCTGTAAGTGATTACTACAGTTTCTGGAAATATAAATAAAGGCAGTGAAAAATAATTTTTGCTCTGTACCCAAGGCCCCGCATGGTGTGTTTAAGTGGATGGATTTGTTGTTCCATTAAACCAAGTGGTGTTCAGGGGACTACAGGACGCCACTGACACTATGATACACCAGTTTGTTGTTAATCACAACAGGCAGATTATCCTTCTGTGACTGGTGAGTTCACATTCCTTTAAAGTCATTGTTAATTGCCTGCAGAAGCACACTGCTGCTGTTTGTGGCCCAAATATAAATAATAATATTGTTTACATGTCATCACTTGTGTGTGTATGATTAGTGGGCCAGTGCATGTTGTTTTTGACCTCTGACAGTCTGACAGTCATAACTCATGAATGAATTTCAAGCTTCAGCTCAGGTTGGTGTGTACACATGTCAGTGGTGGTGCTGCTGCGCTCACGGTGATGGTTGTATAATAAAAGCTGTGCTATGCCTGGTAGTTAGTTATTTGCTTTTTGGACAATTTAAGCAAAAACTTTGTTATTTAACATTTTATACTCATTATTATATTTTTTAGTCATTTATTACCAATTCTATTAATTGCTTTGAATTTGAAATTGTATAATGAATGAGTGATAAAATGTGTTTCCCTTACTTTTCTTAAGTATTTAAAGTGGAACTTACCTATTTAACTATTGCCCTTGCAGTGATTAAAAAAAAAAAAAAACTGTTTTTGAAAGTGTGATTTAAATAATTAAATAATCCTAACCAAGCCACAATTACTATATCTCCGACTGTTGGCGACCTGTCTGTCATTGAGCTGAATGGTTTTCTAATCCTCATGCTGTGGTCCAATAACATCACACTGCCTCTGCCTTAGCTGGTAATGCAGGACAGTAAGATGTTGAGGTTGTCAGCTGAACGTAAACACAGGTCAGCTTAAGTGTGTGAAAAAGCGACTAACGCTGTCATGTGTGTGGTCTCGTTGCTGCTCTGGTTCTCCCCTATAGAAAACACTGTGAATGCATGTTCCCCTCTGAAAGCATGTCTAACTACACAAGTGCCATCTAACAGTAACCCAAAGCAATCTAATTCTGACACATAAAATGAAACATGAAACAGGTCTATAAAACTTCATCAAGTTCTAAGATGCGGGGGGGCCTCATTTCACAGATGTGGATTAAGTGTAATCCTCGACCAGAGCATCACTTTAAATAGATATCGCCACTGAAAGGGACTTGGCTTAACCCATATTTGACATCAAACGTACTTTTTTTTTCTTACAGACTGTTCTCCTACTGCGGCAGGACACATGAAAGTGTTCTTATTCTGGCCTGCACAAACCCACACACACACTCAAGGTCATATTAAAGAGTAAAAGTCTCTTGGTGAGCCATAGTGACGCATAAATAGGCATAAAAAGTCACTTGAACAGACATATGTGTGTTTCCTTTGTTGTCTGTCACAAGGTGCCATAAAATTGGACATTTAGACACACAATATGAATAAAATTGAACATTTGCTGGAAGCGAGCAAAACTGTATCAGAATGCATTTCACTTAACTGTGCAGATGCTGTAGTTTGGAGGACAAGTGTCAAGCCTTGAAAATAAGTTGCTTCTATTGAAGCAAGAAGAGTGGGTGCTGAATTTTCTCTGCAGGTTTTGTACAGTCACACTAAAAATGCTTAAAAAGACGTGTATTGCCTCTGTAATTATAAATATTTGTACTGTCTTTTTATCATTTAACCAAGAAAAGTCTCACTAGCCCACAACCATAAAGCTATTATCAGGAGTTGGTTCATTGATATAAGATGTACTATGTACCAAAATAAGATGACATTAGTAAGGGAGCACCAAATGAACCTTGACTAGTGAAAAACTGTGTATTATTATGTGCATCGTCCAGATTGCATCTTTTTAATTCAGAATAAAATATTTTAAAAGAGTGTCTATCTCTGTCTAGGTTCATACCAGCGGTGCATCAGATATCCATAGATTTTTCACATTACGATTTCAGCCGAAGCAACTTCACATTCCTGGTTTACTTCCTGCACTTTTGTGCTTCTTAGTACACACAGTCACCTGGACATAAGAGACTCAGGACAACTACAGTGCAAGTTACAGCAATAACTGTAAGCAGCAGTGTCTAGTCTGTGCTGATTCTAGGCTTAGACATTTAATTTGAATTTGACTCTTACTGTACAAGACATACAAACAGCTGAGCCATGATGCTTAAATCAACAATCACAGTGATAGTTTACCTGTTATCAAGGCAAAATTTAACTCCACAAACAGTGCAAATTATCCAACACCCAGCAAACCATTATCCAACACTTTCCACACACATTATGCCAATTTCCCCTAGACTACTTTGCCTGTAGGAGCTGAGATAAAACGCTGAGCAAGTGCAAACGGCGTGGCCTGCCTGCAAGACAATACCCGTGTAAAACAAAACACCACATAACGGCCTTTTCACCTGCCGCCGTTCACCCCAACCAAATTATTATTAAGTTATTAAAGTTCGACAGAAACTGAGAATGAACTCCATCTAATCACTAAGTACCTAAGTCACCCAAGTTAGATGTTCACTTTGACTTTTCTATGTTCTACTAACTACTGCATAACGTACTTGCAGACTTGCACTCGCACCCATGACTCAGGATATTCACAATCGTCAAGTGTTATGGCCTGGAATACTCTAAAGACCAATATAAAAGCTTTTTGAAGTTTAGGAAAACTGAATAAGATTGTTACATGTACAGCATATAAACAAGAATACTAGGGTGCATATTTAAGCCCTGGGACAAGAAGGCAGCACAAAAACAACAATAAATAAAAATATAAATGGATGGAGAATGCAGTCAGCAACACAAGAGTAGTAAATTATGTGTAAGCTAGCTCTTTAGTGAAGGTTACCATCTTCCCAGTGGTGTGAAGCACTTTTTCATCAGGGTTTTCCTGGAAAAAACGACATAAAAGAAAATGAGCACTTTGCTCCTCAGGAGTTAACCACATCTGACAGAAACATAAGACTGAAGGGAAGTCGAGAGCTTGATGTCGGACTAACACGGAAGCAGAGAAGCGTATTTCAGCTGATGAAAGGGAATGCTTTAATACCTGATGGTGCTAACTCTCTGTAATTGACCCCTTATGGCAGCCCTCCATAAGAGGATGATCTCCGGTGAATTGTAAGCGTTAACTTTCCTGGAACGATATGTGGATTGGCAGAACTGAGTGAGAGGGAGATTTCAGTTTGTGTGTGTGTGTGTGTGTGTGTGTGTGTGTGTGTGTGTGTGTGTGTGAGACCTAGAGGGAAAAAGGAGAATTCAAGAGCTTTTGGCTGCTTATATAAAATCAGCCATGTAACTCACGTGTAACTGTACTCATCTGCATATGTGTCTTAATACGTGTGTGTGTACACTATTTTTAGTGTCAGTATAATTGTCAAGCATTATAGAATCGATCATGTTTGATGCTTTTTTATGATTCAGCTTGAAGCTTCAACATTTGACCTTGCCCAACAGCTGATTTATAGTATTATGTAGGTAAAACAATCTCAAAACACAAGCAATAAAAATGCATTTTTTAAAAAGGGTTGCATGAAGGTGGGTAGCTGAATTTTATAGATATCTTGCAGTTGTTGTCGTTAGACGTTCCTGGAAAGTTCCCACACAGCCAAGCAGTAATGTACCACAACACTGTGTCACTTCATCTTCTCGCAGGCAACAGCACTGTGAATCTAAGGTGTTAATTACAGATGTTTTGAGTAAATGTATCTGGGAAGAACATTCCTACAGCATCCTACAGATGCTACTTTCCTACTTGCCAGTAGTCTCTGTATTGATAATTGTAACTTCTACCAGCCTTTAACTGACACCAAAAACGGTGTAGGGTGAAAAGTCACAGAGAGATGTTGGCTTGGCTCACTACAGACTACTAGAGTTACTACCAAATTGGATTGAGGAGGAGTGTGGAGTAGTGCAACATGTTTCATCATATTGCCTAATTTTGAAAAATGTTTAAAAATTAGAGATGGCATTATTCCAAAACAGATTGCTTTACCTTGCAAAGTCAAGTAAAGTGGTTCTGCAATTTTCAGGGTTTGTGTGTTTTTTTTCTTAATTATGTAGCATTAATAATTTGGTGATTTTTCTATGCAAATTTAAGACATTTTTCATATTTTCCTTCTGCCCAAGCTACTTTTTTTTACCTCCAGTGGTCCTAATAGACCTTAAAACTTTTCAATTAATTTAGCGCAGATGCATGTTATCATACTATGCTTTGTATTATGCAGCCCTAAGCAAAGGTACCTGTTGCCTAGTTTAGTCATGATGATGCAAATCCACACTGACCGCCACTCTCTGGACAGCCTGGTCTTGTGAGCGTCATTACATTTGTTCATCAGTTCCTACATAGACCCCAACACACAAACACAGACTCACACGCATGTTGTTCACAACACAACATCCACTGTACAAAAGAAACTGTAACAGATTCAATGAAATTATGATCATTTGTTTTTTCCTGGTTAGCCTGTTTCAATATCTTAACTGACATTGATATTGAAATTGATACTCTCTTTAATAAATGCCAGATAAGCTCTTAAGGTTTTATGAAGCTGCAGGTGCAAATGTCAGCTCGATCCCTCCTTGTTAGCACTCCAACCTGAGTTGAAAACGAGGTGAGAGGCCTCTCAGCGGGTTATCAAAAGATGGTGAAGAGTGCAAAAATAGAACAACTGTAAATTAGTCACCTCATTAAAGCAAGGCAGAAAAAAATAATAACTTCTCATAAGTTCGGCCTCGCCAAGCAACATGTTTGTTCTTAATCAGCGAGGGTCTCTGTCGGTTTGTGATTGTCGGGGGAATTCTGCGTTAGTTATGTGTAATTACTTAGTTGGCATTCAATAAGGCAAAGAAGCAATAAACTGGCTTTGTGTTAATCCAAGATTAATTCTCATGAATATTAGATCAAGGAGCGGGGTTTCATATGTAAAATACTCACTCGAGATTCATCACCAAGCAAATAAAACTCATGAGAGGAGGCTGTGCAGCTGTTTCTCCGTGGGCGTCACAAGGATTCTCAGGATGCAATGATTACTGTTGCACTTGTTGGTCATACATTTTAAGAGGATGCTTTGAATTTCAATGACGAGACAGAAATATAACATTGACCCAGAAAGACTGTGACAGACAAATTCATTGATTCATTAGAAAGTGTGTTCTGGCTCAACAGTAAGAGGAGGAAAAGAGGAAAAGAGGAGAAAGTACAATGCAAACTGTGTCCTTACTGACACCACTTGGTAACTTATCCTTTTCCCTCCGCCCTTCCAACCAAACACATCACACTCACAGCCTCCTGAGCAAGATCATCATCATATAATTGGTTTTAAATCAAGAGGAAGAGCCTGGTGCCCAGCGGGAGGTGGGATCAATCATGGGGATCAATGACAAAACACTGAGATAATGGCTCCTAAATCGTATCGCTCTGCCAGGAGGGGGATCCCGGGGAGCCGACCCCAGGACGGCGAAGGGTGTTTTCTCTGTCACATGCCTTAATTGGTTTATGTGTGATTTACCGAAGAAGATATTTATTGCGTTCCCAGTCACAATATCATTTTCTATATAACCAAAAGGAAAGTGTGTTATGTCATATGGACCTGCTCTGTCATCATATACAGGAGTGATGTTGCAAAATGTAATAAAAACAGAGAGAGCAAGTCAGAGTTCATGCAGCAAATGTACCACCAGTGCTGCTGCTGTTGTTGTGGTAACAGGGCCTAGCATTAGTCATCCACCATACAAACACTTGTTCACAGTGAGGACGATCAACAAGAAGCTAAAGGAGAATTTCAATTTCAATACTAAATTGTATATAAAAGGTAGAGTATGTTTTTCAGCAGACACAGCAGAACCTTTAAAGGGCAGTACAACATCTGCGGGCAAGGGAAAGACAAAAAATGTAAATAAAATAACTGAGAGGAAAGGAGAAGTAAAACGAACAAATGAAAAGTCTTTCAGTGAGCAGCCATGTGCCCTCCTACCACAGATGTGTACCTGCCATCAGATTTTTTCAAAGTACATCAAGTGAGTTTCACCCTCCTCACTACAACTTCAGTGTGTTCAATCACTAACAGCGCCAATGATGCACCTGTTCAGTGCATCTGCACCATTATCATCATCACTGCATATGTGACCCTTAAGAGATATAACCCTATGGAACACGTGAAAACAACAAGCTTTAATTCATGTTCCTTTTCTGCATATTTATTTTATTTAGATTTATTGACTGATTTAGAAGGAACAGTGCACATCCACAATTCAGTAGTTTTAACATCAGTGTAAACATGCTGGAGTTAGTGAATAAGATAATTTTTCTCCATTGCCTTTGGCCATTTCACAAATGAATAAAAGCACAGTAATGGCTCAGATTAAAAAGCTTCAGAAGCTTTTTCAATATTACATTGAGCTATAAGACAGCTTACACATCCATGGTCCTCATGTTTACAAGTGTGTGGACACATTTTGCCACTCACATTTAATCATAGTGCAAGACCAACAAAGCTCAGTCAGCTTCAAACTTGAGAAGTCACATTTACCAAAGTAAATGACAGCATCTATGTGGTAATGTTTGACCTTTTGCAACTTCTGTGTTTGAAACAGAAACTGAAAGTTATTCTCTTTTTGTTGTTTGACAATAATTAATACAGGCTTCCAACTACAAACAGTTTGAGTGTTGTCTTTGTACAATCAGGCACATCAAGCATTAAAAACCTTTCATGCCCAGTTGAAGTTATTCATGGTGACCTTTGAAAAGAGCACTCCGCCTCAACAAAATACTCATGAAAAACAGTTGGGAAAGAACAAGAAACCTTCCATAATGGCCAGTTGTGACATGAGGTGACATTAATTTTGTCCTTTAAATGGGTCAGAAAACAACTTTAGGTCTTAGATCACCAAACTGCACAGAAAAAAAAATCCCTGTGAAGCATCCAGGTGTATAATTTCATCTGTCCTTGTTCTGTCAGTGGTCCCAACTGAGGGTGCTACTGGTCAGCATGTCCTGTCCTAATTACTCGGCTAGCAGGGAGGACCACAGGCCCAGATGCAGTGGGACTGAAGAAAAGGTCCCGGGCCACTACCCTCACTAAAACACCAACAAAGACACACACACCCAACAACCTGAGCAGAGGTGTGGACTCATCCAGGTACACATAACTGGAGTAGTCCATTTGTAGGTGCACAAATATGTGCCTGCACTTATGCACAGACGCCCATACACAGACTCACAGGCAGCAAGGCCCATATGTAGTGGGACTGTGTACTCTTCCAGGTCATTAGCCCCTGACTGTCAGGGCGAGCTGAGGAGGCGGAGGTGACATGTCGTCTCTAGCTCTGCCAGATGTGCTGCTGACACTGCAGACAGACAGAAACACGTTCCAAATGCAAAGTTTGTACCGAGGGCACCTCAGTAATGAAATCATCTCTTTCTCTGAAGTGTATGTAGATAAAGAGGCTCAGAGGAGGTAGCTTCTGGGAGAGACAGCGTTAACACTCCTTGAAAGACTGTCATGGCAGATATTTTTGGCATATGTAAAGATAAGAGCAGAGATAAGAGGCACAATAAAACATTCTCTGAACTAACATTAAAGATCGTTAGTGTGCTAAATATTCACTGAGTTTAGCAAATTTAAACCCGTGTCACTGTTTATTGTCTTCTCTCCATTTTTCTTCTCTCCAGCTCTTTGTGTTTTGCACAATCATCAGTGTTAATTTAGCTCTCAAAGCACAGAAGTCAACACTGTGTCAGTGTTTATGTTCGTTTACACCCTTTCAAGCTTTTGATAGTTTTCAACAGCTGAACCTCTGAGCCATCTCAACTCCACAAGAGGACAAACAACACTCAAATTCACACTTGTCATCTCCAAACAATTGCCACTGAAAAATACTGTTAATGAAATATCAACACCCACGATATGACACTGGATAAGTTGCTGTGTTGTGAGGATGTGGCTACATATTGAATATCAGTGTTGATGGCAAATTGTTCAAAGGAATTTAATAAGTTATGTACACACTTTCCACAGTTCTTGTTTTTCATAGATAAACTCATGAGTTGTTGCTGGCTGTGTCATCTAAACATGACTCAGCAGGCTGACTAATTATTGATCATAAACCAAAATTCTGTCTTTTAACTTCACATCTCAACTCAAACAAACAACATTGCAGTGATCCGTGTTGGGTGTTTTGATATGGTGTTGTTTGCCATGATTACACCCACTACAAGTAAACATGAATATGCAAAGTGTCCAAGTTAGAATGCATTGTTTTCCACTGAACTAACAAACAACAAATGACACCATGAGTCTAAATGTCAAATGAAGATTCCTTTACCATTCAAAAAACTGAAACTTCTAATTGAGTAGCAGGTTTTTATTAATTCACTCAACTTTTGACACATTCCACCATGGCTATTGAGAACATCCCTCTCTTGTGTCTTGAGAGAGATATCTATGATCGTGGCTGTGGGCTTAGTTCTGAACTGAATATCTTTTGATTTCTATCCTGAAACCAGACAAGAGAAAACTCATGAAGAACATTTCTGGCCGTCATGGCGTCAGGCCTGGCGGAAAAGTCTCAATGGCTCAAGCTTTTGCTTCGTGTTTTTGGAGTTGGTGATGGACATGGTTTGTAATCAACAAATGCACAGTAAGTTAGTCAAACCTTCAACATTATTGACGCCAAACCAACACTGCAGCACATTTAGAATGAGATAGAAGTATGTGCCCAAAAAGTTGGCATGCTCCCGGTGCAGGACAGTGTAGGAAATGAGAGGAGGCTGCAGAGGGAAAACAGAGCTACTGGTGGAGGAAATTTGGCAAAGTTGCACTCTGGGCTTCATGCTGCTGCCTCTGCTCTGGAGCGAAGTTGGCTGGTGTGAAAGGAAGGACAGCCAAATCCCCTAACCCAGAACAAATATGTCCAGCTAACTGCACTACACTGCAAAAAGTGTCAATCTTGACCACTAATTTGAGCTTGAATTCAGGCTTATAGCTGAAGGGAAATCTGCAATTTAACTTTCTGAGCAGAAAAGTTTAATCACAGCCTCACGACATCAAAGTCAGTCCTATAAAGATATTTAAATCATTAGAACCTGCTTTTTTTTATTAGAAGTCTAAAAAGTCTAAAATGAAGCTGAGTGTCACTGATCTGTGTTTTAAAAATGAAGATCAAACTAACCAGATGTGGCCAGGAACTAAAGATAGGAAGCAGCTTTCAAATAATTTCATCACCTCCAGCCTTTGTATGATAAGTTCTGCTGTTATTTTAGGAGGCTGTATTTACAATGTGATTTCACCTCGAAGTGGGAGTTTGAAATTACTGTATGTCATACATTTTTATAGATATACCCTCTTTGAAGTGAACAGATGGGACATTTGATTGACAGAGGAGAGGCAGATTTAAGGATTGCCTCTAACTTTTATAACACCTTTAGTTTTGCACCATTTGAGGCTCATTTGAACCTCTTGAGGGGATGCAACACATTTGCCATTTCATATGTGATAAATTTATTTAAACTGAACAGATGAAAACGCTGTTCCCATTTCCTACACTTTAATTCCCTTGTACTTGCCTCATTTTGTCCTGAGTTGTACTTCTCTCTTTTGTAAAGTTGTACTCATGATTTCACCCCACTTCTTGAGGATAATCAGCACGTTTCGAATTAGCTTCTTTCAACACAACAGTCAGAAGTAAGTTTCACAGTCATTGTCAAGTTTCCTTGTTAGCTGTGAACGGTACCCGCTGTGAAATAGTGAAATATTATCATCACTGTGTTGATGTTTCCTCATTCTCGAGGCCACAATTAGAAAATTCCTGGAAAAAAAAAAAGCGTAATGAGAAGAAGAGAAGCATGAGATTGAGGGTGTAAAAGAGGAACACCTTCAAAATTTGCGGTGTAATGCACAGTGTGCCAACACTGTGCTCACACTGAAACCAAGCACACACCCACACTGGACAGAAAGACAAGAGGCTGTTTCCACAGCAGTCACAGGCACACACACAAAAAAACCGCTCATAAGAAACAGAGCAGCAGACACACACACACACACACACACACACACAGATACATAAGCAGAAAAAAACTGAGAGACGTTGACTTTGTCCCCAACTACACCTCCCACAGTCTCACACACACCTGTGCAGTTGTACACAAACTGGTGAGGTGTGTGTCTTTCTCCCGGGTGTTCGTCAGGTCTAATTAAAGAGCGAGCTGCTCACCAGAGGGGCTGATGACACATAAGGGTGTTTAATTAATATTCGAAAGAAGCTACACACCGTGGCAGTGTTACGAGACAGGACAGACTCCTGGAGAACCGGGAGAGAGAAGAAAAAAGAAGAGAAAAAGAGAGAAAGGGAAGAGAGAGTGACTTATTTTGAGACATTTACCAAACACAGCAAAGACAGCGTTGAGAGACAGAAAACAGAAGTAACAAATGTATGTAGGTCGAAACTCCAGCCTCCACACTTTCCAGTGGAAACAAAACTAAGGAATTATTCAGACTGCAAGCCCAAAACAGTTTTTTGGCATATCTAGATAGACTTATTTAAAAAAGTATAAAACATGACATATAAAACATGATTTTTTTTTTTTATGTGCAGATTGATTGCAAATCAGATCCAAGACACATTTGGAGGTGATGTAAAATGCCCCTTTACAGATGCCTCTCAGTCTGAACACTCAAACTAGATTTCAAAGTGTCTTTTGCATCATTCACAAATCATCAAATCCAGAGCAACATGAGTGCACCAGAGTGGCTAAGCAGAATCCATTCTGCTACTAGCAGAGTGGCATGTCGGACAACACAGAGAACAAGTCCTCAGCCAGAAGCTGAAATAAATGGTCTGCTGGCACTTTTTTTGTTGCCAGAAATTTGTGCCGACATAGCTGGAAAAATGTTTTCTGCTTTGGAAAGCTCTTACCACAGCAATCCATGCAGTCGGTTGGTAATATCTGGACACATAAATCGGATCTGATCACCAATAAAAAACTATGAGAACAGCTCGTTGTAAACAACTGATAAAGAGAAGCAGATGTGATTTGCCTGTCGTCTAAACAAAGCCAAAGAGTCTGCAACAATGCTAGTAGCTCTGTGAGGCTGTACTGGGTACAGTAGTGCCTTGAGCTAAGTGTGGAAATGAACACATCGACATGGTTACAGTTACAATGTTAGGGTGCTGACGTTTAGTAAGTATATGCTCTGAAATGTTTACCATCTTAATTTAGCCCCATAGCATGGTGACATTTACTAATTCTCACTAAATAAAATAGAGCTGAGGCCAATGGGGATGATTCAGGTATGTTTAGTCTTAAATCATATATCACAATTCACAGTAAGGGTTCATGAATGTGTGCATCAAATTTCACTGCAATCCATCTAATAGTTGTTGCCACAGTGTCACCAAGGTCAGCAGGAGTTATCCTCTGAGGATAATGAACATCTGTGCAAAATTTCACACCAATCCACTTGATGAGATATTTCAGTCTGGATAAAGGTGGTGGATGAATTGCCATGCATCCATACCACTGTCATGCTAGTTGAGGGATAATTGGTCATGACAGCTAGCTAGCTGGTATAAATTTCAAGAAAACAAAATTCAGGAAATGTATAAATTGAATTAGATTAAGATGATTAAATGTTTAACATTTTACAGTATCTCCTTGCCCCTGCTTTTTTTTGGGGGGGGGGAGATTAAAATGTAGACAAGCTGACAAATTATAGATTATACTGAGTCATTGGGCAACATTAGCTTTCAACCACGTGGCTAGCTCTGCTGAGGGGCCAATGGGTGATCATCCCCCCTGGGTTTGTAACTACAAGTTAAACCGTCATTTGATTAACTGTTAATATTAAAATTTAGATTTGATGAGATTTAGGTGTCATTATTGAGCAGCATTGTTTCAGATCCAATACATGCTCAAGATCTCAAGAGGCCTTACTGATGGAGTGAATTTCCAGTTTCACTTAAGAAGTAGAAAAAGAAATACTTGAAGTGAGGACAATGGAGAATGGGATGTGGGGGGAGACTTGTGGGAGCAACAAAGGGGAAAAACAGGAGCAGAGAGATTAAATTAAATGAAAAAAACAAGAAAGTAAAAGAGGAGGGATGAAACACAAAGAAAAAGAGAAAAGGCGTGTAAAATCACTCATGACCAGCAGTGCAGTAGAGAAAACTGTATGGTGTGGCAAATGAATTGTTCTGCAGGAAGCATTTTCATTTGTGTGCACACACAGCACAAAGCTGCTGAAGAGGAGCTGGAGCTGCTCTCTGTGTTTCTGTGTGTGTGATGTGTGTGCAGGGCTGTGGTGTGACTGCATATAGGTTGGGAAGAGGGGTGACCCAGCATTTTACAGCCACCACAAACCCTATATTGTAATAAGAAACTGCAAATGATAACACGGGTCAAGATTTTACCAACCGCTGCTTATTTCAAATGTTGAATCATACTGCATATTACACTTAATTTGACAAATTATACAATGCAGCTTTGTTCCTTCTAAACCTAATTGGCATGACAAATTAGAGGTAAACACTGTAGTGGCTTTAAAGTCCAAATAAAGTGGTATTTCGAGAGTTTATACCTGAAACAGAATAAGCAGGAGGGACATAAAGTTTAGATGAATGTGATCTGACTGTTGAAAAGTGGGCAGGTCATAACAAACAAAGAGAGTTAAAGTAATTCAGAGTGCAGATGGGTACAAAGCACATTGTATGCTCCATGTAGTCCACTGTAAAATGCTTAACACATAATCTGGAACAGTCGCAGATACCACCTTCCTCGAAGTGAAGACATTTCAGCCAGAGAGCCCATAACCATGATACAACAAATGAGGAAAGATTGATTGATGGGTGTATGTAATTATATTATTTGCTGTCTCATTATATTTTAAGTCATCTTTACGGTATATATTTAGTATTTTCTTGGCATATGTTGTTAATCGGGGTCATGGTATGAGCGTGGTTCTGAAAGCTTTTTGATGCCTTGCCATTAAATTTAGACATTTACAGCTCAAAATTGGGACTAAATCACCACAGAACTAATAGCATTCCCATCAGCCTCAGCTGTGCTTTGCATCAGCATGCTAGCATCGTCATTGAGAGCTTGTTAACATGCTGACATTAGCATTTCGCTAAAAGAAAAACTGTGCCAAACAGAGTCACAGAGCTGCTGACATCGCTTTAGACTCATACTCTCGTTTCTACACTCTGTCCTCCTCTACTTTGCTCATCCTGGCTACTTTGACTTGATTTCTTCTCTTGTCAGGTGATGGCATGTTTTCTCATGTGGCCTTGCAGTTGTCACAACTGATGAAGAGATATTTGCAGCTGAGATAAAAATATCAAGACCTTCACAAGCCACATTCTTGGCTTTGTTCTGGCGAGACTGACTCCTCAGGTGAAAAATGAAGTCATGTAAAGAATCAGAATCTGCTTTATTGATCAAGCATATGTACACAATTCAATATATTTAATGTTCTTTTTTCATTCTTGTCAATGTCCTTACACAGGAATAGACATAACAGCCATAAATATGGACAGCAAAGCTGAATAAGAACAGACAGACTATTGTGCATCAATAACCAACAAAATAAATACAAATCAAGAGTTTTCCCAGAAGGGAGTCCAGGATACGATGGATCTGCGGTGATGTTTTCCGCCTGTTTCCTGCCTGTTTCTTGAATTTGGATATGTGTAAGTTCTGAATGGAGGGTAGGATGGCGCATTTTTTTTGCAGTCCTGAGTGTCTGATGCAGTCTGTTCCTCTTTGGAGGCTGATCCGAACTGGGGTGTGATGGATGAGTAGAGAACAGACTGGACGTTTACAGAGTTGAAGTGGATCAGCAGCTCTTATGGCAGGTTGACCTTCCTGAGCTGGTGCAGGAAGTACATCCTCTGCCGGACCTTTTTGATGACAGAGTCTATTGTTGACACCCACTCTATGGTTTTAGGAGATTGTCCCCAAAACCTGAATGTCTCCACAGCAGACATGGTGTTGTGTATGTTGATGAATATGACAAAGAAACGCTCATGAATTAAGGCTAACTCTCCACATTATCCTTTATATGATGCTGCATATGCTCTGTGCTCCTGTTGATGTGTGGTTTGTTCTAAATTCTCCCCACTTTTCAGTGCTCATGCAACTAAAGCGCAGTTAATTAACTTTTACAAAAACGATCTTAGATTACCATAGGTAGGTCTGATGGGAACACACAAACAGAGAACAAGTGTTGTTGTTCCTGCTTAGCCCTTGTCTCCGTTTGCCCTCAGGCCCTTAACTCTGATCACTCCCAAATGCAGTGCTGATGATTACATGCTCAATTTTCGATGTTTGCGCATGGTGTCTCTGTCTTGGCAGATAAAATATAAATGAGCACAGATACAGTTGTCTATAGCTCATCCAGATTTATACCTTTAAGAGTCATTTCCCCCTACAGTTTTGCTGAAACAAAGCTTCATGGGACATTAAAGACAAGAAATAATGTTTAACTCTCCTCTAGGCCGACACCATACTCAGTAAATGTTTGCTGTTTTTCCAGGGGGAGAGCTTTTGCGAAAAGCAGAGCATCAATGTTATTCTTGGTAATCGGTGCAAATAAAGACTCCTTCAGTTGTGTTTATGATGCCTGTATTGCACATACAACACACACACTCTACACATATAGACAGGGACAATGCACTACACGTACACATAAATGCTTCAAAGTTTCTCTTGCGACAACTGTCTTGTACACACACACACAAACACATACACACACACTTGGCAGCTCTGCCAGGAGGCTCCGAGTCGCTCCATCCTCCTGTATAGCTTTATTTGTTTTGTCATGAAAGCAAATTTTTGAAAACTGACACTTGCCGTAACGAGCATCTGTTTTCGCCATCTGTGGGCTATGCAAATTAAGCCAATGAATATTCAGACAGGACTCACTTTAGAGGCACAAGTCCTTAGGCTCGCTTACAGTTGGTGGAGAGAATCATGTGGACTGAAAAAAAGGGAAGAAAAGGAAGTAAATCTTCGTAGCCCTGCACTCCACCTCCCCATCCTTTCTTTTTCAGTTTAAGCGGGCATATGCTAAATGAAAGCTCTGCTAATTTGGAACAATTTATGAGCTGACAGACGTGTGTGCTTTATTCATCCACTCCCGGGGACGTCTGATATACCTGTCCTGCGTGCAGGGGACTGTTCTCCTGTTTCCTCCCACTGTGGTCTGCTGCTCCTCTTCTTCCCATCATCTCCTATTTAGCTCTTCACTCTCTGACTGTCCCGTTTGTCTTGTCTTTCCTCCTTCTGCCTTGACTCTCCAGCTTCATTTTCCCCCTGCCTGTGTTTTCTCCTTTCCCTCTGCACTTTTTTTATCAATTCTTTGTTTTCTCTGTTTTTATCACCTCTCATTTCCTCTCCCCGTTTCTCTTCCTCTTACCCTCCCACTTCATTTCCATTTTTTCCACCTCTCTTCTTCTCTACACTTTCTCCCTATAGTGAGGGCATTCGATGAATAATTCAAAACCATTGCAGGATGATAATGGGAAATTAGAGGTGAGACTGTGCAAAGCTTGTGTGTATGTGTGTGTGTGTGTGTCTGTGTAAGATTAGTTGATTCATTCCAGCCAGGAGGCAACTGTAAGGGGCTCTTTATCCACATAAATTATGTCAATAAAGTGACACTTCTGTTTAAAGTTGCGAAGTGAGGACGAGTGACAGCCGATTTAGTCGTCTCAGGAAGATGGAGTAATGATTGCTGCTAAGATGTTGTGTCAACATTTTTGCTGGCTGCCATCAAAGCTATCCGTCAACGCTGGTTTCTGTGGAAGTTCAAGCAAGAAAGAAAAAAAAAAGAAAAGAAAAGAAAAAACAAGTCTTTGCTGTCTGCTCCAACAGAGGGGCCACCCTGAAGGGTTGTTGTTGCTAACTTTTTGTTTTGAGCATTTTCCTTTACACTGCACAGCCTGCATGTCATAATGTCACACTGTTCTTCCCTAATGGTGCTTAATAGATCCATAATGTTTGTTTTGATTCTAGACACTCACTCACTCACTTCTCTTTTTTTGTCATTTGAAATGTGAGCAGTCTTCATTTCCAATAAGTCTGTACATTTTGGGAGGCTCCCAGTGTTGAGAAAACTTTACGAAGATCCAGAAATTAAAGAAGATGAAAGCAAACATTTCAATTTTCAACACAATTCTCACTTAAACTCAGAAATTCTCAAAATAGTAATTTATCATTTGTGCAAATAATACACTTTTGTGGACATAAAACAAATCTTTTACTGTTTACACTAAACTTGACTTACAGAATTGTATGGCCCGATCAGAGGCCTTTTCTATTGTTTTTCCAGTAGAAATTCATCTTTTTAACAAGAATCAATAGTGGGAAAGTCAAACTCAAGTCCTCTTACTCACTGCGGCTTTATGAATATGTGAGTTCAGCACCCAGAGATACCCCCACCTCTGCAAAGCAGCTGCTGGTCAGGAAGCTAAATCCAGCCAGCGTGGACCAGTACATCTTGATTCTGAAACATTATGTTTGCAGCTGCAGGAAGACTTAATGTGGTCATCTTGTAGCAAACACTATACAGAAAGAGAAAAATGGAGAGAAAACGTGAAAAACCTGTTGATCAGCAGCTGGAGCCCCTCAAAGTTATTAAACTACTTAAAGTTTGCAATACAAATTGTGTTTTACAATCTGATTTTTACAACAATATCTGCAGCATTGATCATTTTATCCTATTTTCAGACTCTCTTATGAGACTTGAAATATTATGACATAATACATATGAATTTCTTTGACTGGATTTCACTTTATCAGATTGACTCTGTGCAGTAGGTGCATCTTCTCTGTGGCTGTCTCTCAACAACTGAACCCAAACACTCTTGTTCATATGATTAGAATCTTGCTTTGCTGCTGTTTGTATTGTTGTTTGCCACCCTGCCACGGTACCCACAACATGCAGCAATGCCTTGGGCTGAACATTTTGTGTAATTGTGTGCACGAGTCCAATCACCCCGCTGCCCTGTCCCAAAACCGACAAGCGTAATCTATTTCTGTTAGATTCTCAAATGAAGATAAGTCTCCTTTAATGGCTGCTGTGAAGTGCTGCTGTTGAAATGTTTTGTTTAATTGTGCATACAGGTCCCGTCTCTTAGCTACCCCACTTCTGTATTATCCCAGCTCCCAGAGGTGACAGCAGAAAGTATCTCTATCTGTTTTTACTCTCTGAATGGAAGATAAGTTTCCTCTATTGGCTGCTTTTGAGTGCTACTGCTGCAGGCAAGCTCATTCACGTTCCTTCAGGGCTTCATTTAACTAACTAACAGCCTAAGCCATGCAAATCCATCCAGCTGGAGGTGAACGGCAGAGCAAGCAGCTGTCAGCTGCAAACTGGCCTCCATCCTGCTGAATCCCAGGGTGGCAGCATCCGCAACGCTGACAGAGAGGGACTGTCAGAGAGATACTGACCAGGGGAGTATTGTGACACTGAAAGGCATCTTCTTCTCTCCTTGTGTGGGCTTAAGATAGAGGAGAGGTGGTGGTGAGAAGTGAAGACAGGGTGAGTAGAAGATCAGTATTCTTGCAAGAGAGAAATGAGCAGCTGTCTCAGTCAAAACACCCAAAGAGTGTGATCTGATGATGCATAGACATTTGACATTAAGTGACATCTCATGATTTAATGACTGCAAAAATCAGTGATTTCAATTGTAAAGTTCTATAATACTACATCAAAGACCAACAGTTAGTGATGATGTCCTTGGCCTTGGACACTTCTTGCATGTGCCACTTCTGTGACATATTTAAAAGCAGAAAATATATTAAAAAGGTACCAAGCACAGCACAAAAACACAGATTGGAGTGTACTGGACTAGAGTGACAAAAAATGCTCAAGTACTCATACTCATCAATACACATTGTTATGTTGTAATTTTTACATTGTATGTTCAAATATATAGAAAGTTGCTGACACAAACAGCAGCACAGTCCAAACAACAGAGCGTTTTATATTATCCTTGGAATATATCCTGCAGTCTGTAAATTTATCTAAAAAGTCAACACACTAAAATTGTCACCAGCTTTTCCACTGATATTACTTCAGGCAACAGCAATTGACATTTGGACCGTCATGATTTTACATGTTTGGAGGCTTGAAACCGATGCAACTGTGCCACTGACAGTGGAGAAGCACTTTATGATTTCATACAAAAAAGCCAATCGCTGTGCAGAGGTGTTTTATTCTCCTCAGCTGAAATACCTCCACTTTACTGAGTGAAGTGATACTTCTCTGGAAATGAATCACACCAGCGCCACCAGAAAAACACCAGCAAATGGACTTCTGCAGCCACTCATGAAACATGTGCACACACGGGACCATGATTTCAGACAAGCTGCTCACATCCATCATGTATCTCTTTCCTGCTCCACACATCTTCTGTCTTCCTAACAGACTTTCATTTTCTCTTTACTCTGATGCCCCTGCCAACCTGAGAGAGGTCAAACAAAGACCCAACAGCTGTCTCAGGATGACAACATCACACTGAAGCAGGTGAGACACAGACATCTGTCAGGATGCTAGGCTTTGGCTTTGGGGTAGGAACACATACACACACACACACACGTCCTCAGAGGTTCAGCCCCCAGGTGATGAAAAGAGAGCATTACTTCCTACTCCACTGTCTCAGAGCCAGAGCCTCATCCATTCTGGCATAAAGACACATCTGCACACACACACACACACACTGTCCTCAGGGGGAAGGAGTTCCCACACGACGTCTATAACGACCTCTGGATGAGCCTCTCAGGCTTCCATATCTACCCCTGTCCCATAAAGCTGTGGACAGCACTGACAGAGCGACGGCGCTCACCGCAGGCCTCCTGGCTGCACTCGTAAAGAAACCAGGCAGCACTACCTCATCACCACCAGAGTCAAAGCTGCACATGTACATCGTCTACACACAGGCTTGTTTAACATCACAGTAACATTAGAAATGAAATTAAAATACAGATTTTAGATTCAATGACTTCTAAAAATAATCAGAAGGACAAGAGATGAAATCCAGTATTATATGTTGAACTGTAAACTGTTTTTCATGCTGGAGCACAGGGGTTTTTTCTCGCTCTTTCAGTAGGGACAGACAGACAGCTACATGTGTCCCATCCCTTATTAAATATACTACTGAACTACACAGGAAGACAAATGATATAAAGTGATGAGCTCTGGTCGTGTCACTAGTGCTGGCTGCATACATTAAAACCTGACTTCCGTGTGAGAAGAGAGGAGAGCTGAAAAAAAAGACACAGACCAAGATAACATTCATTCCCTGGTACTACAGTCATTGCAATTCAAAAGGACAGCGATCCTCCTCTGTGCCGACCACTGTTCAGCGTTCATGTACCAAAGCTTTTAAAGTGCATCAACATTGACCTCTGATCTCGCCATGGGAACAGGCGACAGACGTCGGCAAAAACCAAATTCTCTGATATTTTTCCTCTTTCGCAGTCATTATTTAAACATAAAACCACCCCATGAGGATTTTTCTGTACCAGAAAAGAGCTGAATATTCATGCATCCTCGGTCTATCTGTCGGAGCAGAGCTCATCAAAATGTGTCAGTAATTAATCTAATAAGCCAAAACATGATTTTACTGGACAGTACATTAAATCTTTCCTCATCCTCTTTTTTTCAGACTGAGTGAAGCAGTGGCAAGGGGCCTGGATGTTATTATTCAGAAGGATATTATTCATCATTTTAAATCTTTAAAGCTTTTAGATGAATATAGATGAGGAGACCCCTGTGAAACTGCAGTCAAATGCTGACAGTACTGACAGAGATGCAATACACTCCAAAAACATTTTCTCGTCCTGACAACTAATTTACTGCTACTTACTGCAATCTAAAGCAATTTAAAACCCACTGACCTGTTCTGTTTCCAAAGAAAATAGATTTTTTTTATTCAAAAACCTTGAAAAGTCATGAATTACACTGGGGAACAATTTTTAAAAAATTTTCTGTTGAGTTAGATTTTTATGCTGATTAAAACTAAAATTGGCATGCTGATTCCAAAATTGCAGTCAGTTTTTTTCTAGCACGTCAAGTTTTTTCTCCACAGCTTACCCTCCAGATAAGCAAAATTCCACTGATTAGCTGTAGCAGTAGTAGTAGTAGTAGTAGTAGTGTACATATGATGGCTGACTATTGTTGGAGCATCAAACGCGATAGTCCTCAAGTTGAACACTCCAGAAAGAGCTAGAAACGTAAATTTTTACCTTAACTACTTGCACACAATTATAATTACAGTAGCCATATCCTTTGTAAAAACATAATACTGTTAAACATTGCAGTCATGCCTGTTTCTTTCATATTTCATTGTATGTCAATATTTGAAAATTTTTATAAAACAAGCACATATCTGTTAAGTACAGTATTTTTCATATGTTTTAAGAAAACGGGGATCCTATAGTTCAAAAACTTGACGTGATAGAGAAAAACTGAGATCAGTTTTGGATTCTGCACCCAAAAATTAGTTAAAAACAGCTGTCAGACCTAACTCAACAAAAATTGTGTTCCCCAGTGTAATCTTGTGTGATTTATTTTCACTTGGTCAATAATGTTTGTCTTATTTCAGTTTTTTTTCTCTTCTCCAAATCTCTTCTTCTATTTAATTATAATACTTTAAGCTGAACACAGTCTTAAGAGGAGTCTTTCCATTTTAATATCATCCAATAGAAATCTTTTTATAGATATTTTAGACTGTATTTCCTGTTAAAATGGAAGATTTTGCAGTGTAGCATTTATCTCCCCAGGTGCTGGAATAGGGGTAGGCTGCATGTGTCATAGGTCCCACTTCATATTTTAAATGATGCAAACATCATTAGCACTTAAAGGTGTTTAAATAAAAAGCTTTGCCCCTGGCGCCCAATGAAATTAGACAAATATCCGCAGTCAGCTCCTGAAGGTATTCTTGTTCTTTAATCATTCTATTTTTTTCTCCCTCTTTGCCCCGTTTACCTTTCTCTTCTCTCCCATTGTTTCACTGTAAAATATTGCAATGAGAACAAGTGAAATCAAACAATATTTCATCATTTAATTTTAAAAAAAAAGGGAAGAACAAATTAAAAGATAAGTTTGGCGACGTTCTACATTTTACAATTGTCCCCTAGACCAAAGACTAGAACCAAAAGCAACAATGGAGTGTGGCATGTTGTCTTAGTCCTCTGTACCATTGACCTCTACTGGTGTCCAAAAATGATTTAAAACACATCGGTGAGCCACAGCAGGTGACAAGTTGCTTCATTATAATGAACCTGGCCACTGTATATTGCTGCAAGTACAGCTGCTGAATATAGGCTCTTAATAAATCCACCACTAACTCCTGTTTGGAAAACATTTGCTAAACACCAGTTTTATTCAGCAATTTTCTAAAACAAGGGTTAATATCTGTGAACCAGATTTAGAGATTTAAGACTATTAGAATGGGCAATCACATTTAATGTTGATTTATTTAGATGCAGAGTATCACCATACTTGAGCTTTTTCCAAACATCATTTCAGAACTAAACCTTTTTAAATAAAAGTGTTCATCAGACTAGATGTCTGAGTGTTAGACATGCCAGGCAGCATTGTATTGAGATCAAATTTTTTTATTCCTCTGGTTTGCAAAAAGGTTTGGTGGTGACCTCTCGTGTTTCCTTTTATTTATGCTAGGCTGAGTCATTGTTATTTTCCCTGATGATGATGAAAACAATCTAACTCACGATGAAGGTTAATACCCACTTCACCTCCTACCCACACACGTTGAATATAACTGGGAGCAGCCTCAAGTGAGTTGGCCTTGTCTGTGCCTTTGCTCTGAAATGAAAGTGCCTTCTAACCTTACAATACATGCTGTAAAGTCTGCATAGCAAATGAAGAACTGACCCTGAAACTCCCTTCAAGATGAGAAAAATGTGTCTGGAAAGACAAAAGCAAATCTGACTAGAACACTCATCATTGTCACTAATGAGTTGTTTAAACAGCAGCTTCTAAGCGACCTTTGATCAGATTATACAGCAAGATAGCAGCAACTGTGGAGAAAGATGTTTGTCTGGTATGGGCTCCTAAAGAAAGACTGCAGTGACATGGCCAACTCTGTGGAGGAGGCTCTGCTTTCTCTATAGTTACAACAAGTTCTGTGGTAATAAAAGCACATTTTTATGTTCAGATAGTTTTACACTAACAAAAACACAATTATGAAACTTATATTCCATGTCCTCCATTAGATGTCTCTAAATCCTATACACTGACCCTTTAATTAGCATTTTCAGGGAGAAAGAAAACAAATGTTTTAAAGTTAAACTAGCTTAAATTGTTTTACAGTGCTGTGTACTTCTCTCCTCTCCTGCTCCTGCCTTCATCTCTCCTCCTCCCACCCTCCTATTTATATTTACTGTGGGACTCGAGCAGCTCCATTACTTCAGGTCAAGGCACTATGCGGGGAAAGAGAGATTAACTCTCGGCAATTAGAGAAGTGAAATTCCCTGGCAATGTTTATCATCCTGCCCTCAGTCTTGTTCTAGGGCCCAGCTAGTGAAATATGGATGTACATTCAATATTTAACATAAGGACATCAAAGTGGGCCATAGCTTCAGCTTTATCAAGCAGTATGAGTAGGCGTTACTCATGGGGGCGCCAAAACTGTGCAGTTTCCATGACATTTCCTGTCAGTTTCTCAGTGTCCCTCCAGGCATCAACATTAGCCAAAACTCCAAAGAAAAGCCAAAATCTGGGATTCATAAATTTTTCCACGGATATTTTTTCTAAAGGGACATTTTAAAGCAGCAGCGGAGTGAGATCATTTTAGATAACTGTCAATCTGACAAACATGGTTTACCAATTAGGGTTGACTGGCACAGCCTGATTTTTTTTTTTTTTTTGAACTGGTGTTGCTAAGAATGATGTCTATATGGTATAGCTTCCCAATCATCTTTTTGTTGTTATTAAAATATGTCTTTTACAATGAATTGTTGGATTGTTTCCGTTTACAATAAACAGTAATGTACAGTAACAGTTTCAGTAACAGATTCAGGAGAGATTCAGAGGAAAAAAAGAAATTTCCAATTTCCATTTAAGTTGTAAATTTACCAGGAAAACATTGGCAATGTTGTTGACCAAAAAATGAAATTCTGTAATGTGTTGAATGAAAAAAACAGCTAGTGCCATTATCTACTGGCCATTATAGGAGTTGTAAGCATTAAAATTATTCACAATTAATTCAACACTGTTCCACCATTTCTAAAATATAGAGATTAGCCGAAGGTTGGTGCAACATCCTGAAATGGAAAAATATACTGTTCCATAATTACTAGGTATAATTCATGACAAGTTTAATGTTGCCATGTTTATTTGTGGATCACTTACTATTATAGTTTTTCTCTGTCACTCTTTCTATGTCTGTCTCTCTCCCTCCCACTCAATCCTTCTCTTTCTCTTGTCCTCAGCAATTATTTTGACTCCTTTGAAAGTGTTATGATGTTCTTCAGCTTGTTGGAGGAGTGACGACTTGACAGAGAATGCTTAAAGGCACACAATACTCTCCGATGTATAAAGGCCTAGTTTGAGAAGATGTACTTTTATGTGTGTGTGTGTCTGTGTGTGTGGTGTGTGTGTCTGTGTGTGTGTGTGGTAGGCTCACACTTTTTATTGTATAAACCTTTTAGGGACACATCTTGAACTGGAATTGAGCTTTGGTTAAGGTTATGGCAACACCCCAGAGGATTCCTGTGTGTGTGTGTGTGTGTGTGTGTGTGTGTGTGTGTAATTTTCCTCTTTGAGTAGAAAAAAAAGATGTTGAAATAATTTATTATTTCTGCTCATCCGTATTTTCTTTGTTTTATGTTTACATCTGCTTTACCGTCTGCTATTTCCCTCCTGAGTGTGAGCTGAAATCACTTGCGGCAGTCATAACACTTTGACATGTCATAGCAGGGAAGGTGCCTTGCTACACAGGTGTTACTAATAACATTAATGATAATTCAGTTCCATATAGGTGTGTCGGTCATGTCACTGAACCAGAGTGCCATTACTAACATTATTAGCAGCACCTGTGTGTGTCAAGCCATGTCCTCTGTGACAAAAAGGTCTGGGAAGCAAATGAACATAACGTCCCATTAAACCAGTTTTAGCTGCATTTGTATGAAAAGGTGCTAAAACCTTAACTTTAAAGTAACATTCATCTATTGAATATCTTTGAAATGTAGCTGCGTCTTGTAATGGAGTTAACATAAAAGCCATTTTCCACCAAAGGCACATTTGTACCTTGTAAAGTGAAGCTGTAGGAAAGTGTGTCCATGTTTATGTAACATAACATAAGGTTTCCTAAGAGCTGTTAAATGTATTCTGTTTAAAACATGCAAGGGAGGTTTATGTGTTAGTGTGCCTGAGGCCTAAACTGCCAAGAACCACTGCCATTATTTTCTGGTGTGTGTGTGAGTGTGTGTGTGTATGTGTGTCTGTAAGGTGATGCGGCAGATCCAGCGCTAGCCAGCTGACCCCTGCAAGCACAACCTGAAACCAGCTTCCTTGATTACTTCTTTGCTCTTGCAGCTTTTCTGCTGTGTCTTGCTCCCTCTGTATGAAGAGAGGCTTTTTGAGTATGTGAGTCCAAACAGCCTGCGGTCAGCAACAGCAATCAGAAACAATGTCACGCTAGTGTCAAGGTCTATAGTAATGCCACCGTGTATCACTTAATTTTTTCAAGAGCGCTAACACATAAAAAGGCCTGCTTACACTTGCCCAGTGTGAAAAAATAGAAAAAGCTCTGTTGACTGCTTAAAACAAAAACGAATCAATCCTCAGAAACTTTGAGGATGCACTGACAAACACACAAGCTGGTGTAAAGTTCATCTGTTCACATACAATTCAGCATCCTTTTATCTCCTGTTTGGTCTCCACCAGTTGTTGATTCTGGCTCTTTCACCGGCTAGTCACTGACTTTGATGCTGAGAAGGTCGAGTATATTGCATATATTTACAGTGAGATTCTGTCAGCTTTAAAAAGCTACCTGCCTTTGTTGATGAGTGTAGTAAGACTGAAAGATGTACTGCAAGGCCAAATGTGTGTCTTCGAGTTGCACAGATGTTATAAGGTTTGTAACTGAAAGCATCTAACTGCAATCATCTGATTCATGTTCATATGACAAGTTCTATCTTTTTCTGATCATCGTCCAAATGTGTTATTATATTCTTGCTGTATTTGTCCTCCATTTGCACTGTGCACTGCTGTGAAGGGGATATTGTATAGACGTGTTTGTGTAGCTATTGTGTGTGTTTTCCTGTTTTTGGACTAACTCTGGTGAATCAATTTCACATCAAAGTATTGTTCAAATGATGCACAAAACCACCCACAGACAACTGAAACAGTTTAGATTCTTTTGCATAAGATACATATACATAAAAATGATCTTGCAGCGCTGTAATGGCATTATTTTACAGTCATGGATTTTCCTCCACACCACCTGTGTGTATGTATAATATTTTCCTTCCTTCCTTGCCAGTCTAATCCTTTTAGCTCTGTGAACTTCTTACTCACTGAAACAGATAATTTCTTGCCCCCAACATGTGGGCAACATGCAGTGGCGCTCTATCTGCCCATATCCATGTAAGCTCACATAGTCGTCCATGGCAGGTACCCCACGCTGTTTGCCCCCAGAAGATGGAATTACCCAGACAGCCATGGAGCGCTCCAAATGGGGGAAGAGGTGAATCGTAATGCTGTTTACATCAACACCACACTGCCGCCACTGCCGCTGCCTCACCACGCCAAAGATTAACTTAATCTCATGTCACAACTGCAGTGGAAACGTCGCTCGCAGAAAGCTTATTCCGACAGAGGATTTTTCAAAAAGAAGAGGGAGTAAAAAAAAGAAAAAGCATCTGGGACTTTAAGTAGACTGTATCCAAGCGTAAAGTGAATTTCCTCCCAAAATAAAAAGCATGTAGATAGGGCTGCTCAGACGGGGGGGCGGGCGGGGTGCTGGGTAAATGCATGGTGTGTCTTTGTGCACCTGTCTCTGTTTCTCTCTCTCTATGTTTCTTTTGTTCTGTGAAGATACAGACTCCTGTTTTCTGAATTTGCATTTATATTCCTACATCCCTGAAGCCCAAATCTGAGTCAGTGGCCGTTACCTTCTCGAGGGCACCATCCTTCCGGACATTGAATAATCTAATCACTGCTGGGTAATGATACAGCATTTGTTCACTGTTCCGTCCTCTTTGCTTGTCCACCATAGCGGTCTTCCCCAAAGACTACCTCTGAGTTTCCTCCCAGGTTTTTCTCTTATGCTGAGTTCCTCTCAGCTCCAAAGCTTCTTTTTCCTTTGCTTTCTCTCAACTTTGCTTCTATTTCCATTTTAACATCTCCTCTGTTCATGACAACCTTCAAACTTTACCCTCATTTCTCTCTTTGTTTCAAAACCATCTTCTTTTTCTCTTCACTCTCCATCCACTTTTCTGTCTACATTTACCTTCTATCCTACAGCAACTCCTCTACTTTCTCCCTGATTTTACCTCCTTCCCCACTTCTTCTCCCTGTTTTGTCATCACCTTGCTACACAGCTCTGCCATAGAAACAGATGAAATCACTTCTCCCAAGCGTCCTTTCCCACCCATGATTTCTGCTTGCCTTTTACCAAACTCCAGGACGTCGTAAGGCAGCCATTTATCACGGCCACGGAGCTTAAACCACGTGGCCCAAAAGTGTTGAGGCGGTCATAAATCTGAAACGCGTGGGGGGGCATGTTTCAGTCTGTGCAGGAAAGGGTCAGGAAACATTCAGCACCATGTTCATCGTGACAGGACTGCAGATGGCATACAGAGTTTGGCTCAAATCCAGAGCTAATTAGTGGGATGTGATTTTTACCAAAGCATAAGCAGGAATCTGATCTTCATCTGCTGCTTAGTGTTCATGGTAAACAGAAATGATGTGCCGAGGAAGATTTCCATATGATGACAGAAACAGAATTTATTTTTGAATATATTAAGGTTTACCTAGTCTTACATTCGTATGCATGTGTGCAATACACAAGATTGTGAGCAATTTCATGCAATTTTTTAGATTGAGGGGGAGAAAAAAGTCAATCACCATTTTATCTATAATGTTTGTCAATTTTGCCTTTGCTTTGCTTCTGATGTTTTGTTCCTAAGTTGTTTGCACTGTAGCTGCAAGCAGCATCTCTTTAATAACACACAATCACTGAAGACCAGGGATATAACAAAAAGTAGAATGATAATAACTTAGATTTCCATTATGTATATTTTCACAACAGAATTTCCTGAAAAACTTCTACAGATCATGTTCATGGTTAAGTAATGCATCACTGGAAACTGGATAATGTAACAAACACTGGGGACAATTATGTAATATAAAGACAACTTTTAGCATGGGAGCAGCACAGAGATCATCATTCATCAAGTGACTTGCTGTCACAGACATCCATTTTGCTGACATGTCCTTGAATGTAAGTCTAGACCCTGCTAGCTGCTGCTCTTTAGCTCACTGTGACCTCTGACCTCTCCTGAAGGAATGGATCAGAAAGAGGTGAAGTTGTGAACAATGACAGCAGACAGAGTCCATGTCCTGAGACTGTGTGGTGCTGAAGTCTGCTCTGCAGCTGTTAAAAGACTAACTCTAAAGCATGTGTTAATCTGCATGTCCAATTAATGAAGATTAATGTTTAATTGTCTTTCGGTCCTGTGACAAGTGGAACCTTTGCACTGGTATGTTCTAACTTGTTCACTGATCATAAAGTAGCACTGGGGTCTTTATCTATAAACTTTGTAATGGTTCATTCTCTAATTCTCATTAGACTACTTCCCTCTTATAAATAACTACTACTACTTGCAATGAGTAGGTTAGAATCCAAAAGCCAAATGTCAGCACTGCAAACACACATTTAAATGAAAGAAATGTGCTAACAGCTGTTTTCTTAAAGTACACATATTTTTTTTTGCACCAAAGGTTTATTCTGTTTTATTATAATCCCCACTTACCTTTTAATCTATCTCTATCACCATAGCAACATAATGTAAATAGCAGTACACTAAACACTCTGAACACTGATGGTGGTCCTGTGCTTGGACATTTTCTACCCATATTAGCTCTCTGTCTACTGTGTGTCCTCTTCATTATGTGTCTCGGTTAACTACTCCATCCTGAGTACTTAAGCAGAAGTGAGGGCTCTCACATTACACTGAGAGAACTGAAATGAGAGTCAGCAGCTGAATGCCAACCACTGGATTAAACATGATAATCATGTTAGAGCTGAGACCAGCATCTGAAGTGAGTGCTGATTATCATGAAACCATGTGGTTAGTTAGGATACTGGCAGCCCTCAGTGTCTCTCTCAATCACACATTAAATTAAAACGCACAGATCAGATCGCGCTGTAAGTGCAGTGGAGGTAATAGCAAAACTCTTTATACTGTAACAAAGTCGGGGGGTTTTACACTTTATACTTTTATACTAGTAACGTTTTTTGATCAAAAGTCGGTAATTTCACTTAACTAATTTCCATCTCAAATTGTTCTTCACTTCATTTCAAACTGTACAAAAGTCACAAGAGAAGTCACGATGCACACGTGATATTGAGCAGGTGCAACTCTGGAAAGATCCGCACCCAGAAGCAGACCTCATTTGCAAAAATGGACAGGTAAGATGTGTTATGGTTAAGATTAGTGTAACATCAACACAGATGAAGAAATGGTTGCATCTGCGTTAATTAATTATAGATCGAATGCACCACCAAGCGTCCTAAGAACACAACAACAGATTCAAGCTGGGTTTGTAGCTAATACGTGCATGCTGGATCCACCAGCAGTAACATCGCTGTTAAATTAAAAACTTTTACTTCAGTGAGGTGTTGAGGTCTTTCTTGACACAGCTGTGACTGCAGAGTGTTCATCTAACTTGAAATTTTTGAGAAACACAGTGGGACAGAGAGTCTGAGGGGACCGGTCATAGTGGATCAAAGAGGCTGGGATTCCAGGTGCAACAACGCATTCTTGGTTGTGTGCAGAAACTGTGGGCATCTCTTTTTGCTAGAGCGTGTGTGTTTGTAGGCTGTTACTGCTGTCAAGTTTATATGGTGCATACATCTCTCGGGTTATTTCAGTTATGTAACATAATGCTCTTTGTTTCACCAACCTCAGTGCAGCTCTTTTTATTCATTCTATGTCCTTTGTGTTTGATTGTTGATTGTTGGTTCAGTCTTAATTTTTGCTTAATTCTAATGAGGCTGTACTGAGGACAGTGGTTGTTTATTTATAATTAATGATGATAATGATCATTTCTGTGGCTTTTCAGCCTACAAATGTCCATTTATAGGAAAAATTCTGTTATTGGGTTGGTCTTGATGGCTTGGTTGTGCAATTAACACTTGGGATGTTGTTCTGCTTGTGTACACACTAACATGTTAATGCACTTTATTCTGTAGCCTGCAGTTAATTTAATAGTTCTATCATACAACATCATCATTATATTGAACCCCCCACCCCTCTTATTTGAGTATATTTTTTTACACATTTACTTAGGTAAATTTTCTTTAAGCCAACAGTACATTTACTTGAGTGAAATACTCAAAGTACTCATTCAATCCCCACTACAACGTACATTTCTGTATTTCTTTTGTTTTTACAGATTTTTCTCCCTCTACTTATATCAACACTTGTTGTTCATAATTGTATCAGAAGAAGTGTGTGTGTGTGTGTGTGTGTGTGTGTGAGTGTGCGCACGCCATTCTCACTAAGCTGTCTCACTATTAAGGATTGGCTCCTCTCTCAGTGCAGCTACACCTGCCAGATATTGTTGTACTTGCTAGACTTGGCTGTGCACACAGTTTAGCAGTAAGGGGGCTTTCAGATGATGGGTTTGCAGAGGAAACAAGCCAATCAGCTGCCAGATACAGCTCTGTGTCACTCATTATTGGCGGCTGGGAATGTGCATGAGGCACAGCTTTCCTGATTGTTTGTGCTCAGTGGGGTTGTAGATTGAGTGTGTGTGACTGGAATTACCAAGAAAGAAAAACTTTTGTGAGCTGAAGGTGCCTGTTGGACAATATACATGATACGCACACAAAACACCAGTCACAGTAGAAGTCTCAGATGGAGAAATTATTGGGTCAGTGGGAAATAAACAGGAACCTCAAATCAAAATGTATCTAATGACAATGCAACAAGCCACCAAATCAAATCATCTCCATTTAGCTTCCATCACAATTCTGTGTGTATTTAATGGGCAAAAGTGGTCACTAAACGCAGCATGAATATGTAATATATACACCAATCAGGCAAATTATGACCACCTGCCTAATAATGTGTTGATCCCCCTATTGCTGACAAAACAGCCCTGACCTGTTGAGGCATGGACTCCTCTAGACCCTTGAAGGTGTGATGTGGTATCTGGCACCAAGATATTAGCAGCAGGTCCTTTAAGTTGCAAGGTGGGGCCTCCATGGATAGGAGTTGTTTGTCCAGCACATCCCACAGATGCCTCGAATGGATTGACATCTGGGGAATTTGAAGGCTAAGTCAACACCTCAAACTCGTTGTTGTGCTCCTCAAACCATTCCTGAACAATTTTTGCTTTGTGGCATGGCGCGTTATCCTGCTGAAAGAGGCCAGAGTCATCAGGGAATACCGTTTCCATGAAAGGGTGTTCATGGTCTGCAACAATGGTTAGGTAGGTGGTACATGTCAAAGTAACATCCACATGGATGGCAGGACCCAAAGTTTCCCAGCAGAACATTACTCAAAGCATCACACTGCCTCTGCCGGCTGTCCTTCTTCCCATAGTGTATTCTGGTGCCATGTGTTCCCCAGGTAAGCGATGCACACACACCCGGCCATCCACGTAATGTAAAAGAAAACGTGATTCATCAGACCAGGCCACCTTCTTCCATAGCTCCATGGTCCAGTTCTGATGCTCACGTGCCCATTGTTGGCAGTTTCAGCAGTGCACGGGGTCAGCATGGGCACCCTGACTGGTCTGTGGCTATGCAGCCCCATACACAACAAAGTGTGATGCACTGTGTATTCTGACACCTCCAGCATTAACTTATTCAGCAATCTGAGCAACAATAGCTCGTCTGTTGGATAGGCCACACGGGCCAGCCTTCACTCCCCACATGCATCAGTGAGCCTTGGCCGCCCATGACCCTGTTGCTGGTTCACCACTGTTCCTTCCTTGGACCACTTTTGATAGATACTGACCACTGCAGACTGGGAACACCCCACAAGATCTACAGTTTTGGAGGTGCTCTGACTCGGTCGTTTAGCCATCACAATTTGGCCCTTGTCAGACTCGCTCAAATCCTTACGCTTGCCCATTTTCCTGCCTCTAACACATCAACTTTGAGGCTAAAATGTTCACTTGCTGTCTAATATATCCCACCCACTAACAGGTGCCATGATGAAGAGATAATCAGTGTTATCAAATTCATGGATAGTTTCCGGTCTTCAGGCTTTAGTCAAACAGAATAAACAAAAGGAAAATAAACACTTTTTAGCTGAGCTTACATACACAACTTTGTAGAAAGATGCTTTGTTTTAATGAGTCAAAGGCCAAAAAGTTTAAGATAGACCGTTTTAATGGTTAGAGCTGCAGTAATGGACTTGTTTTGAGACCAGGTTGTTGACCAGTGTAACAACACTGACATATCATCACCTTTTAATTGACAAACCTTTTGGCAGACTGGCATAATTGTCCCCTTCATTCATATTCATTTAGAGACGTTTCTGGCCACCTAATAAATGTAAGTCCAATATTCACTTTCCTTTTAGTTGTTTTTGGTCCCAATCACATCCTGAGGGAAATATCCGGTTCTTTAGCTGCTAAACGCTCTGCAACAGCTGGTCACTAACTCTGTCTTGCTGTTTGGTGCTTGGCAGGTACAGAGGGATTTAAAGATTTCTGCCTGAAAACAGCTGCCTGCTGAAAACGACACTGTGAGAGTGAACCAAAACAGTAAAGCTGGGCTGAAATGTGCTACAAAGTTTGGTCGAGCTAAGGGGGAACTGCTGCAGAGTCAGGTGATTATTCTGTATGACAGACCACCATACAAGAGTTCACATGATTCATAGTTCATAGATTTCTGATGTTTATGAAATTAAAATAAGTAAAAAAACAGTAAAAAAACAGTAAATGAATCCGTGCCTGTGGTGTTAAAATCAGATGCTTCATAGATACATTAACCCCACAGCAAATATTAAAGCAGAATGCTGTAAACAGATAGATTAAGCTTTGAAAAAGACAGAAGGAAAACACACAGCAAAACAGCTCTGTGGTCAACGACAAGTTTTCTTTCTATGTTTCAGAATGGACAGATTTAAAAAGCACAACTCATTGTGCACACAAAACACACATGCAGACTTACAATAAGCATCAGGCTGCTGTCATAACAGCAGTCAAGAGCTGAATAATGGATGGGAACAAATAGAGACAATTACTTAACAGCTTGTCAATTCAATTAGCCTACGGTTTTAATGGCTTAATCACAGTCATCCCACCCTCTCTTTCTCCCTTTTCTGTCTCATTTTCCCTCCCCTGCCTCTCCTCCCCTTTTTTCTATTTGCAGAAGATGACAGGAGGGAGGAGGATGGAGGAAAAGATTTGGCAGTGCCCTGGAGATGCTGTAAACGCCAAGGGAGGAAGGCAGAGAAAGGAAGCAATGAAGGGAGAGAGAGGAAGATGGAAAGGAAAAGGGTTGCAGAGAAATGAAGGATAGGAGGTGAAGGATTAATAGGAAACAAATGGGTAAAGGAAGGAAATAAGGAGGGGAAGAACACAGAAAGGAAGGAGGACAAGAGGAGGCTAGTTAGCAAGCAGGATAATTAGGAAATATGAGGGAGGTGGAAGAAGGACCTAATGAGGGATGGTTTATGTAAGCTAAAGCGATTCAAAGAGGGAATGAAGGGAGATGGAGGAAGGCAGAGAGACAGTATGGAGGAGGCATGAAGGATGACTATCAGCACCACACCACTCAGGTCTGTATGGACGAGCCACAAATGTAACAAAACTCCCTCTGCTCTTTATCCCAAACACACACAGAAACACACACAGTGGGATTTTAAAACACCTGGAGACAGGGCATCCGTCCCACGTTGATGTGATTTAGTGATGCATTTTGATGTGCTTACTTTACAGGTGTACTTTTTATGAACTGCAGATCTGTTTCCTGGTTAACAATTAAACTGTTATGTCTCTTTGACAGCAGTAAGCTCAAACAACATCAAAGTAGCATGAAAAGGTTTGTTTGAAACAGAATGAACAAAAAACTGGGTTTTTTTTATTCAAAAATTATTTTCTGTCATCTCCTGTTTAATTCTAGAGTGCATGTGCGCTTATTAGCAGCAGAGGTGAGAAAAGACAGTTCTGAAGGGTAAAAACAGACTGGTAATCATGACATGAAATACACTACCAGCTATGCTAAGCTTTCTGTCTGTTGCATCTGTGCCCACACCCAACAGTGATGCCCTGAAATACACAATTTAAACAACCAGAAAAAGAGGAAGAAAGAAATTTAGCAGCTGTTCTTCCAGCTCAGCACTTTTACTTAGTACGTTTACTTAGTGTTACATACTTTCCCCAGTGGACGTCATGCCATGTGCATACAGTAGTCACACAAACACACACACTTACTGCTACCAACCCTGTCTCCTAGATATTAACTTTATTCAGTCAATTAAGTTAAATGTGCCTGTTTCGTGGAGACGTTTTCCCATTGAAGAAAGTGCTACTTTTTGTGCTACAGGCACATCACATGCAGGTGGTCAGGTGGATGGTGGGCACCAAAAGGGTAGCATTTTGATGCTGGAGACATAGTTTTCATCCTGCGTCCTGCTTACATTTAGGTCGCGTTTGATTAAATGTCAATATACTCAGAGAAAACACATCCCATGATTTGTGTCACTGTTCATTTTTTCTGAAACAAACCAGGGCCGCCATATTTTTTTGAACTTGCATCTATAAGTAATTGTATTCCAAGTAGTGCCATATAAGTGAGCACCTGGCTACTACCACAAAGAGTCAAGGACTGAACCACCAACCACGAGTACAACTAGCTGTACCTGCCTGTCCCCATTGTCGACCTCTATGTTGCCTAATAAATTCTATAAACATCTATCTAATCCCCCAAAAAAAATCAACTTTAAAAAATGTATTTGATGTGGAAAAAACAATTGTATATAAATAGACTAGGAGAGAAAGTTGCCATTGCACAGAGATAGAGACACACATACCTAGAAGCAAGGATGCATTCACACACAGAGACACACACAGAGACAGACGCAGCGTACAGTCACAGCTACAGCTGCTATCCCATGCTTCTCTCACCCAGCAGCCCCAGCAGGGTTTGACAACAGCAGACTAGAACACGGAAACATGCAGTTGCCTGGTGTTTCGAAATACCACAGAGAGCTCACACACACACACAAACACACACAGTCATACACACACTTTATCACATACCCCCTATTTGCCTCTAGTTTTTTTCTCTCCCTTTCCTGCTTCCTTGCCGCCGTTTCTCTCTCTCGTTTTTCTCCACAGTTACATCTTTATACCAGCTTGACAGTCAGCTCCAACCTCTGCTATCTGCTTTTCTGCTCTGTTCCTCTCCGTCTCCCTCCGTTCTTGTTCTTCTTGCCTGAACTACCTCATCTACACTCTCCTTTCCAATCCCCTTTGTTTTACTCCAGATCTGCTATATGTTGGGATGTTGGCGGTGGTCTAGAAGACAGACAGACAGTCATACACAAGGGCTGCCAGGAGCAGTGGGCAATATGATTCCCTTTTTGTTCACATCCCATATACCATTTTATACAACTACTTGCCGCATCTCAACTATTTCACTTTTTCATCGACTGCTGCTAAAGCTTCACATTTGTATCACTTGTATCTCTAGGTCAAGTCATGGAACCTGATCAGAAAGCTAAGGTTTGGCAAATGTAGCATGCGTCCTCAATGTTCCTGTAGGTCAATTTACTTCACAACCACAAACAAGATGCAATTGAGCTGACTAATGTCCTGCCATAATCGCTGTTAAATATAACCAGTTATCCTAATGAGGTCATTAATTAAGCTAAATAATGCATTAATTAGCAAATACTTTATGGCAGCGTGTGTGTCTTCACATAGGCCCTATTAATGTGATCTCCATATATTAAAGCATTATGGTGCTTTGAAGAAAATTGTTTTTGACTTCAATATTGAGCAAATTTTTGTAGCAAGATGCTCAAAGGTCTAATCAGCTGGAGTATAATTTGGTTTGTTGTAACAGGTGTTGTTGTGTTGTTCATCATCACACAGGAAGACAGATGATGACGATGATACAATGTCCTGCATAAAGTGTACTATTGTAATAAGGCGTGAGCTCATGTTGCATAAATAAAAGCAGCAACAACACTAACACTGATTTACAACAAGAGGGAAGTGGGAGCTAGTACTCTTTATTAAATGAATGAAGGAAATGTTAAAAGTTAATGAAAAAGGGACACACTCTTCTCTGAGGTGCCCTGTGCCAAATGTAAAAGCATGTATCATATGTGTATGTGGCGCTAAAACTAAAGGAGAGGTAGTCTGAGAAATGCCTGCAAGGATACTCTACTGATCACAATAACACAATGTTTATATTTCATTTCAATATTTTACAGTTGATAACTAATAGTCTGAGGTGGAGCTGACCTGTAGCATGCATAGATATTCATTAATAAGTCTGTATATGCAGCATCAACATAGCACCATGACCTCTCTGAGCGATGGTGAGCTGAATCACTGCTCCCACAGAGGTCACCTTCACACGCAGAAGGCACCTGGAGAGCAGTCTGTCTTTACAGATCAGGTCCTAATTACATGCACAATTGTGCAAGTAAATTAAATGAAAGCCACAAATTTGCCCTGCGCTTTCATGTATGTAAATCTGACCCTCGATGCTGCACACACACGCACACACACAAACTAAGACTCCAGTGATAAAGTTCCTCCTTGCGAGGTTATTTTGAAGCTTTCTTGAGTTAATTAGCTCGTATAATGGTCTCTCATTAGCTTTCATAGTCATTCAGGTCTCCAGTTTGTTCCTATTAACAACCAACTTTGGATTTTGTTTTAAACATTGTTTCTCTGCAGGCTGCTTTGATCAGCACAAAGTTCACAAAGTGAAAACAAAGCCACCTGAGTCCAACACCGCATCACCCACTCCAAAACACCAGATCAAAACAGCCTGATGGGAGATACAATTACTTTACCACACACACACACACCCACGGACACTGTTTTTCACTGGCGCTTTTATTGAAGGACTAGAACTCTCTGAGCACATTAAATCCTACATGATCAGTCCCCGTCTGTTCATTATATTTCAAGTGATTAAAGCTTGCCCAAAAAGACACCTAATGCTATATGATACTCATACTAAATGCTATTTTAGTTTTATTTGTTGTGTTTTTCCACTGTGTTTGTGAGAATGCACTTGAGTCTGAAGATTAAAATATCTGAACCAAAAACTTTTTTTTTTTCTGGGTTGAGCTTGAACTGTTGTATATGTATACTGTTATATATGTATGTATACTGTGTAGATAGATAGATAGATAGATAGATAGATAGATAGATAGATAGATAGATAGATAGATAGATCGATCTTGATGTATACATTTAAGTTTTAAGGATTTTTGCTATTTGCAAAATTGCAAAATTGAGGAAAAATTAATTTTTCTTTGAGGGTTATTTTCGACCACCACTATTGGGTTTCACCCCTGAAGAAGGTAAAATTTGTGTTTCTCCCCCTGGCATTGACATTGTCCTCACATTTACAAAAAAAAAAAATAGCTGACAGTGTAAACAAAACCACAAACACAGTGCATGTAAGCCCCGGTCCCTGAGGCTGGAACACATGGTGGTTCTAATAAGCAATAACACATTAATGCCTGGATTTTAAGCCACTGTCTGAACGCATTTACAGGATGCCATTTAGCTGACTTCCTCTAATATACCTGTCCTTATGAAGCTAATGCCTGGCTCCATTCCTGCCTCTGACCTGCCTCAGGTGACTGCCTTCACACGGCTCTGAAAGCGTCCACCCCTCCCTCCCCGCTGTTTATTTTCCTTATTAGCATCTGTTGGTCGCCAGTCAAAAGCGATGCTGGCGCTGCACATGATGCCACCACAACAGCTGCAGTGTTAAAGTGTAAACCAGGAGTAGTCAAACTCTCAGGGGCATTGGCGTGCCCTCTATCTGACACCAACTTCTCTGGAGTGGCTTTTTACAGGTTACTCCCAGCTACCACAGCTGGCACCATAATGGAGGTCATCTGGAGAACTGGAGTTCACTAATGGTTAAATAAACAGAGATGTCTCAAAAACTCATCATGACATGAGGCTAGAGGCTGAATTTGCTTTTAGATTTATTCATCGCTATTTTGTTTTCAGCTCCAGACTTTCAGCTCGGCGCTGCCTATTTAATAAAACAAGTGAGACCTTGACAAATGGAACACCGTGATCCCATATTGTTTTGGGTTTTTTAATGATTTCAGAAAAGTATCCTGAGTATTGAAAAGATTTGTTTTCAGGATGAACTTATAGTTGATGTGAAAAGGTTTAGGTTTTAGTGAAAAAACAAGGTCTCTGGGCAGATCAACATGAGTGACACTGAATATCCATTCAGCACTGTAGAGTACAATAAAACAGCCTCGATCATAAAAAAGAACGGAGGTGCTGACAATTTTGAAGGTTTTATGGAAAAAAAGAAAATAATGAATTGTAGGTGTACACCTCATTAGAGATCTTTAACATCAACACTATTGGAAGCTATTTCAGAGATTCACACCACAGCACTTTGGGGTTTGTACCATGTTAGAGGGTGTTTTTTCAGATGAATGTCAATGCACTGGTGCTGAATGTTTACCTTGAGTTGGACAGCTGGCCTGCTTTTTACTCAATCACTGAGGTGCTGAATTTCTGAAGGTACAAAATAACTGAAAATTAACTGTGTAACATAACTTGATGCTGTGTAAATCTCAGAGAGGGAGCTATAACAGTATCTGCGGCAACCTCACTGCTTGGTAAATGTTTTAAAAAATCCCATTTTGTGGAGCTTTAAACATGGTTTATTTCTTAATTTTGTTACTGTGGTTTGATAAGTGCTGCACAAAAGCGTTTATTCTTTTTAATGAGACCGTCAAGCTGATATAGAGCTTAATAACATGTTGTGTCCAGAATTGTGAATAGTATCAGCAGATGTGAAGCCACATAAAAAAATAGTTACTTTGTTTTATTTCCCCTTTTTGTTTTCTTTGTGTAAGTGTATAATCTGCATTAAACTACATTATCTGATGCTGTATCTGCAGCAAATTTACCTTTCCTTAACCATCCCACTCTCTTACCTAATTGTCAGTAGTTTTCTTTTCAATTATTCATTTTATCAGTCTCATGAGCACCCACTTAACATATCATAGCATTTATGGGTCACACTAGAAGAAGAAAAAGGTGAGCTAAGAGCTACATATTCAGCTGGCACTTGAGCTGCTTCGTAACAGAGCTGCAAAGCCAGCATAAGGTCAACTACATTCAGATTGGTGAAAATTACTTGTATCAATGTCTCAGTATCAGTGCTGTGGTCACAACAGGTGCAAACAGGGCAACATGAACACAGGAGAAGATCCCAGAGCCAAGCTTGACGAGGTTCAGAGATTTATTCCAAAAAGGCTTACAGGGAGTAAAGGCAAGCAAGCCCCAAACTTACAGAAGCACATATCCAGAATAACATAAAAACAGACTGCAAAAGGAGGATAAGGCACATTGCACACGGTGCAAAAACATTCAGGCAGGGAAGAAAGGAAGTAAACTAGTGTATATAGTATATGTAAGGTGTTCAGAGCGGCTGGAATGATGTGTAATCGTGATGATGGTGGAGGAACTCAGGTGAAAACTGGAGGGAAAAAGACAAGACACAAGGTGAAACGCATGAGGGGAGACCCATTCACTGTAAAACAGCAAATATCAGGACTACAACTCAAAACGTATTGAATGATCACTATTTCTGTTGTGTAACTGAACTGTGCATTTTACAAAGCTAGAAAGAAATTTAAAGTGAAACATCAACCACTCCTATGCTCCTACAAATTTTTTCTAAATAAAACCTGATGGAGCCACACAGCCGCTAAGACAGCTTCCTTTGTTTTGCTGGTGTGGTGCTGATGAAGCATTATTTGACGATGACCATGAATGATTCATCGGGGATGTATCAGATTCCTTTTCCAAATGGTTGATTTTCTGTTAACATTAAGAAATGTTTGTCAGCTGAGAAATAAACTGCACTTCTATTTGTAAACGAGTTCATTTGCTCACTTTATAGTTTCAATAATGCAGATTCAACACAACAGAGATTTGGACCGACAACAAGTGAGAGAATATTGTGAGGAGGCACTTGCTCGCAGCGCTGGATGAAATGTGAAAACTGGACAAAATAGTAAAATGTTAGAGCCGTGCTACATTCAGGGTCAGGGAGTAAGTAATTACATGGAGAGGGAATAATCTCATTATTAAAAAATCATAGTCCCTGCAAAACCCCAGTCAGGACTTCTGAAAAAAAAAAAAAAAAAAAAAACAGATAATTACTTGTTAAGTGCTGCAAAAGGTTGTAAGGAAAGAAAGATCAGAATGTGAGATTAGTGACAGTGATCTAATGACAAGAGTAATTCAAAATTACAGTCGGTTTAATGCATGGAACAGCTGTCTGAGACTGGGAGGAAATTACTGAAACATTCACTTCTTTCCAGAGGCAATTTATCTTCCAGCACAAGTTAAGAGCACATTGTGATTAAGTCTGCAGTCACACATACAATCACTACAATCGGGGGGATGGTGTAGAAAAGAATTGCCTCGACTCGATTCTGATATATATTCTGATACGTGGTAATTAAGGACGCAGAGAGAGATGGGATGTTCAGAACAAGGCTAAATGAACACAGCCGTGGTGAGAGACAAGAAAAGGAGATTGCGCTATGTTTTGCAACATACCATTGTACTGCTGTGGTGTGTTCGTTGTGTGTGGTGTCTCAGCCTTTTATCAGTCGCAGCAGGTCAGACAGTGACTCCTCAGGTTTGATTCACTGTGACCCGGAGTGTCCAGGTCTCCCTGAATCCCTGCAGCACTGCCAAACCTCAGGGATGCTGTTCTGTAGTCGACACACAGAGCTGGCCTCTCTGAACTGTGTCACCCTGCGTGATCCACGGAGAATCAAAAATCACAAGGAAAAAACAAGAGCTACAGAGCGTGAAAGAGATTTAGTGCAGTTTCCATTAGTCAAATGTATTCACAAAGGCCTCAGTTTAGATTTACAAGGTCAAAGGGCTTCACAGTATTGGCTGGTTTGTTAAAGTGATACACAGCATTAGTTGGTCTACACAACACTATCTCCTGGATATTTTGTTTTTATACTTCTAATTTAAAACAGCAACGTTTGCTTGAAACTTAATGCCTCCTGAATAATGTTTTTTTTATTAGCACAATGAAGAGGAAATAATGAACATATCTGTCTAGTTCCACGATTTTCATTCTGAATGAACGTCTCTGTATAAACATCTAAAACCTGTTAAAAACCCATTTAAAACTCTAAAAACGGATAAACTGCACCACAAAATTTATGGTGTAAATAAAATAAAAATAGATTGAATGTTCTACCATTTGTTTAGCCTTTAACACACAACCTACAAATACTATTGGTTCACCTTAACATATTGCAGCCACCAGTGTGATTAGTTGACGAGTTAAGGTGGAGGAAGTCTGTTCGAAAGGTCTGCACAGAATTTATTTTGGCTAATTGGCCCTCTGATCTGGTTGAAGGTGGGAGATACAAGGAATTACATGAGATCACCTGTTCCCATTGTGCTTCACAGCAACAAGGAAGCACTGTGACAGTTAGACTCACTGTCTATCTGGAGGTGAGACAATGTCATATGGCATGTTCCTGGGACCAGGATCACATCTTATCAAATATCCAGCTATTGTGATATATAGAGCATAAAGGACTGCTTCGTCTAACTAATCTGAAACTCGACCAAAGAGTTGACCTCAGACCTGATAGCAAAAACTTTCAAGTCTGTGGCTTTGTGACAAATCCAGAAAATAAACAAATAAATAATGGTTGGGCTTAAACGTTAAAAGCACAATTGATAAGAAAATGTTTTGACATATCTTATGGAAAGCTGCTCGACTTGGATTTGCCCTAGACAACTTGAGACCTGACATCAGACTTGATCTCTTGTCACTCTTGACTTGTCTCAATTGATTTGACACTTGCTAGTCAACAGAAGAAGCAGAGAAGCTGGATGAATAAAGGCTAAACACACTGATTCGGGGTCGTTTTTGGGAGAACTTGTCTTTTCAGCCGTGTTTCTTCTTCTCCCTCATTGAGGCAAAGGCCAGAAATAAAAACAAAGCAGGAGACAGAGCTTCATTACAGCAAAGAGAACCAATTGGTCACACTATCGTTTTTCCGATAGCGTCGGCTAACCACTGCTTTGGGTGATTATAGATTTATCTATCTCTGCTTCCTCTTCACCTCTTCACACATCACAGACTCTTGCTAAATGTTTCCCTTTGGGGATGAATCGAGGGAGCTTGATAAATTATGTTCATGTACGGGAGGCTTTTAACTGATGTCTGTGAGCACCAGGCCACTGAGAGTCACTGGAGCATTTCCAATGGCTTTCCCCATTATGTCTATGTCAATATGGTTGTTTATTATGTTTGTATTTTTTAATGCAGAATCTTCTAAACCAGGTAGTTCCATGGAGATTAAATATCTCGATTTCAACTGAGACAAGGCAACGATGAGAATTATTCATGAACATAAAAGCTGCTGCCAGAAACATAAATAATGGACACAGCTGCAGCTAAACACCACATAAAAAGCATCTGCTGGGAACAAACTCACAATATGAGAGTTTAAAGCTGTACAAATCGATACTTTGTTTGAGCATCTATGCTCTGATTAACTGACTGTACGCCGCCTGCCTAACACCATGCTAGGCAAATTAGCAAGTAGCTGGTGAAGAAAGTTCAACATTGCATCTGAAGACCCCCCAAATATGTTTCTCATATCTGAAATGGCAGCTTGCAAAACCACACTGTGGTCAATTCATCCTCTGATGAAGTGCAGTTGATGAAGTGCATTCCTCAGGTTTCTTGTTTGAAAGGACCTCAAATGTAAAGGATATCATTTTGTTCCTGCGCATGTTTGCTTTGTGTGAAAGAGTTTGAAGCAGTAGTACCAGCTAATACCAAAATTGTGTTCAGTTTCATCTACCAGGAACATTATTGTTCTCAATGTTCAAATTTCAAACTTAAATTATATGTATTGATTAAATTGAAAACATACTTTTTAAATAGGATGCAACATCATCTGTGAAGAGAAGTAAAACAGGACGTGAAAGGCTGAAAGGCTAATGGAGCAGAGGACACTGTTCCTACAGTTTCACACAGAAGAGAGAAGAAAGAGCTTCAGTTCCTTAAAACTAGTCGTAGCTGACTTTTAATATTTCAAACGTACAATCATCCCTTATGTTACTATTTTGAAACCAAAGATAATAAAGCGTAATAACTTTCACTTTAACTCAAAACTGTAATTTAGTAAAAGGTAGCTCTCATGTCTGTGAAATAATGAAAACCTCATTTTAGAATTCAAACTCTTCATTTTCACTCGTTGCAGTTTTACTGCAGCACAAAGACTCAACCCTCCTTCGGCTCCTGCTCTGCCGTCTCTTCCATTATGAAAATTATACCACCTCCTCCATCCCTACTTATCCCTGTCTCTCCCACTTTTCTCCCCTGCTCCTGGCAGCCAGGATGCCTCTCTCATAATTTCTCCTGCTATATGGCTGCCGTCAGGTGATGAAATGGTTTCCTTGACCAGAGCGGGGCCTGGCACTTGTTTTAGTGTTTGGGTTTTAGCAGAGCGATAAAGCATCTCTGGCTAACCTCGGCTGACAGAGAGCTATATCTAATAGGTCTGTCGCTCTTGTGCCAAATCGCTTGCTGCATTTCAATTAAAGGCTCTTCAAGGCAATATCCAACATGGAGTGTGTGTGAGTTAGTATTAAAGGGAGATTTCACCACGTTTTAAGGGGATGTCCAATCAGTGTTAATGGTAAACATAGTCCATTTGAGCAAAAGTCCTCAGTGTGTGCTGACCTGCTGCAAGATCTCTTCCACTTACTGCAGTGATGTAATCTGCAAGACAAGCATGAATCTAAAATATGTTCGACAACAAATAAAGTCTCCATTTCTTGCATTTCCCCACCTCGTTTTTTACATCTTTGTTCACTAAAAGCAAACATGGCATCATGAAATCTCACACAGAACAACATATCAACCAAAAAATATAGTCTTTTCTCTTTCACATTCACAGCATAATCTTTTTTTTTTAAGGACACATTATCATCGGAGACCTCTGTTCTGAGACCACCACTGGATCAAAAGCAGTCTTTGGGACTTCACCTTTGAAGTCCCTAAGATTGCATCTTACAGTTTGGTTTTCCTCAGAATAAAAAACAGCCTAACAATGACTGATTAATTATTTTAGGTGAAAATCAATAATGCTCTCTCTCTATTCCTCTTTCTCCTTCTCTCAATCTTACTTCACCTTCTTTCTCTCTCACTCTCTCTCTCTCCTCCTGCTTTAAAGCTTTATCCTCTGTACCGTCTGTTCTATTGTGCAGCGACGGTGCCCTCATCAAAGTGAAGCAAAAGGGCGAGGAGAGGGTTCAGCATGAAGTACAAAGAACAGACGCTGCAACACTGTGCATGCGCACGCATGTGTGTGTTTGTGTGCATTAGTCTGACACCCACCAGAATGGCTGATTGAGACTCTTTGTTTTTTTTCCTCCCTGCCTCAGTCTCATTTATAATTGTATTATGGTTTATGTATGCAGAACTACTCAACAACTTCATAAAGTGCCTCACATCCGAAAATCATAGCAAAAACTAACACCAGCAGTAAAAATGAAAACTAAAAGGATGCAGCACAGAGGTAAAATAATAATAATTAAAAAAAAAACTAGAAACTGTGTGTGATATTAATCTTATGGTCAAGAGAATCAAATAACATACACATTAGATTCAGTTTTATTTTGTTCTAATAGGCTGTCACCTTTTTATGCCTCTGTCTTGCTCATTTACTAATTAATTCCCCTCAAACTTGCCCTCCCTGCCAGATTAGGTGCAATGTGTGAATAAACACTAAGGGAAGGCAGAATACCTCATTGCTGAAGTTTCACACCTGAGTGGCAGGGTGATCTTACCTCTCAAAAACAGTTCATTCTCTTCAAAACCCACAGCGAGTTTTCTTAAGTTTTTAAGAAAAGAAAAAACAAATCTCAAGTTCAGTTCAGGCTTGGTCTGTATGAACATTTCCAAGTGCCACTATCGACTGTGAGGTCGTTCTTAATTCCCTGTGCCCGGAAAAGAGGAAAAGAATGGATGGTGAGGGAGAACGCTGTGTGTCACTGTGTTTTTGAGCATTTAGATCTTTGTTAAATTATCCAGAGCTACAGAGTAAAAGTGAATTTGTTGAGGGTTTTATCTTGGCTGTAGTTCCGTTTAATATGAGATATCAGTTTAACATGGTCAATTTGGGTAATTCTACATTGGTTAATGCACCCTGTTTGTGAGAAAAGCTGTCCAAAAAAAACAAAAACAACAGCCACTAAAGTCTTACAAGTAGTTGCAAGAAATAGAAATAATCAATGCGGAGCTTAAAATGCAAAGTTCGTCCTGAGGGTGTGAGAGGAAAGGCTGTTAAAATAAAAAGGGGATTTGGGCTAAACCAGTGCGTAATGCATGCTGACATTTACAGTGCAAACGTGCAGAAAGACATCCTGAACGTGTCTTTCTTCCTCATTAAACATTTGCAAAGCTGCTTTTATTTAAAATATTTTACAATCCACATGGTTTACCTCCATGTTTACAAGCACTCCATTTCATTTCTGTAGAACAGCGTGTTACCCACAGTGGGAATGTGTTTCCCCTGTGTACATGAGTGCATCTGTGAGTGTCTTTGTGTGTGTGCAAAAGCTACAAACAAATCAGGGACAGCGCAGGCCTGCTGACATCTGACCCATTTGCCGGACAACACCGGACTGGCAACGCCACTGCAACAACGGACTGTCTCCAGTTTGATTTTTCCACCTCTAAAGAAGGCTGTCAATAACTTAACAGTAAGCTTTCTGTCACAAACAAACATGTTGCTGTGCTACATTCAAACAAACCCGAGCTGGATGATTAGTCTCAATCAAAAAGGTCTTTGTCAGCCCATGTTTACATCCTTGAAGCTTCCCTCAGCTGATCCATTAGTTTTCAACAACAAATCATTTACCACTCTGAAGGCTCTGATACAACTGTCGCTTTATAGAACAAGTGGCTTTGTAAAGATGCTGGCTGTTGGCAGTAAATCAGGGTGGTGTTGTGGTTCTCTGCACAGCACACAGCACTTGACACTGACTACATGCCAAATTAAAGTTTAGGCACACTGTGTCGCTCAGCAGCTCCTATATTTTGTATCACCTTTTCAGTTGTTGTTTCATTTTTGTCAGTTTATTCTTACAATTAAAATGTATAATACAAACAAATGAGTTGAATAAGTTCTCCACAAAATCCACACTGATTAGAACTTTGCTAGATAGAGAAGTTGGTGTAATCCAACGCGTCGATTACACAGACATGTTGTGCTAATTATTCAAGAACAACATGTCAAATCTCCCACAGAACAGTCTTAAAATTATTTTATCATCCACAGCAAAGACTCAGCTACCAACTCCTCTCTCTGTCAGAAACGTGGAATCAGTGTTATAAAAGCCCCCAGGCAGAAATCTCTTATAGCCAGAGGATAACAGGATGAGAATGTTTCCTCCAAAGCCGAGAGATACTGTGGAGAACAAGCCAAACACAGGAGGGCCAATTAATGCAAAGGAGACATACCTAAAAATACACACACACATATATACATACACTTACACACACCAGACAGGCTGCTTATCAGAGCCTGGAAGAGGAAGATCAAAGTACAGCAAAGCGTTGAGAGGGTATGAGATTGAGACAGAGCCGAGGAGTATGACGCGCAAAGTGAAGGAGAGGAAGGAGGATAGACAAGGGAGGAGAGGCAGAAGAACAGGAGGAAGATTGATAAGAGAACGGGGAGGAGGAGAAAGAGACAGAGAGGTAATATGAGACAGAAATGAAATGCTCAGATCCAACCTGTCTGAGAGGAAGGCAGACACAGTCAAACATTTAAAAGCAAGAGCCTTTGGATCTTGGTTTGATGGATAGAATAACTCCCTCGAGTAGAGAAAAGATACAGATAAAAAAGAGAAATGACAAGGACTGATAAAATGTTCAGAGTGTGGGTGGGGGGGGCAAAAAAAAACAGAGTGAGTTATACTGTGACAAGACCTGGGAAGAGGACTTAAAACAGCAGACAGAGTAAAGGATCTAATATAAAGAAAAAAAATTCAAACATCGACGCTTTAAACTGCAGGGTTCAGTCGTTTGCCGGAGGGGACGGGTGCACTTCAAATGTTTGTTTTGAAGATCAAGATATTTAAAATGATTTTTCTTTCAAACCGGAAATGCTTTTTATTGTGTTGAGTCACCCAGCACAGTCCAGCCATTTTCAAGACACTATCAATCCATGAGTCCAGTGAGGGAGAAGTAACCACTAGGGGGCTCCGGGGCAAAATGAACTGACCTAACCCACTCACACACTGTTCCGGTGTTTGTGGATCATGTTTGTATCCTGACATCTTGAAGTACCCATCAACTCCCCTCGAAGTGCCCCTACTGTTATTTCTGATATATTATTTGATTATCGGGATATGCCCCTCCAACAGGCTAGGCCATTGAGTCCATTTAAAGAGGGCTGCCTTCTGGCTCAATTCTGTCTGAAAACAGCCTCTGTTTAAAAAATGAACCAATTATTAATCACAGAAACACTTACAGGTGATGCAGGGAAAGGTCAAATTCAGGTTTAGGGAAACAAATCCATCAGGAGCAGGCGAAAATAGTCCAACAACCAAGCAGTAATCCAAGGAAACAAAATACAGATCCAAACACACAGGGAAACACAGGCAGTAAGGTTGGATCGCTAAGGTCTAAAATCAAACTGGCACTGAGAGAGGGGAATACACACACCAAATGCTCTAAAGAGGGAAGGCTAACAATGCACAGGTGGAAGCAATCAGGGTGGGGTATGTATGTCACTGTCTCGCTCAACAAAATCCACTGAAAAAAATCTATCTAGATGCGAGGAGGGCAAGAGTTTCAGTTGAAACAAATTCACAGTTTTGTCCATTTGCTTTTTCGAGCCACCAAAATGCAACAATTTCCTGTGCAGCATCAACAAGTCGTAAATAAAATGGACTTGATGCATGAAGACAGAGGGAGACATGCTGAACGGCGCACTCACACATATTACACTCACCATACATACATTTTCAAGGGTTTTCTCCATCTCTTTTCTCTCATGATACTGTCTCATATGTGCGACACTATACATTTTCCTAATTGGATATCGCTGCTTGATCTAAACAGTTCATTTATCTGTGGTGTGTCGCTGAGCCTCTCCCCTCTCAAACCACAAAGACAATGGCCCTTTTATTTTCTTCTGAGCAGAGAGAAAAGCAAGAGGCTCCGCTCTTAATGCCAGCCAAGCAGAAGATAAAGAACAAGGGCGGTTAAGCTTTGTCAACACAGAGACACAAAACTCTGAGAGATAAAACAGAATGGAGAAAACATAAAGCCTGGACTGTGGATATTATGTGCACTCCCTGGGAGACTCTGGACTATGAAACACACAGATAGGAAATTAAATATAAGAAGCTGCAAAAGTAACCCAGGCCCTCCACAGGTTCAAAGAGGTGAGGAAGAAGAAAGCCACCATTTTTTACGTTTGTATTTTCCATGAAGAGGGACTACGACAGTCACTCTCAGTGCTTGAATGAGTCCATCCAAGCCACAGACACTCGTGAAGCTTCCATCATTTCGCCTTAACAAAGGTCTGCAACCTAAAATGCACCTTTTAACATCATGCTGTGTTTGCACTTTCTGTGGCACCAATAAAACACACACTCTGCCCCGAATTTACTACAATTCATCCTGACATTTAGAAAGTACTGTAGCATCCCACTGGAGTAGGTATAGTGGAAAACCCTCCCAGAATGTAGCAAGACAACAGCTCTATAGACACCAGTCTTGGTTTATGCATGTTTCTATGAATCTATTATTGTGATTGCGATTGACACTCCTTTCTACAGCTTATCTGTGGTTACTTCTGTCAGTACTTGCTGCCAATGTGGTCAGATAACAAGCACTGAAGTGTGTGTGAGTACAAATAGTCTGAAGCTGCTGGTGGCAGTCTGAGTGCACCTGTAAGACTCTCACTCAGGTAGCACATTGCGCTGGGTGCTGTAACACAGGATATTGCAAAACTCAAGCAGCACTTGTTTTATGAGACCTACTGTGTTATGAGACACACATGATACCTGTGATATATGTCAGTCATTCATTACAACATGTGTTATTTGGATCATTGCTGCTTCCCTCCTTCGTGCATCTGGTGTGCAGATGAAGCATTGTAACTTCAATATGTCAAACACACCTCCCATTCAAACTAGAGTAATGCATACACTATGTATCATGTTCTGTATCATGTTTTCAACAAAGCAAAGAACCCACATTTTACTTCTCACCACTCGAGGAGATCATAGGTTTTCAATTTCTTCTATGAACAGAATGCGATGCAGTAAACATAACACAATGATCATACCTTAACTTTGTTAACTTGCTAGATTAAGACATCCGATTTTGTATTTTCACACACACACACACACACACATACACACAGACACATACACCTGGTAGCAGTAGACTGTAACTACAGTGTATTATTGGCAGCTGCTGGCTGACTGGCTAAATTGGATCAGTTGGGGGTCAAGGGCATCTTGCAGTGAGCTGATGCGGACAGCTAGATACTCATTTACTTTCCTTCCCTAAAAATCATTTCCCAGAGTTCCCATAAACAACATCATTATGTTTCGTCCGGTTGTACCATAAAAGTTCAAAAATAACTCAAAGAACTGCAGCGACAGCACAATATCCTGAGCAAGAGCAGATACAATAAACTTTTTTATGGATGTCCAGTTGCAGAATTGATTTAATTGCACTGTCCCATTCTCCGGCTGACCTGTCCTGACCTGAGCGGACACACAGAAACAGCATACGTCCAGCGCTGCAGGACGTGTGAGTCTTCCCATTGACCTCTCCCATTGAGGACGTAGCTAATATGCCAGACCACATGATCTGATCACCACAGCGTGTGCTTTGATAAGTTCTGGCCTTAACCCAGCTGTTTTATCTGCGATACCTCCAGCTCTCCTGACACTCAATATATTGACATCTCTGTGAAAACCAGATATCTGCTGGAATGGGATTATAAAAAGGCGGGCCGACCTAATCCGGCAGGTGCTGAAAATACAAAAATTATTACAGAGAAGCCAAATCAATCAATACTGGTCGGAACAGTCCTTGATGGATAGTTTCACACAAGCGAGCTGATTGGTTAAAGGTGTGTTCCAGCTGTGTGGACTGCTCCCATAAGTACTTTAGGTTGCTGTTATTGCTTTGCCAGTTGTTTCCAGGTTACCATGGGAAGAAAAGAGTGATCTGACTTTCTCCTAGAAAGGAAAACTTTCAAACAGTAACCCTGCAGCTTTCAAAGACATGAGCACTGTTTAGAGATGCCAGTACTTGCCTGCATCTTGTAGCTAACCCTACCTTACTGTCATCGTGAAGAAAACACAAGCTCAAGCAATGACAGGACATTTATCAGATGCACAGGGTAAGTAGGGGCCTCAGCGCTGTGTAATGAGTTTTGTTCAAAGTAATTTGTGAGTCGTCATTTTATGTAGTTATTGAATAAATTAGAGGATTCACCAGGTATCTGAACAAAATATTTTAGTGTATTTTTAACCCTGTCATGCATAAATTATGAAAACTTCAGCCAGGAAGTGTTTTTATTTTTCTGCAAAACTGCATTTTTTCAAGGAATTTCCCACGTCTGCTCAGGTGGACAACATACATTTTGAGTTTTTTAACTAAAGAAATATGGTGTTGCTGTAATGTGAATATATTTTGACATATTGTAACGTAACACTGTTCAACCCATGCATATACAAGGAAATGGCTTTTGAATAGCTGTCCACTGTAGTGACCACTATGCATGAAAGGGTTAAGTGTTTTCTTTAGTGTTTGATTGGATTTCATTATGACATGACACCCATTTTGAGAGTTTAAAAGTAAAGATCAATAAATAATATCTATTTGCAATAGTGACTGATGCAGGATTGCATGAAAAACATAGATATAAGCAAAATTCCCAACAAATTAGGCTGATCAGGCTCTAAAGTTGGTTTTAACCATCATCTTTTGTTGGAAAGCTCAGCAGAAGGATGTTGGCCTCTTGTGATATTTCTTGTGAATATTAGAAAACCCTTTTCAAAAACTACTGGATAACCATTGTCATGATCGTCACCCCTCAGTGACCAAAAGTAGTTGTGAGTTTTTCCGCCCGGTGGATTTCATTTGCTGCTGTCTCTCAGATAGATTCGCCTGGCATAACTTTGTACAAATATCCACAAAGCCTGGTTATCTTATCTGCTGATGACGTGCTCCCAGCAGCCGTCACTTCCTGCTTTTTCATCTACGGGTTTTACAATGTAGGCACCTCGCAGATGCCTTGATGCAGCTTTGTGATGAGTAAGCAGGTAGATGGAGTTCAGCGTCTTGAGAAAAGGACATTTTGATAGGACACAGAGGGGTTAGACCTGCACTCTTTCAAATACCTTTCTGCCTGTAGAAACCCTGCAGACACACAGGAGACAAAATGCACTAATGCACTAGCTTATAAATGAAATTCAACATCGAAAATTCTAAACTTCATATCATATAGTTTAAAATTATAAAATTATTTATTATTTATTATTATTAACTATATTATTCAGTCAAATTTGTGAAGTTTTCATACCTCTTATTTTGTTCAAGCTGTGAGAGAAACAACAAGTATTTCTAGTAATAATGATGGAGTTCTGATATTCTCCACTCCACTTTACACTGAGCACTAATCTTATTTTGAAAAAATATGCTTTCACAGTTTTACTATAAAAAATACTCTCTAAAGACTCTTTGGTACAAAATAGTTGCTTTTAAAGTGAGAAACTGTCTCTGCATGTATATGTTATAATTTGCTCAATTAAATCCTTTACGCCATGCTGCAGTTTGAATGATTTAAGGGGGATTTGTTGGTTTCTGAGCAGGTAATAAGCGTCAGTGTAGGTCTGCAGTACATCAGGGCTGATTCTGCAGCAGGAACCGACTGTGGCAGCCGTTAATCAAAACTACGACGTTCAAAGACATGCCTGTTCAACATGGTCTGTCTTTCTTCCTCCGTGCTTCCATCTGTCCTGTCACTCTCTGCTGTTTACCAACTTTAAACAGACTGACATGCCAAGATATTTTTTTATACTTTTGCTGTCCTGAAGAATCATCTCTGTGGTGTTGTGTGACATTAAAAGTTCTGAATACAACAGACACAGAGGCTCAGTTTTTCTCTCCTGTTGGTGTTTCTGAGGGAACCTGGGTAATCGTGGCACATATGGTTCCCAGCACAAACTTTTTAGAAAAAATATTTAAGTATTTTTAGTTTTTCAGCTCAAATCCCCCTTTAGATACTTCACACTGACAGGTAAAGTAGTGTGAAACAAGTTTCTAAATTACATTTTTATTTGCTCAGGCAACATTTTGATGTGGTCACATACACACACCACATACATGCCTTGCATCTTACACAGGATATGATAAAAGTTCCCCATCATTCAGCTTGTGAAAGGACACAGCAGAAAATCTAACTAATGCTCAGGTTTACTTGATCACTTATTTGTGTGCACGCACTGCCTCCTCGTGGTAGAGTTTGATATTTTCCCCTTCAGTAGCCCTGGTGCTGGAGTCTGCCCTTGCACAGTTTGTCAATTCATTTCAGTTACATACAGTTAGACAGCGTCACCGGTGGATGACAGCAGTCGCTTTTTCCTTCTTTTTGGGGGGGGGATCTAGGATAAAAAAGAGCCAGACAGCACCAGGCTCAGTCATGTCGGCAATTTCTATATGTCACACTTAGATTTGTCCCTTGACCAGGTCAAACATTAAATGAGTCACACAAATAAGATACTGCAAGAACTTTGTACACAATTTGTGCTTTATTGACAAAAAGAGATAGTACAGTTTCTACTGTTGATTGCAAGAGCAGTGTTGATCCATCACCTTTATGCAGGACTCCTCCTCCTTCTCATATTCTAGCTAATATGACTGAACAGCACAGTGCAAATCGCATTATCTATCTACTGTGAACCTTGTGTATAGACAAGACAGCTGACAACAACTGGCTGAAGGCGACAAGAGATTGATAACAAATATGTGGATTCATGTGGCAGTTATGGCATTTCAATTGAAGGCATGAGACGGCAGACAGACAGAAAAACATGTGGCTGTGATCATTAGTCAAGAGTCATGAGTGAGATGAAAACAATGTAGTCTGCTCTGTTTTCTTTTGTTTGGGGTTTTTTTTTTGTGCTCACGTTAATATCAGGCCACACAGAACATGCAAAAAAAAAAAAGTCTGATGAACAGAGTTACCAGTCCACCAAAGTGTACTCTGGCAGGAAGTAACTTAAAAATACAAAGTCCTGTGTCAGCACGAGGGAACATGGCCATTACAATGAAGACCATAAATGACTGACGGAGACTTCACCGAAGTCATAAAACAAATAGGGCCAGCCCCAGGTTTTCTGCATAGCAAAATCTGGGCAGTAGAAGTAGAGGAGGTACCATATTAGACAAATATAAACTGTTAAAGAAGGAAAAGGTCTGGTAAGGTCTCCCATACGTTATGAATACATTCCAACCTGAACGATTCATAGCGTTTGTCTTCATTTAAATGGCTTTAAGCACATGAACTGACGCCTCCCCTGAAAGGCAGTCACAATCTTTGACTCAATCTGCATCTTAATTTTCCAACATGTAATTGGGATTTTACATTTTATCATTTACAACATGTAAAATAAAGACTATTACTGCACTTCCGATAAAATGTCACAGGAAGCTGAGAAGATGCTCACAGTTAAAAACACTACATTTTTAAATTCCAGTGAAAATGTGACTTTGTCCTTTGTTAGACTGAGTAAATGGTCTGACTAATTTAGTTGTTTTTAACTTCACATACCTAAATCAATCATCCCAATGTCTCATTTTTTCAGTTTACATTACTTCACTTACAGCCAGATCAATGACAAACTGATTATTTTAACATGAGCAGTTGAGAGATTTGGAATGACTGCATATTTATGTATGAGCTGTTCCTATACCGCTGCTTTTTCGCACGCTCACACCTTTAAAATAAAAAAAAATGATGCATGATACAATGAGAAGCGCTCTGAAAAGCAAATGTGTTGTGTGTTTACCCATATCTTGGCTAACTGCTGAGAGAAAAATCTATTGTTAATCTTGGGCTTTATAATCAACTGTTATAAAAAAGCATTATATTATGACATACGTTACATTAACATGTAAATCTTCCTATTCTTAAAGTGAATATTACACATATTAAGACTGTATGCAAGAGAGGTGTAGAGGGACCATAAGGCTGAACCCACCCCAAAGATATAAACCAGACATGACCCAAATATCCCAAAATATTAAATCCCCAACAGTTATTAATTTAGAAAAAATAATATTCAACACAAATAATAACAAATAAACCATAAAAATCTCTTGATGCAGACAACATAAACTTCCTGAACAAACATAATTCTATCCCAAAGATGTAACACCCCACTGCCCTCCAGTTGGCCGGTAAAGCAAGAGCGAGCATCAATCAAGCTCCATGACAAAGCACAGCATCTCAACAATGCAACTGGCCAAGCAGGAAGGCCAACTGGCTCTGTGCAGGTCTGAAAATATTGTTCTTCTTGAAGTTGATCAAAAGATGTAGTCCCGGGTCATCTTGAGGGACGGCATGGCCTCGTTGACGTTTTGGTCCAGGCGGTGATATTCCACGGTGTTGCGGGAGCACAGACTGTCTTTCCAGCGTCGGCTCTGAGCCAGAAGGAAGATCTGAAAAGGAGAAAAAAAAAAGAGTAAATTCAGGTGGAAATCAAATTAATCTGATAGAAGCACAATTGCTGATCAAGTAAAATTATATCTTGGTTGACAGGCTGGCAGAAAAGATGAAAGACTACATAACTAAACTCCTTACTTCAGCTTTAAAACTCAAATTTACATGGTCCAGCATATACTATAAAACCATGCTCAACAGATTTGACCAAACCTGGTCTCTACAAAGACTAAAAATGTGTATGCCATCTTCACCACAACACTGAACATGTGCTACATAATGATCATATGTCATCACCCTCTTAAAATAATGGCCTAAGTCATATTTCCAGGGTTTTTCAAAAAACAGAAAAAACTGAACACAATATAGAGTATGTGATATTTATTGATTCATTTCTGTCAAAAAATGACTTGGGCCATTATTTAAGAAGGTGTCGATATTCAACATTTCATATGGTGAACAGAAACAGGTAAGGTAACATCAGCCCTGTGCATGAAACAACTGCATCCTCATCTCATGGCTCTACATTCTGAGTAGTTGCCCAGCCATCGTCTTGCCACTGACCTTCCTTTTGTTGTGATACGTGATGTAAACGATTGCCACCAGGAAAGCCAAGATGACTAGATGAAAGAAGAAGTGGGAGTCCTCATCCTCTGTGTTGTAGCTGTCTGCTCCCTTGTAAGAGGTCACCTCCATCCCATCTGGCTGCTGCAGCCTGTTCTGCTCTTTGCCATCGTCATTGCTTTCATAGTCATTGTCCATGCTGTCACTGTCTTCGCTGTAGGCAGCATCGTCGTCATCATCATCTGTGTAATTATCCAGATCAGTTTGAGGTGCCGGTTCTTTGTCGGTGGAGTGAAGCAGGTCAATATTCTCCAGCATGGACGGGTTCAGTGCATTGGAAGGTTTGGAATTAGAGGCGGGTGGGTCTGGCTCCTCTGTTACAGGTTTGGGTTCAGGTGTTTTGACAGAGGTGAAGGCCGCTTCTGGACTAGAAGTTGAAACACTATCAGGAGCAGCAGGTTCATCGGTTGCCTCCACGTTGCTCAGGTCATCTTTATTCACATGCTCATTTGAGTGCGCATCATTGACAGGTAAGTCAGAGCCACCAATAACAGTGATTTCATCTTTCCCTTGAGATGTTTTTTGCTGAGTATCTATTTTGAGGCTTACATTGGTTTTAGGAGTTTCTTCCTCTGTTGTGGAATCATTGCCAGCTGGTGCTGCAGGCTTCTGGGGATCTGGAATACTCTGGTCTGGTGACGAAGGCTTTGTGTCACCTGTGTCCTCATTTGTAGTGGTCAGTGTAAGATTTTGATATGTGTCTTCACCCTGAACTAAGTCTGGCAATGAGGAAATAACAAAGGAAGACATAATGTTTTAGGTTACAAAAAAACTTGAAGAAAGACATTAAAACAATTATAGACGGTAACTTGCAAAGTTTGCATACTAAAAAAATTATTTTCAGTCAAAGAGAGGCATTTTACTGATCCCTGTCTTGGCCAAGCTGCAAGACGCTCATGCAATAAAGCCAAACTCAATATGAATTTCCAGGTTCAGAAAATAATAGAAATTGCTTCTTTCACTTGTAGCTGAGTGGAGATGGTACTCTTGATAAGGATATCCATAATGTCATACAAGCACACTGTGTGACCACACCAGCAAGAAAATAAGCTTGTCCTGCAGCTCAGACACCCTCACAGCAAAGCAGCAAAGTGGACTTTCATACTTTAACAGCAGCCTGTGTCTTTGTAGCTGTGTGAAAATACACATTCCCTTACAACTGACAATTTTGTGTTGAGTGTTGACACAACATCTGGTATTTAAGACATACTTGTGATGTGTTATTAAGTATTATACTAGGTTACAAAGCCTTTATCGCTCCACTATATAATTTGTGTTGATTCACTGCACTGAACACATTTCATAACTCTCAATTAGACTGACAGATTTAAATACATGCTACATTAGCCAGGTTTTCCAAATTTCTGAACCTCTTTAAGTTAATAAGGTTCCACTTCAACAGACAACATTTTAGTTTCATAGAAAAAAAATGAAGAACTTGACTATGCCTCTAAATGAGAGCTGTAACCAGTCTCCTGGCCAGCCCTCCTGAATCAATGACACTATTTAGCGAACAAGTGTCAACATTATTTCATCCTGTGGGACTAGGAGGTGTTGCTTAGGAAGGGACACAAGGAGAACACTAGGGACTTGAAGCACGAAGTAAGACATCCCCAGGAGAAGAAAGGGACTATTCATACAAATGGGCCATGGCCAGCATAAATAAGCACTGAACAGGAGATCTCTGTGGTAGCAACAGTTAAAGTCTCTGCTGTAAGAAACAGCACGTAGGATATTAAGCTTTAAAGACTTAGCAGCTGGGTCACATTTACAAAATGTCTTCATATTAAAATATGTTTATAACATACTGCAGACTCATATCACAGATGCAACAATATGTCGAGTTGATATTATGAACTGATATTAAACATGAGAATTAATGCAGTGTAGAGGGGATTCAAAATCTGCAATCAAATACTGATGGGATTCTGGGCTACAAGATGTTGTCAGGAATGCTCCATTACTAACATCACATCACAAGACTTGCATGACAAATCCTAACAGGCATGGCTTGCCTATCACATACATAGCAAAGGTCAACTGCAAAAATTGATTTGGCACTTTAAATCGCACCAATTGGGCAATCTACAAACAACGGTGGAACTTCCTTTCAAAGGAGATCATTTAGATTTAAAGGCAAGTTTTATTTTCAAAAGGCAACTTTGAATTCTGAGCACGACAAGGTTGTTGGTTATGGGATGGCATTACTAATGCTTTAGACTACCGATAACTGTTTCTTCTCTACTAAAACAGCTTACTTTGAAGGAAAATAATAGAACAAAATACAATAAAAAGAAAAAATTAGCTCCCACCTATGGTACGTTTGGAATGATTTCAGATTAACGTGTTTTTTATTTAGATACTTATCACTGTGGGTGTAATATTCAATGATCAATATCTTTAGTCAGTGGCTTGATTATTTACACAATGCTGCAACCTGACAGCAGCACAAATATACAGTTTGAAACTAAAGACTAAAGAATACAGGCCATGAAATCAACACTACTGACCTAACCTCAACACATTTAGGTCGATATACCACACACAGTCGGAGCGCATTTATGCAAAAAAGAGCTACTTCTCAGCCTTTACCGTTCACTGATGGTTAACTTCAGAAGAGTTTTTCTTTAATAAGCGTTGGACCTTCCGGACTGACAGGCGTATATTATCAGCTCAGATATATGGCAAGGACATCTGGACCGAGTCACTTTACCTGACCACCATAAATCACCACTGCTGAGGAGTCCCCGCGGGGCATCACAAAAAAAGGCCCTTTGACCACAATTTTGACTGCGGTTATCATATAACAGACATTTCATAAAACTGGGCCAAGTAAAGGTTGTATACAGTCTAGTTTCACGATATATGTCGAGATTCAAGTAAGATTACTTCCTATTACGAAGTGCGTGTATCTGTAAACAAACATTGTTGACACCAAGTCGGGGAATATGTTAACATTTACAACTTGGTTTCAACTGACAAGCTCACAACTGGTACGTTAAGGAAAAGGACGGTGGCGGAGCAGTCACATTGAAAGGATCGTATAACTCCTCATGTTTGGGAAATTACTTTGTTTAGATCTACTGTGAAAATAAGGTGAGGACACGAGTAACAAACACAATTTCAAGACTTTTCAGAGACATATAGACAGCCTGTCACCGTCCCTCTCACCTGACACCTAGCATGACGTATATTAGCCAGCTAGCCACGGCAGCGTTAGCTACCTGATAGTGTCTAGCTAACTGGTAGTCCTGTTGGTAGGGTTAAAAACATTCATTTTATCAGACACTTCGTGTAAATATTACATACCTTGCGTGACAGCCGCTGGGGCTGACAGACAGCCGCTGGCTAACAGCTGGAGGAAAAGAACGAAAGTCAGAGCACAAACATTTTTCCTGCTTCGCCCCATTTTCCTGCACGTCGCCATGTTAATGCGTGAGTGAGTGACTGAAGAGGCGGGGCTTAGCGTGGCTACATACTGTGCGTGAGAGAGAGAGAGCGCGTGAATGGGTGGGAGCAATCCAACCTAAAATTCCATTTTAGATATCGATAATAGCAGGGATTTTCGGTTAAAGTCATAATTTCCCTCATCAGAATAGTTATCAAAGATATCCTGATCAACATTAAAACGTATATTTCAAATATTCACAATTTAAAGTGTACTTGTCAAAACTAAATCTGAGATATCGTTACATCTTTAAAAACTTAAACTCGCAGTTTCAACATTTTTAATGTGTCATTAACTAATAGAAAAGTGTTCTTCCTCGTCAACATGATATCCATATAGATCAGAAATCCATGACACTTTCCCCAGAACAAGTGGTGTCAAGTTTGCCATTCATGTGTACAGAGCTTTCAATTTCAGACACTCACAGTTCCATTGTTCTCCACAATTGCATCCTGAATATTCATTCCGGATGTCTACAGTGGAATTTAATCTAGAAAAACCTCTCATTTTAGATATCTAAAGTCCAGTTATTACTTGTCCAAAGTTAGTTTCAGATATGTAAAACCATTCTAGATATCCATAATGCAATTTTGCATACATCCAAATGTCTTCTGTTTGCCAAAAACTCATTTATTGACAAACTGACATCACTTTCTTTGAGGTCAATAAGACATCCAACTTATTATTAGACCTCCTTTGACCATCATTTTTACAACTCATAAAGTGTAAATATAAGTAATGCTTAATAAGAAAAATATGGCCAACAACAATAACAGTAATAGAGCCTAAGAAAATCATTTAACTAACTTTTACAGCCAAGGACTCTGAGACCCCAATCAAGAAGGTAATAATTTTGTGTTCAGGCCTCTAAAACATAGCAACAAGAAACAGAATTTTAAGATTATAGAAAAAATATATTTAAAGGTGGTCTCCAGGACTTCAACCAGATCTTTAAGAACAATCTGGGGTCTAGACAAGAATTCACCCATTAGGTTTAAAAGTAGCAGTCCAAGCCTCAGTGCTCATTCCTGATCTTGAGAAAACATCAATTCAATAATTGTAGAATATTCCTGAAGGCTGATGCCAAGCACACAGATCATATTTCAAATGTTATTTTTAAAGGATTTGTGGGAAAACTGTAATGCTCTTGACCAAGGTGTGTCATTTAACATTGACAGCACAGATTCTGAAAGCTCTTCAAAACATTTTCAAATATTTGTGAAACTTACTCATATCCAACCGAAGATCGACTCCATGAGCACTACATGATCAGCAGCCCAAAAATGTTTTCATGGAATTTAAAACAAACATGGGTGGAAATGTGTTGTACCTATTCTATATGTACGTCACGTTGGATAAAAGCATCTGCCAAATGTCATTGTAGAATTGTAGAAATGCTCATTACAAATTACAGGTCACAATATGGCAAAAGGCAGAAAAACAAATACAATCACAAACCGGTTCAAGATGTTCTTTATTTAATTCAGGGAATAACAATACTGTCAAGTACACTAAGCATGATTCCCATAACCAGTTGTGGAAGACTACCATTTCCTGTCCACTGTATTTATTCTGTTCATTCTCTTTTAAAGAAGTACTGCAACTCTTATCCAGAGAAGTTCATGTGTGCATCATTGGTTTCCCTTCGTTTGCTCGACCAGGAAGAATTGACATGTCTTTGCCTTTGTAAGACTTCACAGGTGGATTAAACTATGTAAGACTGTCAATAAAATAATATACTTTTCACTATATGTAACAAAAGACATGTTTCACACCAAATGCACAGACACAAACAAGTGAGACGAAAACACAGAATGTACACACTGGGGTATAGTGTCTCTTAGTGCTACTGACAGCTGCTCACACTGGTGACAACTAACCCTTCCCATAATATATCAAGACAGACACTAGAGCTCTCCAGTGCAGAAGTGTGAAAATAAAACTGATATTTCACCACTACAACTTTGGAGCAAGGAGTGCTTGATGGTGCTTCAGCAACAGCACCGTCTGGTGGTGTAAGTGCTCAACTGCACGCTGACTGTGTCAAGCCCTTTTTGCATTTTGGGCTGATCTAGTTTTGATTTTCCCTTTTATCTGCATTGGAAAGCAGGAGACACAAATTAAAGCATTGTGTATGAATGTAGTGACATGACAAAGAGTGAGGCCAACGTGAATGTACTCAGGCTGCCTTTCCCTTGCATACTACACAAAGATAAAACTTTCTGTTAAACGGTCTGAGTTTTGTTCTGAACTTGGCTTTATGTATTCAAAATATATTGTTCCCTTAAAGTGGTCCTTCACAAGAACGATTTGACCTTTGTACTGTCCTGCTTCCAGCTGTAGCATGTCTAGGGGAAAAGGGGGTGTTGTGAGGGCTAGCTAATCAATAGAGGATTTAGACTTTTTTTTTCCTTTTTCTTGGTGGGGAATGTGTGTGTGTGAGTGTGTGTGTGTGTGTGTGTGCTAGGAGGACTGGAAGGGTGCCTCCCTCATCCTCCTACGCCTGGAACTCAAGACCAAGACCAAGTTTGTGGCCACCAGCGTTGATGTTCTTGCCATCAAGGAGAGCAGAGAGCGTCAGCTTGATGCCTGCACAGACACATCAGGATCAGCCATGTATATTGAAGGGAATTTTTATAACACTGTATGTGAATACAGTGTTTGCCACTTAATCTTCCAAACAAGCTGAAACTGTGTTTGACTACACATGGAGCTTTACTTTACTATTCCACCCTTGGTTTATGAAAGATTCCAACCCTACACTCCACAGCAGTTTCCCCCCAGCATTCAACCCCTTACCCCATCTTTATGTAATGTTTCTAATGTTGTTTACTCATGAAAAAGGGTAGTTGTTAGCTATATATTGCCCTTCATAAGTGCTCTTATCATAGTTCTTTTTTCAGTGTAAAAATTGATGAGTAGTAGATTGCTCTCTCAAGTAGTATGATGTCTGTGTATCACTAAAGAACTGAAAACTAGCTAAAACTAACTAAAAATAAAGTTTAAGTAATCAACATACAAATCTTTGCTATGGCTTAATTGTAAGTTAAGAACCCTGACAAAAAATTTGTCAAAAGTGAATAGTTTTTATAACATAATCAGTGGTGTCAGGTTGACACCAAGGTTACATACAGACTGTACTCACCTGGTTTCAGAGTCTGAGTGTAGCCCAGGCCTACAAGGCTGGAATTGTTCACTTTAGCCTGTGTGTGAAATGACAAAGAGAGGAAAATCATTCACAGAACAGCACACAGTACCAACAGATGAATTTGTTATGCTAATGCTGGGTCATTTAAACCGTGACTCATCCTGAATTCTGAAACTGATACTGTGATTCATAAGTGGCGTCAGTGAAACGTTTTCACTTCAGAATAGCATGTTGGCCACATTATCATCGCATTACACATGGCTGTGAGAAAATATATATCATTACATTGACAAACAACCATTAGCACTAATTGGCTCTGCTGCAAGTGGGGTTTAAGAACTAATGTGATCGACAGGACAGAATTAGCCTGGGCCTTTCGGTGTCAGACAGACTCCTCCCCTTGGCCATTTTGGCTCAGATGAGGTGCGTCTCCTGCCCAAGTGAATGTGGGGTTTTTACGTTGACTTGCATCCATTCTTTCAAGTTGGTCAGCATGGCAGGACATGCAGCAAAGACTGTGACCAAGATCTGATCAGGGTAACATGATGGCTCATCATAGCACTTTTTAGTTCACATTTAGACACCCAAAATGTCTCTGTCACAGCAGATGGTTTCACTGGCCTCTGCACTGCATGACTTAACACTGGGTGCTAGAAGCACGCTTTAGAACCTGACCCTGTGCCATAAGCGGCAGAAGGTTTACACACGGACACCCAATATGGATCAGAAGAGTAATATTTAAGTTATAAAAGGTGTTACCAAATCACAATTACAACTGCGGTTACTACTACTACTTCAGGTTTCACACTACTCACAGAGAAGGATGCATCAGAATCAATCTGATACTTGGCAGCAATGCCAAAGCGAGTGTTGCTGTTTCCGGCGGTCCAGGCCAGGTTGACGGCCGTCTCCAGCTGGTCATTCACCTTCTGGTAGATGGAGCCACCAAACTCAGTGCCATCATTCCTGAGGTAAAACAGATAGGAATATATGTAAATGCTGTGGCAACATGAATACAGTTTCCTATAGGTGATATTGGAGACTAAATTTCACTGGACAGCTGTACAGTGACAATACAGGCATTCTATATTTTCCTTTCAAACTGACAAACTATTAAGAAATAATGTACACGTTTTGGAGCTGCTCAGGTGGATACACTGTCACTGAGGTAAAGGCTACATTACACTCTGTCTGACCTCAGATAACCACTTCAGCTGTAGACTCAAACAGACAGGCTTGGCCCAGGGCACAGCAGGAAACAAGACTAACACTGTGCCCCGTCCTTCCCTCCCCCTCTATCTCACTGTCTGACACAAGGCCCTTTATGCTTGCCAACCACTCACTCCACCTCACTTGCAATATAGTAAATCCCATCACCTGGGTATAAAAATAACTGTCAGGCACCCAGGTGCCCGGCAGGTGTCCAAATGGGCGACAAGTTACTCTGCCAGACAAGGACAAGAAAATGGTCTGAAGACTTCGGTCTAGTCAAGGTCAGTTGCCTGGACTTATAGCTAGAACCTTAAGCCTGTGACTTGTGTTCAAGTAGCACAGGACAAAATAATAAGCTAATGACAGAATGTATAATTTTATGCATAGCCAGCCTGATATCAAACCGATAAAGCATGTATGAAAAAGGATCTCAGGGTATGTCTTGGGGCTTTTCCCATTTTAAAAATGTCATTGCTGCTTTTATTTATATTTCGCTTTCACCGGCTGCTTTAGATTCAAGCATCACTGAAGCGTCTGCATCAGGGCAGTATGCATCGACTCCCCTTGTTACCTTGAACGTAAATGAGCGTAAATTGCACCAAATTTACAGCAGATGCGTAGAAGCCATACTGGTGTGCAACAGAAATTGATTGTGGGTGGACAATTAAGCGTATGCATGCTGGTGTACTATTCCTGACCATTTTCTGCTTTGTGCAGTCTTACACATTTGTATGGAGCTGGAACTCATCAGTCTTGAATCCAACCGCAAAGTTGCTCTGGGTGATCCTGTTCCTGCCGGCCTCAAAGGTCATCTGGTAGCCGGCCAGCCAGCCCTCATATCCCACCACCGCTGCGCCGTGGATGGCTGTGCCGTTAATGTCGTAGTTAACATCACAGCCAAGGTTGATGTGGTCGCACTTGTAGCCCGTCTTGATTTTGCCGCTCTTCTTGCTGGCAGGAGAAGAGAGAACAGGTTGTCGATGTCAGGACCCAGTTTTTCCTAGAGCTAAGAGTAACATCACACTGCTGTGGCAAAGAAGCGCAGTTTATCGGGGCAGCAGACAGCAACCATTTAGTCAACACATACCTGAAGCCATTTTTAGAAACCATGTGACAAAAATGTATAATGTCAGTGCTCCCTCTAACATTCTCCTTATGTATTCACAAAAATGTAAGAGCAGAGCTCTTTCATGACTTCTGAGCATAACTGGGCACATAACTTACCTGGCTATCTGGCTAACATTAACTAGTAAACAGTTACACAACTATTGTAGTTCAATGGTGCTTGATGAAGTAAATTGGAATTACTTTTGCTTTCCACCTATACATCCATCTGTGTCTTTCTGTTACGTGGAAACAGCAGAAATCAACCGGTTCACATTGGCAAATAGCAAAAAATAACCCAGGAAAGACCAAATGGGGCCTTCAGACAGCTAGTTACCACCAGAGAGCTTTCATATAAACTGCTGATTCAACCTGCTATGAGATACAAATGGCCCTTCAAGTTCCAGTTTCTCAACAAATTGTTTAACTTTAATCACTGTAGATCTAAAAGTTTATAAAGAAATACTCAGACAGTTTCATTTATGTCTTGATTTCTCTCTAGTATTAACTTAATTTTCAGTTCCTCTTACCCGGTGTTTGGCGAGAAGGAGGAATCAAACGTCAGCTTTAGCCCCTTAGCCAACTGTGGAAAAGTCATGTGAGATATAGCATCAGTTTAAACTACAGTCCAATTTGCAACAAAGGCCGCACACGCATGCACAGCTCATTACTTGAGTGGCAAGGATTATATTCTGCAAAGAGCATTCAAAATCAAATCTTGCATGCACATTTTTGATTTTCTTAACTGCCACACCCTATCACCAACCTGGTCTTCAAGGGTGATCTCAGTCCCCAGGGTGTTGTCGGTGTTCCACTTCTCTGTGAAGGTCAGTCCATGCTCTGTCCATTTGTACTTGGTCTCCAGGGATCCAGCGACCTTACTGGTCTCAGTGTTGGCAGAGCCTGTGCTGGTGAACTCCTGTGTAGGAGGGTTTAAGACAGTGATGAAATGCACTTACTGTACTGAAGTACACTATGACATACAATATCATGTAGTAGAGGCCAAAGTGTTCTGGCAGCGTTTAGGAGATCAGATAATCAGCCTCTTAATTATCAGCCAGGAGCCTCTTAAGCTATGATAGGAAGACTGCAGTCTGGCAAGGTAGCGCTGATAAATCGCCAGTGATTGGCAATGACTTACCAGTCCATTCTCAGACTTTGTTTTCAAGTCCAGCTTGATGAGCCCAAAGCCTGAAACAACAACGACATTTAAAAGATCAAAAAGAAGATGACAGAACAGATCCAACTTTTATTAATAACCACTCTGAAATATTTCAGTATTGAAGAGGCACAGGTTCATAAAACCTAAATACTGCAGAGCCCTCAACACAAGTACTGCTACTACTAGTGCCAACACTATTAAACTTAACCACTGGGGCTGGGCAATTGATCAAGTATTGCGTTCAGTTACAACTTTAGCTTTTAACGTTTATGAAAATGTTCGGTTCAAGTATATTTACAGTTAAAGTATATACACACTGGTAAAAAGACCTGGTTTTTGAATTTCAATAATCAATGTTTCCAAGTAATAACAGTCAATATATTTTTTGCCATAATTAAGATAATCTTTTAGACACACAAAATTCTAGCCTATTATAATTCTATTAATAAACATTTACATTATTTTGTATCCCTTTAAATACTTCAAAATACATTAAATTAAGTTATTGATTAGTGTCTATGAAAAACCCATTGAGCAGTCTCCAGTGTACATTTTAAGTTACTCATATGCCACCAACTGAACGTGTGTATTGATTTGAGGTACATGCTGTGAGAAGGTTGGTGCTGTGAATTATGAATAATAGCTTGAAGGCTGGATAAACAGATCCAGGCTCCAGCCTAAAGCCCCGTTCGTCGCCCCATCCAACAAAACAGCCGTCAATTGATTCACCCAGCCGCACATCCCATGACCCACAGAGCTCCATTTTAACGTTCTTGCGCAGTGAAACCCACAGTAACAAATTGCAGTCACGGCCCAATTTGGAGTTTCAGTCTTTACGGTACTTATGAATCAGTCTGCTGCAACAACTGGGAAGTCCCTTGATATAAAGTGGCCATCATTCAGTAACCCTTTGAGCACAGTTGTGTGTATACAACAAACACACCCCAAGGACATTCACTCTAACTGAAGGCTCTGAACTACTCCTCGACATCTGTTCAGCTAGTGGTTAGCTATAAACAGTGCAGTAACTGGTTTGAATAGTTTGCTTTCATTTGGCTTTGCAGTGTACACTGCGCCCTATGTGGGAGCTGGATTTGTACAGTGCCTGAGAGGAAGTGTTGCAACAAATCTTGCAGGAAATCGACTTGATTACTTCAATAAAAGTAGGTAATGTTTATCTAGTGTATAGAGTCTTAAACCATGGTTCAGATGACACTGAGTGATACTGGCACTGACAATGTACTGCCAATGGTCATCATTCTCAACATGGTGCCAGACTTAATATGTTACCAAAGTTTTGCAAGTTGTAAAAGACATGTTGATGTAATGAAACTCCACTCATGATAGGCTGCAAATGTCCCCCACTAAAACGCACTCCACACTTCAAAGCCAATTTGCTAGTCACATGGAGTATAACACAGAACTTAATGTCTTCTGTGGCTCTAAAGCAGCTCTGTGAACTCTTTAAAGCTTTTTTCTTTATAAACAAAAGCATTTATGTACATACTGCCTCCTGTCTACTCTGTCTCTGAATATTTCATCTAAAATATAAGCTTTATACTTCATTATACAATACAGTACAATACATGGTGTACAACTGAAATGTGCTTTCTAAAAATACATTATTAGAGAGGTATGCATCATCTCTTCAATTATACAGGTATCATTATCCACAGAGGACCACTTTGTAAAATATGCTGTACCTCCGATTCACTTTCATGATATAATTCTCATAATTGCAGCCCTAACATAATGCTGGAAATGTTCATGAAATAACTATGTGTGGTGGGTTGCTTGGTGTTTACCGTATCCCTTGGTAAAAACATCCCTGGCAGACTTTCCAAGGTCAACGTAGGTGGGAGGTACAGCCATTGTCTGAAAAGAGGAAGAGGATGGTCAAGACTGCAGGGGAAAAAAAACAACAGGCTCCCTTTGACATAACATTCCTGCTGTCTTCCCTATGTGTCACAACTTTACGACAGCCAGAGCCCACAGTAACACATCACAGAGAAAGACACAGTAACCACATTGTAGCAGAAGAGCAGACTGACTGATCACATGTGATGTGCTAAGGGAGAGAGCAGTGCTGCTGAGTGAAGGCGGGGGCAACCAGAGGGCACTGATGGATAAGAAAGGTACCAGTTTAATGAAGTTACAGGTTTACATGAGCTGCACACAGGAACACACTGATTCTCACACTCACATACATGCATGTGCGCACACACTCTCTCAAACTTGCCTCCCTGCCAGTGAAGAGGCCAGATTGTATGCTGGTGTCAGAATTTTTGCATAAGGTGTTCATTTCCACTTTGGGGGGGGGGTTTGAATATATACGAAATTAAACGGTTTGCCAATTCATTGTCAATGCATTCACTGATTCCTGCTCCATCCTGTTTCATACTATTCCATATTTTAGGGAACAGTAAAGGATTCTCATGTTAGATTGAAAATACAGTAATTTCACTGAAATCAATTTGTGTTTCAAAGTGAAAGAAACAAAGTTCAGGGAAAGCAATGTGCACCTCAGCCTCAAGTACAATGCAGACTTTGCTAACCACCTATACTGGCTGCTCTTGTGTACAATGTGTGTGTGCTCCTCGTTATGTTTCAGCCTGTTGTGCAAGATAAGTGTATTTCATTATTAAAACTGACGTCCGTTTTCAACAGAACCACAGTTATCTAGGGAGAGTTGTTGCACAGGCCTATTGATTACACATATCAGTATATTGACAGTAGATAGAGCAGGAATTTGCAGTTTACCAGGTGAATAGCACAACTTGGGCCTTACAATTTCTCAATTAACATTTCTATTCTGCAATCTTTGATTCAGTATTAAAAAAGTAAAATACTACAACTGAACAATTCAGCATTGTTACTCCAAATAAATGTTTCATCTGTGAGAAATAATATTGGAAATTGTGAAATAACTATACTATGAGGGTAACATTAATGAGCTATGGCTTACTCTACCCACGAGTAACTCTGCCAATGACAAGAAATCTTTACTTCAGAGCATTCAACATTCCTGTCTAATTCTTTCCCTCAAGCCTGTTCAATCAAGTCCATGGGAAGCCTCACCTTTTATCAACAACTGCACCCTTTTGCACCAGTTATAGTGTGACTAACAAATTGACTCCACTGCATCCCTATACACGTATAGGCCCCAAATGTTTCCCTGCACTGCCCATGGCTTATTGCCCAGGACCAGCTGTAGCCCCCAGTGCATCATAAAGGATGACCCCTGGGCAGCCTCAAGTCATGAGATCATAAAGAAGCAGGAAGTAGACAAATGTCACGTATCTGCAGGAACTGTTAACACACGCACAAATAGCATGTCCACTAAGCTCCTCACCCTGTGCTAACACACACACTCACGCACAGTCTGCCAATACACCCCGCTGCGCCCGAGTAGTTTCGTGGCTTTCACACATGGCTACAGGCAGGAATGTCAGAGGCTGCAGTGGGCGAAGGACGAGGGCAACCCTGTATATGTGACAGCTTGCAACGTCTTGTCAATGACGTGTCCAGGTGCAAACCTTGGTGATCTTAGGGCGTAAAGAGTTATTTCTTTCTAAAACAATTAGCTACAGCATAAAGTTTACAAAAGATCAATCCTGCTGTATGATGAGGAGCGTTCATGACATGTTAGACTTGACTTTGACTCCAAGTTTAGGGATGTATCACTGTCCTTCAGCACTACCTTACCTGCAGTCTAATTCAGGCAAATTTAGATGTAAGACACACCTATATTTATTTAGAAAAGTCTAGTCTCTGTCTACACTAAACAGACAGACGGCCCTGGACTCGGACAAAGAGGTTTATGAAGTCAGTGAACGCAGCATCCCCACGCCGTCGCCTGCTAACAGATTAGCAATAGCTATCAAGGTGGACAGCGGGCAAACTTCTCCTCACAGTAATGTTGTGGCACGCTGACAGACAGGGAGTCTGAAGACTGTCAAGAAGGTACAACCGCAAGCTAGCTAAGCTTCTTTATGTGTAGATAGTCGAAAAACAGCTGGGCGCTGGCCCCTTCACTGTCAAATGACCGCACCGCGAGACGTTAGCCCCCAAGCTAACAGCAATTGGCATGTAGCGTTAGCAGGCCTAGCATCTCTGCTGCATGACGAGCTGCATCTGACTTCTCGTAACAAATCAATGGATGGGACGGACAGCAGCGGGCTCCAAATTGCAGAGTCCGCCAGCTGACAGCATTGACAGTGCTGCGCAGTGAGGAAAACGTCAGCTGTGTTGCATTTAAGAAACAGATACATAACGTACCTCTGTGTGTTCCAGTCCTGACCGAGAAGGGGCTTGTCAACTGCACAAAGGGAGGAGAGAGGAGGGAGGTGTGCGGCGTCACGTACGTTACAAGTCACGTAAGCAGCAGTAGCGGCGTCTTGTCATGGTCAAAGATACAACATTTAATTAAACATCAAGATGATTCACACCCCATTTCAACACAGTATGTCTGGGGTGGGGGGGTCTTCAAGTGGAAAACTCACTTCATACGACAGCCGTAGTTAGTTGTCTTACTTACTTTGCAAAAAATATTTCTCATACGACATATGTAATCAGAAGATAAAATACAATTAATTGTTATTGAAATGAATCATTAATAGTATAAATGGTAGTCTTGACAAGCTGCATGCAACTTTAAAATGCTCTAAACAAATTAATGCACAACAGTAATAATACTGAGAAAAATAATCAGGTCATTCTGCGTAATGAGTAGGCCACTTTGAATTTTTGATATAATAATTGCATTGGTAATATTATTAAACTATTTCTAAATAGTTTTTATAATATTACTTTACTTTGAAAAGTACAAGTAAAATCTTGAGTGCAGGATATTTATTTGTATATCATATTATTGCTACAAGGTGATATTAATACTTAATTTAAGGATCTGAGTACTTTACCACTGTTCCAGTACATAACATTACCAACTCAATTAAACGTTTCTTCGGTGCAAAGCCTAACCTATTAGTTGTAAAGGAAAATAAGGGAGGGGAAGAACCACACTTGCTCTGGTGTGTTCAAAATGCATGCTGTGTGAACAGAAGCCGTGCAGAAAAATACAAAACAAACAAACAAACAAAACACGCATTTGGCAAAGCAAGAAATATACAGATGATTTCTCCGGTATACAACTACGAAAATAGGTAGGTTTATTTCCATCCCTTCATCCTCTGTAATAAGTTAATACCCGAAATCGGTAACAGTAGGATGTTACAATCTCGCTTTGCCGCGATATCTCTGGGGTGGGCTGTGCATTACCTTGACGCAGGCGTAGTTCACTCCGGGCAGCACGCAACTCCTGCGGCATGGCTGAAAAAAATATTGTTAACAGCTGACTGGAGATCAGTTTTCGACACCTTCACCGCAAACCCCATCCCATCGTTTAGATTACACAAACTGTCCCGGAGCAGAGGAGCCATCTCAGCAGCTGTAACAGTTACATCACATCTGTGGATGAGAGGATGACAGGCGGAGCTGTATATAGCGCTCACAGTTGACCTCTGATGAAAGTCATGCACATCCAGCGCTTCTGTAAAGCTTTACTTTGTACTATGCTATACAATAGCTCTTCACAGTAATTATACTGTTCAACTGTATAGTTCATCTTTCCTGCAATATCCCGACTCAATCAGAATCTGGATCTGCATTGGCTAATGCCAGTGTTGGGCTCTGAAAGGTGCTGTTGTATCCTCCGTGACTAACAACGTGTTCAAAGCCTCAAGATGAATTCCACTGAAAAACTTCAGGGGATTTCCTTTAGAGAGAGAAACAGCTGTGTGATTTCAGTGGTGGAAAGCAACCGAGCACTTTTAGATATACTATTTACTTCACTTTTGAGGTACTTTACTTGAGTTTTTTAATTTTCTTCTCCTTTCCATATTTCAGAGGCAAAGTATGTACTTTTCACTTCACTATATGCATTAGACAGCTTTAGTTACTGGTTATTTTATATATACATTGTTATATACATGTTACATTTTGAACTACATTATACAAATTAAATAGTTAAATGTTTCAACTCCACTGGCTACAGCAAGACATGCTGCTGACCTGTCACTACAGCATCAATACCAATCCAGTAATGTAATGTATATATAATGCTAAGATGAATCACTCTGTTACATAAAAAGTAATTTTACTTTTGATGATAACAGAGCATTTTGAATTGTATTTTATTTATGTAAATTATCTGAACACTTCTTTCACTGTGGTCCAAATTATGTTTATGTGTCATAAATAATATTTTAACTGCATGATAACACCTTAAATACTTCTCCTGGTAAAACTATGCAGGCATTTTTTTGTAAATATTAATATCCATATTTCCATCAGAATGACTGATGAATGGTTCATATGTTTTATTTCATTACAGAAACCACTGAATTTCAAAATGCATCTATGGTTTTTCCAGTGGAAATCAATAAAGTCTCAACTTCATTCGTAATATTACATCATTATATATATATATATATCACACACACACATATATTTGATTTATTTATTAACATTTTCTTATTAATCTGAATATGCATCAAATTGGTAACTTAAGTCAACAAATAAATGTATAAGAGTAAAAAGTGCAATATATTGCTCTCCAGTGTTATTTGTAGAGGTATAAATAGCTGAAAACTAAAATACTTTTTGAAGTCACAAGTACTTCAAAACTTCTTTGTAAATGTTGTAAATGTAAATTTGTTACGTTCAACCACTGGTTGTATATTCAGAAGTTAAAAAATGTGTATCTTTGTCATTGCTTTACTCTCTCTGTTGTTAATACAGAGCTGGGGTGTGAGATGTTTCACAGCTTAGTTTAATTTTGTGTGCAGGATTTCACAGAAACAGCACTGTGGTTGAGTTAAGGCAACGCTGACAAAACCTGAAGGTGCTTCCTTTGCAGAAGGTACAGCTGACAGCTCCCACTGTACCCCTGTTATGCATAAGTAATTTCATTTCTTTTTTTATTCTACTTGTTTCTGACTTCTAAATATTTATTCACCCCTGATGTTTTTTTGTTAGTATTGAGGTCTGTAGGTATCTACGTATCAAATGCTTGAATCAAAATGACTGAATTAATAAGAACTCAACCCAACTGATAAATAAAACTTTCCCCTGACTGATATTAAACAGGACACCGAAATCCCCCGATATGAAAGCAGGTAAAAGGCTTTCATCAGCTGATCAGGAAATTACGATCAGCCCCGGAACAAACACCTTATGAGTCACCCTGTGGTTGGTTGAACTATATATTCAGTAAACAGTTTGAGGGTAAAAACCCTCGAAACATCCCTTTTACCCTCTGAACAGGGGAAACAGAGAGATAAACATGGGATCCTGCAGCGACCAAGCCACTACTTGTGTCAAAACAAAACAATTAAAATCTGATAGAGCGGCTGGGTTCAAGATGAGTGATGTTGTGATGACTTTTAGCCAGTAGATGTCAGTGTTGGCAGCAATCTGAGAAAACACACTATTACCAGTGAGTTTTGGGGTATTTCAGAGAACTAAATGCACCGCAGGCATAGCAGCAGGCTTTGTTTTCAGAATCTTATTTTAATTCAAGCCATTTTCCATAATTTAATTTATTAAATTATTCAGCCACATTTCAATTTCTTTTCATTGATTTCTTGGCTTATTTCAATTTGTAAACCTTTAAAATGTATCGAAAATGATAACCCAACAGTATTTTCTATAACAGTATTTCCTCTATCACATGAAAAATACTTATCTCCAAAACACAAACTTTAAATGGGTTACAAAGTTTTCAAAATTTCTGAGATCACCCAACAATTTTTAATGGTTTGTTCAAGACATAAGAGAATCCCAACTTTCACTGGACAGTCACAAAATGTGTCTTCATGTATAAATATAAATTATCTGTTCCATTTTAAAATTTTATACACAAAATTTACTCAAGCTGTGCATAAAAACACCATTTCCCTCCCATATAATTGTCATCATTAACTGATGTTCTGTTTTTTTCCTCCCACACACATGAACATATACCAAATGTATATACTTGTGAAGTATATTTCTCTTTTTTTTTTGCTCTACTCAAGTGTTTCCAATTTTTGTAGTTTAAGGCTGATCGAGAAGTAAAATATTCAGCTGAAAAACATTTGTCAAAGAGTCTGCATTTACTCGGCTCTTTATGGGAAAGGATTAACATGCAAAGCATTTAGTTTATAAGATTAACTTAGAGAGAAAAGTCAAAGCCAAATATATTTTTTTTCACTTGCCAGGAGGACTTTAAATTAAACATATTTTTTGTAAGTATATTGAATATTAAACACGGATTAGCATATCTCTCCTGTCACTAAACTACTGACTTAAGTCACTTTTACCTGTGACAAACTGCAGCAGGCAGACCTAACATCGTTTTAAAAGATTCAAAAACTTCAAGTGTTACTGTTTGGATCATGCTTCAAACAGTGCCGACTGGCTTTATTACAGATTCGTGAGTATTTTCTTGCAGGACTGCAGTTTCTGACACATGATGCAATACCATTAGAAAATATTTGGGTGAATTTATTGTTTTCAACATATGGTGAAGGAAGCTGTGATGGGAAACAGTGATTAATAACATTAATTTAAGTCCCAATTGCAAACCACAGGGCTTATAAATAAAAGGAGCTGTCTCATGACGGGTGAGAAGAGATGGTTCATTCTTTACTCACTCACCGACACCCACAGCTTGTTGTCATTACACACACATATTTAACTTATTTCCTGATGTGTATTTGGAAGTTTCCATCTCTGCTTTATGTTCTTGCATCACTGAATCTCAAGTAACATTTAATCAACAACTAGTAACATGTTTGTCGCCTGCCGGTCGCCTTCAGAGGCAGCCAAAATTCATTTCTAGATTATCCTCAAGTCATATCTGGATGCTCTGCTTTCATCCCCCAAGCTTCAAAGCCAACGCTACGCTCACTTCAAACAGCCGTCACCGAGTGCCAATCACATCCCGCTCCAGAAGACAACAAACACGACAGAAAATGTTAATCAACCCGGGCCAAGCATCACCAAAGTAAATAAAATAAATTGTAAACAGATGCCATGATTTGCAACATATGGACAAATAAGGCAGTATGTCATCTTTGTTTTTCCTTTTTTATATTTAATTCAGTGGTTCACACAGGGTCCAAACCCCTCCGCTTCTCCTACATCTCTCTATCCATACATCCATTCATCCATCCATCCATACCAAACCCTCTCCTATGAGTCAGTGACTTCACTGCATGTTGCTGCTTTTTCCAGCTCAGGGTGGAAGTCCATAACCCAGAGTCTGGTTAATACGGGGTTATAAATCACTCTGCTCGTGTTCCTATGTTCAAACAGTCTGAGAGCAGTAACCTTTTTACCTTTGTTTCCGTGGAATCAAATGCAACATTCAGCTTGCCTATGTGGTTTTTGTAAAAGATTTAATGGTTCAAAGTTTCCACTCCCTTAAAATTTGGAGGGATTTCCTCCGTCAAATGGGACGGTGAAAGAGATGACAGGTCCAAATGGACAAATAAAATCGCTTGTTCAGTCACTGGGAAAACAAAAGTATCAAAATAAAACATCGACGCAAAGCAATTTGGTTTTTAATGTCATGGTCCGACGTCTTTTATAGTGAGGCACAAGAAATATTTGTGAGCGTCAGGATATTATACACCACAGCAAAGTCTCCCTTGTACACCCTTGTGTGAGACCACTGATTAAAGAAATGTCAAAACATGGCTGCTCATTTTAAAAAGGGCTGAATAAAATATAAACATGGATTGGATGTGGTATAGCACACACACATTTCTGAGTCGTCCTCATAGATTATTATACTGCCATTTATTAAGAAAATAAGACAGTTTGTCAGTTGACTGTAGCTGATAACAATGTGCTGATCGCTCTCTTCTCAGTCTAAAGAACCAACCACAGCTTGTCCTGTCACGAGCCCACTGATGTAATGTCTAGAAACAGGAACAATGAGGATATGTTTGAGTTGAACAACAAAGATCTGCTGCCTTTCAGCATTTCTTCCACTTCACGTTGTTGAGACTGGTATCAGTGGGCCATTGTTCCTCTGTGACAAATCTCAAAGTGAATCAAAAACATTGAGTTTGTCTCATGAACTGAATTCCTCTGATAAACAAAAAACCTTTAACTGCGAAGCTGTATAAATGTCATGGAGTTGGTGGGGGAAAAGCAGGTGGTTGCTCAATTACAGAAGTTCACCTCAAAGTCAAAAAACGAGTTGGAAACAAGCAGCTTGTCAGTGTGGCTTTCACTTAACACAACATCAAAAATGTTGTATATTTGTTTGTGTTGTTTTTTGTTTATTTGTCTTGATCACCGTCACTGTTTATACATGATAGGTTAAAGTGAGAGATGCGTTCTTCCTGTCTGAACTTTGGTAAATAGATTGGTGGCATGAGAAAATGTCAAGAATCAAGTGTGGTCAGAGTGCTGCTGTGGAGCTGTGACTCGCTCTCACTGAGATTGTGAATGCATGTATGTTAGTGTGCGTGTGTGTGTGTGTGTGTGCATGTGTGTGTGAGCGAGAAGGGGAGAGAGATGTGGCGTTTATGCGTGGCGCGCTGTACGTAGCAGATGCTGCGATCTTTATCATGCCATTCATGGCGTCCAAGGAAATGTAGCGTAAGCTGGTTAACAGACATTTTCTCAGTATCTGCCTGGCAGAGATGTGCTGATACAATCACTGCCATGGTGCTCAGGCAGCCACCTGCCACCTTGTTCTGTGGAAAGTGAGGTGATGTTGCAGCATTGCCCAATAGTGCTCATGTGGCCCACATGCTACTCAGTTCATTCATAGCCTACATAATTGCTGTGTGCAAGCAGTATTACCCAATCCAGCACACGGCAACTTAATGGTTTAGTGACATAAGGCATTATAAATAAGTGTAAAGTTACAATTAAATTATAAATCAGGACATTTTGCAAAACACAATTAATATTTTTCAAAAATATAAATATTCTAATTTGTCGAAGAACTTTTAACTCCCTCAAGTGGTAACCAGAGTTTTCATCCTCCATTTCTGAAATCAGGTGTTGATTTAACAGTTTTACACTCACATCTGGTTCTGTTTTCAACATAATGTGCTCTTACAACTTACTAACTATAAACACTGGTATAGTGTTAATTGTGAAACTCTTAGAGTTGAATGAGAACTGCCAGTTTTTCTTTGTAGACACCTTTAAAGACGGCACCTTTAAAGGCAAATGTGAGTAATGACAGAGCTCCACGATGAGGGGGGCAGGGTCGCCACCCGTGGTTGTTTAAGACACTTGGGATGAAAGCGTTCCCAACAGACACACAATACTCCAACTGATTCAAGTAAACCCTATATTTTGGGCCACATTGATCAGGAAAGCATATATTGTGATTCACATCTGCCGTTGATGATCACAATATGAAACCACAGGCTTGGCAGAGGGAGAGGAGAGCTGCAGCCCCGCCAGCACTTTTACCACAAACTATCAAACTGCCACGCCGAGCCTCCTGCTATACGCCACCTCACTGCATGCAGCATCAGTGTGTGTGCACTGAATACAGGACCCTGTAATCAACAAATTCTCCATATTCTCCCCCTCAGGTGCCTCGCCAACATCAAAGGAGGTAAAGGCTGGTGTGGTATCTCTGTGCGCCTGTGCCTTCTACTGTATAAAACAGCCCGGCTTTCAGCCCCAAGACACAGGCAGGGAGCAGCCGCGGAAATGGAATTTCATGACTACCACATTGCTACCTGGCAGGTAGGGCTGTGGTTCGTGTGCTTTGTAGGTTTCGCCTGCACCTTGGTAAGAGGTGATCACACCAAATGCCAGGATCAGATAACTAAGTTCCCTGCGCCAAAGATCCAAGTTTTTTTATGGTTGTGGGAAAAAATTGAAAAAGTACCAAAAATGTCACTCATTTGTTCTGTTACTGCACTTACATAAGGGTAAATATTCAACACACATCCGTAGAGTGTGCAGCAACACAAAGCCTAATTCAAGCAATATTCTTGTGGTTAACAAACTAACAAAATAAAGTGGAAGTGAAATATAAAGTGAAATCACCTCTTTCATCTCAGTTGGGTGACTTCACTGATAAGAGGTCACATTTCTAATTTTCAAATGATGTTCTTCTTGAAACTTTCACTCTGCTTTGTAATTGATGCTCTTCAAAAACTAAAAACATCGCTTTTTTTGCTTTCTTACCTTTATTGAGTTTTTTTTACGTAACTACTCTTTATTTCTGCCTAATTTAGAGTGTTATGTTGCATATTGTGCTAATGTATATATGTTTTCAATGCTTACACAGGCAATTAAAACCACTATGAGCATAACAAAGTACCCTAATGACTTGACTTGTGTTGTTTCTCATCATCCTGGATTTCTGAATGATCACTGTTGCTCTGTGACACTTTGCTCAACCTTTAAAGTTACTGGGGATAATTACAGGAGCAAAGGCCCACAGAGAGAAACTGTGTGCTAACTGAAAATCCCTGGCACTGAACATCGAGCCCCCAGCTAGTAACCTTGGTGTGCTTTTTGATCTTGACTCGAATTTCACATCAGAAAAATCACCAAAACTGCCTTTTATCTTCTCAGGACTAAAGCCAGATACTGAAAGGCAGCTGCTTTTATCATCAGCTGACTACTGCAATTCTTTTTCTTCTGGAAAAATCCAGATAAACTGCCAGGGCAGGCGCACATGTTTCACTGGTCATCTAAGCACCTTAGATTTTGAGAATCTGCATTTTGTTTCCAAATCACTCAATGGATTAACACCTAATTATGACCATCTCTTAACAAATGTTCTCCACAGATCCATTCTACCGGATTTGTGGAAGCTGTTTGAGATTTCATTTTCATCTTGTCTATTCTACTGTTGTTATTTCTTTAATTTGTCATATCTTATTTGATCTTCTTGTAATTTCTGTGTAAAGTACTTTGTAGCATCTTGCACAAAAATTCTTGATTTTGTTTGAATATGTTAAAGGTCATAAATATTATGAATTGATTGCAGAAAATATTTAATTTCAAGTGAAGACACCTTTTAATTTAATTCCAGTCATTTGTGAAATGTGAAATAATTTCATGCACGTCTGAAGTCCAGTTTCAGTCAGAGGGTAAAAATGTTTTGAATAAAAATCTTTACAGTCCATCTTTGTTTCTTTGTTGCTATGATAAAAGTGCTCATCCTCACTGTTGCTGGGTGTGCCATCCACTGCTGCAAAATACTTATAAATTAAGTTATCTTAAGTAAAATCAGTTATTACAATTCACAAGCAATCTGTTTTGCAATAAAGAATTGATCTTGATGTATTAATGGTATTAATGTTCATATTTGAAGCACTGCCATATTTTGCTTACAATGTAAATGGTTTTAAGGTTATTCAGATAAAAAACCTAAGTTTCCCTGCTGCATTCAAAACAATGGGTTAACTGAAGTCAGTCCACCAGCAAGGCTGAGCTAAGTGAAATAAATAAAAAAAGTTTGGTAACATAAAGAAAATAAATTGAATTGACAGTTGTTCAGTCATGCCAATAAACATGATGGCTGTATTTATTTTTCATAACCAGGTGACGTACAAGTACACAGTTTTCTCCCCTTTGTCAGGGAGTAAACGCTGTATTTTATAATAGGCCTCATTGTGGTTTGCATAGTTCTCATTATTATAAAGACAAACAGCTGTGATTTATCATATATAAACATATATATTCATGACACAAAGAAAATTTCCACCATGTGTGTTTTCTTCAGCTACAAAAAAGATCTCTTGGTCTCAGGGGAGTTGTAGCTCTCAAGAATGCATGCTAATATGCTAATCTTGTTTCTTTAGAAATTCAGTTTAATGAGTTTAGTGAACTCTCAGCACTACATTTATTCAATTCATTTCGAGTCACAACACTTCTGAGAACCCATGTTTATAAATTTTGGGTAGATAAAAACTTAAAAAAACAAATCAAAATAAAAAATAAGTTGAATAAACTTGACATTTATTAAAATGTGTATAATTACATGAAGTTAATGGAAAAAAATTAATAAGGTTTTACAGCGTAGGCATAATGAATGTCTTTCATCTTAAACCTCAAAACTAATTCCATTTAGAGACCTCAACTACCTGAAAGGAGATTACAGTTGTGATACAGAAGCCATAAAAAGACATTTTCCATAGGGGTGCCTGAACAGCACTGAGATCTCTCAGTGATTGTGTAATTCTGTGTGTCCTTAACAAACCCGCTTCAGTGTCTTGACTGTAGATGTGAAGAGCTCTTTCAACTGACAGACGTGAAGAAATCAGACAGAGCTGTTGTTTGGGCGCAAGTTCTTGCTGTTTGTTGAGATGCTGACGGTTAAATCTAAATGCCAGGCCCACCTCAAGCTAACGTACAGTCAGCCACACACACACACACACACACACACACACACACACACAAACATACACACACTGGCAAACAAGAACAAGGCCCTAAAACAACCACAGACACGTACTAACACTGTACATCTACACACACACAAGGCAGATGTAGGGTGTCTCTGACTGTGGTTGAACTCTGGGTTCATCTATCAACATCAGAACGCTCTATAAATAATACATAAAACAATACAGGAGCTTATACCTCTCGGATATTTACCCAGTGGTCAATCTTTACCCACTGAGAGCAGGTGAAATCATTTAAATCTCCACAGTGGATCATATTCCCTGTCTTTAAACATCATCCAACTGTGTGACAACCAAGGACTCAATTGAATTAGCACCATCTGACAAAATCAAGATAAATGACACATGTACCTTATGATATGTTTACATTCAAGGTGAGATATCACAGAGAAAGCTAGAGGTGACAAAAGGAGCCTTTAACCTTCACTTAACCTGAGAGAGTGCAATGAGTACGAACGCTCTTTCACACACCCCGTTCACAATCAGTTAGACACATTCACACCTGGAAGCTGCCCAGTCTGATCTGTGTCTGATCTGTCAGATAATGACTTTCTCTGTCACACAGCACAAAACGCACCATGTCTGAGCAAAGAGCAGACACACATCATTGTTCGGAAAAAATTCTTTTTCCCTTTCACTTTAATAAAAGTGGCTTGAGTTACCCACCGCAGAGAGTGTTTTGGAAACTCCATTTTTTGGGGCGTAAAAAATGTCGTCACTTACTGTAGACAGAGACCAAACCAATGCAACAAATGCATTTTCAGATTTAGCCAGTTCAGTGTGCATGTGGAAAGCAAACATTCCAGCTATATTCGTGTGGCATCCTTTATATAAGTTTTTCAAAGTGCTTAAGAGGCGGCTGACCGATACAGATACATACTGTAAAACCATTAGAGACTAATGCACACTGAAAAATATGATAACATAATAATAATCATAACGTAATAATCAAAAGCCAAGCTAAAGATGTTTCTAAATTTATCCATTTGAAAATCAGTATGAAACCAGATAAAGCTTTAAAATAGGTGGAATTACATGTGCTAGCTTGTAGCCTCTGTTAGCCTCTGTTAGCCTCTGTTAGCTTGTGCCTGCTTCATTAGTCTTTGTTTCACAGTTCAGTTGTGAATTTCTTTTATTAAATCTGCTGATTTTAGTAAACTGTTAAGTTTTTAACCTTGTAACGCCTGTAATGAAGTTTTGCCAATGCACCCGTGTGACTTCTTCTTAAAAGAAAAGATGGTTTGACCATGACTGGCATTTATCTTCATATGTCATGTACATAATTTGTACATTATAACAACATTTTTTTTTTTTCCAGACTCAACACTGTTTATAGAAACTTCCATAGTTTACAGAGGTTCATACAAAGTGTCAACAGTCTATCTGGGACTAATGTATGTTGAGTGTTTATAGCTTTCTGTTTATTCTTATCATTTAACAAGTAATTTGATCTACAGACCAAATTTAACCAAATCATGTAAGAAGTTTGGGACTTGGGGACCTGCCTAAACCTTTCCATACTATTTATCTTTACTTACATAGATCCTAAGTATATCCAGATACTCTACTTCTGAAGGCAAATTTAAAAAAAAAAAATGAGGCTTCATTTGTCAGGCATGTTGTTCAAAGAAGCTTTCTGAATGCTCCCAAAACAGAAAAAAAAGTACAAAAACAAAAGGAAAGTAAATAGATTAGAGTTTATGAAATGCAAACCGAGTTTTATAAGACCATATTAATCCTTCTAATGTTTTCCCAGAGCAAAAACAACCATTTATTTATCTTTTAGGATGGTTTCTGATATCTGATACAGCACACTGTTACTTTAATTACATGCAATGACAGATGTAATTTATATAGTCAATATTACGCCTCCATTTAGTCAGGCCTGGTTACCTGTGATGTGCATTTTTATCTTCCAGCTCAGTCAATGAGAGAAGACAAGTTCTGCTTTTCCTTGATCCTGCTGACTTTATTTCTGATGACGCAACCTCAAACCTCAGTTACTCTTCCCAGACAAATGCTTACGACAAAACGGAGTAGTTACACACCAAAACCCTAAATAAAGGTTTGACGCAAATATGTTAAAACCCTCAACAGTTATACATCACCACGACATTCAAATTAGTGCCATATCAGCCGAATCTCACCAGAAGCCATGCATCAAGAAATGTTTCCGATTGTTTTCCCTGTGTGTTTATAACAACCAGACGGAGTCGATGTGGAGATATGTGCGGTGACACATTTGTCGCCATCGCAACGAGGGGCCTATAATCTTCCCAATCAGGAAAACCAGAACAAATTGGGCTGTGCAGCTCTTCCAGTGTGCCATCACCATAAATCATCATCATGACCCCGAACATGTACAAGTACACTCTACAACAACAGGGCCTGGGAGAATAATGTTTGTTCCCAAGATTGGTCCACAAGTATTGGATGATATACTGTGAGAAGAGTCCCATTCACATCTATTTCTCACACACTCATTGTATGGTGGAGTGAAAGTATTTCACAACCATAGCTTACAGGATCTTCAGGGCTTGGGTTTGGCTCCGGTCCTTTTTCATTACAGGGTTTGTTGGCTGTGAACAAGCACCAGGAAAATTAGTGTGATTGTTTACTGTCACTGTGAGAAAGCATGGGGCTACAAAAAAAAAGGCAACACCAGAACAAAGACTTTACAGTGATCGTATTTTTGTTATTGAAATTTTCTCAGAGGCTCAACAAAAGTCTAGAGCTAAGTGAGGCTGTGCTTAACCAAGCTAATACAAGCATGACATGATAATATGGTTAAAATGAAAATGCTAACATGCAGATAAACAGCAGGATTTAAGTATTTAGCACCATAGAAAGTTTGATAAGTTGGACGTAGCCTCGATGTTTGTAAAGTGAAGCCAGTGCACAAGTGGTTATGAGGCAATGACCATACTTCTCACTTATTACCTCAGTAAACATTTTCTTAATGAATTTTATCTCATCTAAATCTCATTGCTTGCTTGTCTTTAATTTTGTAAAGTATGGATTCATTTACAGTAAAATCTACAATAAAGCATGCTCCAGGTAGCGGCTGCCTCTTGATTGAGAAGTCATTACCGTGGTATATCCTCAAGTTCTCAGTCAGATCCAATCAGGACAGAGGTGTAACATATCCAAAAATGGTCACTTCTGCCTCCAAAAAAACACAATGAAAAGAATAGAAGTTTGCTCAATTAGTTTTTAGAATTATTATTATTATTATAATGTTGTTGTTGTTGTTGTTGTTTATTACTAAAAAGAAAATACAGCTGATGCTAAAGTGATACAGAAAATGTCAAGAAATGTCAGTTCATCACCAAATTCATCAGGGTTCATCGTCTGAATATCTGTACAGAATATCATAGCAAAAACTCAGAGGGCCAAAGTAAAGTGGTTCGTCATCTGGGGATGGAGTGAATTAATACAGATGAAGGAGTACAGATATCTGTATGGCAATCCATTCAGCAATGTTTGTGATATTTCAGTTCCAACTTAACATTGTTATTCATAGGACCAGTTTCTGTCCATGCCACCGGCCACTCTAAAAATGATGTGAATCTGTTCTTTTGCAGCAACTTTTGCTCTTATCATGAGCAGTTATTTGAAAGTTGCCAATAAACATACTTAAAAACAAAATAAGTATAATAACCAGTGAGGTAGAAGAAAATTTTCTAGGTCATTTAGCATGCACCACTGTTAGCACCATAGGTTCAGAAGATTAGAGAATTCCAGAAAAAGAAAAAAAACAAGTTATTGCATAATCTCCAGATCAGTGTTGGGTCTGGTTTCAATAACTGCCATCAAATAAAAAAGAACATTTTATTAAGGAGCTGAAGAACAACAAAAAAGAAAATTAAATCTAATTCAGCTGATGCTGTTTTCACTCATTTGGTTGTTCCACATGTTTGGTGAAGTCAAATTGTGAAGTTTGACAGAGAAGGAGAGAAAAAGACCAGAGAGACTGAAGGCAAGAGGAAGTAGTAAACTGCAAAAAAAAAAAAAAGAGACAGCGAGCGGGCGAGGGAGTGAGGAAAGAAAAATACAGAGAGGAAGACAGACGCAGAGAAGGAGAGGGAGCCAGAGAGGAGCACTTCAGTTCCAGTTGGATATCCAATCTGTGTTCTCAGTCTCTGAGTCAAGTAAAAACCATCAAAGCTTGAGGTTTGGGGACTCAAAAGTCAGTTCAATCTCCAACCATTTCCCACAGCCTTTCAAGGGCTGCCAAACGTTTATTTGTTTTGGATTAATGTAATTAACCCCCCCTTTCCCGGTGTCGCACAGAAGAAACGAGTCACAGTGAAAAGATTACAAGGCCTCTGCTTCTCATACATGCGGCCCAGCCAACCCAGCACAGTGGCTCAGAGATTTCATATCAGTGGATTATATTTTGCTTTAGCTTGACATGTAAATCGCACTCAGACAGCTCTCATGGACACATCGGGCAAACGCTTTGTAGTCCATGCAGTAAAAGGATCAATTGCAGCACAGGCACAATTCTCTGCCTTTCAGCCCCTTTAGAGTCACTTATACGCTTATACACTTACTTCCAGGTTTGATGTTTTGTTTGGGACCCGTAATTGACAAGTGTGGATGTTTACTGGAGCCTGGCTTGTCCGGTGTTTGCACTCATATGTCTTAACAGGAGCTGTTAATTGATTGATTATTGTCTAAGCCTTTTGAGCAAATAAAGTTTTGATAATAAAATAAGAATAGAGTACTTCTAGAGAAGCATTGTTGTCTGACCCGCTTTTAGAAAGTCACTAGTAATATACACTGCCTGGCCATCAGTTCATTGTGCCGTGAATTATGATATGGAGATTGTTATTTACTACCCCATCTGAACACAAAAGCTCACAAAATCTGTGAGGAATTCATGACAAACCCTCATACAAATAACCTCTCACATACAAATAAGATTTCCAATTGCACCACAAACCAGTTCATCATTTAGTGTTGAGCCATGTGAAAGTCTTAAATCTCTGAATATTCTATTCAAAAACTAAGAACCTCCTGCCGATTATTGCCATCGACCATATAATGCAAATTCTGAAATAGTGCAGTCTGTTTTAAGTGGGTTTTAAAGGTCCTTGACTTGGATCATAAAACTTATTTAGTCAATAATAGTTCGCATACAGCTACATTTCAAGGATAAACCAGGTTTTCACAAACCAACTCATCGTCCTCTCCAAGCAGCCCGCAGCCATAACTCTTCTGGCGTCTATATTTTTTCATATGACAGAAGTCACAGTAAAAATGATGTGTGAGTATGTAATACATTAGTGTTCCAGCCGTAGTAAAATGTCCCATAAATCCTCAGGGTTTTCTGTTTCATACACTACATGTCCCTTCATGAGCAGAGGAATAAAAAAAAAAATCTGAAAAGTATTGTGAAGATCTGGCGATCAAACCCAGATGGGATCAAATCGTTTCTCAAAGTCTGGGACGATGAATAATGTGCTTTCTGATTTTGCATGAGTTAGAATCATCAGAGGTTTTTCCTCAGGCTGAGAGACACAAGTTATGTTTTGATAGTACCTTTATTTTTTGCTTTTTAGAATCATGAAATAACTCATAGCTGGAAAATTTCACTTTTAATTGGAATACATGCATTTTCAAGAGTTTTGACAAATAAGGTCTTTTATTTTCAGTGCGGTAAAGTCACGTGGTCAAAGCTACTTTACTCTTTCAGCAGACAACATTGATAGACCCACTGCTGCTTTTTCACAAACTCCCCTTATCTTTCTGCTGTAATGCTGCAGTGGAGCTCTCACCATCTGCAGAGGACCTTCACTCAGATTAACTTCCATTTTATACCTCAAGAGGTCAGTCTAGCTCCCTGTGTCAGCAGCCACTGACCACCTGAACTGATGACCAGCACTGACGCTCCAGAAAGAGGCTGTTCTCAAGCGAAGCTGAGTTGAAACCTGAAACTCTTTGTTACAGTGATAGTAATCAAAGTCTGTATATGTATCACAGCGAGAAAACAAGTTCATCTTTGGAAGTGCATGACCTTGAAGTAATATACTTTGCCTCGTCTTTACTAAGAATATGCATTGATCTCTTTCACCCTCAGTGTCTTGTTTAAGGTCATTTCAGCAGGGAAGTTACTGTACTTAAACAAATTTCTGGGACCTAAAACTGTCCCTGGGGTACCAGAACAATTGAGCCCAAAGTAATTAATTAAAGAAAAAAATCAGAAAAGAATAAATCATTATCAATATATTTAGTGTGCAGCTTGTAACTGGCCATGTTAGGAAGATATCAGGTCAAATTGTTAATGCGTATTTTTAGGGAAACCTCTGTTAATTTTAATAAAAGGAAATCTTTCAACAATACAATACAACAAAAAAATCAATAGTAGAAACAGGTTTTGGAATCAACACAACAAAATGGACATGAAAAGTTTTCTCTGATGTCCAAAAAATGTACAGGGACAAATCCATCAAAGAAGAAGCAGAGACAAACAAATTTCCACCCGCGGCATCTTTGAAAGACCTGAAAGTGAAACCTCCAAAAGATATGTGACAGTTGGGGATAAAAGCAGTGTGTTTTTTTTGTGTAGAAATCTGTCGGTCTGATTATGCCTTGTTTAAACTTCAGGCCCATTCTGTGCAGGCACTCTGGGAAATGTAGGAAATAATAGGATGATCTGAAGGTGGAATTATGCCTTAATTTAAGGGACTGGTAGCATTTCTAACCTTCTGCTATGGCTACTTTCTTTAAGCCAGTCTGTGGTTAAACTCCTCAGAATGAAATGGAGTAATTAAATGTGATTCACTGTACATGTTGGATTTGCTAGCTTTTGATACTGCTGCAGTTCATATTTTAGCATTTGTCTCTTCTCCTCAGGGATGCAAAAGGATAAAATCACTTAAAAAGTTATTTCAAAAATGATCCAGGAATTAAAAGAAACTCAAAAAATATACTTTGCCAGCTTTTGGTGCTTTTCTTTAAGCAACCCAGTTTGCAGACGTCCTCTCTTCCAGCCTTTCCCTCTTATTTCCATGGCTTCTGCCAGTTTGCTGAAGAAAACATTGAATTGCCAGGATGTTTTCTTTGTCCTGCACGACACTCCCTACGTCTGACCTTGGCTTCATACGAGGCTGTTTGGGCTTTCTGTGATGCTAAGGAAATTTAACAACATCACAAAGAGCCGGAGGATGAACTGTTTTTTTTGTTTGGTTTTTCTTTTTTTTTGCTTTTTCTTTTTTTACTATGAATATTCCCAGAATACTATGACCTTCAGTGCTGGAACTCCCTTGACATTTATTCTTTACAGTAAATTTCTTGTAGTTACAGTGTGAAAATAACACACGACTGTACACATGAAGGCCAGGAAATTCCACTGCTTATCCTCTTTGTGTCTGTTTTTTTAAATGCCTAGTATTACCAGGAAAAAAAGCTAGAATTAAGAATATTATTCTGCATCTATGTTTCCTTAAAAATATATATTTTATTTACTTATTGCTTTTATTGTCACTATAAAGAAAACACGAGCTTTGATAAACAGCCACTCTCAGCAGCATGCATCCCCTCCCCACACTTTGCCAGAACAACAGCATTTTGAAGCTTCTTATACTCCAGACTAAAAACAGATGAAACAGTGGCAGATTCAGGCTCTGTATGGTGTAACATAGCATTATATTTCACTTATTTTTAGGCTTGTGTAACATTTTTTACAGGAGTATGTCATCCTGATCAGCAGGATCAGCTCACACTCTAATTGCTTTCTCTGTTCACATAAATGTGCCACTGAGTGTGTTCACTCTCCGGTCAAAGCTGTTACTCATATCATCACAGTCCTGCAGAATCCTTTGCATCTCCAAATATCAGTTTCTCTGGAAGAGGGACATTTTCCCCTTTGTGTGGATTTTGACATTTTGCAATCAATAGTCTGACTCATTGAATATTTTCTGCATGTAGGACACTTGAAGTGTCAATCAGTGTAAGAAAAGAGCCATTTCTATGAATACTGGCTCCATCTGTGTAGCGATCTAGCGAAAGGCAAATCCAACTTTAAGTCAGTCAGTCTGATCCACGTTAGCATGCTAACATCCTTTCATAATGTTGAATAAATATATGTGTATGTGACTCAATGTGACATATTACTTGGATATAACTACATTATGCACAACAGAGATCAGCAGCAAGCATATTTTTCCTGAAATTTTCATTTCCACTCTTTCTGTTCTGGCCTGATCAAACTTGAAACATTTAACTACAATGTTGCAGTTAAATATTGTTGCAAAGACAGCGTCAATTGTAAAGATCCATACATCGTATCATAAATGATATAAAACCAGCATTCTTGTTACTTTGTAACTTCTAATCCCGCAATCATCAGAACTGGACAGTATATAATTTGAAGTTAGGCACCATCTGAAAGTTGTGTGCAAAATCGCACACAGGGCTTTTCAGATTTGTGTAAACTTTCTTTTCATCTGAATGTTTTTAATTATGCCATATTGGCCCAATGAGCACTGTGTCTCTTTTTTGTCAACGACTTTCTCAATTTTCTTCATAGATACTTCAGCCCAACCTCCAAACACAATCTAAACACAGATACAAACAGATAAACAGATATAAACAGCAGCTTTCCATTACAACCCTCGTACATATGGTACAATGGCTGTCAATTCCAATAAGAAGCATTTATATTTAAAAAAATGGCAACTTTCAAAATAGGAAAAAACAGCTTTATTTTGAAGTTTTTAAAATGTTGTAAATGTCTGTTGTTGAAAATGTGTCACTGATGTTTTTCTTGGGTTTGAATATTTGTATCCTTGTAAGTGCAGTCTCATTTCCAGGGCAGCTTTAATTGAGTTTGATAATGTTTTTCAAGTAAAATATCACAGTACAAAAAAATAGGAAAAAAAATAATCAATAAAAGAACATTAATTTTCTATCTTATCAAATACAAACACCAATTATGGAGCAACATGGTGTTTGTTTTTTGGACAGGACTGTCAGCTGTGATCTGAAAATTACACTTTATGATTTTCCACAAATTACTGCTTCATTCTCGTCTCTAAGTTGTGTGTGTGTGTGTGTGTGCGTGTGTGTGTGTGGGCACACGCACGCGTGCATTCCTGTACATACATGTAGTGTGCAAACTAGTACATATGTTTGCTGCTTCTATGCAGATGTTTGTCTGCACACATGTATGCACGTACTGTGAGGCTAATCCTGAATCCTTGATCTTCAACTGCATGAACAGGCATGGAAACACTCACACACACATGCACACAAGCACACACACGGACATACACACAGAGACTCACACACCCACTCCCCAAACCTAAACAATGATCCATCATACGAATCCACATCCTCCTCTGGGCCACATCAGTCCCTTTGCTGCGGAAAAACTGATCCCAGAATCGGCTGCTAACTGTCAACTGCAGGACTCTGAGCCGCCCACTCACCACTAGAAAGAGACCACTGTGGACGCATGCATTTAATAGGCCTGCCATCAGAGTAAATGGAGGCTTAGTTTGAGAGCGCTCTGATCTCTCTCTAGATTTGTGACGCTCCTCTTTTTTGTAAAACCCCAAGGAGAGCGAATACAATGGTGGATTTGTCGAGGCTGTAATTGTGATTTTAGTTTTAGTTTTGTTCCTTGTCATTGTAGGTGAATTGTCTGGTGTGTCGCAGCTGTCATCGAGGGTTTGTGTGTGGTGTGTGGTGTGTGTGCTCGCATACATGTAGGTCCCTGCTCTTTCCTCTGAACACATGCAGCCATTAGAACTGACTGTTGGCAAACAATCAGTGACTTTTGATCCATATGTATACATATATACATAAATGTACCACCAGGTTTTGCCTTAAAACAGAACTAATTAATATTTAGTTTAAACTGAAGAAAAGCTGAAGACATACCTTTTTTGTTCCAAAAAAATTATTATATGTGGAATCTCCATCATTTTCTCTTAAACAATGGCTGCAACTGTGTGTGTGTGTGTGTGTGTGTGTGTGTGTGTGTGTCTGTGTGGTCATCAACAGGCACCACTACCCTTGAGCTGCCCACTGCTTTCAGTATGGACGTGGCCACCCACACTCTCTGCCCTGCTCTACCATTTATACTAAATTCCACATAATGGACCATGTGGGGACTCTGTATGGCTAAATCATTAGCATCACCACAAGTTCCTCCTTGAGCCATTTTACAAAGTGAGTTTTTTTCTTTTTTCCCTTTTACCATTTTCTTGCTCTTGGCAACTGATTCAACCAATATGTAAAGGTGGACACAGCTAAGACAAATGTTGAGATTTGGTTCAGTGACAATTTTAAACAACCTGGTTTTCATGCGAGGCTGCCAACAGGGAATGAATGTGAAGCCTGCAAGTGAGTTTATTTTAAAAGTGTTTGTAATCTCTTGCTACTTTAAAAGTTATTTCAGGGCCGTTAAAGTACAATAAAAAGAACAAAATGTATGAGAGAAAATCAGCTGTTCTTGAAGCATGTTGCAACTAAACACTGCTGGTTTTGTCATAACAACTCTGCAAAGTCGTTGAATTTTTCTTTGTCACTAAAGACAACAGAGCCAAACCGTTACTTTATGTTACATCTGAAGAGGACACGTGTGTCAGGAAAGAGCAATCTCTTTGTAAACTGTGCCACCACCATCAAAAATTTTGTAAATTTCATTGTGGTCTTACCATTGAAAGCAGATGGGTGCTTTGCTTCTTTTTTCCTAAATCCACCAGAGGCCAAAACCAACAAAGCCAGATTATGCAGCAGGCAATGCAAGATGCAAAAAATAAAATTCAGATATGAAATTAAAAGCCGAGCAGATCTCTGACATCAAACAGTAAATAAATGAGACCATAGCAGAGAAGCCAAGACACGAGAAGATCAGCAGACGAACTGAATAAGACTTTGATTATTAACGTCCTGTTTCAGGCACTGTATTGTGTTCTGGCGGATGAATTCTGGGCAGAAGCTTCATCAGAGACACAGTCGGGCCTCTTTGGCTGTGGCAAGCACACTAACCACTAATATCAGGTTGGTTCAGCAAAGGAGAACAACAGCACGGCCACACTAACCAGACAGCTGCAGCTTCCTGCATGACAATATGCTACAAGAGGGATTAGCCACTCAGCTAGCATAATAACAACAACACTGATGACAATAGCACTAATAATTATCATAATTACATGAAGACCACTACAGCTACAGCTGCTAAAATGAAAATATTGTATGCTTTACTGTAGGTCATAGGATAGTTGATAGTCACAAGAGCAGTAGATGACAATAGATTTTAATTGTGAGGCTTTTTTATGAACAAACGTTTTTGTGGTCAGAATAAAACAATGAAATATAATAAAGCAAACAATCTATTACACAGGCATGATTTGAAAACAAGAGTGCAGCCACACTAGAGGCTCCATGAGGCTGTTTACTTTTGCCTGCTAGCAAGCTAGCATGCTAGCATCTGCTAAATGGCACCAAAGACAAACAGTGTCTTTTTTTTTGTCTGTCTCATGGTGGCACTAATGGAGACGTCAGGGGAGACACAAAAGTCACATACTTATAAACAAACAAACTGACATCCCCAGATATGCTTCACTAAAAATAGAAAATAGATACAATAAGAGCACAATAGAACCAGGTATCTCCGAATATCTCCTCATTTCTGTGGAGGAATATGTCCTCCACAGAAATGAGCTCATCTGCAGTTAGATCAACTCCCTGTTTTTCCCAGGTTCAGCAGCTTGAAGAATGACTACAACAGGTGTCAAAGGTATCAAATCATACTATACTCAACCAGGATAAAACAGGAGTACATTTTGTTTCTTTAAAAAAATGTTGGAAAACTGAACCTAAATTATGTAGGTTATGGTTTACAATGGCTGTATTTACAAGCGTTAGCATTCATCATAACAGCATGCATCATGTGTGGCTCTCACAGAGAAATTTCATATTTGGTTGTCATTCAATGCAGAGGGAAATAAAATTCACTAAACAAACCACTTTAGAGGAATCCATTTGAAGTTTTGAGAGCAATGTGAGCATTTTTGAAGGATATATGCAGTGTTTTCTTGAGGATTTTTTAATTAGTGCGCTTTGAACTTTGTGGAGGTCACAAGATCTAACAGCCCACTGAATACTTATCCATGGCTAATTTAGTGCCTTATGGGTTTCCTCCATTATGTTGGACAGAAGATGCTCAATAGACTGTATGTCAGCCATGAAATCACTTGTCCTTATAGTCAGATATTACCATAATTGCATCTCCTGCTGCAAGGACTTCTTTTTCTACTACTACTACAGCTGCAACTAATACCAGGATCAGTACAATAGACATGTGAAATGAAATATGACTGTGAACTGAAACGGCAGGGGATAGCGTCGGTAAGTGTCGGTAAGAGTTTTTTGTGGACTTGTGGATATATCACATTTGGTAAATATCTGGTAATGTTGATTACTATTACAGCTATCATGCTTGTTGTCCTTATTTTTACTATTACTGTTTAAATATTATAGTTTTCTTGACCAACGACAATTCTTAATATCAGATTTTACAAGCTGAAATTAACCTTTTCCTTACAGAAATAAAAGTGATATCACCACTGAAAATGTGCAATGGAAAAAAAAAAGTTTGTTTCCATCGAGCCAAGCTGCAGCTTTGTGGTTCATCAGTGTGTGAGCGTGTGTATAGTCGGCTGATTCAAATCTAATGTATCAAGCTTTAAATAGCAGCCGCGTCGCCTCGGCTCTGGGAGATTACACTCTTTTAAGCATTTTCCTTTTTGCAACAGTATGTGTTTGAGGTGCTCTGTGGTAAGAGGCTGCATGTGAGCGTCCTCATGTGTGTCTCTGTGTGCACATATGCATGTTTCTGTCTTTCTGTAAATATGTGTGTGTGTGTGTGTGTGTGTGTGTGTGTGTGTGTGTGTGTGAGGAGCGAGGAGTGAATGACTTGGCTCCACATCAAAGGCCCCTGCGAGTCTCTGCATTAACGAGGCCCTTTGTTCCCTGCCTCCCAGATTACAGCACGTCTCTCCCCGTGCTGCCAGTGAGCTGTGTGTGTGTGTGTGTGTGTGTGTGTGTGTGTGTGTGTGTGTGTGTGTGTAGGGCACAGTAACCTGTAGACCAAAGGCCAAGGTCTGATGCTCCTCCTCCTCATCATCATTCTCATCTAATGGACCCAAAAGGAAAGCTGATCCAAGGAAACTGCAGCTCCACACTGGACTTGATGAATTTGTTTCATTTCTGTTGTTCTGCAGAAAACATTCATGTTTTATTGTTGCTGTTTTATCATATCGTGTTTTCACAAACACTACGCTGTAATATGTAATTTTCCCCTAATGTCTTAATACTAATTATCTTCATATCTTATTGCCTATTTCCTCATAGGCAAAGCTATATAATGCTTTGAGCGGCATAACGGTGCAGTAACTGTCTGTATCTGCTTCCCTATCACAGAAAATTGCTCTTGTGGGTACTGTGGCTCTTATGCAACACATGCAGACTGCACTGAACAGGAACAGCATTTAAAAAGTCAAAACAGCAGAAAACAAGCAGCATTTACACCTTTGTTATCAAGCTATAATTTGGGTTGGTTTTAGGGAAAAGGGCATAAAGCTGATTCACTGTGTATTCAGAAACAGTAACTGGAAAATGTTTCATAGAACAAAATCTGTTTTATGGCTTCTGGATTACTCCGAATCACGTTGGAAAGAGGGCAACTAGTGTCATCGTACATGCTTTAAAAATTAGTTTAAGATGCTTTAATGTCAATAAAAAGATCTTTTTCACTTGGAAACCATTTTTTCCCTTTGATCATTCCTAATATTTTTTGTACAGTCATTTGCTCCCGTGCTGTTTATTTCCGAGTTTGTGACATGAACTAAGAAAAGATGATAAGCAATTATCAGCAACCTGCCGTGGCATACATTTCAGAACTAATCTTCTCGACCTGCCTTCAAACCTGCTGCTCCAAACTGGGAGATCACCTCACCTCAGTCAGCTCAGCGACGCACTGAGACAAACCCCGCGGTGTGTGTCTGTGTGTAGGTGAGTGTGGTGACACGGTGTGGCGCAGAAGCTCTTCTGCTGCTATTTCCAGTCACTATCAGACCTGTTTTTCATAAGCCGGGGCATGATTTGTTAATGCACGTCTTTAAAAAGTTCATGAACTGAAGCAGGCCTGAGCGAGGATGGAGCTGTTCCAACCACAGCTCGCTCGCCTGCTCTTTTCTCTGAGCACACAGGGAGAAGAGAGCACACTGGGTGCAGGCATTCGAGGGGTTTTCTTCCAAACAGAGATATAGAGTTAACGAATACAGAGAAAGGGAGGGGTGGTGATCTTTTACGCAGTGATGGAGAGCACAAAATTAAAAAAGGATGGCACTTAAGAAGATGATCCTTGGATCAGATTTGGTGAACGTGAGCAGTCAAGTCCTCAGTTGCCAAAGAGAAGAACAGTTTTATAGTTTGGATATTTAGTATTTTATTTATTTATCTCAGTTTGCACTTGACATCGTGCACTACCTGTCGACACCTTGGTCCTACTGGACATTTTTTTAGCACTTGTCTGTGGTACTTTTCCTGTCTAGGTCATTGCTGTCACTGTGGATAAAGGCGTCTGCCAAATGATATTGTATAATTGTAGAATTGTACTATTGTAAAGTTGGCCATATATAACTTAGATGTGCAATGTTCTCTAATAAAATACATTCCATACATTATAAATCTATCGGAAATTGAGTCAAAGCTAACCCTAACCCTAACAAACAAACTTTATTAATGTAATATTAACAATAGCTGTGATGTTAGTGATGTAGCTGCTGATCTTCCTGTTTTGCTTGTTTTAGGTTGAATGAGGACAAGATAATACATGTGTTAGGTTTTGGATCCTGCACTGGACTCAAAGTCACAAATAAAGTGTTTGCATCTCCGTCCACTGATCCTCTGCTGACGACCAGCGATGTGTGTTCAAAGCTCTCTTCACTGTTTATGTTTGTTGATTTCACCCCCAAAGCCCTCCGCAGATCTGTGATATCAGCTCATTAATGTTTGATAAGCAGCTAACGAAGAGGTAAAGGGACTGCATTCTGCTAAATCAAAAGAGGCAGACACATTCAAATCAGCAAACACTCAGCAAACTAGAACTTGAACAAGCCTCATTATCATTATCAAGCATAAGACATCAAATTCTCTCTCTCTTTCTTTTCCTTTTTTTTAAAAAAAAATATGGGCTCGTTTTGCTGAGCCAGTGCGCTCTGGTTTCCAGTTTTCACACAGATACATTAGAGTTGAAACTGGTCTTTGTATTGTCAGTGTGCAAGTGGTTTCACGAGAGAACGTGCAGGCTGAGTAACTTGTTCAAGGACATCTTAATAGCAACTGCTGCAGGAAACTTTTTCTCCTTTTTTTTTTTTGCTCCTGAGTCTCAAGATGTAACCTTTATTCTTGGTGGTAACCTGTGCCGCAGCTGCTACTCATGTTTCCACCTCTGTGTGCCACTTCTTAAATAAGTGTTTGAAATTCTGAAATGATTCACAGGTTATTCAGCCTCCTACAGACATAAAAAAAACACCTTTCACAGGACGCACATGTCGTCTTGTCAGTGCAGTACTTAGGTCGACCTCTCTTTGTTCAGATAAAAAGCTTTTGCACAAAGTTAGAGTGGTTTCTACATGTCAAATTCAAACTTTCTCTGAAAAGCTATTCTCCTGCAGAAATTCTAGGCATCGTCTTTGACCTTCTAATCCTTTTTGCATGCAGATCTTGGTCCACTTAATACTTTAAAACAACTAAACATAAATCAGTCCTTGAATCTCACTAAAACAATTTTATTGTTGAATATTTAATGCAAGGGCAGATTAGTTCAGCGTTTCATTGCAGAAACTGAGACACAAAATAAAACTGTTGACAAGATTTGTTGAGGTTCCACATTGCTGGCTGCATGCTGCCTCGAAGGACATGGTTTTGATTGTAGGAAAACTACCAATAAAAAGCACACAAGTGGTTCCAGTTAAGAGCTGTTCGCTTGGATGTGGCTTAACCCCAATGAAAGGACATGATTTAATTACTCTGCAGCTTTAATGCGCCTGATGTTTCTTTAGAAAGCACAGTATATAATCTTTTTTTGAACCAACTGTGATTCATCTTTGAAAGAAAAAAAAAAACATGCTAAAGAAGGAACCCCCACCCCCAAATTAGCTGAGCAACGGAGCAATGGAAAGGGACCCACTGAAATCTTCTCTTCATCATCTTCTCATACTAAATGAGTCCTTTACATACTGATGTGGGGTTGATGTTTGTGTATTTTGAGCTGAGAACCATCATTCATTTGCACTGACTATCTTTTTTAATCAAATGTTTGAGTTCAGGCACAAAATGTTATCCTGTTTCCTCTTGGGTCATCACTGTGAGGACCCCTTCCTCTCCCCTGCAGTTTGTGACCCCTTAAGACCCTACAGACTGAGAGATTTCAGCAACCTTATAAGCTGATTGCAAATCACACCGAGCAACATGGATCTAATGAAATTGGAGACGATATTAAGTTTACATCACATTACATTACATTATATCATCTGTGGTAGCATAGGTGATCCCACAAACAAATAAAACATCACTACGGTTGTACAGTAAACACTGACGCTAAGGAAGTTGGTGTAGTCATAGTAACACAAGAAGGACACATCATACCAACAAGGCTCCTGCTGCAACAACCCAACATAATTTTTCTTCCATGTACAAATCCTAAACATTTTGTTTTGCACATTTTACTTCCACCTAATATTGATTTAGCATCAGCCATGCATGGATCACTGCATAATTATTTGCTACATTCCTATTGGTTATTTGGTAGACTTAGGTCGTCGTTGTGACATTGTCAACCTAAATTTGTGATGCCATGGTCCCATGCTAACCTCAGTTCTAAGACCTTGACAATGTCTATACTTAAATATTTCTCACAGTGTGATGTAGGATTACTGGAGCCACAACCAAAGACTTAATCTTTTACACTGATCATCAGTCATCTCAGCACATACTCAAGTTTAAACTGAAACAAAGTCTACCTGGGAACTTACCCGACACAGGTTGACATTTTAAACTGCATTTTAAAACCAGTTCAGCCAAAAGGTTTTCTATATTTTATTTGATAACCTTTAAAAAGCTTGAGAAGATAAAATTATCTTCTAATTAATAAGGAGGGGTTTCATGCTGACAAAAGCCAGAAAGAAGAAATTACCACTCGCAATTATCTTGAAACCAATTCTAGGGCTCCTAATCCTCTATTTGGAAACCAGTGTACAGAATGTCTGTTTTCCAATTGAGATTGGATGTTTGTGGTGCATTTTGAATTGTATGCTATGATAAATATTTTTATAGGAAACACATATGTTTGCTTTCTGCCATAATTCAGGTCTTCAAAGTCAGGCACATGTTGCTCTGCCAGTTTTTCATTAAATTTAGATAAATAAAAACATCAACATCTTTGCATGAAACACATTTCCTTTATCAGAGCAACCACAGGCTTTGTCTTGCTCAGATATAGCGCTCATATCTGTGTCTGTATGTGAAAAGCTCGCCTTCTGGGGTCACAGCAGCTGTGCATCCTTTTTGTTTTCTGTGTGGGCTGGTTATCTTTGCTATCTGCTGCACGTATCCTTATTTGGCCTTTCCTGCCAACATATGATGTCTGATGTCACAACAGTCATTAGAGTCGGAGATAAAACATGATGAGAAAGGATGCTCAGGGTGTGAGTGAGTCACAAAAACTCTGGACTGATAAGGCAGTATGGTGGGAACTTAAAATATGACTGATCTGACAAAAATAATCACACCGCTCATAGCAAAACAGAGCATGTGTCTGTGTGTGTTAGAGTGAGACAGATAGATATAAAGAGAAAGTGTTTGTCGGTCAGAGCACCTCAAAGTATTTCAAGAGAAAGCGCATGTGCAGAGAGACTGTGTTCATTTCTGGATTTGTGTTTTGTGTAACTGTGTGTGAGACAGACAGACAGGCTGACTGTAGCCTACAGCCTTAGGTGAACCTGTGAACCCATGTGATGAATGTGCGTAACTATCAGCGCGGATATTCATGGGAAACCGTGTTGGGATCAGAGTGCGGCGAGCTCACGAGGCAGCGTGGCCCGTGCAGAGAGAGGTGCTGTCTCTCTGGAAAAACAGCTGTCTATATTTAATCAAGGCGAATAAACAAGGAGTTTAAACAACTCATTTATAATTTAGATTTGCATACATTAAAACCGCTCATTTTAATCTTTTTATTAATATGCATCAACGATATTGTATAAATATGCAGTTTTATGCAAATACCAGGCCCATTTTCTGTTTGTATTTAATTCTGTTTCCCAGCTGTGGATCATCATTTTCATTCAAGGCAACCGACTCAGATTAAGTCACGTATTAAGTCACAGCATGGGAGTGTATAAATATTTCTCAATTAAAAACTCTGAAGACCAGCTATGCTACTGTATCAGCATTAAAAATGCATTGGCACAGGGAGGAAAATAGGGGAAGGCAAGTTGTGAGTTTGATAAGAAATCAGAACTTCAAGTACATCTTTGAACTGTGTTTTTTCTTCTTTTTTCCCCTCCTCCAATCAAGTAGTTGCAATAGCTAACACTTTTTGCTGTTTTGGAGACTGTTACAAAATCTGGGGGATGTAAGGACCAGCCAAAAAACATGCTGTGTATCTGTTATTGATGAGCATGCCATGCCGTCTGATGTTTTTTCACAGAATGTCCTACATTTTGCTGTTTCTTGTCTGAGCTGCCTTTTCTCTGTCCATGCAAATGAGGAGTTTTGTTCCAAAACGTGAAAACTACCAACTGAAGAGTGTGACAACACTCGCTACAAAAGGACTGCTGGGGTAGCAGTAAAACTCACAATGCATAATTACCAAAGTTATTAGCTAACTTGGTGGTGAAGATACCCCTCAAATACGATATCATTCATTAGCGGGTGCATCCTTTGCTTTTTAAACAATAAAATTAAGGTTAAATTTTCCTTAATGAAGCTGCATAGTAGTTATGATCATTAAAACTATGTCCACTAATGAGAAAATGAATGTGTGATGCTGCACTTATAACAAGACACATGTTTAATGTGAACCAATCACAAGAAAGAGAGGGGCAGGGTTTCATGCACAGGATGTGCAGCTGATAGGATCAAGCGTAACCATCACGACAGCTGACATAAACAGCCTGCAAAACACACGTTAAGTTAAGCTTGCATGTGTTTTTATGTTTTGGGGTAATCCACAATCAATATGATGGTTCAGCGGGTTGTCCACCCATCAGAGGATTGGTGGTTCGATCTCCAGCTCCTCCGGGCTGCATGTTGAAGTGTCCTTGGGCAAGACACTGAAACCTGAATTGCTCCTGATGCTGTGCCATCAGATTGTGAATGCGTTAGAATCCTAAGTTTTGCTATTAGTTGGGTGAACGCTGACTTGTAGTACAAAGCGCTTTGAGTGGTCAGACAACTAGAAAAGCGCTATATAAGTACAGGCCATTTACCACGATAAGATAAATGCAAGGTAGCATGTTGTCAACACCTGAAAACATAGTGCATACATTTGTTCTTTATCAGCATGCATGCTTTATTACTACAGTGTCTTAATAATAGTATTTATATACTGTATTCATTGTATGTGTGCTGATTATATTCCATAGTGCATGATGTGCACTCATGTGACCAAAACTAAAGCAAAGTTGGAGAAGGATGCAGGGAGACCACATCAGAAAATAGCAACTGGCTCCACATTGTCACAACATGATACTTTTATTTTCATGTAAAAGTGTTTGATCAACCAACCAAAACCAAAATCATTGTCTGCCAAATGACATTGTAGAACCAAAAACAATCACTCCTGTTCTAATTCCTTTACGGCAATAAAAAAAACACTAATAAGTGTTTAATGCCATATACTGTGATATTTTCTGAAATGCTTACTTTAATGTGAAAATCTAACACTACCCCATTGAGAGCAAAAACAAAAACAGATTTATGGTTGTGGCTGAGCTCTTAAGTATTGAGCAAATGATTATCACTTTTATCATTTGAAATAAAAAATTAAATCAGATTAAAATTGAAAATAACTGGATGCAGATGCTTTGAAAGATAATCAGTGTTGTAGAAAGTACACAGTTTCTTAACTACAGTAAAAGTTGCAATAGCACATTGTTAAAATACTAAATTTAAAAAAATAAAAATAAAATAAAAAAAAGTAAATATTATAATCACCAAAGTATCCTTTCAGTATCACAATATTTCTTGCACAAAATTGGCCCCTGTAATCGTTGCATAATTATTCCTAAAATGAACGTAGCCATTCTGGCTACAGCTAAAATCTGTAGCCATTCTGGCTACACATCTGCACTCTGAGATTGTTTGTTTGACTTCAGTTAAGTTTTTGGTGGCGGCGGCGCGCAGCAGCCAGGGGATCGTTGGACGGTGTGAACACGCCCCTGGAAGTCATGAATAATGCCTGTTGAGCTGAGCTCGGGGAGGTGATGTCTCTTTAAGAGGCGCAGCCCACTGTCGAAACAATCGTACAACCCCCCCCAACAAGTCATCGGACCTGTCAATCATCCGGTCGGCGTCCTTTGATGTCGGGATCCTCGCCTTGTCTTGGGCTCAAATGAGCTGTTTGCTGTTGTAGGGAAACATTAGTTCTCTACCGACCAGGCAGCCACATCTCAACTTTTTTTTTTTTTAATTTTCTGCATGCGCTGGGGGTTTCTACACTTTGGAGGCGCCCCAGACTGAGGAGACTTAACAGACAAGAAGATTCTGTTCTTTATTTATACTTCTCTTTTTGTTCTTGTTCTATATATATATATATTTTTTTCTTTTAAAGTGTATAATACATCGCAGGGTGGGGGGAAGCAGACATGCCTCAGCTCAGCAGCGGCGGCGGGGACGACCTGGGAGCGAATGATGAGATGATAGCGTTCAAAGACGAAGGGGAGCAAGAGGAGAAAATCCAAGAAAACGCGTTTACGGAGAGAGACTTGGCCGACCTTAAGTCCTCTCTGGTGAACGAGTCGGAAATAAATCAAAGTCCGAACGCAGCGGTAGGTGGCACGGAGTGTGTGAGAGTGGATACAACACAGACAAAGTGTGTGTTTGTGTGTGTACGCTTGTTTTATTTTACACGCTGCTGACAAGCGTTGAATGAGAGCGAGATGCCTTCAGGGTTCCAGTAGTAGCTTCAAATTCCCAAGCCGGCAGAGGTTTACTACAGGACAGGGATGCCGTGATAAGGTTGCTTTGAGCTCACTCTGTGCTACGCGTTTGTGTGCTTGTTTTGTCTTCCTGCGCGCGCGCGCGCGCGTGTGTGTCGCCCTTTTCTTAACTTTTCTTGTTGTTCTTTGGAGTCTCTGACCCACGGGTTCGGTGTTGTCGCCCCCCCCCCCTTTTTCCAGGCGGTCAGACGGGCACAGCAGGGCGAGCAGAGGGGCTTCGCGGAGAAACACCGGGAGCATCTGGACGGTGGTAAGAAAAAACATTTCCATTCTACGTCCTCGTCTCATCCGGTTTGAGTGGCCGGCTACTAGTTTAGCAAACATCTGAGAAGCGATAAACCCACCCACAGACACACACGCAGAGTTAAAGTTAAAGCAGTATTTTGGTCACGGGGACACGTGTTTGCAGCATTAAAACCAACTTCAGCCGGCCTTGTTTTCAGGTGCTTTTACGCCGTATAAGATGTCTATGGTGCATTCGGCTCTGCAGCTTTATCTCTCACATCTGTCACTCAGTGGGGAGATTTCCTCTCTTTCTCTTTCAAATTCACACACCTCAAGAGATTTTAACGAAGAAGTAACCTCAAAGTTTTAGCAAGTGCAACATGGACACTTAAAGTCTCCTGGCCTTAAAAAATTAGATCATTTCATTCTCACGCAGTGAAACCAGCGTGTGTGCAACAGATTTAAGTTATGTTGTCTTGATGCTACCAGTGCAATTCGCCCTGATTTGTTTAAATACATTTAAGCTTCACAGCCTTTTTTGTTTTTAAAGTTAAACCTATATGTTTGTTACAGTGTATCTATTTTTCGCCAGTGTGGGGTCACCCAGGGTCCCTGGAGAGGTTTATTTTAGGGTTGCCACCTAAAAGAAATGGGCAATTTTACATTGTGCAGAAGAAGGGACATTTCTGCAGGCTGCACTCAATTGTGTAACACATGTCAGTCATCTCTAAAAGGAAAATGTTCTCACTTAGGTTCTTTTGAGCCAAATCTTCATCAAAAGTGGATTTGTGCCCTTGAATGTGTCTATTTGGAGAAACCCCCGCAGAGAGAAATGATGCTGTCTCTGACTGATGCTGATTGAATTATTTAGGATACTGATGACCCCAGTTCCTGCTAGCTTTAAAAGCTTTTGGTTTAAAGTCAAAAGTTAAAAATGACAAGGGATTAAGGTGGAATCAGAGTTTAATGTGCGTCTCTGTGTTTCATAGCACTCAGCACTATAACTTAGTTATGGCTGACCCTCAGAGAAGCCTCTGAAGCTTAAAATGGGTGGTGGTGAGAGGTAAATTAGCACATAGGCTACAGGAGTTCACGCCTCTCAGGCTAGGTGACAGTTGTAACGCTTTTGTCTCTTGTATTGTTGTCTGTGTCTATAGGAGGATATAGCATGTAGTAAGTGGAACACTTGTAAATAGTTGGCCTGCTTCATATGCACATTTATTCTGGATAATAGATTTTACTTTTTCTTCTGAGGCACACAGATAAATCTTACAGCAGTGTGGTGAGAGTAAGTATCAGATAATATTTATATTTTAGTTCTCTTAAGGTGCAAACAGTGTTTCCAAATGCAGCTTTTACTTTGATGTCATTTGAAATCTTATTAAAGTGAACCCCCATGCTCTTAGAGACTAAACCAAAAGAGTTTGATTGGAAATTTAAGAAAAAAGTGACACATTGTGCAAACAAAGGGTCCCATTTAAACATTTGAATTATTGCTGTCACTAAGTTTCTAACACTTTGTTGTTTTTCATGTCTGACCTCAGTGGCGAAGCACCAAGATGGAGGCATGTACAAGACACCCGCGTATCCCGGGTATCCATTCCTGATGCTGCCTGACCCCTACCTCCCCAACAGCTCGGTTTCTCCATCTGTAAGTGCGCCTCTGTTTTAATTCTCCTGCTGGCTCGTGTGCTTTGGTCGCTGTTTGTCTCCTGACGGTTTCATGTGTCAGCAGCTGAGGGCAGCATGAGGTCCTTATCTGCCCCTGTTTACGTTCTACTTTGGACTGCAGTGCAAGTTTGTGCACTTCAGCAGCTATTTGTATTCTTTGGTACCAAGTCCAAACAATGAACACAAAGTTTTGTGCTTCAGGAGGAGTTTTTATGCTTTGAGTGTGTTTGGAAATATTCAGCGTTGCTGCTGAAACACAGACCCAGACATGCAGGGATGGAAATGTTTTGAGATTTGTTGCCGCTGGCTTGTGTTTCTTTTCATTTTTGGCTAAATCAAATAGATCCTCAGCAGCCATAATTCAATTGTAACTAAGAGAGACAGTGCTGACGTGACGGACAATGTAATGGTGTTGGTTTTCTGATCTTTTTGGATAAAAGCATTAACATTTCTTTTAGGTTTCTTTGCTTTTTTATTCATACTTGTATTTCATTAGTAAACATCAGCTCACATTATACAAACCTGTGGTATCTTCACCTCTTCAATATGATCAGCATACTAATGCTTCATCTGTGGTATCTGAAATATTTGACTTTGACTTATATTTGATTTCTGTTCAGAAGAGGTAAATCAGCCACAACCTTCAAATAAGTTCTGATTTGGCTTCTGACTGTGCTGTGTCCTCCCATAACTGCCTTATGAAATAAGGCGGTATTTAAAACGTGCTCAGCGCCACAGCCTTACAAGGGAAACCAGGGAAAGAGCTTGTTGTTGTTGTTTACGCCGTCGCTGAAGTTGGAATATGATTGATGTCGTCATTGCTGAACCGCTTCACATGACGTTTTCCGTCTGTTTGTGCCTTGCTTGAATGACAAGAGGTTTGTCGCTGCCTTAATGGCTGTTCTGAGTGCTAAACCGCTAAAACAAACACCAGAAAGACTCATGGAAGGATTTCAAGTCTGCAGTATCACTCAACCAGCCAGACAGCCCTAAAAAATTAATCATAAAATCCCTTCAAGTCACCCATAAGAACCAATATCCATGGATAGGCTGACTAATTGCACCAAACACGAGCGGTTGTGCCTAATTCATTTTTCACGTGCTGTGTAATCCTGTTGCCTGAATTAACCCCCTGCTCTAACAGACAAGACGTTGCTAAACAGCAGAGATGCCTGTTTATGAGATCACATGTCCTGTAGGCTGATCTAATGGGAGACACAGTGAATAAGGGATCCGCCGTATCACAGAATCTACTTTATGGCCGGAAAAAGGGATTTGCTAATGACACCTTGAAGTCTCTCAGAGTGTTTTGCGACAACGTCCCTTTCAAAGTACGCATCGAGAACCAGTGGTTCGTCATAGGAGATTTTAAATGGGTCATTAAAGAGTGGAACAATTCATCTGAAACCTCAAAAAGCTTCCCACGTTTTTTTAAATTCAAATGTTCAACCTCTGGTCTACGGGTGAATAAATCTTTCACGGCAGCTGTGAAACTCTTATCGACGTAAAGCCACTGCATTTGAACTGATAATAAATCTTTACCCTTTGTTTCACAGTCTTTATATAATGTTTTGTTTTTCTTGAAACAAGAGCAGCTCAACCTGTTTGGTTTTTACGCATAAAGTTGCATTTGTTTTTGCGCGGGACACGCATGGACGCGTGACGTGCCTTCCAGGAAATCATCTTTTCCCTAAGTCTATCGTCCATAATCGAGATCGAGAACAGAAGTGAATGAAATGCCAGCGCGAGAAAGTGTTTTCGTATTTCCTCAAACATCTTGGTGCCCTTCATTGCATAACACGCACAGCACATCCGGCATCATTTTAGACAAACACAGTGTGCAAGTGTGATGGCATGTGTGGCTCATCAGTGCGTCTCCACTTCTTTAACCTTCGTCTGCACAGTCTTCACCTCTCTCTCTCCAGCCCTGGAGTGCCGACCGCAGAGCCTCTCAGAGATTGTTTTTGTTGAGGGTGGGATGGGAGGGTGGTGTGGGGGATTGGTGGTGGCAAGATAAAGAGCACTTTCTTTCCCCGTGTGTCTTCGAGACTCCACACAATGCTCACTTGTTGCTGCTTCCCTTGTAATTAGCCCACTGGTTGCGAGGCGGTAGCGAAGTATCAGGCCCCGTCTACCTGCCACTTGAAAGGGCTGAGAATAGGGGGTTAGAGGGTTTGGGTGGGGGGGGTCGATGATTATGGATGGGAGAGATGGATCGGAAACTATAGGTCTGGGAGACTGAAAGAAAAAAGAGCTTGTGTTTGGTGTTTTCCCACTGCTGTTGGTGTTAATACGGGACATGGCAACACATGTTACATCTCAGTCTGCGTGCGTGTGTGCGTGTGTGTCCATGCCTGGCGGTTTGAAAGTTTCCCTCTTTACTGCTAGTTTCTCAGAGTGTTGGCATTTCTAGGAAGAGAAGTAGCTTGTAAAATGTCAGATGAATCTGACGATTTCCCAGAGCCCACGGTGACGCCTGCAAATCTTTTATTTTGAACCAATGCGCAGAACAAAAGAGATTCTATGCAACAATGATGGACAAACTGTAAAATACATTTAAGAAGACAGAAGCATGTTTATCAGAGCTGTTGATGATTTTTCTGTCAGGCAACTTATCAACAACTTCTTTTTATGGGGCCTCTTTGGCTCATTTGTCTGTTCAGTGGTGATAAATATCTAATTATCTATTGATTTACTTCCGTGCTTCATGCTGATATTTCATCAATTAAAAGAAATTCATGACTTGTAGTAAACATCCTGAACGTTAATAGATTCAAATCATGTATAGATTTGTTTTGGCCTTTCTTGTTCGTATCTTTGGAGCTGTGTCAGCTGAGCAGTCCTGTTTTTTTTTTAATGAATAATGTATAAAAATGTTTTTTTTAAAAATATGAAACCCCAAAGATTCTCCGCTTCTCAAATATCTTTGCTTGTAAATAAAACAGTTTTTCTGTTTGTGTCACTGTAAGCAGAAAAACTTTTAGACTGTCGGTGGGACAAGCGTTACCTTGTGCCCTGAGACACTGTGAGGGAGTGTTTTCTGATGTTTCACTAGCCAAACAGTTACTGAAGAAAATAATAAGAATAATAGTGTGTGTATGAGTCAGTAATGAACAAGTGTCTGCTGCAGCTGTAATAGTGCTACTGTTATGATAATCTTCCCTCAGTCTATGAAAGACTGAATGTTGTCATCATTTATTATTTTAAGTTCAACAGAGGGCAGTTTCCCAAAACCTTTGTGTTTTCCTGTAAACACCTTTAAACACTCATTGTGAGAGCATTAGCTGGATGACAGTAAACCATATGTTATTTGTATTATTTGTTCATTTTCATCTCTCCTCTGAGGGTACGTCGTGATGCTCTATCGTAATCAAACCAGTCCATGTTCCTTTCAGATTTTTTTTTTTTTTTGTGTGTGTGTTTATTTGGTCAGATGTTTTGAATATATACGTGTGTCATCTCCCAGATCGAAGGTTTGCATCAGAACCCTTCCGAGGAGATCGAGCATGTGTCTCAGTCTGATCTCGATCGCCGGGGATCACATTGTATTTCACTGAACAGGAACAAAAAAAACCAAGAAGATCCAAGAGTCGTTGTTCTTCTGAAAAAGATTGACTTGTTATTTTCCTCATTCACCCAAACCAGACTGTCTGAAATAAATAAAAACGGATAAATCACAGCCTATATTATTCTGGTATTAATATTAACATCTCATGTAGAAAGAGCTTCTAATCTCTGTTGAGAGGTGAAGACAGAGCAATGGAGAGGCTGCTGCACAGTGTATTCCCTCCTCATCCCATTCAGCCATAATGCTCCTATTACAGCATTTCATGGGACATTTCACTGTTGTTATATTAATGTAGATATCAGCTGTCCTCCCAGAGGAAGTGGCCAAAGAGGGAGATTTGTGGGATTCAGAGATATGACTAAACTCCCTCAGCTTGTTGTCTTTGGATAAAGCTTTATCCGGACTGTGTAAGACAGCGCATAGCGTGTTTGTGTGTGTTTGCTGTTTAAAGTAATTTGTATGTATCTATGGTTTTGGTGTGTGTGTGTGTGTGTGTGTGTGTGTCTGTCTGTGTGCGTCTTCATCTGCATGTTTCCTTCCCAAGTTTTGTTGCCGTGGGCTTGTGTTTGTATCCAGAGTTCATGGTGTGTTTTATGCGCTAATGTTGGCTGTATAGTGTTTGTGTGTGTGTTTGAAGCCAGAGATTGTGGATGCAGTGTGTTAGACCTTCCCTGCCTGTGTGTGTGTGTGTGTGTGTGTGTGTAATGCTGTGGATTACCAGCAGACCGTGTTTTTGAAGGGATCATGAGTCTTTGTCATCTCGAGGAGTCAAACCCCAGTGGAGGGGAGATTGTCAATAAAAACTGCGCCCCGTCCTCTCTTCTGTTTCCATCTCTCTCCCAACTCCCCTCTCAATATCTCTTTAGCACCTATCCATCTGTAATTTTTTGTCGCTGCTGCCTTCATCATCTCAGCTGGTTCTAAGCACCCTTCTGCTTCAATTCAGCTTCTTAACATTTTCCTCCTGTGTGTGAAAACGTCAACCATGAACAGCCATAAAAGACAGAAGAAGGAGTCCCCATCAATTTTGAGTTGCAGGGTGGCATTTTTGAGCAACCTGGTGCATCTCAAACATCTCGGGGAGAGCTGCTGTGTGGCCGAGCAAATATATATTTTGTGCCGGTGATCCAAAGCTGTTGCAGCGTTTGTAGCCGCTGTTATCCTATTGTTGATTATGGTTTGCGAAGGCATTTTCATACAAGGTGGACAGAGAAAGTGTGGATAGAAGGAAGTGTAGAGAACGGCAGAGGGCAGCTGGAAAATGAGGGATGAAGGACACTTTTAAAGCTTTGCAATAGATGATATTACTATTGCTATCCTGTAATCTATATACGCTAACATCCGTCTACCATAATACTTTGACAATGCGTTAAAAATGATCCTTGCACCTTGAGGATGAATGTTTTGTTTCTCGCTAACTGATGTTATTGCGCAGTATTGTTGTAATCAGTGATACAGGCAGCACAAATGTGCTTGTTTGTAAATGACCAAACTTCATTTTTATGGGTTCATGTCTCCCGAACTTCTTTGTCCAATCAGCTTCTTCGACCATTCCTCCCTGACAGTATTTCAAACTAAATGTTTTACAGAAAAGGACAGAATAACGCCCGTATCTTGGAAAAGACTCAGACTTGGAAAAGATTAATCAGACAGTCAAGAGTTGGCAGTTGGCTGAAAGCTGCACTTCCTGTAGCTGCTTCACAATAAAAGTCTATTAATATGATGCTTTAAATGTGGTGCACCGCATGAACATTAACATTTGTTACAGTGGACTTGCACTCTGATTGTACCGCAAATGGCAGCCAATCAGGAAACAGCCAGCTCCAAAGATCAAAGTAAGAACAGAAATGAAGCAGTAGAAGAAGTCACGTTGGCTGATTGTTGAGACTGGTGGGGGCCTGGTTCGAAATTAGTGGGCGGCCCATTCACTAAAGCCAAAACAATTGCTGTACATTTTCTGTGGTGGCCACTGACTTACAAGCCCTGACTGGTGGTTAGTGGTCATATTTTGACATAGGAAGTATTTAGACTAGATTTGAATCAATGGCCTTTACCAATCACCTTTCAGCCTGTCTGTGAATTGTTTTGTTTGAAAGACGCGCAACTTTTTTAGAGTGGCTTCAATCACAAAAAGGTTTCGCCTCTGATAGTCTAAAAACTGCACCTCTTAATGCGACAGCGCCAAAGCGTGATCAAACTATTGATAGTCAGCCCGTCCTGTTTACAGTTCATTGTCTGCAGATCGATGAGCAGTGTGTCTGATATTCGGTGGTACGCAGTTTTATTCACCGTCAGTGTGAAACTCCCTCTGATGTGGAAGATGTGGTCACACAAAGACGTCAACAAGCTTCGAAGACAACACGCCGCCATGAAACACTTTCCTGCTCACTCTACCTGGACAGAGAACACAAAAAAGTTGCCATATTAACCAACTGATTTTTGTGAAGACCATAAAATGTTTGTTTTTCAGTGCCTGTGCTGTACGACAGCACGTAAACTTAGTCACTGGAATTTACTGGCCAATGTTAACAGCTCAGCATGCTATGTCTTTGTCTTGTTTGGGGGAATTTCCTGCTCATTTGACATTTCATTTCACAGAATGAAATTGAAAATTGACAGGAAGACTGCTGAAAGACAGTTTACATGTTTGGGAAAGGGTAGGGGTAAAACTTCGTCATTTCTGACACTCAGCTGCAGTGTGTTTTGACATTTTTTATCTCAGCTTTCAAAATGCCCCTTCATTGCATTTCTCACAAGCAAACCAAATTTACAAATCCAGCAAGGAAAAAGCACTTTAATTGTATTTACCCACTTTAAACTGACAGCATGTTTGCTTTAAATATCTTTTACTATTGGGGGAACGTTAAGTTTCAGGCCTTTTGCCCATAAACTCTTTCATTTGCCTCCTCCTCCTCCACAAATCCATTCAGAAATCAGCAGCTGTTGCTAACAAGCTCTCCTCCCCATCCCCTTTTCCTCCTTGTATCTCCTAAATAATACGAAGTCGATCCTCCAAGATCAAGGGAATGGCATGTGTGTGTGCGAGTCTCTAGGATCTTGCCACTTCCTTGTTTCCCATTGTATTGCAGTGTTGACAGGGGGGTTGTTCAGCCAGCCCCTAGTCCCTTGGTAAACAATGGCAGCAACACAGGCTGAGGCCTCCCTAATCCCCCCCTTCATACAGACCCAGGGGCTGGGATGAGCGGAGCAGGGGCCTCCCTGCCTCTGACTGGCTACGATAAGGACCCCGCCACTCAGATTTAAGAGGCCTAAAAGAAAAGCAGCTTTCACTAGAAGGCGGCAAAAGCTAGGGTCGCATGGAAATTGGGAATCTCTGAAGGTCTTTTTAAGGAACACATTTTTAAAAATATGGACATCTTGACTTTAGAAGTTTAATGTTACAGTTATGTTTCTTTTCATCCACGCTGTCTGAGTGAAAGCTGTTTTTTTAAAAGCAACCACTGCTGGAAGTTCCCACCGTGCCAGAGCACTATAGGATAAAGGAGCTGGCAGAGTCTTAACTTGCTATTGTTGCGATGTATGTAAGTGCAAGATTATGGTTGTATAAAGTCTAAGATTACTGAGTGCAATGAGGTTGATGATAGGACAGCAAATCTCCATTACTGCTCTCAGCCAAACACGCAAAACTCCCGTTTCTTTGTGTTGGGATCACGAAAGTGCAGGAGACATGTTCCTCATTCACATCACGCATAATATTGGTGTCAGTTGTTTTGTATTTCTGATATTAAAATCACAATATTAGATGCCCAAATAGACTTTTTAAACCATGTCCTGGAGAAGTACAAAAAAGGACACAGTTTTGTTGAAGATTGACATTTTCCATGGCAGTGCTTGTAAATTTGAGAGGTATAAAATGTATTTCTTATACATTTTATACTTATAAAATAAGTCCTTAAAATGTCTTTTTTTCTCTTTTTTGGGCAGTTAAAGCCTATCACTATCTAGAAAACAAATAAAAGCTTCAAGTATTGATATTTGATGAGCCGTAATGAGATATTTTTGTCCTTTTTCCCTACAAAGTGACTAAAATGACTGATAGATTATCAAGATTTTAGCCTATTTACTTTGTTGATTTATGAAATAAATACATTTATGGAATCAATTCATGAAAAAAAAATTGTTTCAGCTCTAATCAGGAGTGAACCACCACTGAGGCCTCTGATGTCTACGTTGAACCAACATCATGTGTCAGTGAAAAAAAAAAATTGAATTATTAACTCTAGAGTAGAAATGGGGTGTTTTCCTGCTGCGAGGGACATCACAGAAAGGCATTTCATTACAAAATAACTAATAGTAATCTCTGTGCATGGATGGGTAACAGTTTGGCACTTTTTCAGGCAGGCCGATGCCCCCGCAGCTTTGAAGGGGGTCAGGAAATATGAGCAAGAGATCAAAATTGATGTGGATGAGGACAGATATACAGAGCGTAAAGAGAGAGAGGGTTTGAAGTGGGAGGGCTCGAGCAGTAAAGAGAGCATTATAGGGGGGGCAGGAAAGGGAAGGAGGGGGGAAGATTAAAATACAAATGACCATAAGAGCGTCCTCATCGCCCTGTCAGCTTTGAAGTAGCGGCCTGTGAAGGCACCTAAAGAGCGACTGTTCAGAAGACTATTTCAAGAGGCGGAAATGTTTAAAAGAATATCAGAAGAAGAGGGGGGAAAAAACCCGTCAGATGGCCCCGAGGTGTTTATACCTGTAATTATTCATCCACTTATTTCTTTCCGGCACAGAGGAAAGGTTGTGGAGGGTGGTGGCGCAGAGCGGTAAAAGACAGGTGTTGGCGTAGGAAGTGTTGGTTCGTTTGATTTATATATTTATTTTTTTTTTATACATTCAGGCATATTAATTAATACAAAAAGTCAAGTGCCTGTTTATTCATCTCACTGAAGGGAGCATCATTTTAACTGATACCAGTTAGTACGGGAAGAAAACAGAAGAGGTTGAGACGGTTGGTGAACTTGTGGTGTTGGTGCTTGTCTTTATTTTTTTTTAAAGATTAAGACCACATTTCCCAGAATTCCTCCCACACTTCCTGTCACCAAGAGGATGCTAGAGGTCAAACATGTTGCTGGATGGTTTTTTTTTTCACACTTTCAATTTTCATCAGCCAGTGAAATGAACTCAGCTTTAGTGGTCATACTCCATTTCCATGCTGTATGCAGGTAACTCCTGCAGAAAAGCCTTTTAACAGAGAAAAAGATGGAAGAAACCTCAGGAAGAGTGCAGAGGGAGGGATCTGTCTCGCAGGATGGGCAGATATGCGATAGATGTAGCAGATACAGAACAGACCGACAAAATGTACAATAATCAATTATTTATTCAAGTCATTAATCAAGGCACATTTTCAAGTTCCCGCCTCTCAAATGGGTCTCATTTAAATAGCGAGACAGCAGTTTACTGAAACTCTTAAGAAAGAAGAAACAGAAACAGCGGAAAACAGAAGTTTCTAGAAGCAACTCTCTGTTTAGGTGTTTGCCTCTGATGTCTTGAACAAGTTAGTGTGTGTGTGTGTGTGTCTGTGTGTTCAAAAGAGAGTTGCACCCAGGTGAGTCATTGGCTTGTACAGTGAAACCATGCAGTTTCTCCTGTGTCGCTGTTTACAGAGCGAGCTGTCCAGGCCTCCCAGCTGACTGTTCTCAGCATGTAGTTAATCAGTGACAGCATTGTCTCTCACACATCAAAACAGTCACATGAAGCTACTCATTCATACAGCGCACGTGGTTGGTTGATTGTCTAATAATATGGAAACAACAGCAAAGCCTACACGATGTGTCGCCTTTAGGTTGTTTAAGAACCTTTCGATGCTGGATCTTGATTCCTGATGGCCAAAGAAAAATAAGATAAAGCTTAAAAAATGTGTTTAAGTTTAACAACAGTTAAACAAGGTCACGCCACCAAATTTAAGCTGAAAAGTTGTCTAACATGACTAAGCATTTCCTGCAGCACAGTTCAACATTTTTCATTTTTCAACAGATTGGACTATGATATATGGAGTTTCTGTCTGTTACAATATAGATGCCATTTAACTATAATTATAAAGAATGATTCGCAATGAATGGCTGCTTATTACAGATAGAAAGATTTGTTTAAAAGGGATTTTTTGCTTTGAAAACTTTCTGTTCTCATATTACTGTCATCCAATATGAGAGTCTGAATCAGAATCAATAATGCCTAATCGATACCCAACCAGGAGTAGTGAGTAATTAATAGGAGTCACCCAGTGTGTGATGTCTAGCAGCTTCCCAAAATGAACATGTGGCTACTTTGTGAAACTGGGCATCTTTAAAAAAAAAAAAAAAAAAAAAAAAAAGTGCTTGTGCACACACACACACACACACACACACACAGGCCCACATCACACAGTTTGTAGGTCAGTGGGCCACACTCACAACCTGTAAACACGCTCGATCCCTCCTCCCTCTTGTGTCCCAGGTCAGCGAGGAGTTTCAGAGTAAGCGGGTGAATAAATGGCCACGACTACCAGCCTGTGTCCACACAGGGCAGGGTTAACAGCATTTAAGGAGGGATGCATGCAGTGTGTGTTTCTCTACTTCCTCTCCTTTGTGAGATGCAGCAAGTAAAATACAAAGTTTGTTTCATTTATTCACTTCTGAAGTTTTACTGCTGCCATTAGAAACCTGCAGCATCTGGATCTGTCTTCTCTGAAACACTGATGTCAATGAAAGAAATTCAGTTCCTGACAGTGTGGCAGTTGTTTTTGTGGGAAAGTGAGTGATATTGAGGTGCTCTGTGGGTTTCTGTCAGAGTGAGAGTGAGATTTTTTTTAAAGAAAGCACGTGACCTATGGGAATTAATGTCTTCTTTCATTTCCTCTTCATTACTGTCAATAATCAGTCGGTTGAACAGTTTCATAAAGCAGTCACTACCTTTCTAGATTAGTAGAGGTTCACGCACACACTCATACAATCACTGTGTAATTTCCAGAAAAGGAAACTACTAAATCGTGTATGACAACAGATTTTTTTTTAAATTTTATTTTTTTATTTTTTGCAAGAGTTGCATAGATCCAGTAAATTCCAGATAAATCAATGAAATGTAACTAAGAGTCATTTAAACTGATTTGACATTTTAAGTGTCAACTCAGTTTAAATGAAATCAGTTAAGTGTATTGAAATATTTAACATGCACTGTATGAAATGTACAGATTTACAGGGACTAAACAATTAGATCGATGATAATATAGTAAATATCAATTAAGAACAGCCCCAGAGTCTCACCAGGGCCAGTTCAACGCATTAAAACGACCCTGTCTAAGATCAGCATGAAGACAAAGGTCATGTTTTACCTCATATGGGGTGAAAAGTCGAGTGTGTGTTTGGCCACAGGGCCGTGTCTCTTGTACATCCAGCAAACAAGTATGACTTGCACTATGCAAAGCTGTGCATGAGGAAGTCAAAACAAAGTTCAAACTTTGAGACACGACAGAGAAGCTGAAAATATTCAACAGAAGAGAAGAGAAGCAACATTTCTCTCAACTTCACAGGCCCTTCAGTTTCCACTGGACAGTATTAATTGTCTCAAAAAACAAAAGAGCACATGATAAACAGTGATTGGACAGTTACCTCTTGCCATGCTGACTTGCAGTCTCAGCCACACATGGTGTGTTCACCAGTGTGCTGGAGCTTCTACTGTTTGCAAACACAGTCAGTGTGACGACCATATGTGATCGTACATGACAATTTGCCATGTGCTCTGCCTCTTTCATCTGTCCCTGTAAGGAAATTTACAACCTGTTTACTCTCTCCTACTGAGAGATGGAGGGGTGTGTGTGTGTGTGTGTGTGTGTGTGTGTGTGTGTGTGTGTGTGTGAGAGAGTCTAACTTACTTTACATTTTGTTGAGTGTGTATTTAGAGTGGATCTGATACAAGATGGTTTGATTATTGTATGTATGTGGATTGCTCAGTTGCTGGTTGCATCTTATCCACTGACAGGTCTGCTCTTTAGGAAGTTTGAAAAGGGAAAACTTTAACCATTTTAACCTTTTCTCTCTACCCTGTATTGTAATATATGGGAATTGAAATAGATACCCATTCTATCAGCCGTTTGGTTCCTAAAAAGAAAAAAAACCCCAACCATTACAATTTCCAAGAGCTCAGTTCAGCATATTTGAATAACTTTTTTAAATCCTCCTGTCTAAAATCAAAGGGTATAATTTTTATCTTACACGTTTGAAAACCTGCAATAATTGCATCTGAGAAGCTGCAGTTAGTTCATTTTTGCATAAACATGACTAAACAATTAATCAGTACCCAATAATACAGGCTTATTAAATTTCCATTAATTGAATTATTCCAGTTTCCACTTTTACCTCTGTGTTCAGCTGTTGCTGTGAAAGTAAAGAATGCTGCCGTGCTGAGTTTCTCAACTTTATATATATATAACAACTTAATATATACAAGGTGCCAAAGTACCCAAAACCATATTATTATAATTATTATTACCATCATTATTTTGACTATTCTGATTACATAATATAATATTACTGTTGAGTATGACTCAATTATTTACAGAATTTTATAATTTCATAACAATAAACCTACATTTATTCTCACAACAGCTGTTGTGGGACATTAAGTCTTGTCTTCGCCAGAACAGGAATAAACACATTTCCCAAAATATCAAACAGTTGCTTTAATCTGTGCCAACATATGTGCCAGCACTATAAAGGAACTTTGATGTTTTAAATGGTGCAGTTTAATGTGTGTCATGTTGCGTCATTCAGCCCTGCTGTCATCCACAGTCTGCTTATGGATGTTGTTTTTGATCTTCACCTGTCTCGTCTGACAGGCTTGTCAGTTAATGATCTATGTACCACGGCGACAAAAATAGCAGTGATCACTGAAGCAGATATATATTTTTGATAAAGTAATTTTTTGCATCATGTGCTTTTCAGTGTGAGTAAACATCCAAATGTGGTGTGTTTGTTAGTAATTGATAATGCCCTGAAGATCCCCCAACCACCACCACTCATCTCACCCTCCAAACCTCAGCCGACCTTTATCGTCATTTTAATGTGCACTTTATTAAAATAGGTTTCATAAAAATAGTCGACTGAACCGAGCTCAAACCCCCGTTCTCCTCCACCCCTCTCCACCGATCTCCACCCCGTGCCCGTGGCTCTGCCCAGACCAGCTGGAGCCTCCACAGCCGCATGAAGCAGCCCAGCACACATGGCTGTGATCGCACACACTCACACGCACACACACACACACACACACCAGAGTCTGATCCCTTCCCATATGATACTCATCTGCAGAGGGAAGGCCGAAGCAGCCTCAGCCATCATATATACACATGACTCATAAACATACATGCAAAAGTCCACAAACACTGTGCTTATATACATCTACTGAAATCACACACACACACGCACACACACATTTACTAAACAAATAAACAGCACATACAGTACAAACCCTGACTCACTCCTGCTGTAGGTTATCGGCCTTACTGTATGTCTTCACTTCCTTTTTCTTCTTCACATACACTGACACACTAACATACATCATAGACCCAGCAACAGCTCAACACCTTGTGCATGGTTTAAAACCAAGCCTCTGCAAGACAAGGATAAGAAGTCCTGTATTCTTGTTGGTTTCATTTTAGAAATAACTTTAGTGTAGATCATTTTGTAAAATGCTTCTTCTGGTTTTTATTACTACATCTATCGTGTACAGCTGATGATACAAGCGATGCCTTCTTTTTAAAGCTGTTACAAGTGAGACCAATATTGAGACATTCGGGAGTCTGAAATGGGCAGACGAATATCAGGAAAACTCTAAGAAATGAGTCGAGAAACAACAAATGCAGACGTTTCCATGGCTCACTGAGTGGTTTGATGAGTATGAAAATGACGAGAACCATATGTTATGGCCCCCACAATCACCAGATCTCAACCATACCAAACACTTACGGGAGATTTTAGAACGACATGTTGGGCAATACTCATCACCACCACTAAAACACCAAATACTCATCACCACCACTAAAACACCAAATACTCATCACCACCACTAAAACACCAAATACGCTTTTGGAAGAAGTGTGTACATCCTTCCAGTAAAATTTCAGAGACTTTACAAAACACCTGATTTCGAAAAATTCAGAAGCATTTTGTAGATAAAATCAGTAGATGTGAATGCAGTAAAACTAATTACTGTCCGTTTCTCTGCACAGCTCCCAAAGCCTCACTCACACATCGAGACTGACAATGAGACTTTGTGCTTTTAGCATTGTGTCTCTCCGGGCCAGGTTTCTCCTCTGTTGGTGGAGCTAAAGCTAAAACATCTTGGTCTGCTCAAAAATGTTATCAAGCCTTCATCCAGCTCTTGTTAACTCAGCAAACAGGCCAACCCACAAAACAAAACAAGCAGTATCGTACTTGTTACTGAAAAAATGCACCATTGTAACATGTTCGTTAGTTGTGCCTTAACGCCTTACACTGGATGATGTGTGCTACAGTCTTTGGCTAATCCAGATGATTAATAGCTAAAGAATCAACCATGAGTCTTCTAAATCGTACACTGGTTGTATTGGCTGTGACGATAGAAACCTCAATATTAACATAGAAGTAATGTTTAACTTTTTTTTGGTCATTGTATATATTTTACATGTTTCATGATTCTGGTTTCCTAAAAAATAAAATTTAATTTAAACATGTGAAATCTTATAAATACAACGACTTTTGTTTTCACTTTGGGGCATGCCTGAAAGCTTTTGTTGCGACTGTGTGGGAAAGACCAGCACCCTCTGTCTGCTCTGTGCCGTAAAACACATTTCCCACAAGGCTTGTTGATGCCAAGCGTGTCAGTTTATCATGTTATTAGTTTAAGGTCGCCACATTAATGATGTTAAAATGGCCATGTTGTGCCGTCAAAGGACAGGAGAGAAGGAGGAAAATGAGTCCCAGGTGAATGTGTGGCAGCTTACTTCCAGAGGTTTGTGTGTGTCTGTCTGTCTGCCATGAATTCTCCAGTCTGTGTAAGCTCATACGTTTTGGCACTCTGTCCATGTGTTAATGTCATTTTTAGGCCAGAAAAAGGAGAGGGAGGAATTCCCCCGTCAACAGGTTTCCTCAAAAGGAGCTCGGCCATGCGTCAAATTGATTTCCTACCTTTGTTTTGCCCTGTTTTGTACAATTGGGAAAGACACCCATCCCCACATTTTGTGGTCATGGGAACCTTTTCTGTTGCTCTATCAAGAGAAAACACTCAGGCTTTCAAGCAATGCAACACTCACGCACAAACACAGACGGACACGCAATGAGTATTTTTCCTTTTGGCCTTCGTTCTCTGATGGAGTGGACAGACAAAGACTTTAGGAAAATGTCGATTATGCGGCCGATAATTGCGTCAGGATTTTATATTGATGGAAATGAGAGACGAGGAAGAAGTGATGGCCTTGAGGAAACCAGGAGGCTGATGTTGTCTCGAAAAAGAGGAAGGGAGGGGCCGAGGGAGGAGAAGAAAAGGGAAGCAGGAGGAGGAGTGAGCGCATAAAGACAGAAAAACAAATAAAAAAATAAGATGCTTTAATGACAGAAAGATATTGCCACTGGCAGCCAGAACGTGATAGGTTTAGTATCAGGAAGTTTACGGAACTCAGAAAGCATTTTAATCAGTGTTTTGAGTGTGTGTAGGTGTGTGAGAAGTTACTGTGGTGGATCGGCTTGTGTGAGCATTTTTCAGGGCCAAACAAAAAAACTAGAGCAACTGTGATAAGCGCTGCACTGTGGTCTGCCTGTGTGTGTGTGTGTGTGTGTGTGTGTGTGTGTGTGTGTGTGTGAGAGTGTGTGACAGTGTGTGGGTGTGCGTGACGGTGTAGGTGTTGCACACAGCACATGGCATGTATGTGGGAAACACTGTATGCACACCGAGGACAGATGAAAGGGAAGAGGTGGGTGACAGGAAGTGAAGAACAAAAGAAACACATCATCTGATTTATCAGACGACTCCAGATTGGGTTGATCAGATGTTGGAAAAGATGATGGTGGGGGGAAAAAAAGAGGAGAAAGTGGTTGCAAAAGAGTCCGAGAGAGAGAATGAAAGAAGCAGAGAGACTGATGAAGTGAGAGAGAGAAAACAATGAAGGAAGAGAAGATATCTGCAGTAGCGGAAGGGAGTTAGCAGTAAACAATGAGAAGCGGTTACCACGTTGTGCACCTGGTAAAACAAAACCACAGCCTCAGTTGAAACAGACTCTGACACCTTAAGAACACCTTTAACTGTTTCACCACCGCACTCAAGGAATAGGAACACAAATCCAAAGGCTAATTCAAATCTTGAAAGAACGGTTTTTACTTTCATCAATAGGAAGTGGAGTTGTCAGAAGAAACCAAAGTGGGCAGCGGAGTTGCCACAGGCAAAATGATCAAGACTGAATTTTTTTCACCGTTTGTCTTGTGTTTTTTTTTCCCTCGCCCACTAACAGTATGCGTTCTTTGTTAGAGCTTCTGTTCTAAATAATTCTTTTATTTAAATGTGAGGTTTTTATTACATATAAGATTGCAAACCGCAGCAACTAGTTTCAACATCTCTTCATGAGTCATTTTAATGACATTTTTCAATCATGTTTCTTGTGAATTCATTCCTCACATGCAAACAGTGTTGGATCACCCGACCTTAAAAGCAGGGCCATCGTTAAAATACCTAAAAGCACCGTGGTACAGGCATCAAAACCATTCCCAAGGACCTGCAACACTGATGAATGCTCCCTTTTTACATAAGGAAAAGTGCAGCGTTGAAAGCACAAATTAGATTCCTCTCTACCTGATGAAGAGCTGATTTGGGCTCAAAATGTTGCTCTTTTTTTTTCCCCACTGCAAGCAGAAATTTTGAGGGTAGAGTTCAACAGTGTTGAGAGTCCTTGGGCATCTGACATCATAACTACAGTATTTTGGGTTCCTGGACAAGATTTGCATGTGTTTTGTGCAACATACCGAAGTACCATGTGTAATAGTAAAGGTCACAGGATTATGCGTGTGTCTATAGTGAAGCCATCCCTTTTTGTTCCTTTTGTTTTTATGCTGTTGCTAATTTAGCCCCTTTAAAAACATTCAAATGTAGGCTGACTTTGCTGACTGATATCAGTTCAAAATAAATACCAGTAACAGTCACATTGAACAAATCCTAGGTTTCTATAAAGAGGAAGGTTTATCGCTTGCACAGTTTCTATTTGTCCCTAAGGGAAAGTACATTATGAAAAACATTGTTGGGGAATTTAACAGCTGAACTAACCCTTAATGTTACATCTGTCTGTAACATGGTTGTCTGTGTATTTACATGCAACTGTAAGAGCTTTCAGTCCATCTCTGTCCAACTGTTGCTGCAACAGTTTTCAGTTCACATTCACTGGATGAGGTCGAATGAACTCCGATGCTGATGAAACCGTCTGAAGAAGTCAAAGAAAAGTCACTGATAAAGACACAAACAAACAAACTGATGCGTGGATGAAAAACAGTTTTGATGAAAGTACACATCCATCATCTTCATCACACTGTACCGTAAATCTTGTGGAATTGGCGCCATTGATTAGGCTTTTTTTAAAATCTTTCATTCAGAGGGAATCAGAGACAGACAGACATCCAGTCAGTCAGACAGACTCCATCGATGGCTGGTTTATAGTTCCCTTGCCGAATCCCCCTCCAGACAGAAGCAGATTTACAGCAGGCACAGGCACAGTCAGTCCATTGTCAGGACCCCAGAGGACTCATTTGCTCCCCCGCTGCGCTGCAGAGCAAGAAGACCGTCACTCCTCCGCGACTCTCCTCCCGTCTTGCATTCGTTGCTCTGCCTTTCGTGCCTTTCCTCTTTCCCTCATCTCCCGCTCTCATCTCTTTTTCTGTTTGTCTTTAAAAGCGCGCCCGGGATCTTAATGCCGCCAATTAAAGACAGCCATAACTCTGACACTGTCACAAACAAGCAGCGCAGCGTGAGTGCCATCTTGGCTCCAGTGGATCCCCCCGCAGAGTCACATTAATCCCGGGCCAGTTGAGAGAATACTGGTTTCAATTAAGCATCCATTAGCTAAACATCAAGTCAGTGGTATGCTGTTTTGATTAGAGGAAGCAAGGAAGAAGACTGTTGATTTTATTTTTCTTCTGTTTTTTTTTTTTTTCTGAATTTCACCACAGGGAGAGAAAGTCCCCAGATGTCCTTGGAGACTCCCCATAGCCCCATAGTTCATTTAAAAGAGTTTGATTCCAAGATGAGACATCCTCATGTGAAGGAGCCTTCGTTAATCGTTGATCATCAGCCTTAGAAATATAGAGAACGATAAATAAAAACAATTCAGACAAAGATATTTCAGATATAGGAGGATGGATTCCTCTCTTGCTGAATTAGAAAATGAAAACGGATGTGTCCAAGACTAAAAACACAGGTGATGTTCAAAACTTTATTTCTAGCGCTAGCTGGTCATGGATGGATATGCAACTGGAGAAAAATACATGAGTAAAATAAAAACTAAAATGATAGTATAATAATAGAATAAGAGAAATGAGTATATATATAAACACACAAATAAGATTCCTTTCTTTTGTTCCGCTCATCCATAACTCGCCCTCCTCTGTTTCACTCCATCCACCAGTGCCTCTTCCTCCTCCCGTTTATGAACCATATTAAACCATATTACAATCTTATATATTTTATATATATTACAATTGTTATTTAATAGTAATCATATCAATTTGTTGTATTTTATGGGGGTTTTTTTCCCAGCAGAGTTTTTGCAGTTACTCAGAATTTGAAGGCATGTGATCATCTTGTTTCCACAGACTGATCCACAGCTTGTATCTCTTCAGTGGCTAAGATATACTGTTGCATAAAATACAATCATCACTATTCTTTTTCGCTTCTGGCGAGAGAAACACAGCTTAAGAGAGACTTTAAGTGTTATTTGAAGCTTGGTGAGATGAACCAGACTTCCAATTTTATATTTGCAATACAAAAAGTGAACTGAGGGCAAAATCTTTACTCCTCCTGACAATAAGGGTCTTCTCTGAAGTGCAGCTCTACCTCTCTTACTGTGTGTGTGTGTGTGTGCGTCTGTGTTCGTTGTGTACAGTTAGAAGAGGTTAAGCCTGTTGTGGTTTACCATGGAAAATAAAGGCCCCAAGTCTCATTGTCACCTGAACGCACACACACACACACACACACACACACACACACACAGAGCTCCTCCCTAACTGTGCTCTGCTCTTGTGCTGATGGAAAATTTTTAAAGCTTCATTTGCTCAACTGTGTCTCCTTTTTTCCTTTTTCACCTGCGTTAAATGGAGAAGTTCCTGTCTGCAAAGGCACTGGACCTGCAATGGAACAGAATCTGTAACAGAAAAACACAAATACAGACAGTGCAGTTGTAGAAAGCGGTGTGTTTTTGATGTGTGATGAAAGAAATTATAGTTGCAGGTTGAAAAAGCACGGAAACAAGTTCTTTGTAAGGGGAACATCAAATCAAAGATGGTTCTGCTTTGTATCAATACTATAATTATCCATATGTCAGTCTCTAAAAGGTGCAATAGGAGTAAGAAGGAGTAGCATGCTTGTATGTAATAATTACTGGGACACGAGATTTTTTAAAAACTGCAGCTATGTTTGAGGATTTTGTCATGAATTATTGCAATTTCAGTTTTAAGATTACTTTGTTGTTGTCGTGGAAGAACAAGGTTACTCTGCAGACTTATCACTGGGGCAGAGAAGATGGAGGTGGTGCGCATTCATCCCCTGCCGTCATGGAAAAAAGCCACATTTAAGGTTACATTTCCCAGGTGTTGGAGTGCTGCATTAAAGAACAGTTAAGAAGTAGAGAGAAGTAGAGCGAAGCAGAAGTCTTTTAAATTCAAAACCTTGTTACATGACGTAAAGTTTTCTTCTAACGTGTCGGCTGTGGATGAGGTGCTTCGTCATGAGCCAGTTGTGGGGGGAGAAAAAAAGTTTAATCAGTGAAGTAATGGTTTCAAAAGTCCAGTGGTGCTCCACAGCAGTGTCACATGCAGAAGCTGGAGGGAGGAAAGGAGGGAAGGAGTCCAGGATGGGAGCAGTGATCTCTGGTTTGGCCTCCGTCGAGCTGCTTGGTTTTTTGGTTTCCAACCATGTTTCTTTTGGACTGAGATTAAACGAGTGAGGGACTGAGTGAAGGAGAGATAGGAAGGAACTTTTACATGAAAAAACAGATACAGATAGATCTCATAAGACTAAAGAAAAGGTGGGGAACTGTACTTAATAAGATTGACAATGCCCAAGACGTGTACTGTAGGCTCACTTAGGTGCTTAGTTTTAATTATTTCTGACGACTTTTATTTGCAAGTTCTTATAACTAATGAAAGCTCAGCAAAAAACTGAAAGCCCAAAAAAACAATTGCATGGTGTTGTGTCTGTGGTCCTCGGGAATTTGTGACTGTCAGGTGTGCTTAAGTCGAACATTTTTTGATAATAAATAAACATAAGCATTTGTTGCAACCGGCAAATTTGAACAACTCGAAATGTGATCAGCTGTTGACGTCACTGCAGCAAAAAAAGCAGACTGCCTCCACTATGGCTGCCAAAAGCTGTGTTACATCACCTGCAAGTTCTTTGAAGAATGATGACTAAATCGTGTAAAAGTGGAGAGCGCATCCTTGTTCTGCAGTCTTGTCCCTGCTGTGTACAGTGTCTTGTGCGGAGACTTCATCGGCTTCGTCGTAGAGAAGTTGGAGCCTGGAGGGGAAGCAAACCATAAGGGCTGCTGATGGTTAGCCGCTTGGCTCGGGTGGACCAGTGCTGAGAGAGTAGAGGCCCGGGAACAATTATGGCTTAGTAGGAGTAACGGAGCAGAGAGCCAGGCAGCTGCTGGTTGCTCTCTGAATAAGCTGTTTGCGTGTGTGTGTGTGTGTGTGTGTGTGTGTGTGTGTGTGTGTTCAGGGGGCGTCCAGAGGGAGTGGTGCTCTCACACGCAGCCACATATTTACATTACAAATCACGACTAAACAATTCAGCTGACCACAGATGCAAACATCAGACGTTTTTATAGATGGGATGGATGGATAAGGATGATGGAGGGATGGGTAGAAGAATGCAGCGATGAGGGCACAACAAAAAAAGGGATGGATAGATGGATGAATGGATCGATGTACGAGTATAGAGAAGGCTGAACATTTGTTTAAATGAAGAATCAGTTTGCAAAAAACTCAGTGAACAAGTTTGCAGTCTTTAAAGGCTGTGACTGTATGAGTTCTTTCATTATCAGTTGATCTGCTGATTAACTGATTAACTACTCTTCTATTTTGATTTATCAGTTAATTGGTTTGTCTTGAAAATGTCAGAAAATAAAGAAAAAAGTCCATCTGCACAGTGTTTCCAGGAAAAACAGTCAAATACAATTACTGCTCTTCAGAGGATGAAGAAGGCAAGCAAATACTCACATTTTTAAAAAATGAAATCACTGAAATGCTGACCCTTTATCTAAAACTGTGGCAGATTAGTTTTCCCTCACTTATAATAAGCGCAGCATTTTCTCAGTCAGAATTACATTAATCAGTGTCAGTGAAAAATCTTCTTAAACTGTTAACGGTAATTCAGCTTTGCTTAAAAGCCCAGAGTTGATGCTCACCATGATGGAAGTTTGTGATCCATCATCAACAAGTTTGCTAACTGATGTTCACAGCTGACTGGATGAAGGGAACATAAAAAAAAAATCCTGTTTATAAAACACAAAAACATGACGTACGAACTGTTAAAATGGGCTAAAATGTGCGAAACGCTGGAATGATCCTTTAACTAAAATGAGAGGCAGAACCATGTGTGAGGGACAGAGATGGTAAGACAGGAAAAACTGAGTAATATGTGACATTCACCCTTTTTGCTCAAAGAAGCTGAAATCTGTGTGGCCTAAATGATCCAGATATGGAAGTCTGTTTTTGTTTTTTTTTTAAAATTATCATAGGCCAAATATTTTCCCACATGCTGCACGTGTTATTCATACCTAACTTTTGTTACTGCTCGCTACTGCTGCTGTTCCCACCACAGCTGTGGAGGAAGCTTTACAGAAATCTTACGACGTCCTGAGATGGAAAATTGCGGGAGCGTCTGACACAGAAAATCGACTACGGCCTCAGTTCCCACATGACGCCTCCGGGGAAAACTGTCTGAGGACTTACACTTTAAGGTGCATTGAGTGAGCTCTTAAGTGAGAGCACAAGCGGAAAAGAAAAGAGTGAAGGAGTGAGCAGATTACAAAAGCTGATTTAAAGGCAGATGTCCCTATGCAGAGCCAGCCACTTTATTTTGGGGTGATAATTACACACTGCGGGCAAGTCACCATGTTATTAGTACACATGATCGATAGCAGAATATCAAACCCCGCTGTTAGCCAACCGGGCAGCCTGGCAGGCGCTCTGCAAACCGCCCTGCTCTCTAAAGGACCCTCATCCACACATACACACACAAATACACACAAAGAGAAAAGCATACTAAATTTCCTTTATAAAATGAGAGGGAAAGGAAATAAATGGATACACATATATAAACACACGAACATGCGCATACAGTCCAAACACATAAATGCATGCACACGCACACACAAAATACGGCAGAGGGAACATTGTGCCCCAGAGATTGTGAGTGGTGACAGGCGGTCTCTCTGATGCTGCTGCACAGCAAGGCCCCCTGGGCCTGAGCATGCAGCGCTGTGGTGGAGAAGACCAGCGCTGGCTCTCCAAGGGTTTTGGATAAACTCCACCTGTGGTCAGCTGGATGGTAGCGCCCTCGCTTCGCTCTCCCAACATACACACATGACTCCGGTGGACTTGTGCCATGTCGAAATCCTCAACACAGTTTATTGCCCCAAACTACGAGCAAAGCCTCAGTTTAAAGCGATAGTCAAACAGAAAGACAGTTTGGGGTCACACAGGGTTGCTGATTGACTCTGAGTTGTCATTTTCATATTCCTGCACCTTTGAGAGATACATTCTCACCTATAAGGCTCAGTACCTTCATTAGCATACTATTTGTAGCTACATGTCTGTAAGGGCTTTGCAGCTGCATTGTGAATTTAAGGCCTGCCATTATCATAGTGGTCTACTATTAAACTTCAAACAGAGCTATCCCATGAAAATGTGCAGATAATCTTTTGCTTTGGTTTGAGATGTTACACTTGTGTAACTTTGGGATCAGGTAGTAAGATCTGTAGGCTTGCTCACCGGAGAGAAAATGCATCAATAAACCATCACTTAAACTTTCTGCAACCCAACATTGAAACAAACAAAAAAAAAACATCAGTCAGCCAAAAAGTCTTGACTTGGTAACATTAACTGAGCCAAATGGTGAAATTCTTCTTAATCATTGAGTTTTTCTCAATCCGTGCGAACATTTTTAGATGTTTCTTTCTGAGACGAAAGCAAACCATTGTCACAAAATAGTTAATAAGTCTTTGACCTAGGCAGAGGCCTCCGACCACCCCAAGGCTGGGACAGACTGTCCAGTTTGAGAAACCAGAGTCTGCGCTGTTTAAACCTGGTGAGGAGTGCATGTCTTCTCCCCAACACCTCTTTGAGTTCCTGGAGATAAAAGCAGCTGGCGCAACATCAAATCAATAGCCCATCAATGGGAACATCTCCTGAAGATTAAAGAGAAACTCGCTCAGAGACAGAGAGGGAAGGTAGGGTGCTAATATAGTACCAAAACCTGACCAATGGAAAGACATTTAATTGATGTGTCGAAGGGAGAGGGATGAAAAGGTGAGGGCTGACGATGTTGTAATGGGCTGGTTTGTGTGTGGATGATCCTTTTCTTTGTATTCATCCATTAGCAAGAGTCCATTTGTCTAAATATTTATCAATTCTAACACCTCAATTATTTATCCTCCTCTTTAAAACATGCGTCCCGCACCACATTTAGCTGTGCAGCTGTACATTACATTAGTGTTTGTGTCTTCCTAAACCTCTTCAGCTCTCCTTTGTAGTTTCTGGCTTTCACTCCTTCCACATGCAGTTCTTACTCTGTGGCCTCCCTGCTTTCATTATTCTGTTTATCTGTGTGTCATATGTCCGCTGAGCAACATCACCAACCCTCCAACGATAAGCAAGTTGCTCACCACAGACTGTGTGTATATACACTGCATAATGAGGTGTTTCATTTGTTTATTGTCCTTTTTCATGGCTGACCTTTTGACTTGTGAAAAACAGGTGGAACTAATAACTTGAATCATGTCTGAATTCCATTTATATGTTCCACTTTCAAGGTCCTGATAATGTGTATGGTGGCTCACTGGCACACCTAGCTGGAAGTGAGCCATCGCTAATGTTATTGGTTACACCTGTGCGTCTCCTGCTTCGACAGGACAAAATGTTTGCATTGGAAAGCGCACAAACTCAACACGCTGAAGCAAGTTTTGATGAAGATTCCTGATTTTTACTCTTGCATAAGAGTAAATTTGAATACATTAGTTTGCATTAAGGGAAAATATAACTGCACTTTTTACTTTTTTCATACATTTTATAAACTAAATAATTAATTGTGAATGAAATCAGTTTCTCTGTATTTTTCAAATTTAACTGGTCATTAACACTATTGTATTATGATGTTATGGCCCAATGTTGTTCTTTGTTCAGTAGCAGCACTGAAGTTTGACCCTGAAGGGTAATTCTTAGACTTGGTTTCAAACTGTAGGGTAAGCCTGAGTCTGCACCAATAACTTGGTTCTTGCTTCATGAAGCAAACCTAAAAACAGTCTGTTCACCACCTTCAGCTCTGACACTGATTAGTTATTCTCAGCTTATCCCAGCTCCTACCAGAACACACCAGAACCCCCTGTCCAGAAGTGAAACCTGATGAAAACACTGTGAGCATCCCTTCTCAACAACTTGTCACAACCCCCCCACACCTTATAACGCTCTGGGGGAAAAAAAAAAAAGCTGTAAATGAGAGCAGCATGGAGGTGGGGGGTGGGGGTATAGCTCAGGAATGTACAAGGCATTCAAAAATATTCTTTCATAGCACCGAGACCGCAGGACAGGGCCTGCGCTGAGCTGGTCTGTGTGGTTGTGGGCCGGGGTTTGTACGCTCTGTATCTGAAGCCACATCAGAGCCCTGAGCCCTGTGTAATGTGATCTGGATGGGCAAAGGAGGGTTCCCCCTTGGATTCAGAAGAACCGCCACTGAGGTGCAGTGCAGGGACGAGCGGTCAGTGATGTAAGGCAGCGCTCGGTAACAAACAATTATGGCCGCGGGTATGGAGTTCTTAACAAGGCTGTTTTCTGCCACCGTGACGGCGATGGCAGTGCGTGTGTCTCGGTTCAGTTTTCTTTTTATATTTCATAACCCTTTTCTCTCTTACTTCTTTGTAATGAATGCATCTGCACATGATGGATGATGGTGTCTAAGAATTCAATATTAACCTCAAAACCTTTTTGAAAATATTATCCCACAACCCGAAAGACCTCCTTAACATCAAAGTGGGGAACTGTTTTGAGCTGCTAGTAAACAGATATTTCACCAAACTGCGTGCTGCTGCTGAGGATGACTAAAGTTGCTCTAACTTTGATTTCGATTTTGATGCACGCTGTCCTATGATCTGTTCAATGTCAAAACTCCCAACCGAAGATCAAAACTCCCAGTACGATGCTTTACAGGCTCTCATGGTTTTCTCTCTTCTTCAGCTGCTGTATCCATCTGTCCATCCTTCCTCCATCCCCTTTTCACCTATTTTAGCTTTTTATCTCCCATCTCTCTCTTTCTTCTCCCTTTTTTTTTTTACTCCCCCCCATCTCAGTCCCATTTCATCTCTCTCTTGCGTTCCTCTTGCGATCCCTCTGCTTACTCAAAGTCTCGAACAAACAAACAAGCAGCGGGTGGCTCGCGTCTCCTATCTATAATTCAAGCCAGTCAAACTACAGCGGGGATGTTTGCCAAACACATGAAGTGCATCTCTCTGTGTTGCAGAGGGAGAGAAAAGAAATATGTTTCACCATCATGGCTTGGACTCGACACAGAGAGTATCCCAGTGTTCGGCTGAAAGATTCAAATTCTGTTTATGGCGTTTCTGCTTTGTTTTGATAGAAAACACACCAGGGAAGGGCAGGAGTGATGGAACAGGGAGGATATTATGTGATCGAATTTGTGAGCACAAGCCAAATATACTTTGCTTTGAGAGTGAAATACACTTAAACCCTACATTTTAACAGGTTTTAACATAAAAAGTGACATCTTCTGCTTTGCAAATAAATAAAATACACACAATAAAATGTCCCATTAGTTCAGTATGTACTACTACATAGTACAGTATGTCAATACAGTAAAAAAAAAATAATATAGAGGAGAACCAAAGACAGGAAACTGAATGTATTAGAATTAGCTTTTTATGAAGAGAGGAGTTTTTTTTTATCCTCAGGGCCTCTGTGTCTTGCTCAAGGACCCTGATGCAGCTGCACAACAGTAACTGACTGCAGGCATTATCCATCATACAGAAAAGCATCATATCCCCCCTGAGACCAAGCCAAACCACTTGTGGTAACAACCACTTATAACCATAAATGAGAGTCGAGAGGAAAAGTAAAGCTGTTTTTCCAGGTGTTTGGATGAAACTCCGGCGTATAGTTTTCACGTCCATCTGATGTTCTCTGGTTGAAAGTGTTCACTTCTGGTGAAAGGAGACTTTCAACATTCAATTTATGTATATTTTGAAGCTGTTCAAAAACATGGATTACAACACACTGTCTGAACTTTCATTGTGAAAGCAGTTTCTTTAGCTTGACTATTTGCAAGGACAGATGTTGGGTCATTAAAGACCACAGTGATCACGGCGCCTCTTTAGCCACAGATGATCCTTGTACTATGCTTAATTAACACATTTAACCTCTTGCCCTTCAGTTGAGTAAGAGTTAAACTGTGTTTTATTTATTTAGTTTGACATTTCATATTTGAATGCCTGGAGGATACAAACGCATCCCTCAATTTGTATATTCTGCTTTCTTGGTAACTCGCTCATTTATTCTGTCTTTGGGCCATCGAAAAAACAGTGAAAAATGTGTTTGACTGCCGATGAGAGAAGTTTTAGAGCTGGAGGTGACATCGTTCATTTCAAAATATTCAATTTATTGTGATGTAATAATGATAATAACCTGGAATAGTCAAATGTTGAAATCTGAGGAATGACTTAAACAATTTATTAGTAAAAATTAATAATGACCAATCAGTCTCTTTTGCAACTGTAGCGCTGATGGGAGCTTTTTTTTTTTTTTTTAAAGAAGCAGCTCCCAAAAACATTTTCTCGTTTTATCTTAGTGTTGACAAACGGGAACCTTTATGGATAAAAATCTAAATGAAATGTGTGTTTTTATGGGAGGAGGGGATTTCGGGGGGTGAATTGACCCTTCAGTGACTACACCATGCAACTGTGTTGCTCTTTGCACTGCTCCTCCACACAAATTAAAATAAGTGGAGCAACAGATCTTAGATCAAGTGCTGGGACTTTTTGCGGCCTGCGGTTGAAAGGAAGAAGGGGGGGGGGTTATGGTTACCATGGTTACAGCATGCCTGCTCTGTTTCCTCACTGCTGCTGCACGGCATGTAGAAAGGGGACCAGCCCAGCAGGTGGGCCAAGAGAGGTAGAGAGGAAGAAAGGTACAGTAGAAAGAGAGCAAGAGACAGAGAGGAGAGCAGGGGCTGCTGGGAGGTGGAGCGCTCTGCACATCCAGAGGAATCGCTCCAGCCGCTGGGGTAAAAGGAATTAATCAGACAGAATAAATTAGGACATGAAAGGAGAGAGAGGGAGACAGAGCAGCATCCACCACTCCCTCTACACTTCCATCCATCCATCACTCTGTTCTTCCCTCCATCAACTCATTTTTCCACATCCATCTATCCATTCATCTCCTTCTCTCTCTTGATCCTCCTCTTGTCTTCCTCTGTTGAATCAATGGAAATTCATCAACAACATTAATCCATTATTGATTAATCATTAGTCACTGGACACAGTGACACAGTAGACACACAGAAAGTCACTGTTTCTCGCTTACGTTCTGGTTTTGAATGTGAATATTTTGTTGTTTTTCTTCTTTCTCTATTTTAATAAATTGAATAACTTTGGGGGTTTGGACAGTTTGTCAGACTAAACCACCAATATGAAGATGCCAATCACTTTTTTACTTCAAGTTTCTCGTGATGCCTTCCTTCCTCTAGTCAACTTTAAATGAGTGTGCTTTATTGGCAGGGAAAGTGCTTTTCACCAAAGCAAAAGCAGCTCACGGCACTGATTCAGTTTGCAGCCTTGACAGCTGGACCTAAAGAACATTTGATTCAGAAAAATGTTAGCAAATCAGTTTTACACGTTAAAAGACTGAACTGATCACGGAGGCGTCTCTCTGTTCTGCTGAGACCCTGAATCTCTAAAACCTTTCGAGGCTTTCAGGACTATTTTTTATCAACTTTGTTAACTAGAAAAATGGCTATTTGAAGTTAAACTTTTATATTCTGCTATGGAAGAATCCTCTGAAGGACTGTTTCAACATACAGAGAGATGGAGTTTTATGAAGAATGACTGAAAAATGAATGATGAAAAAGTAGGTGAAGCACAGGTCAAGAACTGTGCAATTTAAAAAGTGTATTGAAACCAGAAAAACACTGCAGGTATTGTCATGATTTTTGCTCCTCAGTGAGTTTTGTCTGGGTCAAAGGTGGCCGCTTTGGGCACTTTGGAAGTCTTGAGTCACCCCTCTGTGCGGCTGCTGGTCATCAGCAATGATAAATAACCGGCTCTCACAAGTGTTTGTTGCACCGACCATAATCTTCGGTGAAGGATGGTTCTTAAAATGGTCCCGAGTCGGGCCTCTTGATCTCTCTGAAAGATGATGAATGAGGAATGAGCTGATTGGGAAACAGCCTCAGGGCTCTGGTTTGTCCCTGGTGTCATGTGATGACACACAGGGTGTCCATCGGTTTTAGTCGAGGAAAAAGTACTCCGACCATTTTACTTAAAGTAGAAATATCATCATCTGAAAATACTTCATCACTCATTTTAATCAGTTTTCAAGCAAAAAGCCAACTTATCTGGAAAAGTGTGATCATGACCCATTACTTTTTTTATAGACCAAACAGTGCATCTAAAACATTACTGATGAATGAATCAATAATAAAAATAATCCTTAGATGCAGTCCTAATACTGAGTCAGAGCAAACAGTTTGAGTAAGGAAATCACTAGATACATTGATTTAATCAGAAAAATTACAAATGAATAACATTTTTACAACTTTCACAAATGACAAATTTATCAAGTTAAGTGCAAACTTGTGCAACAATCTCTCATTTTTAAAGTAAGTTTGCCGTTGCTATTTCTCTTAGCACCACACAGTGTATGCATGTATGGGGGGGGGGGGCGTATCCACAAAATATTCCTGTTTGGGTTCAGGGATGTTCAGGTCATTCAGCACACTCTGCCCTCCGGGTATTTCTTTTGCATGGCCTTCAATGCTCCCATAACACACAAACGCCCAGGGATGAGATTATTTTGATACAAACATCAAAGCAGCAGATCAGACAGAAAGCACCGTGCACGTGAAGTGAACCGGTGGCCCAGAGGGCAGAAAGCATGTAAGCTGATTGAGCTGTGTGCTTCCCCAAAACTTGACTCAACAACTGTTGGCATACATGTAGAGTCAGTGGTGTACAACCGCCTCGTCAACGCCCTGATCCCTGCAGACACCCAAAACACATGGACAAACACACACGTGCAAGGTGAAGTTCACGTAAAAACAAAACTGCGTGTGCACATAATGAGACATGAACACAGGTACTGTTAAAGAACACATGCATTGTCTGTGTATTTCTATGCATTTTACACATGTTCCAATATCTTTTCGTGCTTATAAAGATTTTTAAAGGAAGTTAGATTTCTAGATAGTATATGCAAAGATGAAGATGTAAATGTCATAGATGAGCCCTATAAAGATTTTCAGAGAATTAAATCAGTGTGACCACTTTTTCTTTTCCAGATGTGATCATTTTCTTTTCTTTCAGTGTGTTTGTCTTTCAAGATGTTTCTGGCGAAGTTCTTTAGCGCAGCAGCTAACTTAACTCAATTCATCTGTCAGTCTAAACCAATAGATCGATCGCTAAGCCTTTTCAGAAATCCACAAAATGTCTGACACAAGTTGTGAGAGCACAAGATTTTGTCTCAGAATGTCTTGTTTAGTCTGAAACCTAAAGATTTTTTAACATTACTCACAGAAAATCAGCAAATCCTCACAACTGCAAAGCTGGAACCAGCTTTTGTATTTGCCTTCCTGCTTGAAAATGAACAAAAGATGAACAACTAAATGAATTTGTTTTAATAGGTTAACTGATTGATCGACCATATAATATTTTCAGCTCTCAATTGTTTAACTCTCAGCATTGTGGGGCAGCCATATTGTCCCACTCTAGAAATTCAATAGGCATGCCAACATCTTCTGGGGTATTCACAGTCGGTTATACACTTCTCTTAGATTTAGCAGGGTAAAAACTTTCACAATCACCCGTGTGATTCTTTTAATGTGGTATCCGGCGTCCATATTTGTGTAATAAATAGATAGTGGCAGCAGGAAACGCGTCACTGCAGGGGTTTTTTCTCAATGTGCGGTGGCATTTCCCATTTTGGCACATGGTCTCATATTTAAGCTGAGCTGGTGAGTGAAAGCTGTCCTCGGCAGCCGCACAGGAAGGGTTTCGCAATGAGTTAGCGATAGACATGCTCAGTCATCTCAGCAGGGAGGCAAGACCACATAACCTGCGGACGGGATCATAATCACACTGAGGATCTTTAAGAAGAAGAAGAGAAAAACCAAAGCTCTGAAGCCCGATGTTTCCGTCCCTCATCCAATACAGTAGGTGGAGGAGGAGATTCACCAAAAGGTCACTGATGATTGGGTAAAACTTTCATCCCAAGCCCGCAGCCTCTAGATAAATCAGGCCAGATAAACACGGTTGTGGAAGTTTGACATTTCACACTGGAAACAATCCCAGCTGGCTCATCTGAGAATAAATGCAAACACAGACGCCTTTTCCACCACGGCGAGCCGCCCGTGCCTTTTCAACAATGCCGTTATCAAACCGCAGATTTTTTTTTTTTTGCTTGTTTGTTTTTTTGTTTTTTTGTTCTGTTAACTGGTTCCCACTAGACAGACAAATATGGCTGTGGCCTAAAGGAGTCGCAGTATCTATTGTTTGAGCAAACCAAACCCTGGAGGAAGTGTGTCTCAAAGAGGATTTATGTCCTCTGCGGTCGCCTCATTTCCTCCCGTCTCCCTGTGTCAATATTTTTGTTGCGGATGATTGCCCAGATGTCACAAACAAGTTGTTAATTGTGGAACTCTCTGATAGAAATAAACAAGTACACCATTAATTAGCTCGCTTCGGTACCAATCATTAGAGGTCATTTCTGCAGAGTTAAAACCGTCACCGCAGTCTGGAGGAGAAAGTTGCCTGCTTGTCTGTCTCCGTCCACTCATTAAGAGAGTGATAACTCATCTCGAAATGCCATGGCGCTGGCTGGATGTGATTTTTGCACGCAGTCACATCCACGTCCCCTGGAGCCTGCTGCAGCAGAGCGGAGTGTCGCCTGTCATAAAGAGCTCAGAGGTTTTCTTACCGCATCGAGCCGGAGCTGTGATGTCAGATTAAGTGTGAAAAGTGAATCTTTCCTGTCTGTTTTCTCTCTTTCTCTCAAGTAAATACTGCTGCCGGCATTGCTAATACTGCATCTACTACTGCATCTACTACTGCATCTACTACTACTGCTACCAGAATTTCTATATCTTCCTCTGTTCCTCTGGTTGTTCAGCTGTTACTATTTTCACCACCTGTGTTAGAAAATATAAAACAATTAAGCATAGTTTTAACGTTTGTGCACTTTATACAAATGTGTTAAAAGAACAATTAACCAACAATTAAAACCTGTGCAGTGGAGCTAAGAGGGCTTGTGCAGAGAACTTTATTTAAGGAAAATGGATAATTACAATACAGATGAAAGTCTGTAAAAACTGGAAGCTGGTAAACAAATATAGACTATATATACAAATATATTACAAATATGTTGTAGTAGTAGTAACTGTTTCCATGGCAGCAGCAGTAATAGTAGTTTTGATTGTACATCACGCATGATGTACAATCAAAACTAAATATGAATCACAAATCGCATTTGGGATAAAGTTTCTGTTCAGGCTGTAGAAAAAAAATAATGATGCTGAGAAAAAAATGGAATCGTTGTGAACGCTACATTTCAGTGTAGTATGGATAGTGATATATACACACACACACACACACACACTCTAAGTGTTTCTGTCTGTTACTTACAAACAGTGGTTACTGATTCATCATGGCCACGGCCCAGATGTTCCAGTGGTGTGTGGCAGCAGTGGACGGTGGTGTGTGTGTGTGTGTGTGTGTGTGTGTGTGTGTGTGTGTGTGTGCGTGCTTGCATATATTTGTGTGTGTATTTGCATGCACACCACTGGGCGTGTCCTTTCATACATGCATTCATGCATGCATATGAGCATTTGTGTTTGTGTGTGTGTGTGTGTGTGCATGTAATTGGGGAGTGGGCGGGCTTGTTGGGGGGGTGTTTGGCCCTTTTTTAAACATAGCTGCGTTGTTATGGTTGCCTGGGCTTTGATGTTGCCCAAACCTCCAACTAAGAGGCTCTCATTTTGGGCTCCTGACTCTCGAGAAGGCAATGACTTCCAGATTGGGAGACCTACTCACTACTCACTACTCTGAGTGCTGGGGTGGGACGGGCTGTGGGGGGTCATGACGGGCGGAGCAGGTCACCCTGGTGGTAACAGGGGCAGCAGTGGTTGCACTGAAACACAAGTGTAAAGCACTCTGACACCACGCACAAAAGGGTTGGCATCCTGCTTCATGTTGTGCTTTTTAAAACAGTAAAAGTTGTGTTAAGATGTTGGTTTTGGTTAAATATCAAAAAACATTAATGCATCAAGTCTATATTGACTATTTCTATATTTTACCAAGACCACAGTCTTTTCTTGAACTTAACCAAGTGCTTCAAGTTGCCTGAATGTGACCATAAAAGCTTTTCCATATGTGCGTTTTGTATTTGCAGATGCAGTTGCTCGGTACGTCAAGGAAACACAATCCAGACAACATAACAAAACCTTTCTTACAAAGCAGATTTATAATGCATATTAGCTGTATATGAATGCAATATGTAGAGTTCAGGGTTGTTCTACACTGTTAAAATGATTAAAAGATATATGTTTAAATTATTTTAGATTTGAGCTATGAATGTTAGAAGACTAGCAAAATAAAGGGATCTGTACTCTGATTGAAGACGTACAGTATGAGACTTGGGTTTGTGCTCATTTTTAATGTAATTTGCAAGAAAGCATGTTGAAATATTAAAGGTAAAATCCATTATTGAAGTGTATATTAGTCAACCAACTCATGGGGCAAAATGAATAAAATCACACTGTATTTTTGCTGTCTCATTCAAAACTGAAAAGGTTTTTGGGCAAATAATGCAAATAATTTTTTTATCCCCAGGAAGTCAGAAACCTTTTCTTTTCAGAATCATATTTAATCATATCAATGTTTTGGTCTTAGTCATACAGGACAGTTTCAAAATCGACACAGGTCAGGTTGTTTCCACCATCTCTGCCCTTTTCATGTCACATTCATTAAATAAAGGGGGCAGTTAAATTTGGATCAGGTTGAATCTAATGCCAATCTGTCACTGTGATGTCGAGTTTGCATGGGAGACTCTTAGATGTTCTGTGTGAGGCGCTGCCACCTCGTGCCCCCCTTTTGCTTGTGTTTGTCTTCCTCTGTCTGCATATCTTGGTTTGTCTGATTCTCTCTTTTGCACTTTCTCTCTGCGTGCAGGTGTGGGGAATTTTACCGCGCTTTTAGACTCAGAGGTTTTTCCCTCCCGTTCACCCACAAACCCATGTGTATATACTCTCTTTGTGTGTCTGTGTGGTTATATTCAAGCTGCCGACCCTGCCCTCTGACCATCCAGATGAAGCATTCATGTACTTAGAGTCGTGCATTTGTATTTTTTTTTTAAAGGACACTGAAGAGGTAGAGAAAAATTCCACTTCCAGCTGCCTTGACATTTGACACTCACTACTTTGATAAAGAAAAAAAATAAAACGCATTGTGTGAAATAATCATTGTTGAAATGGGTTTTCTGCTCTCAATAGCTCCCGGCATCCATGTTGTGCCTCAGTGGAGTGATGGCGCTCACAGCTGTAGCTTTCCATTCTGCACTTTTTAGTACACATTTAGGTTTACTGGCTGCATGTCATATCTCACCTGTACAGGTGAGAGGCCAATGTGGCTGCAAAACAAAGCTTATTAGAAAACATCTCAATAGAATCAAGTCTCTCAAAGTGAAAAGGGGAACTTCATGTCAGAAGTTCTTTTGTCTGAGTTGGTGTTTTATTTCACTTTCATATAACATGATGATGGGTGAAAATGTCAGAAGGTGGAAAACGTTTATGATGACAAATTCTTAAAAGATCCAGATTGTGAGGATGGTACTCTATCAATAATCATTTGGCTGGAATTTAGTTTTTAAAGTCATTTTGATTTTATCGCTCAAAAGCAACAGAGAATAGTATGAGGAGTGTGAATAGCTTCTAAGGCAACTTTAGACTTTTACTATAATAAACTGTTATCTTTAGATTAGTTTCATTGTTGATTGGTTATTTTCTCAATGAATTTAAATAGTTGTGGTTTTGTCCACAACCAAGAAAATATTCACGTGAGAAGCTGGAAACTGAGTTTTTTGCCTTTTTTCATCAATAAATTACCCAAACCAATTCATTGACTATTGAAACAGTTGTTCATTGATTTAATAGTTGACGATGAATTGTCTAATTGATTAATCCTTCCAGCTCTGCTCTAAACTGTTACATCACAGTCAAATCAATTCTCCCCTATAAGACGCCACCAGTTTGTTATTCCTCAGACAGCACATTTGTTAATTCATGGACCACTAAACTAAAACATGATTTTACAACGGTTGTTTTTATTTGCCTTTGACTGACGGTTTATTGAGAGCAATCTGGATTCATTTGATGACAAAACACGACGGTGTCATGCTCAGATCTCTTTGTGGGAGAGCTCTATTTCTGCAAAGCAGTTTGATTGCTGCCACTTGAAAGGATTGCGGAGAGCAAGGTGAATTCACCATTAATTCCCAGCAACTGTCCTTATTTATTTCTTTTTTTTTTTATATCCACCACACCAGGGCAAGGATGTCCGTGAAAGAAAGAGAGTAAATGAGTGTTTTGAATGTGCCATCTCCGTGATATTTGAGATTAAAGACATTAGACTCAAAAGCACTCTGGAAGGCGGGGGACAAAAGAGAGGACGCTTTAATTTCCGCTTCAAATATAAAAAGAGACGGATCTACTCTGTGTGTCATCTGAAAACTAAAGAATACATTAGAGGTGTTTTATCAGCATAAGGTCCTCTAAATGAAGGCGTTTGTGCGCGCACTCAGAAGCACGCAACTGCGTTTCTTTGCTCGCGTGTGTATGTGAAATGCATACGTACAAGTGTTTGTGTGTGCGCGTGAGTCAGGGTCAAGGTGGAGGGCCGTCATTACAAACAAGTGATGTCTGAGATCCCATTAACTCTTGTATTCAGCAGCAGATTTCTGTTCAAATAGAGTGAAGATAAAAGGCAGCAACAATATGCTGATAAATCAAAGGCCTTTCAAGTGAAATTAGACTACAGAGAGACTGAGGGGCTACATTTACGATTTCCTGACGCACATAAAGAGGTGTTGATATCTAATTGGAATTTTTAAAGTAATCGCGTCTTTGAAGTAATTACATCTTTGATGTAATCAACAAACAGGAGATTTATTATTCAGTGTTGCTGCAGTTGCTGTTTGGCACTGGGGTTCTTCATGTGTATGGCTGCTTACATGATTAATGTATGTACAGTGATACACAGTACGCTATGTTATGCTTAAAATGTAGCTGGCATATGAATGTGACAACAACAACTACAAACATACAATGACTTTTGTTTCTTACTTAGTTTAAAGGTGGCCTGTGGGCTTACAAAGTTATAATTTCAAAGTTTTTCACCAAAATGCATCATATCCTTGACGTGTGTACATTATCCTTATAAAACATTTGCAAATACGACATTAATTTTACATTGCATTGTTTGCATCCACGTTTGCTTGCTTGCAATCAGACCCGCCTTTGTTAGAGCGTTGCTACATCTGCTAGCGTATTACTGCCAGCAGCTGTCGGCAGAATAGTGTGAAACCAACAGGACGCGAGACATGTGTTGTGTCCCCCTCGTGCATCTTTGCGCCTAAATGATAGAAACAAAACTGGGCTTCACTTGTTGCAACGTTGCTCCTCAGCACCTTTAATGGTCTGAAGCTCCACATGGTACTTTGCAGTCAAGACTTCAGTTGGATCAATTCGAAAGGTATTTTACTCAGAGAGGGTTTAAAGTTGGCCGCCCGCAGTCAAATTGCACTCGACATTGCAGCAATATCTTGAATGTGTGTTCCACATGCGTCAGAAGGTGCAGCGCTACACAACACGGCCTGTGTTTGTGGACTGAAGCTGTACCCATTTCCAGGTCAGCACACCTGGCTAGTCACTGAAGAAAGTGGGTGTGTATGTCAGGTTATTCATGGCAAAGGCTGAAGAATAAAGCAGAAGCAGAACCTGAGTCTGAAAATAACTTTTCACCCACCCAGACTGTCCTAACAACACTTCAGAACACATATTTTTTAATAATAATATAGTAAATAATAAGTAATAATAAATAAATCAAGATTAAAGGGTGAATGTACTTTTCACTCTGTTGCCTGTGTGTGTGTGTGTGTGTGTGTGCACCTGAACATGTGTTGCTCTTCTGCTTTGTATAAGTTTGGGTTTTTTTTTTCATCAGGCTGCGTGTTTCCGTTTCAAAGATGCTGTAAGTGTTATTCGATCTGTTTGAGCGTGTGTGTGTGTGTGTGTCCCACACGTACATGTACACACTTGTCTGTCTCGGCTAAAGTAATTATGTGTAAGTTGTGTGAGCGTATGTGTGTGGTGGGGTGAGGAGGGGGGATTTTTTTTTTTTTTTTTTTAAATACAGAGGGGTTGATAATTATGGGTTAAATGAGTGCTCTCAGTCAGCCTCCCTGAGTGTGTGTAAAAAAAGGAAGGCGCAGCTAAAGCCACTTCAAGGCCGGCTAATTACCCTGAGGAAGAGAGGAAACATAAATGGACGATTTTGCGGCTATAATGTTACAGCAAAATGGCTACATCAACCTCAGCACGTGAAACGGAGCCACAGCTACTTTTGAAGGCTCCTAGCAGCCCTGCGCAGATGTGTGTGTGTGTGTGTGTGTGTGTGTGTTTGTGCCCATATGTGCAGAATCTGCAGAGAAGCGGAGTGCGTGTGTGTGCGTGCATGTGTCTGTACATGCAGAGTAGGTAATTCAGACTTCTGTGTATTCTGTATGTGTGTCATATTTACATTTGCTAGATTGTGTGTGTGTGTGTTTCAGTTTGTGTGTGTGTGTGTGTGTGTGTCCCACAGAATACTGACGTTTCTGCAGCTTCACTGGCTTCTCAGTCACCAGTGAGTGTGCACTTGGTCTTTTTATGTAACACGTGAAGGCTCATTTAGATTGTTGTTGACTCTAATTCTTTCCAAGGCTCAGTCGGATTTTAATGTTGCGTCTAACACATGCACTCTCACTGCTGATGTTAACCACCCAGTTTTGGGATTTTCCCTGCAAAATGTCATCGCTACTGCTGGAAAATGTGAAATTCTATGATTTCCACCTCCCAGGACAGAGCTATGTGAGCTTGTACATTAGCAGAAATAAATGCAACTGATTTATTTGCTATGAAGTGGCGACAAGAGCAGCAAACGATTCATCTGCTGCTCTGAAAGCAGAAGGATCATTATGAGATGGACAGGAAGGAAACTGATAAAATCTGACCCCACTGACATGTGTCTGTAGAATCTGGGGCCTTAAAGAGTAAGAGACTTTTTGAGTTGTTGGGACTTTAGGCATGAGATGATGAGACTGCGTTTTCCTGTTTCACACTGAGGTTTCATTTTATCACTTGTGTTCAGAGCTTAAGGACAATCAACCTCGTCATTAAAGAGGGGAGATGAGAACTTGCAAAATCAAAGTTAAATTCAAATGAATGTGAAACACCTTTTGATAGAAAGCTTAACACAAGGACATGAAGCAAAGTTTTCAGATGGAAGGCAGCACTTCAGCTGCACATTAACATTAGATTTATATCCCTGGCCATGCTCTACATCACTGTAAACACATTGCTCTGTAATCCAGCCTGACATATTCTGCCATCAGTGAAAATTTGAGATTTTAAATTGAGGATAAATGTTTAAAGAGCAGTTATGCCGCCCTGGTGTCATGTCAGACTTGACTTAATTACCCCTCTCGGACTTCTAAATACCCCTCAACATCAACATTCAAATTTACCAGCACATCCGACTCAAGTGCTGAATAATCATAACAGTCAATGTCCAGTGCTCAAGTTAATGAAAAGTGCATTTTAATATGTATTTGGATTATGCGCAGTACTTTTTTAATCCTCCATAGACTGACGCTACAATCAAAGCAGTAAGTAGGGGAATCTTTCCCATTGCTAATTAATTTCCTGCATGACCTGAATGCAGCAATTCTCAGCATGCTGTGTAGTGTTACCGTGACAGCATGTCTTAGTTTTCGTCCTGTAAGGTGGCCAAGGATTCTGCTGAAATCTTTTTAAATTCTTTAACCCACAAGGCTCCTCCTCCATCTCTGAGTGCTTCTTCAGGTCATTATGAATTCAGACCACCTTATCTAAACCTCACCACCGCCTCAACCCTACTCCCACACTGCTCCCTCCCCTGCATCTCCTCCCCCACCCTCAAACCTCCCACCCTTCGGCCCTCTGGTATAGAGTCAGTGCGTTTTGTTTTCGTGTGTCTCAACATTAAAAGCGGTTTAGCAGTTTGATCTTAGCAGCCGTGGAGCTTACACATGAGGGTCCATGCACGTGTGTTTAGCCAGTGAGAGAGAGTTGAAGATGTTGATGGATAGGAAAGGAGATGTTGAAAGTGTGAGTGTGTGTGAGTGTGTGTGTTAATGTGGAGTGTAGCGTGTGGAAGCTCTGACTTTAAGTGATAAGGTATTCACTTTGTAACTCAGCAGGAGGCCCAGCAAGTAGCACCAGATCTGCCCCTCTGTAGTGCTGATGTTACACTCTCTACACATACATGGAAATGGTTTCACACACATGCGCACACACACACACACACACACACACAGGCTTGTTCATCTCAGTGTACAAAATAAAATAACTTATAAAACTTTTCTCAGAAATATTCATGTACATGAAAATTAGTGTCTCTGTCAATCTTTCAAAGACTTAATACAGCTTGGACACACACACACACACACACACACACGCAAACATATCCATTCATACAATGTCATACACAACTACCCACACACAAACACACATTCACACTCTCACAGAATGACGCATATTTATAGTCACCTCCCTCTGAAACAATTATAGTGCCCAGTCCACACACACACACTCACACACACACTCACACACACACTCACACACACACACACACACACACACACACACACTCACAGCCTGGTTCAAACATATGCAGTGTAACTCTGTCCTAGACTGCCTGGTTAGCTGCCTCCAACATCGCAAACCACTGTGACATATCGTATGTCAGCCAGCATGCTGTGAGCATTAGCAATAACTGGATTTCACGTAAGTTATTGAAAGCCATTTGTAAACAGAAACATGAAAGCAAACAAGCTCGCACGCAGCCTCACTTGATCATCAAAGGCTTATCGATCAAATGGGCCTCCTCCTCCTCCACCCCCTCCTCCTCCTGCTCCCTGCTCCGCTAAAAGCCAATGGGAGCAAAGTACAGCCCATGTGCTTGCTCCAAACCGTCTTTCATTCTTACACGTCTGTGTGTGTGGTTGCATGTGTGTTCAGCTGGCTTTTTTTTTTTTTTTTTTTGTATCAGTGAACAAATGCAAATGTCCCCACAAGTGTAGTTAAATGCCGGAAAATAAACCAGAGAGAGTGACATCTGCATCTTTGCACATGAGATGATGTGAGTCGAGATTTTCGTAAATCACTTCATGTTTGCGCGTCTGGTTGAATTTCGAGCGAGTGAAAGAAAGGAAAACATGCATCCTTGTGATGCTCTTTGATCATGTTCAGCAGTCTTTGGCGAAGTGACTTGGAGCTTCAGTGCTGAAACCACAGTGGCCAAACATCATTAGTAATTAATAGTATCTTAGAAGATAAATAGATAGATGAATCAGCAAATTTTCCAAAGGAATATTTATTTTATTACAGTTGATTTTATTAAAGTATTTTAATCAGTCCTGCATCCTGAATGATCTGAAATCAGGTCATATTTTCATCTATTTAATCATGTTATCAGTTTAATACTGTTTCTGCCCATTATTAACATTTCCCTCAACACTTGCTAAGATATTGTATATGTATATGAAGAAGATTTGTTATCAAAGCTGACTGTGCAGGAAATCATGTAAAATTGTCGTTATCTGAATTAGTTCATGAATTTTTGCGTCGCTGTGTCTCATCAACAGTCCAACAAAGTGTCGGTGGTGCAGCAGTCACACGGGATGCACCCGCTGACGTCCCTCCTGCCCTACAGCAACGAGCACTTCAGCCCGAGTCCTCCACACCTGCCCACAGACATGAGCCAGAAGACAGGTGAGAAGAATGCACGCATACACACAAAGGACAGAACCGCGTGTAGACACATGTGCTGTAGGCACAGACAAGGATACACATACAGAGCCGTCATTACTGATTTTTGTTGAAACACTGAATTACACACATTTAAGCGGTCGCTCACGCACACACACAGACATAAACACAGACATACTTCAGACAGCTGCTGAGTTGTCGCTGAAATCTTTGTCCACACGCACATTGTGATCTATTTGTGTTGTCATCACATCATTCATCAGACTGACACGAACACAGTGCACGCACACGCACCCGCACGCCATTATCTCATTTTAACAGACACACACAAAAAATTTAATATAAAAAATTTAATATTTTTTAGATTCTTCTTTTCTCTCTCTATGTCCCACTTCCCCCTCTTATATACACACACACACACACACACACACACATGCACACAGATGCATTTTATTCATGTTTGTCAACCCAACCTCTCTCTTCTCTCATCACACACACACACAAACTCAGGCACGCACACAGTGTGTGAAGTGGCAGCACCAACTCCGTCAGCCTGTGGCGGTTCCTTGGCTGCTCTGAAGTGGCCTGGTCCTCTGAAGGGACCGCCAGCCACACACACACACACACACACACACACACACACACACACACTCAAAGATGGAAACAATTAGAGTGACAATCGCACAAGCCATCGCTGCGGCACACACGAGGTTCTCCTTAGCAAGCATTGTACATACAAACACACACTGTACTCTGTTTGAAAGTCACAAACAAACACACCCTGACATTTAAACACTGTAGGATTTTTGCCTTTCAGTTGTTGCTAAAAGGTTGCCAGTGTTGGTTAGTCTTGCCATCTCTATGTGTCCTACTATACATCTATAATATTCACCACATGACTGTCTAATATACTAATAACTCATTATTATCAGGGAGCCACTTGTTTAAAATCACAGCTGAAATCATTGTCACTGCCAGGCCAAAGTAAGCTAAAAATCAAAGAGGCGGATCACCGTTGAATCTGCTCAGCATACTCATCATCCCCAGAAGACGAACCATACATGTATTAAAGATTACACATCAAAGTCTGTTCTTAGAGCTCGGGGAGCACTGCAGTGTGTGTGAAGGAGGTTCCAGAGGGAGCTGGCCAAAATCCAATAAATTGGTTGGATGGGTCTGAAGACTCCAAGTTTGAAAATGGAAAAACAAATCTCAGGTTATGGAGTGAACTTACCAGACCTCTGGAGCCCCATGCTCATCCCCACCTGAGGCTAATGGTTCAAGGCTACATAACCTGCTGGGAGCACAACACATCCAAATGTCAGACAGAGGGGAGTGGATACTCCAGTGGTCTCATTATTACAAAAGTGTGTGTGGGGGAAAAAAAATACATATATACATCAAACTTAGGTAGTGCAGGTATCGTTTCCTTTATAAAACACACTCAACCTGGACTTTTGCAGATTGCTTTTGAGGTGAAAAGGACTTATTATGTATATATACGTTTAATATGAGGGAAAGTTAAAGCCAGACTATCCTGAGTGCTGCCACTTGCGACATCCGGGCATCATCCAAGCAATTCAGCAGCAACGGTCGGCCCCACAGTCTGACCACGAGTGTGACCAGCAGGAGCGTCTGTAAAGAGTCTGAGAGGAAAGGAGAAAATCTGAAACTAAGCCAAACAAAAAGTCTTTCTCTGATTAGATATTGGAGTCTGACCTCGGGCAATCTTCTGCCTGCTCTGTCTGGAAATCCCCTTTATCCTACAAAAACACTCTCCTTGTCTGGTCTACACCCTGTGTGTGAGTGTCTGGGTCTGTATCTGTGTGTGTAGTGCGAGACGCTAGCAACGTGACTCAGCCCTTAATGACAGACTGAGCCACCTGTTTCTAACCCCTTACACACACACACGCACCCATGCACATACGCACGCATGCACATACACACGCACATGCACGCACGCACGCACATACACACGCACACAGCTAACACCTGGCTGCTCGTAACCTTTCTCACATCCTCTCACCTGAACTCTGACGTTTACACACACTCACACACCACCTTACCTCACTCCTAATATCATTCATCAGCTCATCACAGCTAGGGGTTACCTAATCAGTGATGTCAGTTTACGGCACGCCCATTCTTCTTCTCTGTCTTGTCCTGCATCTCTGAGCTTAACATTGATCAATAGTTTTATACCTGCTGACAGAAAATCAGGGGGTTAAAGCTGAACTATAGAGAGCAGATCTGAGGTACTTCATTTGCTTTGAAGCATGGACTCTTGAGTACTGAGTCTCTGCTGGAGGAAAAGGGAAAATGCATGAAAAAACAAGATTTAAAGATGTTTTACAGCTGTAGCTATTTGTATAACTCTATATGGGTGTTTTATATTCATGTAGAGTTTTAATAGAAACATTTGATTATGTACCAACAGCGCTGGTAGACAGATCTCTAGTTCTAACCTTTTTGATGAGACGGCGACAGCCAACAGGATGTTGCTGTGATAGTTGCTAATTTTAATTTACTATAATAATCATGCAGTGTTTGTGAGTAGTGAAAGTCAAAGTTGATGCCTGTCTTCTTCAACCTCCTTTGTTGTACACTGAGCCCGCAGCTCTCACTATATTCTCACTGCACGGTTTACTTCCTGTGTTGTTTCCATCAGAACCCGCTGTCTGTTTTCACTGCTGCCTAAAAAGTGGAGGACCTTCTGAAAACAAAAGGATCAAAGTGTCTTATGTTATCAGTATGCATATGTAACACCCCCTCTTACCATGTTTCATATGATTTATTTGGCACAAAATATAATCTTTGCTTTAAATTAGTTGTTAAGCAATGAGTTTCACATGTTTGGGGCATCATGAGCAACATAAAAATGCAGTCAAGTGAAAATATGTTTGCTAAGCTGTTGTGAAGATTTTCCTAATCCATGCTCTAAATTTAGCTGCGGTATAGTTTCCAAACATGACAGTGGAGATGCAGACTCTCATCACCCCACGATACTGCAACAGACTTAAAATAAGAGACTTACAGCAACAATGACTAAGATGCAAGGATGCCCGTTTCCGTGGTAACCACAGAGCCTGCCTCTGTTTATGCTCCTGTTTTTGTGTTCTCATGCAAGCACACTAGTAAGATCATAGCAGAGTAAAAGCTCACACACAGTTATCACAGTTATATCTGACAACAGCAGTGGAAAAAGGGAAACGGACATTTTACGTTTTTTCCTCTAAGAAAAGCAAAACTGGTTTGTCTGGGTGATTAAACCTTGTTTGAACTTGAAAGATACTTTAATTTATTGAGTTATTTTAAGATTAAATTAAGTTAAGAGTTAATTTTGAAATGTTTCTGTTTTTTCTAACCTCAACATTTACAGTTTTGTTAAACCAAAATATTTATTTAGAATTTACCAAACAAGACTTTTTGGCTTGCGACAATTGTAGCTACGAGATTACTGATTTAAGACTCTATAGTATTTGACACTGGGTGACGCAGCTGGTCGGTCCACTCCACCCTGGTCCACTCAGTCATTTCTAAAGTCAACCATAACACTGTATTCAACTTGTGAATCAGAAGTGGTTGATTGCGGTCAATCCAGCACTGTCACATTGCTTTGACTATATCTCAGTTATGACTGTTGACTCGGACAATGGAGCCTAAAATACCGAGAGAAAAAGCAGAAGTGAAACGTCTGCTGGCTGTCTCACTTTAATGTACGAGATTAACACTTACTGTATGGTTTTAAGGTATTGTTTTACGTGTGCTGCAGAGGGAGTGTGAAGTAACAAGTTGCAAACTGCACGCTTCAGTCACGTGAGGAGAACTTTGGTCTGTCACAGCATTTCTCGCTGTAATTAAAGCCTTACATAGAGAAGAAGACTGTGTTCTATACTTTTCTTATTGTCAGCAAGTAGACATCCACATGTACTGGGTTACATATTCCCCATTGCCATGAACACACACACTGTAGTTGGTTTGAGGTCAAATCTGCATACGTTATTCCATCTCTGAGTCCTCACAAGAGTTCCAAATATGTAACAGTGGCTGAAAATGGTCTCAAACCGATGCACAGTTTATTCTTGTTTCAGTAACTGTTGAGTAGAAATTGCTGCGACAGCTGTTTTTAGGAAGTTGGATATTTTATCGAACTATAAATTAATATCCCACTTTTGAATGTGCATGTTAGAATGTATGTGCATGATGCATTTTGAATGTGTCTGTGTTATGTATTTTCCGTTCTTTTGTTTCTAATTTACTGGGAAGCTTAAAATGTCAAGTTTCAATTTTGAATCAAGTTTTCTTTCTAAGCTTAACATCGACAACAAGACCAGAAAAAAAACGCTTATTAGTGAATTCTCTGCAAGAGACAGTAAATCAATCACTCTGTTCTATATCTACGTCATCTTAACATGTTTCAGTTTCTGTGTGAATCATTTTATTTGTCCCCAAAGGGAAACATGTTGCGCTACAAACACTGACAAATGACAAAAAATGCGGCATATGAATAATAATGAAAATTGACTTGACATAAGGGATAACGACTAAAGAATAAGTTAATTAAATGAGTACGAATATTATAAAATATTCAAAATTAGATTTTGCATGTCTATATTTGCTCCTTTTCCTTTTACATGAAGTCTTTGAAGTGATGAGAGTGTGAGTCACAGTTGGTGTGATGAATCACAAGACAAAAAACAAAGGAGTCATACTGGACATTGCGCTTTAAAAATCAGTAGTTTTACACTATAAAAAAAGACTTTTACTATTACTGTGACTTTTGATGCTTGGTCTTGACAGAAGTAGCTGTTCCTGTACTTGTAAAACTTGTCAGGACTCATTACCACCCTTACTGTAACACTAAGTAGTTTCTTTTGGTCTTGAGCTCTTTTATGTACACCACACAGGCTGCTTGTCAACTCATTTAAAGGCTCAGATGCTGCAGCACTTGCACTCTCAGTGGTTATAGCCACCGCAGCGCACTATCAGTGCAGGAATACTATTTTCAGCTCCTCGATTCTCAGTTCAACACGCACACGTTCTGATACCGAGTTCACGCGGTGCCGCTTTGACTCAAACAGTTTCCCTTTTAAGTATTTCCCGAGACGTTGACATGGAGAGCGTGAGATAGTTGCTGTAGCCGTCATTAGACGGACGCTCTTAAAAAGGGGCATTCCAAAGAAAACTGCCCCATTACTGCTGCTAATTTTCCCCTTCAGGTTTCCCAACAACAAACAATGCTGATAACAAAACGTGACTTACAGAAACCAGCATCAGGCCTGCTTTGCATGCAAGTGTGACAGATTAACAGTCAAAATAAGACTTGCGTACGTTGTGTTTAGGATTTCAGTTGTACGTTAGCCATGCAGTCATTTCAGGGAACAAGAGTGATCAAGAAAAAGGATGTTAAGTTTACCATCTCAATATCAAATCAGTTAACATTAAACATTATAAGTCATTTAGATTAAAAAGTGTTATTGTCCCCTTATATCTATCATGCACAGTTTGATTAAGTTCATCTGTCAGTTCACTTTTATCCTGCACAGTATTAACAGAACTCTTTACACTTTGTCTAAAAAGATGTCCTGATGCAAATGTGCTGCGCTGCTTTCTCAGAAGAATCTCTAGATACCGCAGTTAGTGGTTCATGCTGAATTTTAAGCTCAGTAATTGGATGTTTCTTGTTAAAAGGCACCTTGGGAGTAATAATTAACTTGTACTTTAAAGGTTTTATGAACACAGCCTTGTACCTTTGACTGTCATCAGTATCAAAGTACCAGTTATTTTCTAATGCAGCTGTTAACCTTTTGATGATTTGATGCAAGACATAGAGGTGCTCCACCTGTGAGTCATGTAATATTGTCTGTAGGAAAAATAAATGGCTCTTTGCACTTCACAACTCTATAGTCTCGGAAAATATCACTTATTTCATTGGCCGGCGCAGTGCATTCACAAATAATGAAGCTCTGTGAAGAACAGAAGTTCAGCTAGAATCAAAACTGTCTAACTTTCTGGGTTTGTTGTCTTTTATTGCGCGTTCGTTTGCCTCAGCGTCGCGCTGTGCCAACGTAGTGCTCTTGTCGAAATACACATGGATGTTGTCAGTCTGGTTAACCACGTGTTTACAATAAGTGGAATTTACCCTGATAAAGACCTTTGCTTGTCCAACAATGTTGATGTGTCTGAGTTTGACACAAGCCGCTGAGAAACCTGCTCCATGATGTAACCGTGACATGTGCAGACCTGTGATGAAAAGATGCGACAACGGATTCTTTGTCCTCCTTTTCGTATTCTCGAGCTCTTTTTAAAGGCATTCATCATGATGTCTGGAGAGAAATTTATATTTATATATTTCATAATATCTGGTCAGCAAAGCGTTATCGCCTTTTTCTAAACTCATTAAAGCTTCAGATGATTGAATAGTTAAGTGGATTTATTTACACAAGCCACACTATAAAAAAAAGTAAATGAGGATAAATAGATATTATTGACTGTGACTAATGAGAAAATAGTTTATTGACAGGACGGCTTGGGATCTTTTTCATCTTGTTTACATGTAGAAATAAACCAAGGGAGAATCAGTCTTAAAGGGACCATAAAAGTAATGACGGAGGGTAGGATACATTCTGGGAGCAGATGAAGGGAAGGAAAGGCATTAGAAAAAAACGAGGAACAACAGGGGAGCCTTAGGAAGGAGGCAAAAGAGAGGTTAAAGGTAAAAGAGAGGTGAAAAGGAGGATGAAAACGAGCAAGAGGGAGCAAGGATGAGGGAGGAGAGAAGGGAGGAAGGGCGTGGCGGGACAGACGGAGGGAGGGGAGGAAGGATCGGAGTGGTGAGACAGGTCGACTGACTCAGTCACATTCCTGTCGTCCAGATTTATAGTGGCTCGGGGTCCTGAAACAGGCCCGGAGCCGCGGCCAAATTACAGTCATCTAGAGCATTCCTCTGCTGCAAACACAGGTTAGCAGCCGGGCCGCGCTAAGTGCTAGGTGCTGCCTGTTGACAAATGACTTCCTTTGAAGGGCACAAAGAGGGAGACAGAGAGAGACTGGATATTTACTGTGTGAGGGCAGAGAGTCGAGTTGTCTGTGTTTCTTTTGTTGGCAAACATTTCTGCTAAAAGTAGAGATGAAGTATGTGAGATGGTTTGTTTGTGTGCATGTTTGGGTGTGTGTGTGTCTACCCGTGTCTGTGTGTGTTTTTAAAATGTGGGAACTTTTACCACAGCAAGTGACTTGGGTAGAATAAACCAGTGAAACCAACTGGCGACATCAGCTCCCAGTGGAGGGTCCCACACATACACACACACACGCAGTATCATCTCACACAAATGCACTTGGAGAAACACTCTGGGGCAGGATGGGAACAGAAGTGTGTGACCTGTGTTCAGGGCATCAGTGTGTTTAATACCAGGTTCCCAGACTACTAATGACGCTAATAACCCATTGCACTCAGGGCCATGACCAGGGGCTGCTGACCTCACTGAACGAGTGTGTGTGTGTCCACGAGTACTTGTGTTTGAAAGATTTGTGTAATTTGTGATCTATTAATGAAAGAGTGAAAAAAAGTGATTACACTGATGTGTGTGTGTGTGTGTGTGTGTGTGTGTGTGTGTGTCCTCCAGGCGTTCACAGACACCAGTCCCAGGACCTCTCAGGGTACTACTCCCTCCCTCCAGGCGGTGTTGGCCAGATCACTCCCTCCATGGGCTGGTGAGTCTCTCTTTCACACACACAAACACACATTTCTGTACATGTTGTGACTCACTCAGTCCTTTGTGTACTTGTGCTGACCTTGTTATAACTCAGTCCTTCCCAAACATTAAAGGAATACACTGAGTTTAACTGCTGCGTGATGAGAACTGATCCAGAGCTGAAACTATTAGTCCATTAATCTGTTGGCTGATACCGAGAACAATCATCTGCAACTATTTTATTATTGTCTGTTATTCACCGGCTGCAGTCTGGAAATGAATGGCTTTCTGACATTTTATAGACCAAACAGTCAGTGAATTAATTGAGAAGATAATCTGAAGACACATCAAAAATGAAAATAATTGTTAGTTGCAGTCCTAAACTGAAGCTGCACACTTGTGTCACAGATAGCTGAGTAAAAATACATTAAAAGTAATTAAGTAAGAAATTCTAGGATATTCCGAAAAAGAAATGATAAAACATGGACTTGTTGCAGGGTTTTAAAAGGAGCTGCTGCTGTTCTTCATTTTCAGTCACTGTAAACTAAAGACTTTTGAGTATTGTTTGTCAGACCAAACAAGGAATGTGTCAGGCACCAACTTCCACTTTGTGAAATTGTTATGGCCATTTTCTCCCGGTATATTAATAACCAAATATTTTATTCAGTAATCTATAAAATAATCAGCAGTTTGATCAAAAATGAAAGCAAGTGTCTAAACTCAGAAAACAGTTTGTACAATTAACACGTAACCTCTAACCCTCAGACATTCATCCTCACAACAAAGACAATTTAATTCAACCTTCTCCAACACCACCATCACCATCGTCATCTCACAGCATCATACACACTCACTCACACACACACACACACACAGAAACTGTGACCCAGGTCAGTCTTACATACATCACTGTCTCACCTGGTGTCAGAGTAGCTAACCCAAGGGGCCCTGTTGGCATGGAAACCACCCTCTTTGATCCTTTGTGTAACTTCAGCCTGTGGCCAAAACAAAAGGAACGTGGACAACTGCAAAATTTAAATGAAATGACACCAAAAACGGTGTTGAGTAAAAGCTCTGCTACATATCTCTAAAAGTCAGTAACAGTGTGGTCACATGCTGAGTGCACGTTTTCACCGACGACCTAAATCAAATCAATAAAGAGACTTAATGTGGTTTAAAGCTGGAAACTGTTGCCAGGAAATCATCTTATACAGAAAAGAAGGAAAAGGAGAGACGTCAGTCATCCAATATTCTGGACTTTGTTAAGACAATACCTTCAAATCTAAATATGCAGATTTCCTCAAGATGTGGTGGATTCTGGGAAATGTTGGCATGTTCAGGTAGACTCTGGCCTCAAATGAACTAGCAACATATAAATATCAATTAGCCTGTTTTGGGCTTTTATCCACTACATTACAAATGTAGGCAGCAGTATGAAGAGCTGTGTAGTTGTGAGTTGTGGGACGCCTGCAGCAACCACATCTGTTCCATATTCAGTTGTTTCATTTAGGCTTTCCATCAATTCTGAAGTCGATTGTGAGCTTGCGATGTCATGCTGGTTGATTGTGAACTTATAATGTCAGGCTTCCATTGATTTATGGATCAACACAAATCCATTTATTGCAACCTACAGTATCTGTGCCTGGACATAATCCCCTGCAGGAACAGTTAAAGGCTTACATCAAATGTCACGCAGATTTGGAACGGAAGCTTAAAACTTTGTGTGTGCATTTGTTTGTGTGTGTGTGTGTGTGTGTGTGTAGGACAAACTGTCTGTGATATATAGCATTTTATCTTTTTTAGACACTTCACTATGGATTTTCACAAATATTATTAACAGCTAATCTCCCTTAACCCAGATTATCTGCTTGTTTTGGCCCCTGTAGTGGGCTTCTTTGTTGATGGAGGCGAAGGAGAACACAGAGCGTGAGTGGTTAAATGTCAAACTGTTCCTGTTTAGCATGGTCTCTCCACGAGTCCCTCTATGACCACCTCTATAATACCCCATGTGGGCTTGCTGGCCAGTGGGTGAGTTGCCTCGAACCAGGAGGGGGTCAGAAATTATTTGAGATGTGTTTTGTTGTTTGTTATGATGCATCTTTGCAGTGGCGACCGCTGTGGTGGGAGCCTTGCGAACATGTTTCATTATTAATTACAGTTATAAAGCCTCTTTTAACTGCTATCAACTAAAGCAGAGTGAGACGACAGCACAGCCTCTCCCTCCCCCCCTCGAGAAACAATGGCCCGTAAAGGTCGAGATTATGCTCGGAAAGAGCTGGTTGTCCAACCTCCGAAAGAAGGGTCGACTTAGAGGGTGGGGAGATGATGATGTCATTTAAAAATGGAAGTAACAACAAACATTTTAAACAGTCTCTCCTACGTTTGAAGTGTTGCTCCCATGAACAGTGACAGAAAAACCTTTTCCAAGCTCACGGTGTAAAGGTGTGGGTGGAAGGCGTCTCCTATACTTTCCAGCAATGCCACAAGCAGCTCTGGAAGTATACTGCAGCTTCAAGTGACACAAGCAGTTAAACTTGTATTCTTGCGTCTTAGCAATTAGAACAGACAATTGTAGACAAAGATAACACATCACCGTGCAAATTGCTGCAGTAATAAGAGACCAAAAGAACAAAATTTTCAGCCTTTGTTGCAAAAATACCTTGTTTGCTTTGTCCTCCATCATTGAGCAGCTGAAATTGCAAGTATGTAGGAGTCTGAAGATTGGGTGTGTCTAAAATTTCCAGTAATAGCCAGAAAGTAAGAAAGAAATTCACTTTTAAGGTCACTTTTGTATTTCAAGGCAGTAAAAATGGATTTAATCGTCCTTTAACCAAGTACCCAGCAGTCAGGGGCCTTCAGAGTCAGAACAAACAGTGTTGGAAGCAAAGCACGAAAGCTATTCCTCTCTGCCGTCATTTGCTGACATTTTGTAACTCTGTACCTCTGAGTGAATCCGTCAGTTTGCCGGGGTGTCATTACTTTGTTGTCACTTTGTGGTCAAAGTGTAACAAAGCCAACATTCAAGGCACTGGCCGCCACGATGGAGCACATGGCCTAGTTTTTCATCTCATTCCCAGCATACCTCTGGCCAGCCATGCCCGTCACATAGGAGGTTATTTCTCTATTCAAGTATGGTGTCACCATCGCTCAGGAGCTACAAGGATTTTGATATATGAGGACTGGTGTTTTGGGACATTTTTGGCTACAGATCAAAAATAAATGAATTGATAAATTGATATAGTGCGAGACTGCATGTGTACAGCTTGCAAGAAAAAAGGCAGACCGCCCATTTAGTTTGAATTGCCTTTATCTAAACAACACTTGACCTGTGTTATGGTGTAAAACAGGATTACAGCATGAATGGTCCTCCAGGAGCTGAGCCCAGTGATCTCTGGATCTTTTCCCAGCCAAAGGCCTCTGCTGCTGGGCTTTACCGCACATGTAGCGCTGCCCCCTGGGGCTACAGATTGGATACAGTGGATGAGATGAGACATGGAAGCGTGTGTGATGTTAATGAAGATTGTGAAGGTGCTTTAAATGCTACACGTGGATTGGAGTGTGTGCATGTGCATATATTGAAACCTAAGGACGAATCAGTTCAGGGGGGAGTGGTTGTATTGGCTCTCAGGAGGTAGAAGTGTGGTTTTATACATATCAAAGGCTCTTGCTTACATCCCATCCCTGCTCTCGACCTCCCATGGTGTGTGAGTGTGTGTGTGTGTGTGTGTGTGTGTGTGTGTGTGTGTTTCTACTCTCTGTAATCCAAGTATTGACACACAGCTGTCAACAGTGCTGATCCAGAGTCTCCACAGGGGATCACCGTGCATCGCAGAGCCTCTACACCAGATACTTCAATAGATGTGGGGAAAAAATCAAAGAAGCACTAAACCACGAGATTTCACTTTATTGATGAATGAGGGTTGTTTTGGTTTTTTTTCGTCAAAGCTACTGGTGCAGAAGTTTATTTTACATAGCTATTTGTTTGCGTATTTAAAAAAAAGAGCCATGTGAGATATGTGTTTGCACATTAAAACTCAACCTACAACATACATTTTTGCAAATGCATAAAACCAGTACAGGTGAAGGTGGGAAGCTGAAAACTTGTCCAAAGGTCTGTAACACTCAAAGCACGATTAACAAACAATATTTATTATTTATATTTATGCATAGAAGGTGCAGGACGAAAGGAAGAAATGTCAAGAAAACAACCATTATTCCAGCTCCAGTTATTATTAGAAATGTTTTAAAGATGTTTTCAAAATGCAAAGAAAGATGAGCAGTGGTGGATGAAATGCAAGTTTAAATTCCCCAGAGGAATGCCTGTGTGTGATTTTTAAGTGTATCTGATTTTTGCCCAATTTAAGGGTGAAATTGCATTTAAAATAAGATTATGCTATGAATTAAATTGACCATACACGGGCTAAACGTCCCCATGGGGATCAACAAACGTTTATCTGTAAAGCTGAAAGGCACCAACTGTTGCCGTCTCTCCCCTCTGCTGTGCTGTGGCAGGCAGAGTCAGCCAGTCTATCCCGGCCTGTCCCCCTGTGGATTCAGGCAGCCCTACTCCTCCAACCTCTCCAGCGCCTCCTCCTACTCCAGGTACCGTAGCCGGCTGGTCAGACCGAGCCAGTGAAGTAAAAGCAAAAGCAACAACGCTGTGCATCATCGACTCCTGTTTATGACACGTTCAAAATGCCTGAGCTGGAGTTTTCCGTTGGCCATTCACGGCAAACTCATGTTCAGCTTCCGAGGCAGCTCTCATTGGCCAGCTGCTGTAAAAGAACTATTGGAGTCAGCGTGCTGTAAACAGGACGAGTTCAGTGTTTTGCCAAAACACGGCAAGTGAAGGCAAACTGAGCCAAGCCACGCTAGACGCTGCTGCAGATTATAAAAGGCCATGCCATGCACACACACGCGCATACACACACCCTTTACCTCGAGTATCTTCAGGGAATTAACAGCTTTGTCCTTGCTATCGCACACTTTTATTTCTCACATTATTTATTTCACACTTATATTTTTATTTCTTTTTCTTTACTTTTTGTGTGCGTGTTCCTGATCCCTGATCCTTGCTGATAAAACAAACTTAAACAAAGCAGCAGGCATTTTTGTTTTTCAAGGTCACAGCGGAACACGAAAAATTCAAGTGTGCACCTTGTGACCCCCCCGCTGTGAGTTTGAGAGCGCTACAGGGTCTTCATATTGTCCAGCCGTGTGTTTTGCATTTCTTGTGTGTGTGTGTGTGTGTGTGTGTGTGTTTGCTTAAGCTGCCACTCAAGTTTGACACATTTGAACCTGAGCAACAATTAAAGATCTCTGCATACACACTCACACACACAGAATGGAAGTTTGTGCTTACAGATGCAGACGGATGCTTTCTCGCCACGCAGCTTTGCCCGTTCGTCAGATTGTCTGCTGGGTCTCAGTCACAAGGCCTGAGTCACGCAGCAACCAAAGGCCAAGCTCTCATGTAGTCTGTTTTAGACCTGTATCATGTCAAATGGGTGGATGTTTCTACGGAGATTGTTTAATTGTTAGGAAACTGCATCAACATAAAAGCCAGGCAATGAGACAGATAGAAAGTGCTTGTGTATCAAAATTACACCTTTTAACCTGGCACATTACCTAACATGCAATTCTTGTTAATGATATATACCTGAATTGTAAAGTTGAGTATAAACCACCTATGAGCTGCAGGTTAAAACAATCAGTGTGAATCTCTTTTGGTTTTTATTTGACCCAGAGTCGTGCTCTGCCGCCACAAGCTGCCAGCAGCTGATGCTTATAGCTGCTTCGTTGTCAGTCAAGCTCTGTTTCCCCACCTTCACCTCTACAGTTAGTAAACGTGCTGAAACGAGCCTGTTTATAGATCTTTTATCTGAGAAACTGATCTGGACACAAAAGCCTTAAAATGTCCATATTTTACCCTTAAACTAACACGGATCCATGGTGAGATTATTTATGTGGAGTGCTTGCAAGTGTACTGACTGATTTCGGTCTCCACACAGCTCAACCTGTAAGATGTGAGCGTTTTCCTCTCATTCACTGATGCTAGGGCGCCCTCTAGTGCAGGGGAATGCAAACAGGTTTACAGATTAAATACAAAGAACCAAATCAACCATTTTTAAGCGCAGTGCTCAGCATCAACGGCAGCCACCAAACATATGCTCTGTAACTGCTTATCAGTCAGTCAATGCTGTGTTCAGTCAGTCACATTTAAATTTAATTATTGTCTGTTATTAGAGAAGTTATATAGATTTCTTATCTGGTTTACCCGGACACGCTAGATTGAAGATCACTGTCGTCCCTCGGCTTTTTTACGCTTTCAGGCTTTTTGCTACACAAATCTCTCACTCCTGCTTCGATGGCCGCCATTGCCCTGCTCCCTGACTCAACGCACTTCTCTGAACTGACTGAAGCATTTTTTCTGTCGCTCTCTGTCTCCCTCCACTTTTTTTCCCCACCTCCACCAGGTTCCCACACTCTCTGATGCTGGGCCCATCAGGCATGCACCCTACAGGGATCCCCCACCCAGCCATAGTGCCCCCTACAGGCAAACAGGAACATGAACAGTATGACAGAGGCATGTACGTGTAAGTATCATCCCCACTTTGTGCTTTTTTCTGGGTGATTGTTCATCACTGTTCCTTCCTCCCTGTCACACTTTCACACAACCTTTTTGACACTTCTTGTATCACACTCTCTTTCATCATATCGTCCTCTTTTAATCCTAATTTAAGACTGGAACTTAATACTGTTTTTGTCATTATTTAATATAACAACTCACTGTCCTAATGCTCGCTTAATTCATAAGTACACAAACATTTGCTTGAGATCTTAATTCTTGACTATGAATGTGGTATACATGTTAGACATCATCATTGTCTTCTTGCAGGGAGTTAACTTAGAAGATAGGTAACAGCAGGTCTAATTCCTCTAATGCACAAACCGTCAGACCAAAAGATAAAAAACAGGCTGAGATACGGATGCCATCTTTGCTGAAATGTCCTAACTCCTCTTCCTCCTTCCCCCTCTCCTCCTCTTCCTCCTTGCCCTCCCCCAGGAAACCGCAGGAGGTCAAGCGGGAGAAAGAGCCCAAAAAGCCAGTCATCAAGAAACCCCTGAACGCCTTCATGCTCTACATGAAGGAGATGAGGGCGAAGGTCATCGCTGAGTGCACATTAAAGGAGAGCGCCGCTATCAACCAGATTCTGGGACGAAGGGTGAGGGACACACACGCTAAATGCAGACTAATCCTATTTCCAGGTCAGTCTGTAATTTCACACATGAGGAACATGAGAGGGCTGAAGTAACATGAACTCTGTTCCCCTCACATGCTGCTGCTACTGAGATCATAACAATACTGACTGGTAGGACTGGGAATCTGAGAGTGCAGATGATTCTGGATCTTACACAGAGTTTATTTTATTTTTTTCTGTTGCTCTCTAATGTCTCCATCCACCAGAGAGTGTAGACTCATGTGTGCTATTTAGATCAATTAACTTTTGTGTGTGTGTCCATCCTTGTGTGTTTCCAGTGGCATGCACTGACCCGGGAGGAACAGGCCAAGTACTACGAGCTGGCCAGGAAAGAGAGACAACTCCACATGCAGCTCTACCCAACCTGGTCTGCCAGGGACAACTACGTAAGCACTACTCTTCCACTTCTCTTAAGCACTTCACTTTTCTTCTCTTCCTCCAAACCGACTGCAAGTAAAGACACCAGGACAACAGCTCTGATCTGATTTTGAAAGCTCATCTGAGACAAACATAAACCAAAGGGATGTCAAAGTTTTAAGTCGTGGAGGCACTGTCACTTTGTTAATGGAAAACTGGAATAGTCATGCTTGTAATACCTGGGCTGGAAACGTCTGTGAAGAGAAGAAGTCATCTGGTTGCTATGGTTACAACATTGAGTTGAAAGGTGATAAGTATCCCTATAAGAATAGCTAAAAATGTATATATGTTACGTTATATGTGTTATATATGTGAAGATTAAAGACATACTCCGTTAGAAGTTTTCAGTTCATTGATGACTCATGTCAGAGGACATTGAATTTTACTCACAGAGGATCATTTTGATCATTTCAAAAAAAAATTTCATATGTAAAAACACCAATAATTTCCCTTCAAAATAACAGCAAGAAACAATCAGAGCTAGTTAAACTTTAATGAGTTATTATATTATACTGTATTTTTACATTTTAGTGATTTTTTTTCCCCTCACTGAGTTTAAACAGAAAGATGCATTTGGGTATATTCTGTAAAAAGTAGCAATGATGATGATACAAACACCAGGAAGTGAATCAACTACTTGACTTCTTCTCTCTGGTTTGACTCCAGGTAAATATAACCAAGACGTTAAAACAGAACAGAATCAGTTCAGTAAACCAGGACTTGTTGACAGTATGATATTGTTTCTACCTCAGAGATGAGGAAGTTACCCGACTTAACTTCTCTTACTGACTACTGTCTCAACAACCTGCATGACTATTGGCTCCCAGACCTGTCAGTCAGAAGTTATAAAACCTAACCTTTATGGCATGAAATGAACAAATAGGTCCCCCATGATATGGGAGGAAGTCAAACCTGTGTGGTGCATGTGTTTTGGTCTAATGTTTTGGGGATGTGCTGTATCTGGGCTGCTGTGTGCCTCTGACTTGTCAGTTTGCTGTTGAACTCTTGCAGGAGGCGGGCCTTAGCGGGGTCGCGGGGGAAAAGAGTAAAGCTGATTGGGTAGGGACACATCTTATGGTGGATTTATGCCTCTGTGGTTGGGGAAACAAATAAATATGTGAAGAGCTGCATGAAAGGGGTTGTGGGTATTCCTGTGCAAAGTTTGCATGCACTTTCCATAAACTTAATGATTCACGCACATCAGCCTCGAAAAACAACAGCAAGGAGCAGCAGCTGCTAATTCAGATCTGTTGGTCAGTTCCCAATACATGTCACACAAGTCTTGCTAGTTGCCATGGCTGTAGCAACATAAACTGTATAACACTGAATCACACAGAGGTATAAATCAACCCGTTTTGCTCAACTAACAGAGGGCAGGGCCGCATGGCTGGCCTCACTGCCTCGCTGCCTTAGTTTTGTTATTTTTAATGGGCATCCCTTAAAAATACAGCCCCTTCATTATTGTTATCAGATGACAGTGACACACAGTTAAACAGACACACAATCTTATGACACTACACATTGTAGTGATCTTTTCATTTAGTAGCCTATTTTTTTTTTTGTGATTATCATAATGTATTTGTTTCCTGTCAGAAAAAGAGGAAAACATCTGCTGACTGAATGCTTTGGTTTTAACAGAAGCTGCTTAGATACCTGTCTGAGTGAACCTGTGACCTGTAACCTGTAACCTGTGAACGCTTCCCTCTGCTTTACTGCCTTTGTTTCTCTACTTTTGACCGAGCTGAACTCTGTAGACAAGCAGGCATCAAGACTTATGGTGACACTTTACCCAGGTTGTGGTTTATAACACGTCTGACCGAGGTCTTCAGGTCACAAACGCGCCCAGTAATTCAGCTCTGATGCCAGTCCTTTCATTTGTTTTTTTTGTCTCATTGTGATGCTGTTGCAGACACGTCTTTAATGAGCAGACATTTAAAAAATAAAAGCCCCAACCCTGCTTGTAGGGAGCTCAGCACACTTCTCCAACACATCCTTCCCGTGTCATGGATGCGTTATAAACCAGAGCTCAAGTAAACTGTGATCTTAGCTGCAGGAGCTGCTGCTGAATGCATGAAGCTTTGGGCATTGTTTAAGCAGTTCAACAATGCATAACGCAGCGATGGTGCTTGATTAGTTCCTACAACATCATCCACACATGGCAGCTGACTGACAAGTACAGTACTTGTTTTTAGGGGCTTTGGGCAAGTAACTTACATGTGTAGTCTTACAAGTCTTACATGTATAGAAAAGAAAAGAACAACTTGTGACTACAAGAACCTCCCTCACTCCTCATCACCCTCCACACTCTGCTCTCCTCCTCGTGAAAACAACAAAAGTCACTTGTCCTACGAGCAAAACAGGAAGCAAAGTCCCACATAACGCCCCCACAGCAGTGGAGGGTTTCTCTTCCGAGTCCTAAAAAAGCCTGCGTATAGTACACGCACACACATGGACACACACACGTACGCCCACGGACATAAAGCTTCAGAAAGCTGCAGTTGCAAGAGGAGTTGTTGTTGTAACCACATAGACAATGCTGACAGCGAGCCAAGGAGGGCAGACATTGAAGCGTAGGCAGTAGATCTCTGTACCCACATCCTCCATCTCACCCAAATATGAGGCCTCACTTCACCAACACCGCATCTGTGTGAACAACTCTGATGTTTACCTCAACAGTCACACATTACACTCAGCCCGGAGATAACAGAATACAATCGCAAATATAAAAACAAGAATCTTGGTATCACAGGTGATCTGCAAATCATTAAAGGCGTTTATTTTTAAGCATAATGGCCCAGACCTCTTTTTATTTAATATGCTTTTTGGTGACGACACATCAGGTTTTGCACAAATTGAGTGACATTAATGATGCAACGTATTTTCTTGTTTGTGTTTCTGTATCTTTCTGGCTCTTTTTCTTGCTTTTGTTGACCATTAAAGATGGTTGCCTGACCTGGTTGCTGATTGCTGCATTTTAACTTTCTTTTTTATTTCATTTAAAATGGATTCACATGTCACACAAGAAATGTTTATTTGTCACATCATGCAGGCCTTTGCAGAGAATGCAGCCAATTATCATAAACACTCTCTATAAGAAAACTATCGGGGGTTGCATTTCATTGCAGTTATCAAAGTCCACACCAGACATAAGAAGTAATTCACTGGGGGGGATTTTTGTTTTTTTTCCCACAGGGCAAGAAGAAGAGGAGAAAAAGGGAGAAGCTGCAGGACTCCAATACAGGTAAACTATCATTACTCTCTGGTTGAACACACTAAACACACACACACACACACACACACACACACACACACACACACACACCATGTTTCGTGGCCAGCAATGGCTCCACTGCTGTATATGAGAGAATTCAGTTGAGCTTGAATTTGCGTTGGCGCTGTGTAGCACAACATCTTGGTGTCTTTGAGGCAGGATGTGTCTCTAACGTCAAACCACCCACCCACTCAGCTTCTTTCCACGTAACCTGAATTCTAAACATTGCGTACAAAACCGTATGCCCTGATCTGAGCTGCTCAAGTTCAAAATGTCAGACATCATGGCATTTTCAGTCACGCGTTCACCTTATTAAGGCCTTATCAGAGTAATCAGAAGGTTACAACTTTTAACAGATCCAAAGCCAAACGATGAAAATCTCAAATCTCCTACAGGTAACTCTGATGTTTTCTGTGAGTCATTGGTAGATAAATATGCATGAAAAATATAAATGATAACAATCTGCTGATAGCAAAGCAGCTGGTGATTGAGCAGCTCAGGGTAAAGCATGAACAACGCCAGTTTACTCATGAACTGAAGGCGAAAATGTATCTTGGTCATATAAAATCTGACCTCTCAGTTAGAAATGACTTCAATTTTTTGACATCAGGCCCGATTTCAGCCTCAGACACAGACATAATAAGTTTATCTGGATTTTCACTCGATAAAGAAGTTTAAAGTGGAAATCTTTTCAAATTTAGTACTAACAGAGTGTCACAGCATGGTGTGTCTTTTAACAGCTTGTTTCCAGGATGTCTGACGTGTATGTTCAACTAAGTTGTGTGTGCGTGTGTGTGTGTGTGTGTGTGTGTGTGTGCGCGCGCGCATTTGGTGGTTATTTTGGCTACGTCAAACCTGCTACTAACAGTCTGACTTGATGCTTTTCTCTGAACGGACAGCCATGTTTGTTGTTTTCCCCGCCCTGACGAGCTCTTGTGTCTCTTCCCTCCTTGGTTTATCTCTCCTCTGTGTCCTCGTCCTCTAACCCCTTCTCCTCTCCTTCTGCTCTTATCTCTTTCTGCTTTTCCTCCTCCTTGTTTCGTGCATGCTGTGCATTGCGCTCAGACCCGGGCTCTCCTAAGAAATGCCGGGCTCGCTTCGGCCTCAACCAACAAACGGACTGGTGCGGTCCTTGCAGGTGGGTAAACAGCAAAAAAAAAGAAACAAACAAAAAAACATCCCCCCTCACCCCACGCCATAGCATCTCACTGCTGTCGCCCCGCTCCTCATCTCTCCTCTCATTTAACCAGCTGTCCATCAGTGCATCACTTTCTTCTGATCAAGTCTCAGTTATTCAAACATTTCTAAAAGGTGGAGCTGCTCTGGAGGAAGTAATAAACTGCTAATTACTTTATTTATTTAGGCTCTTTCTCTGTTTACTGAGCGAAATTGCCAAACATCCACATTCTGGGATTATGGCTCCCTCAGGACGAGCTCCACCTCCAAGGGAAGTTTGAAAGTCCAGCATGAGCTCTGCATGCTGTCTGTCACTAACTTTCTGCTCCGCAAACTGAAGCATTTAAGCCGTCATTGCATAGATGTATAGTATTTAGGAATTATAAGGAACTGCAATATACAAAAATATGAACAGATGCACCGCTGTTCAGAAAAATATCAAAATATCATAAAGACTACTCCTGCATCTTAATCAGCTTCTCCGATGATTTCAACTCCATTATCACTTCAATTACGTCAGGCTCTGTTATATTTACTGACTGGATTTTCTGTTCCAGGAACAGTCAGGTCCAAAAAAAAAGTTTTTGTTTTTTCTCCTGTGTTATATATATTTTATATATATTTCTTTTTCCTGCAGTGTCTCACTGCAAAGGTCAAAGGTGGTTTGAGTTCTGCACCGCTGCACACAGGCCCTGTAAAGTTCATGTGGTTAAAGGGGAATACCACTCAATAAAACAAGCTGGCAGAGGGGTTTGCTGAGGGATTCACTTGTACTCAAAACAAAAACATACCCGTACATTAACAGACTGCTACGCAGAGTACTTCATGAATTCACATGAGTTTGTGCTGTAAAATAGACAACAGTCAGACAAGAAAAAAACATTTAACTCATTAATGTAACTTCAGAGGTCTGTTTAAAAACAGCCAACATGAAGCCATTAGAGTTGTGGAACCGACAACTTGTACCCCTTAAATCATCAGCAGCTAATAAAACCAACTTTCAGCACCTGTGTGTACAAGTCCAACTTAGATAAGACATTTGTTTCTTCAGTGTAAGTTATTGTAGTTCATTCTAATTCAGTAGCAAAGGTTACCGATCAAATCCGTTACTTTTGCTAGCATCCATGTTTCTGTCTGGCTCGTAATTATGAACTAAAGCTGGGAATTTCCCAGTTTTCCCACTGTGAGCACAGGGTTAGTCTGTGGCGGCTGGAGTGATATTATTAATAGTGAGAATTATAGAAGTTTTTTAAAAAAGCAAAACACACAGTTGACAAAGTTTACTTTTAATTTAGTGATCCAGTGACGCTGACAACACTTACTTGTCAGCCAGAGCTTTTCCTGACCTTTTCTCAAAGTTGCAACAGTCTCATTTTTCTTTCTCTATAATAAAGCAGAAACATGGTAATGGTACAATATAAATCATGTGAAACAGGCCTGTCACCACGGCAGTCCGCTCTCTTTTAGTCACAGCCGGATTTACAGTAGGCGACAGACGAGAGCTGCGCTGCAGGAGTCAGGAATCTGTGTGGTTCTGCAGAAAAAGCTTCTACCACCACAGCACTGTAGCAACCCCATCGTCCTCCCCACCATCACGTCATGGAAATCTAAGTGTGTGTGTGTGTGTGTGTGTGTGTGTGTATGTGTTTCGGTTTGAAAGAACAAAGGGGGGTGAATGTGGTTAGAGCAAATCCTTATCACCACAGCTCAACACACACACACACACACAGACAGACTCTCACACACACTCTCTTACTCCTGCAGCTCTGCATTATGACAGCGTTCTCATGCCCATCTGCTTTCAACTTTCTCCATTCATGCGATGTGGTAACAGGCGCCTTTTGATGGTGAACTCTGACATTTAGAAATCACTTTCTATCGCACTTTTCCTCTCTCTCTCCCTCTCTCTCTCTCCCTCTCTCTCTTTCTCTCTCTCTAAATATGGCCCAGTGCCTTTCCTTGCGGTTAAACCTGGTGACTCATATCATATTCTGGTAATGATCATGGGATCCTGTTAACTGCTTTGATGCTGCTCTCGGCGGTACACAAGTCTGCTTTTAAGTGTAACACCTCACAAAGCACAGCGCGTCACTCCTGTTTGCAGTATGTTTGGTGCAAACCAGGAGAGCAGTGTGCACGGGGTGGACAAAAAAACTGAAACACCTGACTGCTTAATACCGTTTCTGTGCGATAAGTCCTACTTTAATGACTCTTTATAATGTTACAGCCACCATCAGTCTTTTCATTTATGTTTGAGTTCATGATTTTACACTAAAGGTTATAAATCAAAAACAGAAGTAATATTATAAATAGAGTGAATTTGAGTGGTATTCCCTGCTCACAAATACTGCAAAAGATCAACATTTCATGTATTACATCTCATTTGTTTCATTGCAACACAGAACGAATTCTAAAAATCCCAGTAGGTGTGTTTTTAGAGGGAGTCATGTAGCGGGATTATATATTTAGAAACTGTGGTTTATCAAGCCGTCCAGTAGTTTTGTGCAGCATCTCCACTGGTTGTCCTGACAACCTTGAAGGCGCAGCAAAACGACAAGTAGTTCCAGCGTTGTTCACCAAGAAGTAGTCCCAGCACATTACTCTGCTCCAAATCAGAACTGTCACTTTGACATTTACGCTTTTGTACATTTCAAATGAAGGAGACACAATATGTTGAGCACTGAGTGTTACAAGTGTTCACTGGTACAACTAAGAGCTTTGGACGGAGCCAGGCTAACTCTTTCTCCCTGCTTCCTTTACGCTACGCGAAGCTAAGTGAAGCTCTTCCTGGCTCTAGTTCCACAACACAAATGTCGCAGAGACAGGAGGAAATTTTCTCATCTATTTCTGAGCAAGCTGTCGGAGCTTATTTCCACAGAAAGTTGAAATGTTCCTCTGAAGCGATCTGTAACATTGTGCCTTTCGCTGGCATGAGCATTGCTTTTCCCTCATACGTCATAGTAGTGCAAGTAGAGACGCAATATTCTCATACACTGTGTTTATTGTTTATATCTAGTTTCATACATTTATTTTTGACACTAATACTTTTCTGTTGTTCATTGTGATCATATTTCTCCCTGTTCATTGACATCAGTCACTGAAGCCTGCTGACATTTACCATCCACACTTTATTCACAGATAACTCTCTCTGACTGTCCCTAGGAGGAAAAAGAAGTGCATTCGCTACCTTCAAGGAGGAGGCTGCCCCAGCCCAACTTCTTCAGATTTAAGTGCTATAGACTCTCCCCCCTCCCCATCCCCCACCCGCCACCGTCTCTACCAGCACCAGCGTCCCCCCTCCCCGGGCTGCTCCCCGCCACCCACTTCCCCATCAACACGCCTGCCCTTGTCACCGCCAACACACACGCGCTCACACACACGCTTACCCCTGCAGCAGTCTGCCAGCAAACGCAGCGACCTCCGACAACCCACTACCAAACACACCCACACACACCTGGAACTGTCCGGCAAGCAGGCACACAGCTCGACGGCGGCGCTGTCGGCCGCAAAGGCCGCAGGACTTTCTCTCAAAGTGCTAACAGAGACTCAGTGATTGCTCTGCCCACTCGCTTCCCCCAGAGCCATGAAGATCATCTTCCTCACCTGCCTTCACATTTATCTCTGCTCTGTGACCCTTTTGTTTGAATAAAAATGGGAGTGACTGAGGCTGTGTCGTCAGGAAGTGGGAGCCATCCTTCAGTCCCTGGTAATCCCTCTGCTAGAATGCCCCAGACTGAGATCCTGTGTCCCAGTTCAGGCTGGATCCTCTAAAGTCTGCTCTTCTTGTTTATGTCAGTAACAGATCGATGACGTGGTCATTGTCGAAGTCTCTTTTAATGGTCAGTTCTGCTGTGAATGTGGTCAAGCATTCAATCAAATCCAGTCAAACTGAAAGTCTGGCAGGTATAGAGCTGAAATGGTCACCAGTACACTGGGAAATTGTTCCCTGCCTGGACACAAGTTAAGCGTTTACCATTAACCTTTTCAAACGGAAACGTTGATTATAAATGTTGATTATAAAATCCCAGTCTGTTTGTTATAGTATAACAACAACTTCCTGGTCATGAACTTACAAATCATTGTAACGTCTGACTGTAGCAGAGTCAGAGTCTACGAGGCTAAGCTGAAGCCTTGGCCTGGTCGTCCACTGAAGGACCCACTGTTTGAGCCACATCCCGATCCAGCCCCTGAGTAGGAGACTGAATCCCAGCCAGCCACCACAAGTTCCAGTTATTAAGAGGCAGACCTGCACTGCGAGCAATATTAATCTGTGGTTCTTTGGCTTCATCTGCAACAGTTAAACTCAACTAAAGTGATTAGTTTTGCCTTCAGGACAGTTCTGCCTTTTCAAGGGATCATTTTCCAAATAAAACAGCCAAAGCCCCCGTGCTGCTCTCTTATTTCAAAGCCGACTCTGAGCTTTGGCCTCAATGACAATCACAAACATAACGCGTGAATGAACAAGCTCTTTGTTTTATGAAACACACTGAGACAGATGTAAAAATGAGGCAGAGCTCCACCATTAACATGACAGAGTGTTTGTCACTGATTTACATACACATTCACTATCCTAGCTGCCAAACAACCTGGGTCCCTCACAACAAACCAGAGAGGAGCACAGACCAACAACCAGCCAGCCCGACCAGCACAACCTCAGGTCTTAAGAGAGGGACAGATTGACTCTTTTCAGCTGTCATTTTGCTAACTTCAGTTTCCATTTCAATATTTTTATAGAAAAAGATGTGTAACCACTTTGACAAAGGAAAAAAAAACTGAATTCTACATGACTGAGTTTCCCCGACTTCAAGTTACATTATTTCTTTTAGGCACTTTGAGGCTGTCGGTCTCTTGCTATAACCAATGTTACATTCTTGTTCTGTTTTCCTCCTAATTTTTGGTATTTTTGTATGAATCTCGTGACTTTTAAGGTCGGATGTTTTGCTGGTGGGGAAAGCCTCGGAGAAAGATAACTTTTGTTTTTTCTCCAAATCTCTTGGCTGTTTTCTTTTGACTGAACATTTTGCAGCTCCGTAAACTAATCTGAGACCAAATGGGTACTATTATATTGCATTGTGTTGTAAAGTTTTATAAATGTTGGAATTCCCTATTATAATTAAACTTTTATATGTTTTTATGTAAAAAAAAAAAAAGTGAAATAACCAAAAAAAAAAGGTTCTTTTAGTTTCTACCATTTCTTAAAGCAATACATTTTGTTTGTCTTGTGCAGAATTTAACTTTTTCTTGGTCAAGTGTTACTGCAGCAGCGTTCAGATGATATCTTGTGTTCTCAATCTGTGCATGTTCCAACTTAAATGTAACAAAATAGATTTTGACTTTAAAAAAAGGTTTTCATTTTACTGTTCAACTTGCAGCTTCAAACTTGGCTTACAATGCTGTGGACAAACTGGAGGCTGAGCAGCAAAACTATTTTCCTCCAGCAGAGAGAGCTCTTGTGCTAGAAATAGCTTGTTTCATTTCAAGGGCGTTCACAGTAGTGGAAACTCCCAGAAGATGTCTTTTTGTACTTTTTAACGCCTCAAACGCCTCTGATGTATTACCTGTTTTTGTTTGATGTATTAAAGTGTTTGGAATATCTCGTCCATGTCTGCTGTTGTGAAGACAAGGATATTTCATGAATGATGAATTCAGTGACTTTTAAAAATAAAACATGCACCAAAGGTGGTCATGCTCTTCTGCACATGGTACTTTGAAAACAGAAATGACAAACACCAACCTTTTTACACATTTTATTTACTCCTTCAGTATATGTTTGACCATCCCAAAACCAGCGTAAGAGCTTTTCTGAGAAAAGTTTCCTATTCAATACAACATGAATTAGGAACAAGTTACCCGATGCCGCGTGACAATGCACAAGTACTTCAGGTCCGGAGGACACAACGCAAAACACAGCTTTCCACCTCAAATGTCACTTCTCCCTTGAACAGCTCGCCCTCTCTTAACAGGGTTAACAACATATGCATTTACAAAGGAAAAAATAATAGTCACCCTTTCATTTCCATTGTCAAAAAAGCCATTTTATTCAATCAATTAACCTAAAAGAAAACAAACATGTCCAGTAAAAAAGACAACCATTGCAGTCAATAATAAGGAAAATATGAAAGGGCCATCTTTTAATCCTTAAGGGTACAAAGCCATGAAACCAGAACTATTTATGTGAATGCACAACGTGTGGAAACAGAAAAGAGCTTTTTTAATTTAAATTAATGACAACACACAGGCAAGTTAAAATGGTCATGCTCTTGGGATACAGAAGTTGAGGGAAGGGGGGGAGTGGGTATGAGGTTCTAAATATACTAAATGTAAATATTGACAAGTATGAACAACGCCAGTGCAACCAGTTAGCAGGGACAATTCCTTTTCAGTGTGGTAGTGTTGGCAGGACCTTCCTTTACTTCTCTTCACACCACTGGTTCTCTTTGCGTACCTGTGGATGAGAGGAGGCACAGACTGAGTTTCATCCCTCATGAGGAACAAAAGAATAAAACCATGTAAAACTTTTTTTTGGCTAATGGTACACAGATGATACATGGAAAAGCTACCTGGGCCTCCTCTTCCTCTGTGAAATCATTTTTGATGTTGAAAGTCTTCCTGATCTCCTCTGGAGTTTTGCCTTTGATCATGTTGGCCACTGTCTTGCAGGTGACATCTAACAGGCCTTTGATGTCCAAATAGTTGGCGGCCTGAAAAGAGGAAAACACAACAGTGACATGAAGAGGGGCAGAGTGGGGGTGGCAGTGTGAAGAAGGCTCTGCAGACTGACACTGTAGCATATTAACAGCCAGCCCAGAGTGATCAGTATTCTTTTCATTTCAGAGATACAGCACAGGAAGCTACTGGGGATTTTCACTACTGTCAAGGTTCAACACTGATGAGAACTGAAAGCATTTTAACAGGCAGTCGGACAGAAAACAGCCCTGAATTAAAACAGCAAGAGGCTGCACTGATGGGGCATCACATTTCACCTCAAATACAACAACTTAATATCCCAACCTTTGTGAAATACATTAATGCAAGGTGAGAATGGACCAGTGACTTCATCCAGATAAAAATCACTTCTTAATTCCAAATGTATATGAGACCTAATATCCAGGATGACCAGTTTAAGCCATAGATTGTAACCAGGAACAGGAACATCCAACTTTTCTGGCTGATGTGTTGTATACATTTATCATATCTAGATTCATAGAAATTAAAAAAAATCTGATCATCATTATAAATTTAATTCCAAAGCCATCAGTTTTCACACTAGACTGACATCACTAACCAAAACATCAAGTCCGTTCCTGCTGTGTTCCAGTAAACTCACATCCCATAATATCTGTTGATCCTTACACATGTCAGTTCATGGTCACTAAACAAGCCTTGCATTCAATTTCAGAACTGGAGCCCACCGGTGAGCTACCTTGCCCCCCCCCACAGCTCTTCAGCATCTTTTCCCTTTGTGCATGTCAACACATTCAAACAGGGGAGCTGATCAACTCAAGTGGCAGACCCTCTGACTTGCGTTTCACTTCCTGGAAGCCCAGAGCTTGGCCAACACACATTTCCCAATCACTCCCAGGAACTACTTTGGTTACCTTTCAAGTGCTCTGCCTGGTTTATGATCACCTGCTGTACAGAAAGAAATCCAGTCCAGTTCTTAAAAACAGACTTTGATACCCATCTCTTTTAAAGCAGTTGCCAAAACACCAACTCCTGGTCGTTGCTAAGCAACTTTTGGATCTTTGTTAAGCAGTGGAAAAACACCCAGTGCTCTGCCACAGCAGTGAATGGAATAAACCACAGGAGGGAGCATTGGAAAAGAAATACACATAATCAACTTTACAAAAGGGAACCAGAGCAAAATAAAATATCTGCGTCAACTTTATACGAAGGTGAATCAAAATTACTTTGTTCAAAAAATAAAAATACATAATACTGTAACTTTGAATCAGCAGCCCAAAGAGCCAGTTCAGTTCTGCAATAACCACCTTGTAATTTCAACTCTGTTAAACATTTAGTTTGAAATGTTTTGGAAAAGTCTATTTGTCTTCATTTTCTGCATATTTTATTTTTCCATTGTAACTCTGATTAATTAGGGGTTAAGAACACTGTTCTGCTGGCCTTCTCTGTATGCGTCTGTTAATAGATCAACACTGCGTAACATACTTAATTACATCTGTGGGGGGTTTCCTTCAGCAGGGCTCTGTACCGATGCCATCTATTACATCAATTGTTTTTGATTTTGGTTTGACCTCAGGTGCAAAATGGGGTCTGTGATGGTTGAGCATTGTCAACCTCCAGTGAATTCATGTGGGCCAGTTTAATGTAAACGTAATATAATGTGGATACATATTTACCAGAATGAGTTCAAACAAGGTGCCCTGGTCCACTTTGAGGAACTCCTGGTCCCATACAGGAATGTCATCTGTCCTCTTCTCCTTGTTCTCATCGTCCTCGGGAGGTGGGGGATCATCTTTGTGATGAGTGCACCACTGAATCACCTGAGAGATACAACAACACATCATTTTAAACAAGGTAATGCATTACAGCAGTGAAACAACAATGGTTTAGGATACACCATTAGAGATATGTTAACGTCCTTCCAGAAACCACAGTACAATTCTATAACATTCCATTACTGCGGTGTCCAAAGTTCAATCAACACCTCCTGAAAACTTGTCAAAAGGTCATTTTAAACAAACAAAACTGAGCGTTTAGAGCATATTTGACTTGAAGCTGCATCTGAACTGCACATTAAAAATACCCATGACAAAAGCTAACTCGTGCTTACATACTGAAGGAGAAAGAAATGAATGACGTAAACCAAACTATTTTCTTGAACAAAAACAAACCTGCTGAACAGCAACAATGATAGTGATAGCATTTGGTATGTATGGTATGTTCTGAATACCTTCTTGAGGATGGCAGCGTTCACATTAGGGAGGGGAACTGGGTCATCATCTCCTTCATCATCCATTCCCAAATCTGTAAAACAATCAAAAAATGCCCTGTATCAGTTGAATGTATCTTCTGAAAGGCACATTTCCACTATTAAATACATAACTAGAAAGAAAGAAAGAAACGTATCACAAAAATTATAAGAACTTCATAAGATTTAAAATGGGCTCAGATTTGTAATGATTTCAAAAGTTGTACCTTCCAACATGGTCTTGATGGTGACAGACTGTTTGGCTATCTCAACGTCCACCTCGAAGATTTCCCCATCAGAGCTTTGTAATTTTATTGTGGGCATTATCTGCAGAGTGGAGCAACAAGACCATTAAACACGATGAAACGGTAGCTACATTCTCATACCTGTACAAAATGCGATCAGCCAGCAAAATAAAAATTGCTGACATTTACTCTCAACAGCAATTCTACGTCCGCTCGCTGCTAACACCACAGCTGGCTAAGCTAATATAGACGTGATGGCTGGTTGACAACTTGCCTGTAATCCCACTTTAACAGCGAATGCGCTTAGTAATCAGCTACAAAAATCAGTATTGGTCCATCTTATGCAGATATAAAAAATATGCACTGTACCTACGTATCGTTGTTATTAGCATAATCAAGTTACCTCCAAGCGAGGCAACGAAACATCTAGCTAGCCACCGATTCACACAAGCAAATGACGTTAATGCTAACCAAGTTGCTAGCTTCGATTTAGGTTCCTATACTATAAGGTTATTCTTAAATGCACAGTGGAGCCGCTGAGCGTGTTAGAGTCTATCTAAGCTACCTGTGCCATGTGTTCTACGACCATAACAAGCGTCTTGTATTAGCTAACCAGGCAGCTAGCATTACTATGCACAATGCTAGCATCTTAGCTTAACGTTACGCTAGCGCCTCGCGACGTCAGTGAGGCCTCTTAGCAAAATCTATTCATAAAGATGTAAACATAATGTAGAAATGCTAATTTTCCAAAGGCGAACAAAATGTATGATCGCACGTTCCGGTTGGAGACGCTACTTACCGTAAATGTTTGAACTCAGGTCCAGAGGTGAGATTCCTCTGTGGTCAACAACAGGGCCTGACAGACGCGGAGGCACCGACACCGGCTGGAAGTCTCTAGATGAAGCTGGTGAGGCTGCCGCCCGGAGGCTGTCGGTCGCTTTGTCAGATGCTGGTGGGGGGGGCGCACGAAGGGAGCTTTTCCTGTTTAACTTAGAATCTGCTCAAAGACTTTTGTTGCATTTTTTAAACAGTCACTACAATGTTATACATGTATGCAGTTTTTAGTAAGGTTATTAAACTTGCACAGTATATGCGTTTTCACGGCATTCTGTTTATTGAAAACAGAACAAAATTGAAATCTTATATTAGACGGTGTTTATCTTATCACTACTTAAATATATTTATGTATTGATGAGAATGAATATTGTTTTTTCATATTATTCTACACTGATTTACTATGATTTATTTTAGATAAATACATTATGTAAAACGTACAGTAAACTGCAATTTACATGTAACGTTTGGCATAATTTGGTAGTTTTGGTACACCTCAGTGATTTAGACATATTCAGTATTAATTACATTTGTAAAATATGCTGTAGACCTACGTGCATGGTTTGCCAGCACAATGTAACTGAACTGTATGCTTTAATGCGGCAAAGGTATGGTTTTTGGTATTTAGTTACTCTTTAAACTACCACGGCGTGGCGCTTGCTCCTCATTACAGATCCTTTCCAGCGCCTTCTATGGTGCTTTCAAGTGCTCCTGAAAAGGTGTAATTCCCTAGCTTTGAGTGCCAAAATACCACCTTCTTACTACTATTACCAATGGTTGCATCAGTCCTCTTTTTGCATGCATAATAAAAATAATAACAGTAGTTTTTGTCGTGGCTGTGACTTTCGCTTTCAGCAAACATTTTAACTGCAGTAAAATCCGTGGTGAAAGTGCTCATTTGAAAATAAAGTTTTACAAATGTGTGTATGAAAAAACACATGAAAACACACACACACACACAGTGACATCATCTGTTTTTGATTTTTTAAAGTCCATCATATCAGTTTTATAATAACACCAAACATTTTCAACTAAAAAAATGGACTCCTCAGTGTCACAGCCTGTTTGGATCTTTCTCCCATAATTACAATATTTATCATGGCACTTAAAAGCAACTGTTCAAAGGATACATAATCTTTATTTAATTAGATGTTACAAATGCTTCTAATTAGGTGTCAAAGCTCATAATTTTGTTTATACTGGTAAAATTACATTTGTGATATTAACCAAGATATTAAGATAGTTTAGTTGCCATTATGGAAACACACTCCAAGAGGAGAAAGGTCATGGTTACAAACCTCTTCAAAACAAACATCCTCAACTAATTCCTCAATTGCAGAAATACCAGACAATCTGCAGTCCAGATGTCTGACTGGTTGGTGAATTGGGTGGGTCAAGAAACCAATAAACCATCTCATCTCATTCATGGCAAAGTAATTTACTGTCATACAAAGAAACAGAAAACAGTACAGTCACATCAAGGAGCCACCTTCATCTTTATTATTCAAATGGTTTGGTTAATACAGACTCTGTAGTTCAGAGGGAGTCAGTGAGTTGATGAGGATGAACACTCCATCATCTGTCTATCATATACAGCAAGCTGGGTGACTGCATAAGAAGAGTTTTCCTTAAAAGTTACACAGGACAAAGAAATGTGTAAAACTTGCCTGATGGGGGCTTTATATTTAATTTAAAAAAAAAATCAAAAACAAAAAAAAAATCATCTGTAGTGTGAAATAATTTCCTTCTTTTGACATATGTTACATTTGTTTAGATTTACAAAAGTGCAAACAGATCATATCTCCTAAATATAAGCCATGGCATGTGGGGTTCAAACAGCCGCATTCAAAGTAGCAAATTTTCACCTTGGACCTCGGTGCCATCAGTCCAGCTACACACGTACAGGATGAGGAATTTAAACGTCACTGTTGTTTTACATAGTGGGAGAGATTTTCGATACAAGTCCTCAGCAATGAATATTGTAATGATTATGGCACACGCTTTTTGGTCCATTCATAGACACACAGACATCGCTTTCTCACTAAATGCTTCAGTACGTCTTTGTGTGGAGATACAATGTGCACTGCTGTGTAGCCCCCCGGTCTCCCACCCTCCCCTTCCTCGTTCATGTTGTTATCGGGTTGAAGGTCATACATCATGGCAATACTGGACCTGACTGTACAGGGGTCAAAGGTCAGAGTTTACAGGAAGTAATCTGGGGTGCGGCGAGTGACATGAGGCTCCCCTCTGCGAGGTGCGGGATCAAACTGCAAGCTGGTTAGAATTAGAAATAAAAAGAGGAAAAACAATTTAGATTTGTTGGACAATTAATTAAAAAAGGGCAAACATATTGTCATTTGTAAAATCATCAGCATTGCTCAGACAGGTGCATATGATGTCACCCGTTAAATTGCACATTATGATACAGCACTTCAGGAATCCACAGACTTACATGCTGTCAGTGTTTTGTCGTACTTACAATGAATATTTGAGGGTGTCGTCTAGTTCCATGATAGCTGCCTGGTTGCCACAGCGGTAGCAGTAGTTGGGAGCACTAAATATTGTTACCACATTTCTCTCATGGCACCAGTTGTAACCCTGGGGGAAGCAGATACATTATTCACCAGAGATGTATAATTTAGGAGAGAGTGCTACTATAATGCAAATCTAAACTGCTTTTGAACTTGATGAGTGTGCTAGCCCGTGAACAGTTTGTCTTATTGTTTCTGGAGCTGTGCTGGCCGGGAGAAGTGTTTGCTCAGCATTACTTCAATGACTATGAACCGAGGTGGGTAATTCTTGACTGCATGAGCTGAGAACACAACATACTAAACAGCCACAGTCCTGAAATATACTAAAATTCATATTAACCTGGCAGACTGACACACACATGCCATTTTGGATGCATAAACATCAATTCTGTACACACTCCGTAAGGAGGCACTTACCTCCATAACCAGCTGGTGGGCACGGGACACCAGTGTGAGGCGGTTGGCGTGGTTGAAAGTCTCAGAGATGTCCTGGCCAAAAGTGTAGCCAGCTCCTCGAGGGGAGATTCCCCAGCCACCACGGTCATCGGGGTCTGACCACAGCAGGTCACACATGGGACCCTGCAGAGGACAAGGAGGAAGAGTGATTGTATGACTATCCACCACCAAGTTTAACTGCAAGTATACTGAATTATTCTTTTTTGTTGTTTTCTATTTAATTCATGGCTTAATTAGACTCAATTTTAATGTCCCACATATTAAATATTATCCTTACCTCATGTGGCACTTCCTGTAAACGGTCCAGTGCTCTGATGTGATCCAAAGTATCTATGGACGGTGACAGGCCTCCGTGAAGGCAGAAAATCTAGGATGAGTAGAAATGTTCAGTATTAGTAGAACACACGTACATCTCTCTGACAATCAGCTTCTGTTTCATTGCACATGTGACGTTAAACTGTGTCACAACATAAAGTCCTGTTCAGTAGCTGCCCAGTTCACATTTATCATATGTGTGAAACTAACTAGTATGTATTCTCACCTGAGAATCTACCAAGGCAGTGAGGGGGAGATAGTCGAACAGGTCTGTGAAGTACTTCCAAACGTTGGCGTTACCATATTTCCTTAGGCACTCGTCATAGAAGCCGTACACTTGTGTGATCTGTCTGCTCTCGTGGTTCCCTCTGAGGATTGTGATGCGCTCCCGATAGCGTACCTGAGACAAGCAGATACCGGAGCTTTATGTTCATCTTTTATCCTAAACAGCCATATTAAATTACAGTTTTCAAACAAGTCAGGTGTGTGAATATGGTTTAAATTGTCATTTACCTTAAGTGCTACTAGTAAAGTGACGGTTTCTACAGAGTAGTACCCTCTGTCTACATAGTCTCCCATAAACAAATAGTTTGTGTCTGGAGATTTCCCTCCGATCTTGAACAGCTCCATGAGGTCATGGAACTGGCCGTGCACATCGCCACACACTGTCACCGGACATCTCACATCCTGGACGTTTGACTCCTTGGTCAGGATCTCCTTTGCCTGGGGGATAAAAAAATAAATAAATAACAGAGTAACATAAATTAATAAATGAAAAAAATTAAAAGTATATAAAAATGCATATTAGTTAAAAAGCCGCAGGAGCTTAAAAGAGCAGCATAACAAACACACATTTTTCACAGTTCGTATGGTGTGCGTGCCGTTTTCAACGCCCGTTTTGCTCATTGAAAATCCATGTGATCGTGCTCTGTAATCACATGCTCTGTGCACTGTAATTTTCTATGTCATTCTTTGTTCTGCATCTTTATTTCAGGAACGGACAATTTCCTGCCAACCTCACTGCACCACTTCCACATCAGCCTCCAGTGGGGTCGACATCAAGATGCTACACAGTGATTACAACAGCAACGTCGGCGCCATAATCTCTCCAAGGGAATAAGCCCCTACCCTGTGTGTGTGTGTTTAGTTTCCTGGGGGCCTGCCGTGCAGCACTTGGAAAGGCAGCAGTGGTTGTGCTGCAGTAATTTGTAAAATCAGTTAGTGTGATGCTCAAAAAGCTGGGAACAGAGTGGAAAACGGTCACTAGTGTTTTTCAGATGAAACACTTGTTTTCCTCTGATTATTGCTCTAAGAGGACTCGGCTATGGCTCCGAGGGCTATGGCAACACAACAGTCAGCCACTACAACCAAAAGTAGAACTGTCAAAAATGTTTTTCTTGGACACTGTTCATTCTACCGCGAATTCATCATGGCGTAGTCTAAAAGTTGCTGCAGCAGCGTATGACTCAGTATGTTCCCTACAGCCAGTGTTTTTAGAGGAAACACTTGCTTACTGTTGTCTGCTGATTCAATGCAAACAACACATTTACACCGATGAAACAATAAGCAGAGGACTCTTCTTGCAACTAAGTTAATTTGGTATGTTTGTCTCATGATAGATTCTCCTTAACGTTAACCTCAAGGAAATAAAAGGATTCTTTCATTTAGAGAAGGTGTGCCAACCTCTGTTAATCATTTTTCAATAAAGCAAAGTTTCCAAATGATTATGGAACCTTCACCAGTCCTAAAAATAGTGGGAATGCTTTAAACAGTACCAGTGCTAAATGTGGAGACCTACAACAAGGCCTATTCCTGGAGTCAGTCTAGCTTGGCAGGTCTGACTAAGGGGTCAGTCAGCTGGATGAGCTCTTTTAAGGAGCTTTGAGGCAAACAAATCCTCGGGCTGAGAGAGGAACGCTCGGAGCTGAATGACCACCAGACGTGTCTTACGTGCTGAGAGATATGGAACAAGAGGATGCAAAATCAAAGGGAGGTAGACATTGAAAAGGACTGGGAATAAGAATGACTTCTTATGCCCCGACTATTTTCCAATTGTTGAGACACGATTCGTGGGAAAATGTCACTCTGCATCTTCAGTCCACTTGAGAGCAGAGGCTGCTGTGTCCTATGCTTTTCAGAAGATTGGCATCACATGATAGATGCTTTGAACACAACTCCCAATTTGGTAGAACAAACTCCGGACTCGTCCCCACAAAATACCTGGTGTTTTGTCCGTGGCACGTTTTGAGCAGCAGCCGCCTTTTCATGCGGCTCCCTTTGAACAACAAATGTGAAGGGAAAGAGGAAGAGATAACTGACATTGACAGAGTGCTGAAGTTGGCCTGTCACCCAAACAGATGGTACAGACAGAGATAGAGCCAGAGTGACCAGGGCGGGACTGCAGCGCTGCACAATGCTGACCTAAATTACACATGTACATGCTCTCCATGTGCCCATTCTACCATGTGGCAGGAGGCCTTTCAATGACTGGGCTGAGGATGACAGATTGACCAGAGCTTCGAACTCTAAAGCAGCTGGGTCGCTAAACCAGAGAGAATACGCTACATGCCTGTATTAAAATGGGACAGCAATATACCCCCCCCACTAATTACTTCGGTTGAGATGGGGGAAAATAAACATACACGCATTTAAAGAGGGCTGGGTCGGTCTGTGATCCTCTTTATAATCTACTGCGCTAAACCTTCAGTTTTATGAAGTCCAGCATCAAATGAATAGACCCTGTAACTGGAATAGAAGAAAACGTATCATTGCCATTGCCTAAACATGAAAAAAACTAAACAAAACATACACCAGCATTTTTCATCATGGGCTCTGATTCTCGTTTGAGTAGATGAGGTATAAAGGAAAGACACACTAGCAGCTCCCCAAATAATTCACCAGATCTTATATAACATTCAAGGCAGAGGCCTCCTCCCTCTAAAAACATGCCAGATACCAAAACCAAAGTGGAGCCACCCAATCAAAGACAAAACCTTTAAGTGCTATTCCTTCCACTGCATAACTCATTAGGACACTCTCTACATGTTGCTCTGCCAGTCCATGGTACAGTACAAGGCCTAAAGCTCTGTAAGCTTACACTTGCTGTATGAGTAACATGTTCAGTGATGCATCAGGTTTCACCTCTGTGTCCTAAATTGGCTCAGCTCATTATAACATGGTTAATGTGCACTTTGTGTGAAGCAGCTGCACAGAGACATGTTTGCTTCGTTTTCTTGCCGCATTGAACCACAGAATTTATTCTGATCCAGTTTTTTATCCTCTCGTTGCCCTGCCCATTCGATAAACTAAATAAAACTCATTATCTGCTTTTAGAGCTGGCTGTTATCACAGTTCAGGTTATAAGCTGTTCATTCATAAATCTACTGCATGTACTGTATGTAAGAAATGTCCTGCCTTCAGAAGGAAACTGTAAATATTCTTGAGAAAATATCATTTTGTGATCATGTAACAAAACAAAACAAACAAAATATAACAAAACAACAAAACACCAAACAGGATTTAGTTCTATCTGATCAAATATTACATAAACTTGGTAAGTAAGTAATTTAATTCGCTCTGAGCTGTAGCTTATTGTACCTGGGTGAATTTTTTTTAAGTTTAAGCTTGGATTTTGTGACATCCTCAAAATTTAGTGTGTGAGAGTCACACTTATCCGTGAGACGGTGGATCAAAGCTTGTTCAGTGGATGCCAGCCAAGCTGTGAATGAAAAGGATGACGGCAGAGGTCACGTAAGCACCTCGCCCCGAGTACAGAACCACACCTGTAGCAGAAATGCCACAGTGAGGTTGCAGGGTGGGAACCTCGGCCCCAGATTGCAGCCATGCCCAATACGTCAGACACACAGTCAACAAACTGCTTAGCCCAGTGCTGAGAAGTAAAGTCAGCATTTTCCCTGCTGCCGCAATATAATCCCATTAAAGTGAGTTAAACACAGCCAAAGGTTCTTCTGTAGACAGCTTAGGGGGAAATTAAGCTTGACGACCAAGCGTAAGTACGACCACAAACAATGACCTCACTCATGACGATTATGGTAGTTAAAAGTTAAGCATCGTCCTGACAACAGCACCATTTTCAGAGTGAGATCAGCACCAGCCACAGGAAAATAATGGCAGACTGTGTGTGTGTGTGTGTGTGTGTGTGTGTGTGTGTGTTTGACAGCCCTTCTACCATGACAGTCCATGAATTATGCTGAGATGCACTTAACCTTTGTCCATGTCAATCATGTCAGTTGGGGTGTGTTCACAGGGGTAACTGCATTTTTGCATGCTTTCATCACTGTATTTATTATCCATATGTGCTGTTATTATTATATTCCTGTTGCACATTCACTAGGGAATTGTGCTCTGTCAAACAAATAAGCAATGCAAATCTAGTTCACCACATCTGTCGCTGTAGTAGGAGCACAAATCAGCCTTTGGAACAATCCTTCTCACTCACTCATTTTTCTGAGTAACACCATGACCTCCACTGGCAAACAAGGCTTTATTTGCTGCCCTGACTGGATGCATCCAACTGGTCATAACACAGACGGAGGTCAGGCAGGGGTCTCCAGGAAGTGGGGCAACTTATCGTTCTGTTATTCTGACTTTAGATGATGTCTTATGACATCAATATTTAAAGAGGATATCAAAGATCAAAACTTCCACCATCTTTATTAAAAAAAAATATCTATATACGCTTCTGTACCAGTTCTGTTCTATGCACCATTCACTGCCTTTCAAAATCTCTCATGAGTAAAACACTTTGCAGCTGATTTAACTACCTAACGACGTGATAAATGAACTGGATCCAACCTAAATGGTTAGCAAGTGGTACCTCATAAGGAAATCAAATGAGCAAAGATATAAACAACACAGGGCTTGAAACCTGAAGACAAAAATGTCAGAAGGGTTACGTAACTCTCAAAAGGTTTATTTCTGAACGGTGGAAAAACAAAAAGGTCATGAAAAGGGCGCGCCTCTGTCGGAGGCACGTGTTACACACTTAATTAAATTTACTCCGTGTAATTGACAAGAACATAAAACCAATTTCCAGGGAACAGAGCATTGTCTGCAGTCACTTAATTTAAACATGGCAACCAAATTAAACACTATTAAATGATCAAACAGATGACATCACTGCTCTGCAGACAAACAACACTTGCAAAACACATCTAGAGCCCTGAGAGGGGAGGAAATACTGCAATGCTGAACGGACAAATTTGCATCGATTACAATGAAGAAAATACGCCTAAAAGAATCCCGTCTTCCCTGCACACTAGACACCAGACTGGAACTCGGATATGCTCAGCCTTCTAGATGGCTGGAAAGCTGAAATGAAAAAGCTAACGTATTACAGAGCACATCTCATTCCTTCACACCCCCATACATCCCAAAACAGAGACGGATGCTCTCTGAGTCACAATGAACATTGTAATCCTGAGTCACACACTCTGATCCCCTCAGCAACAATGGCTTTGGCTGTGTTGGTGATGCAACTCAAAATCAATCATATCCTCTGCTATTTTTAAATGAGGGAGGACATTGTGGAGGTGCATTCTACTGAATATATGAACAAAAGTCACAGGGATAGATAGATGGCTGCAGTTGGAGTGTGGTTTGGAGCAGCTATTAGCTCTTATGAGCTGTGTCAAATACGCAGTCTTTAGGTGAGGAAACCGTGTAGCTTTCATTTTCCTCTTGACTACTTTGCTGGTATCGCTGCTGTATTCAGGAGGAGACAGCTGAGAGCAACAGGAAATAAAAACAGCACTATGTTAAAGCATATTAACTAAAAAAAACAACAACTGTGAAATCATGATAGTCATCTTCATGTCATCCCAAGCTTCATAGATTACAAATGTAAAAATCAAGTCAAGTTCATATCAGATGGGTGGGGGGGATCAAATGCTGGGATTAACAAGCCACTTGAAAATAGCAGGCCATTAACCTTCAGCACACAGCACTCCAAACATGGTAGTGGGCCTAGTTTTCAGTCCCTTTATGAGCTGAGAGGGATAGAGCTGCACTAAGGAATGAAAAACAGATTTGGCAAAAGGCAATAAGATGAAAACATCTGTCCAAATTTAGCCTCTGCTATTGGGGTTAAGCTTAAAAGCAAACTGGAAACATAGACATGCCCTAAACATCAACAGTGAACTTAACCAACACAAACTGATGTCAGGACTGCTAACACATCCATCAAAAGACAGTTATGCATTTCTCAAGCAATGGATGCCCAGATGGCAAGTTTAGGCAAAGTATCAACAATTTAGTTTTGATAAACTACTAGAAACTGTTTATAAGCGTGGAATCTTTCTCTTTAACCCAGTCGTCTTGAACTGGAAAACAGCAGGTGGTCTGAGCTGAAAGGCCGTTGAGGAGATTGGGGTTAAGCTCCAGCTCAGACCAGAAGTCTGCAGAATCAGCTGGACACTTGTGAGCCAAAGCAGAAGAAGAGCAAACCATGCACAGTGACAGAAAAACATTGCACATGTATGTAAATGTGTCAGCTGAATAAGATCTAGTTCCTGCCTCAGCAACAAGCCAACACCAGTGTTTCTAAAAGGTCAAAAAGGTACACTAAGCTGACAGCAGCTCCAACAGCTGACCACAAAAATGATACTGTTAGAGAAAAAGTCCTGTCCCCTGTACAACAGGATCCATCAACTGTCCTAAAACATGGATAAGTAAACCAGAAACAAGAACAGGGGGTTAATGAAGTTCACAGTGTCATGTTTAAAATTCATCATTTTACAGTCTTGTAAACTAGTCAGACTCATTCCTTATCAACCACAGAAGTAAATCAGAAACTACGTGAAGGACGGGGTCGGAGGTTGATTGCAACTTTTCTGGGTACCTGAGAAATGTGGAGTGATCGTGAGGCAAGGACGCACAGAGGATGACAAACCAGCTTCATCTTGGCTGAAACAAACGTATTAATTGTGCAGCAACTTTTCCAAACTTGATCTTGGGTGTTAAGCAAAAATAAAGTTTTGAAGGCTTAACGCATTGGTTTGGTTTATTTAATAAGAGCATCCACACACCTTTGCCCTTTTTTTACCTCTAGCGGCTCACATACAGATAGGATGAGACTTAACATAGAGTAATCAAGCAGTGTGTCTCACTGCAGTTAAAGCTTGAGTGGGCTTTTCCTGCCACAGCTAGCTGACTTAAAAGAGATGCTACAGGTCAAAGTGACAGTCTGAATGAGGGGGCTGTAACTGTGGTATGTGACTTGAATTCGCAGTACGACCTTTCCCTGGCTGCTAAACCCACACTAACCGACAACGTGTGTTCCAGAGAGGCAACGACTGAAACGGCCAAAAAGGAAAACGACCGGGCAGTCATAATGCTGTCAAACGTACACACGGCGCAGTGAAATGTACACTATAGACGCCATTTTAAGAATGTCTGGAAGGCGTCGGTAAGGAGGCAGAAGACACTGGCGGTAAACTGGGACCGGGGGAGGGAGGAATTGTTGAAATATCTCACCTTTTCACACAGTGTCTTCACTTGTCCCTCAGACAGCTGTTTGCACTCGTTGAGCTGCTCGATCCACTGGTCAAGCTCTTTCGTAAACGCCTTTTCGTCCATTTCTGCGTGGTTTCGGGGTCGCCGCAGTTCGTTGGCCGACACGTTAGCTAATTTCGATTAATGACACGAACTCCCCCAGATGTCCCACAGTCGATTGTACGAGCTTACTAAACAGACAGACAAGGTGCTAATTGGTCTCTAACTTAAAAAAACGCATGTAACTACCGCTGGCTGCCAGGTCGCTATGATTCGACTAGATTGAAACCGGAGGGAGGGAGGGAGAGACGTCAGTTGGTGATCCACCCTGGAAGTTTGTTTGTGTGGAGCGCTCTGCAATAAAACACCGCAGTTCCGGTTGGGACCTGCTAAATAAAAGCATGCTGCTGACGAACATGAGTAATATGGAGAGTTTGCTAAACACTTGGTTGCGTTGGACTTTTTAAAGTGACTTTTCTGTCTGTTCCTGACTACTAGCATAGATATTTGCATATTACAGTGCATATGTTTTAAATATTTAGAACTGCTCTTATGTATATAATATAACTGACATGACAATTCTGGTCCTTCCATACACATAGACACAAACTCAAACGTATCTGCTTGCATTTGTTCATGATGAACAAAATTGAAATTCTACTGGTGCAAAATCGTGAGTCTATGATGTTTGTGATCATGTGGAATGGATCTAGTGTAACTATGGCAGGTCTACCTCATGGTAAGAGGATGTTATTGCTGTCAATCTTAAAACACAGTACATTGTACATGTAACAAATCAGAAGCTAAATTCATCCAGTGAAAATGAATGAATAGCGGCTTTCACTGCCCATTTTTTGGAGAAAATGCATAGAATGAACTATACCCTTCCTCACATAGACCTATATAGCAGCCAAACCAGTTTGTTCACCAACTTCCGGTCTCACTTTGGTTCATTGTGTTCAATTGACACAGCAGCAGAGCGCCGCCCGACACAAATAGCAACCGGAGACCGATGACGGCTATTCTGCTATTGGTTCATCGCGCTGCTTCCTCTGCAGTTTCATTGGCCCGCCGTTAAATAGAGAAGGTGCCGCCGCACGCTAGAGAGAGAATACATCATCGCTCCCTGGAAGCATGTTGTGAATTTCATGGTGTGGAGATGATGTCAGTGTTTCTCATTCAGCCAACACTGGGTAAACAAAGTCAAAGACAACGCGTACCTTGAACTGATGCGTTGGTGTCCAAAAGATCAAGTTCCTGTAGTAATGAATTGCAGCCGTTCATTAACCACCCAGCATGGTTAATTATTTCTTATGACATATTTGATCCCATTCAGACTGCAGTCCTATAAAGCCTCGTGATGTTTACTCCTCAGCAGAGGTTATGATTAAAACATGTAAAGAGGCCTAGACCAGCAGAGTCATGAATGACATCATCTTTTTGCGCTATGTTACATGTTTCTTCATCGCAGCTGCAGTGTAGTTTATTTCAGTCCTACATATGATGATAATACCCTCCTAGAAAGAGTCGGGTAATTGTACAATTCAGTCTTCTTAGAACATTTGGGAAAAGCAACCCCTTCTCCTTTTTAAAGATATATGTCACATTAAGTAATTTTCCTAAAATTTTCCTAAAACAGAAATTTTCAAACTTCTGTACTTTCTGGCTTTAACCAGTCTGCCATGTGTTTATATGGACTACATAAACATAAAAAATAGCCTGCAACTTAAATATATAAAGAGGCTTTGTTTAAGACATGTCATCAGTGTAAGACATTGACTTGGGCCTCAGATCGTGATTCACTCACAGACTTCTCAAAAAAAAAAAAAAAAATCAAACCCCTCCAGGGGAAAGTAAAAACTCTGACATAATTGTTTCCTGCTTTCTGGACTCCATAATGCAAACAGGACACATGTCTGAGGCTGCAGAAGGATTATCACAGGTACACTATGTTCTTTGAAAAAAACGTTGTGTTCCTTACCTCAGCCAGCTGTGGTCTAAATATGCCTTTGCACTGCTTCTTCATATCAGTATTGTTAAGTGAATAATTTATACTGAATGTTACTGCAAGAGTGCACTATTAAGTAATATTGATAATAATTGGCAATGGTCCTCTTAATGTACAAAATGATTAGACACATACACAAATGTGTAATTTGATTTAATTCTATGGCTGAACTCTGAATGGTGTGCAGGGATGGTTTTTAAAAAGACAACTTCAACTTTCAGACAGTAGACTAAGGGAGCCAGTAGCTGTTTAGCCTATTTTAGCACAAAACAACTAGCAACTTCCAAGTGAATTGACCTCACATCCCATAAAATCACCATCTGTTGTTTATACCATTTTTGTCATGATTCACCAAATCCAATATAATAAACTGTCAGGTAAGGGGTGCTTAATGCACATTTGGTTACCTGTGGTGATCTTCATATTAAGCTAACCCTTGGTAAGTAACAAATAGGTAAGTGAGTTGTTTTCCTGCCTAAATGAGAAAGGTTCCCAAAACAAGGAAACGATTTCTTTAAATGTGATGCAACCATTACCTAAAAATCAATCAACACTTCCAGTAATGTGTATACATTACATTTTTAAATCCCCTGCACTGTGGAAGCAAAAGGGGAAAAAAACAAATGGAGAGACTCTTTTCATTTGCTCATTTGTTAATTATTGATCAGTCAGCAGTTACTCTGCTAGGATATATGCCTTTCCTGCCTTATCTGTCTGTTTTGGAACAAAAACCTGCTGTCTCACCAGATTTTGAAGGCACTCTTATCTGCACTGACCTATTCACTTTTTCTCAAATTAAACAAATCAGATGGTGTTTCTATTATTATTTTGCATGTGCTTTTTTTCAGTTTGAGTTTATAGTCTGATTCCTTGTGAAAGGCAGCCAGTAAGTCAATGGAAAGGGCTTATAGGCAAGAATGCTATAAGAAGGGGTTAACAGAGGTCAGAGGTGTCACTTTAAAAGGAATAACAATACACCATCAATGAGAGTAAGAAAGAAGGTTCTCTACTGTGTATACTTGTGTGTGACTCTGTAAGTGTGAGTGTGAGCTTGACACAAACCTAACTACGACATGTTTCCTGGTCCATTTGACTCACCGTTCAAAATTCAATCCTCAGTCTCTACCTCAAAAAGACGGCACACATCAAACGAAAGCGGTGATCAAAGACTGAATCTGCCTTTCAGGGTGGCTCACTGACGCACCGAGACACATACAAGCATCACCTTAATGAATAATCATCGCATCTTAAATTAAACCTGTTAGGTTCCTTTGTAAACACGATGAAACACCAGGATGGATGACAGACGGTGACAAGTGGCAGAGGAGGTGGGCAATATGCTCAAATTAAACAGGAGGGAAGGTCACTTTGTTTCACCGTTTTACTGCTGGCACACAACCTAACAGAAGGTAGGCGACTTTTAAAGTGCTCAGACTATTGATTACCTGAAGAAAAGTGCTCTTATCATCATTTACAATCGTGAAACATCAGCTTGAGAAGTTTGACATTTCCATCATTGCAATTAATTTGTTATTCCTCAGCCCATTTAAAATCAAAGTGAATCTACTTAAGTCCAGCTCTATTTTTTTTTAAAAGATATCAAATCTATTTTCTTCCTAAAGCTGTCACAAAGTCCCTCAGAAGATGTGTGTGTGCTGTAAAGATACATCTCTCAATAAGTTCTTTATTAAAAAACAAATAACAGCCAATAAAAGGTGTGAGGGAGAAACAGATGCTGCTGCTCTGTTTTTTTCTGTCTCCCTGATTGAGCCTCCCCTGCAACAACAAGCCATGTAATCATCCACATTTTCGAGAGCGCTCTCCTCATAATTTAAAAACCTCTGTTTTGCTGGTTTACAGCAAAAACAAACAATGTTTTTGTGCCTTGCACAGGCAAAGGCATAATGGAAATACAAAACCACACCAGTATCTCCCTTTTGATAATAAAAAACGTTGTATGCATGTATGCATTAATTATTCCTCAAAACTTGGGATGATAATGCATTTTTCCACTTTGCATTCCACAGCTGTCTGACTCCTGATAAGCCTCCATTTCATCTAGTTTCCAGTCTCTTAAACAGTGACCCTGTAGCCTATTTTAGATCATGACAAGCATCCTCTGGATCGTTGTTTTCCACATTAACATTTCATCGATCACTTTGGAAGCCAGCTCATCCAGGCTTTCTGATTGTTGTAATTGTTGTTGTGGCCCTGGTTTCCCCTGTCAGCAGACTGGGCAGGCGTCCAACCTGGCACACCCCAGCAGCTTATTCAGCCTTCTCATGTGACCAGCCTGCCTTTCTTTAGTTTACCTCTTTGTGAGGTTTTTAGCTAAAATCTAGTTACAGGTAAGACATAAAAAAGGCCACATTTCTATTGAGACATCAAGTTTATTCTGACGATGATCTGAATTTAATTTAATGATGTATTCAGTACACATTTTAAATTCTTTTCTATATAATAAAAATGCATGTGTGGGAAGGGTTAGGTCCATTAAGTTGTTAATTTAATTTTACCCTACTTCTATCTTTGAATCTATGCTGGTCTATCTCTGCAACATCCTTTATTTATGTGTGTGGATGACTAACACTATCCAATAAAATGGCATCTAGAACTTGTAAACAAACCTGAATCATGGCAAAAGACATTTTTGACAGGTGGGTCGTACAGTTGACTAACTTTAATTGTTTAGCTTTACCCAACCCCATGCATGTCTCCAGTGATGATAGAGTGTCCTGAATGTTTATTTCTAGATATGTGAGTGATGACATGTTGACCAGCATTGCATAAAGAGGCAGGAGACAAAGGCAGGCAACACAATACAGAAGCTTAATCCAAAGTAACACAACTCTCAGCTGCACTGTGGCGGGACGGAGCCTCTGTGAGCTTCCAACATGCCATTGAGGATACACCAGGATATGTGATTCACCACCAATGAAATGGTGCAATTTATCAGTGGGTGTCAGTCTTTGTTGTTGTTCCTGCTATTCGGGGTACCTGCTGATGGTCCTGTTCAACATCTAAATTTAAATTATCTGCGTGCGCCAAGGAGGTTTGGATAAAAGCCCTTTTAATTCCAGGCGAGCAGATGCAGACTGCATGTTTGATGCTGGTGCCAAGCTATTGGGATAAAATGGCTGAAACCCCTTTGTAAACAACACTAACAGAGATATGTGTTGGTCTGTGCTGTGGCAGTGGAAAATGATCATGATAAATGGGTTGTTTTGGATAGTTGGGTGATGACACTGTTTCTGGTATCGAAGGAGAGGCTAAGAGCAGAACCCTGGAATGGGTGGGGATAGAGAGATAATTTGCACCCCCTGACCAAAAAAATCAAACACTGGTTGTATAACAACAGCTTATCAGACATTACATCAGCACAGCACTGTGAAGTCATGTGATGATTACCCTCTGCATAACCTTGAGAAACTCCAAATAAGGAGAGAAAGACAGAGAGATTGCAAGAGACAGAAGAGATCGATAAATACATACAAACACAGAAGCTTATACAGCAAATGTTTTATCTACATATGAATGAATACATTTACTGCAAATAAGACAAGCTGATACTTATGATCACTTTTAGGAACTTGAATAATTCAAAGCAGGGAGAGACAAAAACTAAGGTAGTGAAACATCTAAAACTAAGGTGGCAGTTAAATATGTATATGACAATACTAATACTGTAAGGTACATAGTCACTTCATTGTTCCTGACTGCAAAATCTCATCTTCATTCTTTGTAGTCTCACTGTTCCAACTCGATGCCTCCCCCACATTTTTCCTTCATCTGCCTCATCTTAGTCTTCTTTTGCAGTAAATGTTAGTGATGTTTTTACATGTCAGACTAAATATAGAGATACAGATATAAAACCAAAAAAATAAAAAGAATGAGCCACTACCTCTACCTCTCTCTCTCTTCCCTTCTCTTTCCACCAATTAGCGTCAAGTATTGTGTCTCCAGGATACCTGAAACCATGACAACAGCAGGTTACTGCTCCCATGTGATATCTTGAGCTCCATCTGGTGTTAACAAAGAGGAAGTCCAGACTGCTCCTCTTCACTTTGAGGAAAATGATCAAAATAATTGTGTAAGCTGTTATACTCCATTATAGTTGATAATACCTGGAGTTTGATTGGTTTAATTGGTTTAACACATAAAACAGAAAAACAAATAAATGTAATATCTAACAAAGAGTGTTTTGGTAAATTTATTGTACTTGGGGTTTTTTAGTCTGCAAAAGGTTGATTTATTGCTCTTTGCACAATTTATCTATCCTCTAAATTTTGCGTCTGTAAATCAGACATATGTTACAGAATGCTGATCATATATCTTAATAAACTTTTCAGTTTGAGACTTGTAGTTTGCTCAGTGAATCTCAGTACAGATGTGGAAATATATGAGGGCAGGATTGTAAAGCATTAAAAACTTTTAAAAAGCCAGTGAGTAAGCAGAGAGGAAGGCTGCCACTTTGCCTTTTGATGTCCAAAGCGCTCTTTTGTCACGTATTCCATCCTTTTTTTTTGTGAAAGTCTGGAAGTAAATAAAAAAACTGGCTACTGTAAATTAGTAGGACCCTTCAGAATGAAGTACTCTCTCTCTCTCTCTACTGCCTGAGCCCAAAATATGTTGCCTGTCCCCATCTGCACATTTCATTTTTAGCAAGGTGTATCCAGCCCTTAAATACTCAACATTCTGTCTCATTATGTCCTGTCCTATTTTTTGCTCTTGTTTTGTATATTTCAGTGCCACCTTGTGCCCATTTCCAGAAAGTTGAGCATAAAATGAGATCAGCACATGACTTTGTGGTGAGTCAGACAAACAAACACTTCCCCTTTACATGACGAAAACAATAATCCAAGCCTTGTTAGAGGCGGAGAGCCTACAGTAAAGATTGAGACTTGATTTGAAAAGAAAGAAGATTGACGCAAGGCAACAAAAGTACAAACTGCACAGTTTGATCTCTGATGCTCTGCCACCACCCAGGGTTTCGTACCACTCCATTGTTTTTCCACGTCTCTGAAACGCACTGTATAAACTTATTGCATCAAAGGACCCTGCTCTTGCATCAGCAATGAATAATACATTTCTACTCATATAATTCGACAGTGGTATGTTTGCATTTTGTATTGTGCATCTCCAAAGCTCCACATATCCCCTGATTGTAGAAATTGTGAGACACTTCTAACATATCACAAATATAAAATATAGGAAAAAAATATATAAATTAGGACTGGAAAAAAAAGCTTGGATGTGGTCTCTTTGATAACTATGAGTTAAAATCTTCTGTTCTCTCTTTCTCTTCTGTTATCCTGTTCTATGTTACTAGAGAAAAGCCGCATGATAACAAGAGCATGAGTCTGCAGCCGCATGAGTACTTCTTTGATCAGTGGCACTTTGAGAAAAACGCTAACATGTTCACATGTTGACAGTGTTAACATGCTGATCTGTAGCAGCTATGCAGTTTACCATGTTCACCCATGTTTTAGCGTTGTTACCAGTGTTAGCCAATGAGCACCAACCACAAAGCTGTATTCAGTGCTAGAGGAGAAATGATGGCATCATCAAAGTTATCACAATTCATCCTGTTGCTTACATGAATGCCTGTACCAAAATTCCTGGACACATTTTTGTCATGAACAGAATCAGAATCTTTATTTGTTGCTATTTAAATACACACGTTCTTTGTGTGTGGTGTGTGCAATATGAACATATCGAATATTTCCACTTAAGAGGCACCATTTGAGATTAGTAAAGTTACAATAACATTAAAACTATAGGGATATAAGGACACATGCACAATATGACCATTATTTACAGCACAGTTTTGTACAGGAGTGTGCAAAAACATTGCCCAGGGAATACTGTGCAAATATTCACAGTACTGAGTAATAATTTTAATAAGAATATCTGCGGTGTGCAGGATAGAGTTGGGATGCTAATGCAACGTTCTCGCTCTTACACTATTTTATTCTATGTAATTTTGTCCAGATTCAAGTTCATGAAATTTTACTCCATCTAAACTTCATCACTGTCACTGAAAGCAGCAATGCCCTTCACAGATCCTCAAATCTGACCCAGACACTCCAACTGGCTGCAGGACTGACCCTGTTGCCCAAACACTCACCCTGTCAGCTGCGTAATTTAATTACCAGCATCACCCATGCAGATGTAACGAGACATTGCAGCTCTAATGAGACAATTAGCCTTGTACCATCTTAAAGCTTCGCTCCTCATTAGTACTGATGGCTGTAGAACACGTTAATGGCTCCATCACGGCCCCGCCCTGACACTCAGACTGGAGTCTCCCAGCCGTCGCCAGCAGGTTTCTGTGGAGACTAATGGATCATTACAGTAACACTGATGAGTGAGGTAAAAAGGCCCGAGTGACCTCTCCGTCCACAGAACATGAGAGAGAGGAAGGCAGGGAAACATACATTAATGCACAATAAGTTTCAATCAGCTTACTTCTTGAGGGCTGAAAGAAATTCTGATATTTTTAGGCTGAAGACTAAATCTGTTCAGTTCCAGGAAAGAAATAATAGAACAATTCACAGGATGAATTAAAAAGCCAGTCCGACCGTGTGAATGAAGATCACATTAATTTCAAATCCATCAGTTTAGGAGAAAAGACATCAATAATTTTAATAGTGATTCAAGCACAGATATACATAAACATGTTTTTGTTTTGTTTTTTACCTGAAATAATTGTGTTTCAGATTTCAAACCCACAGGATTCAGGAAGAGTTTAAATTCTTCATTACAGCATGTTCCTATTAAACAGTTTTTAAGCTAAGACTAATCATTTACACCTTACTTTGTAGCACACATGCAGTTGTTACGCATAACATAAACTGTGACTTCCCAGCCATCTGCTACATAGAATAACATTTTTAAACCTTATTAACAAAATGAAGAGGGGAAACAATAACCCTGTGGTTAAACCATTAAATAGTTCATACATTATCATAACTTTCCTTTAAATACACCTCCCTCAACTGTAATCGTGCATATGTTGTTCCATATACAACATGTTGGTACAATATGAGAGGAAAAATGCCTCTCTCTCTCTCAGCATGCTCGTGAGAGAAAGCAATGAAACATTTCTCTGCCCTTTCTATTAAAAGCACCTGAGCTCAGCAGTGATATGCTCAGCCTGCCTATTTTGGCTGGATGCAGGCCTTTGTCCAGCCTCAGACAGACAAATAGACAAACAGAGAGACATGGGAACAGCTTTTTCTCCATGAAGTAGCAAAACAGATTTACTAAATAAACTATAACTACTTCAAGAAGAGTATAAACTTTACAAATGTACCATAATTGATTAAAAGCATTATCCGTTACAATCAATTTCTCTGGCTTCTCTGAAGCAGCCTTTGACTATTTCCCAGCTCTTCACATCAAGCTGTCTAATGGTGCTGAACTCATATAAATAAACCTGTTTAGCGACACGTGATGCAAATGTGTTTTGCGTTACATAAAGATCATGCTTTTCATCCCTGGCTCTTGGGGGGAGCCAGAAAAGACTAACACTGTGGCCAGGTCCTTTTGTGTATGTGTGACCTACATTCTGACAATAGTGAAATGCTAACAGGGCGGTGGGTCTATTGATAGCTGCTGTCTGGACTGCCACAGGGAAATGGTTGAGAGAATGATTAAGGTAGATTAAATAGACAGCTATATTTGCTGGTGCTTTGAGTGGGATTTCACTGAACTAACTCCATGTGAGTCACAGTATTGATCTGTGTCATGTGATCCTGGTCTTGGTTGATTTCTGCAACAACTTCCTCCATTTAAGAGGAAAATGAAGTTATGTAAAAGTCTAGATACAAAAGTCGAAGTAGTATTTAAAACTTCAACAATTTTTATTTAGCGTATTTCCAAAGTAGCTCTTCCAATGAAATTTAGACCAGACATTGGTGTGACATTAATAAGACTACACAGGTTAAGAAACACTATAATGTATAAAATGTTATGTACAATAAAGTGGAATGAAACAGTAAAAATAATGAACATGCTGACAGAAATATCTACTGGGTGGCAAAACCAAGGCACTTCCTGTACAAAGAAACTAACCTTTATAGTGATTAGAAGGGTTCTGGCCCATTCTTCCACACAATGTTGTTGGTGTGTTAAATGTTGTTGAAGATTGCGGTGATGGGTCTGCTGCCTTAGTTCCTTCCACTAATGTTTTATTAAATCTGGTGACTGATTGAGTCAATCCAACACCTTTATTTTCCTCCTCTGAAACCAGTCGACGGTCTTCTTTGCTTTGTGTTCTGGATCATTGTTCTGCTGGAGTGTCCGCCCACTTTTCATTCCCCACATGCTGATGGAAGGCAAAAAATTCTCCTCAAGCAGAAGCTTCTCTTTGATAATTTAGATTCTGTCGGTACCATGAGGAGAGAAACAGCCTGTACCGTGATGTTTCAAACTTTATTTTAGGGTCCTATGCAGAGCCCTTCTTCAAACATGGTGTTTCATAATGTTGCCGTAAAGTTCATTTTTTGTCATGTCTGACCACAGTACAATTTACAGGCTTCTCCAAATGTAGTTCAGCAATTTCAAACAAGCTTGTGCCTCTTTTCAGTTTTCAACATGTTTTTACTGATTAATGAAGGTGAACTGAGCCCACCGGGCAAGTCAATTAAAGTACCTGTGTATCAAATAAAAAAACGTGAAGAAGTCGAAAGGAACTGTTGATGGGAAATTAGATTAAAAACTGTAAAAAAGAAAGATGGGAAAGACAAAGAAAATAATTGGAAGACAAAGTGGTTTTAATGTCAGAGAGGAGATTACACAATAAAAGTGGGATAATTCTGTTACAATAAAAACACCAACATGACCAGGCAATTAAAACAAATGGCACAAACATCGGACAACACTACATATTTTTCTTCGTTTCTCCCTGACTGTGGACATAATCGCTCTAACAGAGTGTTGTATTTACACAGGCCCTGTCGTCTTTGCAGTATTGTCCTAATCACTGAGAATTGTGCAAGCGTGAAAGCAAGGACGGTTTGTGTTATCGCATGTTATTTGTAATTTTCATGGACCACTGCTGTGAGAACACACAGATGTGCACATGTGCGCACACAGCAAGAAATACATGCATACAAGGATGGAAAACATTTGAGTCCTAGAACACTTCAAGGGGAGTTTTCTCTTTTATGTTCAAGATACTGTTACGTATTTTCTTAGAAATTATATTGAGATGTTTTTTCTGATCTAACAGTAGAACAGCTGGAAGTCTAGTTAATGATATTCATTTCAGAGGAGATTTGTGATATTATTGAGATGTCATTTATCTACATCTACATTTCCCACGGATTGACACTGAAAGCTACTGGTTAAATTATATGTGTGATGCATATCGGTTATGGCTGAGAACGTGTTTGTCATTTTCTAAACATTGTAACATTTTTTGTACAGCTGCATATTTCCTCTAGCATAGATTTGTGTCTGAATAGTTTCCCTCTTTAAATGAGTCGCTCTTGATTTGTTCCATCAGCTAGATTTCTTTGTTTCACAGTCATATTTTGTAAAGGTTGCAGCATAACATCAACAAGTGAAGTAGCAGAACGTGATTTAACATCAGTCCATATTTTTTGCTGACTTGATATTAATCAGTTAACAGGCAGGACCATGCAGGCAGAGTGCATTAGCTACAGATGGATTATGTAAATTTAAGGTAAGACACTTAATGCTGAGTGGATTACTAGACCGATGCTCATTTTTATTTTCACCTGCTATCCTTCCAGAAGTTAAACTGGGGTGACTGCATTAGGTGGATGACAGGTTGCATCCTTCTTAACAGACTTTTCTCAATGCATATGAAACGTTAATAAACATTAATGATTAATGTTGCACAGCTCGTCTCCATTGCACCATACTTTTTTCACCAAATGTCAAACAGCTATCTTACTTTCAGCTGGCCAAGTTATCAGAAAATGATGGGCAGGATTTAGCACCTTGACAGGGCCAAGATAGCGGCAAGCATTTGGCAAGGTAAATAAAGCATGGTGCACTGGAGTTGAATGTGCTTGTATGTTTATGGAGTTGCACTGAAGCTGGCACTGGTCTGCACCTTGCTGTGTATACAATCTTAACATTAAAGGATGAATTATACTGTTTCCATGACAACAGATGAAGTTGATCATTCATAGATAGGTAGATAGATAGAGAGAGATTGACTGACTGTTTCTTCAGAAAGACAAAGGGCTAGTAGGGATGCCCCTTCTCATCTAAGATCTGTTTTACAGCATTTCATGTCTACTCATGTTTGAAGGCATAAAAGCTCTGCTGTAGGAAAAAAAGTAAAAACAACAACAACCAAACAAAAAACAGCACCTCAGATTAGCATCACAAATTAAAATGATTTCTGTAATGCTTTCCTGAAATGTTTTCTACAGTGTTCTACATTATGTGTAAATGCTGTGGCAGGAAGGGTTAAGGCTCTACCCTCTATCTTCCAAGTGCAGTCTAGTTTTCAACTAACAGCAGAGCAGAGACAAGTGGCTCTTTTCCTTAAAATCTGTCAGGTCCCATGACATGTGCAAATGTGCCATCAGGTGTCACATGATTACCTAACAATCATGTAACAAACACAAGGTGTGGAGTATTATCATGCAGTTATGTTATGGTAATGCTTAATTAAAAATAAAAAAAAGTACCACAGAGATAGTTGTACTTTCCATTGGCACTCTGACATCAAATATAAAATGTGCAGTGTTCAATAATGATTTACAGACATTGCAATTACATTGGTTCCACTCGATTACCAGTGTATATGGTTTTTGATACCCTTATATGAGATGATGACAGACTGATGGCTACCTTTGCTTGGAGGGTAAAAACACGGTATTAGAATACTATAGAATACATCATACTGACAGGCGTGGTGGAGGTTGATGATGAACATTTCCACATCGACATCGTGCCCGATATGAGAGGGGCTGTACCTCAGTTGGCCAGCTCTGTAAGCAACCGACGTCACCAGAAACAGCAAGCTAGCCAGTTGTTTTGGTAGAAGAAGAAAAGGGCTACAAGCGGAAGATACACCGGATTTGGTGTCGGATAGTATTCGGTTTATGGTCCTGGTTTAGTTTTTTATACGCTTTGAATAATGTCGACCCCGGCAAGGAGACGGCTTATGAGAGACTTTAAAAGGTAACGCGACGTTTTGGCAGTCGCCTCCTCTGTTTGTGTGTGTGTAGCTAGAAGCGTTAGCCGATGAAGCTATCGGGAGCTAGCTTAGCTCAATGCTCAATCAGCCGCTGGTGCAAACAATACTGTACCTAAAGCTCGACTGGTCTTTTTGTCAAATAAACTCGCCACTTTACGCGGCGTGCATCTGCATTTGGGATCGATTGGGTTGCAAAGAGACGATTGTAAATGTTAAATCTTATTCGAAGGTATGGGAAGAATGTACTTTCGGTTTATGCGGTGTTTTCTATCCTGGAAATAACCTAAACGTTGGTTCATCATTTTCCTGGTTAGTTTGTTTGTTAGGTGCAACTTGAAGTTGGTTGAGGTTACCTGAGATGGGTTAAATTTGCTTGGACAGGAGACTTGCGGGAAATTCAGTAAGCCTATTGTCTTCCCTTAATTGGCCCTGATTGGAAGCTAAATTTGACAAGTTTTATCCTGATTTTAGTGGGTTAAATTCTGCTGCTAAGAGGGAAGCTAAAGTCAACCAACCAGCCAGCCAGCATTATGGTTTCAGCCCCCCCCCCCCCGCCAGCAACGTGGCTCTCAGGTGTTGCACAACTCCCTGTCCACGATCAGGGGGTTCAGCATACTATATCATAGCTAGAACATGTGCACACGACATCATCATAATGATCTTTTTAAATGAGTATTAGTTTATTTAAGTAATTCTAACATACCTCTCTTGTTAATAATGATATCATCAAACTTTGTGCTTTGTGCTCTTGAGACAGGACAAGAAGGGACAGTCACACCTGGCAAGGGGCTGCTTGTAATACCTGCTATCCCCAATCTGTTGCCTTGCTCCATATGGCATCCTACCTCAGGTGTGTGTTTGTGTGTCATTCTCACACACACACACCTGTCAGCGGAAAAAAAGATCCTAAGCTATTCTGCTAAGAACAGCCGATGAAGCAGGGCAGATAAGGTGTCACCGTAACTCTAGTCTGCCCTTCCAGTCCCCAGGTGGTAAACTGCAACACAGTGATGTTAGGACAACACAATAGCACATTCCTGGATCAGCCTGTGTGTCCACGCCAAGGCTGACTAATTGAACTCAGCCTTTGGCGATTCTGTTTAACCTTTCTTGTTTGATCTGCAAAGTCAAATTTGCTCAATATATGTCTTGACGCTAAGCTGTGAAACTGAACAAAAACACTTTGCTGTACAGTTTTAGCTCAGTATTTGGATGGATTGGATGAAAATGACAGTTGGGAATTGCTGCTCAAATAAGCAATTAGGTAGCCCTGTTAATTGTTCACTCCAAAGCAAAGGCAATTCTTCATATTTTATTCAGTAAAGCACCACTTTCGTTTCTTCTCCAGATGTATTTTTGGAAGCAATCGACATTGTGAAACCATCACCTTACACTCCAGTGCTTTCTCTTTGTTTTTAGACTCACATTACTTCTCGAAGTATTTTAGTGAGGATTCACCTTTTCAGTAGCTTACAGTAGTTTGGAAGCTACAGTTAAAGCTACAGTTAAAATCTTATTAGCAGTGAATGCTTGTGCCGTTTAGTTAAATGATTTCACTGTTTTGTCCATAAAGTGTCAGAAATATGTGAAAAATTGCCATGTCATTTACCAAGAGCCCAAGGATATCTCTACATTTTATCAGAGCAACAGTCCAAAAACCCAAAGATATGCGGTTTACAAGCGTCCAAAACCAGACCAGTAAATCCTCACATTGATAGGCCAACATGAATATGGCATTTTTTTTAATCCATTGATGAACTTCTTGTTTACATTTTTTAATAAAATGAATTATAAGGCAGTTTCAGATTGAGAAAAATATATATTTATGCATACAGTTGGCCTGCTACAGACTGCCTGCTTTCCCCTAATCTGCTCTCTGCAGAATGGTCAGTAATCCTGAGTTTCCAAGTAAAATAAAGAAACTATCTATCTGGAGGGGACGTTGAGTTGAGCATCCCTCCACCACCAGCAGCAAAGAGCTCAGGCAGATTATGGTAAATGAGGTTAATTGCAGTGGGTCTGTCTGCAGCTAGGGACATGGATCTACACTCACACACAGACACACAAATCAGCCTACCTTGTTTTATAGCTGTAAGCTCTTATTAAACCAGCTTTTATACTAGACATGGGATTGTACGCCTTAGTCTAAGTTGATTCGGGATTTGGCCTACATGCATTGGTGATGTGAGGCAAATGTGACAAAATAATGTACCCAGAGTGTCAGCAAGTGAACTGGCAGTGTAAATTGACGTTTATTCTGTGGAGAAAGGTTCATTTCAACATTCTGCCTTTATTTGCCAATGTGGCCATAGTCCGCCACCTGTTATATAGCCGACACCACTGAATAGTTTAACAAACCTGAGGCCGTTGTCGGAAACTTAATTTAAAATGTTGGCCTCCAGCATGTGTTTTGATTTGTTGACATCTTTGTTGCTAGGCAGTTGTTGCTGTCAGACGTTTGCGCACTGCACTTTAGAGATCACTCGTCAAACAGCTCTGGGTAGTTTTTCTATGTGGAGCTGGAGATAATTATTACAATCATAAATGAAAACTCAATCTAAGACTATTTTGGTTACTTGAGTCACTTGGGCTCTTAAAATAATGTGTCATTTCCAAAATGTCTGTATTTTTAGAAAATAGAAAAACAAAGGTTATGCATTGTACAAGGCTTTGAGACTATGCCAAATACTAAGATGTCTTGATAATATTGTTTTTGTGATGCAAAAGGCTTAGGACTGTAAAGTCAGGCCTTCTGGCTCTGACATTTTCACTCATTGTCTTAATTTAAACAACAAAATCATTTACCAGTTAATCAACTCAAAAGTTAATCAGTAACGATAAAACTTAGATTCAGTAGCTGCATTAAACATGTCCTTAAGCTATATAGACAACTGATAATTTACTGACAAGGTCATTTACTTATTTCCTGTCAATTGCCATATCAATAAATAAAACCTTCATTTCATGTTCACCTTCACCTTCACTTTCATGTTCTCCAGTTGACATTTATTTCTTTGTCCTGTACTGCTGCTACTAACCACCATGTTTCTCTATTTATGTCAAACCCATCGATGTTGCCTCTGCTGCTGCAGCAGCAAATAAAACACATCACCTTTTCTGCACCAGATTGTTTTTCCTGGGAAAAGAATAGACACTAAGTGTCCAGAGCTGTGAGTGTTTCCTATAGGTCAGGTTTGGACAGTAACATATCAGACACAGATTGTTGATGGAAAAACATCAGGACACCTCTCTGTTCTTTCTTTCAGCATGAGTGCGCTTGTGGTCTATTCAGATAGCCTGACCGTGAGTTAGAAGACATTTCAGGCAAAGGTCGACTCACTGGCTAAAACACTTAGCACCACCAGGTCTTTGATCCTTACTGGGGATACAGACATGGTACAGTGGGGCCTCAGATGAGTGTTAATTGTATAGCTTATGTTAACTGACATGTGACAGCAGGATGGGCAGTGTGCAGTTGATTGTGCAAGCCTGGCTGTCTGCTGAAGTCATGTTGATACAGCAGTTCGTGTTTTGACTGATAATCATCCTGCAGTCAAGGTGTTAATTAAAATCCTCACACTCTCTCCCAGCCTTGTCTCTCCCCCTACTGCTTTTTTCTACCCCATCTCTGTTTGTGTTGTTTCCATCGCCATTTAATTCCGTCCTTCATATTTTAATGTCCCTTTATCTGTGTTTGCCTCTTTTTGTTTCCCATCTCTCCCTTTGTCCAAAGTTTTGGTTTCTTTTTTCCTTTTGTCTCTTTCTTCCTGCCTTGCTTCTTGCTGCCTTTTCTGCTGTCTTTTTGCCTCTTCCTTGCCGTCCGTCTCTACATGTCTCCTTCTACTCTTCTCTTACCATGTCTCTTTTTCTGTGTCTTACGCAGACTTCAAGAAGATCCTCCCACCGGTGTGAGTGGAGCACCATCAGAGAACAACATCATGCTTTGGAACGCTGTTATTTTTGGGTGAGTCATGCTCTAAATCCAACTCCGCCCTGCTGTCTTTACTGTGCCACTGTGATTGTGATGCACAGAGTCCCCGAACCCACCCACCCCTTTTGCAGTATTGAAATATTTTTGATTACAGCTCTGATTGTAGCACAGAACAGTCTGGAAAATCAGCATGTCGAGACTCAGCTGGGGTTTGATGGAAGAATTCACCGGGAGACACTGTTGGGGCTAAAGCTGATGGGTCAAAAAGAAGTATCACAGCAGTACTATTACCAAACCAAAAGTGTGATTTTTGGTATTATCTTTTGGTACACAATTTGAAATGCAATTTAATGGAAAAACTCTCCTAACTTTTTCAAAAAACGTACTAGTAGTGTGAAAACCAATAGCCAAACATATTACAAGCAAATTGCAAGCAACACTAGAAAGTAAAAGGCAACTCAGCAAGAAGCAACAAGGTGCAACAAAACAAACCAGAGCAACACATTGGGTTTAAACTAGAAATAGACTTGCTAATAGTTCCTCACCTAATTTAAAGTCAAAGGGGAAGCTGCCAGAAATGTTAAACGTGTAGGCAGCTGACTTAATTGGCCCCTTTACACAGGCTGTGTGAATGTGAGGAGCAGAGTAAATAAAGCCTCTGGTGTTTTAGCAGAGCAAGTCCTTGAAGGATAGATGGGAATGGTTATATTCTTCTACATGCTGAGACCTTATTGGTAGCAGTGGGGATGTTTGGAATTTGGAAATAATTGTATTGCTCTCTCTCGCTCTCTCTCTGCCTTCTGCAGACCTGTGGGAACACCGTTTGAAGATGGTAAGTTCTCCATTTTGATTTATCTTGTCCATAAAGTCCTGGCTCAGTGGGATCACATTTATCCAAGCTCTGGATTTGATTGAACTTCCTCCTGCATTCTTGTTATTGTAGCGTTGCATCATTCAATCAATCTATTATAGCCTTCTGGGCAGTGTGTTATAAAAGTATGACAAGCAGATGTTGAGTTACACGCCCAACCTGAGCGATCAATTACAAAATCACACAAACTCAGAAATATTCCCACACATTCCCAAAAAGGTTTTTAATGATCTGAGTGTCATGCCAAGAAATGTTTAAAACAGTCTGGAGTTTTTGTAACAGTTTATCGGTTGCTTGTCAGGTTGCGAACTGAGACATTTCTGTGGTTATGGTTCCACAGACCCCTTCCATTTGTAATAAAACTGCGGCAGCGAGTTTTAAGAGGTGCCGCTCGGCTAAAATGCTGCTGTTTTTTTTAAAGGCGCTAAAATTTATGCTGGATGAACATTCAATCCTAAACATTTTCATATAATGCAGTGGGACTGTGGTATATTTTCTTCTGTATACACACTCATGAAATTATATAATATACATGCAATATTTAAAGCAACAAAGTACCTTGTAACACATGGTTACACATTATGTTAGTAGGCATAATAAGTCAATGCTGCATTGCTCAATATGTGTTTGACAAAGTAACAGATGTGTGAATTTGAAGGTTTGTCTGATTGCCAAACTATGCACAGATTTATGATCACGTGACATTGTATTTTACAAAATGATCACGTCAACAATTATCTGATCTTTCATTCCAATTATGTTGCAGAACACAGTAGAAATATTGTGTTCATGTCACAATGCCAGCCTTGCATGTGGTCGGCCTCTGCAGCACCCCGCAGGATGACTTCCAAATGCATCAAACATTGAGTTCAGCTGTTTTCCCGGGCGACATTGCATTGTTTATCTCTGGATTTATCCATACACCAAACTGTTTGATTTGTGGTTGTCGTTTTTTATTATGCTCTAAATTATTAAAAACAGAAATACAACAAAATGATTGCATTAAGTTGTCACAGAAGCTGATAAATGATATATTAGTATTGAATAATAAACAATTCCTAATCCAGGGTTCCTTCACTCTAGACTAAAGATGCAAATTGCTCTGTAACCTAAGGTTGAGGTTTGTTTGACATGTCCACACTTTGTTATTGTTGTGCACTTTTTGCTCACAATTATGACTGAAGTCAGGCCCGAGTAGTGCTGACTCAGGGTTTGTTGTTTTCCTTGTTAGTCTTCTCCCTCCTTTATTCTCTTTTAGCCTGCAGAGTCGACATCTCTGCCTCAGTGAAAGATTAGCTTCTCTTTCTAGTCAAGCCAGCTGTATTTTTAGTAACGTAATTGTTTCCCTCGCTTTCTCTGACCCCTTGATCCTTCACATCTGTATTCTCCTCACAAAATTACTTGTGTGCACCCCTAACACACTCCCTCCCTCCTCACTGTCTATCACTGTGTCTCTCACCCTCCTCCCTCCCACTCTCCCTTACTCTCTCTGCAGGAACATTTAAGCTTCTGATAGAGTTTTCAGAGGAGTACCCAAACAAGCCTCCCACAGTTCGGTTTGTCTCCAGAATGTTTCACCCAAATGGTAAGTAGTGCACTTGTGTTTCTTTAGAAACACACTGATTCTAACTCTGCATTTGACCACAGAAACAACTGACTGCCTGGTCTTTATTCATAACCAGCCTAGTTGGTGTATGAAGTGTTTGGACTTCAGATGTAGCCCTATTTTGCACAGTTTGTGTTTCTATTCTCCTTTCCTCCTCATTCAAGCCGATTGCGTCCATTCATCCTCTCTCCCACAGTCAGTGGCTGGCGGTTAACTCTATATGAAGTGGATTTTTTCTCTTTGTACAGTCAGCACAATACGTTTGCAACCAAAAGGTGTTTCAGGTGTTTCATTTGGTCTTTGACTGCTTGCTTTATTATCTAACTGTGTGTGTTGTATTTGCTGACTCGACTACATCATAAGCTCTAGGGAACTTGCAGTGTTTTTCCACCGTGCTATAGTCAACTGTAGAGTAAGAACAAGTTCATGTGTCATTTAGCTTCAGAAATTATAATGTTCTCCGGGATTTGTCCTGTCTGGTTTAAAAACCATCTGTTCCAGATATGTTGTACATTCAGCCCTGACTAAATGATCATATATAACATCATCTTGGTGACACTGCTGCAGAGATGTAATGACTGGTGTTGTGATGTTGATCTCTGTGGTCTGAAGCTTGTTGTCTCTGTGTTTCTCAGTTTACGCAGATGGCAGTATATGTTTAGACATCCTTCAGAACCGCTGGAGCCCCACATACGATGTGTCGTCCATACTCACCTCCATCCAGGTTGGTCGACTGCCTGTACACCAAGCACGCTTACATCATCCATCACTGTTGTCTTATTAAGGCTTTTGTTATGGTTTAATTGCACTGCACTTGATTTAATTGATGTAATCTCTGTTAGACATGAATCGGATATTTTCTGTTTGCTAAAATTGAAATGTTTATTTAAATAACTATAGAAATCATTTTCACAGCCTACCGTCCAGAAATCCTCATCCAGCATAGTAGAATGAAATGTGATGGGTTGCATTTAGATGTGTACATTTGAGAAGGGATCATTTTTATTGCACTCAGAATTCAGTGGATGTTAACATACAGACATGTACATAACATGTTTACTATTTCTGTTTTAATCGATTAAAAACAAGTTGATGATACAATACAGCCAACAGGGAAAAACATCTCGGATAAAAGATAAAATACAATACATTTCAAACTGTGTTCTTGAACAGATCGTTCTTAACATTGTGTTGCATGATCTGCATTGAACATAGGTCAGTGGTGGAAAGTATGAAGTACATATACAAAATTGTTCAAAATGGCTTGCACCACAAAAAATAAAGAAATTTTTTTTTTTATTACATACATTTACACAGCTAACATTTCCAATGCAGGAGTTTTACTTGTAACTGAGTGTGGCAGTAGTACACTGACTCAGGTAAAGGAGCTGATTGTTTCCTCCAGCACTGATAGACTGTTTATGTTTTCTGTACAGCATCTTTGAGCGTCTGAAACGCTATATAAATTAAATTGATTTTTATTATTATTATTCCTAAATAGTGCATCCGGACAGTCTGTCCTGGTTGTTTGATACAAGATGCAGGACATGCAGATTTTTTCATCAGATTTCTCACGTTTTCCACAGTCGTTGCTGGATGAGCCGAACCCCAACAGCCCGGCCAACAGTCAGGCCGCACAGCTCTATCAGGAAAACAAGAGAGAGTATGAGAAGAGGGTGACGGCCATCGTGGAGCAGAGCTGGGTGGACGTCTGAACGCCTCCTGCTCTCCGCTCCTTCCTCTCCATCACCCTCACTTCATCATCAGTACTCCAGTCTCTCATTTTTACCTCGTCAAGAAAAAAAACAGCAAATATATCAGAAGAACTCAAGTGCCACCCTGAAAAAAGGAAGAATAAAACAACCAAACCAAGAATGGACATTCACATGCTTGCCAATACATTTGAGGAAAACCGGGGAGGGGAAATCAAGCTCCTATTTGTGTTTCTTGTCCTTAATTTTACTTTTTTTATTGCATGATGTGAAATAAGTTATTGCTAACAAAATTTGTAATATATCTTTGTTGTTTGGTTGGATTGATGCTGTTAGTGTTTGAGTTTTACGTTTTGTTTTTTTTTTTCCTCCTTTGGAAATTTTCCTTTTTAAATTTTTTTTTTTTTTCTGGTAATGTCTGCTGGTGTGCACACAACTTGGCTGTTTGGAAAGGGCAGGTTGATGACCAAATCAGCATTTTTTAATGTCGCTGGAAGATTAACAATCAAGAAAAAAAGCATCTTTGTGAGTCAGTGTCGTCGTCGTTCTTCTAGTCAGCCACAGATGCAGCTGATACAGAACAAACCCCGATCTGTTCCGGCATATCTCTGTTATTTTAAGAGACGCTGTAGGTTTGGGCTCACGGACGTCACAGGCTGCAACAGTGCCAAGTCTCCCTTGCACTGATGAATCATGACTCCCTGGCTTGAAAGCTCCAAGCTTTTTATTTTAATAATTTCTGCTTCAAGGTAAGAGATGATGTTGGAGAGTTATGAGAAAGTAAATATTAACACCAGGATGGGAGAGGATGAACTGGATAGACTGTTTGACTGTGGGAATCCAGGCTGAACCAAGAAACCAATCAACATTTCATTCTCCTTAAGTCAGCTCAGAAAGTTGGGTCTCTTGACTGTTATCTTATTTCTTGGTCAGTCTCTGTAGAGCACAGGAGCCGCCGAGCTCAGAAAGTCAGCAGTGCTTGTACTTACAGATTGGTTTGAATGGTGTTGCTATGGCGTCTTCTTTATGGTTCGTTAATACAACGGGCAGAGGTAGCGGGTAGAAACGAGGGAAGGTTTGACAAGTTAGCAGGATAACATTGGATACTTGTTATGTTCTTTTCAGCTCAATTCTGCATATTGCCTGTAACGCTTCCTTTATTGGATGCTACATTTTATAAGTCCTGTCCAAAAATGGAAGACGAATGCAGAGCTGCATTTTTTAAAGTTAGTAAATGTTTTCCTCATATCACTCGCTGCAGGAAGTGAATCACTTTATAATACTATATTGCCTGTGACGTACGTGAGCATGAATGAACTCTCGGTGGTTTTGATCTCTCTCTCTCAAAACGACACAGCTGACATATAAATAAACAAATGAGCATATGATAAAGGCAGTGCAGTCCGGGTCATGGACCTTTTCAACAACAACACTGCTGCAGGGAAGTGTGATCCCTGTTTCGACAGTGTGACATCAGCCGTTTTCCTAAAAGGCTCAAGTTGTTTTCATGCCTGCATCTGTCTCCTCTTTTATTTGTATGTGCTACCCGATGAAAAGACCACTTGAGTATAAATTCATGACTAACCCCTGCCCGATCCAAGCTAAATAATCCATGGAAGACAGTCATCATAAAACAGTTCCTCTTTTCTGAGACAGTGATGGTCATTTTGTGACTAGTGACTTATTTCACCTAAAAAGCAGAAGGGATATGTTATAAAATTTTGTGAATTAAACAAAAAATGTATACTTATAACAATATGCTGTATAAACATAATAAAACACATTTTTCAGACTTTGAGAGAGCTTTTCTTTCGGTTTCTTCTCGTCGTGTTAAAGATTGACTTTCTAAAAACAGACCATATTTGTCCTTCCAATCTTTGCTTGCT